>JAMLFY010000004.1:19151815-20472541 GCA_030441495.1 Dalbergia oliveri
TGTCACATGTAGCATTACTCGTTGAATATTAACTAGAGATAGCTCCTATTTGTTCCAAGGGTTTGTTAATATTTTTTAGAAGTTAATTTTGACAAGGATGCTTTTGAAAGAAATATATAAAATTAGATATGATTATAAGATGTTGACTTGTTTCTAGTTGTTTTACACACAATACTTTTTAGTGCAACATATGTATTTATAATCCTTTTTTCAACTATAAGAATCTCTACTCTTTCGGTAAGATCACAGTAGACAAAGTACGTAGGGAATAAGCTACAATGTATGGTTCTTGATTTGCCATATTTACTTCTCTGGTATCCCGTTATATATATGTGCTAGTAGCCCAATGTTGGTGAAGATGTGGAAAATGGTGCTTGATAATAGGATGGACAAGAAAATGTCAGTTTGGAAATTAAGCAAGAAGACTTTCAAGATCATTGATTATAATTTATCTTGAGTTTTTAACCAAACAAGATTATTGCGTCGTCTTCCAAAACAAATTTCTTTTACCAAACACACACTAATTAAATCTAGTAAACCGAAATGCCAAGCCCCAGGTTGAATTTGGGGACATAATCTATAGTTTTAATAGCAAGGTGAAACATAATTAATTATGCATGCATGCATATATGCACCTTTCAAAGAAGAGGGGCAGAAGCGGAAAGAGGAGAAGCTGCAGCATTGGAATTTAAAAGCTCAGTTTGTGGAGATGAAGTAAAGGGCAAAGTGAAAAAAGTATGTGCAAGCAAAGAATAGCAATGGGTAAGCAGTGATTTGGGTGGCATAACATAGAGAGGCCAGTGATTAATTCTCTGGTGAGGAAAAGTGACTTGTGGGTTTGTGACTTTGGGCTTCTCGTGTTTCAGTCCCTTGTGCTTCTCGTGTTTTCAGTCCCTTGCTTCTTGCCTTTTTGTTCCTTTCTTCTTTGCTTACTGCTCCTAATGTATTATCTTTTCTGGAGTTGAGAAGGCTGAAGAAAACCAGAGATTTTTAGTTTACCGGTTACAGATTGTGGCCACAAATTTTACGGATGAGATAAAAAGAAAAGAAGTGAAAGAAGATAAATAAAACCAAACAAATTCGGGGTATTCAATGCTCATAGAGGAATCAGAAGTTTTCCTCCAGCGAATAGGTAAGTATTTTTTTCAGAAGATAAGGCTAGATTGTTCTTTTCCTCAAAGCCAGGATCGTACGTGATTCCTGCATTACTCCTGGGTTGCTCACATTTTGGATAGCAATTTTTACATATTATCAAAATAAAATTTTTTGATATTATATTTAATAGAAATTAATAACTCTTAATTTTTATATTTCTTTTATTACATTAAAAAGGAGGCTAGTTGCATTTAATATATATATATATATATATGGAAGTAGGTTAAAAAATAAAATAGTGGGTGGTTATACTATTTATATATTTATGTATATAGACTTGAAAAAAATTTCAATAATTTAGTTTGAATAAGATAATTAATAATCTAGAAATAAAATGTGAAGGTAAATTATTTTAAAATAATTAATAGTTAAGATTATGAAAATTATGGATCATAAATTGCTTTACGAGCGACACGTGAAATTTTCTCTAAAATGAGTCTGTTTATTAATATTATTGAGAGAGCACAAATAGAATAAACATAATCAATCAAATTCCTCAATTAAATTGCTCTATATTCAAATGCAATATCCATAACCCAATTGTGGAAATTAAAGATTAAATTGTAATAAACTATCTAGAAGATATGAAGAATGTCTCATTCTTCGCTCCTTGGTTGTTCCCCCACTTCTTCATCATCTCCAAAAAATCTCATTCCATGTGTCTATGGGCCCTGGCAGGAACCAGTGTACACAATCATTCTGCACATACTTTGGAACCCCATTAGCAAATGGAAAAGGATTCCTATATGCACCTGGATGGCCATCTGGTCTTGACAATGCTAACTTAGTCACATCCATTGCCTCTAACCTAAACCCTCCAAATTGTTTGGCTTTTGCCTTAGCATTTTCCACTTCTTCTATTTGAATCCTTCTTATCTCAGCATTCATCCCTTCAAGTTTCTTCTTCCCTTTCCTTAAGAGGCCTAGTTCTTGAGCACGTTCCACCCTTATCCCAAGAACCTTCAAAATGAGAAGGCGAATATGTTCTTACAATTACATCAATTCCATCTCCTTTGTCAGCTTTCCTCTCAATTATGGTATTGAGAGAACCCCAAAGCCTTTCTTAGTGGACCATAAAAATCAATGTTAGTGCAATTAAGATTCAAAGTTCTGCAACCTAAAATTGAACCACCCTCATAGTAAACTGAAGGAACGTTATATAACCAATGCCCTATTGAAAGCACAATCAGGTCCATTTTAGCCACATCCATTGCCCACTTCTCATTAACACGATCCAAATGCATTGTGTTATAATAATTTGGCCTTTGTGGTATTCTTTGCTTACCTTCCACAAGAAATGGGGACCAATAGAAGAACAAGGATGCATTATGAGAAGGAAAGTGCCAACAAAAAAATCAATACGGTTTGGAGTTGAAGCAGTGAGTAACATGCAAATAAGGGAGTCAAATTGGTTATGAGCAAGAGTCCCCAACAATAGCTACATGCTTGTCCTTAACAAGTTGGAGAAAAGTGTGAGGCTCAAACCTTGGAAGATGGCACTGGCCACTTGGTTTCCATCTCCAATAAAGATATTCTGAGTAGGCCTTCCATTGGCTATACAGTTTTGGCTTGCTTTGATCTTACATGTTCTACTATTATACAAGGGGCCTCTTGTCACGGACCCATTTTCCATCAGTGTAGTCACATGGAGGAGTTTCATAATAAGCTTTCAACATTTCACCTACAAAAAGAGCAATTAAGTAGATTAGTAAAATTAACCAATAAATGATGCCATACCCAGAGTAATAATTCTAAATTTCTAATTTCAAAATGGGACAAAAATCCACTAGAAATTCTTAACAATATGAAATTATGCATGCATATACCTTCAGTTGTACGAGGAGGAGGGAAGGAGGAAATGGTGGTGGAAGAGAATGAAGGGGTGGAGTAGGTGAAGGAGAAGGTGGTGAGGAGAAAGAGGTGAAGGAGGTGAAGGGAGGTGAAGGAGAAGGTGATAAGGAGAAAGAGGTGGTGAAGGATGAAGGACCAAATGGTGGTGAAGGAGAACAGGTGCATCTTTTAGCAAAGGAAGTGGATTGGGAATTTGATTGAGTGTGTGGAGATGGAGTATGGACAGATTGTAAGCATATAAGCAAAGGAGAGTCATAATTAGAGATATAGGTGACAAAACAAAGAGAGAGCAAGGAACATTAAGTCTCTTTACGAGGACACTGATTGGTCTTTGGTGGGTTGTTTGCTTGTCATCATTTCTGTCCCTTGCTTTTTCTTTGGCTTCCTCTTCTTCTTGTTGTTCTTCTTTCCTTTTTATAATTAATTTCTGTTATGTGTTGTTGTATGAAGACCAAAGACTAGGCAGAGAGAATTTCCTTCCCTGGTAACACATTCATCAGGTGAAGTGACAGTCAGAGAAGACATAAACTTATTGGATATAAAGATCTGAAGCATCTCCATCAATTGTTGTCTTATAGGTCAAAACTAGAAGGAAACGCTTTTATAAGTTGAATTTGTTATTCTAATTATATCTTTACTCTTTCTTTTCAATTTTTCTTCCCAAACTATTTCCTTCCTTTTTTTCCTGTTTGCTTTTCCTTGCAAGATTAATTTAAAATAAATAAAAACGTAATTGAAATTTAACGAGATTATTAGAAAAAAACAATTTACTTGCATCCAAAAAGTTAACACATATGTTCCCCATTATACTACTTGCCAGGTTGTGTTAAGTATATAGATTATTGTACTGGAATAAAATTACAAGTTAGGAGCCTGGGCCCACTTTTGGGAGATCGAACCAGGTCTCACAGGTCAATTATTGCACGAAATCCTTTTACTAGTCCTCCACTGATTTAGCTTGTATCTCTTATATTAATTGGCATAATTCCAACAAAATCCTATATGATCTTACAATAGATATAAATCTAGGATGTATTTCTCACCAATAATCACTAGTATGGAGTATAGCTCCTACCTTTTAAATCTCATGAGAATCCCTTTATTCAAGGAAGATCACATCCCATTTTATCCACTGAGGTAACCTCACTGTATAATTAATATCTAACACTTTTATCACTCTATGCCTCTTTCATTTACTAACTTGAGCAAAAGTATCTTTGCAAATACCACAACCCCTCTCACACTGACACTTGGAAGACTTGTACTCTTACTACAGATTTCCAAGTAAGAACAATTATAAAACATCAATGTCAAAATCATAAATTAAGAATTTTATTTTGATGTATTAATGGTGTAAAATATTATTGGATTATCATCTAATAATGTATTGCCATATTAGTAAGGGTGATTAAGTTTTACATCTACTTCTAAAAAGTCTAACAAATGTGATGATTTTTGTAATGATAATATAAGAAAAATTAAAATATTAATACAGCAAAATTAAATTCAAATTAATAAGCAATACTACTGGTAGAAGATCTTTGCCAAAATTCTTCAGAGAAACAGTGGCTAGATCAACTCATTTATTAATGAGAATGTTACATTACTTTTTTTTTATACATTTAATATCACATCATTTTATAACTCAATTGTAATGAAAATTCATGGGTTTCTCAAGATTTTTTTATTTTAAACATTTAAGTTATTTTGGCGCAAAAAATAATATTAGATAATTAACGGCAATCTTATTCATTAAAAAATTACTCCACATAAAATTATTGGAAGGATTTAATTTATTAAAGAAACATATTTATAATGAAAAAATTAACTAAATATTATACTTGATTTTAATATAATATCTGTGTAAAAGACTTTTCTACACTTTTATCTAATTATATATTTATTATGTCATAAAATCTTTTGACTTTCACCCATTCCTACCCAAAAGAACCCCGTTGCAGTTGTATAATTTGCTTGACCACACAACTTGTAATCACAAATAATATTTTAAGAATTTATATTCACTTTTCTTAATATTTAGTTTAATTGCATTTGACTCTTCTCTATTTTAAAAAATTATATTGACCTCCCTGTATAAATTATTAATGATAAAATTATAATATTTTAACAATATTCAACATATATATTAACTAAAATATCCATTTTATCATAAATTATAATTATAAGCTTCATCTCCATTAATAAAAAATATATTTTATTCAATTAATATGTCAAACATTGCTAAAATATTATAATTTTATAATTAATAGTTATGTATATGTCTCATGATATCATTTTGTCACTTAAATTAATGAACCACATCTATAGGAAAGTCAGTATAATTTTGAACCTAATTAAAGAAGAGGTCATCAATAATAGTTTTGTAAATAGAATATGGAAAATGTAATTATACTAAATCTCAATATATTGGTGTAATTTTCTCTTTCTTAGAACTTTTGATTATAAGTAAAATTGATTATTTTTATAATTATAATAATATTCTTATCAAATAAAACCCAAATATCAAATATTATATATATATATATATATAAAGAAATTATTTCATAATATTTTAAGTAATTAATTACACAGAAATAACCGTTTTTATAAATCCACACAAAATAGATTATCCTAAAACCATTCTTAAGTTGTAATATACATACGTAGATTGATTCTGAAACAATCGATTGTGTGAAAACACGATTATAGAAATAAGATAATAATAGATAAGGAAAAAGGTGGAGAGACTGGGAAGGTGTGGTTGGAGTAGGATGTCCAATTGTCTAAGTTGACACTGATTTTTGGTCTGGCTAAACGACATATACAAACTAAGGGAGAATCCTAGACTAGTGCTTCTCCCTTATGAACCCTGTGAAGTAATGCAACCACGCATATGGTTGATTAAAGGAGTACGTGCGGAATAAGCAACAGTGTATATATGGTTCTTGATTTGCCATATTTACTTCTCTGGTATCGTTATATATATCTGCTAGTAACCCAATGTTGGTGAAGATGTGGAAACTGGTGCTTGATAATAAGATGGACAAGAAAATGTCAGTTTGGAAACTAAGCAAGAAGACTTTTAAGATTGATTATAATTTATCTTGAGTTTTTAACCAAACAAGATTGATTCTTCCAAAACATTTTTCTTTTACGAAACACACACTAATTAAATCTAGTAAACCGAAAAATGGCACGCCCCAGTTGATAATTTTGAATTTGGGAGTTGGGACCCATAATCTACTAGCAATTCTGTAGTTTTAATAACAAGATGAAATATAATTAATTATGCATGCATGCATAATGTACCTTTCAAAGAAGAGGGAGAAGCGGAAAGGGAAGAAGCTGCAGCAGTGGAATTAGAAAGCTCAGTTTGTGGAGATAAGTAAAGGGCAGAGTGAAAAAAGTATGTATTAGCTAAGAGGGCGATGGGTATAGCAGTGATATGGGTGGCATAGCATAGAGAGGCCAGTGAGGAAAAGTGACTTATGAGTTTGTGATATGAGAGGCATAGCATAGTATGTATTAGCAATTCTGTCCGATCCCTTGCTTCTTGCCTCTTTTGTTCCTTTCTGCTCCTAATGTATATCTTTTCTAGAGTTGTGAAGGCTGAAGAAAACCAGAGATTTTTCGTTTTCTGGTCACAATTGTGTGGCCACATATTTTAAGGATGAGATAAAAAAAAGAAGTGGAAGAAGATAAATAAAACAAAACAAATTAGTGGTATTCAATGCTCATAGAGTAATCAGAAGTTTTCCTCCAGCGAATAGGTAAGATCTTTTTTTCTTGAGGAGATAAGGCTGGATTGTTATTTTCGTTAAACCCAGGACCTACGTGATTCCTGCATTTCTCCTGGGTTACTCACATATCAATTTTTATATATTATCAACATAAATTTTTTTAATATTACATTTAATAGAAATTAATAACCTTTCAATTTTTATATTTCTTTTATTACATTAAAAGAGGCTAGTTACATTTAATATATATATATATGGATTATAACTTTTACATCTTCATGTATAGGTTAGCAAGGTACACATTTTATTTTAGACATAAAATCCCCTCTTCTCTCTTAAATCAACTTAAAATTTTGGATATTACTATAATTTTATTTTGCTGCATTTATTATAACTATTCTACATTTTCTCTTATTTAATTAATATCCACTTTCCATTATAACTTTTTAGTATTTATTTATTGATTATTATATTTTTAATTTGCCTCAAAATATTTTAAAATATTAATTCACATGTTTAAAAATTATATTAAATGTTTATAGAAAAAATGTAAGTGTTAAAATCTTAAAAACAATTATATCATCAAATATTATGCTAGAAAGTATGACACAGTATGTGTTTATAGAAAATAACAACAATTATATTAAATACTAGTAAATATTACGTTAAACACCAATAAAAAAAAGTTACGTAAGAAGCTACAAACTGTAAGTGTTTATTTAGGAAAAATAAAAAAAATTGTTCAAATAAATGTGTGAAAAAATGTATCTAGAATTAGTAAAAATAAAAAATAATATTATTATTTTAATTTTTAATTACTTATGTAATATTCAAGTAAAAAAACTTTGAAAATAATATTCTTGTAATGAAAAGTGGATATTAATTAAGTGAGAGAAAATGTAGAAGAGTGATAATAAATGTGAGCAAAATAAAATTACAATAATGTCTGAAATTTTAAGTTAATTTAGGAGAAAAGAAGAGGGATTTTATCTTAAAATGAAATGTGTATTTTACTAGCCTATACATGAAGGTACGAAGGTTAGCAATATTCCCCATTATTTAATAGGTTAAAACTACGATGCACAAGCATTTTGTGAGGAAATAATTAATATGTAATATCAATGTGGTTATAAATTGCAAGAAAAATTATTTTATTATAATGACTGACCTGAAAACGCGTTTAACTTACATCTCATCCACTTTTGATGAATAGACCCTATTTAAATGGGGTCCATATCCCATCCAGCAGCTTACCCGTTTAGCGACATTAAATTGACAATCCATTAAGGACAAATAACACAAAAGTGTTATTAGAACATGGTGATAGAATTATTGGATTTTAATTAAAAAATTAATCTTATTAAATTTTTTTACAAAAATGTAAAATTAAATTTATTTCAAAAGTATAGTGAAATTTTTTTACCTCTAAATTATTTGATAGACAATTTTAAAAAGAATAGACAACATTATCATAATTAAGAAAAATATTTTAACTTAATATTTTATTTTACATGCAAAAAACAATATTAATCTTTTATCTCTGGGTTTTATAAAGTTAATATTTAGATGACTACTTTAATCTATCAGAGCATGATAATATAGATTTTTTATTAAAAGTTTAAGAATTAATCTGCTTAGAAATTTTAAAAAAGAAAATTTTAATTTAATTTTTGATTAGACAAAAAATACTTTTTTTTGAATTCTCCAATAGGTTAAGATTATGATAATGTGAATTTTTTCAGGAAATAATTAATGTGTAAATTTCTTTGTAATATCAGCATGGCAAAATTATTTAATATCAAGTATATGTTACATTGTCTACTGTGATCTTACCGGATGAGTAGAGAATTCTTATAGTTGAAAAAAGGATTATAAATACATATGTTGCACTAAAAAGTATTGTGTGTAAAACAACTAGAAACAAGTCAACATCTTATAATCATATCTAATTTTATATATTTCTTTCAAAAGCATCCTTGTCAAAATTAACTTCTAAAAATATTAACAAACCCTTGGAACACATAGGAGCTATCTCTAGTTAATATTCAACGAGTAATGCTACATGTGACGAAAAACTTGTTGTCAATAAGATACGAAAAGTAATCTAGCGGTGGTTATTGTTTTAATCATTTTTTGTTTTTGGCAAAGATAGAAGATACTGTTAATGATAAACAAAAACCGATAACAAGAGTCCAAAGACTCACAACAAACAAAACACAGATAAAAAAAGTGGCTAGGTGCAACATTACTATTTACTAGTTTAAAAAAAAAAACTAAAACTTAAACCCTAAACTAGTCCTTCAATAATTTAGAAATTAATCCCTCATATTTGAAAGTCCATATTAATCACTCAAATTCATAAATAAATTAATCCTATCTGTTAAATTGTCATATAATTTGTGTCATGTCAAGTTATTTATGCATTCTGCGACTTATTTATATGTACGGTTAATTTTTATGGTAGATCTTAATTTGCCCATTGCTAAAACGAAGCGCTAACCTTTTCTTCATATGTTATCTCACCATAGCTCTTTCTAGAAGAAAATTTTAATTTTAAGTTGAATTTGTTCGCCAGAAGAGAGGAGAGTTACAAGTTATTATTCACTTAAAATTAATAGGACATTAACTAGTTAAGATAATATTGTATTATTTTTAGTTCAGACAACAATTTGATGGAGGAACTAACTCTGTCCATTTTTTATAAAATTTATGGAATTAATATGAGATTTTCTAAATCTAGGAGACTAATTTATCTCTCATTATAAATATAAGGGACTAACTTATAGTTTTAGAAAAAAAAAAAACCTAGTAGGATAACTCCAAGCATAAATAAAGATAAGGGAGACGAATAAGGAGGAGGAGGAGTTGTTATGAGAACTTCTCAAGCCACATATCAATAGTGCAAAATTCATATCAGGACTTTTCGAGCCACATATCTTTTTTCATATTAAAATAGAGATATGTTTTAACATTTTAGTGTGCATCTGGATTAGCTGTATTTTAAAAGAAAAGCACTTCTTTTTAAAGAAAGTGCTTCTATGTAATTTTTATGATGTTTGCATTGACTTCTTAGAAAAAACACTTCTAATTAAAAAAGCAGTTTTGTATTTTTTTATAAGCTAATAATACCTAACTTTAAAATAAAAGTACAAGTGATTTTTAATAAAATAATTTTTTAAAATTATCTCTTATTATTATTTATAATTACAACAATATTGATCGCCAAAACTCTTAAACAAAACTTCCCTCTCACCCTTGTCGTCATGTCACGTCCACAACTCTCATCTAACAACACAACTACACCTAATTGCTATTCCCTCTTAATTTGTGTTGCATGGGGTCACCTGAGAATATGGTCTTTGCCGTGTATAAGGCTCAAGAGTTGGTCACAAAAACGATTTTAATGCCCACAAGGAGTACCTGCAAGGACTCCGATACTTAAGTCAGCAAGAATTCAAAGAGGTTGTACTTGGGTAAATGGATAGGATAGCATACCTTTTGGGGAAAATACTTCTTCTATTTATACCTTGAGAGTTATATATTAGTGTAAGATTCACGGAATGAGTTATCGAGAGATAACCATTTTTGTCAACTTAGCATTCTTCCAGAATGTTCTGCAAGATGTAAGAATATTTTGGAGGTGAGGTCAAGGTTTCAAGCATTCTGCATTCATGACCTCTCACCATGTGCCGCATTGCCCTCCGACTTGAGGTCCTGGAACTCGTAACATCGTGTTTTGAAACTTTAAAAAATGCTAATATGCTGCATATTGCAATAACTCCCAATTGAATGAAGAACGCATGAGAAATTCATACATAAGCATAACATTAAATTCATCTAGCCCGTAATTTTATTTAGTATAGACAAATAAAAATAAATTTAAAAAATAACTTTCTTTTTAGTTGTGATTGGATTTTCAGGTGATTGCAAGTGAAAAAAAATAATTTTCATTTACTGATAATATAATTTTTAAATTATTATTTAATTACATTTTGTCATCTTTATAAAACAAGGTTTCAAAAATTATGTGCATATTGAAATTTTTATTGATTGTTAGTGTAAAATTATTCTTCAATATCAATGCATAAAAAATAAATTAAAAAATAATAATGTCTACTTTACCATTCATATTCTTGTTGTATATCAATATATGCAAATGCTACGAAATTCATCACAAGCCTGTGTTTGTTAGACGTTTATTCTTGTAGTTCCTTAAACGTAAACCATTTTTTTTTGGATGAATTCCTTAAACCAAAGCTGTAATGTTAAACTGCAATCGTTATATATAACGGTGGGAAAAATTCTTATATATAAGTGTAAGAATTATTTCTTAGGCACACTAACAAAAAAAGTGAGACTTATAAATGAGTAAATATATGTTTAATAAAATTAGTAAGGCCACTCTGAATTGGAAGTGCTTAAATATGATGTTAGATTTCCAGACCAAAAGCCAAACATTGACACACTAAATTGCAAGTGTGTCTAACTATGTAATACTGGATATTGATTGAGTACTTGATGATGATATTATATAGTTGTTTAGATGTTCCGAGACGAAAAGCCAAACACTGACACACATGTCTGGTGATATTGGATGTCGATATCTCCCACATATCACTACAAAACACTCTTTCTACATATAGGTAGTGAGTCGGATAGTGTACTTTCACAGTAGTATATCGAACAAGTCCTGCATTTCAAGGCCTACCTTTTAAGTTGTTTTGAAATTTCCAAAAAAGAAAGGTTAAAGATAAAATGAATTGTAATTTGCTTTATATTCGTAGTATTTTTAAAACATTTTTCGTGAAAATTGAATGAATTAAAATTAATTATAAACCTACCTCATCAATTTATATATGTTTGTAAGAATCTTCCTTTTTCTACTTGGGAAGAGAGCACAAGCAGAATTATAATCAATCTTTCCTCAATTAAATTGCTCTATATGCAAATGCAATATCCAAATTAAAACCCAGTTGTGGAAAGATTAAATTGTAATAAACTACTTAGAAGATATGAAGAGCGTCTCATTATTCACTCCTTGACCGTACCGCCCATCTCTGATCATCTCCACAAAATCTCATTATGTGTCTATAGGCCCTGGCAAGCACCAATGAAGACAATCATTTTGCACATGCTCTCAACCCCTTTGGGAAATGGGAAAGCATTCATATAAGGACCTGGATGGCCATCTGGTCTCAACAATGCTAATTTGGTTACATCTATTGCCTCAAACCTAAACCCTCCAAATTGTTTCGTTTTTTCCTTAGCATTTTCCACTTCTTCTATTTGAATCCTTCTGATCTCAGCACTCATTCCTTCAAGTTTGCTCTTCTTCCCTTTCTACGAGGCCTAGTGCTTGAGCAAGTACCACCCTTATCCCAAGAACCTTTAAAATGAGAAGGTGAATATGTTCTCACAATTACATCAATTTCATCTCCTTTATCTGCTTTCCTCTCAATTATGGTATTAAGAGCAACCCTCAAAGCCTTTCTTAATGGACCATAAAAATCAATGTTAGTGCAATTAAGATCAGGGCTTTGGACCTAAAATCGAACCACCTTCACAGTAAAATGAAGGAGTGTCAGATAACCAATGCCCTATTAAAAGCACAATCAGGTCCATTTTATCCACGTCTATTGCCCACTTCTCATTAACGCGATCCAAATGCATTGTGTTATAATAATTTGGCCCCTATGTGATCTTTGAACACCTTCCACAAGAAATGGGGACCAATAGAAGAATAAGGATGCATTATGAGAAGGAAAGTGCCATTTATAGTAGTCAATACGTTTGGAGTTGAAGCACTGAGTAACATGCAAATAAGGGAGTCAAATTGGTTATGAGAAGTCCCCAACAACAGCTACATGCCTATCCTTAACAAGTTGGAGAAAAGTGTGAGGCTCAAACCTTGGAAGATGGCAATGGCCACTTGGTTTCCATCTCCAATAAAGATATTCTGAGTTAGGCCTTCCATTGGCTATAGTTTTGGGTTGCCTTGATCTCACATGTTCCACTATTATACAAAGGGCGTCTCTTGTCATAGACCCATTTTCCATCGAGTAGTCACATGGAGGAGTTTCATAATAAGCTTTTACCATTTTACCTAAAAAGCAATTAAGTAGACTAGTAAAATTGACCAAATAATGCCACACTTGGAGTTGATAATTCTAAATTTCTAATTTCAATATGGGACAAAAATCCACTAGAAATTGTTAACAATATGAAATTATGCATGCATATACCTTCAGCTGGAGGAGGAAGAAGGGAAGGAGGAAGTGGTGGAGAAGGAGAAGGTGGTGGAGGAGGTGAAGGAGAAGGTGGCGGAGGAGAAAAGGTGGTGAAGGAGGTGAAAGAAGAAGAAGAGTAGCAAGGAATTGGACTGGGAATTAGCTTAGTTTGTGAAGATGGAGATGGAGACTTGTAAGCGTATAAGCAAAGGAGAGTGATAATCAAAGATATAAGTGACAAAACAAAGAGAGAACAAGGAACATTAAGTCTCTTTGCGAGGGCACTGATTGGTCCTTGGATAGGTTGTCTATGCTTGTCATCATTTTTAGTCCCTTGCTTCTCTTGCTCCCTATTCCTTGTTCTTCTTTCCTTCTTATAATTAATTAATGTCTCGTTTTGTGGTGTTGTCAGCTATGAAGACCAAAGACTAGGCAGATAGAATTTCCCTTCCCTGGTAACTTGCATTCATCAGGAAGTTACAGAGAGAAAGACACGTAAACTTATTGAGTATACGAGATCTGCAGGATCTCATCAATTGTTGTCTTATAGGTCACAAATAGAAGGAAACGACTTTTATAGGTTGAATTTATTATTCTAATTATATCTTTACTCTTTCTTTTCAATTTTCTCCTTAACTTTTATTTCCTTCCTTTTTTCCTGTTGCTTTTCCTTACAAAATTAATTAAAAATAAATAAAAATGTAATTGAAATTTAGGAGATTGTTAGGAAAAAACAATAATAACTTGCATCCCAAAAAGCTATCACGTATGTCCTTATTATACTACATTATAGGTTGTGTTAAGTATATACATTATTGTATTGGACTAAAAATACATGCTAGAAACCTAGACCCACCTCGGAGGTCCCAAGAGGGTCCCATAGGTCGACCACGTGTATAGAATCTCTCATGAATTCTCCATCGATTTAGCCTAAATCTCTTATTGATTGGACACAATTCCAACAAAATCCTATATAATCTTACAAAAGGCATAAGTCCAGGATGCATTTCTCATCAATAATCACTAATATGGAGCATTTCTCATCAATAATCACTTATATGGAGCATTTCTGCTACTTCCTAAATCTCATGCATGAGAATCTTATTCAAGAAAGATCACGTCCTAATTTATTCACTTGGGTGACCTTACTATATAAAGGGTTCAACGCCCCATGCATAAATAGATATGTCACACTTTTGCCACTCTATAACTCATTTATTTACTAACTTGAATATACAAGTGTCTTTGTATTACCTCACCTTATATGGACGCTTGGAGGAGCCTTACCAATCAAAATAGTAAATTAAGAGTCTAATTTTTATTCACTAATAGTGTAAAACTTTTTTATACTATCATCTCATAATGTATTGTCATATTAGCAAGAGTAATTAAGTCTCACATTTACTTTTTGATAAACTAACAAACATGATTATTTGGTTGGATGACAATATAAAAAAATTAAAATATCAATGCAGAAATTAAATTCAAATTAATAAGCAATACTACTAGTAGAAGATCTTTGCCAAAATTCACAGCAGCAGTGGTTAGATAAACTCATTTATTAATGAGAATGTCACATTATTTTTTTTTATACATTTAATATCACATCATCTTATAACTCAATTGTAATGAAAATGCATGGCTTTCTCCAGATTTTTTATTTTAAATGTTGAAGTTATTTTGGCACAAAAAATAATATTAGATAACGGCAATCTTATTCATTAAAAAGTTACTTCGCATAAAATTAATGGAAAGCATTGATTTATTGAAGGGAAATATTTATAATGGAAAATTTTAACTAAATATTATATTTAATTTTAATGTAATATTGGTGTAAATGACTTTCCTACACTTTTATCTGATTATATATTTGTTACATCATAAAATCTTTTGACTTTCACCCATTCTTGCCCAAAATAACCTCAATTACAGTTGTATCGCTTGATCACACTACTTGTGATCACAAATGATATTTTTTCATAATTTACACCCACCTCCCTTGATATTTAGTTTAATTACATTTGAATTTTCTCTATTTTATAAAATTATACTAACCTCCCCTACAAATTCTAGTAATAAAATTATAATATTTTAACAATATTTATATATATATATATATATATATATATATATATATATATATAACTAAAATATCCTTTATCATAAATTATAATTATATGTTTCATTTTCATTGATAAAAAGGTATTTTATTCAATTAATATGTCAAACATTGCCAAAATATTATAATCTTATTATTAATAATTAATTAATTAATATTATATATATATATATATATATATATATATATATATATATATATATATATGTATGTATCATGTTATGTTTTTGTCACTTAAATCAATGAACCTATGTCTACAGGGGAAATCAATGTAATTTTGGTGAACCTGATCAAGAAAGGTTAGTGATAGTAGAAATAGAGGAGTGTCGAGAGCATAATTATACTAAAACTCAAGAAAGGTTGGTGTAATTTTCTTTTCTTAAAACTTTTGAGTATAAATAGAAACCGATTATTTTATAATTATAATAATATTCTTATCAAATTAACCCCAAATATCAAACATTATATGTATAACCAAATGAGAAGGGACCGTTACTCCACGAGTAAGTATGTTATACTTATTCCATTGAATATCTCCTTATTAACAACATATTTTATCAATCCAACCATTGAATCATATGATATTATCTTGATGATCAAACATACCAGATTTAGAAAAATTAGATATTGATAGATATATTATCTAATACTCAAGATTTATATGTCTTTTCAAAACTACATTGTACATCTAAATAAAAGGGGATGAAGAAATATCAAATTATTTTGAAATTTTATGAAATTTTATACACTTGATTTATGTAGTAGCAACTTACAATTCAACGGTTGATGATAAAATTCAATGTATATAAAAAGTTATTTAATGAAATAAGTATACCAATATTATTCCTAAAATAAAAGGATCCCTCCACTAAACAAATTAGTTCATAATGGTTTAAGTAATTTATTACACAAAAATAACCCATCTTCGTGCAATCCAGACAAAATAGATTATCCTAAAACCATTCTTAAGTTGAAATCACCCAAGGCTACACTAGGCCAAGATCCAATTCTACTTTCTTATCCATGTATATAGCTTCTCCATCCTTATAACAGCCCATATTGAATATTTGTTTTTGGGTTTTTTTCTAGTGGTGAGGTTCTTTTTTCTGGTAATGGGAGCAGAGATCGCTAACATCCATGCTAAATGAATTTCTACTATTGCAAGATCCACTACATTTGGTGAGAGTCACATGGATGGCCCCAACGAAACTTACATTCTCTCTTCCAAGCGTTACAAATGAAACCCCAGCCTCTATTTTTGCTTTTCTCATGTATATGGGGTGGTGCTTCAACCATCCACAATGACATTCTATCCTTCCGAGCATTAAAATATATTTCATCTATTCACTTTTCTCTAGAATTTCCTTTTTCATGAATCAATGGAGAAGAAAAAAATTTGCAGCAAAGTTTGACTAATTCAACTAGCATGTTTTAGGAAAATTTCCCATCTTCAGTATCAGAGCACTTGCACGATGTATGTCTAATAGTCAAAACTTTAGGAGGATTGAAGAGGAAAGGAAGAAGTACCTATAATTGAAGTCGTGCATTGTCATTTAGTCATTTTTCTATTTCTTAACTTCAGCATTGCAAAGTATACATGATTCATGAGATTAGTCAAATGTCACCCTCACTAACATCCACATTGCCCTCTTCCTACACTCCATCAAGCAAAGCCATCTACCAAAACCACGAGAACGATGCCGTCCAGAGGCTCTCCAACGTCCTTATGTTGATGTTTTTCAAAATTAAAATCCAAATATCTATGTATCTTTCAATTGTGTCAGGCTTTTTCCTCTCCCAAGAACCACCATCACTCGCCGCCTTACCCTTCCTGTACACGACAGGGATTTTAGAAAAGCAACTTGCTGGAATCCCAAAAGTTGCTCGACTTTCCAACTCCATGCTTATTTCATGCTCCGCCATCACCGTCACTGTCGTTTCAGTCTACCATGCCTGACGAATGGATTGCCAATTAGGAAACCGACTGGTGTCGAAGTTCGACCCTGCTACCAGAGAGAACAGCGAAGCGTCGCACCTAATGGCCCTGAAAATCCCATTAGGGTTCAGACTAAAGTAGAGAAACCGTAACATTGGTGATTTTTCGTGAGTTTTCCGGTACCGTAGCTCATTCCTATTTGCTTTGCATGAATTTTTTCTAATTTGCTGCTGATTTTCCATTTTTTATGCTATTTCTGACCTAGGTTTTTCTTAGATATACCTATTGTGGATTTTTCTTATGCTAGATCACTGATCTTTAGTTTTTGTTTAGACAGAGTGCGCTATATCAACCTATTTCATGATTTTCACCTATGGGTATTTTATTTTTTTTTATTTTTTGTTCTCAACTTGCAACCTTCCTTTATTTGAATTGATCGGTGTTAAATGGTGATTAGTGGTAATTCTAATTTTGTGGAAATATGGAAGTTGAAAAGTTATGAAAATTAAGCGGTGTGTTTTAATGTTTTACTTCTGTAATGTTTCCTATTCCTTAATATAATCTTACTAGCTAGGTTAGTTTTTCAATTCAAGTTATAATGTGCATTTGGATTTGGCGATGTTTCTATGGTTGTAGGTGATTTTAGTGACTCAACTCTTGGAATTAGAAAGGCAACGATCTACTATTGTTACTTTTTTTGTGTCTAATTGAGTAGATATGTGAGAATTGAGAAAATCAATGATATACGTGGTTGTAGGTTTGTGTCTATCTTAGTTTTAATCGTAGGTGTTTACATAATTTGTGCCTTAAGAGCTAGATTAAATGGATTTCTTATCACGTATATTATATTTTTGTTGAATTGAAGTCCTTTATGAGCTATATTTGATAGACTTTTCATCTGTTCTATCTCATAGATCAAATTATTTGTTTTATTTCAGGTATTGCTGATAGCTTGTTCAACGGGCACCGTGGTGGAAGCTTTAGAAGTTATAGGTTTTGACAATGACAATAATGGTAGCCCTTATAGCACAAAGTTAAGTTTTGCAATATGATGACTTTTGTTCTCTTTAACATTGTAAGTGTGCCTTTAGTGTCATTTCCACATAATTTTAGTGTGTTTTCCTTGAGACATATAGCATGAAGTTGACCTTTTTGTTGAAATGTGAATGAAACTATTTCAATTGAAATAGCCTGAATGTGTCATTATATGTGAGTGCACTATATTTCTAATTGAATTTGGAAGATCAAAAGATGCAAGAACTATGGCGCTGATTCTTCTCTCATTGAAAAGATTCTATTGATATTTCCTAAGATGGAGAAATTGTATTACCTTTTCTGGCTTAAGAGTATCTATTTATGTTAAATTTGATTTGACTTAACCTAATATATATCCAGAAAACAAATTCATGTTGGGTAAAGAGAACAAGTTATACCTTAAATTTTTTTTCTTGGGCAATAGATAAACCTTCGAGTTAGTATCAAATTGTTAACATGGAAAATCCAATTTCTAAGTGAATCTAGCATTAAATTTGGGTTTCGTTAAGTACTTTTCTGAGGTTCTTTTCTCATGTTGTTTGATAAGAAATTAGTTTTATTTTTAACATCTATTATTGGGTTTCATCTTCCAATATGTTGTTTCCATTTCAACTTTCACCTTTTTCTTTCCCTTCTTCATATATATTGTGAAAAACACGAGGTTTTTTTCCTATTTGAGTTATCGATTTCATTTTTCCATTTTTTAGCCATTTTTTAATGCATGTGTAGCATGCACTATTTGAAATAGGTTGAATATCGAAGATAAGTCCAACAACTTCAATCCCCAGCAGCAGCCATCACCATTCTTACTTTCATTTTAATTTTTATTATTTGCTTTTTTTGGGGCAATCTTCTAAGTCTTTTTGGGTATGGTGGTGATCAACTTAGATTTTCCTTTTGTGATTCTTGCAGCTTTATTCATAGGTAGACCTACAACTATACTAAAAATGTTACCTAAGGTGTTTCACAAGATGGTTAAATTAAAGCATTTGGTGCCTATGTGATGTGAGGTCCAAGGTACTATAGTTGCAACATATCTTTCTAGATAATTGATATTAGTTGAGTTGCTTATGAAATTCTTATTTGTGTATGCTCTATGTGATGTTTGTGATGAAGTAGAATGTGAAGCCCGATTGTGTTGTATTCAATGAACTATAACTGCAATGGATTATGCTTTATATTTTTAGCAGAAATGGCAGAAACACAACCCTCAAAAGGGTGCTCCTTGATAAGGTATCGTGATTAAGTTCTTTTTTAGTATTTTTTGTGATAGAGATTATTAAGATCAGATATTGAGAATTTTAAAACATAATAACACCTCTTTTATTTGTAAGTTGGTTTCTTGAATTGATACTTGCATCCAAATTTCCTTACTTTCTCTATGATTCACTACTTACAAAAGTAATTGACTCGTCATGCACATGTTTTAAATGCACTAATAGGGTACTGCTGCACATGCTAGAAAGCTAGATGCAATGCATGTTCTCCTTTGCGCAATGCTCTCCAATGTGGAAAAATAATTATCAGAGTGAGTGTGGAAATGGAGAGCCTTCCCTACTCAGCGAGGTCAAGTACATTGTTCATTTTATCCCTTTTTTCATTTATTAGTTTTTGTAGGATGTTGAACTTCAAGGGAAAATAGAACATTATTCTGGAAAATATAAATTTTGAAGATGCTTTTGGTATGGGAATTGAGTATGTACTTAGGATGGGAGCTACTAACTACCTATCTTCTGGTCTAAACAAAAAGGATTAAAGGATTTTTTAAGTGTTAAATTTTATTTAGATACTTAAGGTTGTACAAGATCATTGAGAGGCCAAAGGGCCTATACCAACGATGAATGATGATGGAGATATTTTAACTGTGGATTGATTCTAATGAAGCCTGTCCCATAGGAACTGTTTTGATAAGAAGATTTGAAAGAAAACAAGACCCGTCTTCAGACTTTTGTTGCTTTAGCTGGGTTATGAAGTCATTTGTACATCGAGGTTGTATTATTTTTCACATTTGGCTTACTGGGGTCCCAATTTATTTTGTTCAATTGAGTCCCTACTATGTAACCAAAACTGAGTCCTACTAATTATGGAAGTTGGATTCTTAATTTTTGAGTTGATATGTTGTGTATCTTGAGTTATTGTAAGTCCCATGGTAAATTTTATCTTGCCATTTATTTTATTCTTTTTGCTAAATTGAAGTCATTTGTCATGGGTTGTTTCTTTTCAATATTAATATCATATATTAAATCTGAATTGTTACATCTGATTTGTTTGCAAAATTAACTCCAATATGTTTGCATTCGCTGCTCTTTGGTATATGTAAGGCCTTTTATTTGTATCATATAGTTCCCTATCATAATGTGTAGTATAGTGTGCATTTTCTGTGTACCCTCCTACCTATTACCAAGCTTAAAAATTGTTTGTTAAATTTGTTGCCACCAAGTCTTAAATGGGAAAGACATTGAAAAACCCGTTTTATTAAAAAGTGGTCTCTTAAACCAAATTTAATTTGGAGTTTGTTATGCATAGGAATAGAGATTTAACCTACGCACCTAATACACCCGTCTTTAAATGTACCTTAATTGATTTGTGCAAATTATTAATAACCTTTCAAATATTCATTTTTATATTTTTATTTACAACAAAAATTTAAAAAAAATTGAGGAACATTAGCCTTACAATTGTCAAATAATTCGTTAACAAACCGTCCAATCTTAAATTAACATTTTTATTCAAAATACAATATTTCACAAATAAGTAACAAATTTAAACTAAATATATGAAAATGAAAATCTCTTATGAATTATAAATATTTACAAATAAGATAAAAATTTATTTTGATATTTTTTACAAAAAGTAAAATAAAATATAAAAGAGAACATACTTTTAAAGAAAATTTGGAACATTAAGCTGTCACAACTGATATGTCCAGATTCAGTTAACAAGCCATCATGGCTAAATTAACATATGAAATAAAATATTTCTTAAATAAATGATCATTTAAATTAAATAAAATATCTCATGAAAAAATTTACAAATAAGACAAAAAATTACAAAATTTAATTTTGATTTGAGGATTAAAATCACTCCTCCTACTTATCTTCCTAATGGGAAATTCAAAGTCACGTAGTTTTAGAAAATAATTGTGAGTTTGATTAATTTTAATTTTTTAATGGGAATTTTGAATATCAGTTTGTTAAAATATTTCAGGATATAGAATTAATAAACCCTTGGTTCAATTAATTTTATTTATTTATTAAATAAAAGCAATTCATCAATTAACAAACTAAATAAAAAATACTCAAGTATCTATTTTATGACCAAAAATGAAATGAATCTTCTTTTTTTCAATTTTAAACCAAACTAAACCAATCCTAAAATAAGCAAGTCTAAAAGTTAAAAATAAAACAAACACTAAACCAAACAAGTACATCCAAATCTAAACAAACAAACTAAAAATTTATTTAAATGAAATAATGCTAATTTAAATGTAATTAAAACTAAACAAAAATTAGAACCAAAAACTCCTTATTTATTTGATCTATTTTCACTTAAACTAAAATTATAAATTTAATTTTATTAACTTAATTTACTAACCTAATTCTATTTTTAACACACACTAATATTAACACACACACACACACACACACACTCACCGCTCTCTCTCCTTTTACACACGACACACGCACACCCACAAAGACATAAGGAAAGAAAGGATTGAGAGAGAAGAGAGAAGCGAGAGATAGAGATGAGAGAGACGGACTCAATAGAAAGAAAACGGAATCCCGCGCCGTGAGCGCGACCTATCGCCGCTGGTTTCGAGGGCCGTGCACGGGGTGAAGGCTTCTGCGGGATCGGATTTCAGGGAGGAGGAAGGAAAGCTAGCTTGGTGGCGGGGAACGATGCCCGTGGAAGGGCAGGTTACTGATGGGAGGCTATTTGAGGGAGGCCGTGTGGGGGCTGGCCTCGCGCACGACCGCTTGCGAGCGGGTTCATCTGGTCACCAGGTGGGGCGAGCTTGGAGTGTGGTGTGCGCTTTTCCTGGGCCAGTGGGTGCGGTGGAAGAAGATGGGTTAGGAGATCGTTGGTTAGAAGATTTGCGCCTGTCGGCTTGGTTGCGATGGCCGAGCGCGAGGGAGGGGTTGTACCCATCGGGCTGAGGTGGTTTAGGGGAGTTGGTCGAGGAGGTGGTTATGGTGGAAGTTGGCCGCGCATTTGAGGGCTAGGGCGGCGGCTCTGGCCGAGAGAGGATAAGAGTGATGAAGGATGGCCACGGACGTGGCTATGGTGATGATGACGTGAGGATGATGATGATGATGCGAGGCCGCGGCGGTGGCCGGGAAGAGCCTCCGCCGCCTCCTCCTTTTTTTTTATTTTTATTTTTGTATGATGATGATGATACTACCACCTTTGTTTACCTGGTTCTTCCTCTCTTTTTTTGTTACTAGATTATATTGCTGGAATTGTTGCTAGTTTATTTACAGGCTTTCTTTGAATGCTGCTGATTTGTGTTGGAATTTTTTCTGCTCGATATTTTTTGTTTTTAGCTTCTTGCGATTTTTTTCTGTTGCTCTCGTGTTTGGAAATTTTCAGTCGATGTCCTCCTTCAAAGATTGTCAATGATGGATTTATAGATGTAGCTCTCATTCACCATTACCGTTCCTATTTTACACTTGGACATGATAACCCAACTCATCGGTCTCACAGAAAGTGGAGCTTAATCACGAAGTGGGAGAGGAACATCATCATTTTGCAAACAAATGGAGAGGAATCTCATCATTGTGTTTGCCATCCCCATTTTAATGTTGACTCACGCATATTTGGCAGGGATGATAGGAATCAGGAGTCCGTGACTCCTCTGCCTTCTTTATTTTTATTATTTATTTTTTATTGTTATTTTTTTTGACAGAAATTAAAATAAATAAGCGTGGGCTTGAAACAACATACGGGAAGCAAACATAGCTGGGCTTGTAACAAAACTCGTGATTGGATTGGCTTAAAACTAAATGGACAAAACACAAACAGGCTGCAAAAGAAATTTGGGAATAAAATGAATTGAATTAATTTTTTTTTGAGATAAATAAACGTAACAGAAATTTTTTCTTTTTTTCACATTTCTTCAAGAGAAATTAGATACCATAAAATATGTAAATTTTTGGATTTTTGTTTAATCCTACAAAAATTGGGTGTCACTTGTACTAATACTTTTTTTATTTTAATTTAATGTCCTTAATGTTAGCTTAAGTTTAAATTATCATCTTAATTTCTTCTCTCCTCATTTACCCCGTCCTTATGTTTTTAGTTCACATATTTCCCCTCTGTTTTGTTTGCAAAATTGACTTAAATTGATTTGCATTTGTTGCTCTTTTTAATCTCATATTTGATTTGCATTTTATTGTAAAAGAAGTTTGAACATGTCCTAACTGTTATTATTTGGCTTCTCATTTTTTTTCTATTGTAAATGCATAGTTCTAGAAACTGTCTCAATTTTTTCATCATATGATTGTTGTAGTCTCCTAAAGAGAATATATTAATCAATGTTAAATTTAAAATTCTAGCTAGCTTCGTAGTTTGAACAAATGTTGGTACGTTGCGAATTCTTTCATTTTTTTAATATGTGCGAATCAATTTTAATTGGCAAGTGATGTCATTGACGTTAAAACTCCATTATCTATTACTTCAAACATCTCCATCCTTCAATCTTACCAGTTGAGGGTTATAAAAAATGCTTTATCAATTTTAATCTTCTCCCTTTGTTGAAATGAATTTGGTTTATTACATGTGTTAGTGGCAAACACCTTATAATATCAGGTCTAAATGTCACTTCATTATAAGGTTTTGAGCCTAAGTTAATAGTGGGTACATCCCTTGGTGAAAATGATATTTATTTTATCCAGGATCTGGTGATAGAAAGCCAATTCCCAATTATATTATTAACAATAATGTTTAACATGTATGAGAAAGAGATAAGAAAGACATGGAAAAGGATTTAGTTTCATTCTTACTTAAAAATAAGAAGTAAATATCTTTATAAAATGAATTACACTTTTAATAATGAATTGTAATCTGGATTTTATTTTAGTAAATTTTCCTTAAAATTACTTTATGTGGAGCTAGAAAAAGATAGAGCATATAGACAACGAGAAGTAGATACCCTTACTAAGTGAATATGTCAAAGACGGTCTTAGTCTCATAAAAGAGAGAGACTATTTTAGTAAAATATAATTTAACTTTCATGTTAGCGTTCTTTAGTAACATGTAGTTTTGCATGTCTATCAGTGGGGCAAATGTATAGCACATATGTTGATCTTCTCTTCTTTTTTTTTTTTCTTTTTTATTTTGGTTTCAATTGTGATGATTTTTTAAGTTTTTATGTTCTTAATGTTGTTTGTGTTGAGATATATATTTTTACTAAATGCATGGTAAAAAAAATAACAATTATCATCCATTAAATTTATTCATATCATTAAAAAAATGAGGATGAGTTGGGATAAAATTATTTCCGGTAAAAATCACTTTGTTTGAATAATTATTTTTAAAATAAGCAAGATCTCAAAAATTATTTTTAATTTTCTCAATTATATAATATATAAATTTTATAATAACTTTTTAAAAAAAAACCGAAACACATGCACCTTCATTTTAATAATAGTGTTTTAACAGCATCATCCAATTGATGCCACATCTTTTGTTACATATTTTAGAATGTTATTTGTATGCGTAATTTGTGAAACACCGTGTCAATACACTCTTATCTACCCTAAATGGAATGTGAACATAAGTTAGTTTGGTTCATCTGACTCACTAATAGATGAAATGCATTAATATAATATTTACATTGTAGTTTTAAATATGCACATATTTTATCATCACTTACTTTTATTCGTACTTTTTGTTAATGAAGGTGATGTAAAATATAGCATTAGTTTATTGCATATACATTCCAACATAGATAGAATGGTACTCCACCAGGCAAATGATGTTAGGCATATGTACATTGCATAAACATTTTTTTTATGACGGTTCTAGCCCAAAAGCAAATTAACAATTTTTTATGATAAAATAAATTAGCAATAAATAAATTTTTTATTATCAAGTGATATTAAATATATACATTGCACAAATATATATATTTTTACAATGAGGCTCTAGCTGCAAAACAAGTTAACATATTTGATATGACAAGAGAAATTAGTTTTAAAATAATTTTTATATTAAGACTTATACCTAGTAAGTGATGGTAGACATATACAGTTGTAGACATATTTTTACTCACAGAATCAGGGCTTCAAAACAAGTTAACAAGTATGTCATTGTACAAATAATGATTTACATATTATGTAATTATTATCAATTTATATCATTCCTTTTTATCTTATTCAATATGAATTTTTAGTTCTTTCTATTCAAGAAGAAAACATGGGATGGGAAGATTAGATTGTTGAAAGGATCTGCTTTTCTTGAATAAGCTTTTTTCATAAAGTTGTTAATATCTTTTAATTATGAGAAGTTACTTGATTAATTTTCATATATAGAGTATAAAGATTGAGGACATGCCTGATAATCATTAACACCATATATAGCTCATTTGATTCATATTTAACTACTTAATTTATAGCTAATTTATGGTTCACTATTCAGATCCCAAAAAAAGATAAGAGCTATTCAGTTAATGAAAAAAGTATTGAAAATTGATATACTTCCGCTGCGAAGTATATATGAATCCAATAGTATTAAAACAACATTTCAGACACTCTAATGCAATAATATTAAGCATAGTAATTTTGCGTGGCCCGTGTGTTGTATGAGTTTCCAACTAGTACACATACATAGATTAATTATGAAATAATCGATTTTGTGAAATCACGATTATAGAATATGCTAATAATAGATAAGGAAATGGTGGAGAGACTGGGAAGGTGTGGCTGACAGTAGGAGTAGGGATGTCCAATTGTCTCATTTGACACTGATTTTTTGTCCCGCTAAACGACATATTATTACTAACTACAAGAGAATCCTAGAGTGCTTCTCCCTTATGAACCCTGTGAAGTGCAATGACGCATATCATGGTTAATTAAAGGAGTAAGTGGGGAATAAGCTACAGTGTATGGTTCTTGATTTGCCATTTTTACTTCTCTGGTATCCCGTTATATATATGTGCTAGTAGCCCAATGTTGGTGAAGATGTGGAAACTGGTGCTTGATAATAGGATGGACAAGAAAATGTCAGTTTGGAAATTAAGCAAGAAAACTATCAGGATCATTGATTATAATTTATTTCTGAGTTTTTAACCAAACAAGATTATTGCGTCGTCTTCCAAAACAAATTTATTTTACCAAACACAAACTAATTAAATCTAGTAAACCGAAGTGCCAAGCCTCAAGTTGAATTTGGGGACATAATCTACTAGCAATTCTGTAGTTTTAATAACAAGGTGAAACAGAATTAATTATGCATGCATGCATATATGCACCTTTCAAAGAAGAGGGGCAGAAGCGGAAAGAGGAGAAGCTGCAGCATTGGAATTTAAAAGCTCAGTTTGTGGAGATGAAGTAAAGGGCAAAGTGAAAAAAGTATGTACAAGCAAAGTAGCAATGGGTAAGCAGTGATTTGGGTGGCATAACATAGAGAGGCCAGTGATTAATTCTCTTGGTGAGGAAAAGTGACTTGTGGGTTTGTGACTTTGTGCTTCTCGTGTTTTCAGTCCCTTGCTTCTTGCCTTTTTTGTTCCTTTCTTCTTTGTTTATTGCTCCTAATGTATTATCTTTTCTGGAGTTGAGAAGGCTGAAGAAAACCAGAGATTTTTAGTTTACTGGTTACAGATTGTGGCCACAAATTTTACGGATGAGATAAAAAGAAAAGAAGTGAAAGAAGATAATAAAACCAAAAAAATTCGGGGTATTCAATGCTCATAGAGGAATCAGAAGTTTTCCTCCAGCGAATAGGTAAGTATTTTTTTCAGGAGATAAGGCTAGATTGTTATTTTCCTCAAAGCCAGGATCGTACGTGATTCCTGCATTACTCCTGGGTTGCTCACATTTTAGATAGCAATTTTTACATATTATCAATATAATTTTTTTTTATATTATATTTAATAGAAATTAATAACTTTTAATTTTTATATTTCTTTTATCACATTAAAAAGGAGGCTAGTTATATGTAATATATATATATATATATATGGGAAGTAGGTTAAAAAATAAAATAGTGGGTGGTTATACTATTTATATATTTATGTATATAAACTTGAAAAAAATTTCAATAGAATAATGGAACACCAAAAAATGGTTATTCATCTCAACCCCCTTAATATTATAGATTATTTTGTCATTTCAAATTAGATTGGATAAAATAAAAGGGAACACTCTGATGAACCTATAAAAACAATAAAATGTATTTAGAATTTATTTATTATAATAAATTTTGAAAAAACTATCATTTTGGTCTCTTGAAAGATTATTAGCCTATTTGGATTGGCTTTGTTTTCACGTTGCGGTGCATGAAATCACTTTGGTTGGAAGTGAAAGTGTTTGTTTTGGTTTTTTACTTGTAGGAGAAGCACATCACTTTGAAAATAATTGATTATAGTGAAAGTTAAAAATACTAACCTTTATTTTTCTATCTCACATTAATTATTCTAAACTCACTTTTTTTAACATCTTTCTCATATACAAATCAATTCTTTGAAAATTAATTCTTTCAATATCAATTATTTTAACAACAATTCTACCAAAATCTAAACTAAACGGACTTTATATCTTTAATAAAATAAACCTTAAAAGAAACTATATTTTTCCGTGACCCACCAAAGATTCATCCTATGTGACAAATATAACACCCTAACTTTTAACCTAATATGCTCGAGTTGCATTTGGTTAGTTATTAGTTGTTGCCTTTGTTTCAAACTTTACTTATCTTTTAAATTACGAGTAAGGAAAATATGACTAAATTTTTCTTTTGAACTTAACACTTAAAATGCGAGCCGCGCGCGCGCATAGATACCGATTAATACACATAAGACATAGCAATTATATACCCGTCATCATAGCATACATAGATAAACCACAAAATAATCATAACACACATCGTATTAACATGCCATAATTCATAACATAATACTGATGTCCTATGAACATAGGGGCACCTTAAGAGATAAACACCACAATAAAGGTCGAGTATACACTAGCTCAAAACTTAAACATAACTATCGTAGAACTAGACTAGTCTTTACGCTTCCGCTTACCTCTGATTTGGTAAATGACGTGACTCTTTTACCCGCACCTCAAGGAAGATCACGAACATCCGCATCATTCACGTTTGGAGACGACACGGAAGAGAAAAAGGGATAGAAACTTATTCAAGATTCTCAGTAAGGCTTCCAACTTTAGCACAAGTGTCATCGTCATCGTCCCCAGCGCTTTGATTTTCATTATGAAAGAGGTGTGCATTCATAAGATTCAATTTTAATTTTTTAAATCCTTTTATCTGAAGTGGGTGTCTTTTAGCATGGGTCTTAATGGCATGAATGCATTAGATATCTATGTATGCATGGCAATACCTTGAGAGCATAACAACACATGTAAATAACACATCACATAATTAAATGCACCAATAGAACAATGATGTGACATATGCATATGCATCTTTTACTTTCATCATGATTGAATTCTTCAGTTCCTTCTTAATTTTCCACCTCAAACTCATCATCGAAATCCAACCAACCTACCGTCCAATTTTTAACATGGCTACCAAAACTCCTCCTCACCGATCGCCTAGGAATGGGCTCAATCTAACTAGTCATCGCTAGATTTCATATGGGGAAAAATAGAGGGGGGAATAACATATTACTTTCATATCATGAGTATTCACTTTCTCATCATGAGAAATGCAACTTTCTTATCATATGAGAATGCAATATGATGGATTCTATCTTTAAAGATCAAGTACTCACATAGCATCATATAGCACATAAATTCAACATTCCAAAGCATCAAGGAAAACATTATCACATAAATATGCCTTTAATTAACCAATACTCTAAAATCGGTAACTCTAATTGTCAACTTATCTTCTTATGCATCTAAGGGATCTATTATCGACATTATCACTAATTACATGGCTTGAGAACATTATTTAACAATGTTGGACAGCATAGGCAGGAAACAAATTCAGGGATTTACGTGTGCTAGAAGTTGCATTTTTCATCCTTTCTCATTACTGGCTTTTCCTATGATGCTAAAATTAATTACTAAACCATTTATGAGTCATTCCTACTTATCTAAACATGATAAAACATGATTCTCATAAATTTTAAAGGTGCTGGACAGCAAGCATATTTCTTGTTTTCATGAGTTCTAGAATTCTCATTTTTCATTCTTTTTAACTACTAAACTTGCCCAAAGGATCAAGAATATTTATCATATCAAACAACTAGTCATGTAGCACATATTCATCATCCAAAATAGAATTTAGAGGTGCTGGAAATTTTAAAGGAAAACCAAAAAGATCATAAGTTCCTTGAGTGGGAATAAAAGGCATTTCTAGTAACTAAGTTTCATTAGAAACCTCTTGTTATGTGAATCAAATGGCGAGTCTTGAGCACTAGTTCCATTCCTTTTTAGTGATGACATAATTGTAAACATGTAATGCAAGCCTCATTCTTAGTCTTTTTAGGTTGATAGGAAGAAAGATAAATATGCTATGTGAAAAAATATAAACATGAATGCAAAGACTTGAAGTAAATATGAATGCAAGTTCATTTCTTTATTTTAGTGCTCTAGGCCTCTTAGAGTATTTACTCTAAATCACATCTCAACTTTAAGGTTGAGATATGTAGGCTTTGAAATTAGTTGTTAAGTGATAACTTGAAAATAAATATGCTAGACAAGAAAATATATATAAACATGAATGCGAGGACTTGAAAGTAAACATGAATGCAAGTCCATTTCTTTACTTTAGTGCTCTAGGCCTCTTAGAGTATTTACTCTAAATCACATCTCAACTTTAAGGTTGAAATAGGTAGGCTTTGAGATTAGTTGTTTAGTGATAACATAAGAGAAAACATGAAGTGCAAGGCTCAAATATAAATATGAAATGCAAGGACTTGAAATAAAAATATGAATGCATTCCATTTATTCTTTAGTCCTAGGTCAAGATCACCACTTGAACAACATAACAATAACATTTAATGAAACTTTCTTAAGTAAGCTACTTAGCATAATCATCATACTTTTTGTGAAAACAAAAACTCAAGCTCTAGAGGTTTCATTGTGATGAACTCATAGTCATCATCTAGAACTCTCATCATCAAGCTATCATGAAACATCATCAAGCCCTTGAGGCCGAAAATGAAAAGGAAAGGAGAAAGGAAATTCAAACATGAAAGCTTAGGAAGACCATTCAATCATCTTTTTAAAACAAGAACAAGTCTTAACAAAGCAAGTAAATAATTTTAAAGACAACTCCTTACCCAAGATATTTTTCTTTTGAAATAGTGGAAGTTTGATCTTGAAATAATATGAGAAAAACAACTCCTTCCTTGGTGCACAAAGTGAATTCAGCCAAGAGACAAAAAAAGGAAGAAAGATTTTGCTTTGAGTTCTTGAGCTTGGAAATGGAAAGTTTATGTGTTTAATGGAAGGTTTGTGGTGTTTGGATGATGGTTTGTGTTTAGGAAATGGTGGATGATGATGATTTTTGAGAAGATGAAGAAGTGAAAGAACTCTTGAGCCTTGAAAGAACAAAAATGAGAGAAATTTAAGAATGCTCTTTGAAACTTATACTTAGCAAATGCTCAAAAATGTGTCCAAGTTCTTCCAAGCATAATATTTATAGAAAAACAACACCAAGGGTGCATGAATGGAGGGAGGCCGTGACCTCATGTTCCATGAGGTGAGAGAATTTATTTCATGGAGGCATGGTGAGGTAAAGTCTAAAGCATGGGTAAAAGTATGGACAACCATGTTTCTTTAAACAATTTTTAATGGAATTTCAATATGTGATGGATGATTATGGAAGAGGTGTGGCTGATTGTATTAAGGACTAATGGAGGGAGAAAACCTCATCTTAATGTTGGTTTAGATGTGTATTTAGGAGTTGATTTGGTTAGGACACGAATTAGGAATTGTAAGTAAGTGTTTAGGTGAGATAATGGATAATTAAGGTGGTTCAAGACAAGATTTAAGGGTGGTCTTGCTTGATTCATATAAATCCACCTTTATTAGGGAGGAATCTCATCATGTGACAACTTCCATGATTTAAGGAAATCAATTGAAATCTTACCATTCATGAAAATATGACATAAAGTCTTAAATTAAAGAAAAGGATTTTGAGTTTCTCTTAGCAATCTTAGCTTCTAATTAACCTTAATCAATTATTTTGACTCTAGATTAGTAATTAGAATTTACTAATATTTAATTAGAACTTAATATTGCTTAGATTTTGCTAATCACATCATTAGGCCCAAAATGCATATAGCTAGGGGCAAAACGATAATTTTTCACAAAAACCGTCAGGACCACCCGTGCTTAACCAGTTGTTAAACATTGCAAAAACATCATTTGAAACCCTTTGGCGAAATTTGGGTTCAGATGGCACATAAATGGGTTGAAAGCTATAGGGGCGTTTTGGTAATTTCGCGTTTGGAACTAAAAAATGAGATTCTTCTCTCCATTACCTCACATAACACAAGTAATCCCCCATCATCATCAAAACATCCCGTAGATGGCCTGCCGTTCCTCATTTTCCTGTAAATTACCTCTAGGCATTTTGCTTCATTTATACTTGAAAAATTCTGTTACAACAAATTCACTCAAACATTAAGTGACTTCCATTTTCATTGATAAAAGCTAAGTGATTACATGTCAGGTTTTATGTCAAGTTAAATTAAAACTAGCACCTTAGTTTCAAAATATCATATCTTTGACAAAACAACTCCTTTTATGCCATTTTCCATATAGAACAATCATTTAAACCCCACCAAATGATCATATCTTTTAAAAAATAACTCATACAAAAATCACTTTTATTAACAAAAATGGAGACCAATTGATATTTGAGCGAATTTGTCAAATAGGATAGATATTTGGAGGGCCACAAGTAAATATATTTTTTGTAGCACTATTTTATCAAGGATATCATCTTTTAAGGGTTAAAATGGTGGTTCTCCACTTTGATTTTCCATATTCTTCTTAATGAAATTATTAGAAAAAACAATATTTCCTTGCCCTTCAACAAAGTTTGCATGTGTTTGAATTTACAATTGGGAGGGGTAAAAGTCAATTACTTCATATTTAAAGGGTGTTTAGTTTTCCTACCACAAAAATCCACAATTGATTATGGAGTTTAAAATCATTCGATTCTATTAGAAGTGAAAATTATCATATCTAGATTTTTACTCTTTCAATTTTTATCAAAATTACTTTCATGTAAATAAACTAAATATGAATCAATTTACCTCTAAATCAATTCTATTCAGAATCAAATCTATAAAAATAGAAGTAGACGCACTAAACACCTCTAAACCTGATTACGTATGTCCTTATTATACTACAAAGGATTATTATGTACATTGTATAAGCTTAAATATATTTTGGTCAAAACATTTTCATAACTATTTGATTTTTGTCTTTGCAGCTAATTTCTCTGTAAATATATTGAGCTGCTAACAAAAATTACATTATCCAATAGACATATATGGAAATAGTTGTATGTGTATGCACATTATGATTCTATGTGACACATTACATACATATGGTGGCTACCATATAAGATTGAATAAGGTGATTTTTTGTTAATGCTATAATAGAGACAAACTAACTTTAGGAACTAAAACAAAACAGTTTGAAAATGTTTAGATAAAAAATAAATTAGTAACTAAAACCAAAACTCGATTATTTTTCGGGACTAAAAAAATATTTTTAACCCTATTGTATAAATATCAGCTTTGAAAATTTTATGCTATTTTGGTCAAAAATAATAATTCTGATAAAGTTATCCATATTTTATTTTTTTTGGTAATCAAAGTTAACCTTATTTTACAAATACAATTAATGGAAAATATTTAATTTTTGGAAAAATATTTATAAAAATTTAATTTTAATACAGTTTTCAATTGAATTTTTTTTTACATAATTATTCAATTATGTATTGATACTCTTATAATTACTATCTTAAAATTCATACATATAATGACATGTAATCAGACAATAACGTAAAATTTTTACAACGACAGTATATTAAGATTTATTTCTCTATAAAATGATAAGAATAACTAATATTCAGTTTATAATTTTATGTCATTTAAATTACAGTAATAATTTTACTACCAAAAAACAATTACAGTAATAATTTGAGGTAACATATTACAACTCCAATCTCTGTTGCTACGTGGTTCTGTTTTGAGGTGCTGGTATGAAGGCTATATTGTCAGCGGAGATTTGATGAGGCATGAAACATGTTCCTTTCTTGTGTGCTGTAATAACAGCATATTGCTGGCGGTGGCTTCGTTTCAATGGCAGATGTTTGTTTTGTTTCTATTTTGTATTTTTTGCTGTTTCGTTATGTGTACTGTCACTGTGTGCCCTCTCCCTTGTTCCGTGGCTGAGATGTTTGATTATTTGTTATATAAAAAGAAAATCTTATCCTTTTGGTTCTTTTGGTTGACAGCGTTGTTAATTAGTATTTGGTAGTAAGAGGAATTCTTGTGTAGTATTGCGACTTGCTTTTGTATGGTTTGTGTGAACTGTGGTGTTTCTTTGTATGTGTTCTTCTTTGCTCCTCATTTTGTGGGGTTGAGCGTTACACAAGATAAATTAGATATCTACACAATATCTAGTAAAGTTAAAAACATAGTCTACAATTTTACCATATATATATAAAAATAAATTTCACCTCTTGAAATTAATGCACATTCTAATATATAATTATTATATTTATCAAAAAATTTATATTGTTAATACAATAAAATTAAATTCTTAAAACAAATCATAATTAAAATTTTCGATATTATTATAAAAAACAGTATTAACTTGCCCCCTTCCCGAAAAGCTAACATGTTTGTCCCCTTTGTTCTCCATGCCAGGCTGTGTTAGTTAAGTACGCATATTATAAAACATAAATGTGCATGTAGGAAGGGTTCAATTTCAATGCATAGTATAAAAGAGTTTAACATTAAATCTCTTTATTTGTATAATAATTTTTCATATAATAGAGATAAAAGTTGACAAAGTAGTGGTAAGATAAACTCATTTATTGACAAATCAATAAAATGTCACATTATTCTTATTTTTCTGGTACATTTAATATCACATCATTTTAATAACTCAATTGTAAAAACAAAAATTTCCTGGCTTTCTAGATTTTTTATTTTCAATTTTCAATTTATTTTGGTACAAAAAAATAATATTAGATAACTGGAAATCTTATTCACTAAAAAATATCCCACATAAAATTAAGGGAAAGGGTTAATTTTATTAAAGAGAAATATTTATAATGGAAAAAATTAACTAAATATTATATTTAATTAATGAGTAAGGATTCATTTGCCTTTTTTTGATCCCAGGATCCATTTACTTTGAGAATAAATTATGGTGTACTTATTTCATTCAATAATTTTTTATCGATATAATTAAAATCTTATTATTCTAACTATTGAATTTTTTAAAAATTGAACATACTTATCATTAATATAATATCATATAATTTAATAGTCCTTCAATCAAATCTCATTTTATAAGAATTATTCAATGAACTAAACACATAGAATTTACTATTGAAATAAATGGATCCTATGTTTAGATTTAATGTAATCAATATTAAAGACTTTTGTATATATTAATTCTTATCTAATCATATACTATTATATCGTAGAGACATTTTGTTATAAAATGTGAACCAAAGAGGCACAAATAGGTATGCGGAAGCGTAAAGTAAGGTGACACAAAGGATTAACGTGGTTCGCAAATAGACATCCATTGAAATAACGAAATCAAATATTTCATATTGAAATATGACTGAAAAATACAAAGTGTTTGTTCACTCAAACTTAAATTCTAAATACACATATAATACCTTATTTTTTTCACTAGCTGTATACTCTCAACCACAATATAGAGAGAAACAAGGAAACATATAACTCTCTAAATGCTTACAAGAGAGGAAGAGGGAATTGGATTGTTGTTGGGTGTTTAGAGCTAATGAACCAAGATCTATTTATAGAGTTCTTGGTGCATGCATCCAAACAAAGATCATTAAATGCTTGATCCACTTGAAGTTGCAAAGGTTGAATCTTAATCCAAGTTGTATGCTAGTTGTCAATTCAAGTTGTATGCTAGTTGTAAAGTTGATGAAGTAATCAAGTTGGATGCTAATTGTATGGAAGATAATGAAGAAATCAAATTGGATTTTGATTCTTCTTGCATACTAATTTGGCCACTTGATAAATGGTTTGAAAATTCAAAACCACATATGACAAATCTCCACCTTGTTTTAATTTTCATTCAGCTTCTGATGTCACCTTTCTAATGCACATATTTTGTATACCAATAAGTCCAAGCAATGCTTGAACTTAGTTATCGTGATTGACTTTGTCAACATATTCGTTGGATTATCTGAGGATCAATCTTCTTCATTTTCAATGGCACCTTGAGAACAATCTCTAATGTTGATATATAACATCAATGTGTTTGGTTCTTCTCATGATACATTTGATTTTTGGTCAAAATGTATGACACTTTGGCAATTGCAATAAATAATGTAACATCTTGTTCCAAACCCAAATTCCCACCAGTTTTATAACCAAATGACTTCCTTTACACTACAAGAAAATTGGTATTTAGTAGCGGTTTCTTTTTGGATTTTGGCGGTTTGTAACCGCCGCAAATTGTTTACCTCGTTTAGAAATCACCGCTGATAACGCGTCCTTAAACCATTTAGCTTTTGAACTTGCTGTAACGACCGTCGTCAAGTAGGTTTCCCGACGGTTCCTGTTGTTTATTCGCTGTGGTTTAAGACCGTTAAAATCCTTCTATCGACCAAGGCTCAATCTTTTTTTGCGGTTTGAAACTGTCGTGAAATTGATGGTTGGCACCAAATTATTGTATTTAGTGGCGGTTTTGAACCGCCGCAAAAAAGCTCAGGCATGTTCTTTTATCCTTTTTCTAGCGGTTTTAAACTGCTGCAAATGCCAATTACTGGCAATTTCCAATTGTCGGAATAAGCTTTGTGTTAACCACTACTTTTGTTTTATTTACTTTTCAATATTTTATTTGAAACACACAAGTCAAAAACCTGGAGAACAGGAGTAATCAACAATCATGAACCATAAAAAAGTTGTCATAGAAATTCTTAAACATTTAAACAAATAACGTGTATATCAAATGTCATAACATAATATTGACTAATAGTTAAATAGATCCAAGTGTCTCAAAAAGTGAAAGCTAAAAGAGTATAACAAAAAAAGTGTCTCAAGTGAAAACTAAACAAAGCAGGTTAACTATGATGCATTCATTTTGAACTTCGATTGGAATGATCATCATGGTGTTGAGCATTATGATTAGCTGAGGAAGATGGTCTTACACTGGTGAAATTAGTGCAAGGCAAAATCAAGAATCCCCATAAGCTTGAACCAAAGTCAAAAGAACAAGACACCTAATCTTGTAATGCATTTATATGTTACACTAATCAATTTTGTTCTCAAAGTAACATCTCTAAGTGAAAAGCAATTTTATAAGCTAGCTAAAACATGCATGTATGCATATAAAATTAGAAATACAGCTAAGTGAGTTTCTCACTTGATATGTTAGGGTCCTTACAAACATTCTCTAAGCTTGTTTTTGAGTTCCCCTTCACTTGAAATAAGCTTCTCTGATGGAGACAAAAAGGGTTTCAGGAAAGAATGAAATTAGCAAAGAGTACCAGATGTACACAAGTTGCTGAAATGTTCAGTTATATAAAGAGATAGAGCAATGCTAGTGTTAAAAAGGAAAAGTCACAAAAAGCCTCCAGAGAAAACAAAAAAGGCCTTTCTGAGTTTAAATGTTGTGTTATGGCATGATTAATAAGTAACTAAAATTTAAAGCATCAAAACACATAGTCATGAATGTGTAACCACAATACTACAATTAGATGTTTTTTGGTTACAACTACAATTAGATGTTTTTTGGTTACAACTACAATTAGATGTGGATTAATTGCTTCAATTAAAAAGGAAAAGAAAAAGAAAAATGGTCAATAGTCATACAAATCAAATAAACTGAATATCCAATTGAGAGATCCATTTTATGACAACTCCATAGCAAATTTCTCCAACTCATAGTTACAAGACCACTTAATGGAAAGTTTTAGTTCAAAGTAATGCTTGAAGCAATCACATTGGTATTTTAAACTATTGTCTATAAACATGATTTTACATTTTTGCAGCAAAAGATTTACCACATCCACAAGTTTGTGTCATATTAGGATTCTTGAAAGAGAAGCCTCCCCCTATCAGAGCATCACTATAATCCAACTACATGCCAAATACAAAGAGTAGGCTCTTGGGATCATAATGAAAAGATAAAGGAGCTAAATATGTCAAGTAGTGGCTTATGAAATGTTGAAACAAAAATTGAAGCATAGCTTTCCTTGAAAGAACAAACTAAAGTCCATTATATTTATAGAAAAACCATATGGATGCTGTTGATTTCAACTATCATCACATTAACAATATTCTAAGCGTGAATTTGAGAATACTCATCATTACTACAATGCTAAAGATGCTTTTGTTAACTTGATTTCCCCAAAAATGAGTGCTTACTCTATCACAGGTAACCAACCAGAGATGACTTTATCAAAGAAGTTATGACGTGAATGTACATGGGGAAACAACTAACAAGAGTTGGTGACTTGGTGCAATGCGCTGACAAATTAATAATGAACATAACCGGAAAAGTCTCCTAGATCACATTTGTCTTATACATGGAACATTTTTCCTTCAACATGAAGTTTGCTTTTATCAGAAAACCCACCTTATTTATTTACCAAATAGTCTTTATTTTAAAATAAATAAGGAAGTGCAATGTTAGGTTCGACAAGTGCTGAAAATATTATAGCAAATGAAGCTTAAACATAAGTTAAGGTCATGTTGACCACCAAGCTTTCAATTCTTTATAAGAATTAAATTTATTCCTCCTGAAGCAACATAGAGCTTGATCAGCTTTTAATTCAATCTAAGATTTAAATATGCAAGATGAAGTAGCATAGTTGACAAACCAATCTGAAAATTTGGTTGTACATGAAGCATGCAAATATTCTAATCCCACCCGCTCCCACCCTCCATTCAGTAAAACCAAAATTAGTGACATACCAGGAGCCATAAAAATTAAAAAACAATAAAACGGACCAGATCAAAAATTGTCTTGAAGGCTTAAGCACAAAAGCAGTTTTAGCTAAAGATTAAGATGATAATGCTTCTTAGTTCATTGGCTCATCCTAGTGTAGAAAATTAAAAAGAAAAAATGAGTTTTCTTTACAAAAAAAAAAAACCTTTTAATCAGAAGGGAGTGAGAAGTAAGAAACCCTTGAAAGAAGAATGACAAAGGGAAAATCAAAGGTGCAAATCTGAGTAAAAGCAATAGATGAACAAACATAAATGAAAGAGGAAGAGGAAAATGAATGGAGTTTGCGAGAGGCAGGACCTTGACAAGGTGACAAGTGAAGATCGATGATGGGAGCGGAAAGCGGCAGTGGCTTCGATGGCTTCGACGAGGGGGATCTGGGAAACGCATTGGAGTCACAGTGAAGGGAAAACACGTCACGTTGGTCGCGCGATGCCATCGCTGGGGTTGCGGTCACCGCCATCGCAGAATGAAGAAGGAAGCATGGAAGTCGTCGCCATCTGGAAGGGCCGCCGTCACCGCGAATACGAAGGAGAAGAAGGAAGCCGCGTCGCCTTCGAGGAAGGGCCACCGTCGACGAAGCGCCGCGTCGAGGTTCCTTTCCCGCTTTACACTGAGAAGAGGCAAATGAGAGAGGTAACTAAAGAGATTTTGAAAATGAGAGAGGAAGAAGAGAGGGACTTACGAGAATTGAAAGTGAGAGGGAAGATGGGTGCTTCTTATTTCCGTTTTAATTTTTCAATTTTTTATTTTAGCGGTTTGAGAAATTAGAATCGCCACAATTCTAAACCGCCACTACAAGAACTCGCTAAATAATTCGATTTGCGACTATAAAATCGTTAAGCACGCACAATGCCGTTCAATAAACCGCGCTAGTGCGCTTTTTGGTAGTGTTACCGCTTCTACTACTGCCATGTATTTGGCTTCGATAGTTGATAATGCAACAGGAGACTGTAAAGTTGCTTTCCAACTAATTGCACTACCCAAAAGTGTGAAGACATGTTCTGTCAAAGATTTTTTTTATCAATATCTCCAACATAATCCGAGTCAACATAACTAGTAACACTGCTACTAGTGTTTGAACTTCTATCATATACTAGGCCAATGTCCATAGTACTTTGAAGATATCAAAGCATCCATTTCATGTTTGCCAATGCACCGTATAGGATGCCCCATATATATGCTAACAACACTAATAATAGCATGTGAAATATTTGTTCGAGTGCATATCATAGCATACATGATGCTTCCAACTGCATTTGGCATAAGGAACGTGTGATATCTGCTTCCCTTCAGACTGTGTCTATGTGAAGTTGATAATCTAAATGGATGCCAACAGTGTATCACAGAGCTTTGAATTTTGCATCCAAAATGCTCAAGTACTTTTTTCATATACTTTTTCTTAGGCAAATATAATTTGTCTGCACACGATCCCTTGAATTTCCATGCCCAAAATTTTCCTAGCTGCACCCAGGTCTTTCATTTCAAATTTACCATTGAGTTGCTCCTTCAACTTCTTGATCTCAAACATACTCTTAGCAGAATGAGCATGTCATCAACATAGAGCAACAATAGACAAACAAACCATCTTGAGAGCTTCCTGGTAAACACAACACCATAGTCACTGTTGAGTAACCATGACCTAACATGAAAGTATCAAATCTCTTATACCACTGGCGAGGAGATCGTTTTAAGCCATATAATGACTTCTTTAAGAGACAAACATGATCCTCCTTACCTTGTATAGTGAAACTTTTGCCGCATATAGATCTGTTCTTCAAGCTCACCATGAAGAAAAGTTGTCTTGACATCGAGCTTCAAGCTCTAAGAACAAGACAACCATAAAGAGCAATACACGAATAAAGCTGTGTTCACAACAGTGAGAATACTTCATTAAAGTCCATTCCTTCTCTTTGGATAAATCTTTTTGCAACTAAGAGTACTTTGTATAAAGATGATTCAACTCTAATATCCTTCCTTTTTCTAAAGATCCATTTGGAAAATGACTTTATGTCTTTAGGCGCTTTTCACAACTCCAGTTCTTCTTATGAAGACTTCATCTCTTCATTCATCGGATCCATTGTCACTACAAGGAAAAGGACTTCGGCCTTGTAACCGGCCAAATCCCCATGGCGGTTCTTAACCGCCATATCAATCGGCGAACTCCGATTTGCGGTGGCCAAAGCCAACAATAACCACCGTAAAGACACAAGCCCTTTCAACAGTTGAAACTACCGCCAGATCACCTAAAGAATGATTATGTAAAACATTGTGGCGTGTCGTCGAAAAATAAATGATAATATGCCAAAAAAGGTTCCGGATAACCGCGAAAAAGGTGGGCCTAATTAACTTGAATGATATAATGGCGGTGGTGAACTGCCGCAAAAAGCAAGTGAAAAATGAGTATAATATACGGCGGTTATGAACCGCTGCAAATACAAAAATTGAAAATTTTCTTTTGCAATTGTAGACTAATATAACATTTCTTTCCCCTTTATATTTTGTATTCTCTCATAAATCTAGTCACATATTTCTATTACAAATACTTTCAAACATCCACAAAATTTCAAATACAAAGCAAATATTAAGATTATAATTACTCATAATATAATAGAAAATGTCTCAAACATTTAAACTTCCTACAAAATCATTAAACAAAACAAGCAAGAATTTATAATCTTGCAACATCACAAAAAGTGAAGTTCCATAATTCTAAGATACATGAACAAAGACAATCAATAATATGCTAATTTTGGATGGTCCTTATTTGTTGGGTCATGGCTAGCAAAAGAGTAGGGTCTTGTTGGTCCTGTGATTCCAAGTTTTCAACCTGAAATTGAAGAAAAAATAACACAACATAATCTTGTAAAATGAGAAAATGAAAGAACTAAAATGAACACTTAAAATGACTAAAAGCAAAAATAAGAAAGATAAGTTAACTTCCTAATTGTGGAATATTACAATTTCTATTTATGACAAGACTAAACAATTGTATCTCTCCTTAGTTCCCTGGTTATGGTGTACTGCCACTTAGCTTAGCTTATATACCTTATTCATTAGCTATTCACGAGCCTATTTAAGGCACTTAGCATGAAAAAAAACCTCTTATAAACCTCATAATTCATCAGTCTTTGAGAATATACAAGTGCATATACTCCTTGCTATTTTGAGTATGCTAGTTCTAAGCTTAAGGAAAACACCTAAGGAATATATTTCAGTTTCTCACCCTATGCCTGTAACATGATTTAACTTTTCACTCTACTTCCCATGGCTTGTCAGCTTTTGCCATAATACACGTGATAAAGATCTTACCATATAATTATATCAGTTTTAGACATTTTAATTCCAAAAAACGATTTCATCTTGTTTGTACATACCCTTTTCACATGTTAGTTTCGTAAATAAGTACAGGGAAGTAATAATAAAATGGTTAACTTAACAAACCACATAGCCAAAGTAACAATATTCAAACTCATAAGGTTTAGGAATCCTAGATTGACTTTAATTTAGTGGAAGTGGCTAAATTAAAATTGTGATAAAAATTCATATGGCGCATGCTTAGTGAATAAATTGAGATATTGTCAATTCTTTGCATTTAACTGCCAACACCCAAGCCAAGAAGCATGATAAGTCACAGAATCTACTTTCAATTGAATGCAAGTCTTTTGACAAAATTTCCCTATGTCCAATTGTCCACCAAGCATGCATCGATTAAACTTTTTTCCAATTTGTTTTAAATGATGATTTTCTCCAAGCTAAACCATATATATAGAATTGAGTTTTAGCAGGAATTGGAAAGAGATAACTTACTTTTTCTAGAGAAACCAAGTGGTGCCGCAAATTAAGCTATGAATTTGTGTAGGAAGAACTAAAAGTAACTTCCATCAATTTTTCCCACATGCAATTGGGTAGAATAAAAGTATTAAGTTAAACTAATTAATCACAAGGCAATAATTCTATAGAGTTTCATATATATAAGACAAAAACAAGTTATATTTTCACCTTGTTATAATGGGGCTAAAGCAAAGAAAAGGAAGTTCAAATCAAAAGACCCCTTGAGCTTCTTTCCAATTAAGAATCATTTCACCCTTTAGTTTTGTAGCATCATTCTATGAGTAATGGAATTCAGTTATGACAACAACACAATTTGAGAGGGAAAAAAATTAAAAACAAGGAGAGCATCTACTAGCAACTATGAAAAAATAGAAGGAAATGGGAAAAACCAGGACTAAATTAGCAAACGTAGTAAGGAATAGACTCAAAATAACACTTGCTAAACTTTGGTCCAAACGCATCAACGATATGAGGCTTTGGTTTAGCACAAATGAACCATAAATCAAAACCAATTGATTTGACTTGTTTATAAAACAACATCTTCTAACATTTGATGGGCACATACATGGTAGCTATATTTTGTAACAAATAGGAAAGAATTCAATTCTAGAATGGGGCAGCTATGTTTAAAACCTATGGCTAGTATTTAGCCGCTTAATAAGCTCTTGATATATAGAGGGATTAGGTACTATGTATGGCCACGAATAATTTGGAAAAAGAAAAGAAAAGAAAGCCTATTAAGATTTATTCAGTTGGTTCCTTTATATATAAACCCCTTTTGCACCGTGTGCCTTCCTTATCATGAATACATGATTTACATGTGAGAAAGTACATTTACAAACTATGAAAATCATATGCGAATATTTTACTATGCATCTGTTAAACATTTAATTTAGCACACTATAAACAAGGCAAAAGTAGTTAACCCAGTTTATCAAAAAAATAGTAGTTAACCCATGTATTAATTATGGTCCATCTATATATACACCTAGGACCTAGGAACTCCCGTATCAAACTAAGCCACAAAAACTTAAAGACTTATCTGAAAAAGAAGGGCTTGTTGAAGGTTCAAAGAGTTTTTTTGACTCCTTTTCCCCTAGCAAATTGCTACCTTCATCTTTCTTTTTTTCTTTATTTCTTATGACCACACATCAAGTTAAGTCAATGGAAGGAAAAACACTTAGGCCTGTAACTTCAAGTGATCTACATAAGCACATCACCTAAATTCATTATGTCAACATACTATGTAGAAGAAAAGAACTAAGTAAATTGGCTTTAACCTCATCACAGAAACCTTCTTTCACCACCGTCGTATATCCTTTCTCTTTAGTTCCGTTTACATCAATAACACCAATTACCTGCAAAAGACACTATCAGTTAAAATTTGAATCCAAGTAAAAGAATACTTATGCAAATTAAACAAGTCTCTCAATTGCATTGGCTTTTAATTGTGATAATATCTGTGCCTCTCCATTTTTGGATCCCTCATCCCATAAAATCAGCCCTTAAACATCCTTCTATTTTAGAAAAGTTGGTTCAAAAAAGCAGCATAAATACATGAAGGATATTTTGCTAAAAATAACTACATGCCACTTTTTCTGCCAGGTTGGACAACCCTTTGTTCAAAATCCCTAAAGTTAATAAAGGAATAGTACAATAGCATCACTAGTTTGAACATACACATTTAACTTTTCGCTTATTCTTTCAGGAAATTAGCAAGAGGGAGAAATAAATAGAACCTACCAACTCATAAACATAAGCAAGCTTTGTTCTTATGCATGAACTTGCCTGATAATGTTTCACATCAAACCATTATCAAGCTAGGACCCATACAAGTGCACTTCAATAGAAGAGAAATTCACCGTTTCAACAAAGAAGGGAAAGGGAAAATGCCAAAATAGAGGAAACACAAGCACTGACCTTGGAGCGGCGGCCTTGGACAGCGAGCACCAAACTTGTGAGTAGAGCAACAACCTTGCGCTAAAGAAAGCAATGACCTTGGAGCGCGGCCTGCGCGTGAGAAGCAACCACCTTGGAGCTAGCCGCGCCTTGCGAGAGAGCAACCACCTTGGACCAGGAGAGGCGCCGCAAGAGAAAGGAACCACGGAGAGGACTAGCTGCGGAGCCACTACAACAAATTGTGTTTATTGTGGCGGTTAATAGGGCGGTTCTTTCAAACCGCCATAATACCAGTAATTACGGCGGTTTTGTTAACCATGACAATTTTAGCGAAAAAATTAGCAGGTTGTAACCGCCTAATGTTCTATTATTTTATATGCTTCGGTTTGAAAGCAAACACACTAAACACAGCTCCAAAGGATGAAAAAATACAAACGCTTCTAAATGCAAGAGTTATCTCTTCTTTTTGTTCTTTGGAATGTCATTTCTCTTTCCTCGGACAGCGCCACCTTCCTCACCCTAAAATCCTCTGTGGACATCGCGAGCACCGCCGCGCTCTTCGACTGGAAGGCTGGCAAATTGACACCGTGCTCGTGGTCCCGCGTGAGCTGCGCAAACATCTCCGACGATGCGTGTGTTCTCTCTCTCCCTCCCTCTCTATTCGTGTGTTTTTTCTCTCTAGATCGACACAGAATGGCGAAGACTGAGACATTTGCTTTCCAGGTAGATTAACCAGCTGCTCAGCCTCATTATCAACACCTTCTACTCCAACAAGGAGATCTTCCTTCACGCATCAGTAACACCTCTGATGTATGTTACCTTCCTTTGATTTCTTTCTTTTTTTTTTTGATTTAATCTTTTCGTTGATGCTTGTTTTGCCCAATCTGTTATCTATTTCTAGTTTTTTCCCTATTTGGCCGCTGTGTGTTTTAGATCTAGATTGGGGATTTGATAATTAGAGAAAACATAATCTGTGTTAGCTTTCTGTGTTTGCAAATGCAATTTAGATTATTTGATCTTACAATGTGTTTGATGAAAGGTCTCACTCATTTTATGCATTTTTTGAGCCATGTTTACTTGGTGACATAAATTCTGCCATTGCTCTCAGAAACAGTTGATTTTGTTGAATTTTGTGGTCTTTAGCCGATATGTAATAGTTTCAAAGTTCAGGTTGTTAGAACTTTAACATTCCTATCCCAGAAAGGTGCTAAGTTGTAGAAAATTAGAAGTCAATATCAAGTGGAGCAGTGGCTTGAATCATTTCACTTGAGCAAAGTATTTCTTCTTGCTTCCCAAAGCGTGTCCTTGAGTTCCCATGCTTGCGCATGGCTATGTCTCTGAGTTTTTGCATTAGGGATGTATAAATGGTATTTCACTTATGTTAAAATATAGTATATAATGCAGACTGCAGAGCATAGCAGTCACATTCCAAGGTCATTATGAGTTGTGGCTGCTTTGGAGCCTTAATTCTCAAGAAGAAAAGGAGTTCTTCTCATACTCCCAATGAAATTGATGGTGAGGGCCTAGTGGTTACTTATTTTGATATTTATTGCCTTCAACAATGCTAGAAAGTTGTATAATTCCCTAAGTCACCATAGTGTTTCAGAGTTCTAAAGATACTAATACTATAATACATATTTAATTTGTGCTTCAGTGAAAACATAACCAGATTAGTATTGGCAACATATATCCTTTGGAATTTTTACTATTTAGGTTGTCTTTTGATAAGCAACACAACTATGATTTTTTCAAAAGTTTTGATGTATAATTAGTGATACTTTTATATCTACATTTCCCTATTTACCACAATGTTTGATTTGGTGCCTTATATAGCTATACAGTAGACTTCTCCTGTTGCTCAGGCTATGCACTTGATAATGTCAGACATTTCTCTGATAAAGAACTGAGATTGGCTACTGATAATTATCATCCAAGCAGTAAGGTAAGATGAGGAGGTTTTGGAACTGTTTACAAGGTAATTTAGCTCACAAACCTACTCTGTTATTTCTAAGTCAAATTTATCTAAAGGGTTGTCTAATTTTCATACATGTTAACAACTCAGTCCTACTTTATACTTAACAAGTTAGTTTGTCTAACTTCTTTGTCATGATTCAGCTAGGAACTGGTATAGCAGAGCTAATAGCTCTTGATCAAGATGTCGAAGCACGTTAATCAGCCCTTTATTGTTTATATTAGTGACTAAGTGTAGAAGATCTAATTACCAAGAGCTAATTTTTGTGAAGGTAATTTTATCAGTTAAGTGTGCATGACTTTCCAGAAGTTCTTAACTCTAGATATTATATTATCAGTAGTGGTGGTTGCGACAATAAAGTGTGCTACTTAGTCAATGCTTAAGGATTAATCATCTATAGTCAATGCTTAGTAGTTCTCTAGTTTGAACTTGCTTTTGGCTTATTTTGTGATTTTGGTAACTGATGATGATGTGTGCACTATAACACGTGTATTTGTGTTGACTTTTGCTTTTGATACTGTAAAAGAAGGATTTTATGGGGTCCACCACCAAAAGATAAGCTTCCCAAGGTATATTCTCCTTTTTAAACCTTTTGGATATTGCCACTGGCTGTATGTAATATAGTTTGTAATATTTCTGCAGAATTCTATGCAAGGATCTGTATTGTTAGGGGCAATATCATATAGGAAACTCTCATTTGTTGATAAGGGAGAGAATAGAAATCTAGAAAAGCACCCTGAAGCATATCTGCTTTGTTATGTAGTTCCTCCAAATAAGGTTACTCTCTATTTCCCCTAATGTCTTTGTGTTCTTCATAATCACACATACATGCTCGTAAGTTCTGGTTTGAACAAGCACCAAGCTGTGCTATAGTTGAATCTATTGCCATATGATACACAAATTAATTTAATACCTAATTATATTTTTGTATTGTCTCTGTTGAAAGATTGATGAGGACAAGGGAACAAGTTCTTCCTTTTCTTCCAAGAAGACTGTTTCTATATTTAGAACATTTTCTATGAGGAAATTAAACCAAAAATAAAAAAGTAAAAGATGAAACACACCAATTAATGGAATTCTTTTTCAGCTCCTCTTGCTTAATAAGCGTCAGCTGCCACGCATTGCTGCCTATGTGTGGGTGCATCATCAAATCTTTTTGAGTTGGCTTTTAACTTTATGATGCCAGCCTTCTCTAAATTCTCTTATGATAAGGTAAGAAAAAGGTATGTGTGATGGTGTAGGATATACCATATTCCCATGTGATTGTTACATAGGTAAATACTATTTGCCATGAAGAGATCAAGGGCGAATGAAAATATTAAATTTGTGAAAGTTCAATTGAAAAATGCTAATGAGGCTACTCAAAGATAGCGATCAACAAAATGTTCATAGATGTAATGTGGATGATACTGAGAAACCTATGAATTACTTGGTTTGTAATTCAGAAAAAAACCAACAAATAATAAAAGTCAAGTGTAAGTTAAAGGGTCAAAATACGTAACCTCTTGCATTGTAGGCAGGTTGACAGCACAAGTGCCCAATTGCTGATGTGGTATACAAAACAATCTCTTGCTTTCCTGTCCTGTCAATGGGGAATGGGCAGCATTCTTTTGAATAGATACTCCTTTATCTTGTTTTGGAATTTTTGACTCAGCTTTGAATAAACTGAGATACAGGGAGGACCCAAAACATTTCATTTTAAGAGAGAGGTGGCACATGCTTTTGTCCTTGTGGCTTAGGAAATCACCAAATCTTTTTTTTTTTTCCATGTGAACTTTATTCCATGTACATCAGGGCAGATCATTTACACATTGACTATTTTCTATAAGGAAATTTATTCCATTGTCCTTCATCTGTGTATGTGTATTTACTAATTTACTAATTGCAGTATGATTCAATTTTTTATAATAAGGTCTATTCATGCTTCTAGTTATTTTTCCTCTAGCTATTTTTTAAGGTAAAAAGGACATTTTGGTTTGAATGATTATTATGATGTTGTAGGCAGGATAAAACATGATTTTTTTTATATATCTTTTTACTATGCTTGTTTCACTTATTTGTTTATTCATTTGTATTTAAAATGTGACTTGATCCGTGTTTGATTCCTGTAACTCTGATTATTATGATGTTTGATTCCTTCTAGGTAGCTGTTGTGTTCTGTTTATTTTCTTCCTTTGCTTGCTAACTCGAATACAAAATATTTCAAAGGGTCAAAATTTCATATATGATGCTTAATCAATTTAAGATGAGAAGTGCAGGTACCTTCAAATTTCATTGTTCTAAACTCTGAAGTTGTTTTCATTGTCATGTGGAAAGTGATAACATTGAGTTGTGATATATTTAATAATTTAAACTGGATAAATGATAATTATTTACCGTGCTTTCAATTAGTCAATTGTCATATTAGCTACCTTAAGCTAGCTAAGCTTTTGTGTATGTGTTAGGTGGCAAGGTTGCGATGGCATTGAAAGTAGAACATAAGTTTGACATGAAGCCCCATGGTGAAAACATTGAAGAGTATGGCTTTGTATTATACCTTTGCTTTATGATTATATTAGTATCTTTTGACTATATTTTACTTGATGATTCTATGTTTACTTGACTACAATTAAAGATTAGTCATAGCGAGCAATTTTTGTAAGAGCATTTTGCAATCCTAATCATAGTTAAATTGACAGATTTTATATTTTAGATATCCCATTATCATTGACATAAAGACAAAAGTTCTTAGAACTCAATTTGTTTTTTGAATGTAAACATGAACCTAGTGTCTTTTACCTCTAGTGTTTGAAGTTGATCTCAATTTGAGCGTAAGTAAAGAATATGAATAGAATAATTACTTCGTTTTTATATTAAGACTTGATGTATCTTTATGTATTCTAGTTATGTGATTTAGCTTAATTTGAAATTTGATTTTTACCCTTTACTTTATGACTAATATATTAAGTGAAGCTTCTGGTTTTATTAAATTATGTGGCATTATTACTAAAATAATGGAATTTATTTTTTTTATCAATTGGAATGCAAATTATCGGTTCAAACCGCCATCATTAAATTTGTTTTAAAAAATTTCACTGCAAATTATGGCAGTTCAAACCACCGTAATTAATTTTTTAAATTTTTTTGAAAATTGCGGCAGTTTTAAACCGCCATAATTAACAATGTACTATTTAATTCGACCAAAAATTATGGCGGTTTCAAACCGGATTAATTGGCCCGTGTGATCTCGTGGCAGTCAAAAAGAAACCACTGAATTAACCAAATGGCGTTGGTAATTATCAGTTAAACCGCCATAATTTGCAAAATTAACCGTCATATTTACAGTTTTTGTAGTGAGCCGATGAGGAGTCAGCACTTAGCGAATTTGCTCAGCAGGACCCAACTTGAGAGAAAGGGAGCGAATTCGAAATGAGCAACCTTGAGAGAGAATGAGCGAAAAGCGAGGCAAAAGAGAGAGGGATTGACGTGGGAGGAAGGATGAAAGCTTAGAACCAAGTTTCACCAAGGAAAGGAAAGGCAAGGCACTTGTAATCACCCACATGGAAATGCCGCGTTAAATGGTCACCGATGACCAATTTGTAAAACCGCGTGAATGGTGTGCCATGAAGTCCTAATTTGTAGTAGTGTGTGTAGACTCATCACTTGAGATAGCCTCATAGTATGTGGTAAGATCTTTTGATTCTATATTCTCTACATGATAATACAAAAGAGACTATGTCTGCATGACCATACCTCTTTGGTGGTTTTATTTGCCTCTTTTATCGTCTCTAGTAAGGCTATAATGCTGACTATTGTTGTGATCTATGGCATTAGTAATATCTTGTTCTTCTTCTTGAATAGGCTCATCAAGGCATTCTTGCATTTGCTTTGGTGGTTCAGTCAAACTTCACCTGCTTGCTAACATCTTAGTTTGTTTCTACATCGCCAACCTCCTTTTTTGGATGAAGCATAGATGATTAATTGAACTTCACATTTGATTATGAATTTGGATGACTTAGGTTATGTACATGACAATCTATAGCATTTCACCCAGTTTCATATCTAAGAAATATGCATTTTAGTGCCCTTCGATCAAGCTTTCCATCATCAATATGAGCATATGCAGACAATGAAATTCTAAGATTTTGAGTAAATCAGGAGGAGCATTGGATCATACCTCAATAGGAGTCTTCAAATCAATCGTAGTTGACAAAGATCGATTTACCAAGTAGCAAGCCATATTGAAAGCTTCAGCCCAAAATTCTTAAGATGAACCAACATTAGAGAGCATACGGTAAGCCCTCTCCAAAATAGTTCTCATACATTCTGCTACTCCATTTTGCTGCGAGTCTTCACACAGGACGATGTCTCACTATGCCTTCATTTTTGTAGAACTTTTGAACTAACCTCCACAAAACTCCAAACCATTATCTGTCCGGAAATGCTTGATCTTCTTGCTGATTTGGTTCTCAATAAGTACTTTACATTTCTTGAAAATATGGAACACATCATTCTTGTGTTTCAGAAAATAAACCCATACCTTCCTTGAGAAATCATCAATGAACGTTAATAGGTATCTAGCACTACTTTTGATGGTGAGTGGGCCCCACAAGTCAGAGTGGATGTAATCCACTGTGCCTTAGTCCTGTGGATAGTAGTGCTAACTTGACTCAGTCTGCTTTCCATAGACACAGTGTTCACAAAAGTCAAGTTTCCTAATTTTGTGATTCACTTAGCAAGCGCTTGCTCAAAATTGACATTCATGTTTCACTCATATGCCCTAAATGCATATGCCACAAATGAGTAGTATCTGAATCTAAATTAGATGAAGATGATACTGGGGCAGCGCCAACAATCTCTTCCTTGAAGTAAATAAAGACCGTTCACTACATTTTCTTTAATCACAATAAAATAGAGCACTTTTGGAGAATTTTAAAACTCCACCTTCAACAGGAATACTTATAACCTTGAGAATCAAAGACACCCAAGGATATAAAATTTTTCTTCAAGTTTGGTATATACCGAACACCACTAGCATTCTCACAAATCTATCATGCATCCTGATTTGACTGTTCAATGCCAATGACCTTACATGGCATATCATTTCCCATAAGGACAACACCACCATCGATTGACCAAAAAGTTGTAAACCAATCCTGGTTCCAACACATGTGGTAGGAGCAACAAATCAACCATCCATGTATCACCAACTAAAGTGGTTGATACCTCAAGAACATTATCAGGACTTTCAACACTTGCGCATCACTTGAATCTTTGTCCTTTCTATCTTTGAGTCTCAGACATTTTGCTCTCAATGCCCTTCCTTCTTGCAATGTCTACACCTGCCTTTATGATATGTAGATTTTGATCTAAACTTTCCTTAACTACTGATCCAATCTCCTTTAACCTCCCTTCTGCAATCAAGCCAGATGCAATTGTGAAGTAAAAGTGCATACTTAACCTCATCTATTTTGAGGCTTTCACCACCATATATGAGCGTCTTACGAAAGTGCTTGTAAGAAGAAGGTAAGGAACAAAACAATATCATTGCTTATTACTCACTTGAAAATGTCTCGTCCATATTTTCAAATCTTGACGGTGACGTGAATTCACTATGTAGACCGAATTAATGTCCCTTTTTCCATACAAAGCATGTACATACGTTGCAATACACTTAGACAATTGGCCACCGTCTTAGTCATATAATGACTCCAACTTGGTCCACGGATTTGCTATTTTCTCCAAAAGGACCTCAGCATATCGTCTATAATGCATAACTGAATAATAGAAAGAGCCTTTTGATCGGCATTTTCCCATTCAGATTCCTTCATTGTCTCAAGCCTTGTTTCCTTGAAAGTGCTACTTTACACCTTCTACAAGAATAGCCATCATACTAACCTTCCACATGCCAAAATTTATGCGTCCATCAAACCTTGAATATCAAATTTTGCAGGAGATGACATTTTAAACAAATTAGCCCAGGCTCTAAAAGCTCTAATACCAGTTTGTTATAAAATCGTGAACCAAGAGGCACAAGAGAGTATGTGGAAGCGTAAAGTAAGGTGACACAAAGGATTAACGTGGTTCGGCAAATAGCCTACATCCATGGGCAAAGGCAACAACCAATATTTCATTATGGAAATATGATGGAGAATACAAAAGTGTTTACACTCCACTCAAACCAAATTTCAATTACACACAGAATACCTCACAGGATTTTCTCAAGGAGTACATACTCTCAACTCAAAATATAGAGAGAAACAATGGAAACAAATAACTCTCTAAATGCTTACAAGAAAGGAAGAGAGAATTGGATTGTTGTTGGGTGTTTAGAGCTTATGAACCAAGATCTATTTATAGAGTTCTTGGTGCATGCATCCAAACAAAGATCATTAAATGTTTGATCCACTTGAAGTTTCAAAGGTTGGATCTTAATCCAAGTTGTATGCTATTTGTCAATTCAAGTTGTATGCTAGTTGTAAAGTTGATGAAGTAATCAAGTTGGATGCTAATTGTATGCTAAGATAATGAAGAAATCAAATTGGATTTTGATTTTTCTTGCATACTAATTTGACCGCTTGATAAATGGTTTGAAAATTCAAAACCATATATGACACATTTGACTTTCATCCATTGCTGCCAAATGAACCTCGATTGGCTGACCACCATCGTTTGGATCTTCAAGAGACTCAAATAGTACATGACAAGACTACTTGTGGTAGCTTTGATAAGAACCAATTTGCTCACCCTTGAAAGAGCTCTTGCTTTCCAAACTGGCATTTTCTTCTCCATCTTATCAAGCACAAGTTTTCCACGTCTTCACCCAACACTGTAGCTTGTTCTACGCATCGTTGCACTCCACAGGAGGGGTGTACAATGTAGCGCCCGTCACGAGGCGGGAGTGATTGCTTGTAAGAAGGAGACAGAGGAGTGGCTCCTAGCAAGCTTCTAAGCGAAGGGGTATATGAATGAACCGAATACACACTAGAATGAAGGATCCTGAGTCTATATAGATATGGGACTATACAGTTGAAGATAACTTATATGAATTGATTGGTATACATATACTAACAAGATGTATCTTCTTTCTAGTCCATCACTAAAGAACTTCATAGTTAAGCGCGCTTGACTTGGAGAAATTTTGGATGGGTGACCTTCTGGAAGTTTTCAGAAAGTGTGTGAATGAGGACAAAGCACATTGAAAAACCCTGTTGGTTTATGGGGACAAGTTGTTAATCCATAAGCAACAGGGATGTTACATAGAAAAGGAAAGTTAGGCTCAATTGGTCAAATTCCAGCCTAACTCAATTTTTAGACCGAGTCAATTTTTAAAACTCAACTAACCCAATAATAACCCAACTATATACTAGTTCATACCATGTCAACTGGTATTCAAACAATATATGAGAATTTGGAGATTATAAATAGTAAAGTTATAAAATTTTATAAGTAAGAGACCAAATTTAAAAGATATTTTATAATATAGGTTTCAAAATAAACCATATCAATGTAAAAACAATATCAAGTTATGTAAAATATATTAATTGAACTTTAGAATCTTATAATTTTTCACAAATTATTGTAAATATATACCTTTTAAAAAATTATTTGATTTTGGGTTAGTTTGACTAACGTATAACCTGAACCCGACTCAAAAAGTATATTTAAAATTTCAAGAACAAAAATTATCCTAATGAGCTTCGAGCCAAGTTTGGCAAGTTAGGGTAAAGTTATGAACACTACTTCACAAGGATAATAAGGGAGAACACTTGTTTGGATAATATGTTTTGTTCAGATTATTTGAAAACGATTGTTGTTGTGTAGTAAATTACTAGAAAATTTATCAAATATTTTTTTTGGTAACAATGAAATAATTTGTTTATATATATATATATATATATATATTGATATTTTGGGTTATTAATTTGATAAAAATATTATAATTTTAAAATAATCAGTTTCTACTTATAATTAAAAGTTTAAAAACATTCCATGAGGGTCTGTTTGCATAACACGCTTATCAAGGTTATCAAACTCATTATACTCACATAAAAAATAGTTCAATTTATTTTTCTTTTTTAACTCATTTTTTTATGTTTTAAATAAATACATTTAATGCAGAATTAGAATATAATAAATCAATATGCAAAAATTAATATTAAAATTGGTATCAAAATATGAAATATTTATTTTCTCCCTAACCCTTAATTAGAAAGTGTAATAAATCAGCATGTGGAAATCAACTCTAAATTTAGTTTCAATAAAAAATATTAAATCTAATCCAAATTGAGTAGTGTATCAATCTTGAATTCAATTTGAAATATAGGGTTGAAGGTCAATTTTTTTAAAATAATGAATAATTAATTTTTTAAAAATTATGGACTATAAATTGCTCTATGAACAACACATGGAAATGTTTCTATTTAATGAGTCTGATTACTAGTAGTATAGATAGATATATAGACATAGATAACTTTATTTTGTAAATATTTAATATTATTTATATTTATTATGGTAGATTGGGAAAAAATATACATTAATTTGGGAAGAATATGTATCAAAATAACCATTGTTTTAGAGAATTTTAAATGCAAAATAAATATGAACTTTGCAAAATGAATAATTTTCATAAGTAGCATAGCGTGAGAAAAAAACCTTCCCAAGAGTTAAATTAAGGAATTCATTTTAAAATTTTGGTTTAAGTCATTATTTTTAATGGTGATTTCCAAAAATATGAGCCATTTTTTTATATTAAAAAAATAAATGGATGCATTTTACCTACGTTAAAAAATGAATGCATTTTAAACAAATGCATTTAATGCATAATCATAATATAACATATCAACATATATATGGAGATTAGTATTAAAATTGGTATTAAAATCTGAAATATTTATTTTCTCCCATAATTGTTAGTCAGAAAGTATAATAAATCATCAAGCGAAAGTTAGTTTTGAATTTAGTTTCAATAAAAAAAGTAAAAAATCCAATTAGAATATGTGTAGTGTATCAATAATTTAGTTTCAATAAGATAATTAATAATCTAGAAATAGAGATGTGAAGGTAAATTATTTTAAAATAATTAATAGTTAAGATTATGAAAATTATGGATTATAAATTGCTTTATGAGCAACACGTGAACATTTTTTCTTGAAATTAGTCTGGTTTATTAATATTATTAAGAGAGCACAAGAAATAAACATAATCAATCAAATTCCTCAATTAAATTGCTCTATATTCAAATGCAATATCCATAACCCAATTGTGGAAATTAAAGATTAAATTGTAATAAACTATCTAGAAGATATGAAGAATGTCTCATTCTTCACTCCTTGGTTGTTTCTCCCACTTCTTCATCATCTCCAGAAAAATCTCATTCCATGTGTCTATAGGCCCTGGCAGGCACCAGTGTGTACAATCATTCTGCACATACTTTGGAACCCCATTAGCAAATGGAAATGGATTCCTATATGCACCTGGATGGCCATCTGGTCTTGACAATGCTAACTTTGTCACATCCATTACCTTAAACCTAAATCCTCCAAATTGTTTGGCTTTTGCCTTAGCATTTTCCAATTCTTCTATTTGAATCCTTCTTATCTTAGCATTCATCCCTTCAAGTTTCTTCTTCCCTTCCTCTAAGAGGCCTAGTTCTTGAGCACGTTCCACCCTTATCCCAAGAACCTTCAAAATGAGAAGGCGAATATGTTCTTACAATTACATCAATTCCATCTCCTTTGTCAGCTTTCCTCTCAATTATGGTATTGAAAGCAACCCTTAAAGCCTTTCTTAGTGGACCATAAAAATCAATGTTAGTGCAATTAAGATTAGGCAGCTTTGCAACCTAAAATTGAACCACCCTCATAATAAACTGAAGGAACGTCAAATAACCAATGCCCTATTGAAAGCACAATCAGGTCCATTTGAGCCACATCCATTGCCCACTTCTCATTAACACGATCCAAATGCATTGTGTTATAATAATTTGGTCCTAAGTGTGATATTCTTTGCACACCTTCCACAAGAAATGGGGACCAATAGAAGAACAAGGATACATTATGAGAAGGAAAGTGCCACGATAAAAGCCAACACGGTTTGGAGTTGAAGCAGTGAGTAACATGCAAATAAGGGAGTCAAATTGGTTCTTAGCAACAGAGTCCCCAACAACAGCTACATGCTTGTTCTTAACAAGTTGGAGAAAGTGTGAGGCTCAAACCTTGGAAGATGGCACTGACCTCTTGGTTTCCATCTCCAATAAAGATATTCTGAGTCAGGCCTTCCATTGGCTATACAATTCTGGCTTGCTTTGATCTCACATGTTCTACTATTATACAAAGGGCCTTTCTTGTCACGGACCCATTTTCCATCGTGTAGTCACATGGAGGAGTTTCATAATAAACTTTTAACATTTCACCTACAGAAAGAGCAATTAAGTAGATTAGTAAAATTAACCAATAAATGATGCCACACCCAGAGTAAATAATTCTAAATTTCTAATTTCAAAATGGGACAAAAATCCACTAGAAATTCTTAATAATATGAAATTATGTATGCATGTACCTTCGTTGTAGGAGGAGGAGGGAAGGAGGAAGTGGTGGAGGAGGAGGTGGTGGAGAGGTGAAGGAGAAGGTGGTGGAAGAAAGAGGTGGTGAAGGTGGTGAAGGAGTGAAGAAGGTGGTGAAGGAGAAAGGAGAAGGTGAAGGAGAAGGAGAAGGTGGTAAAGGAGAAAGAGATGGTGAAGGAGATGAAGGACAAAGTGGTGGTGAAGGAGAACAGGTGCATCTTATAGCAATGGAAGTGGATTGGGGAATTGATTGAGTTTGTGGAGATGGAGTAATGGACAAATTGTAAGCATATAAGCAAAGGAGAGTCATAATCAGAGATATAGGTGACAAAACAAAGAGAAAGCAAGGAACATTAAGTCTCTTTGCGAGGGACACTGATTGGTCTTTAAATGGGTTGTTTGTGCTTGTCATTATTTTCTGCCCCTTGCTTCTTCTTTGCCTTCCTCTTCTTCTTGTTGTTCTTCTTTCCTTTTTATAATTAATGTCTGTTATATGGTGTTGTCAGATATGAAGACCAAAGACTAGGCAGATAGAATTTCCCTTCCCTGGTAACTACATCATCAGGTGAAGTGACAGTCAGAGAAAAACACATAAACTTATTGGGTATACGAGTCTGCAGCGTCTCCATCAATTGTTGTCTTATTGGTCAAAACTAGAAGGAAACGGCTTTTATAGGTTGAATTTATTATTCTAATTATATCTTTACTCTTTCTTTTCAATTTTTCTCTTGAAACTATTTCCTTCCTTTTTTTTCCTATTTGCTTTTCCTTACAAGATTAATTTAAAATATATAAAAATGTAATTGAAATTTAATGGGATTATTAGAAAAAAAAACAATATATTGACTTGCATCCCAAAAAGCGAACACGTATGTCCCCATTATACTACTTGCCAGGTTGTGTTAAGTATATAGATTATTGTATGGGAATAAAAATACAAGTTAGGAGCCTGGGCCCACCTTTAGGAGCTCGAACTGAGGTCTCACAGGTCAATTACTGTACGAAATCCTTTCACTAATCCTCCACCATTTAGCCTGTATCTCTTATATTAATTGGACATAATTCCAACAAAATCCTATATGATCTTACAATAGATATAAATTTAGGATGTATTTCTCATCAATAATCACTGATATGGAGCATATCTGCTACCTTTTAAATCTCATGAGAATCCTCTTATTCAAGGAAGATCACGTCCCATTTTATCCATTGAGGTAACCTCACTGTATAATCAAATATCTAACACTTTTATCATTCTATGCCTCTTTCATTTACCAACTTGATCAAAGAGTATCTTTGCAAATACCACAACCCCTCTAACACTGACACTTGGAAGACTTGTACTCTCACCAAATTTCCAGGTAAGAACAAATATAAAAACATCAATGTCAAAATCGTAAATTAAGAATTTAATTTTGACACATTACGGTGTAAAATATTTTTGTATTATCATCTAATAATATATTGCCATATTAGCAAGAGTGATTAAGTTTTACATCCACTTCTCGAAAAGTCTAACAAATATATGATGATTTAAATGGATGATAATGTAAGAAAAATTAAAATATCAATACAGCAAAATTAAATTCAAATTAATAAGCAATACTACTGGTAGAAGATCTTTGCCAAAATTCTTCAGAGAAACAGTGGTTAGATCAACTCATTTATTAATGAGAATGTCCCATTACCTTTTTTTTATACATTTAATATCACATCATTTTATAACTCAATTGTAATGAAAATTCATGGGTTTCTCAAGATTTTTTTTTTAAATGTTTAAGTTATTTTGGCGCAAAAAATAATATTAGATAATTAACGGCAATCTTATTCATTAAAAAATTACTCCACATACAATTATTGGAAGGATTTAATTTATTAGAGAAACATATTTATAATGAAAAAATTAACTAAATATTATACTTGATTTTAATATAATATCTATGTAAAAGACTTTTCTACATTTTTATCTAATTATGTATTTATTACATCATAAAATCTTTTGTTTCACCCATTCCTACCCAAAAGAACCTCGTTGCAGTTGTATAATTGGCTTGACCACACAACTTGTAATCACAAATAATGTTTTTAAAAGTAATTTATATTCATCTTTCTTAATATTTAGTTTAATTATATTTGACTCTCCTCTATTTTAAAAAATTATATTGACCTCCTGTACAAATTATTAATGGTAAAATTATAATATTTTAACAATATTCAACATATATATTAACTAAAATATTCATTTTATCATAAATTATAATTATAAGCTTCATCCCCATTAATAAAAAATGTATTTTATTCAATTAATATGTCAAACATTGCTAAAATATTATAATTTTATAATTAATAATTATATATATATCTCATGGTATCATTTTGTCACTTAAATTAATGAATCATATCTATAGAGAAAGTTAGTGTAATTTTAGTAAACCAGTCAATGATAATTTTATAAAATAGAGGAGTGTCAAAAATTTAATTATACTAAATCTCAATAAAGGTTGGTGTAATTTTTTCTTTCTTAGAACTTTTGATTATAAGTAAAACTGATTATTTTTATAATTATAATAATATTCTTATCAAATTAACCCCAAATATCAAATATTATATATATAAACAAATTATTTCATAATATTTTAAGTAATTAATTACACAGAAATAACCGTTTTGATAAATCCACACAAAATAGATTATCCTAAAACCATTCTTAAGTTGTAATATACATACGTAGATTGATTCTGAAACAATCGATTGTGTGAAAACACGATTATAGAAATAAGATAATAATAGATAAGGAAAAAGGTGGAGAGACTGGGAAGGTGTAGTTGGGAGTAAGGATGTCCAATTGTCGCATTTGACACTGATTTTTTGTCCCGCTAAACGACATATACAAACTAAGGGAGAATCCTAGACTAGTGCTTCTCCCTTGTGAACCCTGTGAAGTAGTGCAACGACGCATATGGTTTAATTAAAGGAGTACGTGCGGAATAAGCAACAGTGTATATATGGTTCTTGATTTGCCATATTTACTTCTCTGGTATCCCGTTATATATATCTGCTAGTAATCCAATGTTGGTGAGGATGTGGAAACTGGTGCTTGATAATAAGATGGACAAGAAAATGTCAGTTTGGAAACTAAGCAAGAAGACTTTTAAGATTGATTATAATTTATCTTGAGTTTTTAACCAAACAAGATTGATTCTTCCAAAACATTTTTCTTTTACGAAACACACACTAATTAAATCTAGTAAACCGAAAAATGGCACGCCCCAGTTGATAATTTTGAATTTGGGAGTTGGGACCCATAATCTACTAGCAATTCTGTAGTTTTAATAACAAGATGAAATATAATTAATTATGCATGCATGCATAATGTACCTTTCAAAGAAGAGGGAGAAGCGGAAAGAGGAGAAGCTGCAGCAGTGGAATTAGAAAGCTCAGTTTGTTGAGATGAAGCAAAGGGCAGAGTGAAAAAGTATGTATTAGCTAAGAGGAGCGATGGGTATAGCAGTGATATGGGTGGCATAACATAGAGAGGCCAGTGATTAATTCTCTTGGTGAGGAAAAGTGACTATGGGTTTGTGACTTTGTGCTTCTCGTTTTTTCAGTCCCTTGCTTCTTGCCTTTTTTGTTCCTTTCTTCTTTGTTTACTGCTCCTAATGTATTATCTTTTCTGGAGTTGAGAAGGCTGAAGAAAACCAGAGATTTTTAGTTTACTGGTTACAGATTGTGGCCACAAATTTTAAGGATGAGATAAAAAGAAAAGAAGCGAAAGAAGATAAATAAAACCAAACAAATTCGTCGCATTCAATGCTCATAGAAGAATCAGAAGTTTTCCACCGGTTAATAGGTAAGTACTTTGATGAGGTAAGGCCAGATTGTTATTTTCGTTAAACCCAGGCTCGTACCTGATTCCCTGGGTTACTCCCTCGAGATCTGAATTTACTTTTTTATTATTATTATTATTTCAAATTTGATTGGCTAAATAAAAAGCAGATGATCTTATGAAGAAGTAAAATATATTGTGTTTATTTATTATAATAGATTTTGGGAGAACTAACATTGTGGTCTTGAAATATTATCGTTGATAAAATAGCACTTAAAAAATTATATTTTTTTACCTTTAAAGATCTATCTTGTATGGCAAATTCACACGAATGTCAAGTGATAACTTCTATTTTTCTTAATAGAAGTGATTATGTGTCATATTTAATGTCAAGTCTTACATTAGAACCATCGATCACTTTTAAGGAGCGTTTGTGCATTACCTACAAGATTATTGTTAATTTAGATTACCCATAGAAAGATTGCAACTTATTAAATTACCAATAATGTTATAATATAGTGTTTAAGATTTGAAGATAATTTAATTGGCAGTGCACATTACTTTGTATGGTATATCATAATGATTATTACTAGGTAATATATGTTTTTAATAATAAATTATTACTTATTAATATTATTAATTATAATAATTATTATAAGAATGTAAATTAAAATGGTAATTTTAATTATTATTTAAAGTTATTATTATTTATTATTAATGATAATTAATAATTTTTAGTTATTAATTAGTAATAATTAACTAATTTTTATAATAATTTTAAATTATGAATTAATAATAATGAGTAATTATCAATATCTATTAATTAATTATTATTAATTATAATAATATTATTTAATTATTTAATAATAATAATAATAATAACAACCACACAAGAAGGATTACCACCAAATGTAAAAAGGGTAATCCACTTTACCACTAAGATAACAATATAGATTACCTTTAGTAATCTGGATTGCATGTCTTGTGATGTTATCAAACAAGGTAATGTTGTGAGCCAGATAATTTTAACTCATATTACAGGTAATTAGATAGATTACCTCATATTAAATTCCTCTTCAATTCCAAAAAAATATCTTCGATAAAATAACATCTTTTATATCAAGTTGGCATAATAGAATCACCATTTAAGACCTCTAAAATATCATATATTTAACAAAATAATTCCAAAAAAAATTACTTTTGTTAACAAAAACAAATATCAATTAATGTTTGGGTAAATTTATCAAACAAGATGGATCTTTGGAGGGCAGGTGAATATAACTTTTTTAGAGACTATTTTGTCATCGATATAATCTTTCAAGAGCTTAAATGATAATTCTCCCAATAAATTTTGGAATTTTCCTTATTCCTCTCAACAAAATTATTAGAAAAAACAACATCTCATTCCTTGCCTCCTAACAAATTCACATGCGTTTAATTTTATGATGCGGAGGGATCAAAATCAATTCCAAGGCTTGGAATTGATTCCTTTATATTTAAAGGATGTTTGGTTTTTGCCACAGAAAATTCCACGATCGATTATAGAGTTTAAAATTGATAATGCCATAAGTGAAAATATATTACTTCTAGGTTTTTAATTTATTCTTTCAATTTTTGTCAAAATTACTTTTGATGTCAATTAACCTAACATCAATCACTTTATCTCAAAATCAATTCTATTCAGAATCATTTCTACAAAAGCATAACTAAACACATTAAAAATATTATACTGCAGAATATTATTACATTAAACGCCTCCAGATCTAATTATATATGCCCTTATGACACTGCAAAATATTATTACATACATTGTATAGGCTTAAATATGCTTCTAGTCCTTGAAAAATAATCAAGTTTTGGTTTTCGTCCATAATTTTGTTTTGTTTTGGTTCAAACATTTCCATATCCGTTTGATTTTAATCCCTGGAGTTGATGTTTCTGTTAAATGTTAAGGTATCTAACAGAAAATTACATTATTCAATCATATATGGTAATAGCCAAATGGATATGTAGCACATCAAGATTCTAAGTGACACATTAAATATATATGGTTATGATATGTTACATACGACTAGTGGTTATATATTATATAAGATTAAATAGCATGGTTTTCCATAACCAACTCAGCAGTTAACATAGACAAACTAATTGCAGATACTAAAATCAAATAATTTTGGAAATATTTGGACAAAAAAAAAAACAGTGACCAAAGTCATGTATAACTCGGTTAATTTTTAGGATGAAAAATATATTTAACCATATTGTATTTTGGTCAAAAATAATAATTTATGGTAAAGTTAACCTTATTTATTATTAAGAAACTGCTTTCGAATACAATTGATGGAAAATATTTAATTTTTGAAAAAATATTTATAAAATTTTAATTTTAATACATTAAAAACTATTTTTCTATAGCCATTCAATTATGCACCGATACTTTTACCATTACTATCTTAAAATTCATACGCATAATGACATGTAATCAGACAATGACGTAAAATTCTTTGCAACGACAAAGAATAATTAATATTAATACTCACTTTATAATTTTATGTGATTTAAATTACAGTAATAATTTGAGGTCACATTAACCTTATCTATTGCAAATGCAATCTTTGTTGCCACTAGGTTCTGATTTGTGGCGCTGGTATGAAGTCTATATTGTCGGCGGTGATTTGATGAGGCATGGAACATGTTTCTTTCTTTTTTGCGTGCTGTAATCTCACCATATTGCGGGCGTTGGCTTCTGTTTGTTTTGTTTCTATTTGGTACTTTTTTGCTGTTTTGTTGTTAAGTACTGTCACTGTGTGCTGTCTCCCTTGTTCTGTAGCTGAGATGTTTGATTCTTTATAAAAAATAAGATAAAATAAAATAAAAATCTTTTCCTTTTGGTTCTTTTGGTTGATAGCGTTGTTAATTAGTATTTGGTAACGAATAATGCTACACAACCAAACTAAAATAAGTAATAACCAAAATTTTAATTTATACAAAATATATAATGATGGTTGAATTAAATGTAGTTGTAACACCTACCTATTTATTTAAAGTTTATTAATTGTATCACATTACTCTGGTATTTATTTTCTAGAAAAAAAAGATGGATTTCTAGTATTTTTTCTTTGATAGTTATGGGAGGTATATAGCCGCAGGTGGTTTAATTTGGATTTAGTATTTGGTGCTATCAACTTGCGATATGCTTTGTATGGTTTGTGTGAACTGTGATATTTCTTTGTATGTGTTCTTTAATTTTGCTCCCTCATTTTGTGGGGTTGAGCATTACAGGAGATAAATTTGATATAGTTTAATGAGAACTCAATATCTACACAACAATATATAGCAAAGTTAAATACATAGTATAGAAATTTTGTCATATGATTATTGATTAATAAACTATTAGACAATAGTACGTAGGTAGTTAAGTTCCCTTAAAAATGAGATCACAAGTTTGATTTATGAGAAACAAAGTTATTGAAAAGGGGAATAATCATAAATGTTTTATTCGCAGGATTTAAAAGAGCAGTGTTTCCATAATTCGTACCAAAAAATAAAAATTAATTTTGTTATTGGCAGTCAAAAAGTTTATTTAATTTGAAAATGGAAAACCATTTTATTAAAATTTTTCTCTGAAACCAACTTTAATTATAAGTTATGTTATGGAATAGGATTTAATAGAACCATTTATAATTTCATGTGATCCTTGGTACCTTAATTGATTTGTGCAAATTATTAATAACCTTTCAAAATATTCATTTTTATATTTTATTTACAACAAAATTTAAAAAATTGAGAGAAGTTTTTAAGATTGTTGTAAAATCCTGTGTTAACAACCGTTCACGGTTAAATTAACATTTTTTATTCAAAATACAATATTTCACAAATAAGTAACAAATTTAAACTAAATATATGGAAATGAAAATTTCTTATGAATTATAAATATTTACAAATAAGATAAAAATTTATTTTGATATTTTTTACAAAAATAAAATAAATTTAAAATATAAAAGAGAACATATTTTTAAAGAAAATTTGGAACATAAAGTCACATTCAGATGTCCAAAATATTGAGTTAACAAGGGTCTGGCTAAATTAACTTTTTATTTGAAATAAAATATTTCCTAAAGAAATAAAAATTAAATGAAATAAAATATCTCCTAAAAAAACTCATGAAAAATTTACGATTAAGACGAAAATTATATATTATTTTGACTTGACAGGGATTCAATTGGCATTCTCCTACGTATTCTCAATGGGAAATTCAAAGTCACGTAGTTCTATGTAGAAAATAAGTATGTGTTGATTGATTTTAATTAGAGAAAAATAAAAATGTGTTGACGGATTTTTAATTTTTAGAAATGGATTTTTGTTATGAATTGAAGGAAAACGAAAAAAAAATTTTTTTTTTTATAAGCTTTAATTTCAACAGAACTTCCAAAATTAATTCGTAAATACAAATACATAATTAATTTAAACAAAACACGTAAATATATAAGATAATTAAACTAAAAGTAAAATCCTAATCATTATTTTTCTTTTTTTATTTTTAATCTTTTTACAAAACATTAAACTCACTCTAAGAAATAATTAAATCACTCTTTTTATTTTGTTTTACATGATCAAAATACTTGAGGACTTACTTTAAATCAAACCTCTTTTTATTTATATCAAAATGTACCTAAACACAACAAATAAAACCCAAAATACCAAAAAAATATAAAACAAACACTGATCAAATGAACAAATCCAAACCTAGACAAACTAAGATCTAATCCGATACAAAATAAATAATAAAATGTTAACAATAACTCTTTTTATCACTCACACACACATAAGACATAACAAAGTAACAATAATAATAATAATAATAATTGTAACACTCATCCCACCTTAACACACACACAATAATACTCTCTCACTCTCACAAACCCACACGCACACACACATCCACACACGCACACACACGCGGCACCCGCTGAAGAATAAAGAAAGGGATAAGGCAAGAAAGAAAAGAAAGTAAGAGAGAAATTGAAACGAGAGGAAAGAATGTGAGAGGATGAGAGAGATGGAGATAGAGAGAGGAAGGGGATGAGAGGGGAGAAGCCGCGGGTCGCGCGGCGGGGCGACGGTTCGCGGTGGCTGGGCTTTTCTGCGAGATGAGCCGCGATATGGCATGGCGAGCTGGATCAAATAAAGGGAAGGCCGGGGCGGATCTATGGCGAAATGTGGTGGGATTTTGAGGTGGGCTTTGTCGCGCGGAGTGGAGGTTGCGATATGGGATGGCGGAGCTTAATTTTTACCGGGGAAGGGAAGGCCCACGCGGCCTCGCGCTTGAGGGTTGGATTTCGGCGGTGAGAGGTTTCTGAGGCGGGAGGAGAATCCGCGAATCGCGGTTCTGGAGTGCGGTGGAGGAAGGAAGTGCCGCGCTCGTCCGCGGAGGTGGAGCTCACGCGATGGCCGATCGGTTGGGGTGGTCACGCGTGGAAGAGATCTGGGACGGCGTCGGGCAGGGTCGTGGTGATGCGGAGGTGAGAGGCGGTTGTTGTGGTGGTGAAAGTTGGTTGTGCGGCCTGGATCGTGGTGTAAAGAAGGAGGGACAGTGGGGATTAGCTGAGGATAGAGATGGAGGGATGTGATGAACATAAAGGGGACGAAGATGATGGTGTTTTGGGAGGCCGCAGTGGTGGAAAAGGAGGCCGCGCCTCTTCCTATTTAGTATTTATTTATTTTGTTTTGATAATGATATTCATGCTGTTGCTATTACCTTGTTCCCTTTTCTTGTTGTTCCTTGGATTATCTTCCTGAAATTTCCTTGAGTTCTTTGCATGTTCTCCTTTTGCTCTTAGGATTTGTAATCTCGCTGATCTATAATTTTTGTGTGTTTGAAATTTTTTTTTGCTGAATTCTCATTCCATTTCCTGTTGATGATGTATTTTTTATAGGGTTTTCACTAAGATCATTGAACATTCCACTTTCAGGTTAGCTGGTAGGGGTTCAGCTCATCAGAAAGAAAATTAGCCTATGCCCGAAGTGGAAGGAGCCCTCATCATGGTGTCAATCAAATTCTTCAATTTTTTCAAACTCCTCATCATCACCATCACTGTTGCTTCACGAGTCTTGCCAGGGAATGAATTCGTGACTCCTCCTTTGTCCTCTTTTTTTGTTTTATTTTATTATTTCATTTTTGTTTAACAAATGGACAGGACAAAACTAAAAACGTGGTTTCTTTGCTTTTTTATTTTTTGAACTCACATACGAGCAAGTTGCGGGCTTTTAACAAAAAAGGAAATGAAGTAAAATGGGCTGGATAATTTTTGTTTTGATTGGGCTGAAAATGTAAATAGCTGAAAAGGATTTTTTTTTATTTTGTTTAAAAGAAGATAAATAAATGAAAAAAAGAAACCTATAAGGGGAATACAAATTATGCAAAATTTTTGGGTTTTAATTTTAATGGGCAAAAAAATGTTCAAGTGTATTCCATAATTTTTGTACCAAAAAATAATAAAATAATTTTGTTATGTGGCAATCATATAGTTTAAAATTTTGCCATGTATAAATTAGAACACTCATCTTGCAATTAATGCACATTCTGATGCATAATTATTATAATTAAAAATCACTCTAATTTATATTTATTGAATCATAATATGATTTATAAATTTACTCTAATTTAATAGAACTGATTTATATAATTTCGATGTGATATCTTTCATGTGAAGTTAACTCTAGGCTATGTTTGGTTTAGGCATAAAATTTAAGGGTAAAACATTGATACAAGAGCTATTCAAGAAATAAAAAATTAATGGAGTAAAATTTCTTTAAGATAAAAATTTTAAGATGTTTGGTACTCTCTCCATTACATCTCAACTATCAATTTTTTTAACTTTTTGTTTTGCTTAATCTATCTATTTATCAAATTATAAAAATATTAATTTTTATTTACAAGTTATATTCTTATTATAATTAAATGTACCTTTTCCAAGTAAGAACAAAGAGCATAATCATATTAAATATAGACAATTTTGTCAATTAATACAGTTTTATTCTATTATCACTGATCATTCATTGCTTTCTTAACATATGTGTTTTTTGGAGTTCTACGCAGCGGATAGGGTATATTCAAACTCAATTTTCACTGCTCTCCCACAACTCAACTTGAAGTTGGACTCCAATTTCCACCGCTGGCGTAGACACGTGGTTCATTTCTCCACCACGTCTTCGTCGACACGTTTCATTCCCAATTCGACAAATTCAAGGGCTGAGGCACACCAATTTCTTGAGTGATGATTTGTACTCATTTCAATTCAATATTTGGGGAGCCTTCAAGATAGGATATTGCTAATGTGACAAGGATTAGGGTTGGCAGTGGTCAGGAGATCAGCGAGCCCTGGCAACGGGTTCCGGCAATAAGGGGTCACTGTTGGCCACGGAGTTCAATTCAAACTGAAGGAAGGGAAGGTGGTGGTGGGAGCTGATAGTACAAGCTCAGGAGATTGGGGTTCTTCTCCTTCAAAAGGAAGCTCGATAGCTTGTCAAGTGCGACATAGAGAGAGCTTATAGAGGAGTTTGGGATCTCGTTGTTATAGTGTGAGCAGGAGAGTGGAAAAATTACTTTGGTTGCAATGGGAGTATAAAATTTTGTCCCTAATAGAGGTGAACTATTATCACTTTCAAAATTTTCTAAAGTAGTTACAGATATACTAAACATGTAATTAATCTTTCAAAAAACTTAAGACCGTTTTATTTAGTTTTCATTTTAATTTTTAGTTTTTTATTTTTAGATTTTGTGAAGGAAAAACTAAAAACTAAAATTATAGTTGTTTTTAAATTTTAAGTTTCAAGTTTTAATTTTGTGAAGGAAATCCTAAAACTTGAAAATGAAAATGAAATTGAAAATTAAATTTTCAGAATTTTTAATATTTCCTTCATAAAATTTGAAAACTGAAAAACTAAAAATAATAAACTGGAAAATCAAACTAAACAAACTTATAAATTCAATTTTAAGATTTCTTCATAAAATCTAAAAACTAAAAAATTAAAAATAAAAACTAAAACTAAAATTCAAATCAAAATATGGTCTTAATTCACCTCCTTAAAAATTATTCCTCTTTTCCTCAAACTAAACATAGTCTTATATATAATAAATCAGTCTATAAGTCATAAATGCTTTGTACTTGGTTGACATAAAAAAGCATATTTTGTGTATTGAAATAAACATTTTACAATAATTGTACAACAATATTATTTGATATTATTGTATATAAAAATATTAATTTTTTATTTTGAATTTTAATTAAATTAAAATGATTATGTTAATTTATTAGCACATGATAATACAACTTTTGTGCTTTTAATTTAGAAAATTAACCTGTTTGATTTTTAAAAAATATAAAATTAAATTTATTTTAAAAGTAGACAATTGAAAATGGTTGCGTTTAAATTATTTGATAGTCAACTTTAAAAGAAAAATAAAAATGAAGTTAACATGATCAAGAAACGTTTTACATAATATTTTATTTTTGGATGCACAAAACAACATCATCTTTTTTCTTTCAATTTTATAAGCTTAATATTCAAATAAGTACATTAATTTCATAGAGTATAATAATATAGATTCGGCTATTTAAATTTTTATAATTAATTTCTTTGAATTTTAGAAAATATGAAAATAAATATTTTTAATTAGACAAAAAAAATTTCAACATTATTTCAGAATTTAATTTAAGATACACAAACAGTATAAAAAAAATTATGTAGATATCCAATTATGTATTATAACATGAACAAAAGTGTTTGACTTAATCATTCACTACCATAAAAATTTTGCAAATAAAGATGTATGATTGGATGATAGAGTAAAATTTATTCATATTAATAGTGCATCAAAGCTAATCTCTTTATTTAAAAAGTATCGTGTTGTGTATAACAACTAAAAACAAGTTGCTATATTATATATAATAATTCTTATTTTTAATCAATTTTATATATTTATTTCAAAAGCATTCTTATCAAAAACAACTTTTAAAAAATAGTAACAAAGTTGTGCAACGCGTGGAAATTATCTCCGGTTATTATTAAAATAGAAATATGTTGTTAACATTTTAGCAGATTATAATCTAATGCGTTAGTAATTATTTGATTACTGATTAGCAAAGAAGTTTGCTTTCTGATATACTAGTATCCTTATCTAATTCGTGAATATGATTGAACTGATATTCATTCCATGTATTTGAAATACGAATGTAATTTTATTACTCCATTTTATTAGGAAGAACAACATACACCTGCTATGCCTTCGCATATCACATGTAAAAGCATGTTGTTAAACAGCAATCATATCTGCAAATAGTGATCATGTTATATTTGATATTTTACATAATTTCAGTAGATTGTTCCAAACACAAATGTTCCTGATATAATTTTTAATTTTGTCGCATCATGTACTTGTATCATGATTTTAGATACATGTCTTTTGATGTTGCAAGTTGATATCCTACGTATTATCACATGTAAAAGTATATTTTATGGATTGAGTTAGAGATAGCATAGCCTGCATTTTATAGAAAAGCACCCATCAAACTTCCTGCAGTTGCAATATGCCTGCGCAATTGCAATATGCTCATTATTCATATCATAGTTGTCAAATCGTGAATCGTTTGATCATTTTTTGAATCGTAAATTGTGAAGCGTTTCGTATCATACAATATAGAAACAATTTTAATAAAAGCCTGACTAGCAAAATTAGATACCTAAAACATAAAAAAAAAAAAAGAAAAACTTAAAAACTTGCAAATGCATACTTAAATTAAATATATTATTGAAGAAATAATAAAATTAAGGAACAAATTACTAAATCAAATTCATCCACTAATACCAAAGTTCAAAATATCATCATGAGCCACTATTCTTAACTCTTAAGTAAACTCAATTATGTCATATGAAATTTAGAGCAGGTGATAATATATATTTTGTGCACAGCTGCATGTAAAGGCAGATACTTTAGTGGTTTGTTAGACTTGTTTTTATTGCCTTTATTTTGGGAGATGCAATACTTAAAAAAAAAGAGATTAATTATCCAAAAAAAGAAAAAAGATTATACAAATTTCCAAGTCATAAAACAAATTCACTATGACTGCTCGCTTCCCTAAAGCTCTAGTCTTCACCATCACCAAGTAGAGTTGGTCGAACACAGGCCATACCCAAACCAATTCCCTTGAACCATGATCCCCATGCCCTCGTCATCCTTACCTCCCTCTCGCCATTCTTCTCTTTGTGGCGCTTAGCTCCTCCACGATGATAAATCCCTCTAGCAATGGTATCTCTTCTTCACTACAAAATTTTTGTGGAATATAGATGGAATTACACAGGATTTATAGATAGAAACATGTCGTATATTTTCACATCTATAAAGGCTATAGATGGATTTTCTATACATTTGTAAATTATAGACGATTTTTCCTTCTATAATTGACTAAAAAAATTGTTGTAAAATTTTCCTCCATCGCCACCGCCACCACCACAATATGCATCATCCATCATTTCCAACATTCTCCTTCCCACCCCCAAACAAACCCAAATCTTTCCAAATCGGCTACCACCGCCATCGTGTGCCACTTGCATGTCCTCGTCGCACTACACCAACTACGTGATTCCTATTCCAAAACAAACAAAGCACCAATGTTCTAAATGTGTTCTCTTCAATCCTATACACTAAAAACTAATAACTCAATGATACCCACAATAACAAAAAAGGTTGAAAATGAAGAAACTAAACTAATTAAAAGTTCAAGAGAATATTATATATCATGAACACAATTGTAACATCAGATGCTTATAGATTCATGACTGTTCTCACAAACCAACACAGTTCTTCTCCGGTGCTGTCCTCACTCACACGCTTCCTAGGAAAACTTCTAAGGAGGTCATCCATCCCAAAATTTCTCCAAGTCAAATATGCTTAACCATGGAGTTCTTTTGTGATGGGCTCCAGAAAATAAGATGCATCTTGTTAGAGAGGTAGTCAATCAATTCATATAAATCATCCTCAATGTATAGTCCTATACTTACACGAGTCTTAGGATCTCTTATTTTTGGTGTGTCAATCAATTCATTCATATACCCCTTGGTTTAGAAGCCTACTAGAAGGATTCTTGTTTGTGCCTTCTTGCATAACGATTACTCCGCCCTCGTCGACCCCTGGGCATTACAACAATGATGCAAACCATTGCAAATAGAGGCCTTGGTGATGGTAGTGGCTCAAAGAAAGGCGGGATGCTTTCTAACAGAGAGAGAGATGAGAGAGAAGTGAAAACAAGAAATGGGGAAGACTAGAGTCGGGTGCCACATTTGTAGCAATAATTTTGACCTTACATATGGATATTTTCATTATGTAATTCCTTTAGGGTGTGTTCACGAGTTTAATTTAGAACGTAAGAGGGAGGGAAGGAAAGATTTATGAGGTTTGAATGTATTCGTGAGTTTTATTTTTAGGAGGAATGTGTTTGAGGACTTTTCCTAACCCCTCAAAACCTTCCAAAATCACTATTTTTTTTAGTTTCCCCAATTTGGGGGTTTTAAACCAATTATTATTTAATTTACTATATTATCCCTATTAAAATAGCAAAATACCATTTATACCAATTAATATAAAGCATATTAACTATACTAAATTAATTTAATGAAGATAAAATTGTAAGAATACATTATAAACCCTCCATTTTCTTTCTCTTGTCAATTTAAATGTAATAAAGTTGGTTAAACCCTTAAAATCCTTCCTCTTCCTTTCATTTTCCTTTGATAACTTTCATTTCCATCCCCTCTAAACTCATGACCACACATTTAATGAAATGCATTAATTTCATTAAAGGAATGATTTATTAGAGGCATTATAGTTGGATTTTTTCGCTATAATGCGTGCGTTAAAATGTGCCTTAATTTCATTCATTATAGACGAATTTTACATATATTACACGCGTTAAATATGTACTGAATTTTAAATTACAAATGGATTTACAAGCGGATATCCATCTACAATGCAAGCATTAAAATACGCACATTGAATTTCAAATTACAGCATTTTTTTATTAACATATTGAATTTATATTTAATCAATAATTTAAATAAAAATCTGTTTGTATATTTTGTAAAATATATTCTTTCATTATCCGCATGTAATTTTCATCTGTAACACTTTTACGTCATGGGACATGAGTTTACACCAACAATTCCAGATAGCTTTATAGGACTTTGCCAAAAAAAAAATTCCTCGTTTTCATTTTCCGATTGGTATCAAGAAAAAAATGTCTATTCTGTTTACCATGAGTTTCATAGTGCTTACTTTCGCCTTCCCTCTACATGGTCAATCCTCAAGCACCACCTTCAATGGACGTCAAGTCCAATACTACCCCTCCTTCATGTCGGCCTATCCTGCACCACATCTTATCCATCGTCGTCATTTCAACTTGACGCCTATGTTGAAGTCGATGTCTAAGCACGATACATGTTGATCCATGCCTTTTCCGATAAGCTTATGAATCGCTATCGTCCAATTCGATCCACTGCTAAATCATACTTTCTTAATTCACGTCCTAATACAACACCATTTCATATGTATATTCTGAATAGTTTTAGGTTTTTTCTAATCAGTACATTGGTTAAGGAATTAAAAGTGAAAATTTCCATATGGGGAATCACTACTAAAAACTTACCTATTACCTGAGGATTTTGCTACGGATTTTTGTTAAAAATTCAGATAAACAAGTTTCATGTGGATTTTGTTGGAAAAAAAAATAAGGTAATATGCTCGTTGATAATTGGTTGCTACGGATTTTGAATTCCGCAAGTAATTAGCTACGGATTATTTCACAGAAATACAAAAAATCCGCAACTAATTTTCGTGGCAGTGTGTGTAGGTGGAAGGAATTTTGCTACGTATTTTCCTGCAAATTTTATTTGCGATAAATATTCAGGAAAATTCGCATATAATTTGCACAAGAAAATCCTCAAATTAAATTGTCGAGCAAAATTCACAGTAATTTTCGCAACAAAAGCTATAAGTAACTAAATCCACAATAAAACTTGTAGGTAATCCCAATTTAATTTCGCAAGTAATTGTGTCAGGTAATATTCCTATCAAAATTCGCATCTAATTAGCCCAACAAAATCCGCATGTAATTTAATTTGCAACAAAATCACAAGTTGTCGTGATCCTTCCAAAATTGAATTTAGGTAATTGCGCAAGTAATTTCACAATAAAGTTGATTTTGCAAGTGATTTTGCATGTATGTTTCACAGGAAATTTTGCAAGTAATGCACCTTTCAAAACTCGATTTTACAAGTAATTTTGCATGTAAGTTTCGCAACAAAATTAGCAAATAATAAATTTTACAACAAATTTTGCAAGAAATATGAATCAAAATTTAATTAAATTAACGCAACGAGCTAAGCATTTCTAATATAACTTTCATAGGAAATTAAATTTGCAACCAAATTGAACAAACTTAATAATTGTTCGTTAAATTTATTCTCACTCATAACCGTATGTGTATATATATATATATAATATATTTCTAATAACTCTTAAATAAACTAAATGTCTAATTCAACAATGAAACATAAATTTTCTCATAATATAATAACTTCAATGTAATGCATTACTCAAATTAAATAAAAATTCATAAGTCATTTGTCATTATATATGATTGAATACTAAGATCGATAAATATTGATAAATATAAAGCAAAGTAATAGTTCTAATAAATGGCAGCTATGCATTAGAGTATTCAGATGATGTACTATCCTCATTCTCTCCATCGCTTGAATCCTCTTCATCACTTGAATTTTTACATACCATCCAAGGAGCTGTGTAGTGTGTCTGAATGTAGTTCGGCAGATGATCTTTGGTGATTGTCTTAATGTTTTGAGCGGGTCCAAGAATGGTTCTACCAAGAGGAGTGTACTGGAAAGCAGTTGCATGCAAGTGATCAAAAATTACTTCCTCTGTCTGACCCTCAACCTACAAGCAGTTTCATACAATAAACCTTTTAGCAAAGGAATGAGAACATAATGTAATCCAATTTTGGAGAAAATATGTGGCGGCGGAAGAATTAACACGAAAAAAATAAAATATAGAAGAGTGGTTCAGGATACTAAAGTACTCATCAGTCATCAAATGCATTTTCCAATAAATCATACAAGCTACAATCCAGTTCTATACAAAAATGAAACCCTGTGCTACTCTCTCTCCAAAGACGGAACAAATATTTGAAGAGAATAAATGTAAGACAACTCAACTAGAATAACACAAATTATAGGATAGAAGAAAAAGGGAAGGACACAAAAATAGCTTTACCAGCATAAACTAAAATGCAAAGAAATGAACTAAAACAAAAGCAAAATGGCTCCAAATACTACCCAACAAAATTAAATACGAAAGGACGAGGTAGTTAAATGCTAATTGACAATATACATAAAGTACAATCCCATCCTAATGCAGATTCAAAACTTTCTCATACTCACAAGGAAAAGCAAACTAGAAACAGACAACATAGCTGCACAAGTGTTAAGTCAAAACACTTGCAAACATACCTAGTTCTTGACCAAAAAATATTGCTTATGCCTTCACCTACATGACTAAACTGAATCAACCACAACAGCAACATAGAAAACACTTCATCATACAACCCAACAATTACTTAATTTGTTGGATGCCATTTCCTTGATTCATTGCCTAGCATTTAGCAATGACACTTGGAGACACCCAGCAAGGCAGTGAACCTGCCACTAGCACCAATTACCACATTTCACATAAAACGCCCAATAAAAATCAGGCCATTTACACATATATTGTCTAAACTCAAGCATCAAAACCACGAGACAACCATTTGCACATAAGTTAACACCTTACACATAATCGGATGCCATTTACTCAATCATAGCCTGAACTTGAAGCCCCAAAATAAAAATAAAAATCTCCGAGACACCCACTAGCACAAAGCTACTGCCTTTCACATAAATGGCGAACAAAAAATCACTTGGGAAAGAAAAAACAACACGCTTAGTCAATCACTAGCACAAAGTTACCACCTTCCACACAAAAAGACACAAAAATTCCCAACAGAAACCAACCATTTCCAATTCAAATCCCCAAATAAATCAGATGTCATTTTCTCAATTCACTAAAATCATTTAGCCGCAAAGCCACCACCACCTATAACATAAAACAATCAACAAAGACCATTTCCAACTCCAAATTCAATTCAATCCAAACACCTACATTTCACACAGAGATTCGTTTCTTACACAAAATGTAACCTTACACACACCCCGTCGAATCAAATATCAAATATCAAAAACACAATTAATATCAGATCTAAACAGGCCCACAATTACCTCTTCCATTTCCCTGAGGATCACATCACGATCGCGGCTGATTCGGTTCTCATCAAACCTCGAGTTCTGCAGAATATCAGCAAAAAATGCGCAGTGCCATTGCTCTCCTCCGTCTCGATCTCCTCCTCAAGCTCCCTGGCGTTCCGCTTCTCCGTCCCCTTGAAGATCATGTGCTCGAGAAAATGCGCAGTGCCATTGCTCTCCTCCGTCTCGAACCTCGACCCTGCGTCGATCCAAACTCCAACGGTGGCCGTCCTCGCCGCGAGGCTAGCTCCGTCGCGACGCGGAGGCCGTTGAGGAGGGTCGTGATACGGGTCTCAGGGCGACGAGGATGCGGGTGTGGTCAGCGAGGGTGGTCCGGGGCGACCCGTATTTGAGGAAGCGGGGATCAGGGTTATCCAGCTGGTGGAGCTTGGATTTGACGGCCTCCGCGAGGCGGTCGTAGATCATGGCGTTGGGGGAGGAGGAGATGTGGGAGGATACTGCCGTGGAGAGGGGTCGGGAGACAGCGGATAAGAGGGCCGGGGGTGCGGCGGAAAAGGAGGCGGGTGGAGGGGGACATGGCGGTGGTGGTGGCTCCGCTCGTGGGGGCGGGACCGGGGCGTGTGAAGACTAAACATGAGTAGTAGAGAGAGATTTCTTTATTTTTAGGTTTTTTCAGTTTCGAGAGAAAAAATCGTCCCAATTTAAATTAAATTGAGTTTAATTTTTATTTATTGACACTATAAATTTTTTTCATATTTTTATCTAATTTTTCAAGTAATGGATAATGTTGCACCGGTGGTGATCCCACTATGCATAGTATTAGGATGTATCATATTTGATATTATAATGATATCAATCCTTCAAGATGTGTTAAAATTAATTTTTTAGTGATTTTACAAATTAGTTTGTCCTTCAAATATCATCAATATTTATTTTTTTATATTTTTATAGAATAGTTATAACAAGAGTCAAGTAAATTTAGTAATATATTAACAATATCACTATAAATTTAATATATTTAATATATGATTAGTATATATATATATATATATATATATGTATATCACATTTTAAATTTTATAGTTTCATTGTATCCCCATATTGATGTGTCAGATTTTATCAGTTTTGTATTTTATCTTGGTACTTTATAGGTAATGGATGTGAAAGTGAACCACTTTTGGTATATGGCAATGGATTGATTGACAAGTGTCCATAAAAATTAAATTCATTTAAATTTGAGACAAACGCAATATCTTTCTTTATTGGAAATTAAAATATCCTATAAGTAATTGTTTTTTTAATTTAATAATAGAGTTTGGTTTTTGTGCACCACACTATAATCGAATCATGTATTATAACATCAACAAAAGTGATTAAGTCTTACATTCATTACTTGAAAAATCATGCAAATGAGATAAATTGATTGGATGATAATATAAAAAAAATTTATACTATTAGTGCATCAAAATTAAACTCTTAATAATAACATAATTTTTCACTATGAAAACATTATACATGATTATTCAAAATTTAAAAATTTGATTTCAATCGGCAAAAATGCAATGTTTACTCTCTCTTAACTCTGTTTACAAACTGGTTTAAATATTTTTTACAAAAAGATTTTTCTAATGGTTTTTCTTAATAAATCTTGGTGGCAACTCCATAAAAAAATATTTTTAATATTTTCGCTGTCATTTGTAATCTGGTTGCAACAATTAATCTCAAGAGTAATTTTGTTATGAAACCACAATCTTAAAGAGAAATGCAATAATATATTAGCAAAATATAGAGATAGGGTTTGAACCCTTAACCTCAACTTAAAAAGAAATGCACAAACCAATTGGAAGCCAAATTACATGCATTATATTGTTACACATAAATCCATTATAACTTATGAAGATTTTCTTGAATTCTATGCAATTAATATTCTTTCCAAAAGTAAAGATACATTTGCAGGAAATAAGTTTCAGCAAAATCCATAAAGAATTCGCAACTAAAATCGTAGGAAAAAAATTCGCAAGAAAGTCCACAATAGTTCAACTCTCAAGCAAACTCTCCAGATAATTTCAAGGTATAGTACAAGAAATGTGTAGCAAAAATTTGTAGCTAAATTCGCATGAAATGTTCACAAGAAAATCCGCAAAAAATCAAATCCAAGCAAAATCCGCAATGTAATTCTAGATAAATTCGTACGAAAAATATTTGTAAGAAAATTAAGCACGATTTAGCAACTAAGTTCGCATGAAGAATTTGCAAGAAAGTTGCAGCAACCAAAATCCACAACAAAATTAAGAGCTTTTTAAATAATTTTGCAATAAACAAATTCGCAGGAAAATTCACAACAATGAGCCGCACGAAAATTTGCAGCAATTTGCCATAAGAAAAGTCATAGCAACCAAAATCTATAACATTTGCAGCAAAATTTTGCAACTAAATTCAGGAACAAAATTCTCTCAGATATTCGCAACAAACACACTTCGCAAGCAAAAGTCACAGCAAAAACCACAGTTAATTTAAGGAAACAATGCATAGGAAATCCCTATGAAAATAAATCTTTCAACAAAATCTATTAGCAAGAATCCAACAAAATTCAGATATAGTTTCCTTCAATTTAGCTACGAAAATTACTTTTGAATGAGTATATTGACTTTTTACCTACAAAATTACCTGTAAAATATTTGGTCTGAAAAAGTCGCAAAATATTTGCATGTAAGATTTTCCCGCCTTGTGAAGGGAAAGTTACTTGAGATTTTGCTATGGATTTGAAATCCGTAGCAAAATATCACTCCGTTACTGCGAAGGAAATTTAGCAAAATTCGTAGGTATTACCCGGATAAAATTCGCAAGAAAAATTTGTAGGTATTTTACATATTTTTATAAATGGAATTTTTATGTTCTCAAAATGCCCTTATCAGTATAGAATGTTAGTAATTTTCTTTTCCAACATCAAAGAAGAGAGCATATGCAGAATAATTGTAATTAATATAATTCCTCAATTAAAATTACTCTCTTCTAATGTAACATTCATCACTCTATGGTGGAAAGATTAAACTATGATAAATTATTAATTAACAAGATATGAAGAATGCTTCACTATTTACTACTCCTTGGCTGTTCCACCAACTTCTTCATCATCTCCAGAAAAATCTCATTCCATGTGTCTATAGGCCCTGGCAAGCACCAATGTACACAATCATTCTGCACCTGCTTTGAAACCCCATTATCAAATGGAAAAGGGTTCATATAAGCACCTGGATGGCCATCTGGTCTAAACAATGCTAATTTGGTCACATCCATTGCCTCTAACCTAAACCCTCCAAATTGTTTGGCTTTTTCCTTAGCTATTTCGACTTCTTCTAACTCAATCTTTCTGATCTCAGCATCCATTCCTTCAAGTTGCTTCTCCCCCTCCCAGTAAGGCTTATCCTTTGAGCAAGTACCACCCTTATCCCAATCACCTTCAAAATGAGAAGGCGAATATGTTCTCACAATTACATCAATTCCATCCCCTTTAGCTGCTTTCCTCTCAATTATGCTATTAAGAGCAATCCTTAAAGCCTTTCTTAATGGACCATAAAATTCAATATTATTAGTGCAATTAAACTCAAGACAGTTCAGACAGCCTAAAACTGAACCACCTTCATAGTAAATTGAAGGAACATCAAACCAATGCCCTAATGAAAGCACAATCAAGTCCATTTCATCCATGTCCCTTGCCCACCTCTCATTAACACGATCAATATGAATTGTGTTACAATGTGGCCCTTTCTCTGATCTCATGACACCTTGCACAAGAAATGGGGACCAATAGAAGGACAAGTTGGCATTGTGGGAGAGGATATGCCACCGACGTGAACCTTGATGATAGACACGTTTTGGCTTTGAAGAAGCAGTGCCCAGCATGCAAATAAGGGACTCTACTTGGTTCCTAGCTACAGAGTCCCCTACAAAAGCGACATGCTTGTTCTTCACCAATTGGACAAAAGCATGAGGCTCAAACCTTGGAAGGTTGCACTGATTGGGTTTCCATCTCCAATAAAGAAATTCTGTGTCAGACCTTCCATTGGAGAAACAATTTTGGGTTTTCTTCATCTTACAATTGGTGGTACCATTATACAAAGGGCCACTTCTGTCACGGACCCATTTGCCATTGGAGTAGTCACATGGGTTCTTATATGCATTTTCCATTTCTACAAAAATAAATAATAAAAGCAAAAGTTAAGCCTAGTAAACGAACAAGCCCTACATGTTAATTGTCTATAAGAGTTTAATTTATTTAACTAAAAATATAAAATTTTTTTAATTGTTAAATAGGGATGTAAGACTAAACTTTTTATTGGTATACAATAAATAATTGAATAACAATATAAAGAAGTTTTATGCTGTCAATGTAGAAAAATTAAAAGTCATTATATAATTGTGTTTTGTAACTGTTTTTAAGTTTCTCTAAAGTGTATTAAAAATTCTTTTTTCTAAATTTCACTTTAAGTTAAAAAAAAATAAATTGAGAGGTACACAACTGGTGTTGATAATTTGAATTTGGAAAAATTCGCTGGCAAGTTATCTATAATTTTAACCATGATTTTAATTTTGGTTGCCTTGCAAAAAATTGCAAAGAAATAATCTATAACATATATGAAGGGAATTGGTCTTTCTTTGGTGTCCAATTTTTTTCTCCATTTTACCCTTCCTTCAAATTTTCAAAACAACTTTTGAAAATTCTTCACAATAACAAACAATTTCTTAACTTCCTCTTAAATTCAAAATCTCAAAATAAGTAACCAAACAAAGGATAAATTACATGATCTTAGTAACCTTCCCCACCCCCACTCCCCCACACAACACCAAAAAAAAAGGAAAAAACTACAATATTGTGGCCATTTAATTTCATGGGACTACTGCCATCTTAAAAAGATGCACAACTTTAATGAGGACTTTTCACATTTGAAAATTGTGGGTGGCGCGGACAAATATATTGTCTACAATTGAATAAGGAGCCACGGTAATATAACCTATGTAAGTTTCCATGTCTTCAAAATTTTTATGGCTTTCTTTGATAAAAGATAATAAGTTATCGTATCCTTTTACTATTTGAGAGGCATGTTCATATAGGTAATTTTTACTTTGCAATAGTAGTATGCAATTTTTTTTAATATTAGTATAGTATTTTGAAATTTGTTATGAACTCTTATAGGAGTAATTGTTTTTGGTTTCACTATGTGCTTATATTTAATACGAGTATTTTGACATTTTCTAAATAATTTATATCTTATTATTCTTTTGTGTCATGTAATTTTCTATTTTCTCTGATAGTGGAATGATTGAGGAGAAAAATGGGCTGTTTTGTAGTTCATGTTGTGAAAGAATTATGTGTTGGTGTGAGTTGTTTGGAAAGAATGTACAGAGGACACTATGTAGAAAGAAAGCAATTGATATATTTTTTAGGTTTAATTAATTTACAAATCCTTATAATTTCATTAAATTTTTAATTGGATCCTTGTAGTTTAAAAGGTTTTAACTAGATCCTTATACTAAATAAAATTTTCAATCAGACCCCTAGCTACATCCACTGTTACAAAAAATGTGAGAGTTAATTGTGGAATTATGTGACAGTTAACTCAACTACAACCAAGTGTCTTCTTCAACCCAATAAAAGGAGTGGACCAACAATACAAAAGATCAACAAAACAAATCTTTTCTTTTCTTTTTTTCAATAATTGAAGATAATCAAAATCCCACAAAGAGTGAGGAAGCAAGTACAGAGTACAAACAAAATAACTCAGTAACAAACATCTCAAACCATCTCTAAATAAATAAAATACATTCACTCAACAACTCCCATGCCAAAGTAGCAAAACATCCTCTCAAATTGTAGCCAAAATTCTAAATGATAGTAGCACACCTAGGCAAATATCAAGACACTGCAACTATACCTCTTCGTTTGCTTAAAGTCATTACAATAAGTCCACCAATACTAGGACACATACAACTGAACAAAGATAGAACACCTTGAATCAAATAGCCAATGGCATCACCCATGAAAACATTTTCATCTTCAAATCGTGGCACCCTCAATTATTAGTTCAAAAATGCCAAAGACTTCAAATTTAGTTGGATAAGAAAAGCTATCAATTGAATCAGCAAGTCAATCATATTTGTTAATATTTGTGCCTTATTATTAAATATCTTATTTTTCGTAAGATATATGTAAATATAATGGGTACATTTGGAAACATATGTTGTATGCTAATCCTTCTTTCTACAATTTTTGTTATCTATTTTTTCTTTAATTTTCAGTTATTGATATAAAAAATCATAAATTCTGCTTATAATGTGATGTGAATTGTCCCAAAAAAAGTTTGGAACAATTCATTACATTAAAACCCAAAAAATTAAAAATACAATTTGACAGACACGATGATGCATATATTGCTAATATGTCTTATACAATCAATATCAACACGATATAAAACTTAATATGTACATGCTTGTTTAATTATACTAATACCTGAAAAATAAAAAAGGCGGCTTAACATTCATGACAGTGCCTGTTAAGCCGCTAGTGTTGATAAAGCCACAATTGCGGCTACAATTCACACCACCACAACAATATTGCAGCCATAATTATAGTCGCAGGCCAGAATTTAAAACACGGTATTAATTAAATGAAACTATTTGTGCAAATACCTGAAGAAGAAGGAGAGGCACCAACTGGGCTAGAAAATGGTAGTTTTATATGTGATGTGATAAAGGGTATGGGGAGAAAGTACAACGAAAGGAATGCTATGGGTAAGAGGGCATAGAAAGCGTAGGAAAGGAGATAATTGGGAGGGACGGTGTTTGAACTCTGAATGGATTTGTTAGTCCCATCTTCATAAAACCCTTCGTCTGCTTCTTATGTCTCGTTCTCGTGTCCTCGTTGAGACGAGGGAAGAAGGGTGCCGTTTAAAATGCTCATGAGCAGGTTTGGAGCATCCATGCTCCACATAATTAATGAATTGGTAATCACAAGTTACAGGCAATTAAAGCAATTCTTTGAATGAATGATTCTTGATTAGGGGAAAACTGGGAGGAAGAATTTTGGGGGACAAAACAAGTTTCTTGACATTTAGCTTTTGGATGACATGAAAAAGTGAAGAAAGAAAAGGAGACAGGAGAAAATAGAATGATTACGTGGTATTTTCGTCTTTTGGTTTTGCGTAAGAAAAGGGAGAAGAAAAAAAATCATTCGTAGAAAAAACAATTACGTGATTTTCTCTCTAAGGTGCCTAGAAACCTCACAGGAAGAAGAAAGATGGAGTCTCATAGAGAGAGAGAGAGAGAGAGAGAGTAGGAAGAAAAAAATGAATGATCTACAATGCCTTCAGAATGGAAAAATAAGAACGGATATTTTCAGAATAATAATTTTCAACTTTTTATTTTCAGAATTTTATGATAAAAATACTTAAAATTAAAAAAAAAATTTATAGTTTTAATATTATTTTAATATTTTTTAAAAAATTTTTAAAAATAAGATATTAATAAATAAAAATTAAAAACTATTTTCTAAAACCAAACATACCATGAATGTGTCTTGTTTTTTAAGCTTATTTTAGCCCAAAAAATGGTGATGATTCTCTTATTCAAAAACTAAAGACAGCTAAAATAAATTGAAATAAACGTAAATTGATTTTTTTCACATAATAATAATAATTTCTTTTATAAAATATCTGCTTACCCAATATTTTAAAGATTAATTAATTATGATCAAACATCTAAGTAGGAACTTCTCATATCAATGTGGGTACCATTTTAGTCGCTTCTTGTAGTTGTATCATAAATTTAGGAACATGTCCTCCGATATTGCATGTTGATGTATATCATCCCCGTATCTCAAACATGTAAAAGCATATTTTAATTAAGGAGGTAGATCTTGCGGCGAGTTTGTGGAAAAAAAAAAATCACTGTGAATTTATTGATAATTCACTATGAAAATATTGGTAAATGGCTTTAAGGTTGAAAATTGTTCCAGAACACAAGATTAATTACCAACAACTTGAAAGTCAACCAACCTTTAAATCCAATTACCCAGGATTTCAATGTAAGTTACCAATACTAGGATAAGAGTTATCAACAAACTTATGGTGAGTTTTTCTTACAATTTCACCATAGAATCCCCTTCTACGGATTGTGTGTCAGAGAAAGCACTCCACGAAAAGCACGCATCAGACATCCTATAATTGCAATGCTCGTTCTAAAATGTGCCATGGAGTCTTAAAATTTTGCATAATTGCTGGTGATACGTAACAATTGCTAAACATTTTTTCCGGAAATATAATTTTTTTTTGGTGAATGGTAATATATAATGTTATTAAAGATAAGCTTCGGTTGGTCAAGTTTATGAGCGAAGTAATTGTGCAGAAGCAAAATGAAAAGCAGCATAAGCATAAATAGAAGTATCTACGCATAAATTTGTTTTATATTTAAATATAATTGTAAAAGCGATTTTGTTTTATATTTAAATATAAGTATAAAAGTGATTTTATAATAATTAGAAGTTATTAAATTGTTTGGATATGACAAGTATAAAAATCCTGTTTCTTATATAATTACAATTAAGAATATAAAAACTCAATTCTCCAGAAATATAAACAAGTATTTTTTATATATCTAACTTCTAATACATATAAACAAGTATTTTTTATACATAATAAATATTTTTAAAAATTATAATTAATTTATATTCATTATTTTTAATTTAAAATCATTTAATTAAATACATAATCAATAAAAAATGAAAGCTAATAAAAATTATTTTAATAAATGAGTCTTAAATTTATAGATAAAGAGTATATTATTGTTATTATTATTATTCTTGTTAAAGTATGTGTGTAAGGTATTTTACATTTCTATAATTTTTAATATTAAAAGGCAGGTGAGGATATATTTTGTCATTTTAGAAAATGTCAAGATATTTTTGAAAACATAATTAACTTATTTATTATACCATATTTTCTCTCTCTTTTACGGCTCCTGATATGGAAAAATAGCTCTCTAGCTGCAATTTCAAAATTCAAAGAACAATTGATGCAAAAGTTTTCGATGATAACATCAAAGAAAACATTTGAACAAGGATTATGCTAATAACTGGTGACTTGGCCTTGACAATTTTGTTGTCAAAATGTACTACTTTTGCTTTGCTAGGAGTATGTTGTCATCAAGGCCACATGCCTCAATTTATTCATGGACCATGAATTCTGAGAAGGTGTATAGCGAATGAAATTTGAGAGAGAAGATTATTAATCTGATAAGATTGAAGGCTCTAGAGGATGATTCTGCTTTGTTAACATAGGTTGCTTGTTTGAGCGACTTGCTATTAAGGGGATATTATCTCTGGCTGCTATCTCTTGGCTTCAAAAGGGGTGCTATATTTTTGTTGTAATTTCTTGGATAAATCCGGTGTAGTATATCTCTTGTAATGTTTACTGCTTTTTGTATTTTGTACTCTTCCTACTCCTGACTTCTTTCAAGTGAATTGAGCCTTCAATAATACTTATCTCCCCCCCCCCCCCCCCAAAAAAAAAAAATTAGAGAAGCTGATTATCTTTTACTGTAGCTACCTGTTTTTGAGAAACATAACTAAACATAAACAAATTAGAAAAATACTTTTTTCTCAGAGAATTATAACCAAACACCTCTATATCCAAGTATAAGTTGAGGTGTTAAAAAAATATATTGATGCTAGGAGAATGTGAAAAGACCACATAAATGTTGTGCTCCAATAGTCAAATAAAAATTTATTTATTTTATGAGCTGGACCGAATCTATCAAAATACAATCTAAAAAGTTATCGAAAAATTTCATTTCGGTAGTTCTTGGCCGGTCCTTGTTTATAATCTATTCTTTCTTTTCTTAAAAAAAGGCAAGCAATTTTAAATTATCGAAAAAAAAGTCTTAAAAAAAATGATCCTAAATATTTTCTTTTGCATTACCAGATGTAGAGCAAAAGCAGAATAAATTCCTCAATTAAAATTGCTCTCTTCTACTGCAATATTGATCACCCTGCGATGGAAAGATCAAATTATAAAAAAATTATCAGTGAGATATGAACAATGCCTTACTGTTCACTCCTTGGTTGTTCCGACCACTTCTTAATCATCTCTAGAAAAATCTGATTCCATGTGTCTATAGGCCCAGGCAAGCACCAATGTGAACAATCATTCTGCACATGCTTTGAAACCCCATTAGCAAATGGAAAAGGATTCATATAAGCACCTGGATGGCCATCTGGCCTCAACAATGCTAATTTGGTCACATCCATTACCTCTAACCTAAACCCTCCAAATTGTTTGGCTTTTTCCTTAGCAATTTCCACTTCTTCCATCTCAATCCTTCTGATCTCAGCATCCATTCCTCCAAGTTGCTTCTCCCCCTCCCTATAAGGCTTATCCTTTGAGCAAGTACCACCCTTATCCCAATCACCTTCAAAATGAGAAGGCGAATATGTTCTCACTATCACATCAATTCTACCCCCTTTAGCTGCTTTCCTCTCAATTATGCTATCAAGAGCAATCCTTAAAGCTTTTCTTAATGGTCCATAAAAACCCATGTGAGTGCAATTAAGTTGTGGACAGTTTAGACAACCTAAAACTGAACCACCCTCATAATAAACTGAAGGAACAGGAAACCAATGGCCTAATGAAAGTACAATCAAGTTCATCTCATTCAACTCCCTTGCCCACCTCTCATTAACATGATCCAAATGCATTGTATTATAAGGTGGCCCTTTCTCTGATCTCTTAACACCTCGTACAAGAAATGGGGACCAGTAGAAGGACAAGTTTGCATTGTGAGAGAAAGTGCCATCTATATGAGCCCTGGTGGTACACACGTTTAGGTGTTGAAGCAGTGCCCAGCATGCAAATGAGGGAATCTATTTGGTTCCTAGATATAGAGTCCCCGACAAAGGCTAAATTCTTATTCTTAAGTAGTTGGAGAAAAGTATGAGGTTCAAACCTTGGAAGGCTGCATTCACTTGGTTTCCATCTCCAATAAAGATACCCTTTGTCAGGCCTTCCATTGGAGATACAATTCTGGGTTTTCTTTATCTTGCAATAGGTTGTACCATTTACACTGTACAAAGGGCCTCTCTTGTCACGGACCCATTTGCCACGGGAGTAGTCACATGGGTTCTCATACGCTTTCTTCATATCTGCAAAAGGAACAATTAAGGCTAGTAAATTAAACCAACAAACACCACATCCTCTAATTAAGTTGATAATCTAAATTTTGGGACAAAATTCAGTAGCAATTCTATAATCCATGAATTTAAATTGTAGTTACAATTGCGTTTGTGACATGGACAATTGAAAAACAAAATTCACAATTGCAATTGCGGCTGGGATGTAGCTAATAAGGACATCGCATATGCAATTGGAATTATAATTTCCGGCCATAAATTAAAACTATGCTAATATATACCTGAAGAAGAGGAATTCAAAGAGGCATGAATAGGACTGCAATATTGAGGTTCGGGTTGTGAGGTAATAAAGGACAGAGGGAAAAAGTGCAAGGAAAGGAGTGAGATGGGTAGTAAGGCAAAGAGAGCGTAGGGAAGAAGAGACTTGGTGGGGGACAGTGTTTGAACTTTGAATAGGTTTGTAAGTCCCATCTTCAAATTAAAGCCTTTGTCTATTGCTAATTCCCTTTCTGCTCCTTAATTATGTCTCGTTCCCGTGTTCTCCGCTCAGGCAAAGTGGACTGAAGAAGGGTGCCGTTTAACATGCTCAAGAGGAAGAGGGGCTGAAGCCCATCGCAATTAATTAACGAAAATTTCTGAGTGCCACAGAATTCTCTATCTTCATATTAATATTAATATTAAGAAAAATATTATTTATAATTATCATTTGTAAAAAATTATATTAATACACTTTATTTATTATTGAATAAGATATGAATTCCATTTAATTTGAAACCATATCTCACTAATAATAAATAAAAATATATCAATATATTGTCTCATAAAATATGACTATAAATAATACTGTAATATTCATTGTTTTATTGTTTTTCACTCTAATGTTACCCAAATCTTTCTTATCATTTTTGTCTGTATTACGTGAACGTTGTTGGGGACCACTGACTGTATTTGTACGACCCTTCCCATTAAAAGTCGGCAGGAGTTGGAAACATAGTTATTGCAAATTGCAAGGCAGTAGCGTCGATTATTAAGGAATAATCTTATCTAAATTATGTACGCCAACCTTGGTCAACTTGTGAGGGTGGTTACACTAATCCAAATTCGGAACCGAAAATTATGTATATCTTAATTCTCTTCACATTCTGTGGACATCGAATAAGGACTAGAGAGTTGACCAAATATAATATTCTATTTTACATATCAATTAAAGATGCTTATTTTTTTACGAGGAATATGCATATCTTAATATTTATTCATAATTAAATTAATATATTTTATACAATACTTTTATATCTCAGGTTAAAAACATTTCCTTAACAACATGTACACTGAGTTTTTGGTCCCATCCTGCTCTGTTTCCTTCTCCTTATTTTTTCCGGTGTTGTCCGCTAATATTGAAGACCACAGTCACAGGAGGAAAACGGGAAGTAAAAAGATAGATGCACAAAAATCAAGGAAACACTTAACATGCAACAACCTAAGAAAAATTCTTGTATACACATAAGTATAACGATTTATATTTAGACACACTTACAATCAAAATATTGAGACTCATCATAATTAAGTGATTGTATCCTGAATAGAATTGATGTGATCCATTTTTATTATGAATGTGTCTAAATTTACATTACTGAAAATTATATGCATGTATACAAGAATCTCTCACAACCTCATGGTGTGATAGGAATAGTATTTGTTAGTGTACACGGTTATATTGTTGAGAGTAAATAACTTTTTGGTCTGAATATTTTTAATTTGACATTGATTTAGTCATAATAAAAAATTTTACATCAACTTGGTCCCAACATTTTAAATTTTAACATCAATTTAGTCATTTTATTAGATCTTGATCACTTAAATGAAATGTCTAAATTGATGTTGAACTAAAAAAAAATCTAGGATTAGATTGATGTCGAAACTAAAAATGGTAGGACAAAATTGATGTAAAATTTTTTGTTATAATCAAATTCATATATAATTTTTTTTTGTTAAGATTAATCAAATTTATGTCAAATAAAAAATGTTAAAAAAAATTATTTACTCTTTGATTAGTGAATCGGTGAAAATACAGTATAATTAAGTCTAATGATATTTTTCAATGCAGTCCATTTATTGTCTGCTTTCTTCCGTTTTAATTGGGCGCAACCATATAATTGATTTGAAAAGATAAAAAAGGAAGAGGATGTGCGGTATTGGAAGAGGAAAGAGAGAAAGAGTTGTGAAAGAAAATGATAATAACCTTTTTTATTTGTTTTAAATTTAAATCAAACAGAATAAACCGTTAACAATATTAATAAAAATGTTATTAGCACATTGTTCTATATATTACTATGGATATGATGGATGAGTGGTGGTGAATAATGGTCACCATTATATTTGTCAGGTATCAAAGTTAATTTGAAAAACACGTGTTGAAAATTATGGAAAGGTGCTTGGAGAAAATAGAATGGGTAAAAGAAGCATAATGTCAAAGGATCAATGGGGAATGGGTAAGAAAAGTGGCCAACACATAAGACAGTCATCAACATTGAAATAAGACTTGCAGTGTTATTTTAGGTGATGAGGTACTGAGGATTATGATCAGAGAGAAATAAGTAAAATATCCGTGGAAAATACGAGGCATAGGTTAACCGATCATGGGTTCTTGGGGAACAAGTAAACAGAGAGAGAAGCAAGCATGTTGGACCAACCAAAGGAAGAACTCATAAGTTGTTAATTAGCAAGATTTTAGGATAGAATTTGCCTAGAGTATGGGACTCAGCTGTAAAACATTCAATTCAACACTTACACATTGGGTTTTAGTCTCTAAGTCACTTAGTATATATGGAGCAACAAACTTTGGTTTACGAGTGAGAATTGTTTCACTTTCTTTTAATGTGTTCTTTCTTGTTGAAATTTGAATTAAGTTGTTTCTTTTCTTTTATTCATTTGTTTTTATGTTTACAATTTCTTCAACACTTAATTATGTTCTTCCACTTCGAGATCTTTGAACACTTCACATAAACACAATCTTAATTCTTTGAGAGGAAGTGATTCCCTTTCCCAAATTGAGATTTGGAATAAAAAAGTGTTGCACATGTCATATTTGTGATAGAGGCTACTAAAAACATCGCAAACAAATTGGCACATCCAATGGACTACGTTGTGTGATGTGTCTAGTCCACATGTCCTTAGCTAAGTCTAGCATAGCATTTGGGTATCCAAAACCTTGGAATGCAGAAAACATGTTTTTGTTGAAGTTTGCATTTTTTAGTTCAGACATGTTTACTATAGCGAGGACCCGATCAGCACATGTCAAAACGAAGTTTCATTAAAACGCCCCCTAACACTATAAACTCATCCTCAGGCTCGGGTTAGATATCCTAGCTGCCACCAACACTCCTTGTCCTTCTCCGTCACGTTTATCTTTCATTCTCCCTCCACCCCAAGCTTTCGATAATGATTTTCATATAATTTAGCCAGTTCTTCTCTTTTTTATCTAGTTTATGAGTTTGGGCACTATTAAGCATGTTTTCTCACAACATTATTTTTCCCTAACTGTGATGCCCAGGTCCATGTGTCCTGGGCTACACCTGACACAACCTTTTTAGTGCCTGGGAAGCCCAAATGCCCAATAAGCCCTCTGAGGCAAAAATCTATAAAATTATGCAGAACAACCTTCCTAGGCTAGTGGGCGAGCAAGTTGTGCCTCAGGCATCAGCCAGGCTCACTATAGCAAGTGGGCCCTATGTTAGCACAGTGCAAAAAAATGCAGTTTCACTCCTAATACCCCACCCTTATATATACCCTTCCAACTCAGGGAAACACCCCCAAACTTGAACCCTAACCCCTAAGGTTATTTCCTCCCTCTCCATTCTCATCATCCATCAATTCCACTTCCTCCAAGCTTCAAGGTGAGTTTGGTTGTTGGTTTATGCTTCCTTTTTCTCCTCCCTTTCATGTTCGTTGGTTTGGGTTGTTATTTTTATCCCATTGTTATCAAGTGGGGGTGTTCCCTCAATGTTGTTAGAGTTATATTAGAGCTATCTAGAGGTTGTTAGAAATTAATCTAGAGTTTATGGTTGCTCTATGGTAGTTGTTGGTGTCATTCCCGCTCCAGAGCTCCTTTGGTGTTGTCGTCTCTTGTTCTCCCTCTCTAGATGAGTGGATTCAAACTCACGACCTTATTTTCTTGCCATTATGACCATGTTTGTGCATTGTGATTTCTAAACATGAAATTAGAGATGAAATTATGATATAGATATGGTTTTACAAGCGATGACAAACTAGTAAGAATTATGATTTTTTATTATAGTATGAAAGAAATGTGTTTTAGACAACCATGTGACCATAATTGATATATTGTATGTTATGAAAATACCTTACATGTTCAAGAAAGGATTTGTTGAGAAATTATATCCTGTAACAAGTTTGCTATTTTCATCAAACATGTTTTATGAGTTTATGGTATCATTATGTTTTCAATACCTCAGATTTCATAAAGCTTTTAGAATACCAAATTGAGTTATTATGGAAATGTATAAAGCAAAGTATGATTTAGCTTTTAAATGAATCTGTTATTATGGTTTCAGAGTTATTGTGATTATGAACCTTTTTGGTTTTGAAATATCATATTAGAGTTATCAAGTATATGAAAGTACGTTAGCTTAATGTATGAATTTAGAACTTCAGCTTTATGGTACTTAAGGTACAGAATTCAGTATGATTCATAGCAACTTAGATACATATTCTGTGGGTTTGAAAATCGGAATGCTTACAAGTGGGTGATCCATTGCGCACAATTTTTCCAGCCACAGTTATGCTAAAGTCAAATTGTTAGAGTTGGATGAATCCAAAACTCTTAGAGTACTAAGAATTTAAGTGTTTTAAGATTTCAGTTAGGACTCTTGTTCGCGAGGGACTGAGCACCCATCCTTCAATTATGGTTTTTGTCAAACTAGTTTAGTCGGTAGAGATAAGGAAACGGACGGTTAGTTAAGGCTGATGAGATCGTTAACATTGGTACCAACTTGTCCACTAGAGGACAATATCGCCCCCAACATATATAGAAACGGGACCTAGTTAGGTACCCATAGCTCATCCGCAGGGACCTTTATGATTTCAGCATGTGCTCTTATTCGCTGGGGCTGAGTGTCACTTTCCAGTTTATGATTTTCAGCTTTTAGTATTATATATGTATTTATCATATTCAGCAAATACTATTTCCGATGCTCTGTCACACCCTCTATTAAAATGATTTCATGATTGATCATGAGTTTGGAAATGTTTGTTTATGAATTTATGGAATGAAAAACATTTTCCTATGTAGCTATGTATGTAAATATATCAAATGGTTTATGATTGTTGCATGTATATTGTATTATGTATATTCTTGATTGTCTCATATGGGTGATGAGTGAAAATCCACTCAGAGTTAGTTGACTCACCCTCTCCCTTCCTCTCATAGTTGTAGGCACAGGTGTCTCCTCCAGCTTGTAGACGTAGTTGCTCTTAGTGGCGAGCATTATTTTGAAGTAAGGCTTAGCTTAGGTTCGTGTTAGTATTAGAATGCTCCAATATAGATGTATAGGACGGATAGGAGCCATGCATTTATTTTAAGATATTGTATTTATTTTCAGAGATTATGTATTTCCCTATATATTTTCAAGATTTAAGTATGTATTTTGAAATGTAGACTATGCCTAGAGATTTATATAGTGAACCAAAAATGTATTTATGTTTCAGCTTTCAAGAATTTAAATTGATTTTCAGTTTATGATTGTGATTAGAAGATGGAATGGTTTACCCTTTTATGAATAACAAATTTGATCAAGGCATTTTCAGAGTTATGTATTTTAAATACCTCAATTTTTATGAATTTGAATATTATGTTTCAAATAAATAAATGGTTGTTGAGTTAGAAGGAAATCATATTTTAATTGTAATATTATGATAAATTATGCATATAAAAAGACTCAAAGGTCACGAGACTTATGTGAGAATGAGATTCCTTACATGTCGATCACGTTTCCAAGTCGAGTCATAACACTAATATTCCAAATTAGACTTGGCACAATACCAAATTGTTTATATTTTCATTATAATGTTTAGCAATTGCCGATGCTAATCCTATTCCCAAATCAAGTTGTCAGTGAAAACACACTTCGGCTATTAACGGTGAGTAAGTTTAAGCTCATGGTCATACTTTTGGTCACTAATATTATTTTTCTAGTATCACATAAATTATTTATGAAATTTTAGAATGATTTATGTCAAGAAAACATGCTTTCATGAATTACACCAATTTTAGAAAAATTATTTTTTTTGCAGTTATCATGAAATTATTTTTAGAAAACTCATGGAACCATGTTGAGAGTATATATGTTGCAAAATTACTTTACCAATTAGAAAGATAACATGAACCCATTTAGCATGAACCACAGGAATCATGAATTATTTTAGATACTAGTTTTTAGCCAATAATTAGTGAGAAATAGAAGTGAGTTAAGCAAAATCGTTAACCTTGGTACCAGTAGTCTGCTAAAGAACTAGCTCAACCACAATTACAGCAAAGAACCTAGTGTGGTGTCCATTTATAAGACCTAGTTTTAGGTGCCAAGTTTTAGCCATTGGCTTAGTATAGCGATATATTCAACTCTTGTTTCTCTCCTAGTTATTGATATGGAATGAGTTGAATTATTTTTTCAAGTTATATATATATATATATATATATATATATATATATATATATATATATATATATATATAAATGTTTAATATCAGCACTTGAACCAATTAAAGTTCCAAAGCACTTCGCAAAAATTTTATGGTGAACATTTTTATTCGAGTGATTTGTGGTTGTAATCAAAGATTTATTGCTGAACTGCTAGCTTGAGTGGTGTAATATAATGTGCAAATGCTTCATGCTGCAAGATGGAACAAATCATATATATAGTTGAAATATTTAAGTATCTCATGTTAAAACCTTTAATTGGTCAATGAAGGTTGACTGGTATGGGCTTCCTTTTGTTGAAAATAAATGTATGCTTTAGTGGTGTAATGCTCAGACTTTCATACAATAGGATGCAACATATTGCAGTTAAAGAATTTAAGTTCCTCATTCATGGCCAACCTTATAAACTCAAAAATTCATAGGTTCAATGTTGGGGTTTAACCAAGAAATCCCTAACCATTTAAATTTGAGTTAGTAAGATCAGATAGTCGAGGAAGTTTTAAAGGAAAAGTGTAATGCCTTCTTAAGTTTTGAAAACTGAAACTAATGATGATGGAAATTAAATAGATGTGGGTGGTATTAAATTCCTAGATGACGTGGTAGAAGAGTATGCACGTGTTAGAAAGATGTATCGAAAGTTGAAAGAAAACTCTTGCTTATATCTCAAATAAAGGATTCTCAACAGAAGCAAGAGTTTAGGGGAAATCTGTTGGGTATCAAGTTAATTTGAAAGACACATGTCTGGAAATTATGGAAAGGTGCTTGACAAAAATAGAATGGGTAAAAGAAGCATAATGTCGAAGGATCAATGGGGAATAGGTGAGAAAAGGGGCCCACACATAAGACAATCATCAACATCAAAACAAGACTTGGAGTGTTGTTTTATGAGATGAGGTACTTAGGATTATGATAAGAGAAGTAAGTTAAACATCCCTAGAAAATAGAAGGCATAGGTTATACGATCATGGGTTCTTGGAGAACAAGCAGACAAGAGAGAGAACAAGCACATTGGACTAATCAGAAGGAAGAATTCATAGGTTGTTGCAAGATATTAGTATAGAATTTGTTGATAAATAAGAGTTTGGGGCTCAATTGTGAGGCATTCAATTCAACACGCATACATCGAGTTTTAGTCTCTAAGCCACTTAGTACATATGGATCAATAAACTCTAGTTTACGAATGAGAATTGTTTCACTCCCTTCTAAAGTGTTCTTTCTTGTCTAAATTTGCAGTAAGTTGTTTCTTTTCTTTTATTCATTTGTTTTTTGGTTTACAATTTCTTTGAAACTTTAATTACGTTCTTCCACTTTGAGATCTTCAAACACTTCACATAAATCCAGTCTTAATTCTTTGAGAGGAAGTGATTCCCTTCTCCAAATTGATATTTGGAATCAAAAAGTGTTGCCATGTCACATTATGATAGAGGTTACTAATTAAAAACACCACAAATAATATCTAATGGTGATAAGGTGAGTGTTTTATTGAAATACTTACTCTTAGATGTAGAAATAACATTGTTGCAAGATTAAACACTTTCATTAAGGTCCACTTTATGACTCCACATGTTCAGTTATAATTGAGCCACACAAGGGCTTCATGGTGAACTCCAAAAGAAAAGCTTCACTACAACATGCACGTTCTCTTATTATTTAGAAATAGGGATGGGAACAAGGCAGACCTGTGTTACAATCATTTGGCCTGGACCTGGCCTGTGGCCTATTATAGGCTATTTTTTAAGCCTTAGCATGGTCTGTTCAAAAGCTTAGCTTAGCTTGAAGCCTATTATAAAGGCTATAATTCTGAAAATTCCAAACAAACCACAACCTTAGATATTGAGCAATCTAAACAGGCCTTTGTTCACAAAGAGGCCTAAACAGGCCGCATGCAAGATGAAGAACAAGAAACAAGAATCAAGGATAAAGGACAAGAAAATTAAATATATGATTTCATACTTATATTGTTGAACTAAACAAACAAAAATCAAAACTTGATACAAATGCTGACAGGCCAGACAACGCCAAATAAAAGAAACATTTTTTTCATAAAAAAACAGAGATATTGAAAAAGGTGATTGCAACTCTATTTTTGTGACCTGATGTGCCCAAATCAATTGAAATTTGTTGTCTTTGTTGATGGTAACACCACTACCAAGGAACACATTCTAATTCAGAAGCCAACATTAGCATCTCGCGAAGAGGCACTGGCAAGGCAGCGTTTGGCGAGGCAGGGATCTTCATGTTGTGAGCTCTGGTGTTTGTGCGGTGGGCGTTGATAGTGCCGTCGCGCACGGTTGTCTCGTGGTGGTGAGGTCGTGCACGGTCACATCTCGTGGTGGCGACGGCATCGTATGCTGTCGCATCTCGCAGTGGTGGTATTGTGTGTTGTCGTATCTCACAATGGTGGCATCACGCGGCGGCGGTGGCACGCGATGGACGGTGATGGCATCTCGCCTTGGTGGCGCCGCATGGTGAGAGGAGAGCAGTGTGAACTTGATAGGGTGATGCTCTGAGGGTTTCTTTTAGCACAAAGCAATTTGTGAAATTGGATTTTAACTAAACTGAGTAAGAAGAATCGGTAATTGGGTGTTTTGTTTCAAATCAAACAAAATGTGCTTAATAAAATTTAAAAGGTTTTGTTTATATAACAGAAGCAAGTGGTGGCTTAGTGGTAAAGTACTAGTCTCATTTTAAGTGGGTACAAGTTCGATTCCAACAACAAAATTTTTAAAAGTGTACAACACATATATAAAATTATAATAGGCCCAGGCCGGCTTGACAGGCTTAATAGGCTCACTAACAAGCCTAGGTCTGGCCTCTCAAGGTGAATAGGCTTTTAAATAGTCCTAGGCCTGACCATCATTTTTAATAGGCCACCCTGCAGGCTGCTTGACCTGTTCCTATTCCTATCTAGAAATGATAGACTGACACATTGTACTCAATGATAGCACTTCCCGACGTAGAATTAGACCAAACAGTCTTTGCCAATGCATAACCCCGTGCAAACCTGAACACACCAGTGCCTCCAACAATTGCCATTTCTCTGACAGTGTCCAAAACAGCGTTCCTCCCAAGCAAGCAGAGGGTGCTCCCGTCATAAATCCCCTCAGTGAAAAAGAAGTTCATAACCATCTCGAACCCGAGATCATGCTGAGAAGCCAAGGCATAGGTTCCTTGAGCTCTTCCAACAATCTTTGAGCTTAGATCCTGCTCTTCAGTCAAAGGGTTGTCCACCATGAAGGTGATTCCAAAGGCGCCAGCACTGGAACCACTAGGCGGCTCAATGATTCTGATGGAACTTGGGTGTTCTCCATCTAAGATGTCATGGAAATAGAAGTGTAGGCGAGTGGATCTCTCTGTGCGTTCAGTGGGTAAGATTATGTGGTATTCTTCTAAGAACCCTCCATGGATAGTGCTACTGGTGAAGTAACTGCACAAGAGAAACAAGATACTGAGAATGGGAGCCATATGCTTTAGTTCAGTTAACTTTACTTTAATCTAGGTTAATTAATGGATGATTTATAGGACTGTGGTAGGAATTAAGTATTGTGCTCTCATTTCTCGTGGGTGATTTATTTAATGAAATGTTTGTATTTTATGCACTCAAGTGGGGTAATCTCTTTTTATTTTCATTTTCTTAACCAATAAGTGGAGTAATCTTAAACTAATCTATTTCAAGTGATGCCATGTGCAAGAATAGAAACGTTTTTATCAACTACAAGACTAACCCGGTTGGTAGTAAATTAGACTTTTTAAGCATAAGTCAGGGTTTAATTCATAATTTAATGTGTATGAAGAGAGTCTTATAGCTAGAGATAAGACTTATATATTTGAATTTTATATTTTGAGAGGATTAGTCACTATTTTGGCTATGGATACCTAAGTTCAACAGAAATAAAAACAACATTATGAACGATAATAGCAACAACCAATCACATAACACGAGAACTATTTTGGTATTCTAAAAACCAAAAAAATTATTTATTCTGATCAATTTATTAATTAACATATAAATTTTAAAAGTTATTATTGTCTTTTTTTTATATTTTTATTGTAAAAGTTAATATTCTAATTAATAAATAAAATAGAGCAAGTCGGACTACCTAGAAAAATTTTTAAGGAACAGTTTGGCTGCATATATGTGCTTTTGGCATTTGAAGGTCATGTCTCTTTTTTCCTTTTGTGTGTCTCTTCTGGTTAGGGAAGGGATATTTTCGAAACAAACCTTCTGAAGGTCCTTTCGGTGCAAAGGATAATGGTAAACTCTATTGTGTTGATAATTAAAAAATCTTTTACACCGTAAATAACGAAACTAACACCGAATGTGAAGAGGGGCAATATTAGTAACTGATATATATAATAGAACAAATTTTTGATTTAGCAAATTCTTTATGCTCTGTATTTGTATATTATCATTCAATTAAATTTTTTTATTTGGATTCTTTTAAATAGATGGTATGAAAGTCAATTATAATTATTGATATAACAATACATAATTAAATGTCAACCAATACATAAAAATTATTACTTATCCGTTAGAGTTAAATGCAAGCTATTCTAAGTAGGAATAGTAAAGTAAATTACTAATTTACGTCTTTGATGTGCGCTAATTAAAGATGCAGTGTGATTTGTAATTAAATCAATTCTGATGCATTTTTAAGTAGCGAGTTCAATACGTGAGAAGTGATTCCTTAATCATATCGGTTCCAGTTTTCCTATGATTCTAAACACAACCTTTAAAAATTGCATGGCATTGTTGTTGTTCGATTTTTTTTTTTTTTGGTTTTTTTTTGTGTTTTCCATTGCATTTCCTGTTGTGGCTGCTGTGGAATAGTGCATGTGCAGTATTTTTTTTTTGAAAGTGTGGAAAACTTCTTTTATTTGCCGAACTGTCATTGTTTCCTTCTTTTGTCTCGGTGCATTTTTTTCCACTGCATTATCAGCAATAATTGAATGAGTTCATCGTCAGTCATCATATAATTGAATGGCTTCTTTTTGTGCTGATGATGCTATCTTCACACTTATTGGCACCTCATACCTAAATTTTGCTTTGATTGGTGATTAACATGGAAAGACATGTTCATATAACACACACAAATATATTTTTTTAACCAAAAAAGAAGCCAAGTTTAGACTTTCTGTACATGCTATAAGCCCAAATTTCCTTTGCAAGGTGCAATATAGCATTTCTGTATGTTTACTTTTAGAGTCTGTTGCTGACTACTTTTTCCTCTTCTCATTTTGTTCTTTAAAGTGTTACAGCATTTTATTTTATTCTTCTTAATTTTGGGCAGCACTTGTTGTTTCTCCTGGAATTCATCATGTTTTGAATGAGCTTGTGTGTCAATTTTATTTGGAAAATTAAGGATTTGACAGGTCTGGCATGCAACACAAGTGGTACATTAAAACTTCTAGGAATTCCTGTGCCAAGTGTTGGGAAAATAAACCACTTACCTTGAGGCCAACAAGAAAGAAAATAGGAACCCAATCACAACACAAGTATTTAACGTGGAAAACTCCAAAAGAAAAACCACGGCCGTTGTCAAAGACAGGAGAATAACACTATGTGAAAATTTTTACAACGCGTGACTTCACTCTCAAACACCATCGGCCCCAGTACACCCACACTCTTCAAAACAAATATTTAAACTACATCTCACAACACTCTAAAACAAGAGTCCAGAGAAAGTAAAGTCAGATACAAGCTTAAAGTGTTTAGACTGCACTTGAAATGGAACCAAGGCTCATATATATAGCCTTGGCAACCCCCCTCCATCTCAATTCCAAGCAATGTGGGACTTCTTTCCCAAACCCATTTCAATCAAAATCCTAACAATCTCCACCTTGATTGAAATAAACACAGCTGCTTCCGTTGTCAATACGACACTCCTGTCATTGTCTATGACAATCATAGTTCAAAGAACTATCATACTCCACCATAAAAGTAAAGTCACTTGGAATTAGCAAGTCCAAGCATTTCACCTCAGCACATGTCAAAACCACGCTGAAAAAACTATGGTGCAACTTCCACATTGGCTTTTCTTGGAAGTTCTTCGCCATCGACATAACCCCACCACACACCCTGCATCTTAACGCCAATCAATGCCGTGTGTAATTGTGGATTGGCCACACCTTCATAATACCACCACACACCTTGCATAAACACCAATGTCGTATGCAATTGTGGATCCACTGGCCACACCTTCATAATACCACCACACACCTTGCATAAACACCAATGCCCGTGCAATGTGACCCGCTAGCCACGCCTTTATAATCCCACCACACACCTTGCATAAACACCAATGTCCGTGTGCAATTGTGGATCCGCTGGCCACACCTTCATAATACCACCACACACCTTGCATAAACACCAATGCCGTGTGCAATCGTGTGGACCTGCTAACCACGCCTTTATAATCCCACCACACACCTTGCATAACACCAATGCCGTGTGCAATCATGGATCTCTAGCAACACATTATTATTATTTTCTGTGTAATCTTGATTGTATCATGATATCCTTGACTTGCATTTGCTACAAGCCAAAATCAAAATCAAAATCAATCCTTCCATCAATTTCTCTATCCAACTGTATATAGTGTACGCCAACTGTAAATTCGTGCACCAGGAGGGTTCCAGGAAAGAGAGGTGGGTCACAACGGACACGCTTAAATACCAAGTCTTTCCTTAGCAGAACCTTTCCAAACCGCACTCTCAGTATCACACTACCTTCCAGCAACGGCAACCAAGGATGATCCTCAAGCACCAGGGAGAAATTCTTTTGATGTGGAAGGTCAGACTAAGCTAACCACAGAGCATACTAAGAATAAATCCACCGAACCAAAGCTCATGATACCAATTGTTGGGAAAATAAACCACTTTCCCTCCTTGAGAACCACCCCAACGGAGAAAGAAAATAGGAACCCAATCACAACACAAGTATTTAACGTGGAAAACTCCAAAGGGAGAAAACCACCGTTGTCAAAAGACAACCAGAGAATAACACTATGTGAAAATTTTTACAACACATAGACTTCACTCTCAAACACACCATCGGCCCCAACACCCACACTCTTCAAAACAAATATTTAAACTACATCTCACAACACTCTAAAACAAGAGTCCAGAGAAAGTAAAGTCAATACAAGCTTAAAGTGTTTCAGACTGGTGCACTTGAAATGGAGAACCAAGGCTCATATATATAGCCTTGGCAACCCCCTCCATCTCAATTCCAAGCAATGTGGGACTTCTTTCCCAAACCCATTTCAATCAAAATCCTAACACCAAGTTCATACTTGTTGCCACGGTGTGCACACTGAAACACTCTTTCCTGAGTTCTCAAAATATTGAAGAGGCTAAGTTTGACATTTAAGGGATTTAGTTCATCGATAGGTGCTTATGATTTCTCTGCCTTTTGAAAGAGTGATGGTCTTTTCCACATGCTGCATCCAAGTATATATATGTTGCTCCCCAATATATGTTCAGTGAATTAATACAATAAGTAGATGCAAATCATACAAAAATATGATTGGCATGTGTGTTGCGAGTCGGGCCTGGTCGGTGACATTGAGATGGACTCTAGGGCTATTGGGTCCTTGTTGGGCTGGTCTTGTTTGTTGACTTAGGCCCAATATTTCGTTGAGAATTGGAGGCTTGTTGGTAGAGGTCTATTTTTTTCATATTGGTCATGGGTCTTAACGGAGTTTGGGAAAGGTTGTTTCAGAAACTCTTTGGTTGTGACCAAAACAAACTTGGATTGAGCCAACGTGGTGAAATCCATGAGATCAATGATGCTACAGGCCTTTCTCCTCTCTGATGTGCTTTTAGATCAAGCTAAAGCCAAGCCAAAGTTTGCATGGTCTCCATGATTTGGTGGAGCTTCGTGATGGTCCCTCTGGGTCTATAAATATGATCCGTGATAATCGCCAAGTTGAGTTGGTTAGTTTGGATTGGGATATAGTGGTTGATTTTTCTCCTTATAATAATGAGAGTAAACCCTCAATTTATTTCTCGTGAAAATAATGTCGAACAAATTAGTTAATGAAAGAAAAACTTTCTTAATCTCTCATTATTAGAAATATATGACAAATTAGTCCCTTCTCAATTTTCGATAGATTTATTTATTCTATTTCTATTTTTGTTAAGGGCCAACTAGATCTATTTTTATAAATTATTAGGAATTAATTTATCATATTTTAATCATGAAGGACTAAAAAGAGTGTTTCTTTTTCTTGAAGGGCTAATTTTGTTCGATATTATTTTCATAGAGGATCAAATTAAAGATTTACTCTAATTTATACGGCCCATAATGAATACAGGATTATGCATTGGTTCAATTTACATCATTTTGTTTTTTATTATTTTATTTTGTTTGTTTAAATTTTAGTTTTTTTTTTCATTTCTATTGTATTTAACTTTTGCTTTTATTTTACAATTAAAAAAGAGTAGATACATTGTTTTTTTTAGTTTTTTATTTTAATTTGTTGTCCCATACCACAAGAATAGAAAATAAAATAAATCCAAAAAGAATAAAAAAAATTAATAAGAAGACTAAAATGAAAAATAAAAATAAATTACGGGACAAAAAGAATAGAAAATTGGTTAATGGATCAAAATAAAAAATAAAAATAAATTAAAGGATCAAAAAGAATAGAATATTAGTTAGGGGATCAAAATAAAAACAAATTGGGAAACCAAAAAGTGTTTCTTTCAAGTGATAAAAAGTTTAATGACAAAACCCACCTTGTTTTCTTTTTGGTCAATAACCCGGCTTCTTTTTTTTTTTTTTTTCTCTTTTGTTTGGGGAAAGTTTTCTTTGAATGCGAATATTCCAATGCCATTTTTGGGCTAACTCAACCAGACATATTGCAAAATTTGAGACCCCGTGTACCAAAAAGTATTTTACTTAGTCAACCCAAAGGATAACTCATCAAAAGCCAAGGCCTTTGACAAGAAGGGAAAAAAAGAAAGACGCACCTCTCCTTCTCTTCCTTTGGTTGGGGCCAACCTCACTATCTTCATAGTGGTGGTCAGTGACCCCTCATCCATTTTTCCTTTTTTTTAATCTTTTTTCCTTTTTATTCTTTTTATTCGCTTTCTTATTATATGATGATTGGTTTGTTATTTTGATAGATAAGTTTTTTTTATGGTTATAGTGTCTAATTAGTTCGAGCTTGTATGAGCCTTGTTCACATTTGGTGGATCTTGCTATTATAGACATGTCAAGCAACATCAAAACATTACATTTGGGTTAGATATGATCAATGTTCATTGTTGATGGTGGATAAGATGAGGTTTTATGTTTTCTACACTCCTCCTTGGAATCTAGGTAATAGACCTCATTCTTTGGTGCACGACTAGTTGTTTGTTTCTCCATAGTTAACACTTTACATTGCTAAGATTACGATTATTGAGAATTTAAGGTATTAGCTTATAAAGGTTCCATTAGACCACATTGATCTCTGTCTTCAAGCTTCTTGCAAAGTTAGAAGGAATGCATTTAATCCAACCTAAATATTCAATGGAAAATTAATCAAAGGAAAACTCTAAAAATTCCTACAAAGTAGGTTGACTTGTGTCCATCTTTTATGCTAATGGATTGAAAACATTAGATGAAGTTTGCTGAGAAATTAATAGTGGATCACGAGATACCTTTCATTAGGTTGTAAGTGTTTCTTTATCACTTAGCATGTAATAGTATGTTTGGCCATTAAGCCTTAATCAACTAAGGGTTGTTCTTAAAAATGTAATATTTTATCATGCAGATAGTTAGCCTGTTAAGTGAACGAATATACTCAATTTTTCGACCAAAAAAGAAGAAAATGAAAAAGAAATAAAAAAGGGGGAAAAACAAAACAAAGCTAGCTTCTTTTTAATCCTGAAAGGGAAGGAAGAGATATATTATTTTCGTTGTCAAATAACTGATATATTAAAAGTAATTGTATCTATCTACAATGGCTATAATTGTATCCAGATATATTGATTTTTTAATATAACAATTTATCCTAATGGATGCTTATTTAAGAATAGGGATAGTAGTAGCTGCCAAAGAAAGGCAATATATGATGATGATTCATAACTATTTATGGCTCGTTTGGATGTGCTTCTCATAAAATATATTTTTTTAATCGATTTTTTTAATTAAGATTTTTTGAAAAAGTAAAAGTTAATTTATGTTTGGATGTAATATCAAAATATTTTTATTTATTGTCAAACATCTTTTTTATGTTATAAAAAAAATATTTTATCAGAAGATGAAAATTCTAGCTTCTAAAAAAAAAAAAAAATCTTTTTTCACTTTTTCTATTGATTCTGCTTTTACTTAAAAAAATTAGTCAAACATATCGAAAAAAAAGCACATCCAAACACCTCTAAAGCTCGTTGGATGTGCTTCTCATTTAAGGTATTTTTTTAATTTATCTTTTTAACTAAGATCTTTTGAAAAAGTAAAAGTTAATTTATGTTTGAGTGTAGCATCAATTTATATTTGGATGTAATATCAAAAGATTTTAATTTATTGTCAAATATCTTTTTTATGTTATAACAAAGATAATTTTTCAGAAGATGAAAATTCTAGCTTCTTAAAAAATATCCTTTTTTACTTTTTCTATTGATTCTGCTTTTACTTGAAAAAATTACCCAAATATACCCAAAAAATTTTAAAAGTAAATTATACATATAAATATATTAATTAATATTTGATATTATTATACCCTACATATATAATAAGTGCTAACATGACAATGTTTTGACTTGACTCATTTAAGGTCAACCCATAGACATATACTGAGTAACTTTTATTTTTTAAAATATTATAACTTTTAAACACTAACAGCCAATAAATTGATCAGTTTGACATGCTTGACACACCAAATATTAGTGAGCTAGTAATTGAAAAAATTATGCACACCCTCATCGAGGTTTCTTATATGAATAGTTAGATATGTTTTATCTGATATTTGGTGCATTTGATATATTGTATAAGTTTACCCTTCAAAATTTTCTTATAAATTAAAATGATGGATAACTTAATCAAGTTCAAGGTGGCTAGGCTCGATTAATTTTTAATGTTTAAGGTATATTTTTTTTATATGATAATGTATAAGGTGTCTTTTACACTTAGTTTTTTAATATTTTATTGAAATAAAAATTGCACTAAGTAAATAAAAATATCAAATTATTTAAGTAAGTAAAATAAATATTTTTGTAAAAATAATGGGTATGACTAGTAAGTGTGATTAAGTTAAGACTTAAAAGAATAGAGAAAATAAATAATGTACGTATTGTAATTAAAAGTTTTTGAAGGATTAGTTTGTAATGAGTGATAATTAATTTTGTACTTTTTCTTGTTAAATATATTTAAATTATGTGTCATGATATGGTTGATTGAAGGTAGTTTGGGTTCCAAACCTCAATAATTAGCTTGAGTAGCATAGAAGGACCCTATTTCAATTTAGAGTGTGTTTATGCTTTTCAGTTTATAAAATATTACAATAAAATGATCGTATTTTAGTTTTTATAAAAATTGTATTTAATTATTTTAATTTTTTTATACATATCTCCTAATTAGGAAAGTTCTTAAAAAACATTTCTTTATTGAAAAAAGCTGCTTAACACAAAAGTGCCCTCATATTATTGAGAGCTGAACCCACCATTCACTGCCCCGATCCCGCAAGACCTATATTTGAAGAATGTGCTTTTAACAAATGATTAGTGACTAAAATTTAAAAGTTAAAACAAGCCTTTCATTAATAAACGAGATGGGAATACATTCTTCATCTCAATTTCCTGTTCTCTTCTTCTTTCCCTAATTACATTTACATATCCTTCACTTAAATTAACCTACTAAAAACATCTTTGATCAGGTGTTTAATTTGTTACAGGCGTTAAAATTGAATTGGGAGAAGAGAGAAGAAAATAGAAAACTGGTATTATCTTGTTCCTTATTCATAGTCACTCTCCAAAAATCATACAATTTTTTTAATATATTAAAAAGCTAATGTGTAATACATTAACTTTTCAATGTATTAAATTGTAGTCAAATACACTAATTTTTTAAGGGTAAATTATACTCACTTCCCATGAGGTTGGTAAAAGTATAACTTACATCTCCTTTAGTCGTTCAACCTACCTCCTTTACTTGTCAAATTTTAAGTATTTATATTACACTCACTCCTAATTAGTAGAGCACTATTAGTAAACTTAATAGAATGATATTTTTGTAGTATTAATTGTTCCTAATTAATAAAATTATAAAAATACTCTTACCTACTCTTATTTTTGTCAAGCAAGTAAGGGTATTTTTGTAATTTTATTAATTAAAAACAATTAATATCACAAAAATATCATTCTGTTAAGTTTACTAACAATACTACTGTTAGTGAGGGTATAGGTGTAATATAAATACTTAAAATTTGATAAGTGAGAGATATTAGTGTAGGTTAAATTGTATGATTTCTAAAAAATGACTACTAATAAGGAATGAAAAGAGTATATAGGAAAATAATGCAGCTAGGAAAACGGATGCTAGGAGGATCGATGTTGGCATGGCCAGCGAGTCATAGAAAATTTTTTGTAATGATCTATCTGAAAGATAAGTGCTAATACCCCAAATAGACTTTGCAAAATGTTTAGTAACCGTATTCCCCTCCGAAGAAATTATTGAACCAAAGTAGTGTGGATGAATTGCATGCTAAAACCAAATTTCATAACCAAGCTAAATTTCGCCTGGCCGTGACTTGTGGCAGTTCCACCTAATTTCATATATTATACTATTTTTTCAATCGTAGAACTAGTTACAAACTGGCAGTTACAGTCATGTCAGCCACTCCAACTTTTACCAACACAATTATATTTGAATAGTGTGAAGAAGGTGGGTGCTAAATGACTGGCTTGTTACATTTTTGGTTTTGTTTTTTTTTTTAATTTAAAACAAAATGATGAGTTTTACTGACTTTATTTGAGATATACTTACTATTTATAAGTTTGATTAATTAATTAATTAATTTAATAGGATAATGATATTTTAACACCCAAAAAATAAATATCTATTCAAATATCCACTTTATAACCATTGGATATGACAGTGGGCCACTTATCCTTAACATCTATCACATCTAATGGTTATAAAATAGGTGTCTCCATAGACACTCACCTTTAGGTATTAGAATATCATTACCCATTTTATTACGAGTGAATGTCAAAATAAAGTGTTGAAATTATACTGATCAAGAAATTTTTCCTGCTTGGACATTCGTCATGCTGTGTGTTAGTCTGCATACGCTACAAAATTCACGTACCTCTGTTTTGTTCGAAGGTTTACATTCTTGATGTTCCTAAAACGTTATGTTATGCTACAATTGCCACCCTTAAATTGCGTATTTTAATTAATCAAAAACTTGATATTATAACACCTCCTTTTATTTGGAAAAATAGTTATATTATCAATTAATCTTTCAAAGGAATTAAGGAATGAAATTACTGTTTTACCAGTGCAATTGAATGGAGAGGAAAGACGTGGATGGTTCTAGACAAAATTTTCTTCCTATACCTATTTTGCTGCTTCTGGTTATTGTTGGCTTATTCAACAATTCTGTTATTGGGACACCACTCAGAATTGGTCTTGGCTATGGCATTTGGTTTGCCTAGAAAAACACAGGTGATGCTTTGGTTATTTTTACATGATGCATTTCCTACCAATCTTTTCCGTTTCACAAGAGGACTTCCTAATTCCCCTATATGTAATCGATGTGGGAAGGAACATGAAACCCATATACACTGTCTTAGAGATTGCCCAAAAGCTAAAAGGGTTTGGGATTCTTTGGACTTCTTGAAAGAGTCGTTGTTTGATATAAGGTGTAGGATAGTCATTGGATTAAGACTTCTGGGACTGGGAAGAGAGCTATTCTTTTTCTTGTAGGTTGTTGATGGATATGGACAGCCGCAATAATGATGTGTTTAGTGCTGAAACTTGGCCTATCACTATAATAGCTAGAAATGCCCGTCTACTCGCTTATGATGTACAATGCACCCATAAGTGAAATTGTTATTCGCAAGGTACACAGGTCATAGATAAATGGTCTCCACCTAGCTTTGTCAAACTTAATGTTGATGGTAGTGTCCTTGGATGCCGCGGGCTGGTTATGGTGGAATCATAAGGAATGTAAAAGGAGAATAGGTGAGGCTTTCAGGTCAAAGCGAAAATATACGAGTCCTTCATACGGAGTTACTTGTTATCCAATAGGGTTTTCGATATACATGGTACAAAGGTTGCAAGAATGTCGTTTGTGAGATTGATAGGCTAAACTTCTTTTGTGTGGCTTCTTATAAAATGTATACTAATCATATTGAAAGAGACCTAGTTTCTGAAATTTGGTATTGATCACTCGTCAATGGTGTGTTTGCTCTGATTTTAAAGGATGCAAATAGATGTGTTGATTACTTGGCACGTTGGAGAACTATTTTGAATGATGATTTCCATGAATGAGAAGCCCCTTCTCTTGCCCTTTTCACCTTGATAGCTATCGATAAAGAAAGCTAGTCTTGTGTGTGTTTTCCTTCTTTTTCTTTTTTCTCTTTTTCTGTCTCGTGAGTTTTTGAAATTTCATGTTGACATCCCCCATGTCATATACACCTGAAAAGCCAACACCTTTTTGGAATTGCGGATGTATTTAGTTTGGATACCATCATTGAACGAGAAATTTTTTAATATTCGAGAATAAAAGGGAAAAAGAAAGCTAATGTTTTGTACTGTTTATGATTCAACATATCAATTATTATTATTACATTAAAGATACAGTGACAGATATCCACAAACTTGTTAAGATAAGATACAAAAATATTAGCTGAATATTTATAACCATTGGATGTAATAGTATCTCCTCTTATTCTATCTATTATATTCAATTACAATAAAGTGGGAGTCAAATTTTTTGTTGTTGAAATAACTCTCCTCCGATGAGTGTTACAAATCACCACTTTTGTCAAATTATCTGCATCTTGAGGTCTAAGTTTGAAGTTACTCCGTATTTTGGAAGCTTAATAAGCTTAACTTCCAATAAGTTGGTTTTTAACTGTTATTACTCCCAAACTTTTTTCTGCTGAGATCGGAAAGCTGACAAGTAAAAACTGCTCTCATCAATATATAATTTGCAAATATTTCCTTTCCCAGTAACATGCTTAAGCAGAATAAACATAACTCAATCTTTGCTCAATTAAACTTGCTTTTTATTACCATAACAATAAAAAAAATTGTGCTCTTCTAATGCAATATCCATCACCTATATGTATAATAAACTAACAAGATATGAGGTTTAAATTACCACATTCTTGATTCCTTGTCTGTTGCCTTCCACTTCTTCATCATCTCCAGAAAAATCTCATTCCATGTGTCTATAGGCCCTGGTAAGCACCAATGAACACAATCGTTCTGCACATGCTCTGGAACCCCTTTGGCAAATGGAAAAGGGTACATATAAGGACCCGGATGGCCATCTGGTCTCAACAATGCCAATTTGGTCACATCCAATGCCTCAAATCTAAACCCTCCAAATGCATTGGCTTTTGCCTGAGCATTCTCCACTTCTTCAATCTCAATCCTTCTTATCTCGGCATCCATTCCTTCAAGTTTCTTCTCCTCCTCTCTATAAGGCTTGGTCTTTGAACATGTCCCAGCCTTATTCCAGTCACCTTCAAAATGAGCAGGAGAAAATGTCTTCACAATCACATCAACCCCATTATTCCCTTTACCACCTTTCCTCTCAATTATGCTATTAAGAGTAGTCCTTAAAGCCTTTCTCAAAGGATCATAAAAGTCCATCTCAGTGTGGTTAAATTCAGGGCAGTTTAAGCTACCCAAAACTGAACCACCCTCATAGTAAATCGCAGGAAGCAAAAACCAATGCCCAAATGACACCACAATCAAGTCCCAATGGTCAATGTCCCTAGCCCACCTCTCATTAACATGATCCAAATACATTGTGTTATAGTATGGGCCCGTGTTAGATCTCTCAACACCTTGCACAAGAAATGGGGACCAATACAAAGAGAAGCTTGCATTGTGAGAAGGGAAGTGCCACCGACGGAATTTATTGTCCTCACCATTTCGGTAGACAAGGTTGGGGGTTGAGAAAGTGGCTAACATACAAAGTAGTGACTCTAATTGGTTCCTAGCTAGAGAGTCACCAACAAAAGCTATGTGCTTGTTCTTAACTAGTTGGAGAAAAGCATTGGGATCAAACCTTGGAAGATTGCATTGGCTTGGTTTCCATCTCCAGTAAAGATAGCCTGAGTCAGGCCTTCCATTGGGGATGCATTTCTCGCTCTCTTTGACCCTGCCACATGTGGTAGCATTGTATAAAGGGCCTTTAGTGTCACTGACCCATTCCCCATTGGAGTAGTCACATTGGTTCTCATAATAAGATTCATCCTTTTCTGCCAAAAAAGAAACGTAATAAATGGCAATTAAGCCTAGTATTCTAGTATCAAACAAACTGAGTGGAAGAGTGTGTTCAGTTTCAGTTTTTATTTTTTTTATTTTTAGAATTTTATGAATAAAATGGTAAAAATATTAAATAAAAATTGAAAAATAAAATTTTATTAGAAAATAGAAATATTAAGAATATATTTAAGGAAATAATGAAAATTATGAAAACTATAAAATTCAATTTTTAATTTTCTTTTTTAATTTTCAATTTTTTCTTTATAAAATCCTGAAAATTAATGTAAGGTATCATACTTGTGATGAGTGTGATGGAACTGAATAGCTCGTTTGAGCTTTGAGAGAAGGATTTGTGTGAGCTGAAGTATTGATTCATTAACTGCTGAGTAATGAGTGATTACAGAGTTTATATACACAGTTATAGCTTGCATTAGTCTAACAACTTGTAAGATAAGCTAACTACTACTAACTGAATTACTAACAGCTTTGCTATCAGAGTACAGACTAACTGACTTGAGTTACTCTTATCCCTTACAATTAAAAAACTGAAAACTGAAACTAAACGGAACCAAGGCCCTTAAACATCCCAAGTTGCTTAAAATAGAATTTTAGACCAAATACACCAGCAATTATATGGTTTTAACAAGATGAAATGAAATCATGCGTGCACATACCTGCAGACTTAGAAGGAACAGAAGCTGATGCTGTTCTTGTTGTTGTTGATGAAGATGAAGCAGAAGAAGGGGCAGAAGCTGAAAGAGAAGAGTGGTATGTGATGGTGATGGGGGTTGAATGAGGAGGCTGGGTTTGTGAAGATAGAGTAAAGGAAAGAGGGAAGAAGTATAAGCAAAGAAGTGCTGTAGGTAGCAGAGCTATGGGAAGCAAAGCATAGAGTATCCACCGAAGAATTCTCTTTGTAAGGGACAAGGATTGATCTTTGAATGGGTTTGCACTTCCCATCTTCAAAGACCCTTCCTTCTTATTACTCTCTTTTTCTGCTTCTAATGTTTCTCTCTCTTTCTTGGCGTTCTTAGCTCAGAAGAGTAGAGTGTTGTTCTGGTTTTTGCGTAGTGAAAGTTGAAGAGAACTTAAGACACAGAGACCCAAGTTTCTTGAGTTACTCATTCGGTTAAAAAACACACCCACACACACACACAAAGTTGGATCTCGAGGATATATATTCTATGGATCTAACACAATCTTTCTTTCTAATTTGCTGAGTTTCAGAAAATTCTGTTTCGGGCTTTCTGATGACATGGAACATTGATATTCAATGATTGTACTCATTCCTGATTTGTTGCGAAGTCAGAAAGACACACGGGATAAGGTCTCCTTATGCATAGCAGTGTTCAATTATAAGTGAATATCTGTAAAACAAAAAATAAAATAAAATAAAAAGGAAAAAAATTGATTTATCATGTATATATTTATTACAATCATGTTTTGTATTTTTCTCCCTAGTCTAAATTTCTACTACTTTTTTTTCTATTTATTTCTGGGGGCATTTTTTTGTTTTCTTATGGAATAAATATTTCTACTGTCATATCTTTAGCTTGGTGGTATCTCATTTTCTACTTAATTGAATCCCAAATACCAAAAAACAAAAAATGAAATAAAAAGGTCGTTCTCTAATATCTATGGTGAGCCCTGCACTGCCATTCTTTTTTGCCCTTTTGTAAAAGTTGTTCCTTCTGAATTAAAAGCCCAAACTACCCCTGTGTTAATTTTTCGGATTAGAAGGCTTTATAAGGAATACGAGCATAGTTGTGGCATTTGCATGGACATAATTGTCCATGAAGATAGCAACAAGGACCATGGTTTCCTATTTAAAAACTTCACATGCTACCCTTTTATGATGACAAAGGCAAAAGGTAAGTTGTACAATTTCGAATATCTTTATTATTATTTTTTTTTGGCGGGGTTTGTGAATTTGCCCGTATAAATTGCTTTGTTTATTGGATGCGTTGAACCTCAAAGCCACCTATTTCAATTAATTATTGCATATGTAGTTTAATTAATTGGGTAATAACTTCTTCATTAACTTAATATATTCGGATAACCCACGTTTACGTTAGTCAATCATGTAATTGTACATTTCATACTTAAATCAAGTTGAAGAAAAGTTGACTTCTACAATTTCTTTTAACAAAAAATGCCAACTCTTTATTTTAAAAAAAATTAAGACGTGCACCAATATCATCATCGCTTATTATTTTTCGTATAGTTCCATTGTAATGGAAAATGTGCATCAGCATTGGTGGTCGTGCAAAGCACATATCCACAGGTGAAACATTTTTTAAAGAGACAAGAACACTAATCTCTATTAAAATTTGATGTAATTATATCCGTCATTCTTATATTTGCAAGATTATTTTTATAAGTTTCTTAGGTTCGTTAAAATTATATTAGTCTTTTTCTGTAATAACTAATTAATTACTTTAAGTGACAAAAAATTAATATATAACATGTAAATAATTATTAATAAAAAAATTGTAATACTTTCATAATATTAGTAAATAGAGTTAATTGTAAACATGTCACTCTACATAAATGAAGTTTTTCCAGCTAAAAAATATTTTTTTTAATTAAGAAAATAATAAACCATGTATTGTCATGTAATAAAAATAATATGGAGATTAGTTTTTTTTTCTTTGACTATTTATAATAGGGGTGTATATAATATGAAGATAAAAATGACAAGAAATTTTTCCTGGATATATTTCTTTTATAATTTTATACATGAGCTCATTTATGAAATTATACTTGAAGTTCGTGCATAAAGTTTTTTCCTCCATTTTTACCTTATAACACACCCTAAAAAGAAACTGATGAAAGATTGAATTAATTTTGATACAAGTATTGATGATTTCAAGTCATTGAAAGAGCATAGAATTTGTAGGAGATTAGATATATTCGTATTTATAGGAGATATGATATAATAATGGGAGATTCCGTGAGCTATTAGGGATTTGTATTATCTGATAGTCAATCTATGAAATATTCTAGGTTAAATCAATGGAGGATTCATGGGAGGATTCCATGTCATATGGTCGACCTATAGAGTCCTCTGCCGAGCTTCCCAAAGATTGGCCAAGGTTCTTGGCTTATATTTTTAGTCCATTACATAGCCTCCAAGCTTGGTTGTAAGCTGAGTAGTTGGTGTCGTGGTGTCATTGCTAAGGTGTTTTTGCCAAGGACTACGTGCCGATCTCAAATGAGCTGACTTTTTGTGCGGAGCTTAGTGCGCCTTTACAATTGTTGCAATAACGGTTATGGGAAACGTGTTAGACACATGTCGCACCCAAAGCGGAGGGAAATCACATCATGTTTGAGTGGTGATCGTATGCCACATGCAGCCGTTGGATTGGAGTGACTAGCCCTTAGTAGTTTGATAAGGTGGACAGTTAGATCTCTTAGTATTGGTCACGAGTCAGGCAATGAGTACCAAGGATTTTAGGTCGAACTTGAGTTACCCAATTGCATAAGCATGGTTGTGGTGTTTTTTTTCGGCTACTATGAGACATTATATCAAAATGATGAGCCCTAGCCATTGATTAGGTGGGTGGTCTATTTTGCAATAGTGTTTGTGTTACTCTCTTTGCCTAAAGCAATTTCTTGGTCCATTTGAATGGTCTTGCAGTTGTTTGAGGTCAACGTGAGTAAGTCAAGGCACGAGCTTGTACTAATTGGAGCAAGTTGTTGGCGTGTATATTCAATCTAATTTGTGCAACTCTCAAGTTTGGTAATTGGCTACTAACTTTGTGTTGAGTCCATAGAGGTCTCTCAAATGTGTACTTTTGGCTACGGAGTGGCACTAGTGATGTTCATGCGGTGTGCATCAGAAAACTAGTTAGTCACGTGGCACATTTTTCTCGTGTCAATAAGCGATTAAAGCCCTTGGTTCATTGATTGCTCCAAGGTCTTCGATAGTAGATTGGTAGTAGATTCTTATGTTCATTTTTCTCTTCATTTGTGAGCTTGAAAATTTTGCTAAGGTTCTCTTGGTTGATGAGATCTACCCGTTTAAGTCTAAAATTAAGCCCTTATCATTGAATTTGGTCAGGGACAACGAGCTGTCTAGTTGAGATGTCAACTTTGCTTTGTTAGAACTCGGCTAGGAATGGCGTGTTTGGCCGGGGCATCGGCTCAAAGCTTGTGTCAAAACTCAACCAGAAACGCGGAGTGCTCGGTCGAGTTATCGATATAGGTCTCTAGAACTTCTGGGAATGACAAAGTTCTTGCTCGAGATTCGTACCAAGATTTCTATTTCAAGCTTAATATTTAAGCCTTGTGTTGGTTGGGCTTGTTAGCCTTGCTGTATATCTTGTTTGCTTGCTTTTTAAAGTTTGACTTCTTCAAGACCTAATTGCCAAAGAATTACAGTCTTAGTTGGTTTGAGCTCATCTCCTGGAGCGAACTAAGTAAGTGGAGTGCATGGTGCAAAGCCTGGTAGGACTTGTCTAGAGACTCGGCTTGAAAAAGCAAAGAGCCTAGTCAGAATGTTAGCTCAGGATTTTTGTCAATCAGAAGTCGGTAGGGATGAGGTGGTACCTGGTTAGGATTGCAACTCATGATTTATAAAGCTTGAGGTGCTTATTCGAATGCGGACTTAGGGCTTGGTGATTTGTTTGGATTCCAGGCTGACTCTTGGGCTTAGGATCCACATCTTGAGTTCATTTGAGTAAAGCGAAGCATTAGACATAACTGGAAACGCAGAACACCTAGTCAGTTTTTGACTTAGGATTTTTGGATGGTGTTTAGGTCTTTGGTGCCATAATCTTGGTAGGTCATCATTGGCTTAGGATGAGCTCATCATTGGCTTGCGACGTATTGTGTTGCTTCTTCTTTCATTGAAGACCCAATTGCGAGAGAATTGGTGTCTTAGGGAGTGTCGTGCTTTGACTTGGTGGTATGAGAGAGCGTCAAAGTCATTGTGAGAGCTCGGTCTGTCTACTTTACTTTTGTGCTTCCAAGTTATGATCAGCTAGTGATGTTGTAATCGACTAGTGATGTTGTAGATTGAGTTCGTTTAAGTCAAGTAGATGAGCATTGAGTTGGACGCTAGTTAAAGTTGGGTTGTATGACCCTTATACCACTTTTTAAAGTTTGGTCGCCATTTATTTTGTTGGGGAGAGCTCTGGACATGAGTCTGAAGAAGTTGGATCATGTCTATGCTTCGGGGATAGCTTGGATATGGATCCGAAGATGGCCTAGTGTGCACATCAGAGAGTGTCGAATGGTAGCTCGGGAGCCTATCCCTAGGACTATTGGTCTTATGTGCTCTTGGGACAACTCAGATGTATCTCAAGGATGGCTCGGCGTGCATGCCAGAGGTGTCAAGTGGTAGCTTAAGAGCTTATCCCAAGGACCATCAGTTTTTTATGCTCCTGGGCAGCTCGAATGTATCCGAGGACAGCCAGATGTGCACGTCAGAGAGTGCCAAGTGGTAGCTTGGGAGCTTATCCCAAGGACCACCAATCTTATGGTTGTCCTTCCAAGTGTCCTCTAGTTGCAGTAGTGAGTCTGAGGAGGACCAACTGTCTAGTACATAAAAAATGGTATAGATATGTCATGAAAAATATTTAGATAACAAATGAATCGAATCCTGAGATGAAATGATATGTCTTGCATAAAAGGAATCTTTATGAGATGTAAGAAGATATGTCCTGTATATAAAAAATCTTCAGATTATAAATAAGATGATTATGAGAGTGATAAAAACATATCTTGGGTGGAGTGCCTGGGGGATGCTGGCTAGGGCTTAATGTCTGGTGATTTGATGCTGAAAAGTAAGTCAATACATGATATACTCATCATAAGAAATCAGAGGATTATGTACAATGGATTGAAGAAATGATAAGGTTTATAAAAACTCCATCGTGATCTGTGACCTTCTTATTGGGGGTATGATGGTAATGACAATAATACATCAATATATATGGTATCCCAGCATCACATAAAAAATCTTCAGACTAAGGATTGGTCAAGGTTTTTGGCCGATATTTTTAGTCTAGTACATATACCAAGTGAAAGTTGAGAGGAGTGCTTTAAGAGTAAGAGGCAAATTCTAACTTTTAGATTTTATATGCATTATCAAGATTAAAACATAAATTATTCACTTTTTTAAGTGATCATATGATTTTTAAGTAACTTTTAATACTAACTACATATGTATAATTTAATTAATTGCTAAAATTTGCTCATTTCTTCTCTCCTATAACACTTATCTCATTTAATACACTCCAACATTCATACATGAAATGTACAATTAATTTTAATCGGAATATCATCGTCTTTTTATATATTGAACTCTTTGACCACCTTCTTAATTTTATTTTATTTTTCAAACTCCACCATTATCTGCCATGCCCACAAGGTCGGTCATGACCTTAAAAGAACTTTAAAAAATAAAGGAATTAAAAGTATGCTTAGGCTTCTTTGTCGAGACATAAATTTGAGAAATTTTCAGGTAAACAATAGTTCGCACATCATTTTTTAAGTACTTTATTTAATTATTGACATATATAAATGTGCTCTTGGTAATCAATAATTTTTATTACGAGCTACACAAGTTTACGCATATATTTAATATTGAATAAAATACATAGTTAATGTAGAGTAAAATGTTTGTTATTTGGTTATTTTGAATAAAAAGTTTTTTTGATAAGTGAAAAAAATGTGTTTTTTCAATAATAGTGAATAAAATGTTTATGGTTAGGTGTGTCTGCCCAAAGGTTATTCCATAATAACTTAAGCAGTTGAGAGACGCCCAATTGGCTAATTCTCAGTTTCTCACCAATGATTGGCAAATGCAAGCCCTTTATGGGAGCAGTGGGAGGCTTGAGTTCCACGTACCATCCAATTATACCGCAGCAACAAATCCATATCCAATATAGCCGCCATTGTTCCACTATCTATTGATTTTTCTTGGGTTTAATACTAGGATTAATTAGTTGTAATTGTTGGTTGCTATCTTTATTCTCTAATAAGTGTTTATCTATAATATTTTATTTTTTTACAATTATTTATCCTTTTAAAAATTCTAGATAACATTAATTATTTTTTTCCTTTGATACACTTACAAGAGAGATAGAGAGTTAGTGGATAGATTAAATATGAGAGAATTTTGAAGTAGATAATACGAATAGTATTGTAAAATAAACTTAAACTCACCTAATTTTAAATTCATTTAATTATTTCCTTAATATGTATGCATAAGTGAATATTGACACTTATTAGATAACAGATGTAGTATTTACACATCTTCAATAAATCTTTATTGGTGCTTATTAAATCAATAATTAATAGACACTTAACAATCCACTCTAAATCCACTAATATTTAGACTTTAATTAATTTAATTCAAGTTAAGGTTGTTAAGTATAAAGATAAAATTCTTTTGATACTAATTGTATTATTCATAAATTTGAATTTGATGTTGTCACGACTTACTTGGGAGCATTCCTGGCATATGAGGAGTGGGTCCTACGTAGTCTTCTGGGTAACGTGACTTACTCAAATACGTGATTTATCATTATTTGTATACTTAAAATATGATTTTCTTCTAAATCAATATCAATTTCTCTATTTAAAACATAATATTTGAAATTATAAAACTGAAATATTTTAACATACATAGCTCTGACCAAGTCTTAATCAAATCTGCTATTCCTAAAAACATAAACTGTTTCATTTCATGAACTTAATCATAATCTAAAATCAGTTTAACACTTAAAAATTGAATTATAAGTAAATGCCTAGCTTGTTACATAAATTTTTAACCACCATCTATATTTCAAATCCATACATAAGTTCTGAAAATAAATATGTATAATCTTAAAATATGATGCATGATTCAGACAATGCCTACACATCTACTGAAGCACTCTAATCTAACATGTCCTAGACTAAGCCTTATTACAACATAAAGCTCACCACTTGGAACGGCTTTGTCTATTGGAACGGCGGTGAGCAAATATCACACCTGCAACTTTGAGAAGGAAACTATTAGAAGGAAGAGATAAGGGTGAGTTTCATCTAAAACTCAATGAATGGATTCTCACCTATAATCCACATGGGACAACCAATAGAATATACATATAATGTACATGCAACTGGCAAAAACATTTTCACTATTACGTGCGTAGGTATATTGGGAAAAACATTTACTATTTCATAATTAGCAAATCATGTTATCCTTAAAAGCGATATAAATTACTCTAAGGGAATTAGGGAAGAAACCAAAATTCTAAACATGTTATAAAAGGCAATACTAAGTCTCTCGCGAACATGAACATCTAACTGATAGCAAACGGTCCTTCACGAACCACGTCCCTCGTGGAGAAGTTATGGGCACCTAACTAGGTCCTGTCTCTGTACTTTGAAAAAAAAGGGTGATTGCCCATCGTGAACAACATGGTATACCAAAGTTAACGAGAATGTCGTTAACTCAGTTCTATTTCTCTCTAATTCATATTTCAAAACTAACTTACAATTAAACTGAATAAGTCTAAAAACTCTGAAAGCTCGATGCGTATAACCCAACAATCTAACTTTAACATAACTGTGGCTATGAAATCATGTCCAAGAGATTACCAGCTTGTAGACATCGCAATTTCAAAAGCCCACAAAATATGTATTGACAATTGCTATGAATCATACTGAGTTCCATATTTTCAATATCATAAAACTAAAAGTCTAAAATCATATCTCAAGCTAACATACTTTCATAACTTGATATTTCTATAATTGTATTTCGTAAACTTTATAACTCTAAAATCATAATATCTAATTTGTCCGTAAAGGTAAACCATACTCTATTCAATGTCTTTCCAATATAACTTGACATGATATTCTAAAAGTATAATATGAAATCCTAAATCTTGAAAATATGGTCATATCAAAATTCCATAAAAAACATAGTTGTTAACTTTGATAAATTTGCTAAATCATGTATTTTCCAATAAATCCTTTCATGAGCATATAATATACTTTCATGGCATACAACAATTCAATCATGGTCTCATAATTTTCTTAAAACACATTTTTGATGCTATAATCAAAATCATAATTTTGCTAGGCTTGGCATAACTTGTAAAATCACATTCCATACGTATTTTCATTTATAAATTCATGCTTAACCATCATAATACTTAAACATATTCATAATGACTAAAAATAAGGTCATGAGTTTGAAGCCACACCGGTTGGGAGGGAGTGAGTGCTATCAACTTGACCTTGGAAGCTTGGAATGACACTAACAACTGCCATAGAGCAACATAGATACATGAATAAAGTATAAATTCACTAGAACAACTCTATGAATATTGGGAAAGCATCCAAACTTGACAACAACTAAGAATGTAAACATCCCAACCTAAGAACATAGAGAAATATAGAGAAAAAGGGCATAAACCACAAAAAAATCTCTTACCTTCAAGCTTGGAAGAGGAAAGATTGAGTGGGGTTGAGAGTGAAAGGGGTGGGAGAAAATTTTGGATTTACCTTCTCAGATTTTTAGGGTAAAATCTGAATGGAAGAGTATTTATAGGGGTAGGGATCTCATAAATTGAAATTGTGTTATTTTGGTATTATTTTGGAATCAAGGAACCTCTCCTGGAAAGCTCTCAGCCTTGGCAGGCAAGCTCACTAAGCTCTAGAACCATTCCAGAAGAAAAGGCTTTGGTTGGCGAGCTCATAAGCCTAGCCTGGTGAGCTCACCAAGCTCTAGAACCATTGCAAAAGAAAATGGCTTTGCCTGGTGAGCTCATAAGCCTCACCTGATAAGATCATAAGCCTTGCCTGGCGAAATTACTGTTAGAAACACTAGTTCCACATGTTTGTTGTCCTTCTACATCTGGGGCCTTCTTGCAATATGGGTGGTGTAACACTCTAGTAATTAACCAAATACACCTAGGTTGAATTTGATTAATGACTAGACTTTACTCTTTGCTTTAGTTCTTTCATCATATTTTGAAAATACTTAGTGAAATTACGAGCCCTTTTTTTTTAACATAATTGAAATCGTGAGCGCGCATAACATAAACGATTAAGCGGTAGTAAAATAAGACATTTAAGAATCTAAATATATCATATTGGCTCCATCACATAACATCCATAATGCACATCACAACATATATACAATAACCTCACTCAAAAGGTGAGTTAAGTTCATACATCATATCTTACATATTCACACCATAGGAAACTATTTATAAGGAAATCATGCCCCTAAACTAGATAACCTTAAAAGCTGAGGAAGGCTACTCTAAAACTTGGATGCATAACACTCTTAAGACTACTTAAAAACTCTCTAGGGCCACTGTCTTGGAAACGGGGGAAGAAACCGATCCACTGACGAGCTTCCTCGGAAGGGGGCACACGAGATGCACCAGGCTTGGGTCGCATGGACGGTCTTCTTGCTAACCTCGGCTGAACAACTGTTTCCTCACTACCCTCTCTTACACGTGAGAGAGTAGGAGCAGAGCTCTCAGAATCAGCATGAGTAGGAGGGTCCTCCTGAAGGATCAGTTTCAGAATATCTCGTTTGTGGATTATACTCTGGAAAACCATGGACAGCGATGAGGCGGGATAAGAACGTAACATTCTTTCATCAAGTGGACGTGCATGTTCGAAAACCATTTCATCGCCATAGGGGGAAGTAGGAGAAAAATGATAACTAGGGACAGGATGTGCAAATGGACGACCTACGTAAATAAAAACACGAACCGAGCACCTTCCTTCAAAGTGATACGAATGATGCACGGATCATAGTGGAATTCCCAAGTAGGGGTGTCAACGAACAGGACGAATGTCGCCATCTGAATCTGAAGACAATGACGGAAATAAAGGAAAGGGAGTGAGAATCTTACTAAAGAATTCGCAATAGGGTATCTCCTTCTACGGTGTCATCATCAAAGTCTCCAGGAATCTCGGGGTTATTATAAAATAGTGAACATACGAAGATTAAATTTTAAGTTCAGAAAATACTTTTACCGAGATTCGACCAATTTTAATTATGCGTCTTATAATGCATCATAATCTTAACATGTCATATTTATAATGAACTTTTCTTTTATCATTACATCATATTCCTCATCATCATCATTAATATAACATGCATAGAAGAACATCATATTTCTCATCATCAACTCATGTATGTTATGCACAGAAGAATATCATAATAGCTACACATGGACATGGTGCACATAATTTATTTCTTTAGTACCTTAGGTGACTTTAAAATCTTATCATCCTCATTATTTTCCTTGGGCCACCCTATACTCCACCCTTTTGGGAGTAATCTAGGTTATGAGCTCATACCTTACTAGTCGTCACTAGCATATACTTATCCTTTTTGATAAGTTAAAGTCCTGACTCTACCCTTTTGAGAGAACGGGTTAGGGGCTAGAATCACCTTTTCACCACCTATAGTTTGATGGGTCCAAAGGATCATTTTCTTATAAATTTTAAGTCACCAATAAGTCTTTGCATGTTACAACTCGCAATTCATAATAATTCTAACATTTTCTTATTTACAGTCTTATTCTGGAATAATATATATCAACTATAATCATGCATCTGGAGATTCCCAGGAAAGAGAGGTGGGTCACAATGGACACGCTTAAATACCAAATCTTTCCTTAGCCAGAATCTTTCCAAATTGCACTCTTACAGTAATACACTTTCTTCCAATAACAAAATATGTCCTTATTTCATGCATAAGTTTTCATTGTTTGCAACAGCAACTATAACATACAAACCAGGGAATCAATCAATGACACCAAATTCTTGATAAGCATCAAATCACATTTTAAGTACACATAAAATTACTAGCTTCCCATAAAATTCTTACAAAGTTTTAAAACTCTTTTAGAACTAATTCTTTTTGTTAAACTTGAAAGAAGTCATAGGACTTTAGGCCTAACTTAACCATGGGACCGATTTATAACTCGAAAGAATGTTCATAGTTAAATCTTTCACTTAAGATAAAAGGAGCAAGTCTTGAGCTTTAGAGATTTAGGTGACATCTTAGAATTATTACCATGCTATGCAACCTTATTTTAATCTTATCTTTATAAGGTGATAGCTTGGAATTATAAACATGATATGCAATTCCATTTCTTTATCTTTAAGATTTAAGGTGATGACTTGAAAATTAAACATGATGCAAGAACTTGTAATATAAACATGATGCAAGAAACTGAGGCGGTAATCCGCATAGGACCGGTGAGGGAGAAGAGAATCCTAAGCAATAGAGCGGTAGTCCGCATAGGACCGGTGAGGGAGAAGAGAATTACATTTTTTTTAAGCTCCAATTCTCAAGACTTCTTAAAGAATAAATTCTTTAACTCCAATTATCTCATTTCTTCGCTTATGATTCATAGGCAAGTCTTTGAGCTCTAGGATTTTTAGGTGATGACATAAAATAAACATGTCATGCATTGATTCTTTTAGCCATTATAAAATAAAGTGAGAGCATAAAATAAACATGAGATGCAACTTCTTTATTATCTTTAGAGATTAAGTGACAACTTGAAATTTAAACATGAAATGCAAGCTTGAAATTTAAACATGAGATATGCAAGTTCATTTATTTATTCTTGAGAATTTAGTTATGACATAAAATAAATATGGCTATGCAAGACATAAACTTAAACATGGATGCAAGTTCACTTAATCTCTTTACTAGAGCTCCTTCAAGACTTTAAGAAAATTATGATTTCAACCCAATATATGTATCTTAGCAAGACAAAGTAAAAAAATACATATTTCATATTCAAACCTCAAGATAAAAACATTATTCTTTAAAGTTTTGCATTAAATGGAATGTTCAAGCTTTAGAGGCCTAACTTGTGATGGATTTACAACCCATATTCAAGGTCCTCATCATCAAGCCATCATTTCATTCCTTCCTAGGCCATTTGGCCGAAACCATGAAAGGAAAATAAGGAAAGAAAAACTGAAATTTTAGAAGCTTTGGAAACTAGTGAAACCTTCAAGTTTTAGAGATCTAACTTGTGAAAGCTTTGCAACCAACACTCAAGAATCTCATCATCAAACCATGGTCTCATCATAAGCTAGGCCATATGGCCGAAATACTTTAAAAAGAAAGGAAGAAGAAACTGAAAATGAAAACTTAAAAGAAAGCTCATGAAAACATCATTTTTGAGCAGAAACATAACTTGTCTTAGCATAAAATAAACTTAGAAACACCTCCCTACCTAATTTGATTTGAAAGAAAGGAAGAGAACTTGGTTTCCTTGAGTGAAATGAAGCAAAATATCCTTGAAAAGCTGAAGGGAGAATTTGGCCAAGAGAAAGAAAGAAAGAAAGATTTTGGTGCTCCTAAGACTAGAATTTGTGTAAGTTATGAACTAAGCATCTAAACTATCTTCAAGCATGCCTATTTATAGAGATTTTGCAGCTCATAAATGGACAAAGGAAGGAAGGAAATCTGACCAAAAATTAGAGAAAAAAATAAGGAAGAAAAATCATTTTGTTTGGTGGCTTAAAACATGGAATCATGTTTCCATGTTTTCATGATTCTTTGTTTTCATTCTTTGGATTTTTGTGTAATAATTTTCTGACTTATTACTCAATAATTTCAGCCATTACAGCCTTGTGGAAGAGGATTTTGTGTGTTCCATGTATTATTTAGGTGTAGGCAAGGTATTCATGCAATTTAGAGAATTTACGGTTAAGGGCTTAAGTGAATTACTAAGCAATTTGGGTGTTTTAAGCAATTTTAGGTTCTAATCAATCTAAATAAATAATTTTGACTCTAGATTAGTAATTAGAATTTAATAAGCTTTAATTTGAGCCTAATATTGCTTAGGTTTCGTTAGACGAATCAAAAATCTCAAAATTTGTAAAACTACAAAGACAGGGGCAAAACGGTCATTTTACTTAAAAATTGCCCGAGACCACCCGAGCTTAACCAATGGTTAATCATGGCTTAAAAACACCTTTTAACACATTTTAGTGAGGTTCGGCTCAGTCGGCACGCAAATGGAGTTAAAACGGCAAGGGCGTTTTGGTCATTTCGCGTCGAAGCTCAAAATTAGGATTCTTCTCCTCTATTAACACACATAACACAAACAATCCCTTATTAACATCAAAACATCCCCTTGAGGATGGGTGGGGCCCACGATCCTCATTTTCAGTAAAATAACCTCAGGGCATTTTGGTCATTTTACATGTATAGAAAATTGGGGTTTGCAATACTTGCACGAATTGCTCCTAACTTCTTTTCTAACGTTATATTCCTTTATTAATGATTGTTTGGTCTCAAATTTTATATAATATTTACCTATGGTAATTCGGTAATTCCTAATGACAGTAAAAATTACAGTAAAAATTGGGGCGTTACAGGTGGGTCCGGACCCTAAGATACTAAACTTGTCTTGGGACATGTGGACCTAAGGTATTACAAATGTCTTGTTTCATTTTATTTAATAAATTTTAAAATTCATCTCTAACTAAAACAACACCAAACAAATAAATCTTTGAGAAATTAAAGTCTATTAATTGTTTTAAAGATTAATACTACTTATATAACTAATATTTCATAATTCTAAAAAATAATACGAGAAATTTTCTTTAAAAAAAACACAAATGTGTCACCAGGTGAAGCATAAACTTGATGGAACAATTGAAAGATACAAAGCCTGTTTGGTTCCAAATGGTTTATTCAAATAGAGGGGATTGATTTCCTTGATATACTTAGTCCAATGGTTAAAATTACCAAGTTAGAATGCTTCTAGCACTTGCAGAGCCAAAAATTGGCATGTATAACAACTTGATGTTAACACTGAATTTCTACATGGTGATCTCACAAAGAGGCTTATATGAAGTTGCCACCAGGATTAGTTGCCTAGGACAATGACCCTAATCTTGTGTGCAAACTTCAGAAGTCACTATATGGTCTAAGGCAAGCAAGCGGTGACCAAGCTCACCTCAGTAGCAATTAAGTTGGGATATACTCAATCCAAGGTTGATTATTCATTATTCACAAAGGGTTCTCCTTCAAACTTTACTTCTATACTTGTCTATGTGGATGATCTCATCCTAGCAAGAAATGATATGGTGGAAATTCAAAGATGAAAAAGTTACTAGATGATCGATTCAAAATCAAAGGCATAGGAGATCTGAAATTTTTCTTGGGCATGGAGATTGTAAGATCAAAAAGTAGCACTTTATCAGAGAAAGTACACACTAGACTTACTTGAAGGTGGCATGTTACACCCTAAAATTGTCCAAGGCTTCCTCTGGTGATGTTCCTGATGTTATAGCTTATAGAAAGCTTTTTGGAAAATTACTTTACTTGACCAACACAAGACTCAATATCAATTTTGCAGTTGGCAAACACAACCAATATTTGGATTGCCCAACTCCTGCACACCATCAGCTGCTTGGGTCTTGAGGTATTTGAAAGTAGCACCAACAACAGGAATATTTTTCCCTTCTTCCTCAAATTTGACAGGTAACAAGATTCACAGACTCATATTAGGGTTCATATGCTGAGACTAGGAAGTCAGTCTTAGGATTTTGTTTCTTTATTGGCTTAGGTCTTATATCATGGAAGAGCAAGAAACAAACCAGTAGCTAGATCATCATCTAAAGCTGAATACAGAGCTTTAGCCTTAGCTACTTATGAAGCCCAATGGTTGACATATCTACTTCATGATTTCCAAATTCCCTCTTCAAACCTATAGCCATTTTCTATGACAACCAATCAACAGTACACATGGCTTCCAACCTTGTTTTACATGAAAGAACTACACATATAGAGATTGATTGCCACTTGGTCAAAAATAAGTTGCAATATGGAGTTATTCACTTGCTACCTATTGCTTCATCTCAACAAGTGGTTGACATACTCATTGACCTATAGTGGGTATGAAGACAAACAGGCAACAAGAATAGGCACGTGAAGTTATTCATTTAGACATATGGTTTATTAGATATTGAGCTCAATTAGTTTTTGGTTATCAAGTTGTTACACCAACTATAGTTCAATTGTATAGCCTTAGATGAGTTAGTTAGCTTATCCATTGTATATAAGTAGATAGCTTGTACATGATCAACTTAACTTGATCATTCTCATTCTTCTAATTCAATAGTGAATAATCATTCAGAATCTTTCTCTCATCTCCTTTATCTTCTCCATTCTCGCTTCTTTATTCCATTCTTCCAAGTCAGATATCATTTTTCATAGGATTTTCAAACCAGTTGTCAAATTTTAACTTTGTTAATCACAAAACATAGAAGCTCATGATGCAAACACGCCATCATGACTACTATGTTAACTTGTATGCAACTTTTTGGTGAGCAAAATTATATGAGATTACTCTTGCAATTAGAATAAGCATTAAGTTACTCTTCCTCCGAACAAGTATGCTTTCTAGACTTGAACTTATGGCCTCATCCTTATGGTGGATCAAGCTACTTATCATTGTCCAAGCTTGTTGGTACTTGCGTGCAACTTTAAAACACTAAACATCAATATTAGTTTAATTAAATATGTTTTTCATCCTTAAAAAGAAGTATATTTTGAACTTTGATCCTTTTTTAAAAAAAAATTGATCTAATATTTTTAAATCTATTTAATTTCAATCTATTTCGATGTTGAGATGGCTGATGAAAGGTTATGTCATCTAATCCTACATGACAATCCGCAATTTTATGTGTTAATTGGTCGGGTAATATGGACTATTGGGTTTGACCAAATGGATCATTGGGTCAAAGTTTTGATACATATATAGGATTATAATATGTCACATAAAGTTATTGGATCGTAAAATTATTGGTTACTACATAGGATTGGATAACATGATTTTCATTAATAAGATTGACATGTAATAGCGTAGACAAACAATAAAGAATAAAACCAAACAATTTAATTTTGAAATTACTTGGACAGAGAGAAATGAGATAAAAATTAAAATTTACTTTTTTTCATTAATTAGAACATATTTAAATCTTAAATAGATTATATTTCATATATTTTAAAAAATACACTATGTTTTAGTTTATATGATTTTACAAACAATTTAAATAAATCATTTTTTTGTCAGTTGAATTTTAAATATTATGGAAATGAATTTTAAATACTATGGATATGAATAATTTTGTCTAATTTTGTTAGAGACCCAACTTTAGGGAACTTAGTTGGGTCTGATCGGATTAACCGGGCTCCTAATGAGAGGACTCACAATAATTCTATTGAGATTATAAAAAATCGAAAAAAAATTGAACTTCCAATTATTTTTGGAGCACATGGACCTTTTTGTCGAGCTTCAAAACCATACACGATATTTAAAAAGGAAATAATTATTGTACACTACTCTTTTTTTATTTATATATTTTGTATGTGTTTGTTTATACCAATTTGGGAAAAAAGGTAAAGTAACAGTGTGTTAAAAGTTTTATATTTATTACTAAAAAATAGAGTCTGAAAATAATACAAAATGTTAAAAAAAAAACAAAGAAGAAGAAGTCCCCACAAAAGGAAAATTGACCCGTGTCTGTCTGTTTGTCTCTCCTTCCCTTTCATCCCTCGTTTGTAATTATTGCAATGCTGCCCTGCCTTATGGTCAAAATTCATTTTTGAGTTGTCTTCATGTAATTATGGTGCAAGGGAATCTGCCAATCTCCTGCCGAAAGGAAAGTGAAAATTTTTGGCGACTCATTTTTTCATTTATTTTTGTTTTCTAAATTTTTTTACTGATTTCACATGAAAATAGAATTATATGATTGGTATATCCTTTGCCTCCTTCAGAAACCGGCTGAGACGCAAATTCCTCAATTTAATAAGAGTATTGCTATTTTAACATAAAAATAAGTATCTAATTTAACAAAAATATTGTTAATTGGACGTAAACTTCATCACTATTAAATATAATGGACAAGTGAAGAAAGTTAAAGGTCATCACATCAATAATGATGGAGTAAGTGTAACCTGGGCAACCATTTTAGATGTTGAAATAATATTTTTTATTTAATAAAGGGCCTAAATATAATAGAGTGGATTAAAGTGAATAGTTAATTCTTCTGTAAAATTGCATATGTAAATCAATTTGGTCCTTAAGATTTAATAATTAACTTTTTAATCACTAAAATTATAAAATTGAGTCATATTAATCTTTGATCCTATTTTTATAATAGTATCTTCACATTCTTTTTGATGTGTCACATTAATTGACATATATGTGATAAATTGATATTTTATTTAACCTCTTTCAATTGAATTGCATGGAGACAAGCTTAATTCAAAACTATAATATGAATTTTTATATATAAGTAACATTACTAATATATTTAGCATGCACATTTTGAAACCATTATTCAACCATACTATCTATAATGGCAAATAAGATATGGTCTATCACCACTATGTCACTTAACCTAATGCATTAGCGAAAACATAAAGACAAAGTAATAAAAATAGAATTAGGGAATAACTTAACTCACATTTGGCAATTTCAATGACCAAAATGATAATTTATAAATCTTATGGACCAAATGACTTGCGCATATAATCTCAATGACTAATTTGAGCATTCACTTAAGTAGACTTTACAAGTAGGAAGGATTTTTCTTTTTCTTTTCTTGAATTTTCAATAAAATAAATAATAATAAATTTCCCGCTTAATTTATATAGTCAACTTGATTTAAAATATAACACATGTAATAATAATTCACAATTATAATAAAAAGATTGGATATTTGGATTATTTGGAAAAGATTTAAGATGAGAATTAAGTGGAAGGTAGAGGCAGGCTTTCCTCTTAATAGGCTTGTATTACAAGGATTTTTAAGGTTAAGGTATGACTTGTTATAGGCTATTTTTCAAGCATTAGCTAGGCCAGAAACCTATTATATAAGTCTATAATTCTAAAAATTCCAAATAGGCCACAGGCTAAGTGTCTACATATAAGCCTTTTCTTTCACAAATAGGCCAAAAACAAGGGAAAAAGAAAAGAGCAAAAAAAAATCTAGTGCAAAACTAACCAAACAAACAAAAATCTAAGATGAAGTACAACAAAATCAAATATACAATTTCATTTCGACATAAGAAAATTGAAGAAAAATTCTTTTTTTTTCAAAGAAATAAGAAAGATATTGAAAAAATGGTGATTACAACTCTATTGATGTTAGAAAAGAATAGCCAAATTGAGGCTTTGAGGTTCATTCATAACACAATGGATTTTTGGTAAAATATCTGATGCGTGTGAACTAATTAAATATGTCCTCTAACTTAGAAACAAACATTTGTAACCCACGAGGCACTGGCAGGGCAGTGTTCGGCGAGGTAGACATGGTTGGATGGTGGACACTGCTGTTCTTGCGATGGGCATTGGCAGTGGCTCGAACGTAGTCGTTGCGTCTTGCAGTGGTGGCACCGCGTGTGGTTGCTTCTTGCAGTGGTGGCTCCGCATGTGGTTGCGTCTTGTGGTGGTGGTGTCGCCCATGGTTGCATCTGGCAGTGGTGGTGTCGGGCGTGGTTGCATCTCACAGTGGACAGTCGTAGCGTTGGCAGCATCGCGCAATGGGGTTTGAGAAAAGAGCAGTTGTGGTGGCATGCACTTGATGATAGGGATGTGGTATTAGGGTTTCATTTAACATATTGTGATTTGTGTAATTGCTTGTAACGTAACTGAGTGAGCAATAAGAATTACTCATTGGATGTTTTTGTTTCAAATTTAGATGATCTGTAGATAATAAAATAAAAAAAGTTCAATTTAAACCAAAGAAAGTGGTGGCTTGGTGGCAAAGTACCGTCTTTTTTTTTTTTTGGGTCATGGGGGCGACGGCTATGGGAAAGGAACAGTACTAAAGTCTCTGACTCAAAGGATCGAGCGATCCTATCCCATGTGTGGTTCTTAAAGGCAGGAAATCTGCCATCAAGCCAAGGCTTCACCCACGGAAAGTACCAGTCTTAAAAGAGTGTGTATTGGGTTCGATTTCCACTACTATAATATTTTAAAAATTATACAACATATATCTAGAAAACTTAATAGGCCCAAGCTAGCCTAACAAGCTCAACAAGCTCTTTAGGAATCCTAGGACTAACCTATTAAATAAACAATAACTTAACCTTAATTTTTAATAAGCCAGAGCCCAGCAGGTGAAGATCGCCTGGTCTATTTCCCCTACTAATGAGAATCCATAATTTATAGTTGCCATTTAAATGACTTAGTAGAAAAGAATGGAGAAATTCAAAGAAAAATTTAGAAACTGCTCATATTCCACAATAGACTTGAGTGTCAATCTCAATAGGTAACCAAACATTCTGTATATAGTTAGGTGCAGGAGCCTCTCTCTATGTAAAATAATGTGATGGGTTTTGAGCCATGTTTTTATAACAAACTCATACACAATAGCCTATAATAATACACACAATGAACAACACTCAATCACAATATGCCAATAATAATAGTGAGCATAAAATTTTGTGTTTAAATAATAGACTCTAATTATTTTACCATCTAAAATTAATTTGAGTTCAAAATTAAACTCAATATTAATTTATGTTACTCTATAAAAAATAATCCAACTTCTCTTAAGAATAATTGATATTAAACATAATGTCCTTTAAATTGTCAAGTCTATATTGACCATCCTATCAGGATATTTAGGTAACATCCAACGGTATCATATTATATTAAAATATAAGGAATATTAAGTGTAATAATTGTACCTATCTTTAGCGGAGGTCGTAAATTTTATAAATTGTAACTTATTATGTAGACTAGCGCCTAATTTTAAGGGAATAAGTCATTGTAATTTATCCTTAACGGAAATATGAAATTAAAGAGAGAGCTTGCATACACAAAAGCAATTATGAGGATTGATTTAATACTTAACTATGTCCTAAATTATTTGATAAACCCACACATAATTAATGCACTTTGTTGATCTAAAGAAGGATACCTCCACTTTCTTACTTTATGTTTTTAGTCCTTAAATGAGCATTTTTCATTTATTTTTTAAGTATAATGCATTAAAGAGTACAAACAATTACTTGAACTCTTGAAGCATTACAAATGTTTTAAACTTATTAAGATAATAAGTATGCATACTTATTATGAATTTCTTTTGTTTATATATGTTTTAAGCCTCGGAAAATATACTAAATCCTGGCTTTATTCCATTAAATTATTTTGTTTCGTTTGAGTTAATTTTTTTTTTAAATGTGCATATTTAATCCTTAAATGACCCATGCAAATGTGAAAAAAAAAAATTTAGGGTGCATTTAGTTTCAATTTTCAATTTTTTTTGTTTTTAAGATTTTATGAATGAAATACTAAAAATTATAACTAAGAATTGAAAACCGAATTTTTAGTTTTTACAGTTTTTAATATTTGTTTTACATAATCTTAAAAATTAAAAAACTGAAAATAAAATCAAAAAATTGAAAATTGAAGTCAAACACACTCCCAACTTTTTTGTTTTTCAGAGATTATTTGTGCACATTTTTAAAATTATGAATTCAAATGCAACAATTTTAAAGAAAACAAAATCAAATATTTAATTTATTTTCAGGGACAAACACATTTAAGTTAAAAAAATGAATATTAAGGCATAAGTCATTGACACGATTAGATTATTGCTTGTTTGGTTTGCACTTTTGGGGCACTAAAAGTATTTTTAAATGAATGGGAATGAGTTTCTATGGTAATTAATGTGTTTAGCAAATTTTTTATTCCACTAAAAGTACTTTTCAGGTAATTGAAAATATTTTTGAAAGAAGTATTGTTGAAGATATTTTTCATTTTAGTAAAAATATTTTTGAGGTAAAATTCTACTATTACTCTTATATTAATAACTAAAAGTAATTTTACTTTATCCCATCCAAAATTATTTTCTTAAATTTACTTTTGATATACTCAAACTAAACATAAATTAATTCTTTTAAAAGTAATTTCTCAAAAAATAATTTTTTCAACTTAATTTTTCAAAAGTAATTCTACTAAAAGACTAACCAAATAGATCCTCATATTTATATGAATTTACAAAAAAAATATATGTGATTTTGATTTATAAAAAAGAATTTGTAGAAAAGCTATGAAAAAAATATTTAAGTTAAATAAAAATTTGTTAATAAAAATTAGAAAATTATTTATAAAAAATAAAAAATAATTCATAAAAAATTACGAGTATATTTATTTAAGTCAAGAAAATACTTTTATGTTATAAATTTTCAATTTATTTAGAAATTAGCTTTTTCAGTTCAATAGAAAGGACTACTACAAGTTTCATCTTAAATTTTCAAATAATCATTACCATCACTTATGTTACTTGTACGTTATAATTTTGTTATAATTTTAAATATGAAAAAAAAGTGTCTCACATCAATTAAGTATGAATTAAATAAATAGTATATAAGATATAATGACTCATGAATTCAATGTCTTAACATTTGAGGTCAAAGTGTGCGTTCAGTCAACTTTTGTGATTTCTCACTTAATTTATTACTTATTTCTTTCAAAATATTTGTCCAATTTTATTATTCTAATATTACTTCTAATTAATCTCACATTTTCAAAAAATTCCATCTAATATTAGCTTTAAACATTATGTGTATTAATTAATATGTAGAGACATATTAATCTATTTACTGTATTTTATTCTACTATCAGTATTATTTATTATTTTTCTTAATACATATATTTGGTCAAAATTTACAGATCTTTTGAAAAAGGAAGTGATTTGAATCTCCTTAAATTTTAGACTTCCTAAGATTTAGACACGACAATTTGTTTAACCCCGAGTGTGGTTTCAACGCCTTAAGGTAATTTTAGATCAAGATGAAAATATACTCATTAAGTAAATAATACATAAAATGGGAAAATGCCTTGAGATTTAAGATCAAGATAAACATATCTGTTTTTACGATTTTTTTCGCTTAGTTCATTAATAATTTGTCATAATCAATTTCTTTCTAAATATCAATGTTAATTAACAATGAATGAATTCGATTATAAATAGTGTTAGAAATTAAATTGATAATTCCCTCCATTCTACTATTATCATGGTGACTTTACATTTGAAACAACAAAACTATTTTGTTACTATTTTTTTTACACCTTTTCCTTCATCCTAATTTCAATAACTGCATCGTTAACTGCTTTACTCTGGTCCTTCAAACATCCAAACAAATTCGAGATAAAACATTGCTCTGTTGATTTTCATTTTTTACTTCAACTGACCTTTAGCCTGTCGGTGGCAATAATCCACGTAACTCTCGAGTCTGTGCTTTCGTGGCTTAATCTTTACCTCAGGTGTGATGGTGACTCAAAATTTGTCCCCCTCTCTGTGGCACAATGTCCTAGTAGACTTTCAATTGGTGGGCCAACTGTCACGATGTGAGAAGTGAGAGCGATTACTATTAATCTATTTTTAGTTTTTCTGGGGCCCATAAAAAGGTGTGGTCTATGTCATATGTCTGGTCTAAGTCATGAACTTCCAATAATTTAATAGTAATTACATTTTCTGGTTGACCGAAAGACTGTTGAATTTTATAAGAAAGTCGTGCAACGATTGTAAAATATTTGTTTTGGGCTTTTAGCCCAAGAGACTTAATTGTATAATTGATCCACACCACATCATTTTGTCAAGAAAAAGCCATTCACATAAAAAGCATAAAAGCAAAGCCCATAACAAAGCTTTCCCAAAGGATCAAAACCACTAAACTTTCTGGGTCAAACAGAAAACTTGAGTAGACAAAATTTAAAAAAAAAAGACCTGTGTGACCATTTCTGTTTGACCAAAAATGAAGAGAAAACCTATATAGTTCTTGAAGCAAGGGAACTGCTTCCACTCACTCAGATTGAGCTTCAAAAAATTATATGCACATAACATCATGAACCCTAGGAGCGCAACAGTGGCTGCAACTCTTCCCCTTCCTTTCCCTATCATTTTACCAGCGCCTCTCCAGTTAACTCCCTTTTCTTTTCTGTTGTTTGAATGGGGGCCAGCCCTTTGAAGGTGGCTCAGCCCCTTCATTGTGGTTGGCAACCCCTTCCATGTAGATAGTTTTTTTTTTCTCTTTCTGTCTCTTTTCTTCCTATCTTCCCCATTACATGATGGTCTAAGTGATTTCCCATCCAGTATATCTCTCGGGATAGTAGAGGTTTTGGAGTTGTTTGATGAGAAGATGTGAAAATAACTCATTCAGTTGTAGATCTCGTGATCCTGAAACTATATGTTGTATCCAAAGATTGCGCTCGTGATAGGTGATAATTTAAAGCCTTTGTTGATGGTTTTGGTTGGGAATTTTTTTGTGTTTAGTCTAGAGGTGGAGGCCTCTGTTCTTGTTATGTTGGTTAGTTTTCTATGTTGTTCGTGTTCTAGTTTTATATTTTTGTTGTTAGTTTTATCTATCATTATAAAAAAAAGGAAGGCTTGTGGGTAGTGTATCCTGATGTTGGCCAAATCAGCTCATGTTATCTGTGCAAATAGTCTAGCTCATATAGAAGGAATGAAGTTCCAATCAGAGTCTACAAAGGAAGTTTAATTCCAGGAGAAAAAAAAAACCTTAGAGAGTTATTATAGAGCAATTTAACCTGTGACACCCTTTTGCTGGATGGATTGGGGGTATCAAATGAAGCTGGCATTTTGTATGGACTCCAAATAGAGAAGCCAACATTGGACCATGAAATGCCCTCTCATTGGGCTGGTAATGTTTCTTTGTCACTTAGCATGTATTAGTGGTTTTGTTTGGCCAATTATGGATTGTCCCTAAACTTGTAATATTTTATCCTGTGGGTAATTGGCTTGCTAAGTGAATAAATGATATCCATACTAAAAAAAAAGCAAGGGAACTAGTAATCACAAGGCATTCTTCTTTTTTTTTTTTGTCATAAGAGTTTCACTGATTAAAAAATAAAGGCTTAGTCTGGATACAAAATATTAGGTAGAAATTGGATACAAAACATTAAATTCTGTTGACACCAAAAGCCTAAACAAAAAAAAAAATTAACCAATAATAGCTATACAACTTTTATAAGATGCTCAAAATATGGACGTTACAAGCTTTATACATGCATATCTCATGAATACAAAGGTAAGCACGTAAGATCTTTTACCTATTTGAAGCAACACAAAACATTATACTCTTTGGCTTAAGCTAATAGAAACGAACATATAGCAGTGACTTCTTAGACCTGAGTAGTTAAACATGACAACATCTGAGTTTATCAAACAAGTGGTGGTAGCCAAGTCTATTTCCTAGTAGCTTGCTCCATAGTACATATATCTGATCAACAAAGCCTCCAAAGACAATTATACATCGTAGAAAAAGGCCTATTACCTTAGAAAAGCCCCAATCAACATTCGCTAGTAGAGGTTGTCAATCTATTATTGTCATAAGCACACAACTATCTAACCCAAGAGGTATTTGCAACTACAAGACTTCAAAATGAAGTCTTCAAATCCGAACACTACCATCAAAGCAAAAAAAGGAGAAAAAACTAAAAATGAAAAACTAACCCTAAAGGGGAAGGGTTGACCAACCACCATAGAGGGGCTGAACCACCTCTTGGGTGGCTCCCCCTTGAGTTGAAGCTGAGGGCGTGACTGTGAAGAGAGGGGAAGGAGAGAAAGAGTTGAGAGGGCGTGGTGCTCTACAGTGCTAGGTTGGGAAAGGGCTCTGAATACCAAATGTGATCAAGGCATTCTTCTTATCTTGTTTCTTTAGACACAAATGGGGTCAGTGGCCCAACTCTAAGGTGTTACTTTGCAATTTGGATTTAGAGCTTAACTCGCCCCTCACTACAACTTCAAAGTTTCGCTTATGAGTATTTTCATATGAAAAATCGTGTCTCTCATAAACAATATGTGATTCAAGAACTATGTGATTCCCATGCAAAACAGCACAGTAGCAAAGTTGTAAGCTAGCCTCTATAGAAAATGCCCCAGGACCAACGAGTCAGGTTCAACTCCTAGGGGCTTAGCTCCCAGTATATGGGGTTGTCCCTCACCATCTGGCAACCAAAAAAAAAAAAAAGACGATTCTTTGCCCTTAGAAATTAGAATCCTCTCGTTTCGTAGTCCAAACCAATTTGAAGTCCATGTAATATGTATGCTCCTTGTTGCGAATGCAAAATTCTAACATTTAATATTTTCTCTCTTATTATTTAGTTGAATAGAAAAGTTATAAGAAAAAAGATATAATAGTCCGTACAGAACATTTTCATCCTTTACTTTATAGTAGAAGAAAAACTTATAAGAGTATAATTGTAAGTTTGCTACATTAATCCCATCTTTCCTCATTTCTTCTCACCTTGGAGAAGAAAACATTTCAAGAGGGGACCCCTATCTTCTTTTTTCTCTCAATTTTCTATCCAAATAAAAAATTATAATTTTTACTTTTTGCTCTTTTCTCAATTTTTCCTTTTTACTAGGTCAGATCAATTTTTTCTGTTATTTTTTAAAACCAAACAAAGAATAATAAGACCCTTCCTTTCTTGCCTGTTGGGAAGTACGGTGCAAACAAATTTGCTCTTTTTTCTTTATGGTTTTGGGGAGGGGGGATTTCCAAGGCAGCCAGCCAAGGAATAAAATCCCTTTGATGTTTATTGATGGAAAGCTTAGAGACAAGAAGCTTCTAAGATGGTACAAATCATTTTAAAAAAAATATTATTTATCCTTTCATTTATGGGGACATTCGACAACTTCTATTTATCATTGAATAGAATGTGGATCTCACTTAGTTTGAGATACACATCTTATTTAATGCTAAATGAAAATGTATTGATACAATATTCAGATAAAGTGTAAATACAAATAACGCTAAAAAGAAAAATACCCCAAGCCAATCAATAGATAGAATTAGAATATTTTGACCTTAGTCACATATTCTACAATATAAAATTCTAAGAAAAATATTAAACATACAATTTTTAACATTGTAGAATTTGTTCCTCGCTGAGACTCATTGTACGTACCACCAATGTTTATTCAATGACCAATATGGCTCGGGATATATGCCTGTCACCATGATCATTCAAAATAAAAAAACTTATCCACATATCTATCTTAAGGTAGAATTTTCTTAGGCATCAAGTTCTGCTCCAAACTAGATGCTGTTAATTAATCGAATTGAATCACCCTAACTTTTCAAATAATAGTAATTAATAACAATATATAGCTCTTTTTTTTAAGGTTAAATACGTTTTATCCTTCCAAAATTTTTGGTTAATATGGTTTACACTCTGATTTTCAAACATAATTATTATACCTTGAACTTTCTAAATAGCACAACTTTAGGTAAAGGGGTAGGGTTGCATAATAAAAAAATAAGGGAGGTTAATTGCACATGAGAATTCACAAGTAAAACATTGGAGTACACAAATTTAAAACATCGTGGGATGTTAAGAGCACATAAATCATACATTCACTATTCCAAAATTATCCTGAGGAGTGTTTTATCCTATTTGAAAAATTTAGGTGTCATAATGCATATTTTAAAAATTTGGAATGTAAATTACACATTACACAAAGTTTAAGGGGTAAAATACATTTTTCCATTTTTATACTTATAACAATAGCTCATTAGATAGCAATAGATCCTTTCGTGGCTACATGAAGATAAATAAAAATACTAAATAATGGGGTCTTGTTATAATTTGTTGGATATTATATTCATAATTTTGTATTTATTTCTCTCTTTCAATGCAGAAATTCCATAATTTTATTAAATATTATTTTTTCTCACACAAGTTTTAAATCTCGTTATTAAGAAAGATGAATAGTGTAATTTAATTATTGCAATACTTCACATTTTGATTTTTCCTTTCTAATCTCTCATGCTGTTTCACTTATTTATTTCTAGCCTCGCTAGAACCACTTGTGTCCAAATTATATTATCAGTAACCTGAATAATACATACATCTTTCCCAAATTGAAGGCCACATGAAGATTTTTCCCACTTTCAATATTCAATTATGGGACCTCCTATTAAGGGAATGAGGCCTGCACCGATTCAACCAACCCAAGTTGGGACGATCACCACACATTTATTTACACATATAATTCTTCCTCATATCTAATAGCTGTAAAATTTACCATTACACATGAAAAATGAAGCGTAATGAACTAATGATGGATGGCAGTGCCGTCCATTTTTATTTTGTGACAGACGCAATCTCTCATTTTGTGTGAATATGCTGAATGTGAAGGAGGAGCAAAACCACAATCACATCAGATAGTGATAAAATATGGTGATAAAGTGGATGTAATAGACACTCATTTTTTGTTAGAATAATATTTTTATGTTATTTGTGAGTGAGCAGCTACATACTGTCAGTGAGAGAGGGTTTTCAGAATATAGCACAGGAAACGTTCAATAAGGGAGGGGTCATTGTCAAAGTAAAGTAACATGCAAAAGCAATAAGCAAAACCGTCAAGCAACGCAAGACACACACCAAAACACAACGCACGCAGTGCAGTGTCCGTCCTGCGTGAGGAGCGTTTTGCACAATACGTTGAAAACAATGGACAAAACTAAACAAACGGTCACTCATAACCCGCAACTTGGGGGAAAATGTCACGATTTACACCCAACCTGCACCTTCCAAATTCCAATTAATTTCCTAATTCTTGGTCAAGTTAGGAAAAAAAAGGTGAGCTCTTTTTATCATTTTCGGTCACTAGTAAGGCAGGTACTATAGTACTAGTAGGAAAGGGAAGCAAAAGGGGCTGTACGGGGAAACTTTCTTCTTAATTGTACCACTTTTTGAAACGCCTATTTTGTTAAAAAATATTGGTTAAAATAAAAATTGGAATTCATCTTAGTCGATATTTAAGAGGCATTTAAAGATATTTCTCGAAAGATAATATATTTAAAAGTGATACAGATAATATTTATTTATATGAGAGGTTCTTAACTCCTTATATAAGCTTTTGATTAATCAAGATTTTGAGACAAATATCAACATTGGTTAGATACTAAACTAAAATATGAGAGGTTACTAAAGGGGAAGGTGAAGATGCTTTAATGAAAACTTTATCTTTACGTGTTGAGGAATTGAAGGAAAGAAAAACACTGTTACTTCATAATACTGTAAATGTAATTAATTATATGTACATAAATGGGATTAGAATATTGTAAATGTAAAAGCGATGGAACTGAGATATTCTCATTGGCCTCTAATAAGTGGGTGTTGGGCTAAGGAATCCTTTCCACCATTTGCTGCATTGCATTGCGTTACTGACAAGGGTCAAGGTATGTGTGTGTGTCACCCGTCAGTCACCACCACCCTTGAACCTTTGCTCATTGTCCTTTTTGTGCTTTTTCCCAAAAGAGTCTTCATATACAAGAAAGAAAGTGTTCATTTTTTTTATTAACCATTCCTTTCCTCCTTCCCATTGTCACACTGTTCTCATCATTCTGCTGCATTTTGTTGTTGGTGAATTGTTTTTTTCTTCTTTGTGCCTTATTGCTTTTGTTGGTTTTCGAGAACTTTCGAGTTTTTGTTTGGTTTTTCAGTGCCATTTGAGCTGATCAAGTTCACTGGGGTCAGAGAAGAAGGAGAATGGCAGGAGGAGGGGCTGCACCACCACCCAAGCAGGAAGAGCTTCAGCCACATCCTGTGAAGGATCAACTTCCTAACGTTTCTTATTGCATCACAAGTCCTCCTCCATGGCGTGAGTTCACTGCTTCATTGAAAGCACTTATAATCTATTTTTTCAGAACCTGAGCTTTTTTTTTTTTTTTTTTTGCTTTATATTTTCATAGAAGATTTTATTGGTAATGTGTTGAACTGTTGATGCTTATTGTTAGAGTATAAAATTATTAATAGGACTCTCTGTCCATAAGCTTAAGTTTTTGGGAGGATTAGTTTTACGATATGATATTAGAGCCACTATGACTAAGAGATTAGGGGTTTGATCCTTGATAAATTGTTAACGCTTCAAGTGCAAAAGAGACATTCATGTGAGGAGGAGTGTTATAGTATAAAACTATTCATGTGTCTGATCCCATAAGATTTTCGGGAAAGATGGTTTCATGACAATTATTTCACTCTTATTTCTCTCTATTTTTAGCTAAACTCATAAGGATCATTTTTGTATTTTTGTATTTTTTCATCTGGGACTGAAGAGTCTTTCTGTTTTGCTGCAATGAGTTTGAATTTTCTAAGTGGCGTTTGTTGATTGGAAGTTTAAAATGCATTAGTCCTTCTGGCACTTCTGATTCATCTTTATCTTTCCAAATAGTGTACCTTCATAATCAATGTGATGATTGACCCTAGAATTTCAATGTTAATAATGAAGCTGAGGCGATTCTACTTGGTTTCCAACATTACCTGGTGATGCTTGGCACAACTGTTCTAATACCAACCTCTCTAGTTACCCAGATGGGAGGAGGAAATGTAAGTCTTCACAAGGAGAAGGGGTTTAGAAGAAAAAGGCAATTGATTTTCAATGTTGTTGTGTTGTTCATATGTCTAACAAAGATCTCAATTGTCATGCTTCTATAGGAAGAGAAAGCAAAAATGATTCAGACTCTATTGTTCGTGGCTGGCATAAACACTTTTTTCCAATCATTATTTGGGACTCGTCTGCCTGCAGTAATTGGAGGATCCTACACCTTTGTGCCAACTACCATTTCAATCATTTTGGCTGGTCGCTACAGCGACATTGTGAATCCTCAGGAGGTTGCAATTGGTTCATCAAAAACCTGCTTGTTCTTCACAGTTTTGCTATTTTTGTTATGCTAGAACAATCCTTGTATACCTGATGACTAATTGCTTATAACTATGCAGAAATTTGAGATGATAATGCGTGGAACGCAGGGTGCTCTTATTGTTGCTTCAACCCTCCAAATTATTGTTGGCTTCAGTGGCCTATGGCGCAATGTAGCGAGGTTGCTTGAAATTTTCTTGTTTGTCCATCTTAGGTTTACATTGTGCCGTGTCAGATTATCCATGCAATCGTTTTACTTTCAGATGTTTTTACTTGTTAGTTTTAGGTGATTCTTATATACTATTCTCGACTTAATTTGGTAACACCTAAGTATTTATTATAAATTATTGTGGAAATCAATTGCAACATTGTTATCTTTAAAGTGATCTTGGTGAAAAATTTTCCATCATTTTGTATAGGTTCTTAAGCCCTCTCTCTGCTGTTCCCTTGGTTGCTTTGTCAGGCTTTGGACTTTATGAGCAGGGTTTTCCTGTGGTATGCATATTTGTACAAGAACTAGTCCTTATGATCTCTTACTACCCATAATTATAATTGGCATAATTTACACTTTGTTGATTGTTGATGTTGAATTCTAGCTTGCAAAATGTGTGGAGATTGGGCTCCCAGAAGTTGTCATCCTACTAATATTTTCACAGGTGATTTATGAATGTCTTGATGCTGATTTCCTTTCCATGAACATAATCAGAGCCATTTTTAATCATAGCCCTGAGTTTCTAACATCCACCTATTTCTTCCTTTTCTTTTTTTTCTCTCTTCAATTTAAAGATTAAACATTACATTTTAAAGAAGTGGCATGTCTTTGCAGTACATTCCTCATGTGATGAAAGGAGAAAAGCATGTCATTGATCGCTTTGCAGTCATATTCTCTGTGGCAATTGTGTGGATTTATGCTCATCTCCTCACTGTGGGTGGAGCTTATAAAAATGTGCCACTCACAACTCAAAATTCTTGCAGAACTGATCGTGCTGGAATTATTAGTGGAGCTCCTTGGTAAGAATTTGTCTAGCTCTGTTAATGACAGCAATGTAGAGTACATTGATTAGCTATTTATTTTGGAGGACACTGATGATGAATGATGGTGTTGAATCTTGTTCTGTCAATTGGATATTCTAAACTACAAGAGAAAATGCAATTCAATTTGTTTAACTCCCTAAGTATTGTTGCTGACAAAAATATATTAATCAGGATTAGAATCCCTTATCCTTTTCAATGGGGAGCTCCGACATTTGATGCTGGAGAAGCTTTTGCTATGATGGCTGCTTCATTTGTTGCGCTAGTAGAGGTTTGTTCTTTTTGGTTTCTTATGCTTGTAAACTGGAATACTATATATGCGCATTGTTAAACAAGAGCAGTGAATTCTGAACTTTTTCCCTTCTCTATAACTCTAAGCCGTAGTTGTGTTAGCTTATTGTCCTGCAATCAATTTTTCCAGAATCTCTTTCACTTGGCACATTAATATGATAACATGTCAAACACTTGAGAGAGTTTGCAAGTTCTCAATTCTTATTGTAATTAACAAATGAACGGCTTCTCCTTGAAATCTAGAAGTAGATGATGCACTTTAAGGAATTTGTAACTTCTGTCTTGTTTATAGCAAAATTCTTAAATGCACCCAAAGCGCCACGTGGATATGCTCCATAACCACTAATAAAGTAGCATTTCAGCTAGGACTCATCTTTAACATCCACTTTTAGTTGAAATGTCACTTTGTTAATGGATATAGAATATATCCACGTTACTCCGGTACAGCTAAAAATTTCTCCTTGTTTATCGTCTTATTTCAGTTCAGTTTGCTATTACCTATTTAATAGCTGCTTCTCACATAAAATTACTTGTTCAACAGTCAACTGGTGCTTTTATTGCTGTTTCAAGGTATGCAAGTGCAACTCCAATCCCTCCTTCAGTTCTTAGCGCGGTGTCGGCTGGCAGGTAAACATTAATTGTGAATTGAAAGGAGTTTTTAACCCATCTAATCAATGGACTTCTTTTAATGTGTTATCTAATTATAAAATTACCATTTAGAAATTATCTCAAAAATGGCATTATGAATTTCAGCACGTATACTGTTGTCTTTCTGCTTGCTCTAGATTTCTGTCATTTCTATTTTTCTTTTTTTATTATCATTATTAATCGTTATATCATATGTATCAGGGAGTAGGAATTCTGTTATCTGGCATCTTTGGGACCGGGAATGGATCATCAGTTTCTATGTAAGATTCTAGTTCAAAACTTCCATGAGCTGGACAGACTATATCACCATTTTCTTAGTACATAGTGTGCATGAATCATTACAACAAACATCCTTTTCATTTTCAGAGAGAGTGCTGGACTCTTAGCTTTGACCCGTGTGGGTAGCCGAAGGGTTGTTCAAATATCAGCTGGATTCATGATCTTTTTCTCCATACTTGGTAAGTTCATAAATGCTAGAATTTCGTATGCAATTTTCCCCTTGGTGGAACCTTTGTACCTCTAAACTGCTATATCTATGCAGGAAAATTTGGAGCTGTGTTTGCTTCAATCCCAGCACCAATATTTGCAGCTTTATATTGCCTTTTCTTTGCTTATGTGGGTATGTATGATCAACTCAAGAATCTGGCTTTTTCTTATGATAATTTCATTCGATTTTGATCTATTCAGCATTTTTCTTTCCTTTTTGTTTCCCACAACACAGGTTCAGCTGGCCTCGGTTTCCTTCAATTTTGCAATTTAAACAGTTTCAGAACTAAATTCATCTTAGGATTCTCTATCTTCATGGGCTTCTCTATACCACAATACTTCAATGAGTACACAGCATTCAAGCTCTATGGTCCTGTACACACTCATGCTAGATGGGTAACCAACTTCTCTCATTCTTTCCCGCTTGTTGTTTGAAAGCAATGATGCATGGATGCCTTAAAATAGTTGACGTATTCGTACAAATACATATCGTATTGGATACTTTACTGATACTTTTAAATGCTTCTACTTATATTTTATATGTTTTTAAGTTGATTTATACTGTATCTTAATGCAATAATCGTGTTGTATTTGATACATGTACCAGTATCCTTGCAACATAATTTGAAAGTGCATTCTTTTGTTGATGCTTAGTTCATCTTTTTGCTCCATTTGGCAGTTTAATGACATGATCAATGTGCCATTCTCATCAAAAGCATTTGTTGCTGGTTCACTGGCACTGTTCTTAGACGCCACATTGCACAAGAAAGACAGCCAAACTCGTAAAGACAGAGGCATGCACTGGTGGGACAAGTTCCATTCATTCAAGACAGATACAAGGAGTGAGGAGTTTTACTCTCTACCCTTCAATCTCAACAAGTTCTTCCCTTCTGTGTGATGATTTAGACCATGCTCTTTGAACTTGCATGGCCAAGATAAAGATATGAAGGTGCACCGCACAATGTCTCATTGCGGGTACTACTACATGTGCCTTATAAGTAACTTCGAAATCTTCAATTTCTTCATTCTTAACTATAAAGTAGTTTAGCAATATGAATATCTTCATTTTGGCCGCAGTTTTTGTTTCCTCTCAATTGACCTAGTGGGAAGCTTTAGTTGAGTGGTGTTAACTCAAGAAATTACAAGAGGTAGTCTTTGTTTTGATTATGCTGCCAATAAAATGAAATCCCCAACTTTTGCATAATGCTATGCAATGAATTAGAATGGCTATAAAATAGCTATAACCATTTTTTCTTTTTAGGTTTTTCGTAGAGTGTTCCACGGATATTAATTAAAAAATCAAAGTCAAAATCAGTAACTTTTTTTTAACTTTTTTGTGCATCAACTACCTTGAAATTTTTTTCAAACCTAATTTTTAATACAAAAATTATTATTTTTTATTCCTTAACGAATGCATTTAAAACATTCGTGAGAAAAACCCTCTTCTTATCATAAGATTTTACTTTTCTTCTAAATATATTGAAGAACATCCAAATGTACTACCTTGTGAGGTATTACCTTGTGAGGTAATATCAAAGTATGCGTCCAATTTAAAGTAACTAAATGAGTAAGATTGTGTAATAAAATAATTTTGTATAAAAAATAAAATAAAAAGTTTGTACCATTTTTAATATAAAAAATATTGGAGGCATTTGGCTTTTGTTTAAAATTGTAAAACCATTTTCTTATTTTCACTTAATTTGTTATTTTCAAGTTTTATCAAGGAAATTATAAAAATATGATTTTACTTTTTATTATTTTCTTTATAAAATTGAAAATAAAAAAGAAAATACAGATAAAAATGATATTTTGTAGTTGATAAGAAAACATATTAACTGAAAAAAAAAGGCCAAACATCCGCTTGGTGAGAAATTTTCCATTTTTGGTTGGGTCTTCCCCTTTGTGAACCAATTATTTGGGTCAAAATTGCATTATGCAAAGACAAATCTGGGCCGCAGTTGATGCATGAGGGAAGTAGTTAATTAATAGCTTCCTTACACTGCACCCTGAACTTCGAATTCCAACCCTAGCCCAGATCCTCCTCCCCAATTAAAATAAATAAATAAATAAATAAAGACATGTTGGGACATCAACCTATGATATTGCGATAATGAATCTGTTCAAGTCAAACTTTCATATATTAAGATTATGTGTTATTACTCACCCTCAATTCTTCTATGTTACATGTTTTGTTTGGGTCCCATATTTGAATCAGTAGTGGGAGATTAGACATAATAATGTCATATAAAATTTTGATATGAGAGAATTTATTCACATGATATTAATGCTTGTTCTGTTACGCTGATTAATTAATTATCACAACACATTTTTTTCTTATTCTTATTTTTTCTTGAGACCTTAGGTTTTTTCTCTTTTCTTATCTGTTGTGTAAAAAAAAAAAACTTTGCTTAGCTAAAAGTAGAAATTGGAGCACGTGGTTGAAGCCTCAACAACAAAGGTGGTAGACTTGTTGCAATCCTACATCATCAGGGGTCCATCCTCCATCCCCACTATTCCCCCTCCCCAGACTTTATGAGAGGAAAAAAAAAAGGTTGGAACACTATAAAGCCAAAGTTGGAACACAACATCAGAGCCAAAAAGCATGACAAGATAGACTCACGAATGAGAGAATGAGAATTGACTCATCCTTTGGCTGTTATGATATATGGATGGCCATTACCAGTTGTTCCAATGTCTATTTAGCAGAGCTTTATAGCTATGTGAAAAGTTTTGGGATTCTTGGTTTTGAAATAGATCCATATGAAAGCTCTCACACTGTCTGTACGTCCGTGATCCGGCACAGATACGTTGTTAATAGCACGGGAATTTCCAAGGCTTTTTGGCCACTATAACATCGGTAAATTTCCTAAATAAGCCATTGTTTATATCAATTACAATTACCCACGTTGAGATCGTAATATATTATACAATCTCTAAATTCTTATTCAAAAGTGTTGCAAAATATTAATATCATGAAAGCTCTTGTCTCAAAAACTTTTTGATTTTGGAGGGAAAGGAAGGGAAGATGAACTTATAATATAATTTTATAGTACAAATCCATCCCATCCTCTCATTTTTTTTCTCCAAAATTTCATAAACATATTCTAAGTTGTTGGATTATGGCACATTCATGACTTTATCTCGTTTCCTTACACGCAAATACCTTTTTTGGGCTTAGAGGCTTTGATAATGTTTGAAATCATCTATCACCAAAAGTTTAGGCACATGAATAATTTTATATATAATAATTTATTTAGTCCTAAAAAATTTATGATATTAGTTTAGGACTAAATTTAATCCAAATGTATTGGTCAGAAAATTACCAATTAATAATCATAAAAAATTACTAATTAATATATGTGATGTTATGTGAGGATGTATCATGTTATATGATAATATGACATATTACTTATTGAAGACAAAAACTCTATTTTTGTCCTATATCTTTTATCAATATTGTGATTTATATTTCATCCCATCTTTTCGTTCAATTTCATCTCAAGTGTTTTGATAAAATCTTAATGTTATCTTATATAATAACATTGTCAAAAAAATTTAAATAAAAATTGTTAATCTAGTTTAAACGTGTCTATTTTTATCTCGTATAGATGTCATGTTATACATGTGAAAGCCTTTTATTTCTTGTCTTTGATCTTTTGCACTTCAGTGTTCATAGTTAGGATTTGTTTATAAATAAGATCAATTTCACTTTAACACGTATGATTAGATAAAATTAAAATAGAGTTTTTGCATGTATCATATAAGGCACTTATATGTGATAGGAATAGATAGTCAAATCAGTAATATTCATTAATAAAATTTGCAGTAGTAATGGTGAATGCAAAAATATTGAGACTTTATTCGAAGTTATGAATGAAACTAAAACAAAAAAATTGGGACAAAATCGATAAATCATCAAAAGATCGGAGACAAAAGTGAAACTTTTGTCTTTATCAAAATTAATGCTAAACTAGTTCTCAAAAAGAGCTGTAGAATACCAATTTTGTTATTAAAGTTCTAAGGGATGAGATTAGTTTCTTACATAACTCTTTTGAGAAATAACACAAAATCTATCTTAATAGGCTTATTTCCTATTTAATGATTAAGTTTAATTAGTATTTAATATTTATTCCAAACATTACCACAAAGTTTATAATATGGAGATAAGAGTTATAAGAATAACTGAAAAAATTGATTAAAAAATTAACTTTTATTAATAATGCAAATAGTAGCTATATTCAGTAATAAATTTAAGGATTACATTATTCAAATGCGCAATTTCCACTTAATGCATCGCCCACATCATGTAAATACTTTTTTTTTTAATTTGAACAATTATATCTACTGTAAAAATAAATATGATAATAATTGCTTTTATTATACAAAAAAAAAAGCTTTTAAACTTAGAAGTAAAATAATTATAAAAAATTGAAAAGAACAAAATAACCCGCAATTTGTATGCATAAATAACCTACTATCAGTAGAAAAAATTACATACTTTTTATGATGAAAGTTGCGTTAATATAATTATAAATATATTATACGTATTCCATACATAGTAAGGATATATCATTCATTAATCCCAAAGGATATCGGCATCAAGGTCACCATCACCAAATCATCATGTCAACTTTTGAAATTCCTAAACAATTTATGGAAAGTCGGAAGGAATAATCATCAAATTGAGTAAAGTGTTATTTTAATTCCTGAAATTGTAAGCGTGTTTTACTTTAGTCTTTGAAATTTTGAAATTAACTTTTTAATCCCTAAAAATTTATTTCATAAGTCATTTTAGTCCTTAGTTGAATAAACATTAGTCAACTGTTACTTTTCCGACGTGACACGTTAAGTGACATGTGGCATACCACGTGATGTTGACGTGTCATGTTGATTTCACGTGGCATGATGATGTGGCACCAAACCAAAATAGATTTAGATTAATTCCTAAAATTTCTAAATTTGTCAAAATAGTCCTTGGAATTTTTTTAAATGTGTCAAAAAAGTCCTAAAATCCCAAAATTTCTCCTATTTTATTTTAATAAATCTAAATCCTCAGTATTCCATAAATCGACTTATTTCTCTCTTATTTTTGCACTCTACTTAAACAAGGATCTTTCTCACATAGAATAATAATGAAAAGATAATGTATCACCAATAATAAGGTTTTAAATATGCCCTTGATGAACTTCATCCATGCTTTGTAATATAATGTTTCCCTTGCATCCTATTTTTCATATTTTAAAATCCAATTTATTTCAAGAAATATAATGTAATAGCTAATAAATTAATTATATTAGCTAAGTATGGAGGGTCTCAAATTTGGACTAATCAAACTCTTAATTGTGTTTAGGATATTTAAAAATATGGGTTATCTAAATAGGGTGTGAAAATGAGAGAGAAATAAGTGGATTCAATAATTATTGATGATTTAGATTTTATAACCAAAAGAGAATAAATTTGGATTTGGATTTTTTTTAACATATTTTAGAAAATTTCAGAGACTATTTTGAAATATTTGAAAATTTCAAGGACCAATATGAGCCTATTTTGATTTGGTGCCACATCAGCATGTCACGTGGGATCAACATGATATGTAATCCACATGTGGCATGCCACTGTCACTTAACGTCACGTTAGAAAAAAGTAATGGTTAACTAATGTTTGTTTAACTAGGGACTAAGTAACCTATGAAATGAAATTTTAGGAATTAAAGATTTAATTTCAAAATTTCAAGAATTAAAGCAAAACACACTTACAATTTCAAGAACTAAAATGACACTTTACTCTAACCAAATTCTTTAGCCATGCCATTTGGGGAAAAGTCTACTTTACCTAACGTAGGGCAAATTAAGAATTAAAATCCTTCCTACTTTGAGCAGTGCCTTTTTTTTTTTTTGCTCTAACTAAATGGCTTGGAAAATATCGATTACTAATCAAGATTCATGGTCATATTTTCTTTGGCTTTTTCACCTTAATAAAATAAAAAAATGCTTTAATTTCAGAAATGCTGGACTTGATAATTAATTAAGAGGAATACAAATATTTCATATATATAGGAGAAATCACTTAAGTTAAAACGATTACGTTAAAACGAGAAATTGCTTAACTTATAGTGATTTGTAACTTAAACGAAATCGTTGTAATTTACAGCAATTTCCAATTAAGATTGCCTATATATACAAAATCGATGGAAGCGGTCCACACTATGGTCATTTTCAAATGTTTCCTTTTTTCACTCACATTCTCTAGTCTTAAAGTGCTGACGGGTAGTTGAAATGACTAGAAGTAATATTTACCGCTTTGATGATGTAACCCACATTTGGAAAAGCTAGAGGAAAAGGTAATTTTTTTCTTATATGCAATACTTTAAATTTAATTTTAGGTCTAGTGTTTGCAATTAGGGTTTGGGGCTTGGTTAATGTTTGTAATTAGGTAGTAATTATAGTAGTAGGAAGGGTTTGGCTAGGGTTTGTGATCAAGTAATAATTATAGCGATTTAGGATTAACAAGGTTTGTAATTAGGTAATAATTGTATATAAGATTAAGATTAAAAGTTGTCATTAGTATATGGGGATGATTACCTAATTAATTAGATTTAGAAATAAATATTATTTAAGTTATTTATGTATAATAATAATTAGGGCAAATTACAGGAAATTCAGGACCTACCCTGAATTCCTTCAATATTACACTTACTCCCTTATAGTTTTTAAAATTACACTCACCTCCCTTATTCCTAATTAATTTACTAAGTTACCCTTTATTAAAAAAAAAAAACACACTATCTTCTTTCTCCTCACCCCATCACCACCGCCACCAACTCCCACTCATCAACTACAACCATAGTCATTGCAACAAACCCCCCACATAACCCCACCACCAAGCCCCACCCCATTCCATCCATAGTCACTTCACTAACCACCCACAGGCCACAAATCCAACCAGGTTAGAGGAGACAACACAATCTATGATGGAAAACAATGAAGGTGAGACCATGGAGACAAACACAATACAAGGCAAGACAACACGTGGTCGACGATGGTGGCTCCTTCAGTCTTCGTTCATGCTAGTGAGATGGGGATGATAGGTTAGTGGTGGTTTGTCATTCAGCTCACCACGACCACCACTGTCATCACTCCAGCCTTCGCCTTATCACTTTGTCTCTGATAGTCACGTTCCATGGAGCTTGCTTCCTCCATAGTGGTGGCATAGGGACGTGGAGGTTCAGGTTTGTGAAATGCAAGGCAAGAGGATGAAGAAGCGACGCGCCAGTCAACCAGAAGAAAGTGACGGCCTTCTTCCTCCAGTGCGACTACGGCACAACAATAGCCAAAAGCGCAGACCATTCTTCTTCACGTGAACGAGACAACAACCTTCACCATAGCAGCGGTGGTCATGGATGAGGGTTGAGGAAGGTGAGTGGCTGAGCTGCCTTGAGAAGGAAGAAGATTAGGATGTTAGGGTGTTTTTTAATAAAGGGTAACTTGGTAAATTAATTAGGAATAAGGGAGGTGAGTGTAATTTTGAAAACTAGAATGAGATAAGTGTAATATTGAAGGAACTCAGGGAAGGTAATTTGCCCTAACAATTAAGTCAGGACAGTCTTTAATAATTATTAAAGTTATTTTTATATTACCTTAATAATTATTTAGCGTGATATCTGAGTATTTTTATTTTGTAACAAATTCATACAGCTTGATTAAGTGTTGCATCCTAAGCATGGGCTTGAAGCGCCTCCACATCCCCGCATGAAGCTACTCTGGAGGTAGTAGGGTTTTGGGAGGCTACCAGATTGGCCACTTTGAGTATGATAGAGCTCTATGTAGCGCTCTTGTTAAGGAATGGTGCATGGAAACACATACCTTTCACCTTCCCTACGGAGAATGCACTATCACCCTTGAGGACGTGGCATTTCATATGGGCTTTGAGTCGATGGGTTGCCTGTTAGGTATAGGTGGGTGGAGACCATAAGAGACATATGGCCGATATGTAAGGAATTTCTCGGAGATGTACCACCCTTGGATAAAGATCAAGTTCTATGGTGAACCTATCATGGTTTGAAAGGGCATTTTTGAGGGATTTTGATTTGTTGCTCATTCAGACTTAGTTGTGCAACAACATACTGAGGCTTGCATAATTTAGCCAATTGGTCTGTTTTTAATGACTGACAAATCTAGCTTTTGAGTTCACATAAAGGGGTTGCAGCACTTGCGATAGTTTCACTTATGCGGGACTTTCAACTTGGGCTTCGCAGTGTTGGCGACCTTTACCGCCGTCGAGCGAACCATCATGATGTGACAAAGCTTGGAGGTTGTGTCGGGTTACTATTGTCATGGGCCCATAATCGGATCCCTACACTTTGATCAGTTGGACATTATGAGGTTAGATGGCCTTGAACAAGTAGGTATTCTACTATGTTATTTTTTTATTTTTATGTTACATTTATCCTTTCACATTATGTCTAAGAAATGAATTAATTTGTGTTCAGTTGGGTGGGATTGAAGAGGACAATCCAAATAGGTCTCAATTACTGCATATGAGGCTACTCATTGATGCCATCCCTATTGATAGGTAAGTTTTTTTTTTTTTTTGATTCAAAAATTGGGTAGTGTCTTTGATAGTTTAAGTGCAGAATTTGCTAATACATTTCTTTTAAATTACTGCAGTTTGTATGGACTTCGTATATGGACCCTAGTATTATTGTTATTACTCCTTCCGTAGGTGATGGCTAAGGCCGTCCTGGGCATGTGCCACTGCATTGATATGCTTCGAGATTGTGGAGTGACATCAGTGGATTGTGTCATCTCCAGCTAGGGAAGGAGGGCAGGCAACGTATTTTGTAGGAGTCAGTCAACATTTATAGGCTCCATGCTATAGACAGGCGTGGTTGGATAGGCAGTGGTAGCCTACAGCATGTAGAGTACCATCGATATTGGGGGGAATTGCTGGCATACGTAGTTCTCTTTGAGCAGTCATATGACTTTCATCCCTCCGCTGAGGAAGATTTTTATCTACCCTAGGTTTTGCAAGACCCTCGTGATGCCGGCCTACCCTGATGTACCATAAGAGGGACTACCCTTGCCTATGTTGTCACGCGGAAGGGAGCACCAGATTGATGCTGTCAATAGTGACGTGAGCCTGAAACAAGCTTCCATGTCCTTGCAACACCTTGATGGATATTGTCATATCTACTTCCACTATAGGGAGCATATAGTGACACATGACATTACTATCCAATTGGTAGTGGTGTTGCAATTGTGAAGCAAAGAAACATGTGTGCGACCCATTATACTTCCGAACAATCTAGACTTTCTTTCTTTGGCTATATGACACATGTATAGCCCAATTACACCCGCACCAAACACACCTGCCATGATAAATGTCGTGGTCTAGCTCTTAAACTCTAAACTCATAAAACCTTCAAATGTTGTAATTTTTAACAGCAAACATTATAGCATCTTTGTCACGAAATAGTTGCCGATACGAAACTCTCTTTTCACATTCAAATTGCAAAGCTCTACCAACGACACTAGATCCAAGCACCTAAATCACCACTAATTCCTGAAAATCTGTCAAATGCATTGCTTCCAACTCGGTGATGAATTGTGACTAGGTCAATATTGAGAAAAGACTAGGACCACGACTAGATCCCTTGACCTCAGGTAACATGCTCTACCTCCTTGTCTAATCCTCCATTGTTGCTAACTAGCACTAGCACCAACTCATCCTTATCAGCATTTATATCCACTTTAGCACCAACACAAGCCTCAATGCCTCTACTAGGTTTGGTAATGACTGTGCAACTTGATATCTAAGTTGTGCAAGAGTAAGATGTTTATTAGGATTTGCAAATTCTTCAAAAGTTGGGGATCATTGAGGCATTTCAAAGGTTAGAGCCGTGCCATGCATTTCGAATACCGCCTGACCCAAGATGCGAAGTTCCTTGCGTATGTTGGTTGAGGAACAGATCCCCAAGTTTCAAGTGACACTCCTCTAGGATGACTAACACTTCCATGATCCGAACTTCTGGAAACCTATTGCTCATGTCAAACATTAACCTCACCTCGGCATCATTGGTCATATTTGTCCGAGTGGTCATATTTGTTTTGAGTGCATTTGAAAAGACAATAATTTGTTAATATATACAAAAAATCAATTATCACTCTCAACAAAAATTATCAATTTTTCTTTCAAAACATTTTGTGTTGAATTTAAGCAATAATTTGTTAGTATATACAAGTGAAAGTGAGTATATCTTGCAAAAGCCTAAGGAATAGAGGCGTATAGCAATGTGGCTGGATGTGGGTGTGAGTGCTTTATGCCTCTTGCATGTGGGAATGAGAACAAAAGTTTTTATAAGAATTCAATAAGACATAAGACTCTAATTATAAATCAAAACAAATGATAGTTTTTTCAAGATAATTTTATTAATTAAAAGCACTTCTTTTAGAAAAGAAAAAACACTTATGCTTCTTTATTTTTTAGTAGTTGAGTATCGCTAGATTAAGAAAAAGTGACATGATAGTTTTTTTAATTACAATTTTTTTTAATAAACCAACCCAAACACCAGCAAAATGTATAAAAGAATTTTTTTAAAAAACATTTTTTAAAAAAGTCAATCCAAACACACTCTAAATTAAATAATAATATAAAAAAAGCTTTACATGATATATCACATTGAATCTTTAAAAAATATTACATTAATAATATGTCAAGAGTTAATATCACATAATAATATAGCATTATAATTAGAAGAATATACTAACGTTAATAAGGTGTTGCTTCAAGCGGAAAGAGCTCGAAACCGTAGATATGTGATTTTGGGTTTAATTTCTAAATTTATCTTTATAATAGAATGTCAAAACAAACCCTTACCTAAACATATAACCGTATTTCGTGACATTACTTCTTACTTGGGATATTATGAGAAAAAATATATGTAACAAACTTTTATAGTCAAACAGCATTAAAATTTATTACATTGGAGTCACACCATAAACATTAATGATTGAGATCATCTCAAATAGGGAGGAGAGAATCTCAAAAATGACATATTTGAAGGAGGGATTGAGACTATGTGATGCTAGAAAAGTAATGGACAGGTGGCCATATGGCATGATTTGTTTGCTAATACAGTCTGTCTTACCTTGTTGGGTTCTGAGAGAGGGTGGTGGACCTTTCGGTTTTGGCTTTAGCTCCCAAACATACACATGATCATTATTATGCTTATGCGATGCATCAGCATCACTCTCCAACACTCTCTAGTCTCTTCTCTCTCTATCTCCATCTCTGTTTCTTTCATTGCCGTCTTAGGAATCTCGTGCACTCTCCCTCTCTCTAACTCTTATGCCATCAGCCATGGCTTCCATCATCGAATCTGGTTGGCAGGTTCTGTCTTCTGCACCCATTCTTTGCATTTTTTTAGAATTGGTTATACCTTTCAGATACCCTTTTGTGCTTTTTATGGCAAAGTTATTGGCTTTTTCCAAATTCCATGTGTTTTGTGGTATTTATACGTGGATGTCAGGGTTTATTATGATTTTAGTATATGCGATTGGAACAATGGTTTTATGGGACGGTAGGTATAAGCAATGATTGTTGTTATGTTATCTGATATATTGTGTGTGCTTGATTAGAAATGGTACCTGACTGGGGCTATGTTGATGGGAACCACGCATTTTCATTGTCATGGTTGTGTTGATGATACTGAGAAAAATGCTGTGTTATGCTCAAGTTGGAAGTTGGATTGTTGTTACTTTGCTGTCAGCTTGATTATTTCTTGTAGATCAGTGTCACTGATGAATTTTCAAATCAAAACACGGTGGTTTTTTTTTTTTTTTTAAAATATGCTTCTTATTTTTTAAAACTTTTTATTGCCCCCCATGATCCACATTCCTTGAAATGATGAAACAGCATATAGTTAACAACTTGAAACTCTGGTGTAATCTTGTATGCATGTTTGATTTGATGATGGATATACTGTACAGTAACACAGCCATAGAATCCTGTGGATTGCTTGGTTACATATTTGTACTGTTTCAACAAAATCAGGCTTGATGTTTGCTCATGTTGACGGTTTGGGTTTTTGAGAAATAAAATTCTTTCTTTCTCTTCTCGATGCTGCAGTACTTGATCACGCATTTCAGTGACTTTCAATTGGCATGTTTGGGTAGTTTCTTTCTACATGAAAGCATTTTCTTCTTATCAGGACTTCCCTTCATATGGCTTGAGAGGGCTGGATGGCTGAGCAAGTACAAGATTCAGGTCTGCCTTTATTCAACTTCGTTGTTATCTTTAGATTGTATGATTTCCTCCATTTGTTTTACAATCTAGAAAGTTAATGTTTTATTGTTTCATTTTTCTTTCCTTCTTCTAAATGAATTTTAGCGAGTTGTATCTTGAAGAAATCATTCATAACTAAAACTGCTTCAACTTAGTTTTACTTTGACATGATAGGTATGATACTTAGGATAAAACCTTGTTCTTCATATCACATATTCACTTTTCCCTGTTTTCTATGGTGCTATGACCACTGCTATTTCGGCCTTCACTAGTGGAAGGTCTGGGAGATTTCCCTTTTCGGTTTCTTCTTCCTTATATGTATGTCTTACATTGGTAGATGTTATAGTAATTCTGTTTGGTGTTGATTGTCAAATTTTTGGTTAGCCATTCTGCACAACAAATTTCCACCCAAGATCATGCAGCATTGTTTTCTTTTTAATACCTGTTTATGGTATAGCTGAATAATGCATTAACTGAAACTCCCTGATGCCAGCAGGAAATGATTATTGCTCTGCATTCCACTTGTAAATATGTAGTTAAATACTTTAGGGGTTAAAAAAGAAAATAAAACCTGGTGTGATCTTGGTTTACAATCAAATTTCCCTGTTGGTTCCAACGTGCGGAACTTACTGCACGACTCATCATTCATCTCCCTCTTCATGTTTTTTCTTAGGCTGAAGCCTTGTCTAATCAACGTGCAAATTTGTTGTTGCTGCTTTTGCTTCCTTTAATGCAGGCGAAAATAACACCCCTGCAGCTCAAGAGAGATGTATTCTTCGCTTGTTGCTTTATCATTTTGGAGTCAATCTGCCTGTTATGATTTTTTCATATCCTGTCTTCAGATACATGGGCATGCAGAGTAGTTTTCCCCTACCCTCCTGGTATTTTCAGGTTCTATTGAGCACTTTCATTATCATATTCTAGACATAGCAGTCCCATTTTAGGAGGTTTTCCTATAAATTTTTGGAATATGCCTTTCCATCTGGTCTACTTAGCAAGTTCAATTTTGGTTTTTCAGGAAAGTAGTTCTAACTCAAATATTATTTTACTTCATCTTGGAGGACTTTATATTCTACTGGGGACATAGGGTATTGCACACAAAATGGCTATACAAGCATGTACACAGTGTTCATCATGAGTAAGTGTTATGGGGCTTTGGTTTATTACTTTATTACATTGATTTTCTGCAAGCTATGAAGTTTTGATTAAATCCAAATGTGTTTCCTTATATTGTGAAGGTATGCTACACCATTTGGACTCACTTCTGAATATGCTCATCCTGCTGAGATACTTTTCCTTGGATTTGCTACTATATTTGGTCCAGCCATCACTGGGCCCCATTTGATAACTCTCTGGTTATGGATGGTTCTGAGAGTCCTAGAGACGGTTGAGGCACACTGTGGTTACCATTTTCCATGGAGTCTCTCAAACTTCCTTCCATTGTATGGGGGGTGAGTGTGAAGTTTCTTGTCCTTCACTTGACACCAGCTATTTGGTTTATTCTGCTATTATGCTGGTTGTTAAACTTTGCATTGTCGCTTTCAGAGCTGATTTCCATGACTACCATCACCGTTTGCTATACACCAAGTCTGGAAACTATTCATCAACTTTTACGTACATGGACTGGTAAGTATTGGACATTTTCTGCTTAAAGCATAATTATCCTTTTCCATTATAAAAGGGCTATTTGGTTTCAGTTTTCATTTACTGTTCTTTGTTTTCATAACTCTGTGAAGGAAATAGTGAAAATAGGAAATAAAAATTTAAGAGCGCGTTTGGTTTTTGAAAATATTTCTTGTTTTTATTTTCTATTTTCATTTCTAAAAATGATTTTCATTTACAAATTTCCAAATTTGAGAAATGTATTTGGCATGTAAAAGTAGATTCTATTTTCAAAATGAGAAAACACTGAAAATATGTTTGGTATGTTTGTTTTCAAAATATATTTTTTTAAACTAAATCTATAATAATATAATTATACTTATCATTAAACAATAAAAAATATGTATACATGTAAAAAAATATGATATATGAAAGTACTAGTTTTTGAGTTTAACATTATCGTATATAATGTTTATTTATTTATAACTTGTGGCTGGAAATTTACCACGTGTTCCACTAACTAAATTTATTAATATTTTAAATACTCATGGTTAAATCACAATCCTGGATTTCAAAAGTACCGATAACCTTGGAATACTATAACAAAAACCATATATATATATATATTAAATAAAAGCCCAGAAAATTCCTTTAGATCACGAACAAAATTCCCAGAACTATCTGCAATCTGAACCATAGCCACCACCTTCACTTCACCATGAAACCACCGTAATCCTAGTTGTGGACAACTTCCCTCACCGTTCTTGCTTTGCTGTGAAATGCCACCATCACCACTAGCTACATATCACTACCCAGCCTTGCTCTTGTGTACTTGCAACCGACCTGAACGACACGAACTTGGCATCATCATTGAACCAAAACATTGCCGCAACTATCATCAAATCGCACAACTGCTTGTAGAGACCCACCTTGCCCTCACCTATTTCCTCGCCAGAATCGCACCCTTGGCCGCATGGCACCGTGCCTAGTATTGAACCCTCCGCTGCATGGCACCATGCCTAGTGTCATTGATGATGCCTTGCTGCCTATGCCTTTGTTTAAGTGTTTCTCATACAGCCTCTTACTTGTGTTGTCACTTAGACAATGCCTCACCAAGGGCCTCACCAATCTGTGTGAGAGCAGAGCAAATTGGGGCATCACGAATCAGTTGCATGGGGGCATCACGAATCAGTTGTAGGGGCGGCACCTTGCAGAATAGCGACGGAGCGAGCAGTGCAGACGGTCTCTGGCAGTGCTGCGGCACGATGGCAGTCTTGGATGTTGAGGGTGGTGCTGCTAAGCGAGGAAGCATAGTTCGTTAAGGAACTTTTCTGGTCTTTGGAATGGCAGATTAGAGTTGGTTTTCAGTGCTTGGTTGAAAAAGAAATAGAAGTTTATTATAATTACAAAAGAACCACTGTGTTTTGGTTTGAAAACGTTTTCACCAGCATATTGAAAATACATTGAAAACACAGGAAATGTGAAAATGATGTTTCCAAATTTCCACTAAATTTAGAAAATATTCTCTGAGAATATTTTCAATAAAACCAAACCAAACACATTTTCATCCTTGGTTTCTATTTTCAATTAAAATGAAAATAGAAAGCATTCAAACCAAACGCCCTCTAAAACAGGATTTTATTGTTTTCACTGTTTTATACTTTCATTTCATTCACAAAATTCTGAAAATAAAAAATATAGAAAATGAAAACAGAACATGGAAATAGTAGTCAAACAGGAGGCCCCATTTGGTTACTGTAATTGGACAAATATCAAAAATGACTTAACTGGCATTTGGTGATGCCTTGTAATTTCTATGTTGTGCTAGATTATTGATTATGTTACTAATCTTTCTGTTCTACCATATTAGGATATTTGGAACTGATGCAGGGTACAGAACGTTGAAAGCACTGAAGAACATGGGAGTTGAAGACAGTTGCGACCAAAAGGAACAATGAAAGAACAAATTTTTGGGAATATCCGGGAGGAATCATTAGAAAGTTGATTTCCAACTTAAGGGCATATTTGAAAAAATGCCTTTTCCTATGAACACCTGGTGTGTTCTTGTGTTTTGATAGCTGTTCTTGATGACAAAGTGCAGAGCCTTTTTTGGACGCCCTTTTATGTGAAGGGGGGGGGGGGGGAACTCTAGTGGCAGTTGTTTCAATTTTGGGATGATGTCCCCCTATTGCTCATCTAATATTCTTGATATAATCCAACTTTTCCTGGGGGCACTTGACTGTTATTTTATCTGTTTGACAAATAGAGAAGATAAATGACGATCCAGATTAATTATTCTTATGCTTGATTGAACGAGCCATGAAATATCTAGGTATATTCTAGAAAGCTAGGTTGGAGCCTTGTGTATTGGGTCATCCCTTTTTATTTTTTATTTTTTAAAAATTCTAGAAAGCTGTAGTGAGAATCTGGTTTAAGTGCAAATTGTGTGTAGGTGTCACACTAAATGGTCTTGGACTCTTTGTTGACATCCTTTCTGTTTGATCTCACAATTGAAGAGAAGATTAAGAAACATGAGAATAGGTGAGATCACGTGCAGAACAAACTTCCGAGTTTTTTGTGTCACTAAAACACGAGGACTCTATTTTTTCAGACTAGAATTCTAATGTAGTTAGTAGGTGTGGGTAATGTGTGATGCGCATCAATTTTCGTTGCACATGTTCGCATCTGCATGAGGAAAAGATCTAGCGAGTCAGTGCTAATGCTAATAATCTTGGGAAAATTCCACGCCTCGAGTGCGTTTTTAACTCTGTTAGAAGCACCGAAGCAGCTACCTTTTGCTTAGTTGGGCAAGTTCAGTTTAGTCCAAGTTCGATTATACGCCTTTCACGTGTTCTCGGATGGGTTTTTTTTTTTTTTCCTCTTTTTGGTGCATTAAAATTTTGAAAGTAATGATATTAAAATTTACGGCCTCATGTATCAAGGGATTAATTTCTTTATGAGTAAATATCTAAATTGGTCCTTGACAATTTCTTTGATGGATAAATTAATTGCTAACAATTATAAACACCAAAATTGATCCATCACAATTGTAAAAATGGACATTGTAGGTCTTGAAAGGCTGTGAAGGTCATCAGAGGGTGGAAAAAGCTCAGCTGAGAGGAAGGTGAAGCCGTTTGAGAGGAAAAGGGATGGATCAGGAGGAGGCGAAGCTGGCTGAAGAAGAAGCGATGACATGTGGTAGACTGTGTCACATGGTTCTCGGCACGCTCAGGCGAGCTCTGTCTTGTCTTGTCTAACTATATTTCCTCTAGATGGCTCCACCTTCTCCCAACCGAGCTCATTTTTCAACTCCTCCTCTCAGATATTGAGGCGGGTCAGGGACTATAATATCTTATTTTAACAATTGGAATTTGGGTGTTTAATTAGGGTTAGAATTTATCCATAAAATAAATTATCAAAGCAATTTGGGTGTTTACACTTTCCTTACATTGAGTGTAAAACTGTAAAAGTTACTTTCATATAGTTACCTAATTATATATTGTCATATAAGTATTTTACGTGTGTGCATCAATACATAGGTACTTTTTTCAGTTCTTGGTTGAAGGTTTGGACAAATCAACCATCAAAGTGTGCTGTCAATTTTGATCGAGAGAGAAAACTTGGGCCCATGGAAGATTTCCGTAGCCCAAGGATTGTGGGCCCCAAGATCCGAAATCGTTGAAGGCCCAAACAAAGAGGTTAAGGTTTTAGTGCTTGCAACCGGCACTCACTCGCAGTAGCAGAGGGAGAGGGATCAGAGAGAGAGAGAGAAGGGAATAGAATCAGAATTGAGAAGCAGCGATAGCGATGGGTTCGAAAGGGCAAAGATGGAGCGAGCTGGAGGAGGAGGACGACGAGAACCTGGACTTCCTGCTGCCGCCGAGGCAGGTGATAGGGCCGGACCAGAACGGGATAAAGAAGGTGATAGAGTACAGGTTCAGCGACGACGGCAGCAAGGTCAAGATCACAACCACCACGCGCACCCGCAAGCTCGCCAACGCCCGCCTCAGCAAGCGCGCCGTTGAGCGCCGCTCCTGGCCCAAGTTCGGCGACGCCGTCCACGAGGACGTCGGCAGCCGCCTCACCATGGTCTCCACCGAAGAGATCCTCCTCGAGCGCCCCAAGCCTCTCGGTTTGTTCCTCTGTGCTATCTCTCTCTCTCTCCATTTACGCTAAACTCAATCTAGGGTTTTTTTTTTACTTCTCTCTCTCTCTATTTAAGTTGGTGAATAATCCGTGCCCTAAAATTTTGGGATGAGGATACTCTGAATGCTTGTTATCAACACGAGTGTGTCATGTTATAAGAGAGAGGAAGAAACAAAAATAAAATTCGTAAATTAATGTGAATAATAGTGAATTATGAGCTCATAATATGTTTTGACATGGTTTTGATAGTATACAGTTTGCAGTGAATGATGTTCATTACCAAAAAAAAAGAAAAGAATTCTAAGAATTCATGTTATTTTCTTCTTCGAGGATCCGACCCAAAGCAAAATTGTAATACCGCTGTCTAACCCAACCCTTTGGGACAGGCTATATGGAGATTTGAAATAAAGTACCAATGCAGGCAAAGTTTAATTAATTTGTTGGATAATCTGAATGCGAAAATTTTTGGTATTTTTGTAAGTGTTTACGCTAATACTTCTTTATATGATCATATATTATCGAATCAACAAAACATGTTACACTCTGTTTCCACTAGTTTGAAAGTCATATATATGAAAGGGTCTGATTGGATAGCATGTTGGAGTCACTGTCAGTTCACTTACATTAAATCCTTTTTGTATTTGTTTATTTTCTTTTCCGGGTTTCATAATGTGGGGATGCTTTTTTTTTTTTTCTCACGTTTGTTCTTTCGTTGATGTGAGGTGCAATCTGCATGGTTTGTGTGCATTTGAATTGGAATGGTGGTCTATCTTGAATTTTATGTTTCTGGACACCTAAAAAATCTTCAGAGTACCTGCAAGGAGTATTGTTTTTAGCTCCACTTTAGAGGATCATTATTAATAACGTTTTGTTGAAGGGTAAAAATGGGGGCAATTCCCTTTGTGAAATAATTCACGAAACTCATCAATGTAATTTTTACTCTCAAATCAATCACATCAATAGTTAATTACATTCACCTTGTGCTTCTTATGGTATCTATGAGACTCTTGTCAAAGCGGAGGTGGTATTATTTGAGTTTGTGTGCATCATGTAGGTGTATGTTACCATGCATGCCTCCGCTGATAGAGGATTATCCTGTCATCAGTGTAATATAACTTTGCAATTTCTAACAGGTGCCAAAACTGAGGAACCAAAGGCTTCTGGTGACCCACTCACTCAATTCCAGAAAGGTGCTGTTCTTATGGTCTGTAGGACTTGTGGGAAGAAGGGTGACCACTGGACTTCAAGGTGTCCATACAAGGATCTTGCCCCGCCAGCTGAGGGATTCGTTGACAAGCCTCCCGTTTCTGATGCCACAACTGCTGCTCCTGGCTCAACAAAGGGAGCGTACGTGCCTCCTGGAATGAGAGCTGGTGCAGAGAGGACTGGATCGGACATGCGGCGCAGGAACGATGAGAATTCTGTTAGGGTCACCAACCTCTCGGAGGACACTAGAGAGCCTGATTTGCTTGAATTGTTCCGTCCTTTCGGCGCTGTGAGCAGAGTCTATGTTGCTATTGATCAAAAGACTGGCATGAGCAGAGGGTTTGGCTTTGTTAACTTTGTAAACAGGGAAGATGCGCAAAGAGCTATTAACAAACTCAATGGGTATGGCTACGACAATCTCATCCTCAGAGTTGAATGGGCCACCCCCAGGGCAAACTAGATCCTTGTTTGTTTTCTGCCTCCTCCTCCTCCTTTTTAAGAAAGAACGGCCTCTTAAACTTTTCTCTAATTTTTGCAAGAGTATTGTATTATCTGCCTCTTTTGAGGTTTTTATTTATCGATTTAAAAAGTAAACTTTGATTACTTTGATTCATGATCTCTTTCGTTGATGAATGTAGAAGAGTTGATTGCTTGGTTAAATATAATTTTCTTCCCTTGCTGGGCATTTCAAAATAGGGTGCCTTAATTGGAAAATATAGATGAAGTTTAATGGTCTCTTTCATGGCATGGATTTCATACAGTGATTTTCACATGCAGTTGAGATTAGAGAAAAAAATTCTTTCCTCGTCTTGATTAGGACAACGCTGAGTACGGTGTTATACATTTACAATGTAGCTCAAGTGAAGGAATATAATGGAGCCACAGAAAAAGGATTATAGAAACATTTTTTGAATTGAGGGATATTTTCTTCCCCATAGTTCTAAAATTTCTCCAGTTAAATTAGATTGAGAGTAAAGAAAAAACCTGTCTTTACACAATGAGAATTAGTTCTCTTGACGTCTTCCATTTTTCTAACTTAAACATCTAAAATCTTTGCCAAAAAAAAAAAACTTAAACATCAAAATAAAGAAAATTAAGGAAAAGTTTCGGAGTATATTTTGATTTTATGTTCTGTTTTTAATATTAGTTACGAAAAGTTAAATTATTTTCCTAGTTGTAGGATTTTAGGAAAGAAGTAATGATGACGTGAATGTCATTTTAACTTGAGTAAACATATATTTTAGTTTTTAAGAGATATATGTGATATCAATTTAGTTTATTATTTTTTATTTAAACATCTTATAGGTCTTTAAAAGTTGAAATGTGGGGTCATTTTGACCATTGATATCAAATAATTCATTGAAAAGTTATAATGAAAAATAGAGGGACCTATTTTAAGTCATTTGTACCTTTTAAAAATCAAAGTGATGTCTCATCTTAACAAATAGTTGATGAACTTATAGTGAACCAACTTTGATAGTTGAGTGTCGAAATTATATTCACTTTGGAGAAAACTTATATCATCTTAAAACACTGAATAACCAACAATGAGATCTATTCAAGTAAAACAACATTATGGACCTAGCTATTTTGAAGTCATATTACCATGAATCAAGATAGATGATCTCATACAAAATGTCTTCCATATTTTAAGTGTTAAAAGAACAAAATGAAAAAATGGGGTAATAATAAATACATAAGATAGAGGAAGAAAATATGAACATACACACAATTTTATTTTTCTTGATTTAACTTTTATGTTAAAAAAATGAAAAATGATGTTATAATAAATACATAAGATTGAGGAATAAAAGATGAACATACAAATAACTTTTCCTTTTGTGTGGTGTTAATCATCACTTTCATTGCATGGTTCTTACAGGGATGACGTGGACCCTATGCCGTCCTCTAGTCAGCACTCAATGTCTCGACTTTTGTATAAATTAATAATAAAGTAATAAATAAAGTGATATTATACATTTAGAAAATATATATAATATTTGAAAAAATTATAATAATTATTAAATAAAATCAAATAATATTATCAATTAATTTATCCAAAACTTAATAATTATGACATATAATTATAAAATATAAAATTCTGACAATTTTTAATCATCTACATTTTTTCTTATTAATAATGTTCCCGGGAGTGGAAGTGTGTGCAAGTGAGAGAGAAGGGCCCTCCCCAAGAAGAATACTTGTCTGGGTATGTGTAGTCTGAGTAAGACTTAGCTCACTCTTTTGTCAATCTCTCTCTCTCTCTCTCTCTCTCTCTCTCTCTCACAGTTTCAACTTCGCTTTCTGGGTTGTACCATCCATGGCTTCCTCCATCGAATCTGGTTGGCAGGTTCTGTCTCTTTCATCCATTTCACTTCACTCATTTCCCTCATTAAAGATGTCAAGTTTAAAGTTTAAACACGTCTTTTGATTTTTAGAATGTGCCCATTTTAAACTGCTCATCAAACTTCACCAGATTCACATATACATATTGACACTATGACACCAACTGATACTTTGGTCACATGTACAGTTGATGAAGTTAAAGAATGGAAAAATGTATTGGAACTTTAGTGATGCAGCATTGTCAATCTTACTACATTTCTTTCAGATGTAAAAAAAATTGTGGGATGGGGAATTATGGTTTTGGTGTCTGTGTCATTTCATGAAAACTAGGATTGATGTTTGTTCTTTTTGATTGTTTGACTTTTACATTATTTGAATTTCATTGTTTTTATTTATTTATTTATTTCTTTTATTGCAGTTTTTGATCACACATTTCAGTGACTTTCAACTGGCATGTTTGGGAAGTTTCTTTCTGCATGAAAGCGTTTTCTTCTTGTCTGGACTTCCTTTTGTATGGATCGAGAGAGCAGGATGGCTGACCAAGTACAAGATTCAGGTTTTCCCATTATTTGACTTTGTTTATTCATCTGTCTTCAAATTTTATGTTTTATGTTTTTTATTTTAATTTTTTTCTCCTAAGCTAGAGATTAACTGTTTTATTTTTTTTATTATCAATGTGTGGACATATCCCTTGGATGAGTCCCTGTTGTTCATATCAATAATGAGCTTCTTCACCTTTTTCTACTGTCCAAAATTCAATTCTTTGTTGGCCTTTAGGAGTGGAAGTTAAAATCGGATTTTCCATGTCTCGATGTCCTGCATGCCAAGGATTTCAAGGGAAAATGCTTGAGAGTTAGAAAATCTGCCAGAACTTTGTCACCCGATTTATGTGCCAAAATGTTATTGGAAAACTTTAAATTTTTTAATCACGCACTCATGATTTTTGTCCATCCACTAGAAATTTGCCATGTTTATGCCAACCTTATCTGGCAGATGTTTCTGGCATGATTTTTTTTGACTGTCTAGCAATAGTGCGAGTTGGTGCTGATTTCAACCTTTTTGGCTGGGCATTCCCTTTTAAGTCTCTTCTTGTCTCTATGTCCTGCGTGGAAAGAATTTCAATTTCAAATAATCCCTTTTACATGTCAATTCAATGCTGTAGGTGGATATTGTATAGACAGAGAAACCTCCCCAATGTCAGCATCAAACAACAAATTTCTCCATTTTCACTTGTAAATATATAATAATCTAAAAAATTGTTTGTAAAAAGTAATTGTCTAGTTTTGCTATGTAATCAGTTTTTCCCTGTGGAATTCAATGCGTGACACGCAGTATGCCGCTCATAAGACCTCTTTCTCTTGGCCCGTTTTCTTCATTTGAAGTTTAGTCTTGTCAGTGTAAGATCTAAAGTTTTTGCTAATGCTTGCTTTCATGCAGGGGAAAAATAATAGCCCTGCAGCACAGGAGAAATGTATTACTCGCCTAATGCTGTACCATTTTGGTGTCAATCTACCAGTTATGATTTTTTCATATCCAGTATTTAAATACATGGGCATGCGGAGTAGTCTTCCATTGCCATCGTGGTACTATTGAGTTCTTCAGACCATTGTCATTATTTCGGGACATTTGAGCTCCATTGAGCTCCATGATACGAGCAATATATGTTAACATTTCTAATATGTGTTTTCGTTAAGCTCACAAGGCAAAATTTTATTTTGATTTTGCAGGAATGTAATTCTAGCTCAAATAATCTTTTACTTCATTTTGGAGGATTTTGTATTCTACTGGGGACACAGGATATTGCACACAAAATGGTTGTACAAGCATGTACACAGTGTTCACCATGAGTAAGTACTATGCGTGTTCTCGGATTGGTTTTCATTTGCTTTTTAAGTTTTTGTTTAAATCTCAAAGGTATTTTGCTGCATTCTGAAGGTACGCTACACCGTTTGGACTAACTTCTGAATATGCTCATCCTGCTGAGATACTTTTCCTTGGATTTGCTACCATTATTGGTCCTGCTGTCACTGGCCCCCACTTGGTAACCCTCTGGTTATGGATGGTTCTGCGAGTCCTGGAGACAGTTGAAGCGCATTGTGGATACCATTTTCCTTGGAGTCCCTCGAACTTCTTTCTGTTGTATGGGGGTGAGTACCAAGTTCCTTCTCCTTCACTTGACAACAGCCATTGGGCTTACTATGGCCTGATTGGTTTTAGTTTTCAGTAAATTTTCAGTTTTCCAGTTTATTGAAAACTGAAAATGGAAACTGAAAAATGGAATTTGTAGGCCTTTTGGTTTAAGTTTTCAATTTTTAGGATTTTGTAAAAATACTAAAAATTGGAAATGAAAACTGAAAACTGGAATTTGGTCTATTTGGTTTGAGTTTCAGTTTTAGTTTTCATTTCCATTTTAAGTTCTTTAGATTTTGTGAAGGAAACTGAAAATTTAAAAACTACAAGTTTCAGTTTTCAATTTTCATTTCCATTTTTCAGGATTTCCTTCACAAAATCCTGAAAATTGAAAACTGAAAATGAAAGTTGAAAACTGGAAATTCAAACCAAATAGGTCGGAATTTTCAGAATTTTCAGGATTTCCTTCACATAATATTTGAAAAATGAAAACTGAAATGAAACTGAAACTTCAAACCAAAAGGCCAGTAGTTTTCAGAATTTTTAGGCCTTCGATTTAGTTTTAGTTTTCAGTTAGTTTTCAAAATTTTCAGTTTTTCCTTCACAAATTTTGAAAAACTGAAAAATTGAAAATGAAAACTGAAACTGAAAACTTAAAATACAAATCCTAGTATTTCTTTCACAAAATCTAGAAAACTATAAAACTGAAAATAAAAACTGAAAACTCAAATCAAACAGGTACATATATGCCTTTGTGCTTCTGTTGTTAAACTTTGCATCCTCACTTTCAGGGCTGATTTCCATGACTATCATCACCGGTTGCTCTACACCAAGTCCGGAAACTATTCATCAACTTTTACTTACATGGACTGGTATGTGTTGGGCATATTTTGCTAAAACCATTAGTATATTTCCTCTAAGAGGTTCCAGTAGTAATACCGAGAACTGATGGTGGCATGTGATATGTTCTTCAAATCAGGATATTTGGAACTGATATAGGCTACAGAAAGTTGAAAGCATTGAAGACTGTTGCAGTTGAAGACAGAATTGAACAAAAGAAACATTGATGTAGCAAATTTTTGGGAATATCCAAAAGACCTGAATGTTGGTATCCAATTTTTGGGTGCATTGGAATCTGTCTTGTCCTATCATTGCCTTACTGTTTTCTTGTTTGGTAGCTGTTCTGGTATCAATGTGAGGAGGGTTTTCTGTGCCTTTTTTTCAAGGCAGTTATAACAATGTTGTTTTCAATGCTCCAAGTTGAATCAAGTTCTTCTGCTTTCGGCCATGGTTTATTTAATACATTAGATTTTAACTTTCTATTTATTGGCAATTTAGTATTTTGTCATGTTGGATGGCCAATCTGGAACCTCCTTATCAAGATTAACGAGTGTCAGGACATTTGTATTGAGCACAAACATGGAATGGCTAAATTGGGTAGTACCAGTGATGATATAGTTAGGATTTGGCAAAATTCCCCTTCCATCTTATTGTCTCACCTTCGTGAGGATGCTTTAGGAAGTGGATATTTGTGTGGTTAGTGGGGGTTTTTGTGTTGCTTGTGCCAGTTGGCATTTTTGCTTGTTTATTTTCATCTGTAGCCCAAAAAAACAAGGAATGAAGAGAAGTTTCTGTTAAGTTAGGACTATTGAAGGTTGAAAGCAGCACTAATGGAGTGGACTCAAGTACTGATATGTCCAGCATATATGCATGAGAATAAAAGTGATTTGCCTTAGATGTGGTACAAAACATGTTGAATTGTTGATGATTATGAATAGTGTACAAGAAAACGTCCTGATTATACCATAAGTGAAGGAAATTGAAACCATCAGCGTCTGGAAGCATTCAATTGCTATGCAATCTGTATTACACTTATATAGTTCATCTAGCTAGAATATTGGCAAGTTTCTTTGTTACTTTTCATTTATTCCGGTTCCTTTATGTGATTGGAAGCTGTGGCCAAATTCCAGAACAGATACAAGATTTTCTGTTGAGAGATTCTCAACAGGTTCATGAAGGAAAAGATATAGCAACTAATTTGAATGGCATAATTGGAACATTAAAAGCGCTTTGCAAAAGGAAAGGAAATTTGTGCAATGTTTTTAGTTTTTCACAAGCACTGAAAAGAAAAATATCAATGAAATGCCTCGTGAAAAGGTAGTCCAAAATGAAACTGGATTCCTTGTCCTAACTCCTAATGCTCAGAATTTATAGTCACATGTTTTCATGAACAATTGTTCACATTATAATATTTTATTATAAAATCATCATTGACTTGATTTTTTTCATTAATAACCAAAACTTTTAACAATTTTTAAACATATGATAATAACATTGTATGAAGCATTTCACATTGTGTTACTCCATTAAAAATGGGAAGAATCCTCTCTTGTTTCCCCCCCCCCGGGTTGTGCCACTCTTTCATATATGTTTACATGAGTTTTTAGTCCTCTTTTTTTTTTTTTTATGGGCCAATTCGAGTTTTAAGTCTTAAAAGGACGAATGGAGTGATATGTTAAAACGTCCAATGGTCAACCATTTACTGAATCACAAACATTTTTAGATATAAACAAGCTGTTCAACCCATTGTGTATACTTGAATGTAGGCAAACATTAACCAGACAAGATTCTGGATCAGGAACTATATTTGATACTGGAAATCACCTGCCTCCAAATAGTGTTCCTTTCCATGTTCTCAAATTATTTATTGATATTTGGAAGATATATATTATATATTTATTAATTTATAAATTTTTTAAATCTGTTTTAATTTTTTTCCTTTATATGTGTTAATAAATGATTGGAATGACAGTGAATGAGATACAATTTGGGGCAGAAGATTTCTATTCTTGATACAAATAGCCACATTAGTTGGCATTCATCATTGAAATTTCCCTCATTAACATTTTAGCCTGTTTGAGAATCATTGATGGGCAAAACAAATAATAATGATAGACTCTCCTCTCCAAAAAAAAACAAAAAAGACTCATCCAATCAAAACGTTATTATAATTGAATATATGTCTCAAATAAATTTTACATATTTTAAATAAAACCTAAACCTTTAAAATTACACTTGGAACATCCCAACGTGGTGGGCGTAACTGTAAATGACAAAACAGATAGCTCTTAAATCTGATTTATGTGAGAATTGAGATGCAGGATCAGCCAAGTATTGTCCAATAATCAATGTCATGGGCGGGTGAGAGATACATGGGCCTAAATATTGTAACAGTAAGCCTCAGCTGTATTTAATCTAATTAAATTTCTCAGTTGGGGTCTAGTCTAAACAAATTTAGTCCGTGGACAGCCCTGTTTTCCCAAAGAGTAACACTTCCATTAGTAGCCCATACGTTTTACCTGACTTGCCATTTCGGATGCACAAAGGTGATTATGGTGTTCAAACTACAGCTCAACCCACAACTACACTCATCACTGATTGGGAAATTTCTTTTTGGGTTTGGAGTTGCTAACTATGATGCTAGGCTAGAGCCTGCTATTGTCGTGGTTTATGTAGAAAGATGATAAATATTTTGGTTTGCATCATGCTCGGGCCTAGCACAGAGATATTTCCTAGTAAACATTTTCCTAAATAATTTCTGATTTAGTTTTGATGGAAGGTTAGCTCATGTATATCTTGACCCTTGATGGGATAGTGATTGATTTTATTCATGTATTTTAGATGTGTATACTAAGATATATATAATGAGATGTGTATCCTTAGATTTAGAAATATTTAAATTAAGGATATTGTTAAATTGGGTAGGATATCATAAATCTGGAAGATTATGGTAAATCGATAGGACATGTGAAATCTGATAAGATATAAAAAATCCTTTTAAATTTGAAAAATCAATTAAGATTTGAATTAAAAATCTTTTAGGATTTGGAGATAAGACCTTTGGTTATAAATAAGATCAATGGACTAGGTGGATGGTAATGTGAGAGAAAAGTGGGAGATGTAAACTCTCTTTTGAGAAAGAGTGTATAAGGGGCTTTAGGCAGGATATAGGAACAAAGTGAGAATTTTGTACTGTTTTTATTCTCATAGAGAATGAGTTTATTCTCTAGGGTGGACGTAGGTATATGATTTATCAAACCACGTTAAATTCTTATATCTCGACACTTATTGTCATTTTATTTATTTTTATCCCTTTGTGTTTTTTGTGTGTTTATTTAGTTTATTTGATTTGTATGAGTGTATTTATGATACCAATTCCACTGCATTATCCCCAACAATTTCTCACATAATTGGTTCAATTAGTTTAGCATTAGTTCTCTTACAATCTTGAGTTTTGTCTTGTGCAAAAATAAAAGCTTAATCGGGCTGACAAAGCTCAAGTTAGGTTAGTTGAAATATAGCAAACGTATATTGGATACAAGTGATTTATAATAATACACACATATATCACTAAAGTTTAGTATAATTATATTTGATACCCCTTGATTTGTAAAATTATCACCAAATGTTTTTGAGGTTTAATTTACTAAAACTTTATATTAATCTCTCTTGTAGGTATCTATTAATTTAAGTGACATAGATATACACGATTATTAATGATAAAATTGTGATATTTTAACAAATATAGATCAGATTTTTTTAAAATACTTTTTTATCCACATCATGTGATAAAAAAATATATTTTAGTCAGTATATATATGTCAAATATTATCAAAGTATTACAGTTTTATAACTAATAATTATATGTGCATGTTTTGCATATTAATTTTTTTGTCACTTAAATTAACAGACTTATAATTACAAGGGACCAATGTAGGTTTTAGCAAATTAACCTGAAGGACTTTCGGCTACAAATAGAAGGACACAAATATAATTGCAATAAATTTTAGATGAGATTAATTGGTGTAATTCACCATGAATTTATAGCACCGGGAATATCCCCAACTGAAGATGGGTATGCCGATTATATCAAGGCCTCCGTGTTTTATTTGCATGTCACTACTTGATATGTCTGCATGTAGTAGAGATATGTGTTCGGATGAAAACCTTAGTGGCTATACCAGCAAAGACATCATATGAGATACATTTGTGCCTGCTAAGATCCCATCAATGAGAACAGGGAGATCCTTCTAAGAGTATTTTATGTATGCACAAGTTGTTTGAGGTATGGCTTCTAATGTTTAATTAGCATAACAGAGGACCAATTCTATGCTCATGTCATGGGTTCTAGAACCTGCAGGCTCTACCATACCTTCCATTTTTTTTCTTCCAAATATGGTTGCAGGGCCTTGCATCATTTGAGTATAGCCCAAAGAATACTTCTTTGCTGATTTATGTATACAGTGCCATTATTTAATTTGCATATTAAATAGCGATGTCAAAAAGATACATTTATAGGAAAAAAATATATAAAAGTACAAGGAAAAATAAATCTTGCAGTAATATATGTTGAATTTGCTTTCCATATATTTTCAAGGTAAAAAATATTTTAAAATAGACATCCAATCATATATTGATAGTGTGTAGAGTGTGCAAAGATTAATGTCTGTGAGCTTGATACCTCGAGAGATTTATCATTGATTTTGTAAGTGGATATTCTGAGTTGATTATAAATATATTGTCTCATCAATAAAAATATTTGACCAAATTACCCACTAATTTATATACATTGACCGAACATGAAAATTAATCATATATATATATATATATATATATATATATATATATATATATATTATAGAATAATAATATAGAATCTTGTTACATATTCCTATAAATCTTCTTATATATTAATGGTGTGCATAAAGGTTCTCGTAATTCAAAATCTCAGTTATATATCAAATAATACTCAAATATTGTGTAAATTATAACTCATAAAATTGTGAAAATTTTAGATTCGGAAAATTTATAAATTGTTGATTGTTAAGATGTACCAACACTTACTATAATAATATGTAATTATAGATAAGAAAGACATTTCTCACTTAGTCACATATATAATTCCTCAAATCAATTCCCTCGGAAAGGGGTGATAAGGAAAAGACAAAAGTTGCCACCCGGATTGACATAAAATTGACACCCGAACGAGAAATGTTTTTGTTAATGCATATAATCATCCCATTATGACCCTATAAATGTCCCCAAAAACTAAGGCACGCACATTTTTGATTTGATTAAACCAAAATGATGTGGGCGACAAGGTGAACACCACAAAATTGTCGTGTCCATTTCTCACTTTCTTTCTTCAAACAGTTCTTAGCACAACACTTTTTTTCTGCCTAACCAATAATTCTAAATTCTAATCAAGTTTACCCCCTCGTGCCTATCTCTTTCTCTGTGAGGGTAACGTGGGAGGAAGCAAACAGACAGTTAAAATCATCATCACTTGAAAAAGTGAAAGAAAAAGAAAAAATTGATGAATCTTTTTGCCATTCGTGCATGAATTTGTCGAATAAACATCAAAGGGGAACACGACTTTATGCTAAAGTGCTTAGAGTTTTTGTCTTGTTGACGGTTAGAAATGTTTGATCTGATCCATTATATATTTGTTACAAATTACAACTGTGGTTCCATTTGTAAATAGAATATTATTATTAATTGTACGTCAAAATTTGATTACAATAGAACATTTGAGACCATGCACCAGCCAAGTACATCACATCAATCGTGTGGTGGGTTAATGGAATCTCTGATGTTTGTTCATGACACCAGACAATCGTTCTTTGCACATGGACACAGAACTGTGCAGATTCTAAATATATATCATGCAGCTACCTTTGAAAAAAAAACTGATTCAGAATAGGATTATTTCCAAGTTGTAAATGCAATAAGTCGGGGCTTATTATATATCATTGCACTGGAGTAGTTAAATAATTCTACAAAAATTGTTTTCATAAGATTTATGTAATATTAGACGATGAGTTATTTATCACCATAAATAATTATTTTTTATTTAATTTTGATATACAGCAAAAAAAAAATTTACAGTCATTTAATTATGTATTACAGTATATATATATACACTTAATTTTTATACCCATTACTACATAAAAGTCATGAAAATAAAAAAATTAATTAAAAAAATATTGAAAAATTATACTATTTATACATCAAAATTGAAACATTTTTAAAAATATTTTGACATTTGAGTCTCTTTATAATTGAATTTATATACTATTATTGATGAAAAAAATTATAAAATATCTCTTAGATAAATCACAGGGGATGAGATCGGGTGATAAGGAGTCATCTCTTGTTTAACTAGAGAGAATTCAATTCTCATTATGGGAATGAAGTAACTTTAAAATGTGGCTAGCAGTTACTCTTTAAATGAACTTACAATATATGAAAGGATTATTAATCATTGCATCTCGACTAGAAAAAAAATTAAAATGATAAGAGAGCGTATTCATTTTTAACGTTGCTAAATATTCCCACGTTTTAAATATGTGATTATTACCTTTTGAGTATGTGATCGTATGAATACTCATAGTATACTACTATATTTATTCTTTAATAAGTGTTCATCTCCATTTTCACATGAGTTTTTTACCTATATAAAATAAATAAAATGATATTTTATATATATCCCGTTATCAAAAGTATTACACATATGTCCTTTTTTTAATTATATGGAAATCAATTTAAACCAATTTCATTGTTATCAAACACAAGCCTAATGTGCATTTCTTTGATAATGGCTTAAATTGATTTACCCAATCAACTAACTACGATTTATATCAGATTGTGTGAGTATATGAAAAATCGATTTAACTCGATTCTAATTTCGATTTAACCGATTTTTAACACATTTTAACACACTCTTACATTTTACAGGAATTGACTTAAACCAATAGTGTAACATGTCAGAATGTGTCAAAAATTGGTTCAAATCGATTTTAAAATCGAGTTAAATCAATTTTTCATACACTCTAACACAATCTGATATGCTACAGGAATTGGTTTCATGCATTAACAGTAATTGATTTGAATCGATTTGATGATGTTAGATTTCCAGTTTCACACCATAATCGAGTGAAATCGATTTGAAAATGTCTAAACCATTATATATACTCGCTCCATGGTCATTTAGTAGAAGTGAACAGAAAAACAAAAAAAAAAGTGTTTACTAAAGAAGTTGAGTGACAATATGGCAGAGTGTCATATAAATATTCTTGTTCATTATAATGGAGAGCTTGTAAACACAGTAGAGGGTGAGACATTCATAAGTGACGATCAAACTTGGTTGGTTGTCAGTCCACCTATTAGTTTATTAGAGTTGAGAGTAGAATACTAGAAGAGTTTGATGGAAACAACAAGCAAATTGCAAAAATATTTTATAGGATGTCAGTAGATATTGGGCCAAATGGGATTCGATATAGGAGGTTTCAAATTCGGAAAGATGAGCACGTAAGTCACATGTTTTCTTATTTTCACTCATTTTTTGATGTTCGTAGAATAGATCTATTTGTCGAACTCCAAGATGGTCCTTTCAGCTCTCATGGGTCAAATGTAGGTACATCATCATTTGTGGCAGCACATCATGCATCCCGTCTTTTGAAGTATCCCGTGATCATGAGCAAAGTTCACATGTAGCAGATGAAGATTTGACTTCTCTAAGCTTTGCACATCTTTCAAGGCAAGTCAAAGAGCCATTGTCATTAAATCCCCAACCATTAGCACTTTCTGGCCCAGTTCAGGATTTTGGTTTTGATGTTGATCATGGGGGTATCCATAATGAGGAAGAATAGGAGCTTGATCATGCAGGAAATAATGATGAAGAAGAGGAGGATGGGGAGTTATTTCATGTTCAAAACTTGGATGAACAATTCATGTCGCCACCTCAATCTCAGTCTCAGTCTCGAGAGCGTCCTAGTCACTATTCTACGGTTGATTTTGATGCAATGTGGCTTGGCTTAGTTGGGTCTGATCAAGCTCGGGTTTTGGAGGAGAAAATGATCTAGCAATTGGCCAAGTATTTCGCAATAAAGAAAAGTGTTATTTGCGGTTAAATGTTACATTCGAAGAGGCATGCAATACAAAGTTCACGAGTCTAACACAAAGTTTCATTACAAATGCGTAAAGTTTGGCGACGGCTGTAATTGGAGTATACGTGTGACACTTCGCACAAAATCGCAACTGGGAAGTTAGGAAGCTCAACGAACCACACACGTGTGCTTTTCCTGAGTCTTCGAATCAGCATGCCTAGATGGATTATCATATTATTTGTGCCCACATTCATCCCATGGTGCAAGCATTCCGATGATCGCCATCAAGTCACTGCAAGCATTAGTAGAGTTGAAGTTGAGTGTCAAGACAATATACAGGAAGGTGTGGCTGGCCAAATAAAAAGCAATTGCCATGATTTATGGTGATTGAGAGCAATCATATAAGAAGCTTTGGGTTACAGTCTTATATACCAGGAACTATTGTTCAATTATAGACTGGGCCATACTATGTGCGTGATGTTGTAGATCAAAATTTCTTTATGTTCCACCATCTTTTCTGGACATATCCATCGTGTATAGAGGAGTTCAAATATTGAAAACGACTTATTTCAATTGATGGCACTCACCTGTATGGCAAATACAGTGGAACATCCTGATGGCAATTGCCCAAGATGGTAACTCAAACATTTTGCTAGTTGCATTTGCCATGGTGGACGGGAGACAAAGGAAGCCTGGTCTTTTTTCTTGATAAACTTCGAGCAGCATGTGACACCACAAGAGGGCATTCTTGTAATATCTGATAGGCATCAAGCTATAAAAGCAGCTTTAGATTTAAAAGGGAGTGGTTGGCATCCTCCATTAGTGTATCACGTATACCTGTGCTCGCCACATTGTGTCAAACTTTGCTATGAAATTAAAGAACAAAGATGCTAAGAGGTTGCTAATGAATGCTGCATATGCAAAGACTGAGCAAAATTTTTTGTATTGGTTTGGCACATTGGGCAGATGGATCCTGCAATGTGCACATGGGCTAGCAACATTCTATTCGAGAAGTGGGCAAAGTATGCTGATGAGGGCCATCGATTCAGACATGACTACCAATTTGTCGAAGTGTATGAATGCTATCATGAAAGGCACGCACAATCTTCCCATCATAGCAATAGTAAAGTCTACTTACTATTGTCTTATTTAGGTTTTTGTTAAAAAGGGGACAGAGGCAAAGACACAACTTGAAAGTGGCCGAAAATTTTCAAAAACTCTATTGAATGCAATTGAGCAAAGCAGGCGCAGTTGGCAGTATGAGTGCCACTCCAATGAACCGAGAGAGGTCGGTGTACTTGATATTTGAGTGAAATGACATTGGCAGTCGTGGTCAATAGGAGTTTAGGATGGATTTAACTTGGCGATGGTGTGACTGGAGACTGTCAAAACCCACTATCCTCCATCATGCCCTTGCCGCATGTGTCGATGCCCAGAGAGTGGATGTCTTTTGTTCATGAAGTCTATACCATGGAGTCGGTGTTCAATGTTTACAAAATTGAGTTCTGTGCTATTGCTAACAAAGACATGTGGCCTCCGCACAGGGCCTACTTTAAGGCCAAATCCTGCATTGAAGCGAGTTCTTGAGGGTCATCTAATTTCCATGAGGATTCACAATAAAATGGACGAGGTTGACCCAGGCCAGCCAAACCATTGTGGACTATGCCAGGGAATAGGCCATACCAAACGATCACGCCCACACGCTCCATCCTCTACCTAGCGTAATCGAATCCATTGCATATTATGTGTAATATTTTGTTTTGTTCTTGTTGTTGGATTGCTATTATGAACACTGTAGTGTATTTGTCTGTCTTTTAAAAAACATTAGTATGCATGAATTTATATTTTGTGTAATGGCAGTTAGTATTTCTCATTTTGTATATTATCCAACTTAAGTTTTAAACGTTTCAGTAATATATAAAAATTTTGTTTAGCTTTTAAAAAAAACCCATAAGAGTTTGAGGGCCAACAATTTTTTTTTGTCCATAGTATGTATAAATAATGGACTCCTGGCCCAAAAAAAATTTGTTTTTGGGTCTAATACAAAAGGATTTTTTATTTTGGAACCAATAAAAAGAAAGGTATTTTTTTGTGGCCAAGAAAAAAATGATATAATTTTAACTTTGTTGTTATCAGTCTTTATATAAATGCAACCACCTATTTAATATAATTAAATTAAAATAAATAATTAAAGCGCATAATCATAATTACCAATCAACCTAAATAAGACATGAACTGCAAAGGCATAATCACTAGTAAACTAAAGTACATAAAATAAAGTCCATAATCGTCCTAACTACATAACAACAAGCTAAACATAATCATTGATCCCCTGTCCAATGCGTCTAAGGGTTACAAAGTGACTCCCTATGTGACAACGCCTACGTATAATCTATCATGTAGGCCTATGTTGTCCCTGTCCCTCAGGAAACTCCGACTGGCTCCTTACTCCTTATCCTGTCCTACTCCATCGAAGGGCGATATACCTCATTGGAATCAAGGTGGGCCATCACATGAGAATATGTCATGTTGATGGGGCTAAATGATAGATGCCGAGCTATGTCACTCTGGACAGACCTATAACAACTGTTGTGCGGGCTACCCTGAGTCAATGGATTGGAGATGAACTAGTGCGAGGCATGGCCATGACCTGCTGTGGGTCCAAACCTCCCATAAACTAATGGCTAGGGCCAGCCATGACTCCTAAGTAGGGTCAAAATGGGGCCTCCTATGAGCTGGTGATTGGGGCCTCCGAGGAACTTGCGAGTGGGGTCGGAATAAGGCCTCCCATGAATTGGTGACCCAGGCCTCAAGAACTACTGACTGGGCCTCCCATCCACGCGGCTGGGGCCTCCCAGGCATTGGTGTCCAAGGCTTCCCATGAACTGGTAGCACTACAAAAAAACATGAAAATAGCGGTTTTTTTTGTAAATTATGGCGGTTACAATTTTGAGCAAATGAGGTTAAGAAACCGCCGTAATTACCAATGCCATTCGGTAAATTACGGCATTAAAAAACCACCACAATCACCTTGTATAAGCCATAATTCACATGTAAATTGTAGTTAAATTATGGCGGCTTCAAACCGCCGCAATTTGTAGCAATGTTTAAAAAAAATAATAATCATGGCGGTTTGAAACCGCATTTGGTAATGTTTAAAAAAAATATTAATCATGGCGGTTTGAAACCGCGCAATTTGCAATGAAAATATTTTTAAAACTGTTACAACAATTTTAAACCACTCTAATTAAAGCACCAATTTTTTTTTAAAAGTTCCAATAATCATGCAAAATAGTAATTCTCAAGGCGATTTTAATTCTATCACTTGGAAACCATCTTTTATGAGGTTGATCAAATTCCAAACTAGTAAAAAATAAACAAAGCATCAAAGATAAATGCCAAAATCCAATATGACCAAACTCATAATTAGCGTTGCTGTAATACATGGGATTGCTATAATTGCTCTAAACACAATGACAAAAAATGATACACAATCCAACAGAATAGTAGCCACTTTGAATAAAATCCTCCTTTTTTTTTCTTCTTTGAAACATCAACAACCATGACTTTGAACAACTTACCACAACAACACTAGCATTACAAACTTGTATAGTGAGGCCCAAAGACTCGAAAATCTTAATAGAAAGAGCAACAACAAGTTGGGCACTTGGTTCTAAAATATGCTTAGTTGAAGCTTCCATTGTATTTCATATGCTCTAATAAGTCTTTTCAAAGTAATGCTCACATCATGCAATAAAAGATATATATTAAGGACTAAGAATTTTTTACTCTTTCATGACCTCTCAAATGGCATAATATACTTACAATGGTATTTTGATATCATCACAATGAATTCAAAGTCAAAGCAAATATAAAGCTGACTCAAACTAACTTTTAAATCAAAACAATCAATCTTCCATGTGATCAAAAAACTTAACAAAATAATTAAAATGTACCTAAGTTAAGGAGGTATTCATGGAAGATTGAATAGCAACAGATTTGGCACACTAGAAGATGCTTTTTGTACCAATTTGAGTATCTTTAAATGCCTACAATGGAAAAGAATAAATGAATGGTTCTCAATTACAAAGCAAAGTGAAAGACAATGAAAATAAAGGTGAAAGATTTGACATGCACCTGCTCATCTATGTTAGTCAGATAGGACGTAAGAACCTTTTTCCATTTTGTAAGTACAACTTGAACATTCTGAATCAAGCTATCTGGAAAAATTCATCCTAATCAAGGTATGCATACATAACTAATAAAATTACCTTCACAAAAATTAGTTCTAGGCAATCAGTTATTCTACACTTTGTCACTAATATGTAAACAATAAAGAGCTGTTCACCTGCTTTGACATCTTAATAGCTATTAGCTCTCCTATACCAGTCCTGCCTGAAAGCATGACAAAGAAGAAATTATACAAACTAACTTGTTAATTACAGAATAGCGAAAATTGCAAAAGTATCTGAAGATGCAAAACAAGGAACAAAGAAGCTAATGAAAACACGCTATACAAACTCAAAATTCAGAAAATCCTTTCTTGACACAAACAATAGTTCATATGTGTATCTTCGAGTCCAATAACTGAATTAAGAACCATACACCAAAACAATTTCGCCTTCATGAAATAGTGGTTTCAATGTGTGAACACCACCTGTAACCCGTCAAGAACCAAGCCAGAAACAAAACAAAATCAAACAGCACATCAAAATCAAAACCAATCCAAGAACAAAAAATAAAAAATCATGAAATAAAAAAAAACTGCGGCCGGATTTCCGTTTCAGATCTCAGCGTCGCTCCTCCCCTTCGCCGCCGCCTCATCATCATCAAAGCTCGGTGCCGCCCCCTCCGCTTCGATCTCCTCCTCTTCCGTAACGCCGTGCACCATCCGCGGAGATCCGCCGCTCGCGCTCCCGTGTCACCGCGAGCCTCCCGTCCCACTTCCCCTCCTCCACGAGTTACCGGTAGATCGGTCTTCTTCCTCGCGCGCGTCCTCGCCCCACACGGCCAAGCGCCGCGGTTCCTCTTCCCTTGACGTGCACGCTTAGTCCTTCTTCCCGTTGCCCCGTTGCGTGCCGCGAGTTCCTTCTTCCCTCCGCGTCTCACCCAGCCATCACTCTCTCATTCTCTCGCCTTTCTCCTTTTCCCACCTCTCTGTCTCTCTCTATTTCCCTCTCTCTCTGTGTGTGTGTGTGTGTGTGTTAAAGGGGATGGAGGAAGGGTAAAATTAGGTTAGTGAAGTAGAGATTTTCATTTATTTATTTATGCTTTTGGGTTAGTGTTGTTTTATTTTTGTCAAATTTTAAGTTTGTTTGTTTGGCTTTGGACTTTATTGTTTGGTTAATGTTTGTTTTATTTTCCTTGTTTTATATTTTTATTTTTATTTTTTATTTTTTTAGGTTTGTTTGTTTGGATCCTGGGTTAGTTTAAGGAAATTAGTTTCCTTTTCTTCTTTTTATATTATTTAAATTTTAATTAAATCATTTAACTAACACATTCTTTAAAATTAGTTCTTTTAAAATTTTGAAAGTTCCTGATAGTAAAGCACAATAAAATTTGAGTTAGAATCTAAAAGTTTCACAATGAACAAACGATTTATAAAATATGTGTGTGCACGCGTGTGTATATATATATATATATATACTCGATGAAAAAATTGCTGGAGTTTTATCCATTATTCAGATTTTGTTTCTATTTCAAAGGAATACAACTATAATTTTAGTAACAAAACAAGTTTCAAATTCAATTGAAATTAAAAAAAAAGCACAAAATGTGCTCTATTTATTATAGTTCAATATTTTTATTATAAGATTAAAAAAGTTAAAAGATAATGCATCCTTTTATAAGAGTTGACGTTTAATTTGAGCTTCCTATCCTCATTTTCTAAGCAGTGTATGGCAAAATTTTAGTTAATATTTTTTAAATTTTTTATTGATATGTATTTTTTACAAATATTAAATAATATAAATAAAGAAATTATGACATATGTCATTAGATATTTTACATTACCTATCTAGGTAAACCCAAAATTGAATAAAATGTCTAATTTTAAGGATTAGTATAGTTTAGGCATTTAATTAGAATATTTAGAAGTTAAGGTATCCATTTACAACTAGCTAAAATGTTAAAAAGTGGAAATGCTCTTTTTCCTTACTTTATTAAAAAAAGTAAAAAAAAGACATGAAAATAATTAATGGTAAATAAAGGCGTTAAACCGGCATAATCTACCAAACTGCCATAATTTACTGCAATTTGTGGTGGTTAGAATAAACGTAATTTTATCGCCATTTATTTCACCAAGATTATGGTCACTAAACCGGTAATTACCGATATTGTGGCAGATTTTTGCAAAACCGCAATTCCCCCCATAATTCACAAGTTTTTTTGTAGTGTAGCCAGCCTCTCCCATGAATTGGTGACCTGAACCTCCATAGCATCGACCCAAACCTCCCATAAACTCCTGGCTGGTCCTTGGGTACATCGTGATGGTTAGATTCCAAAACCCTGAGGCTTGGTGGTTGGGATCTACTCGACTCTGGGCTTGACTCTGGCTGAGTTTGGAGAGTGGGCCTTGCTAGTCTGGTGGCTCGAGCCTGGCTGAGTTTGGGGTGGGGCCAGAATTTGGCGGCTGGCGCTTGGTTGAGTTTGGTGGCTAGAACCTGGCTGCCCGTCCTAGGCTCGGGCAAAGGCTACGTCATCCCTGATGATGATCATAATCATCAGATCTCCCTCATCAAGATCATGTGGGTTCAGACGCTGTCCTGTCGCGTGTAGTGCGCATACCACGCACTCGACGTGCCTGACCGCGTCATCTAGGACATTCTGGTGGCTGGAGGATATTCGGTGTTGGTGGGGCCTGGGTTGCTGCGCCTCCTGTAGCTCCCTAGTCCTGGTCTCAAGGCTCGCGATGAAAAAACCTAGTCGCCATAGACATGTACCACTCGAAGTACTCACGACCCTCGATCATCATGGGCCAGCGGTAATGAACCTGCGGTCCAGACATCATTCCATGCACCATGCCATGGTGCGTGACATGAGGCCACCATGCGTCTAGATCCCCTCGCCCATCCTTCGCGTGCACCGATCAATGTTTAGAGGGCACTGGGTATGTGTTGTTCTCTACCAATGACGAACAACCCAATTAGCTTGGTGCTACTCAATCACAACAAAATTTATGAGAGTGAACTAATGCCCAAATAGCCTCTCATAAATAAATGGAGGGGTCACGACCCTAACTTCATCACGGCTGTATGGGGTAATTGAAACTGTAATAATGGAGAATAATATATTAGAATTTGAAATATAAAAACCATTGAATGAACACCTCAAGAGCCTCATCAACATCATCTCAAACTGTAAAATGTCGTTGTGAACCAAGGTAGGTTAGGTGAATCCCAAGATGTGCTCCTGCGGGACTATACCAAGTAACTCCTGACATAGTGTCCATATATCGCGGCCCTATAAAAATTCTCCCATGCACTAATGTAACCACTCATAGCTTGTCCATCCATGCGCAACCCTAGCTGGAATGCAATATCCGAAGCGTGATGGTATACTCTCCATAGGTTAGGTGAAAAGTGTACAACTCTGTTCCACCGCTCAACAAGTGCACTAATGAGCGCCTTCATAAACATAAATGGAACCATTTGTGCAACATGCCAAAACCCTATTGCCTCATATAAGGCTCCATCAATGGATGTGGTCCACCATTAATTATAATGCCTACTTTTTATAATTCGTAGGATGCAAAAAATAAAAAGATATTGCCACATAATGAATAATTAATTATATTTAATTTATAATTGACATAATATTTATTCTACAAAAAATAAATTACACAAATTCTAAATAAATATATTCTATCTTATAAGAGACAAGTGTGTCTCACACTAAATATTTATTATATAAAACTAATTAAATTTAAATTTAATTCTCATAATATTTATTCTATACAAATAAATTCCATAAATTCCTATAATCTAAACCAACTAAACAATAACATTTTAAGTATATTCTTTAAAGCACTTGTCATCAATACTTTGGTAGAATGAAAATCAATTTTAGAGTTAAGAATAACCCTATTTAGCTAGCTATTTATTAAATGGGTATGATTATCATAAAAATCCCTCAATTTACTTTTGCATATGATTTCGAAAGGTTATCTAAATCATGTTATAATAGGCTAGGTAATCGAAATTGGATTTACGTTATATTTGTTGGTTCAAATTTAAGAAATTAACTACAATTAAGCTAATACTATGTACTAAACTAGTTATGTTAAGTTATTTATATTACTTAACACCAATGATTTATTTTATATCTACTTCTATTTTTAAAAATACATTCTCAAACAGTTTTGTGTTTGAATACTTTTAAACTTATTTTTAAAAATAAATTATCCAAAAAATTTTATTTTTTACCATTTAAAAACTCTTTTATCTAACAAACATATTTTTTGTTTCTTTATTTTTAAAATTTGAATATAAAACATACTTTTAAAACTGTTTTGAAAAACTAAAAAATTAAAACAATTCCAAACAACCCATAGATTCCACTAAATCTTATAATCTTAAAAAGCTAAATACTAATATATTAAATTATCCTATCCTACAAGGCAAAGTGCAATCTATTCACTAAATACTTATCTACATAGAAAAATTATACTAAATAGCTACCACATGTTAAATTATGTTCAAATTTTACTCAAACATATTACAATATTTTAAAATTGCTAAGCCTACCTCATCACAATTAATATATTAAAATATTTTAAACTAAATAAATTAAATTCTTAACATAATAAATTAAATAAAACAATCTACTAACCCTGTTACCTTATTGCAATGTGATCAATTGCATTCAAGCGATAGATAGTTTCAACTTCTATTTTTACTTCACTAATTTTACTCTCACCAAAATCTCACAATAGGAGCAAAATTTTCCAAGAGATGAACAACTCAATAGCAAAGAGATGAAGAACTTCTACGCCAAATGTGGATGATTTAGGGTTCAGCCGATTTGCTAAATAGGCAAAATGCAGCAGAAATCGATGTACTCAATTATGCACAACTGACATAATCTAATTGATTTGACTCATTTCGAAGCTGAACAAGAATAGATTTAAATCAATTATAGAGTGCCTAAACACCTATCACAAATCGATTTGACTCATTTATCGAACATAAATGTAGCAGTTCACAAATCAATTCAACTCGATTTGTTGTATTTCAATTTTCAAAATTTCATCTTTAACATAGAAATCGTTTAATCAATTTCCATATAATAAAAAACAAGACATGTGTAATTCTTTTCAATCCGAGGCAGATATGTAATATCACATTATTTTAATTTTATATGTGTAAATAACTCTTTTAGCACACATCTTAAAAAAAAGATTGAGTAAATTTAAAGTTAGATAAATTTAAGTGTATTTTACAATATTACTCTTATCATCACTTACTCCAACTCTTTTTTTTATATTTAATCTATCCACTAACTCTATTTTATAAAGGTATTATGGAAAAATAATAATTAATATTGTCTAGAATTATTAAAAGAATAAATAATAATAAAAAATAAAATTTTAGACACTTATTAAAAAAATGGAGTGAGTGCCACCTAGGTTTAGATTGGGCCATACATTACTATTATTTATGTGCCTGAAAAGTCCGTACAAACACTTAAAAATACCAAATTAAAAAAGAAAGAAAGTTACGTATACACCCTTCTGACCTCCTCTAATATTGCCACTGTGGCCACCTCGAAAGATTTTTTTTTTTATGGAATTGAGTGGGGTACTTTTCCCCTTTTGTTGTTTTCCTTTTGGATTTTCCTTCAATCACTTCCTATGTTTGAATTATATCAAAAACATCAATGAAGGTGAGGAGTGCTAAAATTATGACATACTAGTAATAAATACTAACATCGTAAGATTATCTTTAACAATTGACTCATTTTTATGCAGTTTTTTTTTTTAATTTTTACTGACTCTCCTTTGTGTAGACAACAGTTGACAACGTTGAAGTAGTTATGAGTTTTTTTTCAAAAAAAAAAATCATGCATTTTTTAGTCAAGATGATAATTAAGTAATTGAAAGCTTACAATTTTCTTATGCAAAAACTCTACATAAAATGGCTATTCTAAACTTTAAAAATCTTTTGACATTATATGTCAAATTTGCCCATGTTATAACTCACTTTTACTGTGTCAAACTACTTTTTGGTAATTTTAATGAATTTACCTATGTTAGCTTTTTTTAAAAAATGTAAAGATGATACTGTGGAATAATAATAATAATAATAATAATAATAATAATAATATAAGTATATTAAATCTCTCACACTTAGTGTTTAATTTGAAAAATTAAGGCAAAATATATTTTTATATTTCTTTACACAATTTTTCAATTTGATCATCTACCTTTTATTTTATTTTTCAATATCATTGATTCAATTTAAATTTTTATTTTCTCATGGATCAATTCAATCCACTTACTCCCCAATTACCAGATAACTTGTGCAGAGGTTGGTGGAATTTTTTTTACTGCTAATAGCATTGTTCTTATTTAAAAGATTAGTGTTATTTTGACATTTAAAAAGTAAGTGTCCTTTTATCATTAAATATGACGATCCCTCATTCACCATTTTCATTCATTACATCAAATGACAAAAAAAATGGGTATCTCGATGTGAAAATAACATTTTTAAATTTAAAATGGAGAGTGTCGGGATTGAACTTCGATTTTCTTATATATATAATATACATTCCCAGCTTTTACCAACTAAGCTACTAACAAGACTCGAGAGGTTTTTTCAATTTTTAGTTATCGCTGGGAGTGCACTAAATTGTCATCCTACTTTACTTGCCTATGGATTTGGTTTCAAGAATTTTGAGCACCTAAATTGAATAAATATTAACTAGATATTGTTGTCATGGATATTTCAGACCTATAATATGTGACTTTAAATTATGAGATTAATTTTGATATGTACTATTATTATAAAATAGTTTTATATTATATTTCAATTATAAACTTCCATTTGTCAGACTTTTACGATAGTGGGTGGTTAAGCTAAATATTTTTGCTGATATTACAATACATAAATAAATGAATGTTTATATAATTTTTTTTACACGTCGACAATCCATGTAAATTAAACCCTTAAATGATTTGACACATGCATTTCTTTTAGAGTTTAATAATTGTGATGCACTTTCATTCTATCAAAATCTTTCATTTACATAACTTTTTAAGTAATGAATAATAAAATAAACTATCATGACTATGATGTGATAATCCATAATTTAATGAATATAAAACAGTTTTATGCTATTAGTGCATAAAAATTAAATACTTTATTTTAAGTATTATAAGTGTATAGTGTAATATTATATTTTATCATTTAAGTAATACTAAAAGGAAAAGTATATTATCCTAGCTAAAAGTTTAGAGTATTCAATTTCATAATTTTTTAAATTGATAATCGGGAATGATGATCAACTGTATAGAGGGTTTTTAGTTATGTGATGAGAACTAAGAAATATTCTCTCAAACTTTTAATATCATTCTCTCTTTAATTTCTGTCATATCATTCATAGGGTAGGAATTCGTGTACAAAATTTGAGGAGTTTTAATTCACAAAGTAGAGATTTTCAACTCAACACACAATGTATTCCACTACATACGTGAATACATATAATTGATCTAATGAGAATTTACGTATAAAATCTGGAGGATTTTGGTTTCAGAGTAGAGATTTTGAATTCAAGTGACACTAATACGAATTTGAATGCAAGATTATTTCTTAAATCCCTGTCGCATAACTATAAATCCCTGAAAAACTGAACACTAATCCCTATTCCACGTTTTCAAAATTGTCTCACTGGCCTTTTGAGAGGAAAAAAAAAAGAAAGCTGAAGAGAAATTTTTTTTACTTGTATAATTAAAAATCTTCTTGAATTTGAATACCAATTTTTGGTTGTATAATATATTTTTTAAAAAAATTGGTTAGTATTCAATATTCCAAAATTTAATTTTAAGGGTGTTTTTATTGTTAGGGAATAAATTTTCATAAATTAGCTATATATATAAAATTATATACAAAATCCATCGATAAAAATTTACTCCTAACTAAACACACTTAAAGTAGGATAGACGACAAACTTCAACTAAAAACACAATTGCTCCAATTATTATCCTATTCCTTGAATGCAATATATCTTTGAGAGATTCTTATATAGATATAAGTCTAATACATTATATTTAGACATACTCACAAGAATAGTGGAGCCCACCAACTTTATTTAATATATACCCACTCATTAATAGGTTTCATTAACTTTTATTTAAGTGTGCTTAAGAAAACATCCCTTAAATTGTGCTCATAATTTTTTTTTTCTCTATATCATCCGATTCCCCACTTTAAAAGTAGAAAAACCACATTTGACTAGAAGTCCTATTAGTTGGTTAGGTTGATTAATGGATGTAATTAGAGGCACAGACCATCGAGAAAGCACCCTTACCCTCATCAAGTCCGTCATGCGAGTCACCATTAGTTGTTGATAGGTAGCAAAATTAGACAAGCCTGTATTTGGAATAATATTATTATAGCAACTTGATGTTCTTGACCTATGATCTTAGCCCACTAGCAAGCTAAAAGCTAGGGCACTAGCACCTCATCCACATGCTCACTGCAACAATCCTGGGGAGAGGTCTTTTCCTGCATGCATATTGCATGGTAAACTCAGCGTCCCATCGAGTTACTTCCTGTGGGTTTAATTTACATTATCACCACTCATTCAGTCTAGTGGCTTATCACAAGAAAAAACAAGACAAGAGAACAATAATTGAGGCAAACAATATTCATCTTTTGATATATGTATATTTCTCTATATAGTTGTCTCCATCCCTTCATTGAAGATTTATTATCATTACACCGTGTAAGGATGTTCCTTCCCCTTATCCCCTTTAATATCCACTCTTTCAGATTTCTATCAAACTTGAGATTTGATCCCAATATTTTTTTTTCCTTTCAGGTTATTATTTTATCAATGTACACAATAATTAAGAGACATTTGATCAATGTACACTTATATATGAATATGATTTTATATTGAGCACCTCGGGTAAGATATTACTAAGTCTTAAACAAAATGAAGAGGTCATGTCTAAATTTTTACACACATAAAAAAAAAAAATCTTCCTTTAATTAGTGCAATATTCAATTCCGCATGAAAATCTTTAAAACTTAAAAAAAAAAAAAATTGATTATTTTTCCTTTTTTGTTTTTTATGATGAATTTGATTTGGTATTGGTACCTTGTAATGTACTTCCTCCCATATAAAATATCTATTAAATTTAGACAAATACAAATATTAAGAAAGGTGATAAATACTATAATAATAGAGTATTTTTATATAAAATTATGGCATATGGATTAATTATAAATTCTTCAACAAACTTTTTTAATACATTATTGCTCATTAATTGTGGTCATTAATACTAAGGATATTATTGAAAAAAAAATTATTCTTATATTAAAATGTAAAATTGATAAATATTTTAAAAGATAATTTTGTCTAAAAATAAACTGATTTGATAAAAGATGAGTATAATCTAATTACAAAGATTTGGATTGGTAGGATGATACATCGGTCAATTATCATGATGAAAGAGGCAATTAGAAGTTAGAACATCGATGCAAAAGGTGCATGGTCCTCCAAAGTTTAATAATTTTCAAATCTTCCTTGTTTTCACTAGACCACGATATGTTAATGACTTTAAACTAAACTAAAGCACTTAATCATGATTACAAGTTTTGTTTGCAAATTTTTCTCGAGCTGATAACCCATTCAGGTTTGACCCCTTTACTTCTTCTTTAGGTAACACTACACATGCAAATGTCATGTTTAAGGACCATTACCAGTATGATTTGTTGAACTTGACTATTAACATTATGATTTGGATGGAGGAACTTGAGTGGAAAGACCGGACAATTATTATTTTTCCTCAACAAGCATAGGGAGTTGTAAAATATTTATAACAAATATGATTAAAAGGTTGTATATATATGGTAATGATTAAAAAGTTATATGAATATCTCTTTGAAATTATTCTCCCAATTTGAAAAATTATTAAATAAATTATATAGCTTTTATTTAAATAGAAATTCCCTTCCTTTTTTATTTCTTTAAATTTCTTAATCCAGTCTTATCTAAGTGTTCCATTAGCCTTGGAACTATATAGCTATATACTATTGCCATTGGGCAAAACCATGACGGCTTGTACCAACAAAAAAAAGAAAGTAACATATTGAATTTTGTAGCAGAAAATCAGTAAATAAAATTAAGGATATCTGTAAACTTAGAAATAAAATATGAACCAAAGTAAGAAATATAGAACCTTATTACTAGAACTCTGTTTTGAGAGAGAGAGAGAGAGAGAGATTGAATTCTACCATAAATTTTCTTCTTCACGATGAGTACTTTGAATTGTTATATATTTTAATCTATGGTGAATGTTCACATTCGCTTAAGAGTTGAAACTAAGCTGAGTATATGACATCATATAAAACAGTTGAATATAATAAGAATTTTATGACTCTAATCAGTTTATTATGGATGACATGCAATTACCTAATCAATCAATTTCTAATTTGAACTCACGTTCAGCCATCTCCTTCTTCAATTCAATATGTACATGCATTATGAACTTTCACCACAACATAATTGAGATTTAGTAACAATTAAAATTGGTACTAAATTATATAAAAATATTAACAAAATTCTTTGATAATATAGCCTATATATAGGAGTCGTAAAGAGATAACTAAAGATCCTTAATAATATTTTTTTATAAGTGGGATCAATTTACAGCATGTGTAAAGTTTTGTACACTTATACCCTTTAATAACTCTTCATAGAAATTGAATTTAATTAATTTAATCATTGAACCATATGATATTATATTGACAATCAAGTATACCAAATTTTAAAAAAATTGACCAACAATAGACATATATTCTAATGATTAATATTTACTTGTATTTTAAAAATATATTATCTGTCATAATAAAGTGACGTGATATAAGATGGATCCCCACTTTTCTTTTTTATATGTATTTAAAGAAGCCAGGCATGATTTGGGAGACAGCATAAACATAAAATATATCTCACAGATTCAGAACCATTATAATATACAAGTCCCAAGACTTATTCAATAGCAATGTTTCTCTAATAGAATTTACTGATCTTGTATCAAACAGAGGACTGTTAAAATCCTGCAAACTGATTGGAACTTGATTGTCCCAAAACATCGTGGCATCTGCTGCTTTCCCCCATCCTTCCTCCCTTGCCTGCCATTTTCATCAGCAGGATCTCAGATATATTTAGATTCAAAGTACTATTCACTTTGATAATAAATTTATAATTGGAAGGTACTTTTTGGATATATGATTTTGTTTTGTATGATGGGGAAGAATGTGGAGAAAGCAACTCTTGGCTTCATGTCCTTCACAACAACAAAAGAACGAGCAGCCCCCACCAAGAAGAGCCTTTATTCAGAGTCCAATGTTTGGTAGGAAGGTTTTAAATAAACGGGAGAATGTTTAAAAGCCAAGGTACAAGGCATACAAATCCTGAATTTGGTACCCCCAAAAAAAAAACCAACAAAAACAACAAGTTGCAAATATGAGTCATTATTGAGATCGAATTCCATCAACTACAATATTTAAAACATGTCTTTTCATTAGAATATTTAGAGCAATCGGAGCCCAACAAAATAAGGATTTGGTGTTATATTGATGGCCACATAGGGCTAAAACTATTGACTATATAATATTAGAGGTGTAGTCCCCTACAAGAGTCATATTTGAACAAGAAATAGTCCTTTCATCATTTAATATTTGAGCCAAAGTCACCCAACACCTCACATGGCTTACATAGACTGACACTATGCAGAGATGTTCAATTTACACATGTGAATCAAAGGAAAATTTTCAAACCTTGGGCTCTCGTAGTTTGGGCAATATCAGATTAACAAGAGTCAAGGATCTCCAGCAAGATTAACTCTCTTGTCCAAACTTCACGAGGCATTGTTCATCCCAAGGTATAGACAACTTATTGAGCCAAACATACAAAATTATTGTATTATATATGCCCACATTTTCTTTTTTGGCTAGATGATATATGAGGCAGAAGTTGACAAAGTGGAGGCCCTTCTTAAGCAAGACCGTACCCCTTAGAGCATAGGCCATTTTGGAAGTATTGTGACAATACAAGAATTTCATTTATATTTAGGGTGCATTCAGTTTCAATTTTTAATTTTCAATTACTCTTAATTTACTGTTTTTCAAGATTTTATGGAAAAAAATAATAAAAACTACATAATATTCAGTTTTTCATTTTTATTTCCTGTTTTACTTTTTCTTTCATAAAGTTCTTAAAAAGGTTTCTTTCGTAAAGTTCTTAAAACGGGAGAACAAAACACTTTTCTAACCTTTTCAACCAAAATTTTTATTTTTTATTTTTACCGTGTAAGAGTACCAGTTAGCAAACCAGTATTTAAAACTGAAGCATAGATAAAGGCTTTTTTGGTAAAGGATACGAATTCTAGGGTTATCCCAAAATTGTGGTGTTTTCATGATCACAGGGTAGCTAGGATCATGGGGAAATTATATGATAGAACACTAGAACAGCATGCAAAAATCCTGGATTCCTTATAGTCAAAGTGTGCAAGATTTGCTCGAAACCTTGCTCCATAAACCAATGAAGATTCTCAAATATCTATCATTTATTGTTCATAAAATGGATTGAGTGAGTGAGTGATGTATCAGTTGTCGATTTGTCATTAGCTCCAAACTAAATTAATGGTAGATCTTCCTTTTTTTCTCTACAATGCAGACTATGATGGACTCTTGCAGCCGTCTCAAAGATTTATTTAAAACAATGCTTAATGATTATGAATGGTTAACTATGATTTGGTCCAACCCACTTTCAACAGCACTGTAACTATAAAGGCAAAGGGCCTAGCATATGGTTGCACACACAGAGAGGCACATTAATATATATATAACCATCCCAATTATTTGCCCCGGAATAGGTCACTTTGAAGCTACTTAATTTGCATTGGACTTTGAATGCGTTGAAGAAAAGTTGTGCACCGTGACATTGCCTGTTGAATACTATATTCCCACTGGAAGATAATGGTGCCCTCTTTGCCATGCCACTAGTAACTGAGCTCTAATATTTCGAAACATTTACTATGGAATAGTTAGTTACATATGTATAGTTGGGAATGAATGAAAAATTGGCAACATCCAACTTCCTTTAGGGCGTGTGGTTCGCGAAATGATTTTATAATCCTAGAATCTTATTCTGAGGAAAGTTATTCTCATAAATAGTTTTTCCTAGAATGCAATATAGAAGCATTTGGTATATTAGTGGCATTCCTAGTGGATTTTTCCAAAATACCCATGACAAAATGGTGTCATCTGCGCAGTTCAATGAGCTTGACGGAGGTCCAGCGACTTTTGGCAATGGTCCGGCAACTTTTGGTGATGGTAGATTCAATTTAGTATTTTCATTTCATAAAACATTCCCTTCTCATGAATCCAACATTCCTATGGTGTGTGATGGGAATTAAAATTAGGTTTTTTATTCCTAGTAATAAAACTTTCCCTAGAATATCTTTTACTGTCCACAGATCAAATATAAAAACCTTGCATTCTTAGTTCAAATACGCCCCGAAGTATCTTCTTTTCTCTTTCTCTCTCTTTTCTCTTTTATTTCTCTCACATTTTCTAGAAAACCAAATAAACAGGGCATGCAAGTTTCTGTAAGGCGGATAAGATGGTGCTGTGTCCTTGTCTAGTGTCCACTCAAAAGAATCTTTTTCAAACGCACGCTTTGGTTAGCCAAATTCTTTTTTATTATTTTCTTCTCTTATATTTTGTTTCTTATTTATTTATCTATTTATTTATTTTAGTTAGTACTACTTAGTAGCATTGCACTAGCAATGATAATATGCAAGTCCAATTTGTCTTACCTTAAATCCAATGCTTGACCCCGTCGACATCGCCGAACATATCCGTCCAATTTTCATCACCTTCTCATCTCTCCACGTGGCAATTTGCACCAATTCTAGGAGCCGGTGCCGGTGCCAATCAGTGGCTGCCTAATATTAAAATCATGAAATAACATTAAAATAATGATAAAAAAATCATTGAAGTTGCAAACATTATCTCTACTAAATTGACAAGTATTAACAACAACGTACACAATATTTTTGTCATGCCCCTATGCAAATTTAAGGTCAATTCTTTGGCTTAAATTGACTTGCCTAGCATAACATGAGTTAGTTGGGAGAAGGGGGAGGTTTGGTTAAAGAGCTTAGAGTCTGTTTTACTATAATTGTGGGGTACTAGTTGGAGCTGTATAGATAGAGACCTTTGCTTACTTCACCTCCTTCCTTCCTTCCTTCCTTTCACCCCTTCATTCATTCATTCTCCCTTATCTCCCCCATTTCTTCATCTTTCTCCTTTGTCTGCCGCCACAACAGAGAAAACAGACAGAGAGATAGATGGGGAATTGCCAAGCTGTGGATGCTGCAGTTCTTGTGATCCAGCACCCTTGTGGGAAGATGGAGAGGTTGTATTGGCCAGTGACTGCAAGTGAGGTCATGAAAAGCAATCCAGGTCACTATGTGTCTTTGATAATACCATTGCCTGTGCAACCACAACCGCAACTGCAACCGCAGCCACAGGAACAGAATCAACAGCAGAAGACCGTGCGTTTCACCCGTGTTAAGCTGCTCCGGCCTAATGAGACTCTCAATCTTGGCCATGCTTATAGGCTCATCACTACTCAAGGTATATATGTGTGTGTGTGTGTGTGTGTGTATCAGATCTTTCTAATGAATCCTTCTCTTGTGAAAAGGGTTAATAATTGATGCTTTAGAGGGGTCTGTGCTTTTGTATAGTTTAATGTTCTGAAACATTCTTATTCTGTTTCTGGTTGTAGAGGTCATGAAGGTCTTGAAAGCAAAGAAACATACAAAGACCAGGAAGGCACAGGCAGAGGCAGTTGAGAGGCAGCACACAGTGCAGCCGGAAAAGCAGACTTCAGCTTGTGAGACAGAAGGGGAGTCCGAGCCAGGAAAGACTTCTCAGGTATGTCTTATATCAACAGTCCTTTTCCTCTTTTCCCCTTTTGGTTAACTACTTCGACTATTCCATGAATAATATTCTGGCAGCAAGTTTTTTTTTATTTAAATACCCAACAGTGAATCCACTGAAGAATTTGATCTACAACTCCACATGGTCCTATAACTAAAGTGCTGATTCTCTTTGGTGGATACATCCTTTTTTTTAAATGAAACATATACTGATACCAATATGACATGCAATCCTTGTCAACCAAATTGGCAGGGGGTTATAATTATATGAAACTCTAGCCACTGTATTTCATGATAGCCAAATCAAATAGTTTGACCCATGTTTTAGTAGCAAATAAACTTCAAACACAACATTTATCTTCATTTTTTCTGAAGTCTGCATCCTCATCATCAATTAGTATTGATGTTGTAGCTGCATAATGAATTTCCAGGCAATGAGAGCAGAGAGACACCGGCCAAGGGCGGTATCAGTAAATCCTGCTGCTACACTGAGGTCAAAATCCTGGCGCCCCACTTTACAAAGCATCTCAGAGTCAGCAAGTTGATTGGTGCTATGTTGTGACATGCAAAATGGCTCAATAGAACATTATTTAACTGCCTTTTTCATGTTGGAAGTTCCTTCTGGATTATCCATGATAAATGGGCATGGAAACTCTAAAAAGAGGTTTGAACTAGGGTTTCTCTTCCCTCACCAATCACACCCTCAACTGCAAATCCATGTTCCAGTGATAATAACATATTTGTATAGCACCAAGAAGAGAAGAAAGAAGAAAAAGGAAAAAAGAGTAATGAATGTAAAAATCTATTAGAATTTAGAAGTGAGTTTTGTTATTGATATAGTCACAGCATCCTGCATCTTCCTTTTAGTTATGAGCTGCTTAGAAGTTAGAAATTCATACGTATAACCTGAAGCAACCTTGTAAAAAAAAAAAAGTAAAAAAAAAAGGAACTATGAAGTGGAAATCACTTTAGTTTTGAGTTCCAAACTTTTAAGTCCTTATCAACATGACTTTCATAATGTCCCAGGACCTCCAAACTCAGACTTCACTAAATTCCTGTTTTCCAACAAAGACTGGTTAAAATTAAATGATAATCCTATGCTCAAAATGGAATTTGAATATTCCACTTTTGGCTTCAAGGCTTAAGAATCAAACTACTGTAGCTTGTCAAAACACGGTCAGCTTTGAGCCAAACATGTCAGAAAATTCGAATTAGTTTTTTATAGGTTGTCTTAAAAATTGTGCTGACTTTGTACTACAGGGGTGTGAATTTTTTTGTTAGGGGTCAATTATTGTACCATTGGATATCAGGTCTGCCTGCCATCTTTATTGAAAAGAAAATAAAAGAATCTTCCTTATTGCAGAAGCAAATACATACATATCAGATTATAGAAAGCTGAAATTGGGAAATAAGTTTGGTATAATTGAAGTGCTATGAGGCACAAAATTCTGTCATGGATTGGCCAAGATTGTCCATTAACCAGGATTTACATGCAAATAATAGGGAATAAGCCAGAAATCTCCAGCAATTTCCATCAGGCTATGCAGGGACCATCACTGCATAGGTAGCTGATAAGAGCTAGCTAGCATGGGCCTGCCATATCTATAATGCACATGCTAGTGTGAACCAGCATGCCAACTGGACTCTTATAGTGTTTGTGAGTAAAAATTTTACACCACAAACCTCTCCTCCTCCAAAATCAAACTCGCATGTTGTGAAACTTAAAATGTGACTAATAGTTGTCGCCATTAATTTTCTTACCATGACTCACTGTTTTTGTGATACCATTATAAAGTGGATGCAAGAGAATTAAGATTATGTAACTTATTTCACAACTTTCCAGATCTCATCAGCATTCCCGATGATCAACATAACTAGTACAATCCCATCCTCTCCATCATCCAAAGAACTGTATAAACACAAGAATAGTTCAGAATCAGACTGTCTTTACTGATTGAGGTCCACAACAATCAAACAGGTAAACATAACTGAAATTTTTTTTTCTTTTTTCGCAATCATTGAGGAAAAATGAAGTAATAATAGCATTCTGCCAACTTAGGACCACAAATCAAATCTGAAATAAATTCTCAATGACTCTGAAAGGCAAAAGAAAGGTCCATATGAAATAAAGGCATGTGCAATAGGGACCATCCTGTGACTTATCATTATAACATTTGTGTTCCTTATTAATGTTACATGATTTCATCTAGGAAAAGAATGTTGGCCATAAACAATAATGAGAAAACTCCTTTTTATGTACGAATATTGGCCACAGAATTATGATATAAGAATGTTCTTGACGTAGGTATGGCAATCAATGAGGGTATTAAATTATGTTCTTTTAACTTCTTTAAGGATTGCTTGTGATATACAAAGTGATTATATTCTCTGTGCCCCTCCACTTCCTTCTTTGACAGCACTATAGTGAAGCTCTAGTAATTGAATGCTATGATTCAGATGAAACTAGAAGTGATGAAAAGAATCTATGATTGGCTTCAGTTTTCCAAACCAGAAGCTGGAAATGACGACTGCAGAATAAGATAATTGACTCTTTTTCATATATATTTTTTTAAAAAAAAACCCGATGAAGATTACAGGGAAGCTCAGTGTATGTAAGAACGATTACACTCCAAGACTTATATTTTACTATATTCAACAAAGTAGAACTTATATATTACAATGAAACTGCAGTAGTTTATCCTTCAAGTCAAAGGCATATTTTCTGTTTATGCACTTTCAATAAGGTTCACTAAACAGCAAGCATATAAACACTTGCTGCTGCATAGCCCTTGTTCTAATACATAAAAACATGAGATGTTTGAGTTATTTTCTTTTGTGAATAATGTCAGCACCAAAACTCAAGCAGAGAAAGATGCAGTGGACATAAGGAACCATTTCAAGTGATTTCCTAAGGAAATCTAGAAATAGTCACTCTCCTCTTCTCTAATGATTGATGAAAAGAATGCAAAGTGATTATTACGCAATTAAAAGTTCCTTCATATCCAAACAATAAATTGGTGGAGAGGGCAACAATAACATCAAAAACTACTATAAAAGAGAAAATAAGAGAGCCAGAGAGAGAGGCGGAACTCTTTTGATTTACATGTGAATGAATGTGTACAAATCTTGATTTGCAAAATTGTGGAGCAATGAGGACATGATAACTAATACACTGATTTTCAAATGGACATAACAGCTATGATACCAAGAAAGAAACAACAACAACAGGAGGGAAGACTAAGCTTTGGTTTAGTTTCCACTTCATTTTTCCAGTTTTCAGATTTTGTTAAGGAAATGTTGAAAACTAGAAATGAAAATTGAAACTGAAATTTGCAAGTTTCAGAATTTTTAGGATTTCCTTTACAAAATCTAAAACTGAAAAATGAAATGAAACTGAACTAAAACAAATATGCCCTAAATGTAAATGCCTAAAAGCATTCAAGGGCACAGCACATTATGACAGTAAGCCAAATTCTTTTATAACTCATAGTCTCATACTACTAATGAAACTAAAATAAAAAATTCTTTAGAGTTAGACTTCGTCTTTGAAGTTAAATGTGACATATTTAACAATAATGGAGATAAAGGCAATTACAAGGTAAATCGAATAAAGGTGTCAGGTATTCTGAAAAGTTGTTTGTCATATTTTCATCATCATAACACTTTGTCCAAGCAGCTCACAATTTCCAAAGCATAGTGTAACATTATGGAGTATTTGTCATTAACCATCTCTTCCATGTGAATACCTCCTTTTGGCTTGAAGCATGAACAATTTATCAGAATGGGGGATAACAACCATTGAACCCTTGACCTCTTATGGTGGCTCTGATATAATATCATAAAATCATTCTTCTAAGAACTTAATCTAATGGATAGAGGCACATAAATGATCTTATATCTAACAGTATAGAACAATCAACTTATAAAGAGGAATGCAAGATTAGGCAAAGTTTCACAGGTTACAGTTATAACACGAAATTCACATCCTTGATCATGCATTTTCGCAGGCACGCGGCGCTTGACTGCAACGACACACCCGCAAAGACAAGCTTCACAACAAATGCATCAACCAGGTGAATCATCACAACATGTTGCAAGCAACAAAGTCATTCAGCTGCCTTCCTTTCACAGAATGCTCAACCGCATAAATATCAAACTTGGCGTGCTTAACTAACAAGTTAAAGTTCAAAGAGAACAAAAAGGAAATGAGACCCTTAAAAACCTTTAGTCATAAAGTTTGGTTCTTTATACGGGAAAAGGCATTCACTCACCTGAGCTGGGCGCAAAGGTGTACGAGTGCATGTGATGGGTCAGTGAAGGGGTGTGTGTGTTTAGTGGAAGTGAAGTTTTTTGGGGAAAAGTGTGACGCAAATGATATAGCGACAGGAAGAGAGGGACAGAGGCGAACGGAGGCGCAGGATATAAGAGAGTCCGAGGTAGGTGTTTTGGCGGGAGAGACCGGTACCACACAAGAATATTGAAATCCTAAGCATAAAGTATTATACAACAAAGTATGACTTTACCAAAAAGTATGTGAATTTAATACTTCGATACCGTATAAAAGAGTCTTACGCTTGTCAACTAACAGAATTTTTAAAAAATGCCAAATCATATCAAATAACTATCTACCTCCGTTACAATAACTATCCAACAATAATTTGACATTTTTAAAATTTTGATTAGTTGATACTATAAAACTATTTTATACTACTGATGCATAGAAACTAAACTCGTAAAATATAATATAATTATAATAACAAATAAAATTCAAGAAAACAACAAATTAAGGTAGGTACTTAATGTGATTTGACTTTTTCTTGTTTGACAACATAAAAATATTTTCCATTATATGTGCAGTAAAGCAAATTCTAAAAACAAAATAGTTTATTCTATGAAATTTTTATCTTTTTCTTTAAAATACAAGAATTAATGAATAGTGCCATTATGAGTATTTTTGTGCAACTTTATTACCCGGAAGAAGTTGGAAAATTTACTAATATTTGGTTGATTTAAGTAGTAGTTTAGCATTTTTTTTAGTTTTTGAATTCAAATATTATGAACAGAAAAAATTAGTTCAAAGATAGCTTTAGGTTAACCTAACTCGAACCATATTACTTAAGACTCCATAGATTGTTAGTTCAAGCGAAAATAAAAAGGGTTTATCTAAGCAATATCTAAAAGACACAAGCTAAAATTTCAAGAAAGACAAATTTAATATTAAAAGGTTGGATTGAAGTTTTCAATGTGTGCAGTTCATGTAAAAGTTTAAAACTTGATTATTAATTTTTAATCCTTAACCACTATCGTGTTTAGGGGCATTGATTAGAAAATTGAAACAAAAATTATATCAATGAGTGTAAATAAATATTAGAGTATGCATACATATAAATATCAAGATGAGATAAATATACTTTAGTCGATAACTCAAGTGAGATGAATGGTTTATTTTTGTTCTTACCTAGGAGTGGTGGAAACTCTACAAGTGTCTCCCATTCGTGTAAATGGGCGAGGTACCTGTAAAGACACTATGACACTCAAGTCAACAAGTGAATGAGATGTAGAGGTTTTGAGAATATAATAAGGAGTAAATTATCATACGTGGGATAATTGAGCTCCCTTTATAGTTAAGAGGTAACTCCATGATAAATCAAGTGGCAATCTTTCTTGAATAAGGGAGATATTCCTAACATTTAGTACGTATTAGATATATTCCATATTTAGGGCAGATATGATCTAATATAAAATGTATGGTGAGATAATGGGAGATCTTATAGGTGATTTAGGAGATATGCTCTACTAAATCAAGGGAGAATTTCTAAGGGATCATAATGCCAAGTGGCCGACCTAGAGCCCCCGTCCAAGTTCTTCAAGGCTAGATCAAGGTCTTAGGCCTATATTTCTAGTCTAGTACACAACTCCCACACTTGGTCAAAGGCGAGTACCTCCTGAGGTGTGCAAGTCAAGGACTTTGTGAATTCGAATGAGTCGACTTGTTACGACTTAGTGCATCTTTTCAATTGCTGGAGTGGTGGTTGTTGGAGAACGTGTATCACCCAAAGTAGTGGAAATCATTTCATGGTTAATGTGGTTTATGACCATCGCAATCTGAACGTTCGTTTAAAGTGAAAAATCCTTGATTAGATGGAAGGGACGTCTTAGATGTATTCTGAAGTAGAGGGAAGTGTTTTCGTTGGATGAGCTAGGGTTGATTAAAACCAAAAGTGAATGAACACAAAGGCCATTTTCACCCAGCTTCGCTTCTATTTCTGCTCTTCCCTACTTCAACAATGCTCATTCAAGCCTCGATTCAAGCCTCCATCTTCATTTATTATCAAATTTCAATCAGTAGTTTAATTCTTCTGCTTTTTCTCTACTTTTTGGTCGATTGATTTATGCTTGAACCTTCAGGTAAGGATTCTGCTTCTTTCAATTTTTTCTCTATTTTGGGTATGTTCCTTCTCCCTAAGCCTTTTTTCCACTTGCTTTGCTTAGGTATTTATCAATGGCAGAGGAAAATATGCATCTACCCCAAAGGGGAAGGCTATGGTGACTTAGGAGGTACAACCTATATGGTTAGGTCAGTCTCGAGGTTAAGGAAGTGGCCTCAATTTTTTATGAGAGTGCCTAGGGATTGTTGTTTTGTCTCATTCTGGGAAGAAAAAGATCAAGTGTCTTCCTTGCAAGCTCAAGGATATGGTATGTTAGTATAGGTCAAGGGAGAGTAAGGGAGATTATATTTATATGTATACTGATTTCTTTGATAAGCTAGATATGAGGGTGCCCTTTACTCATTTCAGGAGGGGTGTTTGAATAAGGTTAATGTAGCCCCTTCTCGTATTGAATAATTGGGCTTTTATCCGAGCATTCGAGAACTTGTTCGAAGTGCTCGGCCATGATCCCAATGTTTTAGTCTTTTTTTTTCAAGTGAAAAGGGTTGACAAGGAGACTTGGGCGTCTTTTAATAGTATCCGTAAGAAGAAATTACTGGTCCTCTTGACATCTAATTTGAAGAGGTTAAAGGAAAAATTCCTGAAGTTAAGTTTGGTGGATCTGAAGCTTCCCTTCTTTCTAGATGAGTATGGGTTAGAGAGGTCCCCTTTGTATTGGCAGCATAACTCGCATTAGATATTGAGGGTTGAGTATAGTTCTTTCCTTTGGAGGACTGGGTAGTGGTTGACTACCTAGAAGAGAGTGTGAGTCTAAGCTCTCATTTGTCTTGCAATGTTTTGTTAAAATGGAGGTATAACAACTAGAAAGTTCTTAGTCATATAGATAGTTGTTAATACTATTGATTTGTTGTTAGTATCTAATGTTGTCTTTGTTTCTTTTCGTTTCACAATGAGATGGCTACTAAGATCATCCCAAAAGAGTTGGTCATTTTGTAGCCAAGAAAGGGTCGTCAGGTGTAGGACGAATTCAGCCAAAGTTCCAAGGGAGGGTTAAGCTCTAGGACACAATCCGATCCTACTTCTCTATAAACTCGAAATCAGGCTAGGGAGATCCCCCAAGGAACTTTTGGGCCCTTGCCGTTCTCACCTTCCGCCTTGGTGGGAGCTCATGAAATCAAGGATTTCCTCAATATGGTCAATGCTTCCAGCTTGTGAAGTTTGAAGTTCTCTTTCCCGAGCTTGTTCCGACAATTCAATCATCCTACGGACTTAGCAATGGTTAAAAAGGCCGGGTTCATGGCCTCTGCCAGGATATCAAGATCAAGGGATTTTGGTCTATAATCACCCATTTCCTAGAAAAGGGAGTATGGCGGCTCTAGGGGTTTGAAGGCGATGAGGTCTGGTTACCGAGCTTAGTGGCAGAAAGCGAGGCGGGAAGAGGCTAAGAGAGAGGAAGGGACCAGGCTAGTATCAATAGGATTTTCCAAGAAAAGGTCTCTAGCATTATTGCTCAGGCAGAAGTGGATACCAAGCTCGCTGAGCTTTGGTGAATGGAGCTTGAGGAGGAAATCGACGACTGAATGAAGAGATTGAGTCCTTTATTGGGGAAGTCGCCGACCGGACGTGGCCGGTTGTGACTAGGCTATGGATCAGGTTTGTTTTCTTCATGAGGGGCTTGACTTATCCTTTTGCTGGCCTTTCAAGGAGTTTGTTGAGGGCAAGTTGGTTGATACTCTTCCTCTGGAAGGTGAGGAGGAGGTTGGCAAGGATGCTCATATAGAGGCTGAGGGAACTCGATAGAGGCTGAAGGGGATCATGTTGATGATCGGTAGAAAGGGTTACACCAATTCAGGCTTCTTCATGAGGCTCTGTGAGACTTGACCCGTGAGCCTTGTAATTTTGTAACTTGGTTTTAGGCATTGTACTTCTTCAACTGAGCATGTTTTGTTAGCTGCCTCATTTCAAGTATTGTAGTTTATTGAACCTTTTGTAACGTAAATTTTGGTTTCCTTTTCTTCAAGTTGTGCTCGACTATTGATTATTATAACCAACTAGTGATACTGGAGATTGAGTTCGTCTGGATCAAGTAGCTAAGTATTGACTCGAGGGGTTTAGCTTTTTTGCCCTTTTTGACTTGAGGGGTTTTCTCACTAGGATTTGCTAGCGATAATTGATTGTTACCCTTGAAGGGGTGATGGTGAGCCCACCCTATCAATGCAAGAATGCACTAGGAACTGGGTGAGTTCGATCGAGTTGCGCGAGGAAACCGATCATGTGGCAAGCTTGTCTCGGCTGGAGACTTGGTGAAATAATCCTTGTCACATTATGGCAACCGAAAATTTCATATGGTTGTCTGGGTTGCCATCGTGGTGGCCAGTGACATGTTGAACTCATCTAATGAGACGGGAACACGCTGAAGACTTGATGACTTCATTAAAGTATGACAAGAACAAGCTAGCAACATGGTACACTTGTCATGGTTGTATGAAAACAACCAAAAACTTCAGAGGTCACCCAGGTTATGTGTGGGCGACATTGTGAGCCCGTCCTAGCATGACGAGATCCCGCTAAGGATTAAGTGAGCTCACCTTTTCATGATTTATCATAAGTTGCTTTAAAAGGAAATATTGTGAAACTGAATAGCAATGTAAAATGAGTGGACTTTATTGGGTAATGAGTAATGATAATGATTTCATGAATATGAATTGCCATTAGAGGGACTGTTCATATACAATCATGCCTAGTTAAAACCTTTGTTGGAAAAACCCAACCATAGGAAAAGAGTGAACCAACTGTATATGGTTTAAGGAATGCTTACTCTAATTATAGTATGTCCGAAAGGATATGCCATTCCACGTCCTTAGGAGTTCTTTGCCTAAGAGTTCATGATCTTATAGGCTCCGTGATCGACTCTCAGGCCTTCCCAATTTAGGGCGAGCTTGCCTTCTCCAGGAGGCTTTTCTGGGAGTTCGATCTTGCACAAAACGAGGTTGCTATTCATGAAAGTTCTGAGGTGTATATTCAGGCCACATGCTACCCTTTACTTGATTGCTAGCTCTTTGATCCTGGAGAGCTTTTAGTCTTCCTTTATAAGGTCGAGCTCGACTCGATGATCTTCAAGGTTAGCTTCTTCTTAGAAGGTCAACCTTCGTAGGCTGGGCTGGGCGACTTCAATAGGGATCATTGCTTCACTATCGAAGACCAGTCCATAAGGAGTTTATTGCATGGAGGATTGGGTTGTGGTATGATAGCCCCTACAAGATTTCTAGTAGTTCTTCAGCCTAGAATCCCTCAACTTTGTTGAGCTTTTTCTTTAGCCTTGTCAAGATGAATTTGTTGGCTTGCCTCGACTAAATCGATGGTCTATGGGTCCTCGATCGAGGTAAAGATATGCTTGATTCAAAATTTATTGCAGAGTCTTTGAACTTTTTGTCAGTGAACTGGGTGCCATTATCGCTTACCAGTTCTTGAGGAGTCCGAACCTGCAAATGATTCTTTTCCAAACAAATTTTCTTACATTCTTGGTTGTGATGTGGCCAATGGTTTGGCTTTGATCCATTTGGTGAAGTAGTTGATCGCTATTACAAGGTACTTGAATTGACAATTGGGGGAAGAGGCCGAGTAAGTTTATCCCCCACCTATAGAAAGGCCAGCTTGCTTCAAAGAAGTGCAAAGGTTTAGAATGTTTCTAGAGACCTTCGAGAACCTTTGGCACTTGTCACATTCGCAGATGAAGTAAATGCAATCAGGATTCATGGTTGGCCAAAGGTAGTGAAGTCTAATAAGGATCTTGGAGATGAGAGCTCACCTCCAGATGGTTAGGAGACTCCTTTGTGGACCTTTAGTTTTAAATTATCATTTCCTATCTTTATTATCACATATATTGCTCTGATGTATTATATGCTTGGTATATGTGAGGAATGCTTGAGGACCTAATACAAGTCATTGAGTGCTTAACATGATGTTTGACATGTATGACTTTCCCTCTTATGCATGATTGCATGTCTATGTGGCCCTATATTGTATCTTTCTTTCTTATGGAAGAAAGAGATTAATGTTAGGAAAAAATTTCTTAAACTCATGCATCTCAATCTGTCAAGTGAAAGAATTGGGAATTCTTTCTAAAATTAAAAATCCCTTACTGTGTCTTTGTACTTCAAAGAGAAATGAACATATAAAGCTCAATTATGGAAATAAGTGAATATCTTGATGGGAAGCTTATCTTATAGGGGAGCCATGTCTAAAAGAAAATCTTTTTACCCTTTGCTCTTTCTTTATTTATGTGTATTTTTATCAAGGGGAGATTATTGATTTATGTATTCTAATGTAATTACAAAACACTTTATATATGCTCTTAATTATTTTATTGTGTCTAATTTATTATCTTAATTAGCACTCTAATTTGTGTATTAAGTGTTTGAGTTTGAAATTTGAAAGATTGACTTATGTTAATAATCTTGCTTTTGAGTAAACCAATGTTCAAAGCTGAGCACATTAGCAAATTTGTGCAAAGAACATTGCACAAAAGCCAAGCATAGAAAGCTATTACCAAAAATGGCAAATATTGATCTCCAGGAGGCATTACTTGTTCAAGTGAACAAGTTACATATGCTGCAGAGTTATTCCTAGTACATAAAGTGAAGGAACAAATGGACAAAATGACTACTCTCATTTCTCAATGGATACTTTGATCCTTTGATCTCTTGGATAACTCATCAATAAGGAATATGAAAGCTGAATCAACTCTTTATCAAAAGCTGATCTCAACTCTCTAAGCTTCAACGTTCAAAAATCTCATCTCCTATAAAAGCAAAGCTTGGAGATGACATTCAAAAAGATGAGGAAAGACAAAAAAGTGGCCAAGACTCCTATCATTTTGAAGTTCATCTTTCCTAACCTCTTAGTCATTGTAAAGTGTTCATCTTGATCTCTGAGAGTTTACTATTATTGTATGAGAGTTATATCTTCTTCTTGAGAGAAACAATAGAGTTTATTCATCCAAACCAAAAGGTTTATTGTGAGGCTATCTTTGTGAAAGAAAAGCCATTGGTAAGAGCTTGGAGAGGATTAGATTAAAACTACTTAGCATTGAGCTTGGAGAGGCTCATTAAAAAGACTAAATGGGATTGAGCTTGGAGAGGCTAATTGAAAACACAACTTAGGTTGAGCTTGGAGAGACTTGGTAAAGACTACTATATGATTATACTATTTGTACAAGTTTATAATGGACAATCTCACCTGGCAGGTGGAAACTGGATGTAGGTTCTAGATTAGATAATGAACGTGTCACGACTCACTTTGGGAACGTGACCGCACGTGAAGAATCTCATTCCCTCGTTAGCCTTCTAGGTAGCATAACTCCCTAAATGCATGAAATAACAAAATTTTCATTCTTCAACATAATTAAATTTAACTCATTATCAAATTTCCTGTTCAAATAATAATATTCTGAATTCATGAAACTAAATAATTATCATATATAGCTCTGAAAACATCTTATTATATTATGTTATTCATGAAAACAATAGTTGTTCTATAATCATAACCTAAAAATTGATCTAGTACTTAAAATTTGAATCATCAATGCATGTCTGGCACATTACATAAATCTTAACCACAAATTAATTGCATTTCAAGTTCATACTTAAATTCCAAAAACATATAGGGAGATACATAAACTCTGAAACTAACTACAATATCTCAAAATACATGTATGGCTCGGATCCTGCTTGCATATCTATTGGAGCACTATACTCTATCATAATTTTAACCTAGGCTTTATTGCAAGGTAAAGCTCACCATTTACAACTGTAGACTCCTGAATTGGTGATTGAACTATATCTATACTTGAACTGTAAGGAGGAAGGAAGAAGGGTGAGTCATAGATTAAATGAGTGTATTCTTACCGACAACCCACATGGGACGTCTAAGGATATGCATAAATACAATATACATGTAGCAAGTATAAATCATTTGATATTTACATACATAGCTAGCTAGGAAAACACTTTTCATTTCATCGATTCATAAACAAGCATTTCTAAATTTATAATCAATTATGAAATCATTTTAACTGATGGTGCGGTAAAGCCTTAAGAAACAGGACGCTGAATATGATAATAATAATAATAATAATATTGTAATATTCATAAATCATTTCTATTTATGATACATAGTACTTGTGAAAACACTAATTGGTACGAATACAAAATCATCTGTAAAGTGTTGCACAACCCTCACGAACAAGAGCACCTGTATGAGATCTTAAGGTCCTCAGCGGCAGCATCCTTGGTGACTGATCTAAATAAGAATAATTGGCCCCTAGTGGGCACTTGGTATACCAAGGTTAACAATTTCTAAGAGTCGTTAACTTACTGTCTATTTTTTTATCTTTATCGTCTAAACTAGTTTGAACAAAATTCCTTTAAATTTGAAACTCTTAAAACTCTAAAAGCTCTAAATTCATATAATTTCAACAATCTGGCTTTAGCATAACTGTCACTGTGAAATCATGCTCAAGGGATCACCTTTCAGGTATTCCGATTTCAAGCCCACAGAATATTTATTTGGCAATTGCTATGAATCATACTAAACTCTATATTTCTAAGTGTCATGAAACTGAAGTTCTAAATTCATATATCAATCTAACATATTTCCATAAAGTTGATAACTCTAATAACATACTTAAAAAACCAATAGGGTTTAAAATCATGAAAACTCTAAAATCATAATAACTTGTTTATTTGAGAAGCTAAATCATGCTCTTATTCGCTTTCTTTCCAATATACATATCAATTGGATACTATAAAACATGGCCTAAAATCTCAAATCCTAAATATGTAGTGATGACATCAACTCATAAAATAGGTTTGATAAAATAGCCACTTGCTACAATACATATTTTCTTCATAAATCCTTTTCATGAGCATATCATATATTTCCATAGCATACAACATAGCAATTATGGTCCCATAGTTTTGTACAACATATTTCTTTCATGCTATCACCACAAAATCATAGTTTTTGTTATTTCAACATAATGTGTAAAGTCATATTCTCATATTTAATTTCATGTTTAACATTCAAAATGTGCATAACCATACTCATAATGATGAAACTAAGGCTATGAGTTCAAACTCATTCACCATTTGGAGTCGAGAGTGTGTGAATACCTCCAACTTAAACTTGAGAACTTGGAATGACACCAACAATTGTCATAGAGTAACATAGACACATGAATATCCTCTAACAACTCTAGAGCAACTCTAATAACATTGGGGGAGTACCCGCACTTGACAACAATAAGAAAATAATGACACCCAACTCAAGAATATAGAGGAATAGGAAGAAAGAAAGCATAAACCAATATGAATCTCTTACCTTGAAACTTGGAAGAGGTAAGATTGATAGAGGATGAGAGTGAGGAGGGTGGAGAGTGTTTTGGGGCTTAGGGATTTCAAATATGGGGGAAGAGCACGAGTGGAAGGGATATTTATAGGGTAAGGGGGCTCATTAAACTAAACTATGTCATTTTGCATTGTTTCGGTGCGAGGGGTACCGCCTAGCAGTCAACCGTGAACGCAACATCATGAAATCCATGCACCTGACCGCTATAGCAGTCACCCACTTGGCAAGAACGCCATCCTTGTCTTCTACCACCGCTATAGCAATCCTGGATCGCTATAGCTGTGTAAAAACTGTCTATATGCTGAGGATCTTTCAAGCATCCAGGGCTTTCCCGATCAATACGGATAGGTTTTGGGGGACCCAAAACCCGTACTAAACTTGTCTAGAGACACGTAGACTGAGAGATTATAGAATAAGTATAACTACTTGTCTTCAACTTCTCTATGCTTTTCTCATCATATAACGTATCCTTTGCATCTCTTAGTATTTGTCTTAAAAGCTTAAAATCTGATATTTGACTAAATGCTTTTGAAAAACCTTTTATCTTAGTAACTTGTATGTCAGTTTTTGTTTCAACTATCTTTGGTTGCATAATACAATTTTCATTAAGCTTTCAAAGTGGTTTTTCTTAAATCAATGTTGTGATATATCTTAGTAATCCATTTGTTAAAACTAGTTCTAGTTCAAGCATGATATAAGTTTGCATTCACATTAGTCTCAGTTTACTTCGCTCTAAAAGCTTGATTATACCTATTAGAAAATCTTCTGAGCGCACAAGAGACTCTTGCCTAAACATTTTGATCAGTGTGCTAAGTGTGCAAAAAAATTTTAAAAAACACTTGATTCAACCTTCATTTTTAAGTGTTCTGATATCACCAATAATAAGTCACACATTTCACTTAAGTCGCTCCATATTATCCATATTATCTATTTGAGTTTCCAATTTGATATTCATATAACACTTAGATTTAGAGCAACCCAACAATTCTGTGTTATGCTTGCTTTATAGAACAACATTTGTGGGATTATTTAGTTTTTGAGACTTTCTATTTTTATTAAAAAAATGTTGAAAATAAGAAATAAAATGCAAACAATGTAATTTTTTGTAATTAATATTAAAAGTAAAAACATGTTTTGTAAAATCAAACAATTCCTTAATGTCATATTTTTAAGTGTTCAAAGTTCAACATGTAGATATGATCTTTTCTTTTACCCGTTGGAACCCAAGAGTTAAATGCTTTGTTTTTCTTACAATAAACATTAATTGCGGAATATTGCAAATTTGGGTTCATTGAAGTAAATGAAGCCATCTCTATGAACTTGCTAATATTTTCCCAAATTTGCAATATTCACCAATTAATGTTTAGTGTAAGCAATTACTTGTTAACATCTTTTTTTTACTAAAATTAGTTTAAGTGGGTTCAATACCTGTCATCCTATTAAGATCAGGGCACGGTCTCGAGGCTCTACAAGTACTTATGGAGGATTTACGAGATCGTCTATCAAAGGAGTCTACACACGGAGCAGTGGGAATCGAACCCACATCCTTGTGGGATATGAATTTTCTCTTTTTCACTTGTGCCAACTCTTGCTGGCTACTTGTTAACATTTTATTGAGATTAAGAAAATAGACTAAATTGAAAAAAACACGTTATAATGCCAAAAATAATTCTATTTTGACACTCACATGTAGATACCCATGTAAATCCCATGTAATGTGAGAAGAATGATAAAAGAAATAAGTTGGAAGAAAAATAAGTGATGGGATTATTTGTGAGTAGGATGTTTGGGTGTTTGAGAAGGTTGGGTATTGAAATAGTAAGGTTGTAATGTCAAACATAGCTGTACTGTACTGTATCAAGGCACGAAATTAAACATGTGATACCTGTATGGGGCTCCATGCTACGATTCTTTTTTTTTTGGGTCCATAAAAGGGGCTAACGCCAAACACAAGGAAACCCTCCATGCCACGATTCTTTTGGCAGCAACTTCAACTTTTTGAAAATGTTCACACACTACTTACCATCTAAATTTTTAAAAAAGAGTAGGCATTATACTGTTTTTTTGGTCGACGAGATTGGATTATATCCCTTTTGTTTCTTAAAAGATTTTCTTTTTCTTTTTGGTCAACCTGAATTGTTTTTTTTGGGTCGAAGTCACAACCTGAAGAGTTTGGATTATTCTTAATTGTCATAGTTGAAACCGAGTGGGTTTGGGCTGGGATGAAATGTCAAGATAATGTTGGCTCTATTTATAATGAATTTGGGCTTGGATAGAATGATAGAACATCTTCAAATTCTCAAATTCAAAATATAATAACATGAAGCTTCAACATCAATCTCCATAAAAAAATTGGGCTACTATAAACTTTGTCTTATAAATATCAAATATACAAGCCCATTTCTAGTGGAAGGGCCGAATACCAATGGGAAAATGAATTGTAAAACATTGGGAAAAAAAATTGCAAAACATCATTATAAAGTGAGTTCCACTTACTCCAACAATATAAATTGGAGTAAATTACACTGAAGTCATTGAGATTTAGTGAAATTTATCCACATCTCTTCTATTTGTAAAATTTACTCTAGTGGTCTTTGAGTTTTGAAATTATTTACAACCTTCTCTAAGTTTGTAAAATTATTACATCGACCTCCCTTTTATTATACAATGAAGATTGCATCAAATGAAGGTCACTGTCACCTAAATAAATAGAGGGGAGTCAAGATAAATTTCACAAAATTTTAGTAGAGTTAGTGTAATTTACTCTATAAGTTATCTCATTAACTATGTAGTCGAAATTTTCTCTAAAAAAAATGGAAATTTTAAATAAATGCACGTATTTATATAATAAAATCACTTGCATAATTTTTTTTTATTGCTCAAATGTATTTTCCAACCTTAAATAAGACTAATCCCCTCACATCTAAGACGGAAGTGAGTTTTGCCTTCCAACAAAGCCTATACACATAGAAGAGTCAAATCCTTAACACATACTTAAAGGACTTAGCTATTTTACCAATTGTGCCAAGCTTTGTTGGTAAATCACTTGCATCATTTCATGCATAAAAGCAGTAACGAAATATGAAAGGTTATGTGCATTGTCGGTTTGGTCCCCTCCAGGTCCTCTATGAATTGAACCGCCAATTAGTTAATTTTTAGTAATAGGATCTGGTGAACTCTGATGGGCTTCAAAAGGAATTTAGTCATCTGAACACCTAAATTTTTTTTCTTAAAAAAAAAAGCTAAAATTCAACACTTACAAAGCATAAATATTAATGCAGACAATCAACATGCAAATCCAATTAGCCCTTTCTTTTCCGTGTCATTAGTAACACCCGTTTTCTTTTTGTCTTTTTGGTCAGAGTAGACACCTGTTTCATCAATCACAAATGTCACTTTGTAATAACCTTAGCCCAACTTAGGGTAGCTCTAAATATTAGATTCAGTTTCAGCCCCCATTGAACAGATAAACCCCACAAAAGATAATCCTCAATTCAATTGGCCCCAGATTGCATGACTAGTCTTCATCATGCTTACTGTTTAGTGGTCTAAACACTTCGCAATACCAAACATCGAAGTACCCCCACTTCCTGTATTGTACTCCATTCCCTATGGAAAATGTTAATACAAGTTTACCCTAAATCTACATAACATAACATGATATTAACTAATAATTTTATAATATCTATATATTTATAATTTTAGGTTATTTTTTAAATGGTTGATATGTCATGTATAGAGAATTGATTATCATGAATGAAAAAATTTTAGATGCTGTTAGAGTATGTTTAATACATGATTTAAGAACATACAGAATCATTTATTTTATTTTCATTTATAACTTTTGAAAGTTATATAAAAAAAATTAAAATAATTGATTATACAAGCCGATAGAGCCAGTATATTAAATGTGTTTGAGAAACATGCAAACATTTATCCAGCGTGGACTAACACTATAATAACATTACCCATTCTGTTTACCCTTATATGATAAATGGAATGTGAAGAAGCATTGTTGTGTGCAACTGTGCACCTGAGAAACTGGTGACGAAAAGGGAAGAACTTGGGCATTTAACTTCCATTAGATGAAAATTGTGAACTTTAATCTTTTTGTGACTCCGACCATAAAGGGATGTTGTAGTTGAAGATGACAGAATGTGATTCTCGCTTTTTTTTTTCCTCAGCACATATTTTATTAATCAATATAATTATCCCTGTACCAAAATGGCTATTAAATCAATTAATCAATTACATATAAGAAGTCCAACGAAGATAAGCAATAGCACCTTTTATACAAGTCTCCAAAGTTACACAGTCCAATGTGTGCAAAGTAACGGGAACAGTGGGCGGCGATTGACAAGCCAATAATAATACTTTTGACCAAGCGGCATGTAATAATTGTTCTTATATTTAAAAGTTTAATTTTAATATATTGAAAATAATTTTTTTATATTATCTTTTAATTATATATTATCAGTATAAATTTGATGTTCATCTAATATTTTAAAAGTTATGTATGTAAAAATATTTGATTAGATGATAATATAAAAAGATTTTTATATCATTAGTGTATTTAAATTGAATTTTATATATAATTTGTGCCTTTTTCAAATGAGTATTAACATATCTTCTTAACAATCAATCCAATAATCTTAATAACTCAAAATATCATTCATAATAGCATAAGTTATAATTTGCACAATATTTACGAACAAACTTTGAATACACATGAGTGAGATTTGAATTATAATGATTATTAGGCACATAAAACTTATATGCAAAAATTTTTATCCCTAAAATTTAAAATAAATATAATAGATTAGTCTCTAATTTTGTAATCGTGAATCACATGATCAGTTTTTGATAGGAAAATCTTAAACAATTATTGGACAAATTTGAGTCAAAATTATTTCCAAGGACTAATTTGATTTAATTATCTATATTTGAGGGATTAATATGAAACATTTATGTTTTTAAGAATTAACATGATTCACAATTTCAAAGTTAGGAGCTAATCAATCAAGTTTTAATTTTCAAAGAGAAAAATAATTTATTATACAATTTTAAGTGCCACTTTTAATTTATTATCTAAGCAGTTCTTTTAGGTATGAAAATGCAAAATGCAAGTTGGCGATTGCTGTAGTGCAAGGCTAGTGATCAAAGATATTTTGCATAATCCCGTTGGGGTTCTAACTTAACACTAATGCCGTGTGACTCAAATACAACGGAGCCTTTTATCTTTAAATAACAAAGGTATGAACACGTAAAGTATGAAGAGTGAAGAGGACTGTGCCTAATTTTATTCTCAAGCTTTTATCATCACACATCCCATATATATATATATATATATATATATATATATATATATATATATATATATATATATATATATATATGTAGACATGGCAAAATTAAATTCTTGGTATTCTTCTTCTAACATGTTTACAATGCTTTTGAGGATTGGTGCCTTTTTTTTTTCCTTGCTTTTGGTTGGTGGAAGGTGCAAGTGCAAGGGCTCTTTTGGTGGGGGTAAATATTTTGGAATGCACTATGGTGATTTTCTTCCTACTTTAATTTCATTTACCTGATCAGCAATGTTGTGATAAAAAAAATTAAAGGAGTCAGAGAAAGTGTACATAATTTACGTACATTTAAGCTTTAAAGAAAGTAAAAGAATAGTATAATAAAGGAAGCATCGGAATAACTGGTGGGTAATGAATATCTATCTACTTTTCCATTTAACTACATTCAAATTAGTCCTATCTTTGCATTTTCGTTGTACTTTCTCAACTATGCTCTTTTACTTCATCTTTATTCCTTCATAATCATTCAATTCGCGGCTATACAATCTTTCGGCTAAACAGCACCCTCTTTCTGATGTCGATTCCATCTTTTCTTTGGTTCTCACTGCTACATATTGTATACATACATGCAAGCGCCACGAATTAAGTAAAACTTTTTCCCCTTAACTTCTTTTATGCCCCAATGATGATCATGTGTCATTATTGTTTTTTTAACTTCATACTTCGAACTTGGTCACATTGTGCTGCCACGAAACACCCATCCTTGTTTCCTTTCATTATGTAGATGAGCTAATGAGTTTCGGACATGTCAAGCTCCTTTCACATAAAGTTTTATGTTGTGTACTTCTGTATACATTGAGTAAGACAAGACAAGAGAGGTTTATTTAACATGTCACATAATAAATCGGAAAAAAGCATTTTATCTCCTGATCATAGTTGATATGTACTTTATTCATTTTTAAATTATGTCCATTATTATTAACTGAAAATAAGAGCATGCTACATCTTGAACTTTGTGTTATGTACAATTTAATCGTTAAACTAAAAAAAATATGTAATTCTACATCTTATAGAGTTCCTTAAATACGTAATATTTTCACTAATTAATAATAAATAAAAAAGTTGACAGAAGACTCGATTAGTGTAGTTCAAAAATATTAAAAATCAATTTACATGTTTTAAAAATCAACTTCAGTAGGTAAAACATTGTTTTTTTTTTTTGAATGAGTAACTAATCAAGTGATCAAATTTAATTTGATGGTGAAGAGGGTGTTGTGGTGCGGGTGATAATTGGATGGTGGCTCTAGCGAGACTTGATGATTAAGCACACGACTCTTTTGTCTCCACTCTGTCACTATGGATGGAGGTCCATGACAGGCACTACCACAAAGCATTGATAAAGAACGCCACGACATCCACGCTTGACGCTCCCCTCGAAACTATAGCTCAAATCTACTCCATGATGACTTTCTCCTTCTTTTTTATGGCATCCAAAGCTTCAACAATTCATGTAAGCCAAAATAAATAAATAAATAAAAGTCAGGCCATATTAGTAAACAATATGTGAACCTTCCAAGTTTGTACCCATCTAAACTCACATTGTGCTACATTGTCTATATGTGACACAAAATATACACGCCAAATTCTAGTATTATATGCCATGGAGTATTGTGAAAATAACTAAAGGCACCTGAAATGACATAATTATATGTGCATGCTAGCCTTGTTTAATTATGAGTACTACTATATAATAGTAGTATGTAATTTATTTATTAATTACCTAGCTAGGGAGAATCAAAATGATCATATGGTTGGAACTTGTGAGCATGCATGACAATATTCATTATTGAGAAGAGACATATCATAGGAGTTTTATTAATAGATGTCAAGTTCCGCTGCCATCATTTTTGTTGCCTGGGGCTTCCCTGTTTGTTGCTTTTTTTTTTTTCCTTTCCTCACTTTTTTCTCTTTTATTATCTGTCTTTTTATTCTTTCTATCAAAAGAAATCTACTGTAGAATGGGGACAATGAGTGCCTCAAGGACTTTGAGGCGTAGTGCTGTTTCTTGTATTCAGCATCAAAATCTCAGAAACCATATCTGAGAACTAAGAATCATTCTAGCTTTTGAACCTTTTATCCCCTCAAGGGGACCAGTAATACATATAGAACTTTTGGCAGCTACCCCACGAGCACAATATCGCTCTAATTTTACAACCCAAAAAAGTAAAGAATTTTTCTTAATTGGGGGTCCTCTATAAATATATATATCCTAGTCATATATATGGCGACCAAAAGTTGAAAATTCCTTAACAAAAAGAGATGGTAAAGAGTTGGATTCTACATCCTCCATTAACACCCCTTCCCAAGCCCTACCATTTATTGAGAGGGAAAGAATTTTTGGCTTTATGGGATTTTATACTTAGGATTCTTAATTCCCCTCACTTTAAAGGTCATTTTGTTCACTTGTAAAGGAGCTGCGTGGGGGAGGTATATTTTCTTTATTGTGAGATAAGGAAGCAAGAGATGTAAAGTTCCTATAGTTTGGTACAGACAATTAAGACAAAAATAAAAGCAGTTATATTTGTGTGACCACTGCAAAGTTGGTCCCTTTGCTGTGTTGGTGGAAACGTCATCCTTTCATAGATTTATGAAATGTTAATTACAGTTTAACATGCAGATTTGGTGATCATAATTACTATGGTCATTCCTTTCCATACATGCCATAATAATAAGTAAATTATAAGCTCTACAAAGTCATCATCATCAATAACCCAAACTTCCATATATACTATATTATATTATTTGGCCCTTATGATGAGAGGATGTTGGTGGGAGCCAATGGCATGACAAAATCCAAAATTCTCATATCGTTCTGAAACTTTTTGTGGCCAATGAGACGGTTTCACATCTTACCATCGTGCCCCAATCTGCGGGTTATTTAATTTGACAGCCACCCTTTCTTATCTGAATTGTACTCAAAGCCCCCTAAATAAGGCCCTGTTCCATTCTCATGCCTCTCATGTATCATCAACAAAATACTAAAAGATAATTATATTTTCAACACCTAATATCACATACACCTAATCTACCACTCTTAAATCTTGTGTGGCTCCCACTTAAAGAAAAAAGCTTTTGTTACCCACCCTTGGAATGGGATGAGTGTCCATGGACACTCTTTTTAGTGTTAAAATAACATCACCCATATTAAAATATTTTCTTAACTATATATTTGAATAGAGAAAAAAATAGACGATAATAACTCTTCAAGCCTCTTAAAGAAGATGATCATGAACAAAATTATTCATTATGAATTGTTGCATGTATGCAACGTACATAAATCAAATATAAATGATAAGATAAACTTTATTTGTATCTTTTCTTAAGACATATTTAGAGGCAGAGAGGCTGATCCATATAATGTGCAGGGGGCTTAGATTTAAATTTTTTTTAAAAGGTTTATTGATATATGTATATTTTATCCCTGTTATTTTTCAAAATTGACCTCATATTTAAATAAAAATTATATAGAACATTTTTATTGTGATTATATAATATTTTTATCTCACTTACCTAAATTTAATCAATCCGTTACCGTTTAGAGGGATATTTAGAGATGTTCGTAAACATTGGTGAGAGTGAAATCTTATTATATTAGCGGGACAAAAAAGGCATCTCAGTTATAAGATGAGGATATATATGAAAATAAACTGCAAATTAAATATAGAATCCCTTATTATTGATAATGCGTTTTCATAGCTTTTATATATTATAATATATTACCTATCAGAGCTTTTCTTTACACAAGTGAAACATATGTTCTTCTCTTGCATGATTATATTTTGTCAAGGTTTGTTAATTAGCTTTACTAACTTGGGTAATAGAAATAATTACTCTTCTACACGTGCATACCTTTTTTATAAAAGAGTATTAATTAGGAAGAGGCCAGGTATGCGTGTTTGTGATAATGGTAATATTGTCTCTCTGTGACAGGGCTTGTCCTAGTATCTGTCCCATTAACCCCATAATTACAAAGCAATTAAACTTTTGATTAATGTCCAGGATTTTGTCGCTCATGACCTGAATAGTTGGCCCCTTGATTTATTATTGTGTTGATTATCAATATTTCCAAGGTGACCCTGCCATTGTTTGATCTGTTAAGTAGTACTAATAAAGATGGCTGATCTGATTAATTAGCACTTAATCCAAATTTTCATGGCTCCCACCAAGTTGACCTTTTGCAATATTGCATTTATTGATTGAACGAGCTGCTGTTACCTTTAATTTGCACGTCTTAATAAATTGCCAAGTGGAAAACAAGATGGTTGCTGGGGGATCCACATTGGTGGAACTATCGTGACGCCATTGCAGGAATATTATGAAAGACCTTTTAGTATGTGAGTTGGAAAAATTGATGTCTGGGTTAAGATAAATGCTAAGATAATATCATGTTTATTTTCAAACATGATTATGTCATATTTAGAGAGACATACACACATATATTTAAATTGAGCCTTAACAAACTTTAACAAGACTTCGTCTATATTTAAATTAAATTGTTTGCGTCTATATATCTCTCCTTGTGTTGTGAAATTTTAGAAATTGTATTAGAAATGCATGTTTTATCAATTGATTCGTTCTACACTTATTATAGTTGAAAAAGGCTTCAAGTTTGGGTCTCCAAAGTGGAAAAAAATTAAGGTTCTAAGAGTTTTACAATTATAGTAGACCAACTTATTTTAAGTTAGTTGGGATCTAATAAGATCCAAAATAGTGACTTAGCTGAAAATAAAAAATAAAATTAAAGTAGTAGGTTTTTTCTTATATATTAAAGTAGGAGATGATGATAGACCAACAAAACTAAGGTTTTTAGAGAGCAATAACCTTCTCTTCGTCAAGACTCCGAGATCGTATGTAAAAATTTCTAGAATAGTATAATATATTGAAGACGATGCCTCTTCTCAATGAGGCTGACTCAGATATTATACTTCAAAGATGAATTCTTGTATCTGGGCCATACAAGGCAAAAAAATTATGCAAAATGGGGAAAGGAAAATCCTGGTTGTATGCAAATATGCAATAAATCAATAAGGTGGTCCTGTCACTGGTCCTATTGATCAATGGCATAATCAATTATACAGAGCAAACATCCAAGAGCAATGAGAGAAATAAGTACTTAGCTTAGATTGTCACTACGTTGCTATATTTTTCTTCACTATGGTCCATCTGTGCAGTGGCACAGTTTGATATAACATGGGTTTAGACAGAAGCATATGGATGTGATGGAAAGAATAGGGATTTTAATGCAATGAGTGACCATATGGATGTCATGCAAAGGAAGTGATAAGATTGCATGACAAATGCCTAACATGCATGGTTACTTTTCTGCAAAGACATGGGAATAAAGCCATGGTTGTGTTTGTGCTAGTATTACTACTGCATGCAAAAATATTATACCTTGTGTCGGGGCTCGGGGCTATGGGGCTAAATGACAAGCTATCTGTGAGTGGGCAAGTATTTGTAGGGAAAAATTGTGTACTAAAGTAGGGTTTAGGATCTGCAGTCTGCACTTTTTCTTTCTGTTTTCAACCCGTTAATGACTTGAAATTTTTTTCTAACTAGTGTCTTGGTTAAGGATTTAAAAAGATAAATATTACAGTAAAAAATAAAGAGATTTTTTAGTTTTTAATACACGAGATTTATTAAAAGATTTAGAAATTTATCTCTTTTTTTGTTTCTTTAACCGAAACTCTTAATTAGAAAAACCCATAACTTCAGCACTAGTGGTTAATATAATCTCTAAATTAAATTAATAAAGCATTGCTCCCTATTGGTTCCAAAGCTAGCTTTTTAGGAAGTTGCTTCCTTGCTTCCAGTTCATTGTGAATCATTTATGGCTAAGAGGCATCTGATTCAAAAACTTGAGAGTTTTAGGTGCCCAAATTAAATGATCCTCATATCAAGATCTGTGTCTGAGTGAATGAATACATGAGTGTAAGGCAAGGACTGTCTGAAAATTCAGAGGCTATAGTGGCTGATAGAATATATATGTACAATGATACCATAATAAAACAGCCTGGAGTTGGTCACGAGCAAGCACTGGCCGGCTAATTGAGGAGTCATAGTCTCACTGATTGAACCTCCTTTATTGCTAGCGGGACCAGTAGTTTTCATCCGCTTCTGAGTTAGCCTCACTAGATTCCGGAGAGGACCTTAAAAGTTTCTTTCCATTTGGTAATAAGAACAAATGGTGAATCCATGAAGTATCTAATTGCGGAATGTGTGTCATGTTCTTATTGGGTGGATAACTTCATGTGACAAGTGAACCAAACAATTTAAATTGTATTTGGATGTACAAATTCAGGATAACTTTCATTTTTGTGTTTAGTCTAAGGGACAATATAATTGATGAAAATTTTATAGAATATGGATAAATTCTGTATGTAAATTTATGAATATTTTATCTCTTTTTTACCCATTAACTAGACATCCCTTTAATACACATCTACGTCACACTATTCAACAACTGCGTGTATGATTCATTCAGGAGAATAAATCCCCCTATTTGCAGTGAAAAGATAAGGAATGAAAGAAAAGAGATATGTAAATAAAAGAAATCTATAAATTGATAGTGTTATTATCACTGATAAATTCAATACACAGCACGCAAGAAACGGCCCCAAAGACCTTTTCTCTCCCTTTCTTTAGCCAATTAGGCCAACATGAAAAAGAGGGTTGTTCTCTCTTGAAAACAAATCAAAAAATTCCAAAAATCAAAACTATAGACGTATGTTTCCATCACACGCGCGTGGACACCAGGCAAATGGGTCCAGTATAGCTATTAGGCCAAGGCTCGAGGCCTTAAAAGGTAAAAGAAAATCAATTGCCGCCAAAAATAAAACAAAAAAACCACACATACACACGTAAGTGGCGCGCACCGGAAGCGTCTTCACTCTTCACGCGTAGCATGTAAAAAAAGTCCACAAAATGTAGCCAGCTTCAACTTATTACTACCGTTTTTTATTTGCACCAGGTATCCCATCAAAGCAAGGTGTCGTTGAAGAAGCAAAACTTCAGAGTTTGAAGCCTTTGCCAGCCCATTTGATATCTGCTCGAACACTGTCCCATCATCTTCTTCTCTTTCACCAATAACCAGCGCATCTTTGAATTCATGACATTCCCCACTTCTTTCTTCCTCACTTACACGACCAAACTATTAAATGCATCTTTGTCCACTACTATTCACCTCTCACTCTCTCTCTCTCTCTCTCACTTTTCCACATCAATATACTTATGTTGTAAAATCCCCCTCCCTTGGGAATCTGCAATGCTGGGAATACCCACCAAGAAAGCAATAATTACAATAATAGAACCTCACGGTTCACGACTCTCATACTATATATTTATAATTTACACCATCACTCAAGTCAATTTTTAACTCAAAAACCCTCTAAAAAAATTGAGGTTTCTTCTTCACAACTTGGACCATCAAGTGATGCTATTCAAATACTTAAAAAATAAGTATTTATTAAAATATTCATTAATAATCATTGAATGTGATGTAATAATAATTAAATAAATCTATGATCATATCAAATGATTATTAAATGAGTGCCCAATAATATTCATTTTTTAGGTGTTTAAATAGTATTTTGACCACCACCTTATTTCTTTCTCTCTCTCTTGTTCTCTCCTTTATTGTTGTTCCTTTTCTCTTCACCGGGTTTTTCCTTTGTGATCATCCACCCACAAACAGTTATTAAGTTTCCTCCTTTTATAAGACAATGAGAAGGAAGATGAAGAGGAAGAAGATGATGATGAGAATGACAAGACACTTGACCTCATTAAGGGCCGAGTTGTCACTCGCAGCTGCGGTAGCACCTTAGGGGGCCTCCTCTGGTTATTATCAATCACAAGTTCTTGCATTAATTGGTAGCACCCTGTAATTTTCTCCTGCAACAATCAAATATTCATGTATCTTGAAACCCGATATTTTCATTTATTAAACATATAGTAGTATACTCTTTTTTTTTTATTCTCTTCATATATAATTTACCATAAGACATGCTTACTTTTCGAAGTCCTCGCACCACGATTCGGCAAGCTCAGGCTTAACGAGAGACCAATTAGGAATTTCGTTCCCTGCACACAGTATGGCCGCGGCAGCAATGCATGATGGCCAGTATGCAAGAAAGCTAGACTCTAAAATATATAGAAAAGCTCATTAGAGCTACAGCAAGAAATGTGTATCAGTTTTTTTTCCTTAATCACAACTTAATTAAATATATCATCTTTAAAGGCAATGATTTTGTTACCTAGTGCCCTGATTGACGAAATAAGAATGGGAAATTTTGATTTTCTTGATTTCCTGTGCTTTCAATGCATTGAAAGATTATAAAATTTATTTATTTTTCATTAAAACATTCTATAGTATACTTATCATGTGCCCTTAACCCATTTATTAGTTGAGTTTATCAAACTAATGTTCTAAGACTATGATCTAAAGAATAAAAATGGAGAGACTAGCAAAGAGTGGAAGCTTAAATTTAAGTAACTATTATTTAAAAATAATTTTAGGCAAGGGGTGATATGGCTAATAAAGAATAATGTATGTGTCCCTTCATTATCACTTAAAACCAAGTTTTTTTATTCTCTAAATTAGTGGATCAAGGAGAGAATGAATGTAACATTCAAATAAGAATGTGATATAGTTTTTTCACTTTATTCCTCACTTTTCTCTCTTATTCCATTATTACTCATTTTCTTTCATCATCTGCAAAGTTCTCAATCATATCCTAAAGAGTATTATTGAAAAAAAGAAAGTGGCATTGGAAATATAAGAATTTGTATTTGCAAAACATAGTATCCACTAAGTTGTTTTATAACTTGTTTATTTTAGCCTTTGACTAGTAAAACCCTTAATAATTTAGTATCAAAACCTACTACAAACAAATATTTATTATTGTTCCCAACTACCTCAACTACTCGTGGGAGAGTTTCTGTACCAACTTTAAAATGGCTACAGAAACATATCCAAAAAACAAAAAAAGCTACAGAAGTACCTTGGATATTTGATAAGATGATCTGTGTGGCACGTGAAATGAGGAATTGAGTAAAAGTTCCAGTTGAATCCAACTTGCACGCAAAGAAATCGAGGAAGCTAAATGGGGTGACTGATCTTAGCCTCCAATCCAATACGCCCAGAACAAGTAGCTCCATCCTTTGAATTGTTCTCGGCTCAAATATGTATTTGGCACCTTCTACCTGTACAGTGTATACGGTTAAATTATGTATATATATAGCATAGCGTCATGTATGATGTACATAACTAATGACAACCCGATTCAGCATAAAATTTAATTAATAGATCCATTATCTAATTATGAAACAAATTAAAAAGCAACTTTATCAGGAATGTGCCTCTGACATTGTTTTATTACACTAAATTAAGAATGTGGCCACACATGTAGGACATATACCTGAAGGTCCAAGAGAGACGGGACAAGAGGTTCCTCCATCTTTGCCGCTAAAGACAAGCATGCAACAGATAGAAGTTGCAGTGGCCACCCATTTGTTTGCTGTAAACATGATTAATTATATATATCAAACAGTAAATAAAAAGGTAATTATTATAATCATTATCAGTTTATATATCGCAATAATACTATTAGTCTATTATACTAACTAATACTATTCAAACTTTCTGGCACATATCTCCACGTGCAATGCACGTGCCTAGATGAGAGTACAAGAAGCTTAGGCTGGCTTTGCTCAACAAAAGCATAGTATATTTTCTCTGTTTATAATGGACATTAGATTATATTGACTGACTTTTCTAAAAAAATCTTCTACTTTAACATCCTTCACCCCTTAGCAAAAACCCTTTTAATTTTTTTTTATTGTTATTAAACAGAATCGCTATGTGCGCTGCTTTTACAAAACGTTAAAGGATAACATAAAAAGTGTACAAGAAAGCGTAGGAATAATTTACTATATATGAGATTTTCAATAAATGATTGGGAAATGGAACAGTAGTGCGTCCCTTAGATTCAACTTAAAAGATCCAAAACGAATCAGAATATATATTGGACATGATAAAAGGTACGCATGTAGTATTCATACGTCAGGTACCCCAACAATACAGCACGACTTTAGCAATGTGTACGTACTGTAGACGACAGTACTCTAAAAAAATATCAATTTATATTGGACACATAAATTATTATATTAAAAATATAAAAATATATAAAAATAACGATGGCCTATAAAATTTATGTGCTAAATGTTGAATGGTAGATCAACGTGTATTTGATTAAAATAATATATATCTTTATTTTTAAGTTAGAAGTAACATATTCAAATCCTTAAAAAATAATATATTTGTTAGAAGACCCTATCTCACAAAAGACTTACCAAATTAATGGAATTTCTAACAATAGGATCTACCCATGATTCTATCGAGACCAAAATAAAATACCGGGCGGTAGAAGTAAACTTTTCTCTTGACTTTAAAGCAAAGAAGAATTTCTCCAAACTTAAATCCTTATATTATTAGTGCATGTTGGAAATTTTAACATTAGAAAAGTCATTCATAATTACTTCATAGAATTTTTTTCGACGCACATGACAAGATGATAATAATTGGTAACAATCACTCAAACACGCAAGTTCAGCTTTTATATATATTATTTTTTATTTTTAATTCGCTGAAACCGAACTTCACAGAACTCACCGGCAAGTGCCGAGAGTTCAAGAACCGATCCATGTAATTGACGGAAAGATAAGCCGTCAGCGGCTGAAAACCGTAGTAAGCCTGCACCTGCATCCACCACATTCCAAAGTAACTCAAAAATAAATAAATAAAGAAAGAAAGAAAGAAAACGCTGGATCTATAACTACCGGCACCGGTGCATTTTAGCATCGTCCGGTTCGTTAGCGCGCGCGTGGCAGTTTCGTAATATGAATGCAACAGAGTGTCCAACAATTAAAAAAAAAAAAAACGGTTACAAATCGAGGAACAAGGAGATCGAGTAACTGGTAACTACCTTGAGAATCCACGTAACTGAATCTTCTCTAGCGGAGGCATCGAGCGAGCGCGACTGGAACCTCGAGAGGTACTCGAATCCGGGTGCGAAGTCGCGCTCGTCTTCGATGAACCCAGCTATGGACTCCTCCTCCGCCGCTGGTGACAATTGCGACGGCGGCGAGGAATCAGGGTCGGAGGAGGAGAATTCCGGTGACTCTCCGGAGAGGATTCCGGAGGTGTCCTCGGCGCAGAGGAGGTCGGAGTCGGGGAAGAAGTCGGAGCAGGAGACCGACATGGCGATCGGCGGTCTTCCGTCATTCTGTTGCCATGGTTTGTGGGGAAGGGGAGAGTTTGCCGGAATGTGACCGGAAAAGTCGCCGGAGCGGTGAGTTTACACTGAGAGAATGAGAGCGTGTGGAAGGAGGGAAGTGTTGGTGTTGGATGAAAGGTACGTGCAGAGCCTTCATCTGTTTGTTTGAATATAAATATGCGCTTCTTGGGTCAGTTTTCCATTTTTCCTTTATTTTTTACAATTTTTTTTACAGTTTTTGGAATAGGGTTAGTTTTTTATTTGGTGACTAAAAGCGATTATCTCCATTTTGGGCTGAAATGTTTAAGCACATAATTTTTTTTTATAAGGGAAGTTGTAGCTAGCTCAAATAAAATAAATAAATAAATAAATGTAAGTGAAGCTGTGAAGGAGTAGGTGCGAATTTTTTAAAATAAATTGTTCGGCGTAATGCTCACTAATTTGACAAAGAAAAATGTTTTCTTTAACACCCATTATTTCATATTTCATGTAGACATCCAATTCATTACTTTTAAATTTTATAAGATCCTTATTTTAATGGTTTCTATTTTATTTTTTCACCTTTAGATTTGGATGAACACCTATAGATACCTACTTTTTAAGTGTTAAAATAACACAATTCTATTTGACAAAGAATAGTAAGTTTAATTTTAAAGTGTAATTTTTTTTATATTGTCCTATCATCAAATTCTTTTACTGGTATAACTCTTCATTTTATTTTCTGTGACTATTGATGAGGGGATTGCGTTTGTATTCTGTAGAGATAATCTTACCGTTCTTCCTTTATTTTTTTGTTTCTTGAGGTTTTGTATCTTTTGCTTTATTGTCATTATTTCTTTTGTGAATGTTTTCTTAGTCCATGTTAAGGTTGTCAAACTTAAAAATTTAGATAAACTCTCTTTTTATAGTAAGTTCATAAACTCGTAAGAGTTTGGAAGTTAATTCGAAAGTTTAATAATCATATTTTACAAAGTTATCAAACTCAAAAGTTTAGATAAACTCGTTTTTGTTTGGTAAAACTTAAACTCATTTTTTTTATGGTTTTATGCAAATACTTAGAATATTCAGATCTATTTTGGAATGAGACGTAATACATTCTTCAGTCGTGTTGGTCGTCTTTGTTGTGAAAGATGTTTAGCATTTATAGTTTTTGGGCAAGGAGAGAGACACAAATCGTTGATTAGTTGATCAGGATGTAGAATGTATTTATTTCTTATTCAATTTAGATTTAATTTTTTTTATTTGTAAGTGCCATTAGGCTTATCTGTAAATAAAATTTTCTTTCACTAAAAAAAAAAACTTCTATATTCATGATTCTTGAAGTAACGTGGCGAGAGTCAATTTATTTTACTAATATGATAATATATAACTATATGACAATGTAAAAATTAAATAAAATGCACTTTTTTATTTGATCTTAAAACTTTTATGAAGGCTAAGACTTTGAAGAAGTTAGTATAAAGTTTAATTATGATGCACATATAGCATACGAAGAGTTTTATATCGTTATTTAATTACTTTTTTTTTTGTTTACATGAATTTTTAAATAGTAAGTATGAAAGTCAATCATATTTACTATTAGCATGATGTTCGTTGTATGATTGATATTAGGCAAATTTGTAGATAATTAACTTGATTATAATTGATTGTAATTGCCTGTAATTTATTGTAGATTGATTCATTAGGTGATTCAGCTTGTTCCATGTCTATAAATAGACCCATTGTAATAATTCATATATAGAATGCAAATACACAAAATATTCGCTCATTTATTTTTTCTCCTTTTTGTTCCTAGTTTGTAACTTGGTATCAAGAGTTTAGGTTCTTGCTCTTGTTCAATTAGCAAGTTTTCCCTTTTTTCCTAGTTTTTCTCCAAATGCATTGTCCCTTATGGCCATCCTCTCCGCCCACAATTCACCTATGCTCCATTTGCAACACACTCTCAACCACCGCCTTTACCACCTCCGCGATGAACTCGCCATCGTCCACAGCACATCGTCATGTGGTGTCTCACACATGGCTTCAATTATTGGCACGTGAAACCACACGCTGCCGAAATTCTTAAGGGATCCAAACCATACATGCACCCGTGCCTCTAACCTGAACTGTTTGACTTTGCATTAACCCAGCCTTTGGCTCCTTTGCTGACGTGGCAAACTTCAGCTGATGTGTCCTTCACGAATCCTTGTGTGCTAACGTGGCAGTGTAGATACTTCTTCCCTCGGCTTTTCGTGAGATAATCCCATTTTGAGGTCATGTTCTCCAATCCCAATCTGAAAGTATACTTTTTATGTGATTTGTTTCTTTTTTTGCTTTTACTGCAATGGACAAGAAAGATGTTTCTCAACCTATTATAGTTCTTCTCAATGACTGCAAATATACCCATTGGGTTGAAGCTATGCATAGTTTGCTATAGGGTTGCAAACTCTAGCAATATGTGTCTAGCAACATTGCATGCCCTGATCAATCTAATGAAGATATTGAGAAATCTGATACATTGGAAGATTAGGATAGTAAAATCACCAAGTTTATCACTTAGTTTGTAATATTTCCACTCCAAGCATTCATTTTCAGTTTGGTTGTTTTGAGATGACTTAAAGAGGTATTGGATCATTTGGAAAATAATTATACAATTTGACTTATCACATCAATACTAGTTGTTGAAGGAATTCCATGGTCTAAACCAAGAGCCTGGCCAAGCTCTGTAACTTCCTTGCTCAGATGGAAGCTATCTAGGATCAATTGACCTCTTATAAACCAATTCTGAAATATGCAAGTGATGCTAGGAAATATGAGGAGTATCATGATTCACTAGACTTATTAGTTTTTGATGGCTCTCATTAATGATTATGAACCTATTTGAGCATCCTTGCTACACTAGCTCCTTTGCTTGCTTTGGAGGATGCCCTTCCGACTAAAGTAAGAAGTGACAAGACTAGGACTTAATTAATCGATCTAAACCAACTCGGCCTTTGTAGTTATTGATAAAAGAAACAAAACTTATCACTACTCCCACCGACCTGGTCATATCCTTCTAGAATGTCCCTTTATAGGATGTTATGTTTGTAGGAGGAATGGACATATTGCCCCTAGCCATCCTAGTCAGAGTTGTCATTACTATAAACTATCAAGACACTTGATCAAGAACCGCCTGATGCATCCACCAAGGCCAGATTAGAATAGGTATCAACCTTGTCCCAACTCCTCTAATAAGCCTATACTTGCCACTGCTACCAATGACTCTCTAGCCTCTTCCTCCAACATCACCCCAGCTTCTATCTCTCCAGTGACCTTGAATATCTCCTTAAGCAATTCTCCCTCCCAATAATACTTCTGTTGCTTTATCCACTACCTTAAGTAATGTAAAATGATATTTTGATTATGCTTATTCTCATTATATGACATCTACATCTTGTTTTTTTTTCTTCTTTGTCTACCCATGTTGTACCTTCCACCATAGTTGATGGATCCCTTATGAACATACATAAGTCATGAGGCTCCATATCCGCACTTAATCTCAATTTGCCTAACACAAATCTTATTCCCAAGTTAAATTTCAACATTATATTTGTGGTTCAGTTATATGGTCTTGGTTATGTCATTGTATTTTCTTCTTTTAGTTGTCGTGTTTAGGATAGTGGACAAGTCATCGAGACTGGATGTAAGGCCAGGAAGATTTAAGCTCACTGATTTTCATGTTCCATTTACATCAAACCTTTGTCCTGCTTTTGTGCTAACCTCCCTCTAGCTATGGCATTGGCATCTTGCTCATAGTTCTCTAAGAAAAATTCATCCTCTCATTTATGCGGGTACTTTGGGACTTGTTAATAATGAGTCTTTTAATACCTCACATCAAACTTGAAAAACAATTAGTTTTGTCTTTTAGTAATAATGCATTCGATTTATGATTATCCTTTTGATCTTGTGCATTCAAATGTTTGAGGACCAGAGCTCTACTCCATGTATGAGAGGGACCCAATATTTTGTGGTATTTATTGATGATTACTCATACTTTACTTGAGTTTTTTTTTATTTTTAATGAAAAATCATTTTGACTTGCCTCAAATTTTTATTGATTTTGCCACAATGATCAAAACGTATGTTTCTGAAGTAATTAAAGTTTTTCCATCATTATAATGCCATGGAATATCAGGAAAATCAATCATAATTGGTATTCAACATTTACATGATGTTTGAAATAGTAGGCATGAAATTCAATCATATTTACTATTAGCATGATATCTGTTGCATGATTGATATTGGGAAGATTTGTAGATAATTAGCTTGAGTATAATTGATTGTAATTCCTTGTAATTTATTGTAGGTTGATTCAATCTGTAACTAGGCTTGTTCTCTAGGTCTATAAATAGACCCCTTTGTTATCATTCAATACAGAATGCAAATACACAAAATATTCACTCCATATGTGTTTTTCCCCTTTTTGTTCTTAGTTTATAACATTTACTAGTATGACAACATAAAATTGAATAATATTGTAAAATCTTTTTACGTTGCCATTAGAATTGAATCCATTAGTATATATATGAGATTAATTTGGATACATTGAAAGTGTAAAATAGTTTACCTTTTCATCTCGTTATATGCTTCTATTTATAAGATTTCAAGGTATAAGTGGTTAATTCAAACATTTTTGCTGATATGATAATATGTGATTGAATGTTTGTATAGTTTTTTTTAACACTATAATGCATGTAACTTAAATTTTATTATATATAAGTTTTATAGAAAATGTAAATCAAAAATTAAATTAAGAATAAATAGTTAAATAAGTCCTCTAAGAATTTGGGATATTGATTGATTTGATCTCTCAATGTTTAAAATGATCACTAATTTAGTCCTTTAATAAATACTTAAACATCAATTTAATACTTTATTTAATGGATATCTTATGTCATGATGAACCAAATTGACTTCAAAATTTTTAAATAACTAATTTAGTGTTGGCAAATCAATTAGAACATTTCCTTATCAATTAATAGGGGTGTTTATGATTGGTTCTGGAGGATGATTTTGGATGAAAAATCAATTGAACTGAACTATTGATTGATTCAAAATATCATCCAATCGATTTTATTTTTCCAATTTAATCAAACTGAATTGTGTAGATTCGATTTGGTTTGGTCAATTTTCAGTCATCAATATATAAAAAGTAGTCATCACACATTCTCACAACCAAGAGAAGATTTTCAACCCAAAAAAAAAAAAAATCAATGAAGGGAGGTCATGATTGTACTTACATTGTCTTTTTTTTCAATATAGGCTCAACCATCAAATAGGATAAGAGCAAACCGAAAACAATACAAGCAACAATCAATAAAATATGACAACAACACACCAAGGAGTCATACATGAGCTATCAAGTTCAAGAAAACACTAAAACAAAATGCAATAACTATATCTGAGGCATATGATCAAATAACACCAAGTCATAGCAGCACCCTTGGGTTAAAAGCTTCATATTCACTAGAAATGGTGCTTTTGAGGCCTTAGTGTGTTTACCAAACAAGAAGTAATTTGAACCAAAAAATTTTATTGAATGCTTTAAAATATTTTTGGTGTCTTAGAAATAGAAATAGTTTGGAACTAAAATACTAGAGGCCATAACTAATTAAAATGGAGATTTTTGGGTACTAAAAACAAAAATAAGAGGAAATTACATTGACCTCCCTTAAGGTTTAGTGCAATTATATTTGACATTTATCTATTTTGCAAAATTATCATTGACTCCCTAAGGTTCACTAAAATATATTACATTAATTGACCTCCTTTATAGATATCAATTCGTTAATTTAAGTGACAACAAATATAACATGTGACTTATACATAATTATTAAAGACAAAATGATAACATTTTGACAATATTTAACATATTGATTGAATGAAATTTTCTATCGTGTGGTAATTATAACTTATGATAAAAGTGAGGTATTTTAGTCAATATACATTTCAAATGGTATCAAAATATTATAATTTTGTATGCAATAACCATGTACATGTCATATGTTATGTTTTTGTCACTTAAATTAAGGAATTAACACATGTAGGAGAGGTCAATGCAATTTTACAAAATAGAAGAGTGACAGGTGTAATTATACTAAGCCTCAAGGGAGACTATTGTAATTTACTCTAAAAATAAACTCATGATTCTATCCTTCATATTTTCGACTAGCAAGGGTTTGCAATGAAAAAAGTTGGGTTTTTCATGGCATAGAGCCTTGGAATGAGTTTGAAAAAAAAAATGATGCTAGTTATCCATAGGCTAATCAGTTTCTTGAAGAGCTTTATTACCTAAAATGAAACTAATTATCTAAGAGAAAATTAGTTTCTTGAAGAGCTTTATTGCCTAAAATGAAATGAAGTGTTGATTTGGGTTAGTTTTGGAACAAAAAACTTGACTAGTGAGTATAAGAATTAAGAATACTTATAAATGTTCAAATTTGATGATGGTTGCTACTTGCTTGCTAATTTGTCATAATGAGAGACCTGCTTGAATTTAGTAGAGTTTGAGGAGAGAATAAGTAATTCTTATGCCTTTTGTAATTCTTATTAATCCATAGTAATTGTGCTTATACCTTGATTTCACATTTGTAGATGCTAGTAGTTGGAGATAAAAGGTTCTCTATTGCTATTGAATTATTTTTCAAGGCTATGAAGGTTTGTTCTATTTACATGCTCTGTAACATTTAGAGGATAAGATTCCCTTATGTTGTTTGTCACAATGTCCCTGAAGGGCACCATAATAAAATGACAACAAAAATTTATTCCTAAAAGAAATAATAAATTTAAAAAATGTAGTCATTACTAATTTTAATTACGGCTAAAATTGAAAAACCTTTGGATTTAGCAAAAATTGATTTTTTTCAAAAAATTGAGTTTGAAAGTCTAATTATGATTAGAGAAGGGTGAAAACTGAATTCTGTACACCCTAATACATTCAAATAAATATGATTATCCTATAGCTCATTATACAAATTAATTTTTAACTTTATAATATTTATTTTTCCCTTCAAAAGCCACAATTATGTATAAAAATGAAATAAATGAATTTTAAATAAAATTAAAAAGAGGACAAAATTTAAATTTAGAAAGACAAATTCACTATATGACACATCTTTTAAAGCGGACATGGTAGTTCTGAAATGACAATCTCCACAGTGGAACTTGTGTCCTCACGACGCATCATGGGACTCAAGATGGCCTTCATGGTGTTGTGTGCTAGATGAGGTGCTCGTTGCACAATGCTAAAGACGAGGTCAAGATTGGTGTGGTTGTTAAGGGGCGAAGGTTGAAGGTGTTGATAAGGTTGAGACCTTGATTAAATAGCCACTAGGTTCATTCTATTAGTGCATGGCTTTGGGATTTGGTCTAGAATTCTAAAGGCCAAAATCCCAAGGTTGCCCCTATCCATGAGATAGAGACTCAGTTCATGAAAAGATGATGAACCCTTTCAATTTGACCATATGATACTAGTAACAATTTGGGTGGTGTCCCACCAAATGCCAACTGAGTATAAAGCCCCTCAATGACAATGTTGGGACCCCACCTAATCCTTGGGTTGTAGAAGCTTGGATATAGAGCCAAAATGTATGAGATATAGGTGCATTCGTGTGTGAGGAGTATAAAAATCTTAAAGGTCTAAAATTACACAATAAAGCACAAAGAATAGAGGCAGCAAAAAAAAAAGAGAAAATCAGAGACACATAGTAATGGCACTAGAATCCTCACCCATTGCAACCACCACTTGATCAGTACTTACCACCATACATCATCATCCTCACTCAAATCACAACCACACCCTTTCTAAAACCATTATAGCATCATCACTTTCATCCAAATCACACCACATCCATTGCTATTCCCCTCCTTCACATAATCTCACCATCATCATCATCATGCATCACCTAAGCCTTCATCACAAAGCCAAACAATCACTATGATATAATCATTCCAAAACCATAATCACCTCAAACCCACACCTTCAACCTTTACCACCTCGATGACCACCCTCATCATTTTCAATATAAAACCATCCAACTCCTAATCGTCATTTCACCACCAAAGCCGCAACCATAATCACCTTGTTGGCAACAAAATCATCAACCACTGTAACCCATCGCCTTCTCACCACTACGCCAGCTACACTGGCAAAGAGCCTAGCCAGCGAACCACTGCCAGCAAGCCCTGCAAGACCTAACAACAATACTTTTTGTCATTGTTTTTGTCTTGGATCTTTAGTAATTGGTCATTGGTGGAAACAAAAAGGTCTTACAAGAATAAAAAATGAATATTTTTTTTAATTTGTGTAACAATCAATAGTCATGATTGAGAAGTGGATGCCTCATTCATGTATTATTAAATTATAAGGATTTATTGAGTAGCCTAGTGCTAACTTAAATCCGTGTAAAATGGATTTCTCTAGTTTAAATAATTTGTTAGTTAAGATTCTTTTCAAAGATAAAATCAACCAACACAGATTTTATTTTTTTCCTTTTGATTTAAATAAATCAAACACATAATAATTTTCTACAAGAATGATGTAGCTTTGAATTTCTCATTGCATTAGAAAATATATTGGTGCAACCAACAATTGTCAAGCCAAACTTAATTTTTCTTAAAATTTGTTCTTTAATTTATTTTTAATTTAATTTTTTTAAATACATAATCATTATAATTTTTTTGGGAAAATAAATATTAATAAAGTTATAAATTAATTTGCATAATGAGTTCTAGGATAACAGTATTTATATGGATGTATTAAAGTGCATGAGATTAAGTTCTCACTTTCCTAATCATAATTGGACTTTCAGACTCAAATTTTTTCAAATGACCAATTTTAATCAAATCAAAGGTTTTCCAATTTTTTCATAATTAAAATTGGGGCGAATTCTATTTTTTATTGTCATTTTGTTAAAGTGTACACCCTTTGGGAATATTGTGACATTGCTCAATTTATTTCTCAAGGCTATGAGGTTTGTTGTATTTATATGCTCTCTAGCTATTTTGATCATATTGATGTGTTCTAGAGATATTATGATGATGATTGGTGTTCCTAACTTGAGTTAGATAAGGATTTATTTACTATATATCTTGCGCATTGATATTGAATTGATTATGTAAAGCATAACTGATGAGTTGTGGACTGTTGGATTTACTCCTGCATGATTGTGGAATCCTTCAATTAAGTCGTTATGCTACCGGATTTTTTGGTTAATTGTCTTTTTAGGCATTGAATAGCATTGTAAAGGTGTCTTACATGGTGAGTCATTTCAAAGACTCTATGGACATTTTTAGAAGTCATGATGCATGAGGCATATGCACATAATGCATGCTAAAATCAATAATACTAAATGATGTGCGCAATGTCAGATTGAGCCTAACAAGTACCCTGCTTGAGTTAGTGAGAGATGATCTTGCTAGGAATAGTATTGTGTAAATAATGATTCATATATAAATATGAGCTATATCCTGATAAGAACTCTATTACCCTAAGGGTGACATGTTCCATGGTGTCAAGGGAAGTTGCAATTATAATTGATTAAAGGTTAAAACATATACTAATAGTGAAACATCTCATAGATTGATGGTGTGTATGTTTTGAGTCTTGCATACAATCTTGTACCAAGTCTCATATTTAACCGTTAATCCTTCATAATTTAGGCATGTGAATTGTTCTTGTGAGATTGTTAACTTGATGTATGACTTGAGGAATCTGCTTTGGATAATCAAACCATTTTGAAAATTAAAATTGAATATTTATGGATGCTCACCTTTTGGTAATGAACCCAGAGTAACATGAATGGGAACCATGACAATATAATTGAGGAACTCTGTTATATTGCCGCCCTTCAAAAGCTGACATGCCAAAGTTTTTAAAATGTTGTCTTTGAGCTAATTTCTTGTAGTGGACACTTCACTTGGCAATGCTTCACTCGATCACAATCAGCCCCTTTACCTGTTAGAGCCCTCCACTTTTCCGTTGGTCAGCTTTTACCGAAAACACCATTTGTGAAAGTTCTTGGAGAAGCACACCCAAACATTGCACATCCATTCTGATTTCAAACTAAATTAATCAGAATTACAATACTCTCTAAATACAGATGATTAAAGTTTGGCTACAAAATGTATGGTAACTAATCAGTGCACGCTAACACAAATGGAGCTAGCAACTCACCATGCTGCACCCTATTCATGGGGATATGTTCCAACTCCCACATAGATGTTTCGTTTGCGGTTTGCACTACATATTTTTCCAGAGAACTTGCAAGTCCTCCCCAATAGCTCCTAGCTAACCCTACCACATGCCACGATGATAATTGCATTACTTAAAAATGCTAAGTGGGAACATCATTTTCAGGAGTGTTCTATGTCCTCTTTTTCTATTTGAGCTTTGTATTACTTACGATTTTAGATATACGGAGACCTAGGCACCACTTTTTTTATTATTATTTCTTTTTAACTAAATGAACAATTTAGTCCAAAAAATGTGTAACATTGGTCTAGTCCATGAAAGACTTTGTCATCATTTTAATTCTTAAAAAATACATGTGATACCATCAGTTTAGTACATGAAATTTTTTTTATGCAAGTTTAGTTTCTAAAAGATACATGTGACACCACTCTGACTCTTGAAAAATATATGTGACATACATCTATTTGATTTCATTTTCTACAAATCACAATCTTATTTAATGTTATATGTAAAAGTGAGGTCGCATTTATTTTTGAGAATTCAAACTGATGTTATTTGTATTTTTTAGGAGCTAAATTGATATAAAACCTTTTTAAAGTCTGAATTGATATCATGTGAGGGTAATTATTTTTTATGGTGTATGAAGTAAACAATGCTTCATATATTACATTAAGGGAAAAATTACATAATTGTGGTGTGAAATATTGCCATTGATTTTCAAAAAAAATAATATTTATTTGTGAAATGTTGCTATTGCTACATTTGGATTAAAAAATTAATATTTTGATCGCGTTATTCAAAAAATAATGTTTTATTTAAATAAAAATAATATTTTATTAATGAAATCATTTGAAAAAATTATATTTTATTAAATATGATTTATTTAAAGTTAGTAAACTTACCGATTTCACACACCATATTCATGTAAATCACTAAACAAACTCATTTTATGCAAATTTTACCAAAACAAACCATATAAAAAAAATGACCCATCATGTGAACCACATTGCTAATTTAGTTTTTTGCCTTTTTAATATTTCTTTTTCTTCACTTTCTTTTGCCTTTTTTATGGCCAATGAATTGATGAGAGAAACTTCAAACTAATCCCCTTAATTAGACTTGAGATAAGTGAACATGAGTGTGATTTGCAGAGAAATTATTAGATATATGTGCACTTGCTTTTTATCAAACAATAAAGTGACATTTTAGTTAAGATCTATATTTAATTCTTTCTTTTAATTGAAGTATCACTAAATTATAAGGGTGTCCATGATCAGATTCGACCTACTAACTCAATCTGACACAAAGTTTATTAGGTCAGTCCAAGTTCTCAAATTTGATCAATTACATTTTTCGGTGGATTTAAGTCATGTTTTGGGTTGGTTGACCTGACCCAAAGTCAAACATTTCTTTTGTAGCTATACTTTTATTATAATAATTAGTGATGTATTATAAGATTTTATATTTTGATTAATATGTTTTAGATAATTTTATATTATTTTTATAGTCATATAATTTGTTTTGAAGTATATATTATAAAATATTTCTTAAATTTTATTTTCTACTTATAAAATTATATAACTTCATTATATATAATGTCAAAATTTTTATAAGTTGTCTAAATGTTGGGTTAATCTGTTTGGCCCAATTGTTACTCGAGTCATCGTCAGTCAAGGTTCCTTAAAATGACATGGTCTAAAAATTAAGGATTGGGTTTGGATTTAATCCAATTCTGCTTAATCTATCCTTTGTATAACTTTATTAAATTATTAGATATGGAACATATCCAGAAGGTGTATGTAGGAATTCTCTTGATTAGTTGACTTTATCAGGACTCAGGTATTAGTTCCTACCAAGAACGTGAAAAAATATCTACGTACAGGACCCATTACATGCTTTTAAAACTTATGGTGGGTGCTGTTACATTGATACACCAATCTTTAAGCCATTTCTTGTAATTATAAGGATTTAATTTTAATATTATGATAATATAAGAAAATTTAACATGGTTATTTAATTATATAATGTCATATCAGTAAATATAGTTAATTTTTTACTCTACTACTTAAAAGTCATTCAAATTGAAAAATTTGATTAGATAACTGTTAGTGTATTAAAATTAAACTTTAATTCTAAATCATTATTCTTTTATCATAGATCTAAATTTGGGAATTTTTTTATATATTAACCAACAACTAACAGTTGACAAAAAAAAAAAGTGAAAGCAAAATAATTGATCTTAAATCTTATACTCCTTCTATTTCACAATAATTATCATTTTTTTTTATTTTTTTATATTTCAAATATTTATCCATTTATGATATTTATGTAACGTTAATTTTTCTTTTATTTATACTTTTAATATAAATTTATTAATTAAATAACTAATATATTTACCAAGATGAATAATAATGACGATAAAAAGATAATTTCATCAACTTATATAATTTTATATATTTATTAATATTTTTTTATTTTCTTATAATACGTATTTTGTTTGATTTTTTACCGTTATTATGAAAATCGAAAAATATTAATTATGATGGACATCATAGAAAGAAATACAAAGCATTTAATGATGGTGGAATCGAGATTTTGTATCTCTGAAATGTTTACTCTTGATTTCTACTTGTAATGTACACATAACATTATTCATCATTTAACTACCTATATGTCAGTATAAAGAACTTTGTTAGTTAGCTGTCACTTCTATAATTTTAAAACCCTTATTAAATATCAAATGTAAACTTGAGAAAAGTGAGTGGGGATTAATCAATGCTCTATAAACATCAATGTAATGTAGTCATTAAAAAAAGGCAGATTACAATAATTTTTTCTAATATTGGATAAAATTTAATCCAGCTTCCCTTTATTTAGTCAGGTAATATTAATTTCTTTTAGATGCACTATTTATTAAATGATAGAAAAATGTCATAAAATAATTTTACAAACTCATCATAGGATGTCAATATAATAATTTCACAAATCCAAAATTCTTTGTGAGAAAATTTTACGAAAAAAAGAAGTTAATATGAATTTTACCAAATCTCAATTAATGTAATTTGTCCTTTTGAAAAAAAATATGGATCTAATGCTAAGTATGTATAAATTAAAACAGAATTTGACAATTGAATGTCAAATCCACATTAAGATAATTTATTTAGCATGATTTAGGGTTTGGCCGTCTGAGAGTTAATGATTAATAAGAATGTCGTAAAGTTATCATCGTTATATACATATATAAACATTTCCCGATTCGAAGCCGAAAATAGATTTTTTTTTTCAAGAATCTGATTTTTTTTAAATAATATAAAAAAAGATTTTTTAATAAAAAATGATTCTATTAAAAAAAATCATCCATAAACACCCTGTCGCAAATAAATCAATTAAATTAATGACCTCATATATACACCTTCAAGTTTTCAGCCTAAAAGAAAGAAAAGAAAGAATATATTTGGGAAAACAACTTGAAATAAAAATCCGTGCTTTGTGGGCCGCAACTGATGACTAATAGATTTGTCCAATGTAAGAACACTTTCCCTTAATATCCCATCAAAGTGGATTAATAAATTAAATTAAGTCGAAATTGTGTAATTAATAATGCACGGTATTATTTATATATATCTCGTAGAAAACTTCGACTATAATAACCAACCTAGAGAGATAAGGGAAACTCAGATAAGAAATTGAAAGGTTGCATTATCTGAAATTTGAGTAAAAGGTTGAGAGGCTTTTGCAGGAAGGTGCATGACTTGTCTACTAGTATACTACCAAATAAAACCCAAGTGGGTTAACTTTTTGCTGGGTTTCTTAATTTCTACCTTTGACTTATATTTTGTCGCAATTTAACCGGAAAAAAATGGTATGTACGTGGATAGAAAACCCCACCTAACTAGAATATATATGCCCTCATCAATGCATAAATAAACAAACTAATACAAGGTTTGCGTTTATGGTGTCATGACATGCATAGTTGTTGCTGCTTACTGTACAAAAAGGTGAAGTGCCCAAAATTTTATGAGATTTTTATAACTCGTCTTCTGGTTTCCTAAGATGATGACATATTTAAATTAATCAATATACAAATGAAAGCCCTTTAAGGAAAAACATATTATTTTTTAAGTAAAGTTTGATAAATCAAATCAAGATATATAATGGCGGATTTGTATCAATTCAAGCAAAAACATGAAACGTGTGGACCAGGATAGTGTTTTGGTAGGGAGCCAAAATTGTATTTGCATCCGTATGATACTAGCCGACAGAGAAGCATCATCGTTAAGTGAAAAAATGTTCTAGGAGCTAGGGGGTAAGCATTTAAGCAAATATAGTACATTGTAGCCTGTAGGTACGTATACATTTCAATAGTATAGCAAGAGTTAATGTAGCTATAGAAGGGGCATGAGAAAAAGAAAAAACAAAAACTACGATGATTGGCATAGATGGAAGGCTAGGCGTCAATATCGTTGTTATAGGCAGCACTGACATAGACATGTGGTGAAATCAATATGCATACAATGTCCAAGTTGACTATGATTGTGGGTTGTGTGTGTGGAATAATTTGTAGTGGCATCAGTTTTTTTTATAAAAGAAGTCCATTTCATCAGGAGAAAATATCCTGGTCTTTCATACAATTTGATACAATATGTTTTTAAATTGCACCTAGGGATAAGCTCCCCTCCCCCCCTCCGGGGCACCTTTTTTGTTGAATTGTGAAGAAAGATTAATATGAGATTTCTAAATTTAAAAGGCTATTGTCCCTCAATACATTTGGAAGGGACAATAGTTTTTTTTTAAGATATTTATTGTCGTAATAACTAATATTTTTTTTTCATGATATTTATCGTCGACTAATGACTATCTCTTTTGACAATAAACTCATTTAAGGAAATAAACACTGGTTAAGATTAAAAGTTTATTCTCAAGGCGAAAATCGATCGATCGGTATTTAATAAAAAAAAAAAATTAACAACTAGAATCCACCATATAGGAAGGCAAAAACTAACGAGTAAGTGAAGTAACAAACAATCCTCGGTGGTTTTTCCATTTTTTGGGTCGAGACTCCTTTGTGGTTTGTAATTCTTGTCTAGATTCAATATCCGAGCCTAGTGCATAACAAGCTCACTCCTAACCTAAGTTGTCCACATTTGAAATGCTACAATGGGTTTTTTGGCATAACTCAAACTCAAGTACCTCTTGACGAAAAAGCAAAACCTTTCAAGTCCCTAAAAAATGAAGTAGCTTACAAGTTTTATTTTTTGGGTCAGGAAGTACTTTACATGTTAAAAAAGTAAGGTTATTTAAGAGCCCAACAATATCCCTACCAGAAAAGAAAGGAGCCCAGCAACAGACGACAATGAAATTTCTTTCAAAAGAAAGATCATAATGGCGTCGCCCGGACTCGAACCGGAGACCTTCAGTGTGTTAGACTGACGTGATAACCAACTACACCACGACACCATGCTGTCAGAATAGCACTAAATTTTATATTCTTCTTGTACATACAATTTAGATTATATACACTGAGCAACACTGTTGAGTAGGTGACGAAGAAGTGAAGCAGCAGAGGGAGCTGAAAATCGAAGAACGAAAAAAAAAAAAATGCTTCGTGCAACTTTGTTTCCGGCACCTTACCACTCATTAACGATTCTCAACCGCGGCGCCACCCAAACCAGCACGTGCCATTCCCTCCCACCGGCACGTGCCGTCCACGCTGGCACTTCCGTAATTTCGCGCTCTGAGTTCCACTTCCAACAGCTCCGGCGACCCCGCGTGAGTTTAGACGCCGCTCGTCGCACCGCCTCTGCCACGTCGAAGCGGCGAGGTCGCGGCGGCGCGAGAATGGACGACGAATTCAGCTACTACGACGACGACGATGATGATGGCGTCGTTTTTAGCGGCAGTGAATACGACGAAGATGATGATGATGATGGCGTTGAGGGAGAGGGAATGGTTCCGTTGGAGGAGATGAGGAAGTGGCTTAAGAACAAACCGAGAGGGTTTGGGGAAGGTAGAGTGTACGAGACTGCGGTTGAGGACAAGCTGCTCGAGGAAATGCGGCAGAGCAGAGAAGCACAGGCTGCTAACTTGAAGAAGCTCAAGAGCGCTCCCGTCAACACTGATCTTAATAAGAAAGGTTTAACATTCTAAAAATCACGTTCGAATTTGTTCGAGAAAAATTGAAATCATTTGGGGCAAATTGTTCTGTGATTCGGTGATATGGTTCTGTTCATGCCTTTATTAGTCAATGAGTAATGGTTATTTTGATTATTGAAATTGTACATGTGTTTCACAATTTAGTCTTTGGAGTTTCAAAAAGTGATTGAAATTAGTTCTTTTGGTGATTCAAATTAATTACTGTGAATATTTTGCTAGGGACTAACTTCAATCGCATTTTTCAATTTCATGAACTACTCATTAATTTCTTAATTGTAGTGGCTAAAGTGAAGCCACATACAATTTCAACAACCAAAATTATTTTTAACAACGAATGAATACACATGCATTTTAAGAGAAAATTTTCCTTCCTGAATTCTGTGTTGATTGAGGAGTGCGCTTTCCAGTTTGTGTTATAGGAGCTTGAAGAGAACCTAAAGAGTTTGTATAAGCAACTGTTAGGGTCTAGTATTGCATAGTTCTGTTGTTGTTTGTTTGTGACTGGTCTTTGGATGAAAAAGTTGAAACCGATGTCCGAGACTGTTTGTTTTGGGAAATGTTTGCTTCTCGTCTCTGCAGAGCCTACAGTTTGACGTCTGACTCTTTCTGTTTCCGTGGAACTTTTCAGACTCTCAAGTTGTTCCGATTGGAGGTCGAGTGCGCTTGGTGAACCTGCCGAAGAAGAAGAACGTCCATAGGGATCTGAAAGTTGCTTTTGAAGGGATCCCAGGCATAGTGAATATAGTCCCAGCAGTTACAGGAAACAAGAAGACACGTGACCCTGTCTGCAAGGGTTTTGCTTTTGTTGATTTCAAGCATGAAGCAGATGCAGTTAGGTGTGTTCTAGCCTCTGTCTCAAACCTGCTTCCCTCCAAGATAATAATGGAAAATAAGGGTATAGTTGGTTAAGTCTGATACATCCAGTGCATGACATTCTTGTAATGAGAGATATATCATGATGGTGATTTATTTCTTTATGAATGTTAAGGTTTTAAATTGAAGCACATGTCTGTTTAGCCCACCTCAAAAGTGTTTCCTTTTAGACACTCTTATCATCGTGAAAATGTGTAAGATTAGTAAAAGCAAAAACTTGCTTGCTTCTCTTGGATAATAGATTCAAGCTTGTTATTTCACCCGGCTAAAAGTGAAATGAGTGCATATGACATAGTGTAAGATTAGGAATTAATGATCAATATTGTTCCATTATTACTGTCAGAGTTTGCTGCTGGTTCACAATGATTTAAGTTGTTTCCACTCTGCTAGTATATCTTACTCAAATAGTTGTCTCTCTCTCTCTCAGGTTTGTAGAGTTATATTCCGGCCAAAGCATTACTTTTGGCAAAATTCAGAAGCAGATAAAATGCGAGCTTGTAAATGCACATTCTTCCTCTTCTGCTTCTCAAGAATTAAACGAAAATCTTAATGCTGTGTCACATCTCATGGTCTCTGTTGTTGAAGAAGATTCAAATGATGAGTCTAATATGGAGGATTTTGCCCTCAGTTCTTGGGATGGGGCCACTTCGGATGATTCTGATGACACAGAAAATCAAATATATGAACAAGAAGAAGAAGGAGAAGAAGAGGAGGAGGAAGGTATTGGGGAGAGTCAAGATTCTGCCACTGCTTTGATGGTGGATTATCATGATGGTGTGGTAATGAGGATTGATCCTGAAATTAATTCACTCTCCTTAGAACAAGCAAACAAAAACTCCACAGCTGCGCAGAAGTCATCTGCTAAAGCAAAACAAGAGAATGCCCGTAAGAAAAAGCAAACTTCCAAAGAGAAAGTAAAAAAGGTTCCAAAGTTGGACGTTCCTGGATCCGCAAAGAGGTAATAATTCCCTCTTGTGCATTGCAGACATATATGACTTGATTTTCATGCTTTCTGTTCTTTCTCATGCTTATTGGGTTGGCTCGGATGCAGGTTAAAGATCAAGGAGAAGGCTGTATTAAGTGATGTTTTCTCCAAGTATGGATCAAAAGCTGCTCTAGCTTCAAAGGATAGTTAGTAAATTGCCAATGATCAGAGATTGCCAAGTCCCAGCCATTGTCCAGCATGTGAAGTCTCTAAGCTATTAAGCCAAATTACATGCAAAGGGGACTCTATAACTGGCCATGGATGCCAGTTTTTGACCCAGTGTACAATCAAATAGTAGCATAAGGGGAATATTATTTTCTATGAATACCAAACCATTCTTTCTCAATATCTCTCTACATGTGGGTTGAAATTGATTGTTCATGGGACATATGTCGAAAATGCTATATCAAAAATACTACTAATGATATTTTTAACGGATAAATAAATAATTCAGCCAAAAAAACAACATTGGTGAAAAATCAACCTTCGCGAAGGAATATAGGATTAGCGGGGAAAAAAAAAACAGGTAAATACAATTAAAATTTAAATAGCATCAGCGACGATGTGTGCATGCTGGAGTTTCTCAGTTTGTTTGAGCGTTACAACCACAAGGCCGAAGGTTCAAGCCCATCCTCTAGCTTTTTTTTTAATTAACAAAATTTTGTAATGGCTTTGGCCCATTGGGTTCGCATATCTTAGACAGACAGACTTGGGATGCAAGAAAAGCACTGTTTGTGCTCCCCTCAAAGTACGAGTGACTGAAGCGGTGAGACATTCCCAAAATTTACCTTAAAAATTAAAATAAAAAACCCAAGACAAGGAAGGAGACAGAGCGCGATAAAAAATGAACCTTGTGCTGAAGAGAGGGCTCGCAAGCTTAACAAAAACCACCGCTACACCCTCCTATGGGGCGCTTCGCTTGCTGTCTTCCCACAACGTCGTACCCACCACCGCTGCCGAGATGGCCGATGCCGATGATGATGATGCTGATGATGCTCCCGACAGCAAAGACAATCGCGCGATTCCCCATTCCAGTGTTTCTTCCTCGGTCGTGAAGCCGCCGGTTATCCCAAATCTGCTCCAGCCCAGAGTCGTCGTTTACGACGGCGTTTGCCATCTCTGCCACCAAGGTATTCTCTTCCCCCTGAGGGGTGCATTTGGTTTTAGCAAGCAGTACTTTTTTTTTTAAATTTCATTTTTTGGTTTCAATTTGTTTCTTGATTTCGGGATTTTGTGAATGAAACGATGAAAACTAATATCATGACAAAAAAATATATATATAACGGAAGACTAGAAACTATTTTTTGAAATCAAACGCAGCCTAAACCATCACGCGTTTTTTTTTTTCAATCTTTATTTATTTTTTTAATTTTAAAGCGTTTTTTTCTCTGATTCTGGATAGTAGTGGTTTGGTAAAAGAGAATGAGAATATTGGCAGATATGAATCTAAGCTGCTGGAGGAATAACGGTAGTTAGGCAAAGATAATAATAACTTGCAATAATTTTGCTGAGCCTTTGGAATGTTGTTGTGATTTTACAAAGGGTTTTTACATTTTTTGTCTTTAATGCTCTATGGATTTTTGTTTATTTATGTGTTTGTTTTGTTGTGGTCATTGGTTTGGACTGTAGTGGACCCTTCAGCTTCAGCCTTTTGTTTTCTATACTACAGCCTTGTGTTCTGAGGGGAGAAAAAAAAAAAAGCCTGGGAATGCTCTTAGCTTAGGTGTTGATGAATGTAATGTATTTGTAATTGGCATCCATGGTTGTTGTGCTGACTATTTGAAGGTCCAGACTAATAGGGATTGGAGTTGTCTACAATCTACATGATGTTGGAGCAGTTGCTTTCCCTTGTTTGTTGATCCCATGAACATTTGTATCATGAACCATTAGTGGTCCAATAATCCTTTTGAACATGCAGGGTCACTTTGGTTGAGTAGTGAGTTTTTCGATAAGTTATTTTCTGTTTATGCAGATGCAGTTTTAGACATTAGAGTATAATTTATGTAATTTCATTGAGGATATGTTATGGGATCGAAACTGCCTCTATAATGTTATATGAATTACAAGTCAAACATGGAGAAACTAGGATGTTATACATAGAGTATTGAATGCTATTGTTTTAATAATTGAGCCTGGGCCCTTGGTTAATGTTTCTAAAATCTGGCTTTACTGCCTTGTCGATGAAAATAAATTAAAAAATAACTTTCACTTGGTTTTATCGGAAAAGAAGGTCATTTTTGCTAGCCTTGATTTTGAGTGGTGATAGCTTGTTGTGTTTAGCTCATCGCTCCAGGTTTCACTTAAACTGACGTGTTTCATTTAATTGCAGAGTGCAGATTGTATATGTTGTCTGGTGTTTTGGATTACATTTTGACAATTCTGTATTGACAGGGGTGAAATGGGTAATCAGAGCAGACAAGGACAGAAAGATCAAGTTCTGTTGTGTTCAGTCTAATGCTGCTGAGCCTTATTTGAGAGCATGTGGTCTTGAACGAGAGGATGTGCTCCGTCGCTTTTTATTTGTTGAAGGCCTGAATGTATACTCTCAGGGATCTACTGGTTGGAATTCTCTCGCATTTAATTTACTTCAATGATATCCATTCTCTCTTTCCGGCTGTCTTTAAATTATTTTACTGCATAACTTTGGTTTTGGGCACGCCTATGTATGCATAATATTTAACATAAAATCTAGCTGATTGCTAACTTAGGCATGACCACTGTGGGTGTTGTCTTGGATGCTTGTGTTTAGATCTCTGCATGTGGATGCTAAATATTGCTTACTCAATCTCTCATTCATGAATTTCTTGCTGAATTGTCCATGTAAGAAATGTTTTGCTATTGTATAGATAGGGTGGTCTAATACTTGAGGCTCCCACTATTGGTAGGATATGGAGAGGGCTAGATCACTCAGATATAAGTTTTCCCTTGTATACCATATTTTAAAGAAGGTAAAAGCGTCCTTTAAGTTATGGTAATGTTGCTAGTTAATCTACAATTAAGAACTATTTTTCCAAAATCGTGATGGAGGGCTGGATATGACTTTTGAAATGGATAAGCAATTTAGGTCTGTGAAAGAGTAGACAGCAGTTTATTTATCTTCAACAATGTTATTTAATTTGTTTTGTAGAAATATTCTATGTAGATCATCTGTTATTTGTAGAAAGTGTCATTAAATGGCAGAATTTCCTTTCATCTATAATTTAGTCCTGCTAATGCTATGGCTGTTTTCCACCACTTTTCCTTTTTCTGTAAATGCTTTTCTCTTTTGTTAGCAGGCTCCTATTCTACCATTATATGAAAAATCTCTGAATATAAATGTAGTGGCCTTGGTAATGACATCTGCACCATGCTTAGAACGAATTTAGAACAAACATTTATATCTCCATTCTCTCTTCGTTCCCATTTGATTGTGTCAATCTCATTGTGACAAATGACCCTGCAGCTGCATTGCGAGTACTGTCATACTTGCCTCTACCTTACTCTGCTTTAAGCACATTCTGGGTGATTCCAACTCCAATCAGGGATGCTGTCTATGATTATGTAGCTAAAAAGCGGTATGATTGGTTTGGGAATGCTAAAGATTGTTTGGTTTTGCAAGAGAAAGAGCTGCTTGAGCGTTTTATAGATAGGGAAGAAATGATGAATCAAGATCAAGATTTGTAGTTGTAGTTGCTTCTAGAAGGTATCATCCACATTTTACTTTTACTCTTACAGTCCAGCTTCTTTTCTTTTATCTTGCAGTCTTCAACATTGCCACATTGTAAATTTGAATTACCTGCATGAAGACTGAAGAGTATCCTTTCCAACATATTTAGGTATAACATTGTTTAGATTTAGATTGTTGGCAGTTTAGATATGTCAATCCTCGTATCAAATGCTACCTAGATAATCTATATCCTGAATCTAGTTATGCATATGCCAAGAATTATGTAACAACCATGTTTCTGAACGTGTTATATTATTATATAATGAAAATACTAAGTGATGGACCAAGGTAGCTTGATAGTAAAAGGTCGGGTTTAATGAGGTAGTTGGAAAAATTGAGGGATTGAAATTAATGAGCTATTTGTTATCAATGAAATAGTGATACACTAGAGAGAATACCGGTGCGCAGCTGAGCCCTATTTGAGTGCATGTGCTCTTGAGCAAAAAGACGTCCTGTGTCACTTACTTCCATTGAGAGGGCTAGAGTGGGAAGGAATGGAGTGAAAATTTAATTAGCCCTATTGTTTGAAGGGTGTGAAACTAGTGAGAGGAGTGATTTATTATAAGTGAAAGGAGCAAATTTGAATCGTATAACCATACATGGATAGTTAGAATAGAAAGTTATTAACGGTAATTAACAATCACGAGATCATTTAAAAAATTACATGATTTTTTTTTAATTTTGACCATTCATATAAAATCTAACGACTCATATTTGCTTCTCTCGCTCTCATAATAAGTCATTCATTTCACTTGAGTTGTTTCCATTGTTTGGATTAGGGGTGTAGCGGGTCAGATTGATTTGAAGAACCCAACAAATCCAAACCGATTAAATGAGTTTGGTCTGCTTTGGATTGATCGAATCATGGGATCAATCAGATCGAATATAAACAAATCCAATGATACAATGGTTCGTTATCAAATTTCTCTTTCAAATCAGAGACTCGATCAGAACCTTTTTTCCCCCTAATACTTTAACTTTACTAATACAATACTTCAAACTTTCCTAGTCAGTCCCATAAATTTCCCATTTTGCCAACTGCCAAAACCCTAACTATACTGATCTTAAGAACCCTAGCACTCTAGTGCCGCGCACTCACCTCTGCTCCACCGTCATTCAAGCTTCACACAGCTGCCAGCCATTCTTGCTTCTGCTTCCTCCCCTTCTTTTGGGCCTATGTGTTTTGGCTTCTGTTCTTCCCCTGCATTGCGTCACGTTCTCCTAGATCTAGATGGGGTGTGTTTTGCTATTTATAAAGTGAGAGCGAGAATGAGAGAGAGATTTGGGTAAAGTGAAGGAAGGATTGGAGGGAATTGGATGAAATGAGTTTTTCTTTTAATAAAATTACTAGTTTGTCCCTATTACTAAAATATTTATAATTTTCAATATATTCTATTGACATATCCAAATAATGGGGTGGTATAATTATGTAAATCTAATCCATTCTATTTTATTCCGCTTGACTCCACTATTTATCAAGGGATCTATTGGTCAAATTCACTCATTTAATTACTTCAATGGTGTCCAATTTTTGTGTTTCTTTTAAGTTCAAACTATTGTACTTTATGTGTATCTAAGGCCTCTAGAGAAACGATTTGGATTGTTTTCTACTTCAAGTTTGGAGATCGTGGGCTTAATAACTCACGTAAAAAACCAAGCTTTTGCTTGGGACTCATTGGACTTTGAAGTTGAAAGTTTCGTATTGGGATTGATAAGGCCCAACAGATCAGGTTTAGTTTGCTTAGTATGAAGTGTCAAGCCAAAATTGCCTGGGGATTTGCGAGATCCCGCAAATTCTAACCTAAAATTTTCAATGGCACTTGGAGGCCAGCACAACTGGTCATATGGAAGTGCACCGGGCTCGAAACCACCAGCAGAGCTGGTCGGTTGCCCACCCCCGCCGCCGAGACCAAAAAAAAAAAAATTTCATGGCAAAATGAGGGGCTCCTTAGCGGCGTCCGCCTCTAGTGCTAATCTGGCTTCACCATCCCTCACCTTGCCTACTTTAGCCTCCTCCATATTTAGCTCAATTTCAGTCACGATATCAGTACGGCGCCTCATTCTTGTGTTTGCTTTTGAACTCGTTCGTTGCCCCTTCTAAATTCCTGTGCGATCTTCTTCCATGAAAGAGTCGCAATATCCCCTCTTTTAATATGTAAAGTTAGAGCTTAAATCAACTTGTAGTCATATATTTGTGTTAGTAAATGTATTATGTGCAATGCATGCTTTATAATGATGGAACAGAAAAGAGAGAATTTAGACTAAGTTTTTATATTTACTTCATTTAATTCTCAAGTTAAATTTTGACATATAAGTTTTTTAAGAAGAGTATAAGCTATTAACTTTCATTGTACTACAAATGATTATAGGGAAATAGTTTAATTAAACATAAAATGAAGATAATCAGAATAGACTTAGAGTGCATTAGAAAATATTAAAAATTAATTATTAAAGGTGATAAAAATAACTAACTAAATAAATTTAATATTATTCTAGTACATTAGGAATAAAAAAAAATCCGTTAAAAGAGACTTTTCTTATGGGTCAACAAAAGTTGACTTAAGAGGGCCTTATGTTCATTTAATTTGAGGATAGAGATGGCAGTAACAATTGTTTAGTCATTTACATTATTATTTATGTAAATTTATTTTAATAAAAAAATTAAAATCTTTCGATTAAAGATTAAAATTATTGAAAATAAATTTTTAAAGGTCATAAAAATTATTAAGTAAATAAAATCAAGATTAATTATTATTTAATACCTCATGACATTAATCGTATTTCTCTCGTTGACAAATTGGTGCGGAACTCCCATCCTTTTGCTTTGATCATCAATCATGTTAGGTCTTTTTTGGACAAGCAGTGGACTGTTCATATCCAGAATGCTTTCAGGGACGCCAATAGAGCTGCAGACTTGTTGGCTAGTAAAGGTCATGGGATTCCTCCCCTGGGGTTGGCTGATTTCGCTATTTTCACAAGCTGTCTTTTGGTTCATATTATTGGGAGAATTATTTTGAAATAAGGAATTTTAAAAAAAATTACCTTTAAAAAAAATATTTTTTTAAAAATTGATCTGTATTTTATTTTAATATATTAAAAGTAAATTTAAGAGAATAGTTTTTATTTAGATAAGATAAAAGAAAAACTATTTTTAATTATTAATATGAGAACAAAGTGTGGGGTTCCTGTGCAATCTCATTTTATTTTATTAAAAGAACTTTTGGAGCTCTACAGTACTAAAGCAAACAGGCGCAGGTGTTACCCTGCAATGGTTCCGGTTCGTCTTCTTTTTTCTTCTTTTTTGCGTGGGCTTAGGTCCCCTGTTCATTAAAAACAAAAAAATAGCGCGCGAATTGGCCACCTCACCGGTGCATAAGAAAGTACTCCCTCCATTTTATATTATTGATCATGATGTCATTTTGATATCTTAAAAATAAATATATTTAATCATAAATTATGGTTAAATATATTTATTTTTTAATATATTAAAATGATATAATTTCTTACATAATTAATAATATGAAATAGAGAGAATATTATAACTATTAATAATGAAATTTGAAATGAATTTCTTGAAAAAAAATGGATTTCAGAATGTCGTTAGTCGATGGAGGGTCCCAGACATGACCCATTTACCGATCTATGTCTAAATTTTTATTATTATTCATTTCATTTTATACATGGCTAGTCGAAGGTAGAGCTGAGATATTCTCGTAATTGACTACAGTCAATTGTGGGCAGCACAATCCAAATCCCAAACCCTTTTCATTTTTATATTGCTGGGTATGCCCGTCTTTTACTTTTCGAAAAATATTATTTATATTTATATTATATTATTGGATGGATATGGATACTATAATTCACATCTTATCTAATAATAAATGAGTTTAAATCAATAGAATGTCACATATAATAAGATATAAATAATGTAACTCTTATTCCTGATTGTTTTGAACAGAATCTATTTGCACCCAACAATTTTCAGAGACACTCGCAAGTTGTAGCTTTAAAATATTATACTGGGTATTTCAATGTTTCTCCATGTGAATAGTTCAGATTTATATTAAAAGTTGCATAAAAAATAATAATAATAATAAATAAATAACTTTCTAGTGAGGGTATCACTCACATGAGAAGCATAGAAACTCCCCCAAAATATATATATATATATATATATATATATATATATATATATATATATATATATATCCAGAATTAAAGTGTAGATTTTTTTATTACTATTCATTATATTTGTTTGACCAGTTCTAGACTAAAATCCATCTTTGTGATATAATAATTTGTACATGACTAGGGGAATTATCACACGAGATTCCCGTACAGACACCTGTGGAGTACCCTACCGAAAGTCCGAAACACCTTTACAGCGCGTTTGAACTAAAATTCAATTTCATCAGAGAATTATATTTAATTGTACGTTTTGAAAGTAATTTAAATAAAAAAATTAAATTTTGATAGAAATTGAAATCTATCAAAACTAAGAAATTAAAATTAGATCCAAAGGGATGTAATTTGATATGAAAATTAAATTCTAACAAATAAAAATATTAAAATAATCTAACTTAAATATTATGTTTTATTCTTAATTTATTAATGAAAAATAAAATAGTAAAAATGATTAAATTCATTTATTTTTAGACTTATTTTAAATTAAAAAATTAAATTCAATTAGTTAATTTACTTATTCATTTTAAATATAAAAAATTAATTCAATTCTTAACCAAATTTAATCCTTAATAAAATTTAATTTAATTTAATTTCATCTCATTGAAAATTTTTAAAATGTTGTTAGATTTTAATATTGCTGGCTGTTGAGCATGCCCTCTCACCTCTCCTTTTATTTCCGTGTTTTTTGAACGGAATCTATCTACTGCCCTCAACAATTTCCAGAGAGACTCGCAAGTTGCAGCTTAAAAAATATTAAATTATACTGGGAATTTGGATGTGACCCGTTGTGATTAGTTCAATTTTATATTAAAAGTTGCAAAAATAGTAATAACAAAAAGAATAACTTTCTAGTGAGGGTAGTATCACATGAGTAGCATAGAAACTCCCTCCCAAAACAAAAAAAATGCATTATTAATTTGTTGGCTCCTTGTTTGACTACATAATAAGTCGAGATTAAATCACTGGTATAATCTTCTTGCTTCATAAGTGCAGTGCATCTGAAAGCATACAAGCTTAATTCTTGGCGAGAATGGCTGACGCTGTTGTTCAAATTGTGATCAATAATTTGAGCTCCCTCCTTCAAAATGAGCTGGGATCATTGTTGAGTTTTGAAGATGACTTGAGAAAGCTTTCTAGCAAACTCACCGCAATCAAGTCTATACTTGAAGATGCTGAGGAGAAGCAATTCAGTGACAGAGCTATAAAGGATTGGCTGCAAAAGCTGAAAGATGTAGCTCACATGCTAGATGACATCTTGGATGAATGTTCCACTGAAGCCTTGGAGTTAGAGGATGGAGGACTGATCTGTGGACTACCAGCCGAGGTACAAATCTCTTGCTTGTCCTTTTTTCATCCAAAGCATGTTATTTTCCGAAGCAAGATTTCTCGGAGAATGAAAATGATAAGGGAGAGATTAGATGAGATTGCTGAAGAAAGGCGTGACTATCATTTGAATGTGACGGTTACGGATGCAAGAACTGCAGTCATAGTTCGGCCCCAAACCACCTCAATCACTCCTCGATCTCGTGTCTATGGAAGACAAGAAGAAGCGAGTAGAATTTTAGACATCTTGGTCGGTGATGCTTCTAATTTTGATGATTTGTGTGTCTATGCCATACTAGGTGTAGGTGGACTTGGAAAGACAACACTTGCCCAACTTATCTTCAATCATGAGAGGGTAGTCAATCATTTTGAGAAGAGAATTTGGGTATGTGTTTCAGAGGATTTCAGCTTGAAGAGAATGACAAAAGCTATCATAGAAGCAGCATCAGGACAGGCATGTGATGACATGGATCTTGAGCCACTGCAAAGAAAACTACAAGAAATGCTTCAAAGGAAAAGATATTTGCTCGTGCTTGATGATGTGTGGGATCACGACCAGTGGGATATGTTGAGAAATTTACTGGCTTGTGGATCAAATGGTGCTTCAATTTTGGTCACTACTCGCCTTCTAAATGTTGCGACAATCATGGGAACAATGCCTCCTCATGAATTGTCGATGCTATCTCTCAACGATTGTTGGGAATTGTTTAGAGAGCGAGCTTTTGGATCAGATGAGGTAGAGCAGGCACAACTTGTGGGCATAGGGAAGGAAATCGTGAACAAGTGTGCAGGAGTGCCACTTGCAGCAATAGCACTAGGAAGTCTTCTGCGTTTTAAAAGAGAGAAAAGGGAATGGCTCTCTATCAAAGAAAGCAAGCTATGGAGTTTACAAGGTGAGAACTCTGTCATGTCTGCTTTGAGAATAAGTTACTTGAACTTGCCGGCAAAGTTGAAACAGTGTTTTGCCTTCTGTGCATTATTTCCCAAAGACAAAATAATAGAAAAGCAATTACTAATTGAACTTTGGCTGTGTAATGGATTCATTTCATCTAATGAGATTACGGAAGCTGATGAGGTATGGAATGAATTATATTGGAGGTCATTTTTCCAAGACATCAAGAAGAATGAATTTGGCAAAATTACAAGTTTCAAGATGCATGATCTTGTTCATGATCTTGCTCAATCTGTCACCCGGGAAGTTTGTTGCATTGTAGATGATGACAGTATAGCTAGTGTACCTGAAGGGGTTCGCCATCTCTCAATTTACAGGCGAGGTTCATTGGAGGAGGTTGATTCAATCCAGCTGCAACAAGTAAAATCATTGAAGACCTATATAATTTCAAACATTGATGTCTCCCAACTTCCACCTCACACACTAAAACATTCTTCTTTGCGGGCGCTTTATTGTGAGGGACTAAACAATTTGCCCACTTTAATTGGTTGTTTAAAATATTTAAGATACCTTAATATTTCTTTTGGGCTCTTCAGAACTCTTCCTGAGTCGCTATGTAGGCTTTGGAATCTGCAGATATTGAACTTAGCAAGTTGTGAAAATCTGCAAATGTTGCCTAATAGTTTGAAACACTTGAAATCTTTGCAACATCTATGTTTGAAGAAATGCAACTCACTATCAAGCATGGCTCCCTCAATTGGAGAGTTAACTTTCCTACGATCGTTAAGTGTGTATATTGTTGGTAAGGAAAGAGGGTTCCGTTTGACAGAATTAGGTTGCCTAAAGCTTAAAGGAGAACTCCACATCAAGCACCTAGAAAGAGTAATAAGTGTGACAGATGCCAAAGAAGCCAATTTGGGGATAAACATCTGAATGAATTGCTCTTATCATGGGACAGGACTGAAGAATCGCAGTTACCACCAGAACATGCTGAGCAAATTCTTGAATCGCTTCAACCTCATGCTGATCACCTTCAAACTCTAGCTGTGGGAGGATATACAGGTGTCCACTTCCCGCAATGGATGGCTAGTCCTTCCCTCCAGGACTTGTGTTATGTGTTGCTGGTGGATTGCAAAGAATGCTTAAACCTTCCACCATTGGGGAAACTACCGTATCTAAAAAGGCTTACGATATCCAACATGAATCATGTGAAATACCTAGATGGCGGAGTTGCGGGAGATTTCATGGCTCTGGAATTCTTGACGCTTGATAAGTTGCCAAACCTGATAAGATTATCAAGTGAGGAAGGACAAAACATGTTCCCTCGCCTTTCAGAGTTGCAAATCTGTGAGTGTCCTGAATTGGCCTTGCCTTGCCTTCCATTCCTCAAAGAACTAATGGTAAAAGGGAAATGTAATCAAGGCTTATTATGTTCAATTAACAATTCCTCTAGTCTTGAATCCCTGTGCATTAGTGGGGACAAAGAGTTACCTCGCTTCCCCACTGGGATGCTGCAAAATGCTAAATCTTTGAAGAAACTGAAGATTCATGGTCTCTCCACTCTTGAGGAACTCCCAACTGAAATGATTAACCTCGGGGCTGTTCAGGAACTTTGGATTTGGGGTTGCCACAACCTGGAATCACTTCCAGATCAAGTGTTACAACAGTTGCACTCCCTCAAAATATTAAGAATACTGAAGAATAGAAAGTTCAAATTTTCTGCAGGTTTTCAACGCCTAACTCATCTTGAGGAATTAGACATTTCCGAATGCCCAGAGGTGGAGGATCTCCCTAAGGCTTTACAACATATGACCGCCTTACGATGCTTAACTTTAGACCGTCTTCCAAACCTAAGATCCTTGCCTGACTGGTTGGGAAACCTTACCATGCTTGAGCAATTAGATATTTTTGGGTGTCCCGAGTTGACATTTCTTCCCACGAGCATTCAATCCCTTCGCAAGTTGAAAAGGTTGAAAGTTCTCAGATGCCTGGGGTTACAGAAGCAATGTGTGAAGGAAACAGGGCAGGATTGGCCACTAATAGCTCATGTACAAGATATACGAAAGAGTGGAGTTGATGCATTGTTATTCTTATCGGTAATGCAATTCGTTCGGATCTCTCCAGATTTTATTGTCAATGATAGAGGTGATATACTGGATTCTCTTATAACTCTAATTCTCTCTTGATAATGTTTGTAGTTTCAATACATGATGTACAAACACAAGAATATTGACACGTAGCATGGTTGCCCCGATATTATGTTTGGATGGATGGGGTAAACGAAGAAAGGGTGGAAGGGAAGATTTTATGGAGTCTTGTAAAATGACAGAAAAGTAGTATTTTCCTATGATGGTTCAAGAGTCCAATATTTTTTTTTTCCATTTCCTATATTTAAAAATTTTCCATTGTTGGAGGATTTTAAACATCTTAACATAGCTGAAAAAAAAAAAATCACTGTTTAACTTCTCATTTATCCTCTGTTTTATTCCCATCATTTTTCTTTTGATTATTTTTCCCTCTTTGCTTATCCTTCCATTATCCATTCACTAAATTGCTCAAGTGAGAAGTCCTCTTTTATCACACTTATATGTTCTATTAAGGAATTGAGAATAATCTCTGCTGGAATTAAAGCTTTTCCATTCCACTTTTTCAGAAACATTTTGTTGTGGCCAGAGCATTAGCTGCATTTATATGAAGACTGACATTCTAAGCATATTTCAGATTTCAACATTTTCCTTTTTGACGTATGTGTTTTTTCTATAACTGAATTTATCCTTTGTGCTCAGGTGTCTGAAGATCCAAAGATTCACTAGAGAATAAAAGTCCAGTGCTCTCTAAAGGTGGTGCCTGAAAAATTCCAGTGATTTCCCTTCTAGCTGAGCTGACAATGAAGTTTAGCCTAAATTTGGCAAAGACCTTGTCCCTGTATCTTATGAGATCTGTGATATTCTAAATCTTGCATGCTTCCTTATCTGAACTGCCCTTACATTTCTTTGATCTCTTCTATCATCCTATAAAGGTATTGAAAAAGTGCATACCGAGGGATCATTATATGCATTGAAGTTCTCAAATTCCTTACTTGTTTGTCATGCCAACTTCCATCCATGGTTAGTGTAAATGTGTAATAGTTTAGGACCAACAAGGGCACACTAATGGTATATAAGTTAACCTTAGCAAAACTATGGATTATACAGTCATAATTGCTATGAATTTAGGAAATGGCATTTTACAAGAAGATCACGGACCTAGGATTGAAGCTTTTGAAACCCAGCACTTCTAGTTGTCAATGACTTTCACATGATTATTATTCCAGAACAATGTTCAGGGCTAAAACGTAGATACATAGCTAGCTTTCACGTCATCATATCAGTTTATCTTTTTGGTTTTCAAAGCCTTGAGATTGAGTGATCATAGCTTATTCATGTTGGCTCTCAAAATTTTCCCAGTCTGTTATCTTTATCATTGTTCAAGGTTTCTTATAAATTGTTGTGCTCAATCTAATTGCAAAGAGCAGTTTTAACATGTAGCCTGGTATTTTGGTTCACATATTGACAACTCTTTATTAACAGGAGTGAAATGGGGTAAAACGTTCAGTCTAATGTTGCTGATGAGCCCTATTTGACAACATGTGGTTTTGAGTTGGAGGATGTCCTCTGTCACGTACTTTCACTGAGAGGTTAAACTTAAATGTGTACTCTCAGGGATCTTCTAGTTAAGATTCTCTCTCATTTAATTACTTCAATGGTATCCAACCTTTCTGTATTTCTTTTTAAGTTTAAACTATTGTACTTGATAACTGTGGATTTGGGCATGCTTGTGTATGCATGAGATTTATCGTAGTACTAGATCTATAGTAACTTAGGAACGACCAATTTGAGATATGCATTCGCTGTTGGATGTTTAGATCTCGTACATGAAAACTAAATATAACTAATTCAATCTAGCATTCAATTGAGGATATCAGAAATGTTTTGGTATTGTATGAAAGGTGACCCAATGGACAAATCTTGCACTATTTTGGGGTGCGGAGATGATAGATATAAATAAACCACCTTATATACTGTGTTTATTGTTTAGGGAAAAAAATAGTTATGGGAGCAATACTAATGAATAAATCGTTTCCTCAATTTTATTGTAATCATAATGGTATGCTGGTTGTGAAGTGGCTAGGCAATTTAGATCTATGAAGGATTACACCATGGAATATTTGTTTATGAAAATATGATTTTACCAAAATGTAGAACATTTTGTATAAACCCCATGGTAAGGGTTTTCTGCATCAAGAGAGAAGAATGTATTAATTATTACAGTTAGCTCTATGATTATTTCATAAGGAGTATCACTTTCATACTAGCATTCAGCACTGTAAATTTCTAGTCCAACAACGCAAATAAGCTGTCTAAGAAATGGTAGCTAAGAATTGAAATCTCAATCAGGCCAGTAGAGAAGCGATGGCTTCACCATTTTGGTAGAACTTAAAGGTTGAAGCCAAGTAGCAGTCACATTCTGTTTGGTTCACAAATCTTTCACAATTTTTAAATTGCGTCCCTACTCCTAAAAGTAAATAAAAATTACACACTTTTAAGTACAAACTGTTATTTTGCTGTTCATAGGACCAGATCCAGCGCGTAGTTAATTTTTTTTATCTCAGCCATATTTGAGAACATATCCTCTTGAGCAAGAGGAAGAAGTCCTCTATCACTTATTTTCACTGAGTGTCTGAATGTATTCCGAGGCATCTTCTAGTTAGGATTCTCTCACTCATTTAATTTTCTTCAATGGTATCCAACCTGTCTTTCTGTATTTTTTTTCGTTTGAACTAGTGTGCTTCATAACTGTGGATTTGGGCATGCTTGTGTATGCATAGGTTTTATCAAAGTCTATCTCTAGCAACTTAGGAAGGACCAATTTGAGATATGCACTGGCTGTTTGATGTTTGGATCTCGACAATGAAAACTGATTCAATCTAGCATTGAATTGAGGATATCACAAATGTTTTGGTATTGTATGAAAAGGGTGGCCCAATGGACAAATCTTGTACTATTTTGGGGTGAGGAGATGATAGAATATAGATATAAATAAACAACCTTATATACTGTGTTTATTATTTAGGAAAACTTAAAAACAATAGTTATAGGGGGCAATACTAATGAATAAATCAAGATTTTCCAAAATTTTATTGTAATCATGATGGTATGCTGGTTGAGAGTGGCTAGGCAATTTAGATCTGTGAAGGATTACACAATGGAATACTTATTTATGAAAATATTATTTTATTGAACTGTAAAACATTTTGTATAATTCCCATGATAAGAGTGCCAGTGTATCAAGCGAGAAGAATGTAGAAATTATTATAATTAAAGCTCTAAGATTATTTTCATGCGGAGTATTACTTACATTTACATATACTAGCATTCAGCATTATAAGTTTCTAGTCCAACAACGCAAATGTATTTACTTACATTATTGAAGAGAAACAATTAATCCAAAAATCAAAATCATATGAATCCATGAAAGCTATATGAATTAAATATCAAAGAAAAAGGAACAAAAATGAAAACGTGATGAACAAAGAATAATAAAATTCATTCAAATCAAATAAAAGAAAAATAAAATTGAAGAAAATTACCAACAATGCAATTGCAGAGCCGTAATACTACGTTGCAAAAGAGCAGTTGAACCAAAGAAAGGATTTCCTTCAAATTATTTTAGATTCGGTTCTATTGAATTGAAAAAAAGAAGATGATATATAATAACTATATAAAAAGAAAAAATAAAGAAAAATGAAAATGGAATATTGATAAATATACCATAATGGTTTCACCAAATGGCTCCAAATAACTCAATAAACATCACCTGAACAAGTGAAAAACGAAAACAAAACAAAACATTGAGTTGATAGAAAAAACCACAAAGAAGAGGAAAAAACAAAAGGAAATAACACAAATATGCATATGTAGATAGGTTGTGCAGAAAAAATATTACATATGCTAAAATTTATATGCAACGATCGAATATGTATATATGGTAAAATTAAATGCATCAAATCTATATATAAAAAAAAGATTAAGTGCATCAAATCAATTATCATTAAAGGAAAATAAAAAAAGATAATAATATTAGTTAGTATGACAATTATTGAAAATTGATAATCAAGATAGAGAAGCATTCAAGAATTAAAATGAAAAAGAATAAAAAGATATTTTTGGCCAATGATAGATTAAGAATAAAATCATATATTAATTAAAATTTGAATCATATATTAATTTTGTTTAAAATAAATAATACAAAAATGTACTGAGATTAATTTTATGTTAATTTTACATTTTAGCTTATATATATTAAGTTTAAATATTGAAATCAAAATTAATATTTGAAATGTGAGATTCATATATCGTACAAATGAAAATCATAAAGGAAATCGTGAGTAGGAATAAAATTAAGAATAAAATTAATCAAAAATATATATTTATTTATTTTTATATTACAAATTGAATCAACTTATATTGTAAGGATCTTTCAATCATATATAAATTAATAATATAATTATATATTAATTGATATTTGAATCATATATTAATTTTCTTTAAAATAAACAGTCGAGAATACAAAAAATAAAATAAATTGATGAATGAAAGTAATTAGAATTTTGGATGAAAAAATGAGCTAAGGAGGAATTGCCACATGGCAATTTCTTTATTTAGATAAACTCTTTTTTATATAAATAACTAGTTTTTAACCTGTATACCCATGATTTTATATTTATAAATTCTAAGAAATTGATAGAGTAAGTACACACACACACACATATATATATATATATATATTAAAAATTGAATTAAATTATAATATATTAATTTTATATGATTTATCATACATATGATTTTGAAAATAAATAACTAATATATTTACTTGTGCGACACTTGTAAGGTATCAAAACATTAAAAAATATATTAATAATCCTAATAAAGGATAATTGTAATATTATAAGATGTATCATTGAATATTTTATTGCTCAATTTACTTAAATACAATTATGATATGAAATTGTAACAATAAGTATAAGTAGTAAAATTCTTATAAATTTTTTTTCTCTATTGGTTTTTTGAGCAATTAAATTTCTTATATTCATATTAATGAAAAGGTAAATAAGATTTTTTATTAAAATAAATCATTATATTCAATACACTAATTGTTGTCTATGCAATTTATCTGTTTCCATTACCCATGTAAGATTATTCGTTATCACCTATGTATTATATATTTGGTATCATCACCTAGCTATTTAGGATTTTAATATCCATAAGAAAGTTATTCTACAATTTTATTTGTTATGTGAGTAATATTCTGCTAATTAAGAATTTAATATGGTTCATTTTACAAATAAATATAATTATAAAAGAAATTCAAATTGGTCCAATCAAAATAAACTCAATTAGTTCTTTTTAAAAGATTTATTTTCTTTTGGGTTTGTCATGTATCTTCTTCGTGTGTAAATATGTTTTTAAAATGTTATTCTTGCAAAATATATATATATATATATATATTAAAAATATTTTTATATTAGAATGAATTAAATTAAATACTTATACAAATCAATATTAATAAAAATTAAAGTACATTTAATATTAAATTGATTTAAAACAACTACTTGATTTAAAATAGGAAACTTTTGAATTGATATCAAATTATTAAATTTCAAATAGGAAAAATGATTACAGTATATAAGAATAATATCACATTAAATCTCTCATATATAAAATTAGAATTGATATTAGATTAATTTAATATGACTTAAAGATCCAAATAATTAAAATGAAATAACAAATTGATATAAGTTGCAATATTCATGTATTATTCATTTAGATTTTTTATTATTTTATTTAATTGGAAGTCTATATATTGTCAATGATAAAATACTCATTGTTTATTATTAATTAGATAATTTATTTTATTTCATATTTGTTTGAAATTTTTTGAGAGATTTAATTTAATATTAAGGATAATGTATAAAATATTTTTTAAAAAGTACACAAATTGCTCTACAATTATGTTTTCAAAATAAATTTTAAAGCTTCATTTTTATTATTTAAATAAGTTAAATTAAATATCTATACTAATCCATATTAATCATTTCAAATAATATAATCTTTTATCCATTAAAATACAGCTACGATTAATTCATTTATTTATCTGCGTATTATGTTTATATCTCATATATATATATTTTTTAGGTTCATAAATAATGTTCTTTTAAAATAATGTTTATAAATAATTCTATTGTAATATAAGTCAAACCTTAATTTTTCAAACAACTCAAATTGTGTTTAGGTTCATAAATAAATTAATTCACAATGAAATCAATATGTATAATTGAGATTTGGATCATATTTTTTACTTAATCATTTATATTACAGTCATTGTTGTATCAATTTAAATATATTATTTAATTGATCTCAATAAAAAAACTATTGAACCAATATGATATCAAATTTTCAAGTAGAAAAAAATGGAAATTAGAATATAACAATAATGACAATCTTTATTTTGGGATATAAATTGAAATTTGATATCATATTAATATGATATATTAAGTAACGGTAATACAAAAACTTAATACTAAATAAGATCAAAATATTAATGTCAAATAAAAATGATAGAGCAATTGATATCAATTGTTCAATTTTGGTTCACAAAAATTGGAAATTATATCAGATTCATGAAATTGATATCATTAAAGCATAGTATTAGAGAATCGATATTAGTTAAAAAATATATATCAGTTATGAAAATTTTGATAAACATAATATGTTTGTATCTTTTATTATACTTTTTAGTTATATTTGATTTCATAATTCTTGAGAAATTGTTGTGATTTGTATCTCTTAACTTTTGAAATACTTTTTAAATTTTATTGATGAATTTTTTTTTGGAAATTATTGCTTCTGAACTATTTGTTTATTTATCAGTTTTAATTGGCCCTCAAAATGTCATTTAAAAATATTTTTTCAGATTTATGTATATTAAATCAAATATTTAAAAATAAAAATTGATCTTTTCAAATGATATAAAAACTTATTTAAACGTGATATCATAAATAATATAGATTAAATTTTTAGGCTATAAATATAGAATCTATATCAGGAGTGAATAAAAAAATATATGTTAAAGAAAAACAGAATAAAATATTAATGAAATTAATGCTGCATAAGTCAAACATTTTAATTACGAAAAATAGCATAATAAACTATAAAATAATATTTGGGCAACCGTTAAGTATATCTAAAATCTAAAATTAGTCTAATAGATAAAATTTTTAGTATCCACACAAATGCAAAATGAAATAAATGTTTACCAATAAACACCAATCAAAACTGACAATATTAGGCAAAGCATAAAAAAAAGAAGAAATTTTTCTAAGCTTAGATAAGATTCTTTTGATCTTGTTTGTTGAATTGATAATTCATCGCTTAGAGTATCCTCAAGTTTGACAATCATTTCTCCTTGTGATATGTTTCTCTTCAAATATGGAGTTCCAACATTTGAGAATTTTTTGCCTTGTTCACTGGTTTAGTCACTATTCAAGAATTATTGTTCATCAATGGTAATTGCATCATAGCAAAAAAATCATTTTATTATTAGACATTATGGTATACTTTACCAATTGAAGAAAGCCTCAAATTAGAAGCACTTATGTTCAAAAGCTTTGAACCTTCATGACTGAATAACAAAAAAGAGGCTAAGTTTGTTTCATCTACCACCCTCATATGGATGCTATACCTGAAGATGACTTGATCATATCACTTCACTTACTTAGAAAAAAGAGAGCATACTTGATTAGTAAAATTCAAAACAAAGGAGATCGTATTTTAATTTATTACCATGGTGTAAATGTAGAGCAATCAATTTCACACTTTTTGCACTACATTTTACAATCCTCCTCTTGTAATCCACAAAAACACATCTTACATGAATGGTACTATCAATTGTATTCTGTCTCAATCTCTTCCATCATTCCAAGAATCACGAAAACTCCATTGTAATTGCATTTAGAAAAACAAATTGTGAAATAGGTTAGGCTAAGAAGAATGAGTTGAACAAAAAATACTGATACAAAATGGTTCATGATCTACAAATCAATATATATAATTTCATAGACATAATTACAATTCAATTGATTTCTGATTGATGAAATATTCCTTATACTTTTTGATCATATATTTATGATCTATTTGATTCATGCATTAATTGATATAATATGCTATGCTTTTTAATTGATTTCTGATTTATCTAATAATAATATTTGTTACATTTAATTTTTTAATCATTTATGAGAAGAAATTTTTTTTATTGAAACAATTGAAATGTAATAATTAACATTATGAGAATGGAAATTGAAATCAAGAATGTTTATATGTTTAAATCATGCATTAAATATTCAAATAAATTTACTATTTGAAATAAATGTAATAAATGATTGATCCAATAAATGTTCAAATAACGTAATATTTGAATCGTATATTGAAATCATGCATTAAATATATTTGTTATTATTTTAATCATTTAATTAAATAATTAACTTCCTTTTAATCAAATTGAATTAAGGACGAATGAAAGAGGAATTGCCACGTTGATTTTATATATATATAATATTATATTTGATATATATATTGGATAAACTCTTTTATGTAAATAATATTGGTACTGATATTGATATCTTGATTGATATGTTAATTGATAGTATTTATTGCCTATGATGATAATATTATGTCATAATAAATGGGTTTGATCAAATATTATAATAAATTCATAGCATGCTCATTTTTTTATAGTAAAAGTAATCATGTATCTCATTGAAGAAAATTTAACATGTGAGAAAACTTTCTTTATGATAAGTTTCTAATTGTATTATTATTATAGGATAGGATAGGATTAATAGGATTATATAATATGACAAAATATATAAAAGTGTATATCTTGACCATAATTAAATGAATAGTTTGTGAGACAAGACAATGAAGTAGAGTGTTAATTTTCTATAAGTTTAGGGTTGAGTGTCATTTTCACAAATCTTAAGAATTTCATAAAACTCAAGGGTGAAGATTATTATTTATCCTATATTTTAATACTTTATCGTTTTCAAAATATCTGTCACTTTTAGACAAAAAATATTAAAAAGATAATAAATATATTAATAATAGAGTAAAACATAGTGAATGAATTAATATACTCCTATTAAAAAAATACTTTTAAAAAATTAATAATTAATGGATAAAATTATATAGAAATACTATTAAAAAAACCTACCTATAATAATACTAATATTTTAGGCTTGTGAAAGAAAGTGTTTTAAATATCACAAATGAGAATTGATTTAGGGCCACAACTTTTCAAGAAATTAATTATTACTGCAACCATTCTTCCTTGTGAGGAACTAAACAATGTGCCCGCTGCAATTGATCGTTTAAAATATCTAAGATACTTGAATCTTTCCTCGGGCCATTTCAAAACTCTTCCGGAGTCCGTGTGCAGGCTTCGAAATCTGCAGATGTTGATTGTTGAACGTAGCACATTGTAAAGATTTACAGATGTTGCCTAACAGGTTGAAACACTTGAAAACCCTGCGACATCTATGCTTGAGGAATTGCAACTCACTATCAAGCTTGGCTCCCTTGATTGGAGAGTTAACCTACCTTCAATCATTAAGCATGTACATTGTTGGCAACGAAAGAGGGTTCCATTTGGAAGAATTGGGTTGCCTAAGGGCTCATAGGAGAACTCCACATCAAGCACCTAGGGAGGGTAATAAGTGTGACAGATGCCAGAAAAGCCAACTTGGGATGTAAGCACCTGAATGAATTGCTCTTGTCATGGGACAGAAGTGAAGAATCGCAGTTACCAGAAAAGGCTGAGAAAATCCTTGAATTCACCTTCAAACTGTAGGCCTGGGAGGATACACAGGTGTCCGCTTTCCACAATGGATGGCTACTTCTTCATTGCAAGACTTACGTTATGTGTTGCTTGTCGATTGCAAACAATGTTTAAACCTTCCACCACTGGGGAAACTACCATTTCTGAACAGACTCGAGATATCCAACATGAATTCCTGATCCTTGACAAGTTGCCAAACCTAATAAGATTGTCAAATGAAGAAGGAGAAACCATGTTCCCACGCTGTTCGAAGCTGCAAATCAGCGATTGTCCTAAATTAGCCTTGCCTTGCCTTGCCTTGCCTTCCATCCCTCAAAAAACTGAAAGTAAAAGGGAATTTCAGCCAAGGCTTATTAAGTTCAATTCATAATTTCCTTAGCCTTGAATCCATGTGCTTCTGTGAGAGTGAAAATTCAATTCGCTTCCCGGATGGGATGCTGCAAGATGCTTCTTTGGAAAGACTAACCATTCATGGTCTCTCCAAACTTCAGAAACTTCAGATTTGGGGTTGCCATAGCCTAGAATCACTATCAGATCACTTGTTGCAACAGTTCCACTCTCTCAAAGAATTAAAAATCTCGGTGAACCGCAAGTTCAAATTATCTGCAGGTTTTCAATATAGTGTTATTGGACTTATACTTCGTTGACATAATCTCATTTACCATTTGATAAGACGTCAGTTCAAACCAAGTAAGCCACACTCCCATCCAATGAAGATAAGAGGATGTTGCATTGTCCACAAATGACGAAGGACAAATAATATTTCTCATTAGATACCTAACTTGTCTCAAGAAGTTATACATTTCCCGATGCCCAGAGGTGGAGGGTCTGCCTGAGTCTTTACAACATATGACCACTTTGCAATACTTAACTTTAGACCGTCTTTCAAATCTAAGATCCCTGCCTGATTGGCTGGCAAGCCTTACTTTGCTTGAGAAATTGGAGATTTTTGAGTGTCCCAAATTGACGTATCTTCCCAATGGCATTCAATTCCTTTGCAACTTGAAACGTTTGGAAGTTATCAATTGCCCAGAGTTACGGAAGCGATGTGTGAGGGAAACACGGGAGGATTGGCCACTAATAGCTCATGCTCCACGATTATTCCAAAGTGAAGTTCATCCATATACATTCTCATTTCAAATGGAACTCTTTGAGATGCCCCCAACTTTTTTTGTCAATGATAGAGGTAATATACTGGATCCTCTTTTCGGTGATGGTTGTACTTTTAATATATATTTTACAAACAAAATGAACATTCACGCCTAGCATAGTTACCCTGATATTATGTTTGGATGGGGAAGGGGAGTGGAAGGGAAGATTTATGGGGTCTTATGAAATGAAATAAGAAAACTAGTGATTTCGTATGATGGTTCAAAACTCTAATATTTATTTATCTTTTCACAAATTTTCCAATGTTAAGAGGTTTCTAAACAATCATTATATGTTCCATCTAAAAAAATCATTAACTTCTCAGTTATACTATGTTTCATCTTCTTCATTTTTCTTTTGCCTCCTCACTAAATTGCTCAGGCAATAAGTCCTCATTCATCACCCTTATATGTTCCATTTAAGAATTGAAAATAGTTTGTACTGGAATTAAGCTCTTTCATTCCACTTGTTCAGAATCAGAAATATTTATTTGTGGCAGGAGCATTACTTGCATTTTTTTTGAAGACTGGCACTCTACGTGGACTTCAGATTTTATCATATTCTTTTTCAACACCCGTGGTTTTTTCTATTACTGAGACTCATGTTATGCTTTGTGTTCAGGAGTCTAAAGAACCAAGATTCACTAGAGAGTGGAAGTCCGGTGTTTGCTACAGGTAGTGCCCGAAGAACTTCCTTCTAGCTAAGCTAAGAATCAAGTTTAGCCTAAATTTGGCAAGGATCATGTCCCCTGTATCTTAATTCTTATGAGATTTGTGTTATTCTAAATCTTGCATGCGTCCTGAACCATCCTTACATTTCTTTGAAGTCTTCTGTGTATTATCCTATCAATGTATTGAAAGAGTGCATAAACTGAGGGATCATTTTATGCAGTGAAGTTTTCAGACTCCTTAACAACTTGCATCCATGCTTAGTGTAATAGTTCAGGAAACTGCTATTAATTTTAGAAATGGCATTTTACAAGAAGACCATGAACCTTTGGTTGAAGCTTTTGAAATCCGGCATTTCTTGTTCTAATGACTTTCTCATAGTTATTCCAATGTTAAAGGCGAAAAAGTAAATACAAAGCTAGCTTTCACCTCATTGTACCATTTTTCATTTTTTTTTTCAAAAACCATGATCATAGCTTATTCTGGTTGGACCTCAAAATTTTCCAATTTTGTTATCTTTATCATTGTTCCAGGTTTCTTATAAATTCTTGTGCTCCATTTAATTGCAGAGAGCAATTTTAATATGCAGCCTTGTATTGTGGTTCTCATTTGACAATTCTTTGTTAGCAGGAATAATCCAAGCAAGAGGATGTCACGAGCAAGAGGATGTCATCTTGTCACTTATTTTAATTGAGAGGCTGAATGTATACTCTCAGGGATCTTCTCGTTATGATGCTCTCTCTCATTTAATGTACTTCAGTGGTATCCAACTCGTCTTTCAGTATTTCTTTTGAGTTTAAACTATTGTACATCATGTGTAGATTTAGGCATGCTTGTTGTGTTTATGCATAGGTTTTATCATAAAAGTCCACCATATCTATAGGAGTTTAGGGAGTTGGATGTTTGATCTTGCACATGGAAACTAAAGTAATTCAATCTAGCATTTTTTTAAAAAATTTTATTTATTTATTTATTTTTGTGTCTGAATTCAATGTAGCATCAAATTGAGGATATCAGCAATTTTTTGATATTTTATGAAAAGAGTGACCCAATGCACAAGACTTGTATTACTTTGGAGTGTGGAGATGATCGATATAAACAGCCTTACATACTGTGTTTATGGACTAGGAAAAATAAAACATAATATACTTGTGGGAGTGATACTAATGAACAAATTAAGAGTTTCTTCAATTTTATTGTAAGCATGATGGCATGCTGATTGTGAAGTGGAAGGCAATTTAGATCTATGAAGGATTAGAGACGATGGATTATTTGTCTACGAAAATATTATTTTACTGAACGGCAAAACATTTTGCATAAACCCCATGATAAGAGCACCACTACACCATTGTGAAAGGAATATGTAAATTATTAATAGTTAAGCCCCGTGATCATTTCATAAGGTGTATCAGTTACATACTATTGGGAGTATTCAGCATTGTAAATTTCTAAGGAAGGATAGCTAACAACCGAAATCTAAATCAGGCTAGTAGGGAAGCGATGACTTCACCGTTTTGGTAGAACTTCAAAGTTGGAGTCAAGTCAAATGGTTTAGGATTTCTGCTTGATATGATTTACATCTGAATGATCTGATACAAGTCATCTTGATACATATCAATGGCTCAAAGCCTCAAAGTCCAATAAACAATATTTATGTTCCAGAAACAATCTAACTGCTTCAGCAGATCATTACTCAGACGTAAGAGAACTTTCCTAACAACCTTTGTAGCCTTTAATGAGCACTTAGCATCCCAGAAACATTATCTGCACCAGATTGATGACAACATCCAAGACAGCAAGAGTCCTGCAAAAGCACCCCACTCCCACCAATGATGAAGATAAGAAAAGACAAAATTGAGGATGTGAATTGCATTTTGTGGCATGCCTAACACAGCTATTGTCACAGAAGTGTAGCACCCTAAAATTGAAATATAAAACTTGAAGAATGTATTCTAATATGCAGTTGATTAACAATCTATTGAAATTGAGGGAATATGTGAGGGAGTATCTCTCCCGATATTGCTTGCTATTATTATAGCTTACTTTAGGAAACAATTAGCACGTTATTTGTACAGGTGATTTGTAAAGATTGTGTTTCAGTAATAGTCACACTGTGATTAGCGTTGGATTTAGGGAACTTTGTGTGTATATATATATATATATTCTACTGAATGTATTCTCAGACACAATATTACACAAAATATTTCTTCTTCATTCAATCTTATGCAAATATTGGCATCCACCTAACTCTTGAGTAGACACATGGGTTATAAGAGCCTTGTATCTTTGAATATGTTCGTATCAACAAATGGTAAGAAAATAGTATCCGGAGAGATGCAATGTCTTGCCTTATAGCTATACCAAAAGGCATGAATTATGATATCTACACAAACAAATGAAAGTGCACTATAAAGTATTTAAAACTCTTGGTGGAATTAAAAAAGGAAGAGAGCATAGTATAGTAGGTCAAATATTAACGATCTGTGTACCTCCAATAGCCAACATGCTTTGAATTTTCAGTCTCATTGTCCCACTCCAAGCATATCCTAATCAAATGAAAAATGTCAGGTTAAGCAAGTTTAATTAAAATGGGTAGAAACTAGAAAGTTTAACCAAAGTGAACCTCTAACCTCTTCCAAAACAATTGGTGGTGGTGTTAACACCGTTCCTGCAAATACAAGCAAATGACTCATCCAAACTCCCAAAACCACACAGCCCTCCACTGTCTTCACAGTTCCTACAACTATCAGTGTAATATGAATCATTATACAGCAATGTTATCCCAAACTTCCATTTCATTGGGTCACCTTCGTCTCCAAATTCATATACCGAAGCATATGATGAGCATTGGAGCTTTGGAAGATCCAAACTGTAGCCTAGTCCAAGTCCTGCAGTAGGGGACTCATAATCATACACACAACAAGTGGAGATTGGTCCATTCTGTGGCATCCCAATACCTGCCACACCTTTGCAAGAGTACAACCCTCTACAAACACGTGCGCCTGACCCTTTATCACAGAAATCTTCTTTTGGATCAAACAAAGGGGATGTGGTGGAGCAACCAAGCAGCACAAAGATGTTCTCCTTTCCTACACTGAAAGGACTGGCACCATCCAAGATGAAGCTGCCAGAGTTTTGCATTGTGGAGCAGTTTGACATGAAGGGGTCACTGACAATGATGGTGCTACTTGGATAGTCTATTGAGGAGATTGTGTAAGTGCCAGTCCTAGTTGAGAACTGAAGGGTGCCATAGTTGCATTTTATGTACCTAGCAAAGGCAGGGTGCCCACAACCAAAACCAGTTCCAAAGGGATATTTGACTGGTATTGTGCCACATGTGCTTTCACATGTACCATTATTTGGGATGATGGGCAAAGAGGCATAGGCATTTTGAACCAACAAGAGGAAGAGATAAAGGGTGATGAGAGGTGCTGTTGGAGAAAGTGACATTGATGGAGCTTTTTTGAAAGGTTGGAGGTTGTTGATACTAGTTAATTGACAGGGGTCTCCTAGGAGAAATTTTCTGGCTTTTCTTCATGGTCTATTTGACTTTAGTTACTTGAATGGAGAATCAAGGTACTTTTTTGGTCTTCGGTGGAGGTAACCAGTAACCACTATCAACATGCTCCAGCTTTTCCTCCTAAAAAGAAGAGAACGGTAACTTGATTGGAAATAGCTAGCAAGCAATAACCAGTTACCAGTGTCATTAAGGAGTGAACAGAGACTTTATATTTTAGGGACAAAGAAATCTTTTAATTCATGTGAAGAAAGGTGTTCTGGATTCATTTATATTTTGCGTTTAAAATAGTTTATGATTAAATTTTGGTTTTTCCTTTGATAGCCGGTACCCGTTTACTTTTAATAGTTGTGATTAATTATTGATCTTCTATCTTTTTTAATTAAATTTCAGATATTTATTTTTAAAAAAACAATTATTCTACTAAAAAAAAGTATCACCAATCCTGTAACAAATAGAGTTCACAGAGGTAAGAACAGCGTGGCCTATCATGCAATGCAGAATTGGCGCGAGGCAAAAGCCAAAGTTGAAATTGTTCCAATAATGAATTTACCTGGTTCTTAGCTTCCTTATTTTAGGGAATATGTTGAGAAAATTTCATGTATACTCCTCAGGAATAATGTTTTCTTCCTCCAAAAGGAGATATAAGGTATGTTTGGTTTGAATTTTTAATTTTTATTTTTAATTTTTCAAAATTTATAAAAGAAAAACTGAAAATTTTAAAAATTAGAGTTTTCCAGAATTTTGAAGAAAATTGAAAATTCTAAAACTGTAGTTTTCAAAATTTTCAATTTTTCCTTCACAAATTCTGAAAATGAAAACTAAAATTAAACTAAACTCAAATTACAGTCCTTAACCCTTACTTACGTGAGAATTCCTGAGACTTGCACACTGAATAAAAATACAATGGTGAAAATGTCCTTCTCAAGGTGTCCAAGTGTTATTTCTCGTGGTATGTTTGGTTAATAAGTGAAAATGATAAATAAATTTTCATGGATAAATACCATATATAATTTAACATATATAATTCATCTATGAAAACTTAGTCTTTATTTTTACCTTCCAATCAAGCAGGAGTTTAAAAGAAAGCTAAAGCAAAAAATGGTACATAACTAGAACAACTTATAAAGCTCAATAGGGGTGCAGAGACTACCTTCATTCTGCATTCCAATCTTATGAGATCACCTAGTTTTGATTGAAAGTATAATGCATGTAGAGCTTTTCATTAAAGCAAAACTGCACTTATCACATTGAGCTACTTTTGTACACAGAAAATATAGCCAACACCAGAATTTTAAAACACTATCCTAAAAATATATACAAAGCAGCACCCAGCGAACTAATCTTTTTAGACCCCAGAAAAGAGCATTTTACAATTTGCTAGATACATCATATTCTACAAATTAGAATGCAGAGTGTACCAAAACCAAGCAGAAAACCACTTTCCAACATAATATGGTGTTGTATGGCAGGGCTATCCAAACCATTTACATATTTAAAGATTTCTTTCATGTGGTTCAAGCCAAGGAAAGCCCAGGAAATCAAACACCTCCTTTTCTGTATTAAATTTCAAACTTGCACTACCTTTTGCGCCCTGCAAAATAAATTTGCATGAGAATTCATCTTTGCAGTTGAGGACATAATCATTACAAAATAGGGGCAAAAAAGAAAAATTGAAGCCAAACCCGTTTGCTGCCAGAACCCTGTGTAGCTGGAAACAACCCCGTATCATCAAGCCGGAATCCTTTAGATTCAGCTAGCAGTCTCAACCTGCACTCAAGCACCAGAGGAAAAACATGAAATGTATTTCCATCTGCTTACCATCAAGAAAATGATGAAATAGATAAATCAGACATTAACCATGCCCCATCAAATTGGTAATGAAGTATGGTTATGAAAGCATCCGTTTGTTACACAAGATTAGCATAGTTGAAGTAAAATATCCCGGCATTAGACACAATGAAGCTGACATAAATTAAGATGCGACATTGCTCACTCTTGATAGTCAATTCATCCGACAGTTCAACAATTTTCAATAATTTATACCTGAATACAGCTTGCTAGGCATTTGGGAGGAATAGTCATGTTACTCATATTTCTATCTCCTCCCTCTTTTATTAATATAATTAAATATTCATTTAATTTCTATAAGCATTCACTACATGAATGAGTTCATATGTTTCAGCAAGTGATCCAGTACACTATCAAGAAAAACAATCCCGGAAATGCCATCAGATCTTCATGACAGGTCAAACAGAAATGGAAATATTGGTGCAAAGAGAAGCAAGCACACCTCCTATTTAATACATCATTTCCTGTCCAAGCTATAAGTCCAAAAGCATATATGTCTCTTGGATAGACCTGCCAAAACATTAAAATCAATCATGTGCACTTGAGAGATGTCCATAAGTAACAAGTCTGGAAGTTAATAGTTGACTAAGCAACAAAGTACAACCAGCTACAGGAAATAGACAGCATAGCATTTACATTTCTACCACAGTATCCTATGTTTAATTTTAACTGCTAAGAATTTGACCCAAAAAGTGAAATTGAAGACAACACTAAATTTTCAATAGTCCTTGTAGCATCATTCAGGGAAAAAAATGGCACTACAGCTTCACATATGCAATAATACATTTTAGAATAATGGGCAACCTAGGGCATGAGACTCCTGCCAGTGGGGTCTGAAAGGATAGATGTACACAGTTTTACCCCCACTTTGCAGAGAGGTTGTTTCCAGGATTGAACCTGTGACCTCCACGTCACAAGGCAACAATCTTACTGTTGCGCCAAGACTCACCTTCACAATTATACATTTCAGAATAAAGAGAAAAAATTGAAAATTCTAGAAACTCCACAATTTTTTAAACTCCCATGGGCATTCATCAGACAATACATGAAAAGATGCCACAGATTACCTTCAAATCAATACGGTGTCGCAATTCCCGTCCAGGATAAGTGCAAAAACCAAAGTAAGTGTCAACACCAGAATCAGTACCCTGTGCATATAGGGAAAAGTTAACAAAGAAAGGGAACTACGAATAAAACAAAGCATTGCAGAAACATCTAACAGATAGACAAAGACAGAAACTTATCATATAGATACTGACTATTCAGTGTTTAAATCTAGTGATAATTATACTTAAGATATAGACAGATAAGGATATCTGCAACAGAGGAGATTATTAGTTCTTTATAGAAAAGGAGGATGTATTGCACCAGCCTATCATGGTGTATGATAAAAACAATAGAAAACTGATAGGTACCAAGCCATATGAGTGAGTAGTATGTGTGTATTGAGAACAAATAGAAATTGTAATAGCTCAGAGTATTAGAGAGACTCGAACTCTCCCAAGCCCAATCCTAATTTCCATAACTCTCAATATCCCTCCCTTGCCTATATAGGCTTTCCCTAACCAATTAGAAATTCTCTCTCTGCCTAGGTGGGAGTTTACAAAGCCCCTTACCCATTGCCCACAATTTGTTACAGAACCCTTTACCCATAGCTCACATACATCAGCAACCTCCTTAGGTAACATGTGTATTCTTGTAGAGACTAATAGCCTTAACATCAAATATTAGAAGACCTAACAATACTCCCCCTAAAAAATCACCTTGTCCTCAAGGTGATGTACATGAAGGAAAACAATAGTGCTGAAAAATAAAGAGCTCCCATATCTTGAGGAAGAAAGAAAGTGAGCTTGCATTGTTGTAATGCTGATCCTAGGCTTTCTTGGTTTTAAAAAAAGCAAATAATTTTCTTGTTCACAAAGCATACTAGTCCCATCTCCCCCTAAGTGTCTTGAAATTAGGAGTCTCCAAATATTTTAACATCTGCGAAGTCTTTGTCTATAGGCTGATTATAAGCAAAACCACCTTTGATTGTAGTCTCCATTTTATCCCTAATTAGAGCCCAAATCAGAATTCCCTTGGGTGAGCTTGTCAATGAGTAACCCATTTTGGAATTTGGGCTGCATGAAGCATTAGATTCCTCTCGATCTTGTATGATGCTCCTGGAACTCAGCGCATCTTCCGTATACCTATCACCATTCTGTTAGCAAGAGCACAACCAGTTTCTGAACCCTTTCCCTAAACTTGATTATTCCAGTTTCTTCAAAAGCCCAAGCAGTAAGGGGTCCAAAGAGTAGTTGCAATTGAAGTTGAAATGCTCAAGTCCACGCCTAAGGAATTCTAATTCTACTTCATTAACAGGAATGGAATGATTGGTGCATAAAACTTCACCCCCTGCACATCTTGTTTGTCCTTCTCACCATTATGTTCAATAACATTTTAGTTTCTTGACACCTTCCAGAACTTTAGGAGGCCCAGGCCACAAAAATTCCAGGGGTTTTTAGAAATTAAACTACGTACAATCACTCCTCCATGCAAATCTAACTCATACCTTTTAAGGTGAGACTCATCAGAATAGGATGCTTGAACCATCATATACAAATCAAATATTGAAAGTAGAATTAGCATGAGATAATTTGAGGTTGACATCCAACCTATAAAACTATTGCTAGGAATACAGCCCGTCCCTTGGCCCCATCGAACCTTGACTCCTCTTCATGCCTTTTTGAAAAGCCAATAAGTGTCCCTGGCAAGCTCCAGCGATGTCTCTAGTTGTAAGCATGACATGGCCTCTTTACTGACACCCTTTGTTGTTCTACCATCCTAGCAATTGCATCTCGAACCATCCCCGCATTCTCATTTCAAGCATCTTCAATTCTCTTCAGGATTTGATGGAGTCAAGTAGAAGGTTTCCTTCATGCACCCGTATGTAGCACCAACTCCTAATGGTTGGGCTAGAATGACTTCAATTCTTGGAGCCCAATCCGAATATGCACACCTCGTGCTTTTTCAACCTTTGGGCCTGGCTTATTAGTGTCATGAGAAAGCTCTCCCCTCCACGCTCCAATCCTCCATTTGGGTCTTTCATATTAGAGGCCCTTTTAGCATAACCCCAATTATTCTCTCCACAAATACGGGCCTGGCCCAATAAGTCAAAAGACTGACCCATCACTTGACTTACCCTACCCCTACTTCCCCTTTTCCTTGTCACGCCTCAAAGGATTCCCCATCTCAGTCACAGCCATATGGAAGCCAAAGCTTCGCCCGGATGTGCACTTCTCTTCGTTCGTTTCTTCCTCCAAGCGTTGGTAGTCTCGCCACCTGCTTGCCACTGGATGTGGTGGTTTGGGTGGTTCCACGAAGCAACACGCTCGAAAACCCCATCTGACTTCTCCATCTCCTTCGGGACGTTGGTGGCTTGGGTGGTGGCTGGTGGTGCATGTGGTTTCGGCTTTGAAAACTCCAAGCTTGGCCAATTTTCGTGGGACCCAGAACTCTTCCCCCTTTTGTTGCTCATGCGCAACTCCCTTGCGACCCTTCTCCTTCTGATCGTCCATCCCCTGCACAACCTCTACACCATTAAGCAGAGGAAGTTTGTCTCCACCATCCCTTTCATCCAACAGATTTCGCAGAAGTGTAAAGAAATCACTTCCCTCATTCCTTTGTTTTCCATCATTCCTCCATCGTAATCGAATTCATGACTCCACTTCCTCAGGTTCATTGAGATATGCTTGTTCTCATCGTCTTCTTCCTTCTCCTCCATCTGCATGCTTTGAAAAATGCACGAACATCAGAGGCAATCGTCCATGGAGGATCTCCTTCTTCTTCTCCACCACCAATCTTCATCACCCTCCCATACAGATTGTCCACGAAGGGATCTCTTCTTACTAGTTTTTTAATTTTCTGCATATTCCGCTTCATCCTGAACTCTGACTCCATGGTATAATGGTTTTTGGCACAGCTCCCAAAGAGCTTGATCATTTGATAGGTACCAAGCCATATGAGTGAGGTATGTGTGTATTGAGAACAAATAGAAATTGTAAAATACTCAGATATCATGGAACTCTCCCAAGCCCAATTAATTTCCAGAATACCCCTCTCCATATCCCTCCCCTTGCCTATATACTAACCAATTAGAATATTCTCCTTGAGGTCAGAGTTAGTTACAAAGCCCCTTACCCATTGCCCACAATTTGTTATAGAACCCTTTACCCATAGCTCACATACATCAGCAACCTCCTTAGGTAACATGTGTATTCTTGTAGGAGACTAATAGCCTTAACATCAAATATTAGAAGACCTAACAAAAACATATTTGGCCCACCTTCCTCTTTTTTCCACAAACTTGTTTATCTCAAAACATGCCCTAATTTAAAGTATCCAGTCACAGCATAGCTCATTCAACCCTTTAAACCGAAAAAGGAAAAATGAAAATTTTAACCTAACAAAATTGTATAACCAATAGAATTCTCACAAACACGCCCAGCAATATGGAGGACTTGAGCTTAAACTGCTGTTTACAACTCAAAAAACTCTCTTCTGCGGTTTGAATGACATAAAAGAAAGGTTGTCATCTTTTTATTTGATCATATGCACACCCACTCACTCGTATGGAGATGATACAGAATAGACTCTCGAGGAAAAATAGTTCCTATGTTTTTGCAGGAAAGCTTAATCTGCCAAATTAAAATACTATTTCTAGAAAACAGGCAAATGCTAATATTACCTCTTCACTGTGAGTACTGAAAATTAAATCCTCTCTCAGGAAACTTATATCTTTAAACGCTTTACAAACTTTGGCAAAAATCCTTTGTGACTGCAAGCCATAAACAATCTACTGAGCCCATGAACATGAATAAAAAAGTATCCACAAGCAAAAGAAAAGAGTAGGAAAGAATGTAAAGTAATGTTTACCTTTTTCCAACAATGAAAATGAAAAATGCACAAAGGAAACAAAGAATCCAAAACATAATGACTTAAGTCGCTTATTCAACATTTCAGAACACACATCCATTCAAGCAATCAAGGCAAAAACTGTATTCAAAGTTAAATCAAACTTTAGAAGAAATCAAGACATACCTGTTTCCATCAGGATGTGTTATAATGATATCAATGTCTCCACAGGTAGCTTTCCCACGTCTATATGATCCCCCACAAACAATAATAACCTAAATGACATGAGCACCGCAACCAAGTTTTCAATATCATGCTTCAATTCAAACTTAGGGAGCATAAAAAAATCTTATGCTGCTGCATGTGAGTTTATAGGAATTATCCGTAATCTTTAAATGATTACATGAACTGAAATTCAGGAAAAAGGAGGTTATATAAAAAGAGGATCCCTAAGAGGTGCATGAGGTGTACTACAACATTCATTTAAAACATTCTTTAGGTTAAAATTTATCAAAATATGATTACAACAAGAAAGATGTCAGAAGTTGTAGATTTCTAAAGAAAGCCTACATCAATGATGCACAGACATTGACACAGATAGTTGACACAACATGGAGACGGACGAGACATCAAATTCTTTAAAATTGAAATACACACGCAAAATGCAGATTTCATACGAAAATTTCTTATCAAACATCGATGACAAGATAGAAAACATGAGTCAATCTTTGTCCAGCCAAACTTTTTCAATGCTCACCCCAGGCAAAACTTCCTCCCAACTCTCTGCAACATGTGTTCCATCTCTTCAACCTATCAATTCAGAAGGAGTATCAAATGCATTTCAGAAAAATCTAAATATTTTTTCCTTTTCTTTTGGCAATATTACAAATAGTATTAGCAGACCTCATGGCGTGGAATCCGTTGCCTGATGTCATTAAAGTATTTCAACCCTAACTTTTGTGCATTTGAAAGTGAATCATCATTCCTCAGATCATCTAATGTACGATGTCCTTTCTCATACAATTTCAGTGCTGTAGCAGGACCTATACCCCATACTTCTCCAAATAAGGATATTGTCCGCACCTACAATTAAATAAGGGGGCAGAAGAGAAGGCAGCAAGATTGCAATAAAATGTCAAAAAACATACATATCTTGAAGAATATATGGCATTATCTATTACACATGGATCAAGTGAGAAAAAAAATGGTATTGTACTCCAATATGTGACCACATGAGGATTATGGATAAAAATAACGGACTTGGATCCTCTAAATTGAAAATTTTTATAAAGTTCGAAAGTGAGAGGTTATCCACCCTCAGATTAATAACTTGCATGGTGTGTGGGTCCCACTAAACGATCTAAGGTGAATAGCCCCTCATTTTAGAGAATCTAAATCCAAAAATAAATGTGAATGATCAAGCTCAAAAAAATAAGTTATGCATAGACATTTTCATGGATCTCAAAATAACCAGGGTTTCTGTTACAATACCTTCTCATCAGTTTCAAAGTGTTCCAGTTTGGATAACTTCCCAGTAGTTATTATCTCCTGAATCTGCACAAAGTAAAAACAATTGCTTCTGTTGTTTCTGACTAATAGTAAAAGAGAATTATAAATCCTTAGATGGGAAGAGGCGCATATGTCTTTTACCCACAATGGAGATACATCACAAGCCAAAAAGGAAAACTAAAAGCAATCATCATTTGATGACCCAAGAATACAAAATTTCAGAAAAAGCAAATAATTAAAGATCACAGAGATTACCACACTAATACCCAATCTGTACTCTTACATGGATCCACAAAATAACCGGGAAACATATACACCCTTACTCCCACAATAATAAATAACAGCTAGGAGGATACAAGGTATGACAAAAATCATATGCTAGATGATATTATTTCACTAGAGACAGGTAGCATTTTAAATAAGGAAAATCTAATAGAAAAGCAGAACAATAAAGCTATTAGCTACTAAAATCCATATAAAATCAATATATATATACACACACATACATACACATATATGTTCAAAGTAAAAGTAGATAAAGCCACATGAAGTGTAATCTAAGATAGCAGCCACTTGGTCAAAGACAAAATGTCTAGTGACACAGCACTTACATGATCTTTCATTGATTTTCCAATTGATGGCAGGTTTTTGATCTGGTCTGCACTTTCAATTTTAAATGGCAACTTCTCAATCACTGCAATAGCCTTGTAATAGCTGAAGGACCTCCAATCATCACCCAATGCTTTCAAACAGCATTAGAACAATAACCAAGAACTTCAGAATAACAGAAAATAAATAAAAAATAAAAAAGATCTGTAGAAGGTATATGACCTCACCTCTATATATGTTCACAAGTTTCCCAAAAATCTCCGTTATATTCTTGTTTAGGTTCGGGCACAATAAGGCAAGGATGACTGCAATGTCCTCCCATTGTCAGAATAGTTTCAACAAGAACAGAGCAAAAAACTCAGTATGAGTTTAAACACAAACTGTATTGCATAAATGAATGTTTTCATCACCATTTGCATTGCCATTCATCTCATAGTGTGTTATGTGTAGGTTATAGATGTTGTCAGCATATGCAGGTATGGGAATGCATCTATAGACAGAACTATATGGCACTAGCTATTTAGTGAAACAAATATGGTATTTTAATTTTGTCAGAAGCTCATCCTGTTTAGAGGAATCAAAGGAAAGTTCAGGATATATATCCATGAAATAGTGTTCAACTGTAGGCTTATAGATCTTACTGCCTCATTTTCAGAATCAAGGCAATGAGGTCTTGTGTTTGCACAACTAAAACTTTCAACTTCACCATGACTGCTTGCCATGCTCGTTGATGAAAATGGAGTATTTTCTCTTCTTTCTTCATTACTTTCAAGATTTACAGCTTTCGCATCCTCAGAAAATAACTTGATCTTTTTACTCTGTAGTTGCTGAGCATCGCTAGAGATGCTCCCATTAGTTGGCTCAGCGTCCAAAGACTTATCAGGTATATCTTCACCTTGAGGATCCAACTTCATTTCATACAAGTCCTCAGATAGTTTCTCCCCTGATTTCAAGCTGTCCTCCAGCCATTGGTAAAGGAGAACTCTCTGCAGCAAGCATCATTAACCAAAAATATAAAGATTAAAGACTAAAAATAGCACATTCCAAAAATAAACATAGAAAGCCAGATTATGCGCTTCAAATGTGATTGAAACACAGAAAAACCATCAAGTACCAATTTCAACATCCACAAGTCAAACAACATCATAAAAACCTTTTAAAAAGCAACTCAAAACATAAGTAAGCCCTTCAAATAATCAAATTATCTATTTTTGGTCCTTCAAGTATGTATCCAACATCAATCCCATTGGACCTCTAGTTATAAAACTGCTAAATTACATCAAAATTGGCCCTCCCCTCATCAAAGATACACGACATCAAATGATGACTCCTGATGTTGTCAACAATGCAATGTCACAATTTGACAATGAAATTATTCATTAATTAAAAACATCAAATTGGTCCTTGATGGACAGAAAATTGATTATTGATTGAAGGACTACTCTCACTTCCAGCCCTATCAACTACTCATAAACTACAGACAGTTGAAAAAGTTAAAAATAGCTAACCCCTTTAAAACGTGACAAACGCTCCCTGTCCAGTTCCCGGAGAAGGGTATCTTTGTCCATTGCGAAAACATGAGTGACCCGTTTGGACAGGCGCTCCTCAATGACTCCCCCATTTGCGCCAACCTCTGCTTCCAAATCTTACAGAACATAATATAAATAAATAAAGAACAAAGAAAAAAAATTTGACACAAAAACAAACAAACTTTGGAATTGAAAATGGGTAATGATGGAAAATGAAACGCGAGTACCTGCAAGCGACGAGCTTGGACTCCACTGGGGATCAAGAGACGACCATGCCAGAAAACATCCCGTGAGGATCGAAGTCGGAGGGAGGGGTTCGTTTCTTCGTTGGTTTTGCCTTTGGCGCCATTGGTTTGTGTTGGTTTCCTTCTTCATTGGTGTTTGTGTTGGTGCTGTTTTGAATTTGTTTCTCGCCTCTTCAGTCTTGTAGTACAAGAGACGCCATGGGGTGTGCTTGGGTGCAATGCATATGTGTCAGTGTTTGGTGCACCCAGCACGTCTTCTGGCAGCTGTTGGACACAGGTATAGATTTTGTGGGTGCTACGGGCCAATCTGAATATAGGAACGTTTAGGGCATGTACGCTTCAGTTTACATTCTCAATTTTTAGGGTCTTGTAAAGAAAAAATTAAAGATAAAAAATAAAAATTAGATTTAGTAATTTTTAGAATTTTTAATATTTTTTTTATAAAATTTTAAAAATTAAAAATTAAAAATTGGAAACTCAAATCAAATAAACCCTAAAACTTGTTTAGTTTGAGTTTTTTAGAGTTTAAGTTTTCATTTTAGATTTTATAATTTTTTTTTTACAAATTCTAAAAAATTAAAAAATTGAAAACTAGAAACTTAAACAAAATAAACCCTAATATTTCTATATTAATAGGATACCACGTCAATATACTTTTCCGACTCTTGCATAAGATATTGGACGGAAACTAGAAATTAGTTCTTATTATTGATGAAGGATACCTTATTAAAACCAAAATGTTTCATAATTTTTTAGCATTTCAAATATTTCAAGTTTTAATTGAATTATATAGCTCGTCAAAATATTACAACAAAATAAATCTATATTCGATATTATATTTATATAATCTATCTATATATATAATATAAAAGTTGTTCCATTACTATTGCCATGTGGCATTTAATACTAATTTTAAATTTTTAATTCTTTTTAATTAAATCATTCATTCATTTTATTTATGTTCTTTCATTACTCATTATGTGACATTTTAAGTTTATTTTTATTACTAATAATACTATTTATTATATTTAGAGTTTTCATATTTCTCATTTATATTGTTTTTTAATTTTTGATTCCATATTTCTTATTTATATCTTTCTTAACGTTTTATAATCATGCAATTTTTCATTTCAATTTTTTAAAAAAAATATAAAACATAGTGAATAATTTTTAATGTTAAAATAAGAAGTATAAAATATTTTATAAGCATATATAGCTTTACATGGCTAGTAGGTTTGAGGAATGGAATAGAGAGGGAAATGCTGAGAGTTTTTTAAAAAAAAACAAAGGTTGTAACAGAAATTCAAAGGAGAAGAAGAAGTTGCAAAAATTGCGTGATTTGGTTGGAAAACAATGAATAGTAACAACTAAAAAACTTTCAGGTTGGCATTTAATATTGGTCTCTTCACTCATCATTAGATCCTCTGAACTAAAAGACGTGGAGGGCATATATTGGAGGTTGAAATTATTGGGCTGCAAATGGGTATGAAGACAGGGCGACAGCATGAACCCATGGCTAGACAAATGGAATGGGTGAATTGGGCTATTGAAGAACAAAAGGCTACGATTGCCCAATAAGGAAGAAAAAGGGCTAATGGGCTTGAGGCAGAAACATGATCATGGTTAGAAAGTAAGATCAAAGTCATGGATAGTGGTCGGCTAAAATATAGGAACAACCATTATCATTGTGTTTAGTGTTATTAGGAGGCTATAAATGAATAATGATACCTCTACAACAAAAAAATTATAATATTTTTACACTTTTAATTTGTTATTATTAGATGTGATAGTAGTTCCCACTCATTCCACTCACTTATTAATCTAATAGTGGCAAAGTAAAAAATATAATAATGTAATTTTTTATTGTACAAACATCATTACTAAGAATCTTTTGGAGTAACCATTATGCATCAGAATTAAACAAAACCATAAGATCCATAGAGAACAATAAAATATGGGCCTTCAAGAGCACAACAACGTCCATGTTCTGGTTCTCCCATACCCAGGTCAAGGTCACATTAATCCACTCCTCTACTTTGCAAAGAGATTAGCCTCAAAAGGTGTAAAAGCCACAATTGCCACATCCCATTACACAGTTAAGACCATCAACGCACCAAACGTTGGTGTTGAGCCAATCTCTGATGGGTTCGATGATGCTGGCTTTGCACAAGCAAGGAATGTGGAACTGTTCCTTAGTTCATTCAAAGCCATTGGCTCAAAAACACTTTTGAACTTGTTGACAAGTTTAAACACACAACCACCCCTGTCACTGGCATTGTATGTGACTTTTTTGCCTTGGGCACTTGATGTTGCAAAACAACATGGGATATATGGACAGCTTTCTTCACGAACTATTCTGCGGATTGCAACATATTCTGCCGTGTGCACCATGGCTTGCTTGAGCTGCCTGTGAAGAATGAGGACCTGCCCTTGTTTGCTCTTGGGATACCTCCATTGAATTCCCTGAGAGTCACCCTGATTACTTGGCACTGAAATTGAGCCAGTTCTCTAACTTGAACAAAGCTGATTGGATGCTTATAAACGCCTTTGAAGCATTAGAAAGGGAGGTACCAATTCTATATCCATATGCATATGCATGCCACACTTTTTGATTGTACAAATAGTTCAATTTTAATGTCTCCCACTTTTTTTTTTGGGGTTTAAATTCTTTTTCCCCTAGTCATGCTGAAATCATGAGTTATCAATCATTTATTGATTGTAAGTTATACATGATGCATGAGAAGTTTTTATATGCTTTTATGTTTATCCTATTTATTATTTAACAAATTAACTTTCTAGGATTATTCACTCTACTTTCATTTTGTTGTGTCTTTTTGTTTTGAGAATTTTGTGAAAAAAAAATAGTTAAAGTGACAAAATCCTGTTTTCTATTTTCATTATAAATCATAAAAACAGAAAACAAGTGAAATGAAAATAAAAAATGAAAATGGAAACCAAGCATACTTTTGATTCCCTCTTTTCACTTGCTATTTCATTTATAGATTTTGAAAATAAAAAACATATGAAATAAAAAAGAAACCAAGCATACCTTTAATTTCTTAATCATTCATTGTTGTCTTTCTAACCACCTAATAAAGTTGATTGTCAAACAATGAATGGAACAAAAACTTCTTACTCTAAATGCTTTTCTCTTCAAGCAATTATATATTGGACAACGAAAATCCTGTCGACGATTCCTTCATCAAAAGGTACTGATTCCATGAGAAAAAAAATAATGGGTTATGTTGGTCTCTTGCTTTTTCTAATTCATTATAAGTCCATTACATGGTTGATGATTATATTCTTTCTTGTGTCTAAAAGGTTGTGAAAGGCTTAACCGAGCTCTATCCTGCCAATTTGATAGGACCAATGGTCCCTTTTGCTTACTTAGATGGGAGGATTAAAGGTGACAAAGGGTATGGAGCAAGTCTATAAAGCCACTAAGTGAAGAGTGCATCAAATGGCTGGAATCAAAGCCACCAAAGTTTGTTGTGTACATCTCCTTTGGAAGGATGGTCTCCCTAACACAAGAATGGGAGTCGTTTCAACATGGTCCAGCATAAGATTTGGACCATGTCATGGTCTATCATTTCCTACCATAAGATTCAATTTGAATGGTTTAGACTTAAAGTTTATAAAATTGTTAAAATACCAATTTACACATCTTTATTTTTTTTCCCTTTCAACCTCCTACCACCATCGCCTTCTTCCTCCACCATGTTGCTACCACCTATTTAACCACCACCCGTTTTCGCTATTTGTCACTTATGCCAGTGATGATATTGAGCCGACCATAGCAATGGTGCAATGTTACATGTTAAAGCTCATCACCAAATGCACCTCCTTCCCACCATTCTTGACTTTCCCCCACCACCCCCTCACGTGGAGCCACTCCTTTGCTAGATTGCCACCTAGTACAACACCCTATGCCCACCATTATCGTGAAACCCTCCCAATAAGTCTCTATAAATAACCAAAACAGCATGCAAAAAGAAAACCAACACAACCATGCAAATTTTGTAACTTTGATGTAAAGGAAATCCTCAATTAGTTATTAAAAACGGGAAATCCAGCAAGTGGATCCATTGATGTGGCATTGCTAAAATGATCCTAACCCACCTTATGCACAATCCAAGCCCCAATCTCTATAGTTTATGAATACCAAATGTACCACAATTGTCATAAGGTGGTCATGCAAACTATAAACCAGATGCATCCTGCCTATGCACTTCCCTTTTAATGAATGTACAATGAGTTTAAAATGAACCAATCAATATTATGATGTGTCCAACTGTCATAAACGTTATACTCTTACAGCCCTTTGTTATATGGTCCAAGTTTTGCGATATAAATAATAAAGCTGAAGAGTGTTTTGCACTTGAAGCACAAGCCTAATATCTTATATCAAGGTTTTGTTGAAATCAAGATACTATTTGAATTCCTCTAGGAATTGTTTATTGATTTTTGTTTGTTTTCCCAATTTTGAATTTCCAACTTTATTTATTCTTGTTTGTAATAATATCTCTTCTATTTGCTTGATTTGTCCTCCAATCAGCCTACTTCTATTCTTCCTGTAGATGCTAAATATCATCCTTGCTCTAGTGTTGACGATGATAACTGGATTGGTGATGTTGTGCATTATCAACTTTATCAGGAAGCTGGTTCACCAAATGACATCTTAAATAATCAACTCATTCCTGAGGTTGCTGATCAAATGCTTCATCAACCCCTTATTGAAGTTCCTCCTAAACGTGTAGTTATAAATCTTGACCATTATGGTGAAGGACATGGAGACAAAGTTGATGTACCACATTTTTAACCTTTATCTTATACTTGTGACAAAGTTGTCTCTCATTCTCAAGCTAGAGGTGGTTCATTGGTGATAATCATTTATTTTTTTCATTGTCAAACTTAAATTATTGTTTGTAGTATTTTTTTTTCACTTTTCTTCATGGTCTAATTTAACTTTCCTTATGTAAATTCTTCCTAAAGCATTTCCAAGTCAACTAACCTCTATCCAACTAATAGATGCTGAAGGCAAAGCTTTTCATGTAGTGCTTCGATGGAAGAAGAAAGCGGAAGCATATATTGGAAGAGGATGGTCAAAGTTTGCTAGAACTCATGGAATAAAAGGTGGTAGTATTGTTAAGTTCAATGTTTTAGCTGATAATGAGAGTGTTGTGATGACCAAAGTCCTTTATATTTGAAGTTCTTTATCACCTAATATATGGTGTTTACTTTGTTCTTCTGTTGCAGTTTGTTTTGTAAGGCAATGAGGCATGTAGTTGAAGACATTGTGTTAGTTAGATTTATGCCTCCTACCTATTGTAATTTAGAGTTTAAGCATCTAATGAAGATAAGTCACTGTATTGTTCACTGATTCCTTACTTTCCATATTATTAAAAAAAAAACTACTATCCAAGTGCAAAGCAATATCATCCTTAAAAACAGACTAATTTACAATTGTCGTTGAATGATTTGAAGATGGCACTATGCACAACTAAAAACTAAACAATGATACCATCTAATAATCACCCATGTGTGCTAACCAGTTGCCAAAGTGACATTACTATAACCACCAAAACTTGATAATATGGCAATGTGTAGTAATTCCTCCAAATGAAGTTAAGTAATCTTTCTATGTGTAATTAGTACAGTTTATTTTGTGGTCATGGCCCTTACACAATCAACTACAAATATTGAGCCTTTTTTTTTGTTTTTATGCATCAATTAAAGTTTCACAGAGTGCCTCCAGCCAAAATTTCTTCATACCTGCAAACAACCAATTAAATAGGAGACGTTGAAAAGGTTTCAATTAATCTTCAATGCTTTATTATCTTTCTCAAGCTATAAGGTATGAATGTGTGGCTAAAGTTCTTAGTAGGATATCGATAGTCCATTGAAAATTTACATTGCTACTCTATTTAAACAAATACACTTATGCTTTATAAAGCATTGAGTTAATCATTTCCTGGTATAACATGATTGCCCACTATGACATAAGCCACCATCATCTCAAATCACATGTAATATAGAGTAACAAACCTTACAAAAAGTAGCATGATAACATCAATACTAAAAACTATATATATAGAAAATGCTATAGATCTCCAGCAACTTCCAAAGTAATAATTCATCATTAAAAATTCCATTTACAAAATTAGTTTTCTTAAAACTGTTTCTACAACACATAGTGTTTACTTTTATTGACTTTAGATCAGCTAAAAATTTTGATCATGCATTCCTCTAAATTTGAATGACTTTAATCTTTACTGAAATTTTTAACACCTTACAAGTTCCTAATGTAAGTTACATTTTAACTCAATTTTACCTATCACTTTTACTATTGTTTGACCTTATCTATTGGCTAAGCTTTAGCAAATCTCATACATAATTTTTTTAGTAATAGAACTAGGACTTCTATTTATAGTGGGATATTCATAAGGAAAATCCCATTGGTTATTGGCCAATACAACTTTGGCAATTATTGTTCCTAGATTAATCACCTCACTACTACCTTTATTCTGATTTTCATGTTAGAAAATGGTGCCCTAATTTCTTCATAAGTATTTCTCACCAAACTTAAGTGATGGTATATCCTGCTACAACTTAAAAGTTGTGGCAAGTTACAATGTTGGTTTCAAATCTTCTGCCATATTTGTAAAACCATAAGAAGGAAAATCAGTATTAGTAGTGTGTTCAAATTTTAGTGAGAGTACAAGTACATTTAATGTCATATGTCTTTAAATGGGCTTCTACTCTCCTTAGTAAACCTCTTCATGCATGCTGTAGAAAGTGGCTCTATACCGATGTAAAATCATCATTGCTCATAAATCCAAAACCCATTCATTGGTGCATGCAGATTTCAAACATCAACGTCTTATACCATGTTTCAATATAAATATGTTAGCTTCCTCCTTTCAAGTTCTCATTCTTGAATTCTCTCATGCATCTATTTTCCAAACTAACCACTAATACCCATCTCTTCCAAGTGCTGAAAATGTGTTGTTAAAATCTCTAGTACACTAACTATTGCATGGTTCCATACTTTTTCATTTTTTTTCTAAGTGAAACTAGACATATGGTTTTTTGAAAGTTTGTTTATACATTATGTTTTTCTTTTTAAAAATTTTTTTGTAGCAATAATGGAAATTAGAAGACTTTTTTACTTAAGAGCTATGCAAGAACCATAATTTAGGATGTTTTACATGTAGCTTGACCCTCAAGCAATCCTGACAACTTTCTCTTTGTTTTCCTAAATATTTTTCACTTTCAAGGGTCTGTGCACAATCTTCATATCATCTAACTCATTTTACATATCACATTGTCATGTAGTTGGTCATTGAATTGTCATTTGTTTTTTATAGAAAGATCAGAGATGAGCTTAATGCAAGGTTGCTTTTCATAGATAATCAAGGAAATGAGGTTAAGTTGTTGTTGGATAAGGGAGTCAATCCTGGTTTAATTATCAATGGTTACTCTTAGTTGATGAACATATATAATCTCTTTTATGGAGGATGGCTTAAGCTATTTTACGTTGGGCATAGCATGTTTTACATGAAGGTTAAGGACATCGATATTGAAAGGGTTCCATATCCTGATCCACCTATTAGGTTTAGGCTTGGAAACAACTTCCCAATCTATTGCTCCTCAAATGTAGTTCCCTGTTCGCAGGATGTTCCTTAACAACTTGCTAGTATTGGAGTTGAGCACGTAGTCCCTAATATTGTTAATGAGGTCAACGAAATCTGCCTATCAATGGTGAAGTTGGCGTCCCTCAACATGTTCCTATTGTGTAAGAGTATGCTGACACTGTGGATGTTATTGCTATTGATCAACCATTTGCTATGGTTCTTGCTGGAGGTGTTAATCAATTAGGAGTGCTTGTTGATCCTCAAATGCATGCAATTGACAGATTGTGCAAGTTCAACCACATTTTGCACCTATTTTTCACATGTGATAGCATTTTCACTCACTTACAAGCTAAGGGTGGTGCAATAGTGATCTCCATGATACTTTAAATTTTAAAACTTGCATTAATAATACTATTATGTTTTCTTTGTTTGATCCACTCTATTTTTTTTAGAACTTGCCAAGAGCGTTTGCTACACAAGCTTTTCCAAACAAGTTAACCATGGTTGAGATAAGAGATATTCACAGAATTTCTATCCGATTAGCTAAGATGGATTAAGAGCAGATGTTATAGGATGAAGGATAATACAACTTTGGGAAAAAAATTGGAATTAAAATTGCAAGTATGGTTAGGCTTAATGTTGCTACCAATAATGAGGAAACTATGATGGCTGAAGTTCTTTTCATTTGAATATTTATAGTACTTTTAGAATATGAATGTGTTAATCCAAAATCAAACCATGTGCAAGAAAAGGATGTTTTTTGTCACAAAAACTATATGGTTTGATATATAGTATGAGTTGTAATAGTATCAAAAGCTTTTGTAATTTTCCCCTAACTTATGTAGGAAACTGATTTCACGTTGTCTAATTTTCTATACATAAACCTATCAGCACTAAATCCTTTTTGTTTTTAATATTCTTTTGGGAAACCGTACATGTTTGTTTTTTAGTTTTCTTTTTCTTTTTTGTCATTGTTTGCTACTAGAAAATAAATGTCCCCCTTGATATTACTCTTAAATTGTCAAAAGTGGGATGCTATTGTAAGCACGATTGAAAAAGGTACATTGTTAATACGATCCTATAAGCAGGATCACAAATTTGGCTCTACAATCTTATTCCAAATTTAAGACATGACTGAATATTGCTTATAAACACCTCCTATTGCTTATTAAGGCTTAAATATCAAAAGTTTTATGCAATTATTATGCCTTAACTCATGATTATAAATTCAAAGTTAATAATTAAGAGCTAACCTACCATTACCAATGATTAAGGCTATCAATAATTTCACTATACTGAGGCTACTATTACCAATGAAAAATTATTTTATATTGACAAATGGCATTAACCATTAAACTGGATATGATTTTTGTATTTAAAAGTTACATTTCATATCATTCCTCATTGTCTTCTAAATCTTAGTGATCCAAAATTTACCTTACACTAAATACCTGCAATTGTTTTCCCATCATATAACCAATTTCAGCTTAATGAATAAAATTCAATACCACTTTACTTAACACTTAATTCATTCACCTTAATCTTTCATACGTTAAAGCTATGCAAAACTCTTGATACTAGAAACATATAATCATTTTGCTTTTAGGGTGATAGTTCTCTAGCAAGGATACAATGGAGCTAAACTTTTTCCTTTATTATCATTTGAATCTCTGTTTTTTTTTTTGTTATACTATTCATGATTGAGTATTTAGTTGATTGGTGGGTATAGATTTTGTAATCCTATTTCTTATACAAGTTTCAATGATAAATGGAAAACCTTCATGATCAACCATAAGCTTCATACCTACTCCACCTTTGGTTTCATAGACTACTAATTCAACCAATTGACCTTTGTGTTCTTTCATGTGTAGGTTGTATAGTTTTATAATATCTTTTCATAACTCAGCCAACATGTGTCTATTCCAACCTTCATATGCTCTACTACACTTTATTGTAAATGGTATGTTCAACACTAGGAGCAAGCTGAAACTGGTACCTCAAGTAGAGCAAATTCCTGATGTCTTTAAATGCATGTTTGCATGCCATCTCACACATTTTCATCCATGCTAACTTATTTCATAGGTAAGTCTTAGGACTTATTTTCAGTATTCATAAATGACTAAATCATTCATTGGTGGGTACTTCTTTTTCTATGCTAAAACTTTTACAAGTTACCATTATAAATTTACATCCTTCATGGTCATTACACATCAGTTGTGCTTTCTTTGACCTAATTGCTATCCATTGCATAGCAATTTCCATCCATCTCTTCACTATGTCTATCAACCATAGTGAGTCTAATTATATCTTATTAGGCATGCTTTTCAATTCTCCTTTTATTTTATTTTATTTTTTTTGCATAGTCTCCCTATTTATGAACATGTTTCTAATTTTTTTATTCTTTCTCCAGCAAGCATGGATTTTCGCATGTTCTAAATGCTGTTAGATCTTCATGCTGTAATGATAGATGAACTATTTTCATTATGATCGTTTTAGTAGTTCCATTCATTTATGCATACACTTTATTTGCCATCACTCTAATTTCAAATTAACATGTTGTGCAGCTAGTTGCTAAATTGCCTTCTATATTTTATAGAAGATTTAGACAAGACCTTTCTTCAAGGTTGATTTTCAGAGACACTCATGAAAATGAGTTTGAGATGCTATTGGAAAAGGGGATTCATCCTGATACTCTTATCAATGGGTATTCTCAACTTATTTCTATATACAATATATTTCATGGAGGATGGCTTAAGGGTATTCTCAACTTATTGGCAGTGGGACTATGGTAACATAACCCATAGGTTAAGGAGGTGGCTTGGGGTTTGGAGCAAAGTGGGATGAATTTCTTATGGGTTTTGAGACAATTTGAGCACAGCAAATTGCCAGAAGGGTACAAAGACATAGTTAAAGAAAAGGGTATAATTGTGACATGGTGCAACCAGCTTGAACTTTGGCCCACCAAGCAATTGGAGCCTTTGTGACACATTGTGGATGGAACTCAACACTTGAGACCCTGGCCTTTGGGGTCCCTATGGTGTGCTTGCCACAATGGACTAACCAATTTCTTGATGCCAAGTACTTGGAGGAAGTTTGGGAGGTTGGTGTGAGGCATAAAGAGAATGAGAATGGTGTTGTGAAGAAGCAAAAGTTTGTGAAAAGCTTTGAAAGAAGCCAAGAGATAAGAAGGAATGCTAGCAAATGGATAGAGTTAACTGAGGAAGCAGTTATTGAAGGAGGGAGCTCTGATAAGAATGTCAATGACTTTGTGGATCGTTTAATGAGTGCTGATATGAATGGAAATTTGAATGGCTACTAGAATTTTCTCATCACGTGATTTTGTTTTATTTTGATAAACCTTTTCTGATCATGTGATAATAATGATTTGTTAGACGTGTCACTAAATTCATTGGTTATGAGGAAATAAAAGGTAGTACTTTAGTAGCGAGTAGCGGGTTTGTGATTGTTGTTTATTTGTTGGTGTGTGTATCCAAGGCTCATTTTGCGTTCAATATTTTTTGTTTCACTAAACAATGTTTTTGATCAACCATTTTCAAATATTAATTTGATCTTAACAAATTTTTTTACATCAATTTGATTTTAATAATTTTTTAATCAATTTAGTCCTAATATTTTTAGTTTTAATATCAATTTAGTTGTAATATATTTTTTGTATATCAATTTAGTCATTTAATCAAAATAACGATCCAATAAAATAACTTGATTGATGTCGAAATTAAAACTTTTAGGACTAAATTGATGCTAAAATTTTTGTTAAAAAAAATTGATGTTAAATTGAAAATATTAGAATCAAAAAGGTCATTTACTCTTTTCTTTTTAAGTAAAATACATTCATAGCCCCTTGAGGTATCAAGAAATAACACTTCACCTCAAAAATTTACAAAATTTACATTCCATCCCATTTGACTAAAGATGTATTTGACGTGTTGTATTAACTATAATACAATGAATTTATATTATACATTAAGCTCTCACTTATTTTTTTATTGCCCCAACTTATTATATATACTTAGAGTTTAATTTCTATATTCTAATAATGTAAAATTTTTTCACACCATCATCTGAGTATGTCTCACATCAACCACTTAAAAATTTAAGCAAATGAGATGATTTGATTGAATGATAGTGAATTTTACACCATCAGTGCATACTAATATACTTATATATCAATCACAACCACTTTTATGTATTCAAATGATGGATAATCTAAACAAGTCTAAAGAGGTGGGATTATGCCAATTAGATTTTAATATTTAAGATTTATTTCCTAGTTTTATTTTTATGTATTATAATAATAAAAATCATTATTACATAAATAAATTAATAATTATATAAAGAAATAACAATAATAGTTATAACTAAAATTCATAATAAATTAAAAATTTATAATATGTGATATATAATGAAATAATAAATAATATTTAATGCAAAATATAATTATATGTAAGAAAATAAAAATATTTAAAATAATTGTTTAAAAAAATATTTTAATTGTTATGTTTTTTAAATTCATCTGTAAATGATTAATAAAAATTATTACTTTAATACACTTTTTATTAATTATACGAATTATTTTTAAAAGTGTAAGAGCAACACAAAAATATATTAAAAAAGGCAGTGGTATACATTTTTCATTTTTAATTATATTTTATGAAAATAAAGAAGCAAAAAAAAATTATAATAAAATAAGAGTTTAATTTTGATGCACTATTAGTATAAAAAACTTATGCACTGTCATCTAATGAAATTCTTCTATTTATATGAATTTTCAATTAATGGATATGAGAGTCAATCATATTGATTGATGTAATGTAAACATTATTTGATGATGATGATTAAAAAAACTCTTTTATATTGTTGTTGTTTCAAAATTAATTTTATTCATGATTAAATTTTTATATATTGACATGCAAAATATTTTATAAGATCATCCAATCATTTATCACCATATCATCCATGATAGTTAAGTCTTCATCCACTATTTAAATGGTCATACAAATAAAAAAATTTGATTAGATAACAATATAAAAATATTTTACATGATAAGTGCATTAAGGTTAACCTCTTTTATAAAATAATATTTTCATTAATTATTTAAGTATAAAATAAAATTAAATATTTTTATTTGAATATTTATGTTTAATATAATTGCCATACATATTTATTAATTTTAAATATATAAATGGTAATTTATGTTACGTGTGATTTATTATTCAATTAATTGTTTTTAATAATTATTTTTTAATTTATAAAATAAAAATCTAAAAACTGTATAATATTTGCTTTTTCTTATGTACATTTTAATAGTTTGTATTTGTATTTTTCATCATAATATAAAAAATTAAACTAGAAAACATATCAAATTAATAACTTTTAATAGCCATTGATATATAATTTTAAAAATATGAAAATTAAAATATTAATTTATAATTATTATTTTAAAATTTTTTAATCTTATTAAATGTAATTAAATTTTTATTAAATATCATTTATTACCTAGTATTATTTATTCATCATATAATACAATTTTTTATAATGAATTTTTTTTATTTATACATTTTAATATTATTTAATTTTCACATATTCTTTGTTCAAATAAATATATCTTTATTACCAACTGTGTACGCCTTATGGTTTTTTTTTTTTGTTTAATTTGTGCTGGGCTTCTTTTCATTTCATTATGGGCTTAGGTTTTTTAGTTCGTTATGGTTGGTATTTGATTTCTCGAAATATTTTTATATATTTGGTCGTGAATATTTTGAGAGTCTCGAAGTATTGTTTTGTTTGTCATTGAGTCTGTGCATGCTTGTTTGATTTGGGTGCAAAGTTTTGGGCCTTGTGGAGAGTATTAGGTTCCTTTAGTCAAAGATCTGTAAACCGACCAACAATAGAGGCATCGTATCTAGTTGAGATGAAAATCTGCTGATCTTTCATCCTATAATTAGTGTGAAACAATACTAAATCAATAATCAAGAAGAACTTATGTCTTGGATTTTTACAAAATCACTATCAAAATGGAAATATCATATCCGGGTTTTTTCAACCCGCTTTCTGTAAAATGGGTTATTTGACCCGCATGAGCAAGGAAGAAGAAGACTCCGAAATCTATATGACTGTCATTTATGGAATGACGCATAATTACATGGTGCACGTAGTTGGCATGGTCACCAACACCTTTTTTGAGTTTTTAATCACATCATATACTTTAAGTTTCAAAAAAAGTGATTTATTATTATCTTATAAAACCAATTTACTCAATATTATATATTTTTATTATTATATAGAAAACAAAGACTTTACGAAGTCATTTTCTATAATACAATTAAATGTAAAAAACATCCAAGACAATATATTTACTGGATATCATACATGAGAAACTCAAATAATTAATAAAATAATTTGATTATAAAAAGATAAAATAAAATCAAGTTAAACAAAATAGACGAGACAATCAAAACTATTTGACAAAAATGTAGGGTAGGCCACCAAAATGTTGGCCTTGAAAAAAAATTGGCCTAGCATAAGCTTGCCAACAAGCCTAAAGTATCTATTTTGAATTGAAAATTTTAAAATTTCTCTTTTGAAAAATAGCTCTCATTAGGGGTGTATAGAGAACAGTTTAAAATTTTTTTTATTTTATTTGAGTCTAATCCAAATTTTAAATTATGTCATTTATTTGAACCCGAGCTGGATATGATAATGACTTGTTAATGATCAACTTAAAACATAGTTGACCCAATATTTAGTCAGTGCATTCAGTTTTATACATTATAAAATTTAAAAATTAAGAATATAAAGGAAAGTTGGCTAAAAAGTACAGCAAGCCAATAGATTGGGGGTGGAGATAGGTATATTTTAAGGTATGTTTGTTTGGATTTAAAAAAAATGATTATAAATTCTAAATTATATAACTGAAAAATTAAAAATTGATTTTTCTTAGATTATGATTATTTTTAAAAAATATCCAAATATACAAAAAATAAATTTTTTTAGACTATGTCTCTCCAGAATCTGATTCAAACACACCCTTAGTCTATATAAGAGTTTTTTTTTCTCTTATTCAAAAGTTCTATTATCAAATAGGTTTTTAAATAAACTTTTTTACCTCGACTAGACTTTTAATAGATCACACCAGGCCATAAAGCATGCCCCACTCAAGTATTATGCCAAACCTAGCTGCATATTTGAAATAGATGTCAGACTCATTTAAGCCTTGATTTAGCATGTTTCCATTCCTTAAGAAGATAAAATTAACATTTTCGATCAAATAAGTGTTAGGTTGAGGAAAAACGTATGTTAGTCCAAATTTAATTTATATATTTTTCTTGACTTGTTGAGCACATACAGAAATACTTTCATATGAACTGTAACAATTGAAGAAACACAATAATCAAATTTGAGTTATGGCAATACCCAAAAAAAAAATTGATTCGGTGAATCAATTCCCATTAAAAACTCCTAAAATTAATGATTAATTGAATGCAACAGTTTGAATTTGTTCCTTAAAACACATGTACTTATTAATGATGTAAAAATGATAATATGAATTTATGGTTCATTATTTTATCCACTATTGTATTCTTAAACTTAAAAAAAATTATGATTTAAAATAAAAATAGACTTTTAAGTAGTCAGATATATGAAACATTTTATAGAAATTTTTAATATAGAGCTCATATCCATGATTCCTTATATAAAGTTATCTTTTAATCAAAGTATTTCAACATAAATTAATTTTCAAATAATCAATAATATAAAAAATGATTATATAAATAGGTGATTATTGAAATAGTTTTAATTTTATTATTTTCAGACACACGTAAAACTAGAAATAAATTTGTTATTAGAAAATCATTTAATTCAGAATGTACTTCTTATATTTTTTAATTTAAAATAATAACTTTTAACAAAATATAAAAATAGTTTCATAAAAATTCTGTTTATTATTTCGTTTATCAATATATATATATATATATATATTTAACAAATAAATTTTATGAGTTCAAATATTAATTTTATTTGAAACCTTAAATATGGAATAATGTGTTCTAAAGTTCTTCAGAAATAAGGGTTTTCAGGGGTTGGTGAAAGCAACCATGTGCACTATTCACTACGTGCCATTTCATAAATGATAACCATCCACATTCATCTTCTTCCTTGGTTAGGCGGGTCAAATGATCCGATCCATTTTGCACATTAATCCATAACCATGTGCACTTAAGCAATAGTTTGCCTATTTTCTGTGACATGACATTAAATAAACATATGTTCCAATGTAAGTGGTGCCAACTAGAAATGGTTTCTTTACCTTTTTAATTTGATGGGTATTATAGCAATTATCAAAATAGTTTAGTCTATTTTGATTTGTCACTCTCATTTATCTATTACCACTCTTTATTCATTGTTTCCTTTTGTAATATTCCTAAAATTTCCTTGATAGAAAAGCTATTTTATATTTACCTAATTTTTATTTTTGAAACTAAATTAAATTTTGTAACATTCCTTTGATTTTTTTTCTTTTCCATGAAAAAAAAATTATAATAATTTGGTCTAGTCGTCACTCTACTTCTCATACAACAGAACAAGTTGTATAGTTGTATGAAACATTAAGGTCCATTTGATGCTCCCCTAATTCTTCCATATGATATCATTGTTGCCAATTCATGATTCTTAAAGATAGGACTTTAGTTGCTGAATATAAACGCATACTTGTAGCTTCAAGCTTGATTGCAGAAGCCATGGCTGTGCATGAAGGTCTCATCTATGGTGCGTGAAGGCCTCCATTTTTTGCAATAGAGATTTTCATTCCCACCAATTTGTCCTTCTAGTTTTTGGTTTTTGAAATTTTCTATGGAGTTGATAGTAAGTGGAAGACTAATGTAATGGCGCTGGCATATGTTCTGCATATTGAAGGAAGATGTAGAAGTGTTCTAGTTATGGCGGTTTGTGGTGGTAGGAGAGGAGGGGTGGCAACCATGATTGCTTTGCCAATAGTAGAGTGCTAGTAGTGTTGATGGTGGAGGAAAGGCGGCGGCAAGATGGTCAAAGAAGGTTGCAGGAGGGAGAGGAAGGAGGAAAGTGGCTGAAGGATTTAATTAAGATTGAGATTAAGATTATAATAAAGAAAATAATATTCTGTTAAAAGTTTTAACGATAAAAATGATTTGATTAAAAAATTTAATAAATAAATTTCAATAGACCTTTTAAGTATACATGTCTTAATGAGAGTGAAACTCCTTAAAGCTTCATTGATGAAACTATTTTAAGAGCTTCATAGATAAACTGTCAGAAATAGTGGCTACCATTTAGCCACAAGTCAACAAAGGGAGGAAGATAATTTCACTCCCTCCAGAAAGCAATATTTAATATTTGAATGGTGGTAGTTGCATTGAATGCACATGGTTTTGGCTGCATATAAATAGAGGAATGCTAAACCATAAAGGCATCCAAAGCTCAAATAATTTATTTAGCTATAATAGAAGAAGCAATGTAAGCTTCTTATAATGAGAGAAAAATAAAGTGTATGTGAGAAAATTTCAAGAGTATAATATGAGTATACATTGCAAGTTTTGAGTATATTCTCTAGATCTCTATAGTACTACAAATTATAGTAGAAAAGTCTCACTAAAATATACTATATTATAATTACTCTTTAAATATAGTGGAATATTTGTCAAAGTTTGACCCGTAATTTTTTCCTCAAACTCAGAAGAGTTTTCTACTTTAAAATTTATTGTGAGTTCTCTTGATTTATTTTTGTTAGTGTGAATTGTGATAAGTGGGTCCCACTATAAAGTACTATTCATGTATTTTATTTTATCTGTTACTTTCCATAAATTTGGGATGCTTTCACTCATATCCATAAAGTGTTTATTACACTTAGGGTGTATCCAACTCTGATATTTCCTAACGAGTGGTATTAGAGCTATTTGGTTTTAGATCCAAGATGTAGTGCCAAAATTTGAAGTGGAGAAATTTGATGGTTCAAATGACTTCTAACTATAGAAGCTGAAACTTAGGCATTACTAAATCAGGTAAGGTCTTGCAATAGGGTTGGAGGGCAAAGAAAAATTGCTGAGGCATTATTTGATGACAAGAATGAGGAGATGATGGCCAAAGCATGGAGTACAATTTAATTGAGTCTTGCGGACAATGTTCTGTGAGAGGTTATGGAAGAAAAGACTCCTGATTCACTATGGAAGGCCTTGGAAGAGAAATATTCCATAAAGACCTTATCCAACAAGTTTTATAAAAGGAAGCAACTGTACATGTTCAAATATTCAGGAGGAAAATCAATCAAGAGTATATAGACAACTTTAATCGGTTGATCTCTATGTTGGAGCAGCTGGAATTAAAGTAGAAGACATAGATCAAGCTATGATCTTGTTGACTTCACTACCTCCGTCTTATGATAATTTTTGTGATACCATACTTTATGGTAGATTCAATATCTCAATCAGAAATGTCAAAGAATCATTGATGATAAAGGAGCATCAGAAGTTAATATCTAGAACCATGTCGAAGGTCTTGCAGATAGGTTGTTCATGATGAAAAGGCATAATCAAGAAAGACGATTAGGAAACAAGAGCAAAAGAAGATCAAAGTCCACAAAACACCAGCTTGTAAAGTGCTTTCATTGTTACCAGACAGGACATATCAAGAAATTGCCAAGAGAAAAGGAGAAATTAGGAGATTCTCTAAACACAATAATTGAAAGTTCTGATTATAGTGATGCTGGTGCATGTTCAACCTTGATAATATTCATAGGTGACACAAGAAATGAGTGGATCTTGGATTCTGGCGCATCCTTTCACATAACACCTAATTGAAGCTTTTTCTTATCCTATAAAAAGAGGGAAGGAAAAGTTAGATTGAGATATAATAGAATTATTCGATTGCAAGTGAAGGAGATGTGCAGGTCAATTTGGATGATGGTGTTAAAAGGACATTTCAAGCATGACATGTACTAGAACTGGGTAGGAACCTGATTTCGTTGAGTGTCTTAGACAATCAGGAATACAAGTTCACTAGAGACAAGTGGTTTCTTGAAAGTGATCAAAGGCTCAATGGTGGTATTGAAAGGAAAGTTGCAAGACGGATCTATTTATTGGGAAGCATGGTCGAAGGAATTGTTATTGTTTTATCCTCTGAAAGAAATGATGATGCTACACAATTGTGGCACATGCGGCTTGGTCATATGAGTGAGAAATGAATGACCATACTTCCTGCTAGAAGCCTTGAAAGGCTTGAAGAATTACAAACTTGGTTTCTACGAAAATTATGTATTTGGAAAACATAATCGAGTGAAGTTTAGTTCTGGCAAACACAACAACAAAGGGATATTGGAGGATGTCCACTCAGATATTTGGGGTCCAGCTCCTGTTAACTCCTTAGGTGGAGCTTGCCATTTTCTTACTCTGATAGATGATTATTCAAAGAAAGTCTGGATTCACTTCTTGAAGAAAAAGAAGAGGTGTTTGACAAATTCAAGCAATGGAATGCCATGGTCGAGAAGCAATTAGGCGGCAGTGGAGACTGAGAATTGACAATGACGGAGAATTTTGTAGTAAAGAATTTGTAGACTTCTAGAAATGCTGGTATAGTGAGATATCATACTCTACTAGGAAAACCACAGCAAAATAGAGTTACAAAATGGATGAACAAAGCACTTCTAGAGCATACAAGATACATGTGAATCAATGTTCCACTTCCCAAAACATTTTGGATTGAGGCGGTCAATACAACTGTATACCTGATAACAGATCTCCATCAACTATTAATCTGAAGATTCCACAAAAGGTATGGTCTAGTCAACCCATAAACTATTTTGATTTAAAGATATTTGGTTGTCTTGCGTATGCCCATGTGAGTGATGATATACTTAAGGCGAAGGCAAGAAGGTGTTTATTTCTAGGGTATGCACGAGAGGTGAAAAGCTATAGACTGTGGTGTATAAAAAAGGCAAGTTCATCCAAAATCATTATTAGCAGAAATGTCATTTTTGACGAGGCGGCAATGCTAAATCAAAAAAGGAGTCTAACTTAGATGAGGTAGAAATGGATCATGGTGCTATGAAGCGGATGGAGCTAGAGATAGACTGGGAACGTGAAGCAAGAAATGGATTCAATGGATCAGTCGAGTACTTCAGGGATTGCTCAACCTAAAAAGAACAATAAGGTGAACCTAACTGAGGATACTAGTGAACCAATCAGAAGCAGAGCCATACAATATTACCATTGACAGGGAAATGAGAGAAATCCAAAAATCAAAAAGATATCTAGATTCTTTCCTGTGTGCTTGACTCATTAGATTTAGATCCTATAGCCTTTGCCTTGGCTATGGCATATGATATAGTTGGAGATTAACCATGTACTTATTGTTATGCAATAGAAAGTAAGGAGTCGAAGCAGTGGTGATAATAATGAATGAGGAGATTGAATTCTTCAAAATAAGACGTGAGAATTAGTACAACTTCCTAAAGGAAAAAATGGTTAGCTGCAAACGAGTTTATAAAAGGAAAAAAGAATCCTTAGCATTGAACTTTCAAGGTTCAAGGCGAGACTAGTAGCAAAGGATTATACTCAGAGGGTAGGTGTTGACTTCCATGAAATATTCTCTCCTATGGTGAAGCATAGCTCTATTCAGATCTTATCAGCTATTATGAGTACATTTGACTTGGAGTTGGAACAACTTGATATGAAGTTGGTGTACTTACACGGTGAGCTGAGGAGAGATCTACATGAGTCAACTAGAGGGGTTTGTAGTTCCTGTAAGGAGAACCATGTTTGTCTGTTGAAGAAGTCATTGTATGGCTTGAAGTAGTCCAGAGACAATTGTATAAAAGGTTTGATACATTTATGATTGGTACTGGATATAGTAGAAACCAATATGATAATTACATCTACTCTAAGGAGTTTCTAGATGGTTAGCAGATTTATTTGTTGTTGTATGTAGATGATATGCTAATTGTAGCTCACAACAAGGCCAAAATTAGTATGTTGAAAACAGTTGGGAAAAGAGTTTGGGATGAAGGACTTGGATATAGCAAGGAAGATTCTTGGAATGGAGATTCATAGGGAGTGGCATAATGGCAGGTTGTGCTTAACACAATAAAATTACATTTTGAAAGTGCTACAACGCTTCAATATGGATCAGTCCAAACCTGTTAGCACTCCATTGGCTGCACATTTTAAGTTATCTTTGAAGTAATATCTAGAACTGAGGAGGTGGTGGAGCACATGTCGCATATACCTTACTCTAGTTTAGTTGGTAGTCTTATATATGTCATGGTGTGCACTAGAACAAATCTTTCACATGCAGTAAGTGGTAAGCAGATTTATGAGCAAACCTAGAAAGACATACTGGGAAGCTATGAAATGGATCATGTGGTATCTTAGAGGTTCCACCGATGTCTGTTTAGTGTTTGAAGGTCAGAAGAACCATGGAGTTATGAGATATGTAGATTCTGATTATACTGACTTGAAAAAGAAGTCATTGACAAGCTATATCTTTACAGTCTTTGGATGTATTATTAGCTGGAAGGTGACACTGAATCTCCAGTGGCATTGTCAACTACTAAACTGAGTATATGTCATTGACTGAGGCTGTTAAAGAAAGCATTTGGGTGCAAAGTCTTTTGGATAGTTTTGGGTTGAATCAACATTTGCCAATTGTACACTGTGATAGTCAAAGTGCCATTCACTTGGCTAAGAACTCAATCTATCATGAAAGGACTAAACATATTGATGTTAGACTTCATTTTGTTAAAGAAAGTATCAATAACGGTATAGTTGTAGTTTAAAAATAGTCAAGCTAAAACCCAACCGATATGATGATAAAATCGTTCCTGATTGATAAGTTTAAGTATTGCTTGGACTTAGTCAATATTTGTAGAAGTTGAAGACTATCGCAAAATGCAAGCCAAGATGGAGAATTATAAAAAATAGTGGCTATCATTTTGCCACAAGTCAACAAAGGGAAGAAGATAATTTCACTCCTTCCACCGAAAGCAATATTTATTAGTTGGATGGTGGTAGTTGCATTGAAAGCACAGAGTTTTAGCTTCCTATAAATAGAAGAATGCCAAACCATAGAGAGACATCCAGAGCTGAAACAATTTATTTAGCTGTAATAGAAGAAACAACGTAAGCTTCTTATAGTCAGAGATAAATAGAGAGTGTGTGAGAGAAAATTTCAAGAGTCCAGTGTGAGTGTACACTTAAGATTTTGGGTATAATATTTAGATATTTGTAATATTATAAATTGTAGTAGACGATATTAGAATACATTATATCGTTATTACTCTTTAAATATAGTGAAATATTTTTTAAAATTTAGATCATGATTTTTCCCTTAAAATTAGGAGAATTTTTCATGTTAAAGTTTATTATGCATTTCTTTTGATTTTTTTGTTTAGTGTGAATAATAATAAATGAGTCTCACTATAAGTAATATTCACATGCTTTATTTTATTCGTTATTTTTTATAAATTTAGACTCTTTTTCAGTTATATCTATAAAGTATTTATTATATTTGAACGATATTCTCCCTACACAAACCACATCGATATTATTGGAAACAATGATTAAGTTTGACAGAGGTACGGAGACCTTTATGGAATTAACGAGTATTTGACTTCTATTGGAGTCAATAAAGTAAATAATGAACGAGTGTGTAATGTAAACTAAAGGCGAAAGGTGTTGTGAATTTATTAAGTTAATTAATATAGTTTGAAATTTGAATTCAATTGATTGATTAGTATCTTAATAAATTCATCGGTCAAAGCAATGCCGCTTTTACGGGGTTGCTGATATAAATGTATGCATTTGTAAAAAAGGGGTTGATATAAGCAAACTTTGTCATAGTTTTGACCGTTCTGGCCTGCAGTGTGTTTGAATTGATACATTTTTCTTGGATCAAGAATTTGAAATAAGTTGATGAATGTAGAGATGATATAGATAGATTGAAAAAAGGGGAGGAATTTAAAAGGTGAAATGTAATTGTACGTCTTTGTGTGCTTAAAAGCTTGAGACATGATGGTCATGACAGCAAGGATTACATTTCTCTACCTTCCTCTACTGACCGCTGATGGGATTCAGATTCTGCGGTTCTGTATGCACCTGGCACTATTCGGAATATTTTGGTGGCGAACAAGATTGGAACTGACAAAAGGTGCTATACCTTCGCATAAATTTTCATGATGCATTCTAAGGTGCCAATTAATTTGGAAACTGAGTAGGTTTAATGGAGAAAGAGTAATGATATGAAAATAATAAAATTATATAATAAATATATATTATATATTTTATTACTAGTAGATGTAATATGTATTTCTTATGTGATTTTATTGTTTTTATAATATTATCCATGGAGAAAAAACATGTAACTTAGTATAATGTTGAGCAAATTTATTTTATTTTATTTTTTGCTGCCGTGGCAGCTCATGAGGAAGGCTCTAGAAGAATGGGAATAAGGCATCAATATCCTATCGAATTAATTAATGCCCCCCTGAAATCCACCAACTTTCATAATTAAATTTTCAAATAATTGAACGTTAAATGAGCGCCGATTATTTGGAATGAAAAACTTGGTAGAATTGAATTTATTCTATCTATAATTAAATTTAATGGGTTATAATTTGAATTCTTATATTTAAAATAAATTAACAAATTAAAGATTTAAATTCAATTACATTTTTGAAACATATTAAAAAAATTACACTATTTGAGATATATGTATATATGAAAATAAATTGAATTCTTTATTTTGATTATTTTTTCCTTTATTAAAAGTATTTCTAATAGTTTTAGCAGTTTTGGTCTAATTTACTTTAGATAATTTTAGATAATTAAATTCTTTTTAAATTTTAATTCCATGACATTAATTTTTCATATTAAAAAATTAAGAAAGCTTTTGATGGATGGATGGGAAAAGTGAGTATTATCATCACATCTAATATTGATAGAATGAATGTCTCAATTCAATACCCATTTTTGTATGTTAAAATAATATTTTTACACTTGTGAACAAGCACTGATTTTTTGTTCTTTTTTTTAATGTTTTTTTCTATCTTTTTCGACCAACACTGTCTATTTTGGGTTTTCGTCAAATTTGGAGTATCCCCGTTCAATAATTTGCAGCCCCATTAAGCTAACTTCCAATTTTGTAATGGAATTGTTGTCATCGTGATTACAAAAGTTGGGAAACTTGTAAATGCCCATCACAGAGAAAACCATGGACTGGATATGGATTGGATTCTCGGTAAGATTTAAAATGGGTAATTTCTATTTGCAATAAATAGTTAAGGGGAGTAGTAATTCTTATTCACCATTTTGAATATATTTGTCACTGTGATTATACTTTTTAAGGCACCCCATTATGAAGGAGAAAGAGAAAACAAGTATTCCAAATTTATTTTCAGTTTTTTCTCTATTTGAAAACAAGATCTAAATTTACAAACCAAACACATTTTTTAAAATTTAAAAATAAAAATTATTTTCAAAAAATAAAAATAAAAAATATTTTCACAAATAAAAATAAAAGGCACCATGAATCTTTTAAATGAATTCTATTCCCAGCTTTCCAAACGTCATATTGCACTCACTAATAAACAAACAATCACAATCAACTCTACCTGCAACTTGCTAACAGTACTTTTTATTTCCTCATAACTGATGAAATCATGAAACCAGTGACAATGAAAGTCAAACATGATGGTAAAATTCTACTAGGCATTAAAATTTCCATTTATGTCAGCACTCATCAAACGGTCCACAAAGTCATTAATATTCCTATCAGAGCTCCCTCCTTCACTAACTGCTTCCCTAGCCAACTCCATCCATTTGCTAGCATTCCTTCTGATCTCTTGGCCACTCTCGCCCTCCATCACCACCTTCAAGCTTTTCACAAACTCCTGCTTCCTCACAACACCATTCTCATCCTCTTTAGGCCTCACACCAACCCGCCAAACTTCCTCCAAGTACTTGGCGTCAGGCAATTGGTCAGCCCACTGTGGCAAGCACACCACTGGAACCCCAAGGGCCAGTGTCTCAAGTGTTGAGTTCCATCCACAATGAGTCACAAAGGCCCCAATTGCTTGGTGGGCCATGAGTTCAAGCTGGTTGCACCATGTGACAACTAGGCCGTTTTCTTTAGCTTTGTCTTTGTAACCTTCTGGCAATTTGCTGTGCTCAGATTGCCTCAGAACCCACAAGAAATTCATGCCACTTTGCTCCAAACCCCAAGCCACCTCCTCAATCTGTTCTTGTGTCAAGGACACCATGCTTCCAAAAGAGATGTAAATTACAGACTTTGGTGGCTTTGATTCCAGCCATTTCATGCACTCTTCACTTAGTGGCTGCCATAGACTTGCTCCATACCCTTTGTCACCTTTAATCCTCCCATCTACGTAAGCAGAAGGGACCATTGGTCCTATCAACTTGGCTGGACAGAGCTCGGTTATGGCTTTCACAACCTTTTAGACACAAGAAAGAATATATTCATCAACCATGTCATGGACTCGTTATGAATTAGAAAAAGCAAAAGACAAATACCCTTCTTTTTTATTATTCGCAGGGCACCAGTATCTTTTGATGGTATTGTCAGACAGGATTCTTGTTATTACAATAATTGCTTGAAGGAAAAAAAATTTAGAGGAAGAAATTGTTGTTCTATTCATTATTTGACAAGTCAACTTTTTTGGGTGGTTAAAAAGACAACAGTGGATGAATTTCTCATGCTTTATGTACAATAAATATTGATAACTCATCATATGTGTAGCATGACTAGGGAAACAAAGAAGGTAAAACAAAAAACCTGAGGAAGACATTGAATAGAACTGTTTGCACAATCAGAAAAGTGACATAAATGCTTATACGCACTTGGATATAGAATTGGTACCTCGCTTTCTAATGCTTCAAAGGTGTTTATAAACATCCAATCAGCTTTGTTCAAGTTAGAGAACTGGCTCAATTTCATTGCCATGTAATCAGGGTAACTCTCCGGGGACCTTATGAAACTCGGAAGATCTCGTGAATTCAATGGAGGTATCCCAGGAACAAACAAGGGCAGGTCCTCCTCCTTCACGGGCAGCTCAAGCAAACCATGGTGCACACGGCAGAATATGTTGCTAACCGCAGCAGAGTTCGTGAAGAAAGCCGCTCCATATATCCCATGTTGCTTTGCAACATCAAGTGCCCAAGGCAAAAAAGAGTCATACACAATGCAAGTGACAGGGTCACTTGTGTGTTTAAACTTGTCAACAAGTTCGGAAAGTGTTTTTGAGCCAATGGTTCTGAAGGAACCGAGGAACCGCTCCACGTTCCTTGCTTGTGCAAAGCCAGCATCATCAAACCCATCGGAGATTGGTTCAACAGCAACGTTTGGTGTGTTGATGGTCTTAACTGTATAATGGGTTGTTGCAATTGTGGCTTTTACACCTTTTGAGGCTAATCTCTTTGCAAATTGGAGGAGTGGGTTAATGTGACCTTGGCTTGGGTATGGGAGTACCAGGACATGGACCTTCTTGTGCTTTTGCAGAACCATGTTTTTATTTTTTTTCTCTCTGTGGATCTTATGGTTTTGTTTAATTTTGATGCATGATGGCTACTCCCCCAAGACCCTTATTTATAGCGCACATGTGAGATGATTTTTTTTTTTCCTATGTTCACCTGATTGGATGTGGGGTCCTTCTTTGAAGGCAGTTTAAGGAGGAGTGGACAAATAGAAAGGGAAGGGCCGACTTGAAAGCTGATTTATAAGACCTCTCAATTTTCAGCCAGAAAAATCTGAACTTGGCTTTTTGAGGCCAATTAAAGGATGAGGTTGCAGACAATATTATATTGTGAGAGTTTAATTTGATGAAGTGACGGATTTTTATAGTATTTTTAAATCACATTCTCCTATTTTAAATTATAAGGATGAGAATTAATTATTATAATTAATATGATAATGTATAATTGAATGATTGTAAGTATATTAAAATTAAAGTAAATTTATACTATAATAGAATGCGTTGATATTTACACATAATTCTTTCTACATTATTTTCATAATTGAAATGGTATATAATTTAAATTTAATTTTTATACTCTTAAAAGGATTAGTCATGTTGACAGTAGTAATTAATTCTCTCATTGTAAAGCTTCCTAATAGAACGTCTAAATGCACTTCATTTTGATGACAGAGATTGAATCTCCAACCATATGGCTAAATGACAAATTCAGCTGCTATCACACTACACCTCAATGGTTATACTAGATTGTCTAAAAAAACTTAATATTTATGTGCCATCAATTAATAGAATTTAAAAATATTAAATTATAGAAGTCAATTATCCACTCCAATAATTAGTTATTATAATTTGAAACTTTCCTTAATTTTTATTAGTTAACATTTACATCGTGAATATATAAAAATTAAGCTCATCTTTTAAGTAATAATAAAATAATAATGGTTTATCATCATACAATACAGATCACACAGCACCCGAAAAAAAATAATACAAAACAGATCACGTGTAAAAGCCGTTTCTATTGAACCCACCGCGTGGCAAATTTGTCTGTGTGATTGGTCTGTTAATGATAAAACGCGCACGAAAGATGAGGTCAAGCTGCGGATCTGTGAGCACCTGGTGGGTCGGTCAGTTTGAAGAAAATAACTGCTTCTGATCAATCACGTTTTTTTTTTTTTTATCGATAACATAGTACTACCTCCATTTCATATTAATAATTATTCTTAAAAAATTATATAATTTTAATACATTAAAAAATAAATATATTTGACAATAAACAATGGTCATGTGACTAATCTTCATACCTTTTTGTGAGAGAAGTATTACAAGCTTCTGCAGCACATTTGACACATATTGAAGAAGAATGTATGATTATTCATTTTAATTTGTAATATTTAAAAGTTATATAAAAAATTAAAAATAAATAATTGTATATATTTGTGAATCATATATATTAAATATGTTCTAGAAATATATAAAAGTTTCTATGTGGAGATTAGCAAACTCAAAAACTTCATGTGTTGTTTTAGAGATAAAAAAAAATCCACACTCGTCATTTGTTAATTAACTTATAATAATGGGTAATTTTATAATTTTTGTTCATTCACATTAATTATTATTTTGAGTTTTTCTCTCAATATTATCTCCATTATTTTTCTCACCTAAATAACATATGTTTTCACTTTTCTCTTTTCTAAATAATTATTCTAAATATAATAATAATAATAATAATACTCACTTGATAATTAACTTATAATTATGAGTAATTTTATAATTTTATTTTATTTACTGTAGTTGTTACTTTGACTTTTCTCTCAATTAATTAATATTCTCTTCATTGTTTCTCTCACCCAAATAATATGTTTTTATTGTTCTCTTTTCTAAGTAATTATTTTAAATATATACAATAAGGAATTGAAAAAGAAATTTTCACATCAGAAAAGTGGAGTTTTTATATTCTCAAAGTAAGGGATCCACCGCAAAGTTTTGACACTTACTCTTTTTAGCATTCTTAACCAATGTCTTAAGGACACTAATTAGCACCCATTTAATAATAATTCTCATTTGTTAATTAACTTCAAACTATGTGTAATTTTATTTCACTCACATTAATTTCTACTTTGACTTTTCTCTCATTTAATTAATAGGAAAATGATATTTCCTCCTACTCCTCCTATAAGTCTTAATGAGTACTACATTAAATAAGTTTTGATAACTTTTTAAACTTCCAAGGCATTAATTGCATTTAAAATTGTATTCTATTTAATATGTTGGTTGATTTGTAGAATGTTGTATAATTGCCCTAATTAATATTCTCTTCATTGTTTCTCTCACCAAAATAACACATGTTTTTATTTTTCTCTTTCCTACATAATTATTTTATAATAATAATAATAACTAGTATAGGAATCCATGCAATGCACATCTATCTATACTATTAATATTTAAGAATCATTAATAGAAAAGTTTAATAAGATAATAACACTTGGAAGCTTGATTGTGCTTCCCTCCAAATTCTAATCCAATTTTTACATAAAAAAGAAAGATTTTGAAAATGAATTTAAATATCTTTTCACTCCACTTAATTTACCAGATTATCCTTTCACTCCACTAATTTAATAGCCTATTATAGCAACAACTTCAATATATATTAGATTACATTTATATTGTTTATTTGCTCATACGTTTAATTAGTTTTATTTAGAGAATTGGTCAACTCATTCATTCTTCATTATATATGAAAACTTAATTTAAATAAATAAATTATTCTGGGGGTTAAAATATTGGAAAGATCTTCCACATTTTCAATTAGAACCTTGAAAACATTATGAATATTATTTTCAATTTTTAAACTTGAAAATAAATTATTGTTTTTATTTTAAATTATATTTATCGTTTGTAATTTTTTTAATCATTATAGTTAATCCACCTCCAATTTTATGGACAACCGTTTATCTTCAAAACTTCCTACATTAGGAATTGAGTAATCGTAACATTTTAATTTTAGATAGAAAAGTTTGAATAAAAAAATTTTTCATTTGCAAAGTTCATTATGTAATAATTGCTCAATATTTTTTTTCACATCTGATTTTGAAATTGTTGCTACTCATGCTATGACACTTATTGTGTTGTGGCTACAACTAGAGAGCCAAACAACAATGTTGTTGCACATTCTTTTAAGGCTGTTCAATTTGACAAAGATATGAAAATCTTAATTGTTCTAATACAAGAAATTTATTTAATTTGAAAATTTACTTTATTATAAGGCTAAAGATAAAGAAAAATAATAATTTTTATTTATTGAGTTGTTTTGTTCTCATTTAAAAATTAAAAATAGTTATATTTACAAATCGAATTAAATTTTCATTAATGTGGTTTTATAAGAAATTTATTTTGTTGAATTTTTCTTGAAAATTAATTTACTGCTCTCCTCCATAAAAGAAAGAGGAAGGAAAATGAATTACTTTATCTTTTAGTTCTTATAATTTCATAATAAGTTGTTAATGTAGAATAAATTTCTACAATTTTTTTAAAAATCATATATTTTCTCAAATTAAAATTTGAAATAATACTTTTCATTTTTAAAATATATTAATTTCTCATTTCACATATTTTTTAGTTTTTTTAAGTTGTCTATAGAATAATTTATTAATTATAGCCTATCAAAATAAAAGAATTTTTGATAACATCAATTTAATTATTTTTTTTTTGTCATACTTATATAGGAGGATCCGTTAATAGGTATAAGATTTGACACACTTACACTTTTGATAACTTTTAATAGAATATAGTTTTTTTTTGTCAATTCAATCATTGATTATAACTACATATCGTGTTAATTGTTAGAGGAATTTCAAACAAATTGGGCACTTATAAGGTTGTGATCAACAATTCTTATTTACATATATTTACAATGTATTTATTACATTGATTTATATGTATATAAAAAAAATGTATCAAACAATTTCATATTAATGTAAAATTTTATAAAAATAATCTATAACATATAAATTTTCAATCCAATGGTAGGTGTTCTTGAATAAAAGGTAAACAAAGGTGTAAGATATGCAGCAAGTTTTACATTAATGAAAACGGATTCTTTCTCATATATATATATATAAAACTATTAATACTTAATAATCACTAACATGAAAGTTATAATGAGGTAATGACACTTGGAAGCTTGATTATGCTTCCCTCCAAATTCTAATCCTATTTTTACCCAAAAAGAATTTTTTGAAAATGAATTCGAATATCTTTACTCCATTTAATTTACCAAATTCTTCTTTCACTCCAATAACTTAATAGCCTTTATTATAGCAATAACTTTTCAATATTTATCAAATTACATTTATATTGTTTATTCTCTCATACATTTAATTAGTTTTGTTCATAGAATTAGTCAACTCATTCATTCTCCATTCTATATAATTAAAAGCTTAGATTAAGTAAATAAATTATTCTGAGGTTAAATCAATTTTATTTTAAATTATATTTATAGTTTATAGTTTCTTTTAATCATTTTAGCTAATCCACTTCCAATTTTAAGAACGATTGTTTATCTTCAAAGAAAACCTCCTACATTAGGAATTGAGCAATTGTAACATTTTAATTTTGGATAGAATAGTTTGAATAAAAAAATTTCTTTTGCAAAGTTTATTATGTAATAATTGCTTAATAATATTTTTCAAATCTGATTTTGTAATCTGTTGCTACCATGCTATAGCACTTGCTATGGCGTGGCTACAACTAGAAAGCCAAATAATAATGTTGTTGCACATTCTTTTTGGAAACTATTTAATTTGATAAAGGTATTCAAATCTCAATTGTTCTAATTCAATAAGTTTATCTAATTTGAAAAATTATTTTATTATAAGGCTAAAGACAAAGGAGAAAAAATAATTTTTATTCGCCTTAACCTGTTTCTACACGACGAAAATCCACCTCTAGATTAGCCTCCAGATTTCCCAAGACTTATTCTCCTTTTGGAGTTACTCTCAAGCTCAACAAATTAGACATCGAAAGCCATCTGGCTTTTCCTTCCAAGATTTTGGTTCCTCCTTAGCCCGTCATGAGCTTATCCAACTACTTTTTAGCATGGTTAGTGCCATTAAGTTTCTTCCCCGAACCTTAACACGCCACCCCCACATAAACCACTTCATCAACTGGGCCATGCCTAGGGATGCTAGACCTTGCCAACTCGACCTCACCTCGAGAGTAAAAAGGTGGACATCAACCAGACCCTAAAAGTCGAACTCTTTGGACCATATGAGGTTAGAGGAAAACTCTCAAAGGGAAGTTGTAGTGGTTATCTCTGAAGCTAGCCTTTTCGATGGGTTGGAAGAAGTCTCGGTCTTTGACAACTTTTGTAGCCATCTTTTCTTCTTCTTGGCGGGGCCAATGGGCAGGAGCTTCGACCTTCATAGAAATAGGGCTCAAGGTGGAGGTAAAGGCTTTTGGGAAGCTTGCCTTGATCAACCGGTCATTGAAGAAAAGGTGTTGAAAGCTAGGGCCTTCTAGAACTTGCGAGCTTGCTCTTTAATGCCATGTTGTTCTCAACAAAGTTTTCTACTACAAAGGAAAAAAAGGATAAGAAATAAGAATAATTAGCATAAATTATATACGAAATCAAAAGCAATAAAAGCCACACCTAGCCAAAAGGGCCTAAGCCTCGTTGTCGTCAAGTTCAACGATAGTCTTTGGGGTTAAGGAGTTTCGACCTAAGTAATCAAGAGAAAGTCTAAGACTTCCTTTTCTATTTCGGTCAAATCCTTCTCTTCCACTCTAAATGGCTTAGTGTCCTGAATGCCAATATATATCTAAGGAAGGGATCCCTCTCTGGGATCCATGAAAAATGGTTGGGCTTGGAAAAGGAAAAGCTTTGAAATACATCCATTTGAATTCTTGATAGGATGATTCAAAAAGCTTAAATATTTTGCAATTTTGACGGGTCCAGAAAGATAGAAAAAAAGGGTTAAATGGTAGAAAAAAAGATTGGATGAAAGGGAGCACTAGAGATTGGCAAATAATCTCGAAATTAAACAACGGATGATGGCCCAACTATTAAGATGGAGTTGTATAGGTGTTGCCTTAAGCTTCCTCAACACTTGTTTTTGGAAGTCAGAAAATGATAGCCGAACCTCTAGTCGGGTGAAAATTTGTTGGTACATCCATAGGATGTGTGTTGAGAAGCTGCTCATGAAACACACCTCTCACTAGGACTGGCTACCTCCAGGATGTAAGTGGAATCCCTCCCCACCTTTCATCAAATGAGGCACTCTTTTAGCCCCAGATGGTGTTTTTCTCTGATTATCAAGCAGGGAATGAGTAACACCTCCTCATCAATCCACTTATACATCCCTCTTTGGAAGGGAATGAGGGTGGAAAACCTTGTAGTCTTGGTATGTTTTCCTCTTCCCGTCTCGAAATTCAAGAGACAAAGAGACCTACAAGGGGAAACCACCACTATGAAGACCTCACACCTTTCCGAATAACTAAAAAATAAAGAATAAATTTAAAAACATATGCGCTAAGCGCCAACACATCTCTTTCGTACAGTGGTTCCTCGTAAATGCCTTAAATCACCGTTAAAGCGTGGTGGCCCATGGTGATTACAGGGCCCAGTTTGAATAGCATCTTTGAGGGAATATAAATTCCCTTGGTGGCTTCAATCGCCGCACCTGTCTCCCTAACCATGCTAACACAGAAGCCAAACCTAGAAATCACAAAATAAAAGCAAACAAGTAACGCAGACTATATTTTCGAAATTTTGTAGAAAGTAATAACCCAGTAGTAGATGATATACTTACAAAAATAGAAGGAAGAGAGAAAACAAGGTTGAAGCTTTGAAACTTGGAGCAAAAATAGAAATGGCTTGGCACTATGAGAGAATTTAAGAGTTTTCCCACAAAAAATGATGAAGAAGAGGAGACCAAATGAGGGAGAGGCCTATTTATAACCTATAGAGGCCTTTGAACACAAAGAAAAGGTTTAAAGGGTGGGTGTGCTTTTTCACCTTGAACCATTGGGGTAAAACAAATCCACAGAAAAGAAGCAACATGCATTAAGTTCAGCTTTTCAAAAAAGCTAAGTGGTGCACTAAGAATGGTGGGCTTTTAAGCGCAACGTTTGAGGAAGAACAAGACGGCATTTGAAATTCAAAAGTTTCCTCCATCCCAGAATGTTGCCTTTCGAGATTGGAGCACCTTCTCGCGTAAATACCTAAATGCAAAATGATGAATAAACTTGACCTCTGATTTTGGAGAGATCTCGAAATCGAGTTGCAAGTATTGTTATGGACAGGAGTGTGGATTGAGCATGAACCCAAGTTGATCAAGTCTTATTGGCCCAAGTTAGACGCTAGAGATCGGAAGTCATGGGTCGAATTCCCATCTAACCCAAACACATCAGGAGCTTCCATGTGGCAGTAGTTCCGAGCCTATGCACCTCTCCACCACTCCCTTTATGAATGAGAATATGAGAACATGGTAATGGAGGCGTGACTGGGTTCCTAACTCGAGCAACCACCTCCAGCCCTACCTATAAATACCCCATTGTATTCTAGGTACAATTTTATGTTCTACTTGCACTCTCACCTCATTAGGCCATTGCTGACTTGTTGGTGAAGTCCTTTGTAGGTACAAACCCCTTTTTGTTTGCTAGACATTACCAAAAACTTGAAGATTGTGGTCACCTTGTGTTCTCAGATTATCACACTTATGTGAGGTATATTCAACTATAATATTCCCCTTAGTTACAATATGTATACAAAAATGTATCAAACAATTCCGCATTAATGTAAAATTTTATAGAGATGATCTATAACATATAAACCTTCAATCCAATGGTAGTTTTTGAAAAAAATTCTTGAAAAAAATATTATCAAAGGTGTAAGATAGCAAATCTTATCCTGATATAAATAGATCATTTCTCATATAAAATATATAAATTCTTATTAATCAATTATTATATAACTATATTCACATAACTTACACCTGCATTGCACTGGTACACACACTAGTATATAAATAATGTGTAATATATTTATACAATTAATTATTATAGTTTAATTTTTATGCACTAACACTCAAAATCATGCATTTACATAACTTTTCAAATAATGGTTAACTTTTCAAAATCAATTATCTTATATAAGTAATACATAATTGATTAATTGTGTAAATAACTTTTACTTGATGTATAGAAATTAAATCATTGTAATAATTTATTATTGAATTTTATAGAATATAAGTTTAACATAATTGTTAAATTCATATTAACATATAGTTATATAAAATAATTTAAAGATTAATTATAAAAAAATTATTTAGAATGTAGTAATTATCCAAATGAAATGTATAACCTTAAAAGTATTATGTATAAATAGAATGAGTGATTTACAACTTAACTTTATAAATTCATTTTGTATAACCGCGCTGCAATTTATGTTATAAAGTCACTTATTTATGATTTTTAGCGAAGATCAAAAAATAAAATTTTTATTTTATTTCCCTCTTCTTCTTCTTCTTCTTTTTTTGGCTGAATCTTCTAATAAAATAAACACATGATTAACTGTATATTTTGTGATAAGAGCATATATGCTTTCAAATTTTAAGTAAGAAACTTTTCCTTATTTATTATCTTAGTAATATTTTAAAAAATTATAAAGAAGCATTCCCTGCAACAACGTATACTGAAAGTGTAAGGATATATACTTCTAAATTTTAACTAAGTATCAATTGACTTAAAAAGTTTCTATTTGTATCCATTTCCTTTTTTATCTTTTTTGATTTCTCAGTGTATCACCCTGGATGCATTGATTAATCACTTCATGTACGATAGACCTATTTAAGGGGTAGACGCTAAAGAAGCATTCACTGTAACAACCTATCCTGAAAGTGTAAGGTTATGTACTTCTAATTTTTAACTAAGTATCAATTGACTTAAAAAGTTTCTATTTGTATCCACCACTTCCTTTTTATCTTTTTTGATTTCCCAAGGTATCCACCACTGGACGCATTGACTAATCACTTCACGTATAATAGACCTATTTAAGGGGTAGACGCTGATAAAATGTTTTAAAGTTACTCAATTTCCAAGTTGAGAATTGAACCCTCGACACTTGATTATGAAAGGAGAAAGGTCTTACCATCTCACCTTGACCTCGTGATTCCACTTCCCTTCTATCTAGTATCCTACAAAAGTAAATTAAATAAAAATTATATTTAACCATTATATTTCATGTAACAGCTCTTTATTGAAAATGTTATATGTTTTAAAAGAATACACAATTTAAGTGAGCATCGAAAGTAATGCACGAAGGAGTTCCATTCAAGGAGAAGCTCAAAAGAAGGATTCCAAGCATTGATGAGAGATGCCCAACGTGTGGAAGAAGGAATCCATTTATCAGCTTCATTTCATGCCCCCAAGTTGTTCCAGGTATGGAGAGCTGCAAGTTTTTTAAGCAGGAATGGCTCCATCAGATTTAACATTTCTGGGAATGATGGATGGAAATGATTAAAGCTGCATGCTAGACCAAATAGTGTTGATCATATCTCCTTATTGTGCTATCTATTATGGGAAATTTGGTTAGCAAGAATTGCAAAGGTGTTTGAAGATAAGAACATTGGCTATCAAGAAATATTCACCAGTGCCAGGAATCTTTTTGAAGAATTTACTAGATATAGAATGAATGTTTCCCTTCAATCCTATTGGACATTTTGTTAGCTTCCAATGCAATACCTTGGAAGTTTTGGGATATCCCTTCTTTGATTTTGTTGTCCAACTTGGACTAAGTTTTGTAATCTGATGACAATGAATAAATCTTTCTATCTTTGGTAAAAAAATGAAAAAAAATGAGCATCGGACATCTCAAAAAACTTATTTCTTTTCTTAAATATTTTAGATAATATTTCAATTAAAACTATAAAGGTTATTTAATATAATGCTAACTTTAATTTTCAAATGAAAATTGAAGAGCTGAATTGTAAAAAATAACACAAATACCTGAAAAAAAATTTTTATAACACATTTAAGATAAAATTTAATAATTTCAGTAATATAATTAGCTTATATAATATATGTAGAAATAAAACAATATTAACTTGTTTTTAAGAATTTAATGTATAACTTCTAATTTTAAAAAAATTAATTATTTTTATATATAAAAGATAGCAATAATAATAATAATAATAATAACAACAACAACAACAATTAAATAAATGCATAGATTTCATATAATAAGTGATTCTTAAACTTACACAATTTATGTTAAAAGATATCACTTTTAATTTCAAATAAAAATTAAATAACTGAATTGTAAAAAAAAAAAAATACAAAGTCCTAAACAAAACATTTTGTAACAACTTTAATTTAAGATAAAATATAATAGTTTTAGAAATATGATTGGTTTATTTATAAAAAAAAAATCAAGAGTTAATGCTCATCTTATTCCTTGACTTTACACTCATGAATCATTTTAGTCCATAACTTTTAAAATGAGTCAATTTAATCCTGACATTAGAAAACGTGAGTCATTTTAGTCCCTCAACCCACTTTTATTTAACATTTCATCAATTAAATGATGATAGATAATCTTAAATGATACCTTGACATACCTTATATCATTTGAAGTATAATGGAGTTTAAAATAACTTATTTTGGTGTCTGAAATTACATAAAATGAATCATTTAAATTTCCATTTCAAATAATAAAATGACTCATTTTGTGCAATGTTAGACACTAAAATGAGTTATTTTAAAGTTCATTCTACCTCAAAAGATAAATGATATGTCAACGTATCACTTAAGGTTACCTATCATCATTTAATTGATAAAATGTTAAATGAAAGTGAGTTGAGAGACTAAAATGACTCATGTTTTGTAATGTGGACTAAATTGACTTATTTTAAAAGTTAGGACTAAAATGACTCACGAATGTAATGTGAGGGACTAAAATGAACATTAACTCAAATCAATATGATTGATTTTTTTCCAAAAGTAGTAAGGGTTCTAAATTGTGAAAAGACATTTAAGGAGAAGCCCACTTAGCAAAACTTTCCAAAGAATAACACAACTATAAATATGCTTATTATTGGAGGATTTTTTGAAGTTGCAGGCAAAAAAAATTATTATCGAATTTACAGAAGGGAAGTGTATCACTATAATATTTTTTTGCCAGGAATATTAACAATGGAATTACAGATATTTTGCATAAAATCACTAAAAAATGTGATGAAAAAATTCGTCTAGAATTTGTCATTTGAAAAGTTTACTGGCAGATTTTGATTGTTTTATCTGAATTATCCACTGATAGTTACTGGAGGTATTACTCCTTAAGAGTTATATTTTTCTTTAGTTTTCTTAAAGCTTAGTTTGTTGATAGTATTTAGTTTTAGTTTTCTTAGTTGCTTTTTTACATTCTTTGGTTCAAATTCTTCCATGATTACACTCATGTTTAACCTTGCATTTTAGTTGTGTTTTGCACTGGTTTTGTAGCTTTTTATAAGAAGAATTAAGGAAACAATTAAGCTAGGAGTGCAAAGAAGTAAGGATTGAAGCTGAAGGCACTACAAAAAAAAGTTGGTTATTGTAGCGTTTTAATTCAGTTCTTCAAATAGCCATAATTCCAAGTAAATTACGGTTCTAGCCGCCAAATTTCAAATAGTAAAAAGTGCGGTTACAGTAAATAACGCGGTTTACATCCACGCTAAAAATTTTTTAGAATATATTTTTAATTTGTAATTATCACTATGGCAGTGCATAATAGCTGTTATACTTTTATTTATTTTTCGAGGTGATAAGGTTTTGTTCCTGTTTCATTCTCACCCTCTTAATTTCACTTTCACTTTCACTTTTGCTTCTATATGCTTTCTCTTTCAATTCATGATCTCCAAAGCTGCAACCCTCACCTTATAATTGTGCCCTCAGTCCGTTAACCCTAGCCAAGCACATCAGGGGCTGCACCATTAGATGCCCTTAAGTGGACACCCGTCATTGTGCACGCCTTCAACCTCACCGTGCAAGTTGATCCATTGGTGACGACAAGCTCTGCAAGACCATTCCTTATTCCGTTGCTCGAATTGTGCCTTCTTCGTATAGGGCCTTGTACCAGGGATCTTCGTGCCATGGTTGCAATGCCATTCAAGCATCTTCTAAGTGAGCGTTCAACTAAAATACCTATTCTGTTGTGGTCGTGGCTATGGGTAGACAAAGGTCTTGCTTTCTTTTATTTTGTCTGTTGATGGTTTTTTGTTGAATGGGTGATGATTTTGTTATTGTTAGCACAACAATGGAGGATCTATGTTATTATCATATCAACAACGGAGGAAAGAAGTAAGTCACCAAATAGCTTCAAGTTCAATGGATTCTAATTTTTTTTTTTGGCTTTTTGTGCAGAGCATTGAGAGGGGAACTCAAGATCAGAGAAAGCGCAAGGAGCCAAGGAGTATAGAGTAACAGGTTGGAAGTATCTCTTTGGTGTTATATAGAGTAACAATATCATTAATCTATATTAGACTTTCGATGCATTAGCTTAATAGGTTCTTTTATAATAAGTTGGGAATACTCTTTGACCTTTGTCTATTAAGTAGTGTTTTCAAAATTTTTCATAGTCACCTTATGGAACATGAACCAAGCACTTGATTTTGGTTTGTTGATTTCCTGCTATAATTGTGATATGAGTGACTTGAGATTTTGATAGGTTGCATTTATGCACCCATTTTCCATCCTAACTCAGAACATTTTGCATTTGTATTACACTCAATTGATAATTAAATTAGTGAATTTGCACTTTGTCCTCATACGTATCATTGGACAATTTCATGGTCATTAACACTTTTTTAGCGCATAATCATGATTTGGAAGTGCTCTATGCTTTAATCTCTTTATGGGAGTGTTGTTTGGTAATAGGGACTTCCAGGTTGGTGTATTGGAGCAGAAGAGGGGATTCACTAGCGTGTTCATCGCCCTAGCAGTTGAGGACTGCCTTGGCGGTGAATAGAAGGAGCATGTTCACAGGATTGTGTGCAGGACCACCAACGGTCAATGATCGACTAGGTAGTCATACGCGAATGGCCAGTGTCGCGTGAAGCAATTTTCCATACTAGGCCCTTTTGTTTTAATATACTTGCTAGGTTAAGCAGCTGGGACTCTCTCTCTTACACTAACTCTCTCTCTAAAACTCTCTCTCTGAGGAGATTTCTATCATTGTTTTGGTTCCAAGTTTTGGTTTGTAATTCACTTTTTCTTCAACAATGATTGTGAACTCCCCCTATGGAGGAGTAATCCCTTTACCGTGCACAAGGATAACTGAAGATTAAGATTGTTCATGATATTATTGATTTTTATCATAATTTGTGGTCAGTTTTCCTTTCCCTCTGTTATCTCTTTTAAATCCTGGTTGTATGGATTATTGCAATTGTATTTCTAAGAGTTTCCTGTTTGTGTGATGTTTATCTATTGGATAAGGGATTAGAATTAATTTCATTGGGAATTAGCTTACTATAATTAGTAGTCAGCCTGGCATAGGTTCATAGAATTATGATTGTGAATCACTAGTTCATATGTTAACCAAACCCTTAGCGTGAGTGTGTTTGTATAACCGTTAAGTAGAATTATATCATTATTGTGTGGAAACATGAATAATGAAAGCAACCACTATCACGAATTTATCTTTTGAGTTAATTATTGAACAACTCTTAATCTAGGAATTCTTGTGCAAGTAATTCTTCCCATTACAATTCTCTCAATTTAATTTTACCTTTCAATAATATTGAAAAAACCCAGAATTCTTTGAATTGATTAGAACACTTCCACGTGAAACGACCTGGGTTGCACCCTATCTGCATTTTTTGTGTAATTTAGTTACTATAATATTTATAATTTGTTGCGAGTAGTGATAACTCGCATTAGATTTTAAGGCAAAGAATAGTTTTTTGGCCTGATTGAATTTAATGGAAGCCTCTGTCACATAAACTTGTGTTTTCATGTCATGTTATTTGTTATACAAGCTAGTAAATATTATACAAGGCAACAAAGAGGTTATTGATTTTGTGGCTAACTTAATTTTTGCTTGACATAAAGAAGCTAGAGGTTGAATATTATAAATGAATGTAGAAAAAATGGAGCTTGACACAGTGCCAAAGCTACAATTCAGGCCAATCATATTTTCTCATTGATATTAGTTCACACTCAGTCAACTATTATCATCCAATTTGACAGAATTTAATTTCAGTCATTGATATTAACAATACTGAATTCTTATATGCATGATTCATATTTGAAAATGCATTTATCTGTTAATATTTCAATCTAATTTTGTGTATCCACCACCAATTCCTTCTATTTCCATTTTTGTTTTTGGCCATGTAGATGAGAAGCATAGAACACAGAAGGTAATAGAAGGAGCACATATGGAGGAAAGAGAAAATGGAGTGATTGTGCCATCATGCAAGGTATTCCCCGCTCATTGTGCTATCATGAATGATTAGTTTCTCATCGCTCTTATTTTTATAAATCATGATTTTGAATTGAGGTTGTGATTACCTATAAGTGCTGATGATGATGCTTCGGTTTAGTTTCTGTGATTGTCAAAACTCAGTACACACTTTTATTATAATGGATACAGAAGTAGAACCATGGTGATAGGCATAATAGGTAGTCATGTTTAATGGTGATCAGTGATGGATTTAGCAGATGCTTTCTTATATTTGTGAATTAGTACACATTCAGTTCAAGCAATGAATGGATATTTTACTAAATTAACGAAAAGCGTTTGCTTTTTCATCATAACATGGCAATAATTTAGATAAAAATATCAGGCTTGAATAAGAAAACATGGATTAACAAAAATACGAAAAGTTCACTAATATTTGGAAATTTTAGAAATGTCGTATTTGGTTTTAAGTATGGAATTATTACTTTATTTTTATAATTTATTCCACTTGACCTTTGTTAAGGTTTATGCACAACATAGACCCTCTGAAAAATCAATTACTATGGTTTCTGTATTGGATTATAAAATAAATGTGAATTTTTTGAGCTAGACACTTGTTTGTATTATGGCTTGGTTGTAGTTTATGGTCTGTTGATGAGTTTTAAGACTTTTTTTGGTTCATTTGAAGTGGAGTTATTATGATTGATGTATTACTACTAGTCCTGAACTGATTTTTGTATGATGTCGGTGATGCTTTTGTGGTTCCTCCTTTCCCCTATCTTAGTAGTATTACTGTATCACATATATTCATTCATTTATTTGTTTGTTTGAAAAAGAAAAACTTGGATTGTGTGCAATTATATGGAGTCAAGTGAACCCGAACCACACATCAGGTCCTATATATTCATGGATCTTAGGAGATTCTATGTTAATGTTCTCTTAACAAATGTTGGAACTCCTTTTACTTATTTATGAATTTCTCCATCCTCTACATCATTCCATATTAAAGATAGATGGCAAAAATTTCTTTTCCCTATACTTGAAAGGTATATATTTCAAATAGAGAAGTTAGGAGCAGTTGGCCTACCAACTTATACAAGTTTCTCATCGAAGAGATTGAGAAGCTACAAACATCTTTGACAAAGCTTCTTTGTTACAAGATGTGTTAGCAAGGATCCCAAGGAAGCAGTAATATAGATATATTATTTTGGTTCATTTTATTTATTTTCCTAAATTTATAAATATGTCTTATCTATTTTTCATCTTGATAATTTTTCCCCACATGTTTTAAATATCTATTTTGTATATTCACTTAATGTTAGGGTGTCATTTTTTAGGTTACTTAGATCATACTTGGATGTATTAAATGAGATAAGGTAATGATTTTTTTTAGTTTTGCTTTAGTTGAATGAAGAAATTCTATAAATTGTTAGAATTTAATTTTGTGAAAAGAATATATATTTTTAATTGGCATGCAAATTATAGCAGTTTCAAATTGCCATAATTAATTTTTTTTAAAAATTCCACTGTGAATTGCAACGGTTTTCAATTCCATTTTTTCAAAAAAATTTCAATGTGAATTACGACGGTTTCAAACCGCTGTTTTATGGCATACATAAATTATGGTGGTCCCTGTAAGTTCCTTTGTAACCAATGTAATTTTCCTAATGGCATTGGTAATTATGGTGGTTTTGAAAATTGCTATTAATGTAAGAAATGGCGGTTAAAACCGTCGCACTGTGCCAAAAATTTTTTCCCTCTTTCTTGTAGGTATGTCAAAAATCCATGCTGGAGCATAGAAATCCATGTTGGAGCATGGGTCCAAAACTAAAGCCATGCTACAATGTAGGAACCCACACTATGGCGTGGGTTGCTATTAGAGTTATGATATTTTCACTTAAGCTATGCTCCAGTGTAGCTATAGCCACATTAGGCGATGCACGAACCTGACATATGGATTGAGCCTCTGTACTATTTTGGTAGTCCATGATTGGCACAAAAACCTAGGAAAATGCATTAGGAAGGGTGTGACATAAGTGGCATAATTTTGGGGAAGAGGAGGTTAGAGCATTGAGGACAAGAGGTTAAAGCTTTGAGAACTTGAGGAGGACCTCTCTTGGGATTGATTCTTCAACTCCTTGTGCATTTTTATTTGTTCATGGATTTTTCTCATCTTTCCTTCCTTTATGTTGCTGTTGTTTTATTTTTCATGACTTGTAACTAAATCCTCTTTGCTTAGGGTGATTTATGAACCTATATGTTTGATACTATGCTAATGTGAATCAATTTATGTCTTGCTCTTATTTGATGGTGAGCATTGTATTTGCATTTATTTATCTTAAATTGTTTGATCACCAATTTAAGATAATATATAAAGGTTATTACAAATTTGAGAAAATGAGTAAGAGCCATGCTATGAATGCAATGTCATGAATTGAATGACATTTGCAGATAGGCAAGTATGATTTATCTAGTATTTAAGGACTTTAGAATTAAATCACTTAGTTAGAATTAAGCATACTAAAAGATTAGGTGTTTAACTCCAATTGAGTAGCATTAGATGATCTTGAGAAATACTTTTTAATGAACATAGGGATTGTACCATCACTTAGTTGAATTTGAATAAGGCATATTAAAGTTTATATTGCATATTGTTTATACATAGCTGAAGTAAATCACCTAGCATTTTATTCCATCAACTCTCATATCCCAATTACATTGTTTAGCATTTTAACTTTTAAATTCCTTTCGATATTATCTCCTTTCAATTGTTCAACTTGCTATCAAATTAACAAGAATCGGTACTTGAATTATTCCTATGATATGACAACTCTCTCTTTTACTCTATTAATTGATGACCTACTATACTTGTTAGTATCACCCTTCTTTTGGAAGCGATCACCCTCGTAAACATGCGCAAAAATACTAAAAAAAATTAAAATTGAAATCATTATTGACGGATTTGCTTCCTATAATATATTTTAAAATTTAAGTTTTTTGCCTAAAGTATTAGAGGAAAATTTGCTAGTGATGTATAAAAGTGTGAAAAAATATTAAATTAATTAAAAACAAATTATTCTTAATTTTTAATCAATTATCTATATATAAATAAACTTGATAATAAGACATATAAGAAAAAGATAACAAATAAATCATAAATAGTACATATAAAAATTATCATAAATTAGAATTTATTTAATTATAATCTCCGTTTAATAGACCTTCTTCCAAAAAGTTAGGAGATCTCTGAAATATTTTAATCAATTGAAATTTTAATTAAATAGAGCTTCGTCTTTAAATTAATAAAATTTCAAAAGATAAAATCATTAAACTGGAACAAATTAAAAACCTTCTTTTGTTACAAAAACAAAGTAAAAACCTTAACATTTAATTGTTTAAATTTAATAATATAACTTTTTTATGTTTAATACATGGAATATTGAATGCTAACTATTCAGTTTATAGAGTCACACCTCATGTGCCCACCGTTTTATAACCTAATGGCCCCGTACTAGATTTGGTTTGTGAAAGCATACATGCAGAAACACAAAGTTCAGCTATGTCTGAATTTGTAGTTGATGTAGATCGAGTTTCTTCTTGAGATGCTTTTCTTAAAATGGAAATCCCTTTAATGTCTTTACCTAGTGGCCCCGTACTAGACATGGTTTGTGAAAGCATACATGCAGAAACACAAAGCTCAGCTATGTCTGAATTTGTAGTTGATGTAGATCAGTTTCTTCTTGAGATACTGTTCTTAAAATGGAAACCCCTTTAATTTCTTTACCTAGTGGCCCCGTACTAGATATGGCTTGTGAAAGCATATATGCACAAACACAAAACTCACAGCATAATATCTGAATGTGTGGTTGTTGTAGATTTTTTCTTGAGATGCCGTTTTCTTTGAGTAAAGTTTTGAATTTGAGTATTGAAGTTTGAAAATAAAAATTGGTATTCAGAAGGTTCTGATCTTATAATTTGCGAATTAAATTTAAATTAAAATAATAATGATACATATATAAAAAATTAATTAACTATTATTATGATTATCAAATCATAGTAAATTATTTTAAATGGTTACTTAAGACATTCATTAATTGGTGCTTTAAGAAAGGAATTAGCTTCGGAATGTATGTTTGTTGACATTAAAATGATCATCAAGGATCAAACAGGATCAAGATGGTCACATTATGTTAATCCATCCATGGCTCAAAAATCAGTGACAAGTTTGTAGTGCTGACTTTGGCTTGGTTTGATATGTAGTGATCCTGCTGTTCTTACTAGAAATGCACTAAGGGTACAAGTAGCTTCATTGTCCGTGCAAGCAGGGGTGAGGTACCAAAAACACTCTGATGCTCATTCAGGTAAATGAATGAGACATAAAGTGATAAAAGAATAGCATGTAATAAACTTGTGATACCTGAAGGTGTTGAGCCTCTTATATAGTGAGAGATGATTCTGATAAGTTAGAAGATAATCTTCCCTGAATAGGGAAATATTCCTGGGATGATTTAGTAGATATTAGATATATTTTGTATTTGTAGGAGATATGATATAATGTATAAGATATGATATAATAATAGGAGATAATTGTATAGATTTATTAACTCCGATTAAAGCACCAAAGGCGTCCTTGGGGTAAAATTCGTGGCCTGGTCTTTAACAACTTCTGGTGTTTTTTGGTTAAAACGCTTATGGCATTTTGGTTGATGTTGCTGCTAATGGAAACAAAAGACTTTTCAGGCTGTTTGGAACCCGCTGGACCTTAGCATCTTAGATCTTTTTTGTGGTTGGATGGAAATGATGCTCTTTTAACAAATGTTAATAGATTTCGGCAACATCTTTCTCTTTCTTCTAGTTGTGTGGTTTGTGGTGCTAATGATGAATCAGTGCTCCATGTCCTCGTGACTGTTCAGAGCAGAATCTTTGGATGAGCATTGAACCCAGGCTAAATCATGGTGAGTTTTTCAACAATCAACTTCAAGCTTGGTTAGAGAAGAACTTATTATCTCAGTCTCCTACCCTATAAGGGACCACTTGGCCCCTCTTATTTGCTACTCCTGTAATGTATTATGCAAAACAAGGAATTTATTTATCTTTGAAGGCAAGAATTTTACTCTCCAAGATTTATTGCCTAAATGTATCTGGCTATCTAAAGACTACTTTGCAGCTCATCAAATATTACTTTCTGCCAAGAAGAAGGTGTCAGAGTTCACTATTAGATAAGTGTGTTGAAACCACCTCCAGCTAATTTTTTGAAGATTAATTCGGATGGTTCTATTTTTAACCATCTTGAAGCTTCCTGGTGGCATCATGCGAGACCATCATGGTAATTTCATTCATGGTTTCAATGCAAATTTGGGAATATGTTCAATCACTCATGCTGAGCTTTGGGGCATGTATATGGGTCTGAAGCTAGCCTTGGCAACGGGCTATGGAAATGTTATTTTAGAGGTTGATTCTTTATGTGCAGTTTTGCTTTTTCAAAATGACATTCCTAATTCTCATGGTTGTAGATCACTAATTTATGCCATTCGTGATCTCGTTCTCATTCTTGGAATGTGCAGATTCATCATATCTTTAGAGAAGCTAATTATTTGCTGATGGCCTGGCCAAATATGGGCACAAGCTTCAATTTGGGATCACTATTTATGGCTCTCTTCCCTCTGTTATTTTTAGCTCCTTTTTGGCTGATTGTATGGGTATATCCCAGGAGGATTATTTCTGTGTAATTGTTTTTAACTGGGCTTTTTGCCCGAAGTTTATCAAAAATAAAAATAAAAATAGGAGGTAATCAGAAATGTGGAGAGATCCTGTATGAGAGGAGATATCCTCAACTAAATCTGGGGTAAATCCATGGGAGACCTGGTCACCTCGTGTCTGATCTTAATGTCTGAGCTCTCATAGTTTGGGCCGAGATGTTCGGACTATATTCTAGTCCAGTACACCTACTTATAAAAAGTAAAAATAATTTTTTTAAAGTAAACTCCCAAATTAGCCCGTGTTAATCTTAGCATCGAACAAGTTGATCCCTAACAATTGGAAATTACCTACTGGGTTCCTGACAATGTTAATTATCAACACCAAGTGGTCCCTGATGTTAAGTCTAACGGGATAATGTTGCATGTTAATAAATGCCTAAAAACCCTAGATTAGTCCCTTCCCCCACCCACCCCACCATACTCCCTCACCCCCACTACATTTACTCCTATACCTTAACTATCGACACCCCTTGCTCCACCTCTACTACCAAACACCCTTTCCCTCTCCCTCCTATAAAATCAATCCCTCTCTTCATCTTCATTTTCATAATCTATCTTCTTCGTCCTCAATTGCCCTCCTCAATTGTCCCAAGTTCTCTGGACTTTCTTTGGGAACATGATTTTGAAAAGCAAACAAAGGGGATTGAGGTAGCTAAGAGAGAGCTCAATGGCAAGAGAAGGAGAGGAAGGAAGATTGATGGTGCCTAAGGGTTGGTCTTGCAATGGCAATGGTTGATGGAGGACAATAGAGCTCATGGCTGAGAAAAGGATTCGAGAGGTGGTGGTTAATAGAGGAAGAGACAAGATAAGATGTGGCTATTGATGGAGTGTTGGTTGTTATTCTTTTCTTCTTTTTTTCTTATTTTCATTTGGGACTAGTTGTGGGTTTTGCTCCCTTTTTGGTTGAAACTCTTGGGTTGATGAAATTGATTGTCATTTTGGTCTCTATTATGGTTTAACTTGTATATGAGGACTAATTTTTGCGAAAAGGAAAGAAGAAGGGTGTTCGTGGCAGCTGGGGTGGGGACAATGGTGGTGCTGGTAAGGGTGGAGGTGGAGTAGGTGGGGCTGAGGGTTGTGGGAATGAGGGAGTATGGTAGGGTGGGTGGCAGGGACTAATATGGGGCTTTTGGGCATTTATTAACATATCACATCATCAGTCTATTAGACTTAATGTCAGGGACCACTTGGTATTGATAATTGACATTTTTAGGGACCAAGTAGGCAATTTCCAATTGTTAAGGACTAACTTGTCCGATGCTGAAATTATCATGGACTAACTTAGGGGTTTACTCTTTTTTTTAAATAGAGGAGTTAAAATCATAAGGTGTATTTACTCTTGGTTTTCAAAAACATAACATTTTATAGCGATATTTTTCACTTATTGTCCTGGACTAGAAATATGGGCCTAAAACCTCAGTAATCTCAGAGAACTTCATCAAGGGGTCCCACGACTTGCCCACGTGACATAATAACTCCTCAAGATTCTCCATCGATTTAGCCTAAAGAATTAAAGTGATTTTCAGATCTCTAGGTCAAACATACCTCCACCTCATAATCAGCATGTCTTGCTCTAAGAATTTTTATGCCTGGATACTATACATCTTGACATATTATTGTCATTACCATCATACCCCCAAAAACGAAGGTCAAAGATCATAGGGGAGCTTTTTGTAAACCTTTTCAACATCAAATCACTAGACACTCTGCCTTTTTAGGTTGAGTTTCTAGTAAAGCCCTGATCGATATCTTTGTTAGGCACTCCACCTTTTAGACCGAGTTTCTAGACAAGCCCTGGTCTTCATCCCTACCAGGCACTCCATCTTTTCAGGCCGAGTTTCTCAACAAACCTTGATCAGCATCACCACCACGCACTATGCCATCGTCACCTCCCAACCAAGCCATGCTACCATCTCCCAAGACATATCTTCATTATTCTCAGAATCATCTTATTCATAATTTGAAGATTTTTTATATGCAGGATATTCCCTTTTACATCTCATAAAGATTCTTTTTATGTAAGACATATCATTTCATCTAGGATTCAATTCATTTATGACCTAAATATTTTTCATGACATATCTATATCGGTTTTTTTATGACCTAAACACCAGGCCTTCTCCAACATTCACCACTAGCTAGAAGACACTCACCAAATAGTACCTCATCGACACCAAACATCATGTGCAAAATCAAAATGTCCTCAACCACGCTGAGGACGTTCCAGAGCACACACCACAATGCAAAGTCAGAATGTCCTCGAACCCATGCTAAGCATGTTCCAGAGCATAAACTAGCGTTCAATGTCAAAATGTCCTCGGACCAAAGTGTAATGCCAGAATGTCCTCGACCTACGCTGAGCACGTTCCAAGCACAAACCAACGTGCAATGTTAGAATGTCCACGGACCACACTGAGCATGTTCCAAAGCACAAACTAAAGTGCAACGTTAGAATGTCGTCAAACCCGCACTGAGCACGCTCAAGCACAAACCATAGTGTAGAGGAGAATGTCCTCGTCAAGTGAAAAGAAGACCTTTTCAATAAACAAGCATTGCAACTAGACGGGAATAACACGCAAAAGAAAAAATGAAAATTATGGGCGGACTCAATGAATAGCCACCTAGGTAGACTTACTCTATAGAATCACTAGTGGAGTATAACTTGAAATACAAGTAGAAAATGAAAAGCTACAACAGATTTACTAAAGACAACCAAAACATGGATCAAAATATCATAGAATATTGTCCAAATATTACAAGAATAAACAAAAATAACAAAGCTCATGGGTTATAGCAGATCATCTCCAAGTAATAACAGAGACCAGGGACCCCGTCCTCTTTATCATGGCTTAATCCCCAACATAGCTGAACTCTCAATCGATGAATTTAGGGAAAGGAAACTCCAAGCTCCAGAAGTTGGTGGCATTGGTAGTGTCCGGAAATCCTTGATCTCCCTAGCTCCAACCAAGGCAGACGAAGAGAGGAGAGTTGTTTCTAGTCTATTCAAGGATTACAAGATAGCAAAACAAAAAACATAGCAAGAAAAAGAAAAATATACAAAGTGCAGCAACTCAAATAGACTCACATCTCAAGCTATCCCCAGCACAACAAACAAGCTCACCACGTCGTTGGTTGCTCTTGCACCACTAGGACGAGCTCACCATCATCCCCTTGAGCGAAATAACCTACTCTCACGACCAAGTCTTGAAGAAAATCTACCAAGTTTAGAACGCAGCATAAGGGTTATACAACCCAACCTTAACTAGTGTCAGCTTCAGTATTTGGCTATTTGACTCAAACGGACTGACAACATCACTATTCTATCATAACTTAGAAGTACAAAAGTAAAGCAAATAGATCAAGCTCTTATATTGACCTCACGCTACCAAGTTGAAGTATAATACTCCTGAGACATCAATTCCCTTGCAATTGGGTCTCACCTAAAAGGAGGAGTAACACATGCATGCAAGCCAATGGCAACCTTATCATAAGCCGATGGTAAGCTCATCGCAAGCCGATGATGATTAACAAAGTTAGGACACCAAAGGCTCATCAACTAAACACCATTCAAATTCAAAAAACCAACTAGGTACTTTGTTGTTTCCTGCCAAGTCTCAACTGAACTAATGGACGATAATCCAATTGACATAAATCCTGCGTCTATATTTTGACCAGGCACTCGCTTCTTCAAGTCGAGTCATGCTAAAATACATCATTAAAACAAAGAAGCAAATAGTTTGGCAACAAACCCTAAAAGAATTCACCAAAGTCCTTAGCCAAAGAATACTTGGCTAAGCAGATTGAACACAAGGCAATCTAGTTAGGCATCTTGCCAATTCTAGACGAGTTATATCCAAAACCTTGGTGATGATTTGAGTAGGAACCATGTTTTTGCAAGCCAACTCCTAAGTTAGCAACTCAACGAGGAACCCCATGACCCTTGTCCAATTTAGCTAGGCATCTCGCTAATTCCAAATGAGCTATATCCAAAACCTGGTGATGATTTGAGTAGGAACATGTCTTTCCAGGCCAACTCATAAGTTAGCAACTCAACGAGGAACCCTATGACCCTTGTCCAATCCCTAAGTCAACAACTCGACTAGCTGATCTACCATGATGATTGAGCTACAAGAGCCCAAGGATCAGGTTTACAACCAATTGAACATAAGCACTAAAACTGCAATATTGTTAAAGGGCAAGAAGATCTCCTTTGTAAAAGGACCAACCACTCTATTTCTGACTTCACTAAAAAGTTGGTAAACGTGGAAGTCACCTCTCTCCTCCTATGGTCCCCTATGCCTACACAAAAAATGCTCAGATCTTCAAGCATGCAAGTTGAAGAAAGCTAACAAGCTCAAACAACAAAAGGCTTAGATATTAAGCTCAAAATAGAAAGTCTGAGTTAGCATCTAAAGTAGGCAATCTATCATTCCTGGGCCAGTTTAACAAAGCAAAGTTGATAACTTGACTAGACAACTCGTCATCCTCGATCGATTTCAACAATGAGGGCTTAACTTCATATTTAAACGCTAGATCTCCTACTGATAAACCGTAGGAAAATTTTCAAGCTCACAAATGAAGAGAAAAAGGAACATAAGACTCTACTTTAGATCTACATACTACTACCAAAGCAAGACCTTAGAGTAATTGATGAATCGGGGGCTTTAATCGCCTATTAACACAAGCAAGAACATGCCACATGACTAAACAATCATCCAACGCATACCATGTGAACATCCATAACTAGTACCACTTGGAGCCGAAGGTACATATTTGAGAGACCTCGATGGACTTAACACATAATTCGAAGCCAATTACCAAACTTAAGAGCTGCACCAAATCAAACTGAAACTACAGGCCACCAACTTGCCCCAATTAGTACAAGTTTGGGCCTTGACTCCCTCAAGTCGCCCTCAAACAACTGCAAAGCCATTCGAAATGGACCTAGAAATCACTTCAGGCAAAGAGATCAACACAAACATGATTGCAAAAAGACAACCCACCTAATCAATGGTTGAGGGCTCATCATTTTAACCTAATGTCTCATAAGCTAAAAATATATTTTTTAGCAAACTATAAATTTCAAGTTATCAAATAATTAAGATCATTATATTTTGTTTTTATTTAAGGGTTTTGATAACCCATTTTACCAAAATAAGATAATATATAAATATTTACAAATATATAGGGCTTCAAGTAAGCCAGTTGTAGAAAAATAATAAAAAAGTATTGAGCTCACTATCACTAGAGGTAAGCTTGCTCAAAAAGAAAAAGGCATTGAACTCGCCATCAATGATGGCTAGTTTATCAAAGGAAAAAAACATTTACCCACATTCACCAAATACCGCCATGCATCCAAAATAAACACAACATAAATTAAAAAATCTATACTTTTTTCATTATTCTAGCCATATATTAATATTCATTATCAAACTCCTATCACATTAACTATGATTAACTCTATTAGTGTTACATTTTTTTGATAAATCAAGGTTTAGGATGAGTAAAATAATTGTCCAAATCTAGGACAAAGACAAGTCTTCGAATTTATTGAACACTTGCAAAAATATTTACATATCACCTATTACTAAAATAATCCAGAAATTAAACTAAAGTCACAATAATTTTTTTATTAGGATGTAATTCATAGCAATGTATGTGTGAAAGATAAGTTCCTACACTAGGTGAGCCAACACTTTTTTTTTTATTAAAAGGAAAAACTCCCACAATCAACGAGTGGGAATAGAGTACAAAGGTATCAACCATGAGACCTAGCACAGTTGATAATTAGCTAGATTCCTTAAAAATTTAGTTAGATGTTCGATTCCTGATAGTGTGCATGGAGAGTGTTTCGTGGCTAGAGGCAAAACTCACGTCTATGAGCTCTATGCTTCAAAGATATTAGTCACTACTTCGCAGTGAATACCCTTGGTTTGCCTAAAAAAGTACAAAGATACCAAAATAATACCTCGAAAATCAATATTGCATAGTTACCTCTCTTGATATGTCATAATCCGCCTAGAACGTGATTGGCATGTGAGGGATTGGGTCCCACGGAAGCCTCTGGTAACGTGGCTGGCTAATATGCATAAGTAAATCAAATATATTCAAAATATCTCAAGTTTAACTAAATTTCATAATTCTGAAAATATTTCTAAAAACATAAATCCTGAATAAGAAACTCTGTAATAACCATAATCTGGGAAGCCAAACATAATTAAATAAATGCCTAAAATTTTGAAAATAATTAGAATGCATATCCAGAGATCCTGCCTACATAATTATTGGAGCACTACTAACTGACATAACCAATAGTAAGCTCCACTCCAAAGCGAAGCTCACCAAAAGAAGTTGTAGCACTACTATGGAGGATCCTATAGTGCAACTGAACCTATAGCTGTATTGTAGTGGAAGAAAAAGAAAGGGGTGAGTTCATCAAACTAGTGAGTGAGTCTCCACTCACAATCCACATGGGCAGGCAACAAAAATACATAACATATACAAGAAATTGTGTAAAGAATTTTATATATAATTACATATAATTGTACTTAAAACAATAATTTAACTAAATCCACGGCAATAACTAGTAGAGAAACATGAATTATTCTCTACATAAATATCTGGGCTGAATACCAGAATTTGAGGCAATAACTAATTTGATGGCACCTAACTAGGTCCTATAAATGGACACCACACTGGGTTCCTTACTGTGGGTGAGCTAGTCCTCTAATAGACCACTTAGTACCAACGTTAACGATTAATCCTAAGTCATTAACTCACTTAGGTTTCTCACTATTTATTGGCTAAAAACTAATAGCAACAAATTTCACTGCTCTTACTATTCATATAAAACTAGGATTCATGAAATTTTCTGCTAATAAAATAAATCTAAATCATACATACAACAAGTATGGTCCCATGAGTTTTCTAAAATAATAATTTGTCATGATAACTATAAAACAATAATTTTTTTAAAATTTCTATAATCCATAAAAGCATATTTCTTAGCATAAATCATTCTAAAATTTTATAAATAATTTATATAATCTGGGAAAAATAATAATAATGACCAAAAGTATGGCCATGTGCTTAAACCCACTCACCGTTGGTAGCTGGAGTGTGCTTCCATTAACAACTTGAATTTGGGGAGTTGGAATAACACTAGTAACTGCCAAAAAATATAATGAAAATATAAATAATTTGATTTTATCAACAAAACTGAGTTTGGGATGGTAGGAAAGAAGAATGTTGTGAGAAACTATGCCTGCAGTATCAAAACTCTCATATTAGATAAAAAGGGGAAAGATCTGGCTAAATTCCATGAAGATCACTTATTGGAAGAGATTAATTGCAGAAAATTAAGAGGGACCACGTTTTTATCTCTAGGGAAAAATCCTTAGGTGGTTAGAGTTCTTAAGAAAATATTTTAGAGTATTATGATGTGCCAAATATATACTAGTGGTATAAAATAAGAACATAAGGGGACAAGCTATGCACACGAAAATGCACTCCGCATAACTTGGTTAGTTTCAACATCCTGAGGTCTTTTTTTTTTTGTAATGAAGCTAAATAAAGAAGAATAGAAAGATAAAAAAGAAATGATCTCATATGAAGAACCCCAAAGGTATCTACCAAAAGAATGAGCTCTAAACCATTCAGAGGCCTATCCCAATGATGAATCACACTAAGAGGAGGCACAGTGCTTAGCAAGAAAATCCGCGACTTGGTTACTTTCGTTAAAAACATGAGAGATTGAACAATTCTAATCCCACTCTATAAAATTGCTGATGTCGCATAAAAAAGAAGTATACACATGAAAGGTAGAAGCAGCCAGCAAACACAAAATCTCCAAACAATCCACCTCACAAAAAACCTAGCGATAGCCAAGCTCCCAGGTAAGAGCCAAACCATAGTGCAAACCAAGAAGCTTAGCCCAAAGGTTGTCAGCTCTAGGAATATGGCCAGCACAACCAATAATCCAATTTCCATTGACACCACGAAGCACACCACCAAACCCAGTCGACTAGGATTACCCAACGAACTACCATTAGTATTTAATTTCACAAAGTTAAGAGGAGGAGGATGCTACCCAACCCACTTGACATTGGAAGGTCGCAGCCTATGCAAATTAAAAATCGAAATACACGTGTACACAAGTTGCCAAATGCAGCGCAATACTTGAGGCAAAACTAGCTTTTCCTTATTGAAAACCCATAAATTCCGATGCCGCCACACAACCCAAAGGGACAAGAGAAAGAGAATACCATGAGGCCCTTGAGCGTTGGTTCTCAACCAAGAATGGAAGTCCTATGAGAGAAAGTGAACCCACCTCCCTAGCCAAAGGGCAATCACGAAGGCAATGCAAAAGGGACTCCACAGTTATTGTACACCATGAACAGAGGGAAGAATTAGAAATTTCTCTATGATGCCGCAACTCATTGGTAGGGAAGCTGTCCCGCATAGCCAGCCAAATCAAGAAACAAACTTTAAAAGGCATTTTCAATTTCCAAATCCAACTCCAAGAAGGTTTCATACTGTTATCATGCTGAGAAGAAGTAAGCCAGTGATACCCAGGAAACCGTATAGCACCCAGAGAAAGCACCCTTCAGATCAAACAATCCTCATAGTCACCTCCCTAAGGAATAGGGGTCTCCCAAATTAAATATTGGACTTGAGAGTCAGAATAGTGTACAAGCCATTCAAATTCCAATCACCATTAACCCGCAGTCCTAAACCTCTAGGTGAGAATTCAAAATATGAACAAAATCAATCAGATTGCATAGAGGTCCTGGTCAAGACCAGGAGATGTATCAAAAGAAGGAAGCACCATCTCCCAATCTCAACCCAAACCCACCCTTGAGGATTTGCACCGTTTGCCACATTGTACGCCAAATTGGAGAAGAGCCAATAAGACGGCTCGCATTAAAAACCAATCGATGACCCAAATATTTGGATGAGAGCAGCTTGACCTACAACTTATCATCTTCATGAATTAAAGCCCAAACTAATTTGCCTAGGAGGGCAATGTTGGATTCTCTAGCCCTCTAGAGCCCAATCCCTCCATTGCTAATAGGCCGAGTAATAGTGTGCTAATTAACGAGATGAAACCCCCTCTCCATATTCCCTTTACTCCAAAGAGAATCCGAGTAGCTCTATTAAGAGCACCACAAAAAGAAGAAGAGGGCCAGAATGATTGCATGATATAAATAGGAGTATATGTCAAAATTGAGCAAGCCAAAGTCAATTTCCTGCATTATTCAAATTCTCAATGATAAAGTCAAAATCACTTCGTTTAGCCCTTCTATTAATCAAAGGGAATCCTAGATATTTCCCTAAATCTATAGTAAAACGAATAGAGGAAATACTAATAAGAATATCATGCCACATCCTAGTAACGAAGAGTACATACCTCTAGACTTAGAGATATTAATCTTCAAACTAGAGGAAGCACAAAAAACATCTATAATTTTCATAATCAACAAAACTTGAAGCGGAGACTTTAAAGAAAAGAAGCAAATCATCAGCAAAAAGCAAGTGAGAAATACAGGCCCACCTCTAAACAACCACACAGGCCTCCAAGGCTCCTTATTGACTTCCACATTAATAAGAGCACTAAGACCTTCATACAAAGAATGAACAGATAAAGGGACATAGGATCACCCTTGAAGACCCCTAGAAAGCCCAAAAGGAGGAAGAGAGAGTTGAGAAGAAGAAACACAAAACATGATCAAATTCACAATAGAAGCAAGAAACCCAAACGTGTTGAGAATAAAGCGGAGAAACCTCTAGCCCACTCTATCATAGGCCTTTTCAAGATCAATCTTGAAAGTCACAACCCTTTTCTTGCTTTTGAATTTCCTCATATAATGCATAATTTCCTAGGCAATAATAACATTATCCTAGGTACCTCGTCCAGGAACAAATCCACTCTGCATAGGACTCACAATGCGAGCCATGAAAGCCTGCATTCTATTAACAAGCACCTTGGTGATTAGCTTGTAGAGAACATCACACAAGCTAATAGGCCTAAAATCACTCATGCACACAGGTTGATCAACCTTAGGAATGAGCACTAGGAGAGTGTCAGCAACCTCGAGTCAAAGAAACCTTGGGAGAAAGCATTATTCACAAACCTCCAAACCTCATCATCCACTATATGCAGGAGTGCTTAAAAAAGAAAACATGAAACCTATCACTACCAGAAGCATTAAAAAACTTCATCTCACACAAAGCAAAAAAAACCTTCTCCTTAGAAAACTTTAGTCAAGTTGCTTATATCAGGACTCCACCTGAGAAAGGAGTATTATAAAAAAGAGACATCAATGGATGGCAAAGAAGAAAAAAGACCTTGATAGAAGGCTTTAGCCTCCACCCATAATCTATCTTCCTCCATACACCAAACCACATTATTAAGGAAAAGACCAGAAATATTATTTCTCTTATGCCTAAAAATAGTTTGAGCATGAAAAAAGGAAGTATTTCTATCACCCAATTTGACCCACTTTTCATTAGACTTCTGAAACCAGAAAACCTCTTCTTGACGCAAAACTTCTTGAAACTCTTATTGCAACTTAGTTAGAAGGATAAGTGAAACAACATTAACCCGTTCCAGCTTCTCTCGAATACCTTGTAACCTATTTTGGATTTCTTGTTTCCTCTTGAAAATGTTTCCAAAAATCTATTCATTAAAATTAAGAGAATCTCGCCTAACCAAATTCAGCTGAGAAGTAATAGAAGAGTGACCCTACCAGCATTCCTTACCACTTCCTCAAAATCCTTATGCCTTGTCCAAGCAGCCTCAAAATGAAAAGGGCTAGGGCTAAAAGAGAAGGGAAGCAACCTTGCGCTGTGCATAAGAATTGGTTGGTGGTCAAAACGGGTACAACAAAGAGTCTCCAAAAAAGTATCCAGGACCATACTACGCTAAGTGACATAAACCAAAGCACGATCAAGATATTTGGATAAAATATGATGACCTTGGACGTACGACACTAAGAAAATTTTGCTCCTGTTGCACCAATATCCATAAGGGAACACGCATCAAGAGCAACAGCAAACTTGTTAGCTCTAGAGTAAGAGAAAATACCCCCTTTAACTTCGTTAAGGAGCAAAACCTCATTAAAATCACCCATAAGAAGCCAAGGACCTTGAACAACACTGCGAAGCATCTCCAAATAACACTAGAGATCTTCAAGAGCGGACGGAGTAGGACTAGCATAAATCAGGACGGAAACCAAGAAGAGGAACCCGACCTATCTTCACGTATCCGTCCGCACTACCACCTCAACTACCTCAATGGACACCCCATCCTTACACATCACCCATACACCTCCCGCATGACCTCTAGCTTTAGAAATAGCCCCTGCAAAAAAACCTAAACGCCTCCAAAACGGCGAGCCCGTTCAAAGAGACAATAGGGCACAATGATTATAAAAATATCAAGCTTGTATTTTTGGACTAACTCCGCACAACCCTCTTACCCCTATATTCACGACTCCCTTAAGATTCTAGCTTATAATATTCATTAAAAAATAATGGAAATAAGAAGGAGCCCCAAACCACCAAGGTCTACATTGCCAGGCTCACCCATTAGAAGTTATTCCTTGATCAGAAGCTACAGAAGGTCCAGCATTCCTAGTCTCAAGCACCTTTTCTTTCCTAGTGTCATCATGGAGTGGAACCTTTTTGAAGGCTTGGGTGGTGTTTCCTAATAGACTAGCAATGCGCACTCTTTTATGCCTCGGTTTTGGCATAGGCGGTGACCTTGGCTTAGCATCTCCACAATTATCTTTACGCAGCATTCTTCCTCCAATGACCACCCCTGTTGGTTTCATGGTTTGGAATACAAACTTAGGTCCTGTTGGCATCTAGATTTTTGGGCCCAGGGCTGTACATCCCTATTCCCTTTTGAAAAGTGACGTGCCCCTTCCCTCCTGATTTACGTAGGTTCTGCATGATATTAGTTGTATCATGCACAAGCCTGCCTCCCTAAAACTTGCTTTCCTTTAAGATTTGCCCGATTCTTTTTATTTTTAACAACTCGCCAATCCTCGCCCTCCTTAGTTTCCTTATTTATAACTCGAGTCAGCTTTCTGATTTTTTGAGGAGTTTTGAATGTCCGTTGTACTAGAATTTCAAATTTTGTATTCCTCTCTACCAGGAGTGCCTTCCTCTCCTGTACTTACACCACTAGCATCCCTACAGTCCTTAGACATATGGCCATAGTGATGGCAGTGATTGCAAACAAGATTTAAGCTCTCAAAAACTACGTCATGATAGTGGTCCTGAATCCAATTCTCTTTACCACTGGTGCCATGAGGTCAATCTCAACATCTACCGTAGCATAATTCCCCGCTCCAGTTTCACGTCGTAAGATCAAAATGACAGGTCGTCCAATTGCTAAAGCAATGAACTTCAAAAGACGCTCATCATAATACGTAAAATTAAGGGCGCAAAACCGTATCCACACCATTGCCCTCCCAAAACAAAGCTCATTAGGATTAAAATCAGAGTCCAGGTCTTGACTGCAAGATAGCTGCCATTGATCATCCAAGGCCCTTCAGAGATCACCTTAGTCCTATCTTCTAACATATCAAATTTCACCATAAAGTATCCATTGCCTGCAGACATAATGTCAAAACCCTCTTTGAGCTTCCAAAGCGCCTTAACACGCCTTGAATTATGGCAAACCCAGGATTATTTCCCAACACCTTAATCACCAATGCATCATGCCATGGCAACGAAACCTCCTCAATGATAGAATTCTCAAACATGACCCTCGGTTTCATCCTGTCTCCCTCTTCAAATTCCACCTTAGCAAGCTTCTACTCCGTCAAATCTCCTAAAAAATGCTTTTCCACCAGCTTTGAACCTCCCATAAGCTTATCACGAAAGGATACTTTTGTACCCCTTGGACTACTCCCCTTTCAACCCTCTGTCTCCAGTCACTCATCCTTACTTGTGTTTCTCCCTCACTTTCAAAACTTGATATGCAAGCTCCCTTATAGATTTGAAAAATAGAAACCACACAGACGAAATCGAAAAGCAACTAGAAAACGAAAGAGATGATCAAATCAGAGAAAGCCAACGATAGAGCATAGTGAGAAACAGATGGCAATAGATCTGTTTGACAGAGAAACAAGTTTTAAAAGACCGAATCTCATCTATAAAATAGTGTCAGCTGAGAGCGATGGCGGCTAGAGGTTTCTTCTTGGCGGCTCAGGAGGATTTCGTGACCAAAAAAAAAGAAGACTTGCAACGATAGAGCTCTGCACTGAGCCAAATACTCGTATGGCTATCACAGGAACTCAATGCATGACTCATTCGATCTCCAGTCACACTTCAAGAGTGTTTACAAAGCAATGGTGGTGCTTACTCCTGCCTCCGAAGGCCTTGCGAGATGGAGATGGCATAGGCGTAAGGGATCAACGTTGGTCGAGGCAAAGGAAGACGGGATAGCACCAAGTTGTCAGGAGAGGAGACGGAGGTGGCACCGACATCGTCAACATTCTGGATGGGTTCTTCTCTCTCTTCTTCCAACATCCTGAGGTCTATAATAATAATAATAATAATATTAAAATGTCAACTGTGCAACACGTTCATATATATGATAATATTATTAAAAGAACAACCGTGAGACACGTTCTTCTATATATATATATATATATATATATAAATGACAACCATGCAGCACGTGCTTGTGCATATATATAATATTAATAATGACACCAATTAATAATAATAATAATAATTCAGATATTAATAAATTTCGTATTTGAAATATTATATGATATCCAAAGTACCTATACCTGCTAAACAGTATCTTTATATGACTATTTGAGCCAACACTTATTAACCAATTTGTGTTACGTTAAAGGATTGAGTGGTGTTATTTTTACTCACAATTTGTGATATATCATATCGACACATTCCCTTCTTCCTTTGAATGAGATGTGGGACCCAAATTAAGTGGGGTCTACAACCCATCAAAAGATAGAGATGGAAGTGTGCTGACATACTGTCTCATACACAATTTGTGAGTACAAATAATATATATATATCATCTATTTAAATTTGTTATTGATTCCTACTCAATCTTTGAAATAGATAGATGATTAGGTAATTTCTAAAAATATTTATAAATCTCTATATTAATACACAATGAGTCAGATAAGACTGCTCTTTGTTAAAAAAAAAAGTGCATTTTATTAAAAGGCATGAATAAAAAATTCAGGCAAATGCATAATTTTTTGAAAAATTAAAACAACTAGCTTCTAATTTTTATTAAAAAAATAATAAAAGTTAATTTTACAAAACTTAAACATACCTAAAATCATTCGCAAAATTTATTAACGTTATAGTATATCAATTAAAATATTCTTAACCCTGTAAAAATATTTATAATATACTAAACAAATTATGAATAATACTGTGACTTCGTATTCATTTGAGTCTTGATGTACTACTATATAATGCGTTTATCTAACCAGGACCCTAAAAGCACTAATTAAAGAATTAAAAAAGGAAAACTTTGTATTTGGAAGATAATGATTTATGTTTTTAATGTATAAGTCCCACTAAAAACTTTTAAAATTTTCTCTTTTAGATATCCTTAATCATTGCTCTTAGGATAGTGGCAAGCAAAACCTTATATTATAATCTCTTGTTTCTTGTGTTAAACAAGTTAAAAATCAATCTTTATATTTTTCAGATGAACCTAGGGTATCTACTCTCAAAAATAGTGACTAATCCCATCTAAGTGTAGAGCTCATAAACATAGGTTTTGTCTCTGATGAAAACCTCTCCATACACATCGTCATTAATGAACCTTGACTAATTTTTAAGAAACAGCTAGCTACCAACTAAAAATCAATCCTTATATGACTATTTTTCTCCTAATTTTTAACTCTTTTAATATAAATTAAAAGTTTTTACTAATTAGTATCCTTAGGTACTAGTTAAAATTTCTGAAAGAAGTAAGTTTATAAATTTATGAATAGACCCAACACTTTAAAAAGTTAAAATACACTTTCCAGTACAAAAACTTATCTTTTCTGAATCTTTAACTAGTATTAGGGCACAGAAGTATTTGGAAAAATCTTACTGAAAGATTAAATAGAACAATCAAAAGAGAGCCTAATCAACTGAAAGAACAATTCTATAAAGTAAAATTGTCATTAAAACGAAAAAATGAAGAAGATATCTGCCATTAAATAATTGGATAAGATGGCCATACAATTCACTTTACTATTAATCAAAGTCACCTCAAAGAATTTAATTAATTTAGCCAAGTGACAACGATCTACAAACAATAATCATTGCTTTCTCTGAGGGGCGAGTAGCATTATTGGGATTCACCCAATCACCAGAGATTTCTGAATCGCAGTGGGAAGCACGTGGATCATGCATGAGTTATCACATCTAGCCAAAGAAAACAACGTGGATGGTACCAATGAATGTTGTTATCAAACTGAGAAATGAGTCGGTTGGGCGGAGCCCATGCAGATTGGCCGCAGCTGCTATGCATGTGTAGCAAGCAAACATAGGCATATGCCACAACCTAAAACAGAAAGAAAACAAGGGCCAAAATAAAGGTTAATACTATAAAATTCATTAAAATAGTTTTTTCACCCAAAAAATATATTAATTACACAAACGCTGGGACTGACCCTTAGTTACGGAATATGAACATTTAGCATATCTACAGGAAATTTTTATAAGTTACAGCAATTCATTTAAGCTTAGAAATTGCTATAATTTACACTGATTTTTAGGCTTAATGGAACCGCTGTAACTTATAACGATTTCCAGTTTAAATTGCCTATAAATGCAGAATCAATGAAAGTGGTCCACAAACGAGTCATTTTAAAAAACTTTCCTTTTTTTCACAATCTCTGGTCTAAAGTGTTGTTGTGAAGTAGTTGAAATGGCGAGAACAATCTTTACTGCCTTGATGACTTGACCCACACTATGGAAAAGCAGAAGGAAAAGGTAATTTTTTTCATATCTAATATTATTTTAAAAATGAAGTTTTATAAACTTAATTTATTTTACTAGATAGTAGTATATAGGATTTGCAATTAGGGTTTAGGGTTTGGTTAATGTTTGCAATTAGATAGTAATTATAGTGGTAGGATTTAGGGTTTGTAATTAGGGTTTAGGGTTTGGCTAGGGCTTGTAATTAGGTAATAATTGTATAAGTAGGATTTATGATTCAATTTGATAAAATTTAGGGCTTTAAAAGTTGTAATTAGTATATAGAGATGATTAATTAGATGTAGGGATAAATATTTAGGGTGTTTTGTTAATTAGATTTATTTATTGGATTTATTGCTTTGACAATTAGATTTAGGTAAATATTTAGGTTGGTTTTGCTACAAATTACGATAATTTATGTGCATAATAATTAAGTTAGTTTATGTTAGTACATTCTTTAATAATTAGTAAAGTCATTTTTACATAAGCTTAATAATTATTTAGCGTGATATCTAAGTATTTTATTTTTTTACAAATTCATATAGCCTGATCGAGTGTTGCATCCTAGGCGTGTTGGGCTTGTGACGCCTACACATCCCTCAAGCAGCCATATCTGGAGGCACTTAGGTTTTGGATTAGTCATTTCAAGTATGATAGAGTTCTATGTAGTGCTCTTGTTGAAAGATGGTGCTCGGAGACATATACCTTTCACCTTCCTTAGAGAGTGCATCATCACCCTTAAGGATGTGGCATTTCATCTAGGGCTCTGGGTCAATAGGTTTCTTGTTAGCTGTTGCATATGTGGGTAGCAGCAGCACTTCGAGAGACATATAGGTGATGTGTGGGGAGTTGCTAGGAGTTGTACCACCTGTTGGATAGAGTTTAGGTTCTATGGTAAACCTGCGTGGTTTGAGTGAACATTTCCTCCAGAGTATGATTTGTCATAGCAGCACACTCGAACCTACATAATTTAGCTAATTGGTCAATTTTTGTTATGACCTTCAAATCTACCTCCTGAGTTCACATGAAATGGTTGCAATTGTTGTGATAATTTGACTTCTGCGGGCTTTCAGCTAAGGTTCTACATGTTGGCGGCCTTGAATCGACACTTGTGTCGAGCGACCCATCATGAGGTGACAGAGCTTGGAGGTTGTGCCAAGTTATTGTTGTCGTGGGCATATTACGGATCCTGCTACTTCAACTGATTGGACATTATAAGGTCAATTGGCCCCTAGCTGGCATATAAGGTCAAGTGGGCTCTACCAAATCCCAAGTTACTATGTTATATATTTTTTTCATGTTACATTTATCCCTTCACATTATGGCTATGGACTATTGTGTTTAGGTGGGCAGGACTATCGAAGAGGAAAGATCTAGATAGGCCTCAATTACTGCATATGAGATCACTCATTGAAGCCATCACTATTGATGGGGCAAGTTTTTTTCTTTACTTCAAAAATTAGGTTGTGTCTATGATAGGTTTAACTTTAGAGTTTTCTAAAAAAATTATTTTAAATTATTGCAATTTGTATGGACTCTGTACACAGATCCAGGTATTGCCTGTTATATATGACTCCTCAATGGGTGATGGGTGAGGCTGCCATTTGGGCATGTGCCACTGCATTGATATGCTTTGAGATTGTGGGGCATAACGTGGATTGTGTCATCTGCCAGTTGCGGGTAGCAACATATTTCACAAGAGCTTGTCAACCATGCTACCGGGGGGATAACTTTGTATTTATTGTTATTTGTTTTTGAGTTATGTATTTATGGACTTGTGTATTTGTAGACTTATGTATTTATGCACTATTGGTCATTGTTATGGATTTATGCTTTTGGCAACACTGCCAAATCATATGTATAAAATAGTACATGGTTAAACATACTATAAAAAATGCAATAGATAGCTAAAAGTAATATAGAAATACATAACTAATTAGTTGATTCATCTTGAGGACGAAACAGTTCCTCTAGAAGATGAAGCATGAAAGGATGGATGTGTGCGTCTAGTGTGACACTCCTGCCTAAACATCCTACATCACTTTTTGGGACTCATCTCAACCTACTCCATTTCGTTTCAAATCCTTGTTGAAACTAGATGCCTAGAACATCATCTAAGAGCTGGATTTGGCTATAACTTAAACCCGTAGTACTCAGGCTAGGCTTGTTCATGTCCAAGGGCTGGGAACTCTAATTTGTAGACATCAAAGACAAACAAAAGACTGTAAACTTCATCTGTAAATGAGACCCAATCAATGTAAATAACTCCACAACTTGCGAGTACATGATGACACGGGCAATAAAATGCTTGAGAATATCCATAATCACAAGGGCTTTGTGTTAAATCCACCTTCTAACTTTGTCTACTCCTACTTCCATATCACTAGTTCTCATAAACCATGAACATTGTATCCCCTCAATCCATCATAACAACATGCATGCTGCCTACACCCCCTTTATTGATATTAATGGTTTGCTTTAGAGCCTACCATTTTCTCCGGCAAGTTAGGCCTAGGTTGATCTCCCATTTTTCACAAACAATTTAGCAAGATGAAAGTAGGTGCACCTTACTATTAGCGTAAAAGGAAGATTTCGAGTGCGCTCAATGATAGCATTGATGCACTTTGACAAATTAGTGATCATATGGCCATATCAACAACCCTCATCAACATCATGTGTCCATTTTCATGTGGAATTTGCTCAGCTCATTCAGCCATGGCTGGATTCTCAGTCATCTACTAGTCAATGTAGTATAGATAATTTTTGTGGGCCTTCACATATGCCTCATTGACAAGCAACTTTTTAGTGTCTTTGCTCTTGAATCGAAGCAAAAAGTTTGAGGTGATTTGGCGAATCAGAATGTGTTATATGCCCATGGAGGGAGCCAAGAATTATTCATCCAAAGTACCTTTGATAAACCGTGTTTGTCATAAATTACAATGGCCTCTTATGGTGTCACATGTCATCAAAGGTTTATGAGGAATAAATATCATGCCTCCTGTGTTTCCCCTCTATCAGGCAAATACAATAAGCAAAATGTTTGAGTTGCTATCTTAGGCAATTGCCACCAACAAAGTGCCGTGTACTTGCCATACAAATGAGTGCCAGCAATCGAAACCAGTAGTTTGTAATATTTGAAAGTTTCTACACAGAGGGAAATGTCCAAAATAGACGATGGAACATCACACATCTACGATCATTAACATCATCCACATAGTAAAGCTGAGTAATCAACTGCACATGTAACCCTGAGCAAATTTCATGGTTTCATATCATTAGGTAAATTGCATATAAATGAAATATTATGTCCAGATAAATGAAATACAGGTATACCTAGCACATAGTTATAAACCTTGAAGCCATCTTGGAAGCTCATTATAAGAGTCTTCTCAGCGCCATATATCTGAGCAATAACCTTTTGTTTGGCCAACCACACTTTCCCATACATTGTCCTACACCTAAAACGAGCTTCCATGTCTCGCTTGCAACACTTAGATGGATATTGTCATATCTGCTTCCACCGTGGGGAGCATGCAGGAACACATGACATTACTATCTAATTGGTGATAGTGTCGTGATTGGGAGACACATGTGTACGACCCATTATACTTGTGAACAAGCCACAATTTCTTTCTTCAGCTATATGACATATAGCCCAATCACACCCATTGCCAAATTTCACATACCTACCATGATAAATTCCGTGGTTTGACTCTTGAACTCTGAACTCATAAGATCTTTGGATGTTGTAATTTCTAACAGCAAACATTACAGTATCCTTGTCGCAAAATAGTTGCCTGATATGAAACTCTCTTTGCCATTCAAATTCCAAAGCTCCACCAACGGCACCACATCCACCACCTAAATCACCACGGTTCCTGGAAGATTTGTTGGACGCATTGCTTCTAAAGTCAATGATGAATAGTGACTAGGCCAATCTTGAGGAATAGCCTAGGACTAAGACTTGCTCCCTTGACCTCAAGTAACATGCTCTGTCTCCTCATCTAAGCCTCCATTGATGCCAACTAGCACTAACACTAACTCATCCTCATCCTCGTCAGCACCTAGATCTACTTCAGACCAGCACTAGCCCTAATGCCTCTCCAGTTGAGGCAATGCTACGGAACTTATTCTCTAAGTTGTGCAAGACTAAGATGTTTATTAGGATCTATAGACTCCTCAAAAGTTAGGGAACGTTAAGGCATTTCAAAAGTTAGAGATCATTGTGCTCCTTTGAATACCAGTGCAACTTGAGATGTTAAGCTCCCTGATATGCCTGGTTAAGAAACAGATCCCCAAAGCGTTGAAGTAACACTCTTCTAGGATAACTAACACCTCCATGATCCAAACTTCTAGAAACCTCACCTCAACATCATTGGTTACTCGGAATTTTCTATAGTTGATAATGCCTTGCCCAACTGTTAAGGGCAAGCTATAAAATAACTTTTTAATTTTCATGTGTGGCTACTTCAACTTATAGTTTTTTTTTCTTCAACTACAAAAAAAGTGATAGATGGATAAAAAAAACAACACAAGTTGCACTCTTACTCACAAATGTGTTCCCTCCTTGTAGTGATACTCCTCCCTCTAACAATGAATATACATGTAATACTTCTTAGCCATTGTTCTCTTACACAAACTGAATGACAACACAGGAAGATGAAATAATGGAAGGAGAAACACTCAAGTAACATCACTCAAGCTAGATATTGTGTTTTATAGCTAAATTAACTTGAAATCGTCACAACTTACAACAATGCCATTATAACTAGAAATTGCTATAAGTTATAGTGATTTCTCGTTAATATATACCCTATATAAAGCAAGCTTTGAAAATTGGTAATTAAATATTCAATTTGGTATTTACGTAAATAATGCATTTTTCATTTTAGAAGCATGAAAAGCCCTCATTAAAATTAATATTATATGTTGTTTAAATAATACTATATTGTATAAAATAATATTATTGTCAATTATAATAATTTCAATTGTTTATTAATTTATTGTTATTCATAAATATAATTTATATTAAATGTTAGATAACTTTTTTTTCAAACCGATATAAATCAATATTGCATTCAATTTTTTTATCCAAATTAATTGGACATCACAATATTAGAGCATATTGTTTAAATACAAGAAAACTTATGATCACTATTTATGTTATTGAATTGCGTCTATTTTGGAGGGAAGGCTTAGCCCATCAACTTATTTGACATAGTAAGAATTACCTTCTCCTAATCGTAATCATAAATAGGCGTTAGATTACTTCATATTTATTATACAACTCAAACCCGATCTATTTATGAGAAAGGAGGAATTATCTCTCCTTAATTATAGTTATTAGAAATTTTGTTATAGGAATAAAAAAAGGAAATTTTTTTTAAACAGTTAATTAGCATTTTAATACTTCATTTATTCCTTATTAAAGTATCAAATTGATTCAGCTTCCCACGATCACTATTAATAAGGAATTGAGAGAATACTTATACAATCATGATGATTGAGCCACCTTCAGTGGAACTTGATTATCCATTAAGAGTGCTATTTAACATTCAAAAGTAAATGTTTTAGGGTTTATCTAACTAGTGTCGAACATTATTTAAGAAAGCAAAGAAAGAAACTTTGATATTGGGAAGATGAGATTTTGTATTTTCAAAGCATGATGAGATCTATTAAAAAGTTTTACAATTGGCTTGTTTTGATATCCTTAACTTGTATCGTTAGGGTACTTGTTAGCCAAATCCCATGTTTTATTGAGATTTTTACTTTTTTACTATTAAATGTGATGAATAGATAGAGTGAATGAAGACTATATCATATTCAACAGTAATAACATGAGTGTGCCAATGAAATACTCATTTTTAAATATTAAAATAATATTTTTAATTATTTATTGCAGATCACGAAGTATTCTATAGGAATAGCATGCGCACGGATGAAAGCGCAAATACCGACGGCATTTGATAGCCGTATTTAAGGACTAGAACTTATCTTGTTGGACCTTGGGAACACTCTAGGAATGGGACTCTTTATAATTTTTATCATAAAATTTGATAGTATAAAGTTTTATAATAAATAATTCATATCATATAATACTTTGCATGATATTACATAAGATATTATAATATATAATATTATTTTTTAAGAAAATTAAATAAAAAATAATAATAATAATGTAATAACTGTATTAATTATTTAAATATAAATTTTGAAAATTGTATATTTTATTATTTGAATATTTATTAATTTAAATTGTCTATTTTCAAAACTTAATAAACTCTATCTTTGAAAATTTAAATTTATATAAAATATTATATTATTTATTTCAATATTTTTATGACTTTTGATTTTTAAAATAAATCATAAAAATGTACATTACTTTCCTTAACATCACCATGATTTGGTTAGAGATTTCGTAAATGTTTTTGTTGAAGTATTAGCATTCATCCACGGAATTGTGACGGCCTCATTTTTATTTGACACAAATCCTGATTGTGGTGTCTCGTTGGTTTACGGAGCCAAATCGGTATCAATTTCAATACCGATCGCGCCCACTGCACATTGGCACCCCTAGTTTATCTTTTTCCGTTTTATTTGTGTGGCTTAACTTTTAAAAATCAATGCAGAAATTCAAACTTTCATGAGAAATAAATAACGAATTATGAATATAATTTTTAAAAATATTCATGGTCAAGATTATAAATCCTCTAATACTTTCACTGAGCAATCTAAATAAGAAAAATTCGTCTTATTTTAAAATCTGGAAACAAATTTAATTTAAGCATCAAGCAAGAGGTTATAATAATATGTAAAAATGGCTTACAAAAAAAATCATGGATAAAAGTTGAACTCATTTTCTTAAATTGCTCGATACAGCCTCGTTAGCTAATCCTCGTCGCTCTAAAATGGCTAACTTGAGTAAAATGGCTAACCCTCCTCGTTAGCTAACCCTCCTCGCTCTAAAATGGCTAACTAGAGTAAATCTCCAATTTGGTTCTCTATGAAACAAATTAGTCCCTCAAAAAGGAAAATATTAATTTTAATCCTTCATAATTAAAAATATAGGACGAATTAATCCATTCTCAATATTTCAATGTTAAGTATAATTTGTAATTTTTGATAGGGACCAATTTAATTTGTTTTTACAAATCATTAGGGATCAATTTATCTTATTTTAATCATAAGGAACTAAAAATGATATTTCTTTTCTTAATAAACTAATTTGTCCAACATTATTTTTATAAAAGATCAAATTGAGTTTTTACTATTTTAATCTAAGGTATTCTCTACTAGTGAATAATCCTTTGAAGTATAGAGTTTTTATAAAGAGATAAATCTTTGTCTACAAAATCATTTTCATATATTATCGGAGTTGAAACCTCTTAAATAACTAAACTAGCTATTACTGTCTAAGATCTCATGATTATTAAATAAATCAATCTTTTTTGGTCGAAATTAAATAAATTAATTTAAATATACGTAATTTGAAATTATGATCTAACGACTTTACATACTGATGATTACTTCCAGTGTCAGACGGGCCGACCCTATAACGCAATCAATTTACATAAGAGTTCCAACACGTAAATAGCGTACAAAAAGCCGAAATTTGCGTCTAATTCAAATTGTGCGGGTTCTCTGAGAAGGAGAAGAACACAAAGTGGAACGCATGCAGTGACGTATATTAGGTGACGCATAAAAGATAGATTTGATGACGTGTGTTGAACCCGTGGCCTGAGGTAATAGCTGACAAAATAGTAGTGACGTGCATATAAAAGATATTAAAGGTGCAGTTGTATTGTATGGTCAAGACTCAAGAGATGAGTTGTTTGTGGCTGACCATTTTATCCTGCACCTTCGAGTCAAGGGTCCTGCGTGCTTGTCCTTTTGAATACTATGTACTATACTCCATTAATTAAGATTTTTATTACATTGACTTTTTTAACTAGTTTAAGTTTGAGATTACAACTTCTCTTTCTCCTTCTCTATCATCAAGCTGGCTCAGTCCATCCTCACCTGCCGTATTCATCTGTGTAAGATTTAGTCAATCATGCCCTTTTCCTTGCCGAATCACCATTTTTTCCTCCCCACACCAAACAACACGTTTTTTTTTTTTGTCATTCATACCAAATCTCTTTGAACAAAATGTAGGAATCTGATATCAATGGAGATTATCTTTGCCCGTAGTCATAAATCCAATTGACATCAATAGAAATTTGTTCACAGTAACATGTCGCAGCCTGGCAGGACTAATTTAAAAACATTTTGTTTGTAGAAACTAAATTGAAAATCAAAATTATATTTAAAAAAAAAAAAACTACACACTCACATATCGTTAATATACACCTCACTCTTATGTCGTCACCAGTTACTTTAGCTTCAGTATACGTCACATCATCGTCAACTTTGACATATAACCTATTTGAGACAGAAACTAAACATATCAATAAATATAAATAATAACAAATAAATGACGCATCATAAACGACTCCACCGGGGATCGAACCTGGAATCTCTGGTTCCATAGACCAGTGCCTTATCCATTGGGTCATGGAGTCATGTGTATTGCGAAATTATACAGCTGTCAATTTTACTGTTTATCACAGGACTTATTTATGTTAAAAATAGCTTCTTTTATAATATATGTCTTTTTAAAAATATAATATAATACGTTTAATAAACATTGATAAATCTAATTCTAATATTCAAGTTATTTTACATATATTAAGAAAACTTTCATTAAACGTTATTTCTTAGCATCTTGATTATAAGCAAAAGCTTATTATTTTTAAATTATAATATTTTATCAAATTAACTCTAGATATTAAATATATCATATAATATGAATTGGTTATATCACAATTATTTTTTATTAATTATTCTATGCTCCTACAAATTTGTTTTATGGGAAATTGATCCAATTCATCCACCAAAAACTAATTTAAGCTGTCTAATGAACCAAGTTAACTAGAGGTGTCAAATAAACTTATCCACCCTATTAAGCCCTAACCCACATGTGGCCAAAAGTCCACGCTTGTAAAAAAAAAAATTATAGGACCAAAAGTCTATATGGGCTAAGTGGGCCAAGGTTAGTCCATGGGCTTTACGCCATCCCACCTCCAAAAATTATAAATTTTCTAAACCTTTTTAATTGGCTGGCTCTAGCCTTGATCCACATATGAGCTACCCTAACCGATCTCAAGTTATTCCTAGCCTAACTATGCAGGACAAGACTAGTCCATACATGGGCCAAAGCTAGGACAAGCCCTTTTTTTTTAAACAAAATTGTAAAATATAACTCTTTTGTAAGTGGGGTTGACCTGGCCTACTAAGCCTATGTGAGCTTTTTGGCTCTGTGGGGGGTTTTTGGCCCTAATGTATCTAGTTAGGGCCTAATATGAGGTGGGCTAGCCATGAATTGAATAACCCTATTAGTGTGGGCCAAATTGACCCTCTAATTAGAATTCTAGCCTATTAATTAGCACTACTTCCTTGTGAGATAACCAAGTTGCACACCATTATGCTAGTGTTCTAGTGTAGCTCGATTTGCGAATTCATTTTTCCCTTTAAATTTGGTTTAGATAGCTCTCTACCAACCATGCTACTCCTGGAGATTCACCAAATGATACATGAGAAGCAGAACCTCCAGAGCTAAAATCATAGTCTTCTAGAACAACAAAGATCTCCATGATTCGATCCTCTAGAAATTCGAGCTTGAAATTTAAACATGAGTCTCATTTTATTATCGCTGGAATCAGAAAACTTTTACACTTGACCATACCATCCCCAAATGCTATGAATACCCTATAAAGGATCTGGCTAATCTATTTGTGAGGACTTATGCTCTAATATTTTTCTTTGCTACTCTAAAAAACTAATAAATGGACTAACAATCACACAAATTGAATTCTGACTACAAAATGTCACTCCTTCATTTGTATCTTCAATTTTTCCACCACGGTGATCAAGTATGAAACACTCAGCCATTTTCTCACAGAAACAACTAAAGAGAATGAATGCATATATGCAAGTGATCTGAGCTTGTGAAGTGCAGTGAACTTTCGAGTATAAAAAACAATCACTAAATACGTAAGGATCATGGACACATTAAATTTCTAAAGAATATGCTAGGACTCTCGCATATTCAAAACAACACGAATACAAGGGACTTATGCATATTGAAAATGCACATGAATACGAATGGGCCAGCATATTCATGTTATTTTTAATACGCTAGGAGCCCTAATTTATTCGCCTATGTATTAAAATGGACCAGATTTGTTGCAAATGTTTAATTGATTTATATGTGTAAATAATATTTTTTTTATTTTATATGGGTATTTTATATGGGTGAAAATTCCTAAAATCAGTGGCAACAATTTCATAAAGGCCACTATACCACTAATGTGTCAACTCATGAAAAACACCCTTATCAAAGTCCCTAATCAATCAAAGCAATTGAAATGAGATATGAGAACCACTCATGCTTCAACTCATGAAAAACAACTTTATCAAATTTCCAATCAATCAAACCAATTAAGATGAGACATGAGAACCACTCATGAAAAACACCCTTATCAAAGTCCCTAATCAATCAGAGCACTAAAGATGAGATATAGGTGTCAAGAAGTGGAAACAACCCACATGTGAACTCTTAGCCAGGATTATGTACGGTGGAAGTAGCAAATATAAAAAGATGATAACTAATTAATAGAGGGATTTAATTTTAATGAACTGAAAATGTCAAAAAAATTTACATAACTATCCAATTATATAATATCACATTAGCAAATATAATTAACTATTGTTCATACTACATGAAAAGTTATTCAAATAGAGTGACTTAATTAGATGACATCATAAAACACTTTTATCATGTCAATACATAAAAATTAAACCATGCTATATTAGTTTAGGAGATTAACACAAGGAATGACTATTGCCACACCCTTTTAGTTATTACCACTCTCACCTTTATTAATTTGTATTTAAATTCACTAAAATACCCATCTTTTGTTATATTCCAAAGAACATATAATTAACACTAATTAATTTTTTACAGTAATGATAAAGTGAATATTAGGAATACTCAAATGATCATTGCTTGTTAACGAGTGATTATCTATTTTTAATGTGTGGTTGTCAATTGTAAATAAATGGCTATTCCTCAAATTGAGTGACTAATATGTTAAAAATTTGGATTGGAATTTGGATTATCATTATTGCGACAAATAAATATTGACAATATTTTTATTCTCTAACCTAATACCCCCTTAATAAATAATTTTTCTTCTTAAAACTTCCGTTTGACAATTCCAAATCAAGTAGAAAGTTCAAAGCAAAATAAAATCCAATGCTAATTTGATTCTCCAAGAACCGGTGTTTTAACTTATATCTACTTCCTTTGTACCCAAGTAAAAAAGGGTAAACATCCAACCCAAAAAAAGAAAAAGAAAGAGAAAAGAAATTGATTTCTATGCGCTAACTTATATATTATTACATCAACCATAATAATTGACTCACAACCTACTACTTGAAAAGTCATGACAGATTTTAATTAGATTACAATGTTAAAAGTGTAATAAAGGTGTTTTATGCTGCCAATGCATTAAAAATTAAATTAAAAAAAAAAAAAACAATAAGCGATGCCTTTTTGCTGGGGAGAGATGTACTATCATGCTGAAGCTTTCAAATTATATGAGAAATAACAATTAAAATTACCACTAGAACAGCAACACACAAGCAAGAAAGAAAAATTATCATGAGGAGGAAAGGGGAAGGGATATTTAAGAAAAAAATAATCACTGCATTAACTTTTGTGGGTCAATTATATAATCAAAGATATCAATATAAATAGGCAAATGTTGTAACCCGTTCAAGATCTACAAATTTAAGGCTATACTGATACAAGTTTCTATACTTTCCCTCAATGAATGGTTAGAACTCAAAAAATTGATGTTAAGGAGCTCTTACCAGTGCCGGCAGAAAATATGCAAAATAACCCCAATAAAAACTTCTCCCTAGTAGGTAACAACTTATTGCAAAGTACTATGTCTTCTAGTAAAAAATATTGATTTCCTTTTCCGTCATCTCGTAGACATGGTCCTTTGCATCAGATAAAGCACTCTGTGTGACGGGGAATATATTCAGGTCCATGGAACAAAATAAAAGGGAAGGAAAGGTGCACATCGCAAAAGCAACAGCAAAAGCAAAACCAGCGGATATGTCACCTGGCCAAATTTTGTAAGAAAGTTATTGGCGATGTTTAGGGATGTGACAGCTACATCATCATTTGACTTGAGTGCTTGAGCAATAGCAAAAGCTCCATCATCCTGTAACCAGATCAAGATGCCATTAGGGATGATATAGTTTCCATACGAACCAAAGACACAAAACAACAATTTCATACCCTTATTTCGTTAAATCCTAAATCTAGAGAGGTTAAAGCTTCATTAACCACTTTCAAGCTGCGCGCCAGGCAGAATGCACCCTGCGATAGTTGATTCATATAACAACAGCCCAAGATGACCAATGAAAATTTAATAACAAAGAAAAGAGAAAATGACTCAAGGTACTGTAAACAAACTTCATCTCTTAGTCCATTTGCCCGCAAGTCCAGAATTTCTATTGTAGTATTATATTTTAAAGCATCTGCAATGAATTCTGCTCCCTTTGCTCCTATCTGAAAAGCCATTATATGTTACAAATAAAAGTTATTACAAACAATTTACACCAGCTCAAGGTAGAAAGGTTACCTGGCACCAACCAAGCTTAAGTGTTTTTATGTTTCCATGAAATTTGAGAACCTCAGCCAAGGCCTTGGCTCCATCTGCTCCAATGGGATTATAACTAAGCTCTAACTAAAAATGAGAGATAAAGTGTCAGAGCATACAAAATTGAAAGAGAAAAAACAAAAACAAAGGCAAGAAACTGTTGAGGCTTACAGTGGTAATAACTGAATTATCCTTCAAAACTCTAGCAATGGCACTAACTCCAACTGCATGAATGTTATTTCCTCCCTGCAATATTAACTCAGCCAAGTCATGTCCCAACCGAAGGAATGGTATTTCCCTCTCCCCATTTTTCACCTGGTTCTCAGGACCATGGGAGGGGTAATGATGAGGCAAGCACAAATGTACAAACTAAATGATAAAGGTCTTCTTACCAGATCTATCGTCATTATGGAACGGTTGTCCTTTAAAGCATCTGCAATTTTTTCTGCTCCCTGACAGTTTTATCCCATCATTACAATCAGGACACATAAAGAATCTAACTTTAGCATAACTATTAATTTTGCTGTAGTAGTTGTCACCGTTTAATACAAAGAGAAAACATAAGTTTTTGGAGGGAGGAAGAACAAATAAAAAAGGAAGACATCGAGGGTTTCTTGAGGCTTTGAGGGTTAGGGATCAGACCAGTTTATAACACAATTTATCTTGGCCAGTAATAGATGAAAAAAAGGATTTTGTGAATCTACGATATCACATATCACTATAATACCGTATTAAAGATTCTATTTTTCCCATGCATCACACTATGGAACACAATTTTGACAAGATTTATGATAATCCAACACTGAGTATGTGAATGAGCAGACAACTCGGACAGAATACCTCATCACCGATGTCATTCATGTATAGGTTCAACCATAGAAGGCTCTTGCTCTTCCTGATATACCCAGCAACATGGAACGCACCTTTAGCTGTTAATGAGTTGTTTCCAATGTCCAGAAGTGTAGGTTTCCCTGAAGAACAAATAGTTTGTCAGTTGCTTGTAAAGTCTTACAGTGGAATTATTGCAACAACCTTCTTACCTTTATGCGAAGATAATCCTGTCATCAAAGAACAGACTCCTTCATCTCCAATAGAATTTCCATGCAAATGAAGTTCCTGTCCAATAATTCAGAGTAAATCATGTTTGTGTAATGCATGAGATAGTCAGATACACTACCAGAGGATGCAGCAATATTTTGTGGTTGTGATAAGAGAATATATATATTAAAGGATTAACCCTCAACATTTGATAGGTAAGATTTGCAGTTTGGGATACTCTGTTAGGAAATTCAAAATAGCATTATGTGCTAGAAGCCATATGTTTTGGAATCAAATAACAAAAGTTATATGTAGAACTTGAAACGAATGTCAGTCTAAGGTTGGACATTTCATTCAAAAGAAAAATAATAGTACCCTTAAAGACTTGTTGCTCTCAAGTGCTTTAGCCAATGCATTAGCCCCCAAAGCTCCACCATAATTGCCACTTGAACAGTAATAATGTCAGAAAAGTTCACAAAAGAGGAATAGAACGTGTAGTAAGATGCCAGGCAGTTAAAATTTTTATTCATATAGCATTTCAAGGGAAAAATACAATATCAGACCCATAAAGATCAGAAAATTGAACTTCCATTTCCTCAATTCCAGAAGAGAGGATGGGGGGACAAAGGATTCTGGGAGAACACATGATGGGACAATTTTAACTTACTTTAGATGTATATTTCTTATGCTGTTGTTTTCAAGAAGTGCTCCAGCCAGACTTGTAAATCCCTACCTCCATTTCCATGAAACAAATTACAATAAGATTTGGACACAGGCTCTACAGTCTTAGAGCAAGCTTAGGTAAATTGCATACAGAATATTCAATCATGTTGTTGTTAAGCTCAAGAACCCGCAAACTAGAATTTTTCTTCAACATTTCTGCAATAGCTTTAGCACCCTGCATAGCACAAGAAGCATTTCTCAGTGCAATGTGGGAGGCATGTTCAATTAATTATAATTACCATATATCTAACCTCATCACCCAAGTCAGTACTATTTAGCTGGAGCTTCTCAATGCTGGAGTTATTCACCAGTATGTCACATAAGCACTGTGAACAAGTATAAGGATAAAATATTTAGACCTTGTTGTATGACAATGATCAGCAAAACTTGCAAACGATTTTATTTTCTTTTATTAGTGTAAGAGAGCAAGGTGGGTCATAAATATATTGCAAACACAGCTCTACCATCATCACGGTTAGTTAGTTAGTTAGGCCGTAAGATTCTTGATCTTTAGTCCAAGATGCTTAAAGGCAAAAGCATAGAAAGATGAAAATATTCTAGCAAATACAGCACCAATTGAAGCACATGGTGTCATAACCTATGCTTGTGTCAAGTTTAAAAAATCGATTGTGCTCCTCATTTGCATTTCAACAGACTATTAACTTAACTGCCCATAAGAAAGGCACATAACGGATTCAATTTTATTTCAACGCAGTTATACTATCTTACAAAGTGAGCTGACCAATTAAAGAATTAATCTCCAATAACATATTTGGCTAGTTCTTTGTGGATAATATCCACTACCATATTTTAGTGCAAACAGCATAAACACTTAAGCTAAGTACCACATACAGAGATGCTATGCCACGTATATTTACCAAACTCCTTTTTCTTTTTCCTGCAATGCAATGAATAAGGTTATTACTGACCATGGAATGCAACCAACCATAGATCAGTCAATAGTAAAGGCTTCTGCAAGACAGAAGCAGGATATTTCAGGTACAAGGTTATCATTGAATATAATTGAGGTTCCAGTCACAACTGATAACTGATTTAAGTGCTTCTTTTTGTTTCAGGAAAAGGTACTTCACAGTCTAGCACTAGTTAAGCAAAGGCATTGCTAGTGTTACCCCTACATGCCTAACTTCTTTCAAATTATCTGGGTCAAGAAATAAGATTGTATGATGAATGGTTAATTACAAATTTTGAAATATCAGAGTTCAAAATAATAAAATGAGATGGCATTTTCATTAAACAAAGAGCAGCATGTTTCATAAGTGCTTCATGTCACAGAAGTATGCAACAAACAACAACAACAACAATAATATATTGATAATCTGAAAATATATTGATATTATGTGTTGAAAGATTGGAGATCTAAAGTCGGAAGAGCATATCACCAGCATGACTGAGTGAAAGACAAATATCACTATTGGTATAATTCACAATAGGAGGTCGGTAGGAAGCACAACCAAATATTCATCATTCCTAGGCATGGACAAGAAGCCAATAGACATTGAAATGACCAAAGCCCTGTATAAGAAACAAAATGGCTGACAAGAAAACTTGGGGTAAAATCGGAAATCAGAAAAATATAACGTTGACGTAGTGCACAGATCGCAAAACAAAGGGTAGATTCAGAAAGAGGAGGCCGAGGCGAATCAAGTGTGCAAGCAGCGTCGGAGATGATTTCGAACGCACCCTCATGCGCAGCGGAAAGCACGGTGAATGAACAAAGTCGCGTCCCTGTTAGAGGTGTGTGGAGGCTCATTTGTCACCGGAACAGGACACAACCGGTGGGGTTTTTCCGCGCTGAGGGAGCTGACCCTAATGGTGGGTCTTCTATCCGCAAACGCCGTCGGAAAATGTCGCCGAGATGGTGGAAGGGCAATGGACAGTGGTGGGGAGTGACGGACAGCAACTTCTAGCTGCTGGAGATGACGACACAGCAGGGAAAGGGTTGCAAGGTTGGAAACATTGTCGGAGAAGTCGCCGAAAAAGTGGCCGGCAGCAGAAACAGTGATAGTTTTATGTTTGAAATTTTGAGTTACAAATCACTAGAATCTCTGAGCAGAATAATGGACAAGTCATGGTGGATGGTACCGCTTTGATACCATGTTAGGGTGGGAAAGCCCAACAGGGGAAAATACAACCAATCGGCTAAGTGAGTGCACCACACCACTTCCGGGCCGAACACCACATATTGACCCAAAACCTTAAGGCAATGAGTCATGGCTTCTCCCACATTATATACTATTCACTTGGTCCATTCTCAACCAATGTGGGACTTCACCTCTCACATTTAACCCCAACAATCTCCCCCTCAAGTGTGAGACCCACCACATTTAGATAGTGGAGGAAAAAAAGAGAGAAAATAGAGATTTATGGTAATATAAAAATATATTGATATTTCGTGTTGTTGTAATACAATGAGGTAATCCTATTTATAAGTTAAAGATAAAATCTAATCATAATGACATAATCAACCTAAATAAATATAAATCAATCTAAGATACGATATGATATGAAATATTCTAAGATATAATGGAGATATTAATAGACATTTCCTTATATATATATATATATAACATAACATACATAAGTAAATAAGTCCCAACTACCCTAACTATAATTAAATATGAATAAAGTTGTAACTCAGCTTGGGATAAAGATCACAAAACTAAAAGTCCATAGCTCATACCTAATATTTTTCAGATTAAGATCCTAGCATATGCCTCGAACCCAAACTATCCCTTTTTTATTTTTTCTTAATATAAATAAAAACATTTTGGTCCAATCTTTTAAAGAGTACCAGCCCAAATGACAACAACAAAGAAAGGAATCAAGAGGAAACAAAAAAAAAGTAATAATAAATGGAAGGCAAAATATAAAAAATAAAATGAGAAGAAGCTTCTCGACATCTCGTTGGCAGCATGCGCAAGTGGGCATGGAGCAAGCATGCCATGGAGCAAGTGTTTGGCGGTTCAAAGGTGTGAAAGACAAAGATTGCTTCAGTGGTTTAGGTCAAGGGAGGTGGCGTGCGACTTCGACTTCAATGACATCGATGAAGACGATAGGGCAGAGGTTGGGGTCGAAGAAACAGAGGGAAGGGAGAGCTTGAAGGTATGAAGAACAGAGGCACACAAGAGAGGGGATAGACTGAGAGCTCAAGAGCGCTATGGAAGGTCGCGCCTTGGGCTAGGTTCTGTCACAAAACGGCTTGGAGCTTCCCAACCTTTGGACGCGCGCAGCTCGATTGAATCGATCGATTCCAACGACTTTATGATCTTCCCCAACGATCCCACCGCAATCCAACGGCGACAAGGTGAGATGTGGAATCAAGATCGCCCAGGCTGCTTAGAATCATGGAATTGCACGATCTTACGATGAAACATGCGATCCTAGCTACCTTGATAATGATGATGATGATGATAATAATAAAAATAATAATAATAAAGTCATCAAAAGGAAGATAAGTTTATATGAGTGCACAGAACTTTAATAAAAATAACCAAAAAGATATTATAAGGGCCTTTGCAGTCATTTTAAAAAAAATAAAGGAACTATAACATTAATTACCACACATCCATTGTTAAGAGATGTAATGAATCTTAGTACTGACCTTGGCTCCTTCATCTCCAATGGGATTTCCAGAAAGATCAAGAATCTTCAATGTGATGTTTGATTGAAGAATGCCATCAAAAGCTTTCAATCCAGCTGCAGTTATCCCATTTGCAGCAAAACTCACTTCCTCTGCAGTCTATATATACAACAGTATATTTAGCATGCGCACACACAGAGATAACATCAAAATGCATCTCTTCTTACATTACTTTCTCCTTAAATATACATGGTAGATCAAGATTATGAACCTAAATCAAACTTCCATCCAGAAAGCGTCATTTAAGCAAGACTAGACTTGTACAAATAATAATGACAATACGAGTTTCCATGTAATATTCTACTACTTTATTAACTGACAATTTACATGTCTTGAATAATCAACCCAATATGAGAGCAATTACATCAAATTTGTTCCTTAAGAATAGTTACATTCGAAAATTTGCTCTATCCAATGTTTTAATCAATTCTCTCTGTTATGAAACCATATCTCTCAAAAGCTTAAGTTAATAGATAGAGACACATGAATGATTTTGTACTCTAACATGTCCCCTCATGTATGACCATCTAAGCCAATGCAATCAATTCTGAAAACCCTTTGCCTTGAAAGATTACAAGGTTAGATCAGTTAAAAAAATGGTTGGGTAGTTTAGGAAGCATAAATCATTTTGAGAACTGATGCAATGCTCAGCCACTGTAAGTGATACATTTTCAGACTTGACCCCACAAACTGCTTATTGTGTGTGTACAATTAGACAAGAACAAGAAGTATACATAATGCCATTCACACTAACACAAGATTCAACCACAATATCGCATCCTCTCACTTATAAGCTGTTGCAGAATGCAGATGACCTGACTGGCCAAAGATCTTGGTACATAGTCATGATGATCATTTGTGGAAATTTTATGTAAAACACTGAAATATTTCAACACCAAACAGTGATTAATTATAAGTCACGATGAAATTCTGATTTAAGTTATACTTTTGAGAATAGGTACAATTAATAGTCATTGTCTTAAAAGGACCCAAATTTGAAATAAAAGGAATAGGACTATTTTCATGTCTAACTCTTAAATTTGGGATTTTTCTTCACATCCTTGCATATATGGTCCATCTTGCATGCAAGTTGTCCTTAGACAAGTAGCAGCAAAGACATATTGGGATAAACCATGTATCGAAATATCAACTTTGCTATTTCAACACCCACTTTCTCAAATACCCAAATACCTATTCACAAAATACATGGGTCCCACCAATTACTTTTTCTCCCAACTTATTCTCTCTCCATCACTCCTCTCACATTCATATGGGACCCATGTGGGTGTTGAAATAGAATTATTCTTGAAATATCCCAATCCATTTGAATATTAGCTAAGAAACACCCATAAATTATCCATGCGCAAATCACCAAAGAGGTGTCAAAAAAGTAATCCTATCCCAAATAAAATCAATAGTTGATTTCTTAGTATCACATCAAGAATAAGTGACTGCACCATTTACAAATGTTATGGGCCAGGATGTTAAATCCATTTAATCCTAAAAATAACGATAACTAAATGAAGCCAAGATCTCCCCCCTTGTGTCCTTGGGATTCAAAGTTCAAACCCACGACCAGTCTCTACTCTCTAATATCATTCATTAGATTAATCACTTATTGCTGGGCCAAGACTTCTTAATTGGAATAGCATCTATCATGAAAAATAGCACCCACTACAAGCGCTATGAGTCGGGATATGAAACTTATCAAATCTTAAGGGTGACGCAGACTAAATGAAGTCGCGGTTGTCATTTGGCACATACTTGCTGACACTCACTAATTTGCTACTTCATCATCAACAACAATCCATCCCACTATAATCACGTTTCAAAGAGGAAAAATGCTAGTTATGTCAGTATTAAGTGATGCCTACGTTTGGCTCTCAAATGTAAAAACCAAAAATTAATTCATCTGTTTAGTAGGTTTCTTATATCATGTAAATAGAGCAATGAATAGTCTAAACAATTCAGGTTTATATTAGTGGAGAAGGTAAAATTCAACACCAGAAGCACATCTATAAGCATAATTGCACAAAAAAGATGAAAGCAGTGACAAAATTACCTGGTTGTATGCCAAGCTCTCAGCAAGAAAGAATAATCCTTCATCTCCAAAGTTCCGTCCTGTCAAATTAAATGTGCGATAAACGAATTTTTGCTTTTATTGACTTATTCCTTTCAATAGCACCACACTTCCAAATGGTTGTCTCAATAAAATAAATTAGAATAGAGATCATACAAAGCCTTAACTCAATCCCAAAAGCTACCTCAAGACGAGAGGATGGCTCACGGCCTCACGCCATTACAAAGGGTGCTTTGACTAGAACTGGCCAACTGCAGGGGATAGGTTATGATCCCAAGTCATGAACCAATCCCCCATAAGCTTAAGCTTTTAGCGGTGAGTTAGGCTCAAGTCCAATCTCAATTCTAATACAGTAAACTGCAATAAAAGAAACCTCTGCAGTCATGTTCGGAATTCTTAAAATATGGAATTGATTTGATTTAGAAATTAATTCACATGTTTGAAACTTATAACAAAACATAAGATTTACATTGATTTATAAATCAAATTACATGTTTACTAGAAAATTAATGGAATTCATTTTATTTAGTTAATTTACTCTTTTATCTTATTTAAAATATGTAAAATGGACAAACTATTAAGATCAAGATTATCAATCAAAGGATTTCAAATCAAATTAATTCCTAAAACTGAAGGAAAACCGAATTGACAAAAATGAAAGAAACAAATTTGGGAGACATGAAGATTCAATGGGAAGGGTTTCACAGATGAAGGGAAATCTAAAATCAATTAGACTTGTGCATGAAAATTTAGGTTTTCCCAAAATTCTGGACAGCATTTAGTCCATGAAAGCTCTAATGAAAATGTTATTTTGACAGATTATCAATGAAGAACCTTCGCTTACTGAACTAAAAGCATATCAGGTAACCACAAACATCTCTTTCTTACATCAATACAGCCAGCATACCTGACATATCAATACTTGGAAATGACCGCAGCTCTCGAGCAAACTCATTGAGCTTCTGCTTAGATTGCCTTTCAATCTTTGCACCAAGCTGGGATAACAAATTTGTACCAGCAGCAATAGACCATTTCACTCCTTGGGAAGGCGATTGGCTTTCAACAGGTGAAGATTCCAATTGCTTCTGAGATGGATAAAGAACCTTCTCCACTAATTTCCAAACAACTGTAAGCTGAAAACAAATTAGTACCACCATTATGAAATTTAACAAATAATGCATATTTGCAATCGCAACAGCAATAAACTAAAAAGAGAAGAACCATATTAATAGCATTGAAACACAGCTCACTATAAGGAAGCACATATACTGCAAAAATGTCTACTATACAAGTGTAAAATGTATTCCCTATAGGAGACCATGTAGCAGAACTAGACATGATTCTTTGTATTTAGGGGGATTGTTGTTAAGGGAAAAAATATAAAAGAGGCAGCCTAGTGCACAAGTCTCCATCTGGTGGAATCTGGGGAGAGTAGGTGTATGCAACTCTATTTCCTAAAGCGAAGAGACTAATTTCAGAATTTGAACCTGTGACCTTTTAGTCATAAGACAGCAACTTTACCGTTGTATATGGCTAACGCACAAAGCAAAAGAATTAAAAGAATAAAAATTGTGTGCAAGAGTAGTAGAGTTTGATTTTATCAGAAAATAAGAAATAGTAGTAGAGCCAAGGCCTCAGATGAGGAGGCACAAGGCACTATCCGGGAGATACCACATAACATACAACTCGAACACCATTGAAGACTACTACCATCAACATAAATTTTATTTTTGTTTTACTTTTTGAATTTTTTTCCATTAAGAGTAAAATACCAGAAGAAATCGAAAAATGTTAGTCTTCCATTGTATCTTCAATGACCAACAGTGAAAAGTAAAAATTATCATTTCCACCTTTACCTCTCAATCATGAAATGAGCCGACTATTATTTTTTTCACTAACAGTGTGATATGGTAGTTCTACACATTCTTGGATGTGCCACGAAATCAGCGGCATGATTTTTGACATATATGTTAGGTTGCATCCAACCTTACCCCTATCCTAACGTTTTTCAAACAAATGTCAAATCCAAGTCTCGCAACGGCATCGTATCCAATTCTCATAACAGTAACCGTGTGTCACAGATTAAAATGCAAGCAAAAAACTCAAACTCGCAAAGAATCACCAAATTACAATAGAAACAAAACCAATGTACCGAAAGAAAACGACAACAGAGAAAACGGAAACTATGCAATGGATACCGAAAGAGATGGCGAAGATCAATCCGAAGGGCGCAACGAAGTCGGCAACTCGCTTCACCGGAGCAATGGGGAGAGGCGCGCTGGCCTGAGACCGCCGATGCACTCTGCGAGAACCGGCGGCACGAGCCGGAGTTCCTTCCACGCTGGAAGAGGCCCTAACCACCGACCTTCGGAACCGCGCTCCGGCGGTGGCGCACGTTCTCCGAATCGGAAGCCATGAGAATTGGCCCAGGCCGGCCGCCGGCGATTGCAGCGTCTGGTGGCGGCGGCGAACCTGCACAGAGAGAGAGAGAGAGAGACGGTTAGGGTTTGTTAGAAGAAGAAGAGGAAGAAGAAACGGAAAGAGGAGTGGTTAGTTATGGTTGTTACGTAGTTAGTTACTTGGCGTGGGTGAGAGTAGAGGGAGAGGGTGCAAGTGAAGGCCATAACAGCTTATGGGAAGTGAAGGAGCATAGATAGAGGAAGCAACCGCAGAGGGACTCGTAATCGTATTGATTTCAACGGAGAGGTTTTCTTGGTGGGAAGTGAGTGAGTGAAAGTAAGAGTGAGAGTGAGAGTGAGAGAGAGAGAGAGAGTCGAAGATTGCAGAGAGAAGAAGGGAGAGCTAAGCTATAGGGTACTCTCGCAGTGTCTCGCTCGTTCTTTTTTATTAACTACGGCTACCGGTAAGCGGACAGTAACCATGACAGGTTCGGTAGTTTGGGCCATCTGTGTCTGAGTTAATGGGCCGATTTGGCCCAATTCAAGAGTCCAAAATGAGCTGCCCTACTAAAGACATATATCTCGGGGACAAAAACTTACATCTCTTGGGTTGTCTCGTCTCATTCGGTCGAGAGTTAAACACTAAGTTTTCTTGGGTTACCTCACTCCCTCACACCCTAGAGTGGGTGAATTGTAGAGTCTTATTTCTATTTTACTTTTGGATCCTCTAAAGTAAAGAGTGTTATAAAGTGAGAAGGTGAAGAATTAATCATCAATAGGTTAATAATTTACATTGTAAGCGAGTCCCACCGAATGATTCAATAATGATTAACTTCTCATTTTTTTCACTTTAGAGGATCCTCATTATTATGCTTCCATTTGAAAATATTTTATTACGTGGCAAAGAAAATATTTTACTCCCTCTGATCCATAATATAAATCTTTTAAGGTTATGCACCAAAATTACGATGATAATTGGATCTTATTGATATTTTAAAATAATAAAAGTAAAAAACAAAAATATTATTTATCAATCATTATAAAATATCTCTCCATTAAATAACTATACTAATATCTAGTCATTTCCATTCATCATAAATATCGAGATAAAATAGGCAAAAAATAATTAATACTTTCTTGAAATATGAAACAATTTATATTTTGGAACCTATATTATTTAAGGTCAGTGCATGATAGGTAGGGATGGAAATAGGCCTGCAGGGGCCTATGGCCTGGCCTGCATTTGGCCTGCCTGGCCTAGCTTAATATAAAAAGAGGCCAGGCTAAGGCCTATTTAATAGCCTATTTCTCTTAAAAGGCCAGGCCCAAGCTTGTTATATAGTCTTTCAAGCCTCAGGCTAGCCTGTTTGCATTTATATTATTTAATTTGCAAAATTTTAAGCATGGGAATCAAACCTATACCGCTTTCGCTATGAACACCATACCAACCTTTTTGCCACTTGTCCAACACGCTTTTGTGTTGCTTTTCATTCTTACTTTTAGGTTTTGTTTCTTTAAATGGTTTCTTTTAAAAAAATTTAAACCCTAAATCACATCACATCTCATTCTTATCCGCCGCTTCAGTCCCACTCCCAAGTCCAGCTTCCTTTCTCCCACTTCTCTCACTCCCCTCACTTCCATTTTTCCTCCATCCTCATCCATTGCTCATCCCTCACACAAGCCATTCTCTCTTCCTTGCTTTGCAAGACCACCGCTCACAACCGCCCGCGCCAAGTTGCCACTGGCACCCAACTAGTCCACTGCGCCTAGTCACTGCCGCTCGTCTCCTGTACAAGCCGTCACTTTGTCGGACTAGTGCCCAGCTAGCGCACTGGGCTACTACACAAAAACCACTTCAACTTGTTCTTGTCACATTTGGTTTGCTATTTGAGTTTCAAGCACTGTTTTTCCTGGAAATTTTAAAGTTGAGATTGTGATTGTTTGATTTTATGATATTTTGTGGTGAGGCATTATATGTAAAAGTTTATTTGTATTGTAATATTTAAAAAAATATGTGTTGAACAATCTGCTATCATCTGATGATATTGGAACTAAAGTTGGATGAACTTATCAATTGAAGAGAATGATGATTTTATTTTATTTTATTTTTGAAGGGAATGTTGCCTGATGTTTAATATATTTGCCTATTATTTTGTTTAGAGAATTTAGTTTTTTGTTTTTTCTAACAGACTTCAGGCCAGGCTAGACTTTTGAACAGGCCAAGCTTAGGCTGAAACTAAGGCCTATAATAGGCCACAGGCCAGGCTAAGGCCAAAGAGTTGTATTTCAGGCTCAGCCGTTAAGAGAAAAGCTTGGCCTGGCCTCGCCTATTCCCACCCCTAATGATAGGTAAGAAAGTTACTTCATACTTTTAATCATTTTATAAGATAAATAGTTCAAATAAATTTTTTTTTATTAAAGTACTCAAAATACTAGCAATATTCTTTTTATTAAAGTACTCAAATAAATACTTTTAATTCTAATCAATATTCTTTCCATTTTATTTAATAGATATGTGAAAAAAAATCTTAATTTTTGGATATATCGTATAAATTGAAATAAAATGATTTTTCAAAAAAGATAGATGTTTTAAAAAGTTTAATTTCTATATATTGATAGTGTAAAAAGATTTTACACTCTCATCCAATTAAATCATCCTATTTATATTATTTTTCAAGTAATGGGTATAAGACATAACCACCTTTACCAATGTAACAATACATAATTGAATGAAAGTGAAAAAAAAATTTAACTGTCGATGCATAGAAATTAAACTATAGTTTAAAACTGTTGAAATTTTTATTGTTGGAAAGTGATCAGGATACTTTTTTTTTTTTGTTGAAATCACAAAAGTAAAACCCAAGACTTCTCTTATTAAGGTAAAACAGCCTTGTCACCTAATTTGCACTCATCAATGATTATTGTTAGTGAAATAAACTAAGCATTGGATATCATCATGCGAAAATCTAACATTTGCATGCTTGCAAATCTTTAGTACAACCTACAACGAACCTTGATATCCTAGTTAATATTTTGTTGTTGACTATGTTATGATTTACCATGTGCTAGGAAAAAACCCAATCTCTTCATGTTTGTCATGCTTGTTTGTCATTAAATATAGTTGTTAAGGTTCTTTGTTTTATCCAAGGCTTGTAGTCTATAAGAAGGAAGTGTGTGCACGTTGTAAGGGTGGTCAAGTAAGTGAAATAACAAAAAGCTTCCATCTGTGTCTTAAACTTCTCCTCCTCATTCAAGCTTCCATCCAGCAATATATTTGTAAGTGATTGTCGGTTCTGATATTATATTGATATTAAAGCTTGTTAAATCCAAAACCAATTTTTTAAGAGAATTTATGAGGAACAAAGAGTAGTCTCATATAGTTAATTTTTTTAGAATCAGGATGGCAAAAATTACAATATTGTTTGGTCCAGTGTCAAAGTATATAGAAAACTTGATTACTATTATTGAAAAACTTTTAATGTGCACCCATTTAAAAGCTCATAATATTTGGAGTTTTGTTGAGCCAAACATTTAAGAAAGAACATATCAAGCAACTCAAAGGAGAGACTAATTCGCATTATCACAAATCTATTAGAGAATGGATTATTCGGTGTTTGGCAAAATTGCCAATGCTAAAATTGCCAAAGATCCAAACTATGATCTTTGCGTAGAGAATATGAAAGGCATGAAATGTCTAGCTCAGAAACTGTTGAATAATATTTTTCTTGTGTTCCTGACGTTGTCAATAAGATGAAAATATATGGAGAGAAGATAAAAGATAGCAAGATGGTTGAGAAAATCATTCACACCATGCCAATCAAATTTGACTATGTGGTGACTACTATAATTGAGTCACATAGCATAAATAAAATGACAATTGCAAAATTGCAAGGAAGCATAGAAAGTCATGTTAGTAGGATTTTTGAGAAGATAGAAAAATTAGCAGAAGAAGCTCGAAGAGTCAAGCAAATTTAAACAAATTTGTTCAGTCAAGCCATATTGGAGAAAGAAAGAAGCTATAACCAAGGCAACGGAAATTTCAAAGGAAATGGTCATGCCACTAATTATAATCAAGGAAGAGGCCATAATTTCAAATCACACAATCAAGGAAGAAGAGGAAATAATTTTGGGGTTGCTAATCGTGGATGAGGAAGAGGTAATTTTTATCAAGAAAGAATAAATTTTAATTATTTTCACTGTTGAAAGTTTAGACACAGAAGTTACAAATTAGATTTAGACCAATGAATCAAAGCAACAATGCTCAAGCAAATATCTAATGTCAAAATATTGGTGAGAATTCCAATCCAAAAAGTCTATTTTTATCAAGCAATTCTTTTGATGTGGATGAAAATACTTGATATTTGGATATTGGTTGTAGCAATCATATGTATGACAAAAAGGAGTTATTTTCTTTACTAGATGAAACTATAAAATCATTACTGAACTTTGGCAATAGGTCAAATATTCCTATTTTGGAAAAAGTTGGATATCAATCAAATTGAAAGATGGCTCTCAAATTAAAATTTCATTTTTGGTGCATTTTACGCTCCTAGTCTTTATCAAAATTTGCGAGTTTGGTACAGCAGAGAAAGGCTATAATATCTAAACCTATCAAGGATATTGTACAATGTTTGAAAAGGATGGAAGATTTATAGCCAAGGTAGAAAAGACTTCAAATCGACTTTTCTCATTGAAAATTCAACATGAAAAATTTTCTTGCTTGAGTTCATTGATATCCAATGATAACTAGTTGTGGCACATGTATTTTGGACATTATCATTTTTCTGGATTAAATTATCAGTCAAGGAAAAAACTTGTTTGTGGTTTTCCAGTTGTTAAATTTCCAAAATGTGTCTGTGAGACCTATCAATTAGGAAAGAAGCACATAGAATCATTTCGAGCTTGGAAAATACTAGAGAGTAAGAAATTTGTTAGAGATTGAACATTTAGATCTATGCACCATTGATATTCCATCTCATAATAGAAGCATGTATTTCATTACTTTTCTTGATTACTTTAACAGAAGATTGGGTGTTTTTTTTAAACAAAAAGAAGCATGTGATGTCTTCAAGTCTTTCAAAGCATTTGTGGAGAATCAAAGTAGCTATAAAATCAAGATTCTAAGAATAGCAGATGATAGGCATGTGCAAACTTCTTTGAGTAGCATGGGATTCAACATCAACTGTCAACTAGAAATACTCCCCAACAAAATGGAGTCGTTGAAAGGAAGAATATGATAATCATGGATATGGTGAGATGCATGTTGCGGTTCAAACAACTGCCTAAAGAATTTTGGATAGAGGCAGTTGCTACCCTGTGTATATTTGAATAGGTGCCCAATAAGAAGTGTTCATAATAAGACTCTTGAATAAACTTGGAGTGGAAGAAGGCCTTCAATTCATCACCTTAGAATGTTTTGGTGCCTTGCATATGCCTATGTACCAAATCAGCTAAGGAAGAAATTTGATGACAAAGGTGAGAAATGTATTTTCATTGGTTACAATATGCACTTCCACACCTACCAAACTTTTGGTGAAACCAAGAGTCGAGTGGTTGGTCCTTTTACAAAGGAGGTCTTGTTGTTGGCTTTGACAATATTATAGTTTCAGTGCTTATATCCTGCTAGTTGTCAACTTGTCCTCAGGTTCTTGTAATTCAATTATTATGGTGGATTGCCTAGTTGAGACTCAGATATGACTTATCTAGGATCAATGAGATGCCTGGGTAGATCATCTTGTGTTCAATATGCCTAGCTAGATCCTCATATGTAGGTTCAAGGACAGCCCAACTTGCATGTCTTTGTCTACCGATGACAGCTAGGAATAGGCCTAAGGATAGCTTGGACTTTCAATTGTGCTCCTGAGTGCTTTCTAGCTGTAGTGGTGAATGCTTGGAAAAGGTTTGCTGCTGGCACATAAAAAAACGATATAGATATGTCTGGTATATAAAAAATACATAAATCATAAATGAATTGAATCCAAGATATAAAAGGATATGTCTTGCATAAAAAGAAACTTTATGACATGTAAGAGGAGGTAGCATGGTTCAGTTGGGAGGCAACGACGACATAGTTCCTAGTCAGGTCGTTGACTAGGTCCTAAATTGAAACTCCGCTAGGAATGACAAAGCACCTAGTCGAATTAGAGACTTAGGGTTTAATGTTGGTGGTGTGATGCTGGAAAATAAGTCAATATAGTAGTATGCTTGGGATGAGAAATTAGAGAATTATGTACAATATAGAGCATGTAAGCAGGTATAATATAGTATCCCAGCACCATATAAAAATCCTTAGACTGAAACATGTTGATTCTGAGGTGGAGGTATGCTTAGGATCCAAGAATATTCATATCAAAGTTAATTAGTCATGAAAACAAGATAATAACAATTCTTTGTATCAAAGTTGTTTGAGTATGAGGATAGCATATGTATAGCACTTAAAAAATTATTCACATTGTCATTGATTGAGAATTGAGATAAGCTGGATCATATGTTGAGTGAAGATGGCTAACCACGATTGTTAGGCCAAGCTGATATTCCATTCCTGTAAATAAGGAGATAATATATGTGTGTGTGTGTATGTGTGTGGCATCAAATAACCATATCGGACATTGGTTTAGTCGTTTTGAGCATTGATTTTGAGTCCAAGGGCGCTAGTTCATGCCCTATGTCTTGCATTTCTGGAATTTTGGAATATTATACAATCCACCACTCCTTTTTTTTTGTTAGTGTGCTTCGGGTTTGGTTTTATGGGTCAGTGGCTCAATAACTTGAGGTGTGGACCTTGAGAAACCTAATGCCCCTTCTGAAAGCTGCTGTGACTTCCCCAACCTCTTGACCGCCGCGGCTAAGGAGACCAGTAGGGCGCGGCCGAACTGTGCACCAGGGACAGGGGTGTCGGCGTCCATCCGATCTAGGCAGGGGTGTGCGTCAATGTCCATTCAGCGAGGGGTGTGTGCAGCTGGAAGATCTTCACACGAGGTGTGCCTGGTCGGCACGGCCATGGTGACGGCAGCACTGAACAGGGATGGAGATTGTGGGTTAGAAGGCGACAAACACTGACCTGTAGTTGCTGCCGGTGTGGAGTGGCGCCGAGGTAGTGATTAGTGTCACGCTCAAGTTCGTGGTGGCTGCATTACAACTTCGTGGTGGTTGCACTGCGACTTCATGGTGGTGAGACCAAGAGAAGGACAACGGCGACACTAAGTAGGGAAGGTGGGTGTAGGCCATCGACTTGCCAACGTGAATTCGAAGGTGGTGATGGCTGTTTGCAGGACTTGGGGGTTGAGGGCTTGTCGCTGGAAATTTTATGGCAGGTGTGAGGGGTCTGCTGCCTTGCGCCGATAGAGGCTCTTGTGTCGTGGTGGTTCTAGGCCTGCAAGTCTGCCGAGGAAGAAGATTCTCTTACCAGAGCCGTTTGGGAACTTGCCAGCTTTTGGCAATTTGTCATTGCCATTGCGGTTTGTCATTGCGATTCCTATTTTTCTGTTCGTTGTGGTTGAAAGATGCAGCGGAGAATGATGCGTGTCTTCATATAACACAAATTCTGGGGATGAAAACAGCTTATGATATGTTCATGGTGAAAATCATATATTTGTAAGATATGTTTCGATATGTATGAATTATAAACAAGCGCACAATTTTTAATTTTTATTTTCTTCTTCTCGTTCCTTCTTTTTATGAATCACGGTTGAAAAATTTGTTTAATTAACAAACTGTGTTGTGGTGTCAGGGAAGCACCATGGTGGCACAGTATGCTTGCCTCAAAAGAAAAGATGCTGAAATTTTAATCATGTGATGCACGATATCTGTTATTTGTATTGGCAAGCATTCCGTTGTCCAATTTGAAATAATAATGTAATCATTTGGATTTTACCAGTAATTGTATCGTGTATATGTACATGATATGATTATATGCCCACTCCCTGTAAAAGGAAAAATGGAGATATATAGCCTTGGAATTTGCTTTGACAGTGAGAGAGGCAATCCAATGAGGATTTGTGGTGAGACTGATGATCCGGAGAGGATATGTTATCTGTTGGTTAATGTTGTGTTTTGGCTCATTCTACCTACCTTGATGGGGTGGGCTTATTTACCAGGCACTAATGTTTTTACCTAAAAGTGGAGGTAAGATTGCAGGTGTCTCCAGCATTCATGTGTGTTGGGGTAGGGTACCTGTAAAGACACTTAAACGCTCAAATTAGTGAAATGAGACATAAAGTGGTAAAAGAGTGGTATATATTAAGGTTAGCTCCTTATATAGTGAGAGGCGATCTTGTGATCTATTAGGAGATGATCTTCCTGAATAGATATTCTGAGGATTTAGTGGAGATTAGATATGTTCCATATTTGTAGAAGGTATGACATAATATAGGAATATGATACGATAATAGCATATTCCGTAGCTAATAAATGATCTCATATAATCTAGTAGTTAATCTAGGAGATCCCAGGCTAAATTGGTGAAAAATTTGTAGGAGCCCCTATGTCACGTGGCAAGTCGTGGGACATTTTGACCTAGTTCTGATATTGGAGAGGTCTTGAACCCATAGTCCACTACAATATATATCTTATTTATAAAGCAGGGTATGAAGTAGTAGAACAGATAATATGCTAATCTCACATGCATTTGGTTTCCTTCTTTCTTGTCATTTTCATTCATTCAATTGTATTCATTCTTTTTATTCAACTTGGCCAATTGTATTTGCCTCAATATCTACCAATGAGATTATTGTTATTTAGTGAGCAAATTATATTTAACTATTTTTAATATAACAATAAATAATTTTTTAACTTTGATAATAAAATAATAATAATGATTTTTTAATTAATATTAATTAGTTTTTCAAACTTATATTACTAAATATATATTGTATGGGTGATGCAAACAACAAATTGCACTTAAATTATCATTCCATCATTATTGAAATTTATTGTTAATTATTATCATTTTTATTATCAAACTTATTGTTTTTCTTTGATACCAATTAAAAATCAATTTTTATTTTAAATTATATATCATTCTCGTAATCACACGGATTACTTTACTAGTTTATAATATTTAAAGAATTGAAGTGAGATCATGTATGCAGACGCGCATTCGTGTAGGTTAGGAAAATAATTACGACTAGTTTTTCATTTATTTGGGAGCAATTTGTAGATGATTGCTTTCGATCAGAAATGTTAACCAATAGGAATATATCAAAAAAAAAAAAAATTGAACAATAGGAATCAGTCTTGCTTATTCCAATTGTACTTCCATACTTTATTTGTAGTTTGTAGTACAGTACGTCATTAACCAAGTTCCTTCTTTCGTGTACTCTAAGTTTTGAAGCAATGTAATTTGATTTCAAAATAATAATAATATTAATAATAATAAATAAATAAAGAGGTAAATGGATTGGTCCAACATGTTGACTCCGATCAATCCAAACTGATATGGTTAAATTGGTTTGGTTTTGATCGGTCATTGGTCAATTAATTCAAATTGAATTGAATGATCACAATATTGATTTGGTTATCGGGTTTATGTTTTAATTTGAAACCTAATCCAAACCAACTCAAATATATGCTTTATAGACATGTAATATGAATTTTGTTACTTAACATTTTGAATTTGGAATTTTTGTGATATTGTAATTGTGTTTTTTGAGTTATGTTGTGATATCAATGAACTTCCAATTTAAATATTGTGATATTAGAATTATGTTATTTGGGTGCTATGTTCTAGACTTCTAGCTTTTATATTATAATAGCATATGAAAATTTGTTTATGTAAAAATTTGATATTTTGAAGTATTTTATTAATTTTTTTGGACAAAAATTGAAAAAATAAAACCCAATCTAAACCAACCCGAATTTCAATCAGATTGATTTGGTTTGAATCTTGTAATAAAAAATTATATATCCAAACCAATTAAAAATTGATCGATTTGAATTCATTTTCTGTTAAAACTTAGCACCCATAAAATATTTTCTTTAGGTTGAAAACAAATTTCAAGTAGGCATTTATGGTTTGTATAAGAATAAAAATGAAGTAAAAGGATTCATGAATCCAATTTATAAACTTTTTACCTCTATTTTCACCTTTATACTAAACACACCCTTCGAAACTAATATATCACCTTCATTTAATCAAGCAAATTTAGCAAAAAAAATATTATAAAATTGTTCGAGAATCAGGACCGTACCAGTCAATGGTACATGGGTACACATTAGGATGCAAATGGTAAGTGTTCGTACAAGCACGCCAGCTGCATTGCTAATATATAAGTGGATATATACACACAAAAATGCAAAGAAATCATTTGTTGAAAACTGTTATTCCCTTCCCTATTATCATTATAACTTGCTAACAACAACAAAACATCATATATGGTTATGTGTAAGGCCTCCCTATGACGTAATTTGTAAGGAATTGAAGCCACAGCTTTTGAGAGAATTTTGCAAAAGTAAATGGCCAATGCGGCTATATATAGAACCAAGTCAATTCATTTTCATTTCATTCAACACTGAAGCAGCTGAATAATTCTACTCCTTTCAAATCATCAAGGGCACTGCAAATATGGCTTCACCAGTCAAATTCATCATGTTCGCAGCTTTTCTCATTGTTTTGGTTGCAGTGGTTGCTGCTCACGATGGGCATGATCATGGTGCTCCTTCTCCTAAAGGAGCAGCCAAGTCTAGTGCTGCCAGCAGCCTCAATTATTATCATGCAGTGATCGGTGGACTCTCTACTTTTCTCCTCACGTTTTTTCTCACTGCCAAAGATAATATAACAGGCTTTAAGGCCTGATCTTTCAGTTTGTCTTAAGAGCTATCCATTTCCTTATTATTATTTTAGTGCTTTGTTGGTTGTTTTGAGTCTTGGTATATGTCATTTATGATTTGGCCTTGCTCCGGTATGTTGGTTGGATTTGCATTAATAAGCTATGACTATATATCTGAATAATAATTATGCAATATTTTCGTTGATTGACTATACTACCTTGGAAACATTATTTGGTTATCACTACTCATAAGCATCTACGCACTGTTCTACTTATGATTATGAATTTTCACATGTACTTAATAATCAGAAGACATCATATAATGTTACTGCTAACGACGCAAGTAGCATGTTTGCAAAGTGGGATTTCAGATTGAATTCTTTTTGCTACAATTTGAATAATTGTATCCATCGCACACTTTAAAAGGGGCATGTTGAAACCTAATTATCTTCTGGTAATTTCGTGCCTTTGAAAAATTCCTTACACTGGTTCAGCCAATTATTTGCAAGAGCGGTGCCAGATTTATTCAGAGATAAAATCCCAGAGATCTAATTTGACAGATTAATGTAGGGAATTCGAATCATTCAAGAGAAGGGCTAATTTTGTGGCAAGAAATGATAAATTAAATTCTCTTAATTGGGGTGTTTAAGTACACGGATTATTACTAGAAAATATTATATTTACCTCTTATGTAAGAGAGTATAAAAATAAAATATAATTATCATGAATACAATGTGTAGAATATTTTTTCTAAGTTAGTCCTATCATTTCTCCCCCTCAGTATTTAGGGGAAAGGGGGTCATAATTTCATATTAATTTTTTTTAATGCTTCTCCCATATTTATTACTTCTGTGCTATGTAATGCATTGATAGATTTAGTTCCATAAGACGTATTTTGGTGTTTATTAACACATTACGATACCATTGAATTGAGAATCAATCTTGATTACTGGTGAATCTAGTAAAAGTTATATTGTGAGGATCATATAAATTCATAATAATTTTTTTTAGGTTTAAATATGTTTTTAACCCTTGTAAATGTGAACCGTTTTGATTTTGGTTCCTCCAAATTTTTTATTTTGATTTTAGTCCCCTTTTTTTCATCGTTATTTTTTTTGTCCTTTTCACATAAATTTAATGTCAAATTCTGACATTATAATGACCAAAAGATGACTTTAAAATACTTATAGGGGCAAAAATATAATTTAAAATATTTGCAATGACTAAATTCTTATTAAAAGTGTTTATTGGGACTAAAATTTAGAATGATAGGGATAAAAAAAGAAATAAATGGAAAAAAGAGGGACTTCTAAAATTAAAAAAAAAATAGAGAGACTAGAACCAAAATAACTTATATTTATAGTAACTGAAAATACAATTAAGCCATGTTCCAAATAAAAAAAATTAAGCCTTTCTTTTATTTCCTATCAAGTTCACGGTTAAAACTTGGGTCAATAAGCCCAAGTCATAGTTCATTAAGTCTACCAAAATACAATGTAATCAACAAATCGAAAAATGTCTTAAATGTCTTAATCTTATATGTTTTTGTTTTGTCAACTAAATGTCTTAATTTGTTCTCATGGTTTTTGGTCAAATGTTTATGTTATACATTGGGCTTCATTAGAATGGGCCAATTCCAAGTTCAACACTGTCAAAATGTCAACACATTCTTGTTATTTATAGACCCTCTGACCGAATCCCCGAACGACACACTCGGTTAAAGACCAAAATTCCTTTCTATTCCACGTGTGTGCTTCTTCCATCTTTGAAGAGCCCAACTAGAATTTCTGCGTTTTCTTTTTTTTTTAAACAATATTCCTAAGCCAGTCTGAATAATATTTCACAATTGATATGGATCTTACAAATGGTCAGTACAAACAATATTTCTCTATTTTTTATGGATAGTCCCTTTCTCTCATCAAACATTGCAGCGGCTTTCCCTTCTCTTTTTGCTTTGTCTTTTTTCTTTTGGTTTCAATTGCGATGATTTTTTAAGCTTTTATGTTCTTAAAGTTGTTTGCGTTGAGATATATATTTTAACTAAATGTACGGTAAAAAATAACAATTATCATCCATTAAATTTATTTATATCATTATTTTTGTTAATAAAAATGAGAAGAAGTTTGGATAAAATATTTATTGTAGCAAGATCTCAAAAAATTGTTTTTAATTTTCTCAGTTATATAACATATAAATTTTATAATAACTTTTTTAAAAAAATGAAACAAACACACATTAATTTCAATAATAAAGAGTGTTTTAACAGTACCATCCAATTTATATCATATCTTTTGTCACATATTTTAGATATATTATTTATACTCACAATATGTAGGATACTATGCTAATACACTCTAATCTATTATTAAATGGAATGTGAACTCCACTTAGTTTGAGTTCCACATCTTATCCAATGATAAATAAGAGTATGTTAATGCAATATATACACATTATGAGTTCAAATAACACTATTCCCATATTTTATCATCACTTCACTTTTTTTCTTACATTTTGTTAATGAAGGTGATGTAAAGTTAACCGGTTTCCAACTACTGTAAACGACATTCTTGGTTTTCATTTCATGCCACTTTCGGCCATCTCAAATACAATGGACTCATCATAAGTCATCAGAGTACAAATGGGCAACAGTCATCAAGTGAACATCTATGGTCCAATTCCAAATTGCCATTACGGTTTGGGTCCATTTCGTCCAAATTCAATGAGATCATAAGTTGGATGATTTAGTTGAACATTATTAAGTTAGTTAAACATAAATTTAGTTACATTAGGACTCATTCGCATAAATAATTTATTTAAGAATTTATATAAAGTAACTCCTAAATAATAATTTATAAATAAGTTATTTTATATTAAAATACATGATAATAAAAATATTTATTTTAAGTGTTTTAAAAAGTATTTATTGAAAAGTAAAGTATTTTCACTTCTCAAAAAACATTGAAAATTACTTTTAAGAAAGTAACAAGCTATAAAGCCACATATGACAAAAAGTTAAAATGTGATATTTGGCTTAAAAAAAAAATCATAAGTAATGTTATTCAAATGGATCTTTAGTCATGCTACATAGCAACTGCTCCTTAAATACAATAGGTAAACTAGGAAGGACAGAGAAAGAGATAAATGAAATTCAAATCTTCATAGATTCATATCACTTGAGGTTTAGACTTGGACAAATTTAGTATTGTGCTTGGGCGACAAATGGAGGGAAAAGAAGGGAATAATGAAAAATGATTTTTTGTTTTTTTTTTTATCGGAGAGTTTAATAATAGGTAAGCAGTAAGAGAATTCAAGGGAAATACTTCCCAATTCTCCCACTTAAAAGTCAATTATCATTTTTCCTCAAAATTGAATTAGAACGGGGAGAACATAAAATTTGAAAAGCTAATAACTACAATGTTTCATTATTTTATAATATAGCATCCAAACATAATTAATAAAGACTAAAATCTCAATTTAGTCCTTAAGATTTTTAATAGGAGACAAATTAATCCTTTAGATTTGGAAAATCACTTCAAGCTCCCTCAAATTTAAAAAATGGGAATAAATTAGTGCCTCCGTCAAATTGTTATATGAGTCGTTAGTGGAAATGTTTATATATCATGTTGACTTGCTTATGTGTACTATTAATTTTAAGTGGATCCTAACTTGTCTCATTCCTCTAAACAATGTCATTTAGACGTTCTTCTTCATTTGCTCTTTCACTATAGCTCTCTGTGAAAAAAGATTTTGACTTTAAGTTATCTTTTGTTCGCAAAGAATAGGGGTTTCTAAAGTTCTCACCTTTATTTTGTTTTCATAAAAAAAATTTCTTAAAGTTCTTGTATTTTTCTTCCCAAAATAAATGGACAATACATTACTCTCTCTTTGAATGCTTGTTGTGAGACAAGTTATGACCCATTGTGAAAATTAATAGTATACGTAAGTAAATTAACATAATACGTGGATATTTTTATTAATGGCGTACACTACAATTTGAAGAGGATTAATTTGTCCCCATTTTTTAAATTTAAGGGACTACAATAAGATTTTTCAAATAAAGACTAATTTGTTCTAATTTTTAAAATTTGAAGGACCACAATGAGATTTTTCAAATCTTAGAGACTAATTTATCCCCAAAATAATATGAGGGATAAAATTGGGTTTGACTCATTAATAAATTTCTATTTCATTCCATTATTTTTAATCTTCAAAACAGTAGGAAGTAGATTTATTCCCTTTCTTTCTTTCTTTCTTTTTTCCAATCCTTGTACTAATTTTGATTAGACAAAACATCAATTTTAGTCTCTCTAAAATTTCAAAATGGACAAATTGGTCATATAAAAAAAACTCTAAAATTGGTCCCTGCAAAGTTGAATTATTAGACAAATTGGTCATTGAAAAATAAAACTCTCAAATTGGTTATAGCAAAATTTCAAATTGGACAAATTGGTTCTTGTAAAATAAAATAATCGATTAAATTAATCCCTTTAATAAATTGAGCTAGGAAACTAACTTGTCTACAATTCACTTTTGTATAGACTATTTTTAATTTGAGAGATTTTTTTAAGGGACTAATTTGTCCAGTATTTAATTTTACAATGATTAATTTGAGAGTTTTTTTTCAGGGATTAATTTGTTTGACTTGAAATTTTAGAGACTAAATTAAGGGTTTTGTCTTTTCGATTATAAGAACAGCCAAACACAATTGAGAGGTCATAGAAAATTAGCCTTGCTGCAAAATTACAAAACATTTCAATGTATGATACACATTGAATTTAAGAAGCTATTCTAAGCTCTAGTTGTCAACAAGATTTTGAATTTGCCTCTAAATATTCCATCTCCTCCTCTGCCTAGCCGAGAGGCGGAAAACACATGGCTGCTAAAGTCAGTTCATAAATAAAATCACAAGATTTCAAAAAAATTCTCTATTTTTATTTTATATTCTAAATTTTAATTACAAAAAATATCATCTTATTTTCATTTTGTTTCTTATTTTTAAGATTTCATAACGAAAACAATAAAATCCTAAAAACTAAAAACTATAGTTATAAACTTAAGGCATCTATAGTTTAACAAAAATATGTCATCTTTTTATTATAAAAATATATTAATCTTCACTTTAAATGACTTATTTAAAAAATATATAAAACTAACTTTAACAAATGTCAAAAAGGAAAAATATAATATAGATAAAATGTTAAAACAAAATATCAATTTGCCGAAAAAGCTTTTGATGTAAAAAATTACTCAACAAAAAATTAAAACTTAATATAAAATACTGAGGTAGCGAAAAAATCTCTATCATAAATTCAATAATTCACTTTCAAATTTTGCTTTGATTTACAGTCTTTATATCTGTATCTTAAATTAGAAGAAAGAACATGATGAAGGGAAAAAAAAATTACAAACATAAGAAAATACATGATAAAACATTGGAAATTTTCAAAGGATAGCTGAAACCTTGAAACCTGTATAAGGACATATTAAAACCGATGAATCTTCGCCCCACGTTATGTCAGCGTTTCGTGTCTTACCAACTAAATAAACTTTGCCAAGTGAAAATTTGGTACTTAGAAAGTTTTTTTTAAAAAAAAAAATTAGACGGCTATCAGTTTCTCTTATACATATGTACTAAAAAATGATTGATGGGTAGGAAAAGATACAATTTGGGAATGAATAATGTTAAAACGATATTATTTCAATACCTAAAAGTGAGTGTTAAGTCGTATATTCACTTCATTATCATTGGATATAATGGTGGTCCCATTATTTCATCCATTCATTACATATAATAGTGATAGAGTATGAGTTCTCTTAATACCTATTTTAGGTGACGAAATTACATTACTCATAATGTTATATGCACACCACATAAAAACACCTATGGTCAGTGGAAGAAAAGGACAAAATAGAAGCATACATGTGCATAATTATACAAAATATTTTTGAAAACAAAAACCCACATTTCTTTCTTTCTCTCTCGCTTTCTACTTATGCGCAACTCTCTTCTCTTCCATGCAAGAGAACAACAACGTTGTCACTCCACCACCACATCCGTCGTCATCAACTACTGTAATATGATCATCTCACACCAAGAACAACAACTCTTAAAGAAGGGTGTAGCTCTCTCATCCACAGAAGGATAGTAATAATAACAAATATACATCTCTTTCAATTTTCTGTAACAATATTTTTTGTAAGGCTTATGGGTTCCTTATTTTCACTTTTTTTCTCTTTTGATGGGTCTGTGATATGTCTTTTGATGAGTTTTTTATTTGCACGGTTTGAGTTAAATGTGATTATTAAACTGAAAATCAATGATTTAATAAACTTATAAAATGGCTCAAAAACACATAAAATAATGCTAAAAACCTGTTTACAAGGTTGTTGTCCTTGGTTTACAAGTTTTTTACTCGTGATTTACAAATATTTTGTACTATGTTTATATGTTTTAAGCACGGGTAAAACTAAGTATTGTTTAAAACCTATAAATAAAGTGTAAAAAAAACTTGTAAACCACTAAAAAAAAACTTGTAAACCTATACTTAAGACTTATAAACCAAGTACAATAAGCTTTATAAGCCAAGCTTTTTGCACAAAGTGGTGCTACAAAGTTCTGAACTAGTCATAAATACTTGAAATCCAATTCTAAATATTGTGAAAATAGTTTACAATATATTTGGGAAGGTTTTTTACCATTGATCCATTGGTTTATAAGTTTTTAGCTGTTGGTTTACAAGTTTTTTACACTATATTTACAAGTTTTAAGCATCGATTTATAAATTTTGTAAACTAAGTACCAAAAACTTGTAAGATTAAGCATTGTTGAAAATTTGTAAACCAAGTATAAAAAACTTGCAAACCAATGACAAAGAACTTATAAACCTATGATTAAGACTTACAAACCAAGTTTTTTTTTTTTCACAAAACGGTGCTACAAAGTTATGAATTGGTTGTAAATACTTGGAATATGATTTTAAATATTATGAAATTGGGGGTAAAAAAGTTGATCCCTAGTGTAAAATACTTGTAAACTGGCATTAAAACTCGTAAAATAATGCTAAGTTCTTAGAAACATTTTCTAAATAATTGGAAAGTGGTGCTACAACTTTCTAAATATTGGAATCTAATTCTAAATATAATGAAATTGATGGTTAAAATGTTAATACTTGGTGCAAAATACTTGTAAAATAATTTTAAATTCTTAGAAACCGATTCTAAAACCTTGTAAACCAAGTGATCGATAAATATTGTCTATGTAGGTTTTGTATTACAACTATATTATAATTTATTTCAGTTTCTTTTTGTTGTAGGTTTTATATCATACTCTATATGTAAAATATGGATGATTTAATGACTATTGATGCAGATTTTGATGTTGAGGTTCAAATTGATAACCATGATGAGGATTGTGACTCTGCTTGCTATTGGGATGGTATTTAATTCAAAAGAAGAAGTGAAATCATTTTACAAAAATTATTCAAGTAACAAGGGTTTTGAGTTTAAAATCAGAAATTCAAGGAAGGGGTTGGAACCATCTCAATTACATGATGCTTGCATGCTCATGAAGGGAAGTTATGCATCCAAAACTAAACTAATTTGTTCATGCATTTCATGTTTAGTACAACCAATGAAAAATTTAGGGCCTATTTGATTTCAATTTTTAATTTTCAGTTTCCATTTCAGTTTTCATTTTCAAGATTTTGTGAAGGAAATACTGAAAATGGGAAATCAAAATTGAAAACTTAAATTTATAGTTTTAGAATTTTCAATATTTTCTTGACAAAATCAAAACTGAAATGAAAATTGAAAACTAGAAATTCAAACCAAATAGACCCTTAGTCTTTCCATCACCATTATTTATAACTTCATGCTACACTCTTATGAATTGATTCACCATTATCAACAATTAATGTATTCTTTTGAAATAATTTTCATTAGTTGATAAGCCACCTTGATCTTATCACGTTCATGTCTCTTCTTACCTTCTTGGGGTTTGGTTTTCTTTTCCATTTGTTTCATGTTCTTTGCTTTTGAACGTGTCATTTGGTTATATATCTAGTACAAAAAAGGACACAAATGAGTTCATGTATCATCTACATCAATTAATATCAATAATTTAATGTGTAATCAATTTCAAGCAACCAAAATCAAAGTATTCTACAACCAAACCCACGCTAAACCAAAATTCAATTTGTAAACTCCTACAAAAACTTGTAAACCTCAAGAGAAAACATGTAAACTTGTGTTGAAAAATTATAAACCAAGTACAAGACTCTTGTTAACCTGTGAAAGCTTGTAAACTAAGAGTAAACAACTTATAAATTCAATGTTGAAAACTTGTAAACCAAGTCCAGAACACTTGAGAACCCTTACTTAAAATTTATAAACCAAGTGCAAAAAACTTGTAAACTAGAGCTAAAAAATTGGTTTAGAACTTTGTAACAGACATCAACTTTTTAACCACCGATTTCACAGTATTTAGAATCAAATTCCAAATATTTACAATCAGTTTAGAACTTTGTAGCACTACTTCATACAAAAAAAATTGGTTTATTAGCTTATTGCACTTTATTAGTAAGTCTTAAGCACGAATTTACAAGTTTTTTGCCATCGGTTTATAAGTTTTTTTACACTTAGTGTACAAGTTTTAAGCAATGTTAGCTTTACAAGTTTTTTGCACTTGATTTACAAGAATTGTAAACCCTGCTTAAAACTTATAAACATAATGCAAAAAACTTGTAAACCAAGGGCTGAAACTTGTAAACCAACGATAAAAACTTGAAAACCAGGTTTTAGCATTATTTTACAAATTTGTTAAACAATTTATTCTCAGTTCAATAATCAGATTTAGTTTAAAGCATCCACCCACCATTACAATCAAATAATCCAAGTGTTGGGAAAAATAGCACAAACCCATCAAAAGAGAAGTGGGAAATTATTTGCTTCATGGAGTCTCTTGTGACTTAGACACACCTTTTCGAGATGGAGTTGTCAAGGGGTTGGAGGAATCCATTGTCGAAGGTGGACTTGTAGGTGGAGACGACATCATCAAAGAAGAAGAAGAAGCCGCCATGGTGATGATGACGGATGAGAAGCGATGGCGGTGGTGAGTCATGGGTCTCTAGCAAGTATGACCTAATAAGAGAAAGGAGAGGAATAGAGTTTGAGGGGAAGAGGGGCCAAGAGAAGGAAAAGGTATTTTTCTTTTTTTAAAATATTTAAAAATTTTGAAAATTTCAATTTTGCCACCTCCCACTACACTTAATTTGTTCTTTTGTAGTATATGCCTGATGTGGAAGGTGAATCCATTTATGGTGTGCAAATAACATAATTGTTTGAGGATATGTGATTCCAATGGAGGTACATTGAAATGAAAAATTTTAAATACTACAAAGCCTATTCGGTTGTCAATAGCATCTTGATGGTGCATTGTTTCCTAGTTAATTATTTTTTTTTGTTTGGACCATTTATGGTTTGTATAACTGTATCCAACTTGCAATTAAGCTTTTGGCACAACATGATCATGATCTTGTGTCTGTAATATCGATCTTGTGATACGTACTATCCTTTCCTTCACAAGAAGCCACCATTATCATCCAAAAACAAGCAGAGTGAGCAACGATCAATGCAAAGCATTTCTTAGTTGAACTCATATTATTTATATATAGCATAAGAAATGTTATCCGTACATAATATTTGTGGGGCACTGGCCTACACACTTTTATTCAACACTAAAGGTGTGGGGTAGATGAGACATGAGGTCTAAATTAAACGATGAGGTTTCCACTCATCCAATGGCACAATGTTTCACAAATATTTTATATAAATAAAATTACTTTTCTTTGTCATAAACAAGAATCATTGTTGGAGCTAACAACGAGGCCTCGATATTAATGTACAAGATGTTGCCACCTATATTTCCTCCTTTTTTTTTCCATATATGGTAGTGCATCATTCTCAACTATTTATATATAACCCACTTAATTTGAGATTCAAAACATGCAAAACAAAATCTAGCTAAAACAGCAATCAACAAATTAAGGGTATTATCGTAGATATGGCTTTTTCACCAGTTAAATTCCCTATGGTGGCAGCTTGTGTTCTGGTCTTGGTTGCGGTTGTTGCTGCTCAATATGGAGGAGATGACAGCGGGTATGGCTCTAACTCTGACATGCCTAACATGCCTGGAATGGGGGGCCCTACAGCAGCACCACCTTCTAATTATTCTCCAAGAACCCTCAGTTACCCTGCAGTGATCATTGTCCTCCTTCCTTTTATTCTTTCCTTTCTTGTGGCCAAAGAGAGGATTTAAATACCCTTCTAGTTTGTCTTAATTAGCTTGTTATTTTTCTATGTACTCATGCACCAGTTGTGCCAAAGAGAGGATTAGCCCTCGTGTCACACGTTGGTTTGAATATTTATCTATCAATAATGTTGTGTACTTTGATCTGTATTTCTATACTCATGTAATAACTAACAACTAGTAATAACACAAATCTTTATGTTGCTGGCTACTATGCTATAATATCTTTAATCTGGTGAAGCTGTTTCAGCAAGTTATCTAAAATTATGCTAAGGTTATTAATGAGGGAAACGGAGGTTAGGTTATGACTCGTTAGAAGGTAACTTGTTATATATTCCTTAACTCTTGACGGGGATTTTTTTTTAATATTTTTAGATCATGAAGTGTGCCCCTCTCTAAAGTATAGGATTAATTTAACTTCCATATGAGGGGGCATCCATTTGCCCTGATCATGAAGTGCTTTAAGTGGGGTTAAGCCGGGTAAATGGTGTACTTAAAAGAGTAATTAACAAAAATAATAGTGGAAAAGTATTAGTACCGGGAAGTCAATAATAACCTCAATCCAAAATCTTGACATAGAGAAATATAATCCTCACTTTATCCCTTCTTTTTAATTTAATTTACACATTTGTAGCATTCCCGCACTATCCTTGCATTATCCACTTTTTTTTTTAAGAGTTATATTATTTGTATTTATGGTACATGTGACACTGTCGACTTACATTACATCCATTATTAAATGAAGTGTGGACAAATTGGTGCATCAAGCCACCATTGCTGGACCACTATCGGTCACTAGACCACCGCCATCACCACTACCATTTTGAAAAACACCAAATATTCCTGAGAATGTCATTATCAACCAAACAACAGGTAAATGATTCATTTTCATGCATAATTTACAAGGTTTTTAAGATTTCTGTCTACATACCAAACACGCCTAAATGTCTTGCTTGGGAATGTGATTCCTCAGAATAGTAATCCGAATATTATTCCAAGAAATGAAAAATTAAATTTTGAAATAAACACTCTTTAAGTGATATATTTTTAAAAAATAGAGGAAGAGTCATGTAAAATGTGTCTATGCAGAAAGAGGTGTAGAGTTTACCTTATTTTATATAATAATACTATATTAAATATTAAATAACATTTAAAACAATAACAAAGAATCTCAAATTGGTACTTTATTTTTGGTCCCTCTTTTAAATTGAAACAACTTGGAATATATACTCTCTTTGGTCATAACAACTTGGAATAAATACTAATAGAAATAAGCCTGTTCTCTTGAGTTTGTTTTGGCCCCTGGAAATTGGGAAGGGTCACCACTGGGGGGTGAGCCCTGGGAGGAACACAGCCACGGGGAACCCGATGAACCGAATGCAGAAGGAAGGATTGAAAGGAACAATGGCACAATTATCTCTCTGCTATCCTATTGCCTTTGGCTCTTACACCTATCACGAGGTCTTATCTCATTCTCAAACCTATCATGAGGCCTTATCTCATTCTTAAAGACGGGTTTGATTGTTAGGTCCAGTTTGATTGCTTCTGTCTCATTTAGTTGTTAAACAATCATTACAATAATAACTTAGCGTACATATTTTCCTAATGTCAAGCTTAGCTTTACCATGCAGTTACAATGACATTCTTCAAACTTGTTTTCACGCAATACTAACGATTGTCTGATGAGCACCATTAATTTTACTTTGTTAGCTGTAATTTGTCATCAGACATCATTAGGTCCTTGCAAGTTGCAATCTTAACGTACAGAGATACATATTTAATTCAAGTCATCTTTCACTATTATATGATTATTAACTAATTATACTAAACAACCAAACATGCTGCAGCTTAGCATATCCCTGCACCAATATTAACTTTAATAAATTAATAATAAAATAATACAATGCTCAGGCCCCAGGTATCAATCACAGCACTGGTAATAATTTCCCCATCGAGTCAATATTCTAAGAAAGAATCGAACGCCTTTTATTAAAAAAAATTATTTGAACTCACAAGACATGAGACAGTGTTAACTTACATTTTATCTATCATTAAATGATATATGAACCTTACTTAAATGAGGTTCACATTTCATCAACAGTAAATGAGATGTGAGTCGACACAAATATGTATTGTGAGGAATAACACAATTCCCTTTTATTAAATACACATGAGGAAACAGAGTGCAAGGTTGCGGACCGCAAGATACAACAAAAGACACACAAAAAGAAGAGCAGAACATAATAAATACAACATATTGGGTTTAACAAAGTAAGGAAGGTAGAGTGCAAAAAATAGATTTTACATTTCTCCAGCTACTTGCAATTACCTGACTTTTTATGCACCAAATCTTTGCCACTACTTCTAACCAAAATTACAACCCATGCAGAGAGTTGTTCGTGCTTCATCAATAAAACAAACAATTTACAAGTTGAGGTTCAGAAGATGAGCTAGTGAGAGACAAATTTAAAGGGAATGGCAAAGGGGATTATACAAAAACAATGAGTTGCCATCCTTGGCATGCTTAAGCGACAAACATAAATGAAACCTTGGTGGTTGGTGCTTGGGCAAAGGCTTCCTCTTAAGCTTGCACAAGTGCTAAACAATCAAACCAGAGTGCAGATCACCTGATTATTTCATAGTTGACAACCAACCTATAAAATATTCCATTTCTTAACAACACGAGTGATAGAAGGACTTGTTAATTCTCCAATTCTCACCTTAGCAAGGCTTTCTCTTATCAACTCTTAAGTGGATGTTATACCATTTCTTCTTCTTTGGCCGATCTCTTGTACTCCTCTTCTCTTTTGTTTGGCCATCTTCTTTTGGCTCCTTGGAAGAACTTTTGCTCCTGCTCTTACTTGAACTCCGCTTCAAAGGAGCAATAGTGTATGATGCATGTATTTCGTTTCGTTGTTTCAATAGCTCATCAATCTGCACAAGAATATATAGCAGCAATTCAGTGGCTTCCATAATTTTTTTTTTCTTTGGGGGAGAGAGAGAGCAGGAGAAGGAGGAGAGGGGGGATGTTGCATAGAAAACCTTAAGATAGAAAAACTCACTGCTTGCATTTCATGTGCATATCTGTTTGTCATCTCTGTGAATTGCGCCAGTACCTATGAAGACTCGGAGTGAGATTGGATAAAATGATATATAATTAGAACCATAAGGAATGCTCATGTCAAAGTGCACACCTCTCGGTATTCTGTCTCAAACTTTGATATTTCTGCCCTTTTAGACAAAATTTGAGCTTCTATATTTCTTAAATTTTCTTTTTCTTCATTAAAAGGGGCAGCACACAGAGCTTCTATTGTATAGTTTGCACTTTTGAAGAAGTTGTCACCTAGAAGAAAGTCAACAGCAAGTAACAGTCAATTCCAAGAGAGCATAATTAGTTAATTACAACCAACGAGCATAACATGAAGCACCGAGCTTAGAAGCTTGCATTTACCATAAACGGCAAATACATGGGTACCAGCCTTCAATTCTGTTAATTCACAGGGCTGGAACCCATCCAGCCTTCTGAAGAATGATGTATCTGGATCCTTCGCAGCAGCAATCTGTAGAGAAATAATACAAGAACCATTTTTTAAGTAAGGATTCAACATTCAAGCACCAAATTTAACTAAAAAAATAGAAAAATTAGAATTAAAGTGAATAATATTGGTTTTGCAGCAGCAACTCACTGAGTTCATTGTCTGATCCAACCGATAAACAGGAAACCCAAGAAAATACATTCCAGCGGAGGTAACCTTCCCCGTTTTTGCACTATCTTCCTACAACAATAATTTAGGGGAGTCAGAAGTCAGAAATAGCAAAAATACATATGAAAAAGTTAGGGGAGTCATTAGCGTACAATAACCAAACAATACATTAGATATATTTAAGTCCTAAAAGAAAATTACATTATCTTATAGTCTCTCTCTCTCTCTCACACACACACACGCACAGAGGCACAAGAGGGGCAAAACATTAAGCACAGTACCTGGAGAGCAAGACTTAATCCACCGCTGTCTTCTTGATCAAAATATAGTAACTGTAGAAAACCAATCAATCAATACCATTTAAAAAAGGATGATTTTCAAACCTAAGATATCAATGTTTTCAAAAGAATTTAAAATTATATAAATAAAGTACAACAATAATTTAAATCAGCACATCGATGTTTTACAATGCACAAGGAAAAGTATATTTTTTAAACTGTAAAAACAATGTATACAAATAAATTAGAAGGCCAAGTCGCCAAGGGATAGTTTCTTAATTATTTTATTCAGAAGTAAGCACAGAATTGTTTTGAAGCAAGTCTAAAGAACAAAAATCGCAAGACAGGCATTAGAGCTGCTGATAAAGCAACAGATAAGACCTGACACTCGAAAAGCAGTAGTAAGCAGTAGAAGCAGAAGGGGCAGGAAGAACAATAATAATCTTCCAAATTATTCAAACAAATTCAATACATATGAAATGGCTAAAACTTGGGGAGTGATTATCACTAAATAAACATGCCACATAAAAGATTTATAGGCAAGAAGACCCTTTGATTTTCTGACTCCCATCCTCCCTCCAACAAAGAGTGACCCTTCTGAAAATCATAGATTTTTATAGAGTACCGTGAAAGAAATCAGTCTCAACAAAGCAAGAACAGAAACCTCAAGACCAGCAGGTTGAAGATAACATGCATACAATCCTCTTATATATAAATAACAGAGATTTAAATTTTAACCTTGAACTTGCTTTTGTCCGATGATTGTACTCGACAAACAAATCCAGCTCGTGCTTCCTCTTCTGTAATTGTAACTGCATAGAAGTGTGCACATTGCTTCTCAACCTGTCAGGCGACGACACCAAAACAGAAGTTTAAAATAAGTGTGACCATAAAGGAATCAATGAATTGCAAAGAACGAAGCAGCTCACCCTTCTAGATATACAATGTCCCAATGGAAGTGGACGAATGGTCACTACACCATTGAGTGCCTCTTCCAAAACATTTGCTGACACAGTTGTCTTAATTGGCACACCAAGTTTACTGTCATGTACGGAGGACATTAATAAAGAAAAGGAGGGAAAACCAAAGAAGGGAAGGAAAGAATCCAAAACATAAGGAAACTTTAATTTATGCTCTATGCACTCGACAAGAGATCCGAGAAAGGGACTAAATAGTGATTAGGAAGAGGAGAATATCCAGCCTTCTACCTAAAAAGTGCAGCAAACATTGTATTCACCGCACCCAAACTTGAAAGATCCAACTCCAATTCTTGGCTATCTGATTCAACAGCCTGCACACAAACAGGAAATATTCCATCACAAATGATCCGTGGGAAGATATTCAAGCCGAAATCAAAATGAAAAGGAAAAAACTATGGAGTTAGGGCCTTAGGGGAGGGTGGGTGGGGGATAGGAGCAAGATTGGAATCTTAATAAAAAATGAGAAACCCAGAAAACTGATGACCCTCCTAAATCCTCAATTGTTAATAATTTAACAGAATGAATGTCACCTCAAAACCAGCTGTGTCATATTGACGCCGTTTGTCAGGATCTGACAAGATATTGTAAGAAAAGGTAACCTCTTTAAACAAATCAGCTGCTTTAGGATCATTAGCATTCTTGTCAGGATGATACCTGAAATGAAATAAATTTAGCCAATTCATTGATAAGAAACCCTGTTCAAATGAAAAGACCAAAGGAAGAACAGTGAATTCAAGGAGCCAGGTGCCCTGGGGTACAACAATGAATTCATTTCAGTAAAGCTCCATTAAGCCACTAAGTTTTACTGAAAATTGTTCAGAGCTCATTTCAGCCATATGAAACCAATCACACAAGGTGAGCAGAGGTTACGAATCCAGCATCTACTTTGAAAGGCTACTTGGGCTTATCTAGATAAGCAATCAGCTAGTACGAAAGATTAAAAATAAACATACAGGTTCCATATCATTAAGGTTCAACAAAATTTTATGTTAGATGTCAATTATCTACCACAACCCTCCTCTTTTATCCAACCTTGGGACCGGCTATGCAAAGCCTTGCAACAAAGCACAGCATAAACAGGCTCTCTAGTCGACAAATTTCAACAGCCTCTTCTCATTTTTTTCCCTGGTTAGTACGGCATATATCATCATAATTTGATTCTAACACACAAATATTTTAGGGGAAAAAAAAAACTTCTATGCACTTAATCCACACACAGAGTGTAGTACTTAAGAAGACTACTTTCAAGAGTGATCTATAATTAAATAGAGCATACTCTGCAATGCATATAGTTGGTCAAGATTCAAATTGATTTTTGTTCAAGTCTTTAGGAATCTCCTCGACACCAACCCACTAAGTAACCATAGAGGGGGATGGAACAAGACCACCCTCATGAATCATGACTTCACCTAAGCTTGGAAAAGCAAAGTAGAAGAGTCGGCAAGAGCCGTTCCTCGACTAAGTACTAGCCTCAACCAATTGCCAGTGCCGCATCAGTGTCTTCGCACACAGTTCCCCTTTCTCTCATGTTAAGTCTCTCTCTAAGACTCTGGGAGTAACAATAAAAAATAAAAAAGAAACTATTTGGTCAAATAACAAGCATCATTTAACAAGGGAAGAAAAGCATCGAATACATCAATCCCAGATTTAACAAAATATGAAACCTAACCCAATATATGACACCTGAGACTATACACTATTAATATATGCTGAAATAAGCGTCAATTGTCAAATATATATATATATATATATATATATATATATATATATATATATATATATACCCAATTAAGCTCTACTACTACCACTAGTCCACTTAAATCGCCAAAGCTGATTAAGCACTCAAATATTTCAACGCAAATCCCCAAACTCCACAGCCAACAAATCCAATTCAAACAAGACTTCGCAGAGCTAACTCCACCAAACCGAACAATATCAATAAGTCAAAAAATAAAAATAAAAAAAGAAAAGAAAAGAAAAGAAAAATGCACACGCGCACACACTCGTTGAGACATTATTATTACTTGAGTGCCATTTTGCGGTAAGCGGACTTGATTTCCTGATCGGTGGAGCTGCGGGAGACGCCGAGCACCTCGTACGGATCCCGCCGGAGCGGCTTCGCACCGCCTCCGCCGCCGTCGGCGTGCTTCTCCGACTTCGACCGATGCCCCGGCATCCTGCCACTCACTCAACGACGTCGCTTGCCTTCTTGTTTTCTTTTCTTTTTTTCCGGTCGTTTTCTTCCAAAACCCTAGAACTGGGCTTCACCCTGTGTTTCGGAAGAAGAAGAAGAAGAAGAAGAAGAAGCTGCTCTATGTGTCAGGTTTTAGCGCGGTTGGTAAGGTGTTGTGGTTGTGGTCGCGGAGGTGGCGTTGGCGTTGGTGTCATTGGGGGTTGAAGGAGCGTTTGGAAATTGTGGCGATGAGATCCAGAAACTCCATGGACCCCTCCAACCCGGAGCTTCCCATATGAGAGAGAGAGAGAGAGAGAGAGAGAGAGAGAAAGAAATGACAACGAAATCAAACAAGAGGACCAGAAAATTGGAGGGGAAATTTTTTAGGTCTCGTCTTGTTTTTTTTTTACCCCCCCCCCCTCTTCTTATTTATGCTTCTTGTTATTGTTCTTTTCTAAATAATTAATAAGTAAATATTCTTTTGATCTGATTTAATTATGATATATTCATTCGATTAAATTTTGATGTTGTAAAATTTGTATTCTATTATTTAATTATATATTATTACATAGTAAAAATAGTTATTTTTATGCTATTATTACTTATAAAGACATGTAATAGAAAAATTAGATCATTGATTATGACTTTTATTTTTAATATGGTGTTTTAATTTAACAATTCTTCATATATGAAGTTATGGGAAAATTTATATAAATATGGTGTTTTGATTTTAAAATAATACTTTTATCCAAATATTTTCATTGATGAAATTTAATTTTAAAAATAATAATATTATTATCCAAATATTATCATTGGTCAGATTTGAGTTAAAAAATAATATTTTATTATTGATGAGATTTACTTTAAAAAAACTTTGTATTATTATAAATAATCACAAAAATTCATATTATTATAAATTTTAGGTGCAAGTTCCATATAAAAAAATGGCCCAAGAGACTATATAAAAATATTTTATGTTGTGAAAACTTTTACGTTATTAATTTATCAAAATTAACTCTTATCAACGTAAAAGCGTCTTTGCACACAATGTTTAGCCATTATAATTACAATTTCAAAAATTATGGGCATATTGTAGTATATAATTAAGTTTAATAATATAAAATAAAAATATTATTTTGATTGGTAGCTAATCAGACAAAAACGAATTTTAAAAAATATGATTGTTATTTTGAAAAAATAAATTAAATAAGATGGTAGTACATTGTTTTGAGAAGAATTTTGAAAACGAAATTCGCTGTTGCCTGTAGAATTCACCTTGTGCGTAGTGCGCACGGGGGAGCGAGAGGCTGACAATTGTATTTGAACTGACGTAGAGCACAGATGTGTACTGCCAACTAAATATTTAATGATATCTATAATAATCTATTTTAAACTGATTGTTTTTCTTTAATTATCATAGTGCATCAGCAATTCAGTACTCCTCACCCCTCATATAGAAGAAGATAGACTAATCTACTATTTCCTCCTTGACTAATTATTTAATTTTAAACATTTATTAAAATTAAAAAAATAATTATTAAGATATTAATATTAATAAGAGTTAAAAATAATTTATTAAATTATCCATTTTTTCAATATTTTAATTTTTTTTTCTTTCCTTCACTAATAAATTAATAGTATTTAATAGAAATATTATTACAAAGAAATACCTAATACCAGTTAAAGTTTTAAAATGTACAATTATTTTAAGACAAAGGAAATTTTTGAAATATACAATTATTTAAAAAAATATGATTTTTGACTTTAAAATACAGTCATAAATAGTACCATCCAAACTGAATCAAAATAGCGATCCTTTCCAATAATATGTTTCCCATACAAATAAATTTTGAGATCAAATCCCGAGCACACACAAACCCTTTCCATTTGAACCAAAAGTTTGTTAGTAAACTTATTGTCTTTAAATCGTTCAATATTCATTTATTTAAGGAAATTATATCAATCTCTTTTGAAATTTATTGCAATTTTATATTCAACATATTTTTATTTTGTAAAATTATCATTAATCTCCTTTGAAATTCACTAAAATTACATGGACAACCCTGTATATACTGATTTGCTAATTTAAATGATAAAATAGATAACATATAATATACATATAATTATTAATGTAAAAATTGTAATATTTTAGGATCTCCCTTAGGTCGATCAAATCAATCTAGTTTCTAATAATAGGATCTATGCCAAATTATGATGATTCAATCACACGGCAAAAAGTTAAAAAAAAATTATTTGCCAATTTTATCTAAGGTAGTAATTATATCGGTTGAATGTATTTCATCACTTCTACATATCAGGAATGATTTGGGACAGAAAAAGTATTCAATTTGAACTGGGAGAAAAATAAAAAATAAAATTTGTTTCTATAAATTGAGAAACTATTTATTTTTTATTTTTTTATTAAATTTATTTGGTTTTGCTTGAATAAGCATTTAAATCATTGAATTAGCAAATCAATTTCCTAACTACCAATCCGATTTGAATAATACTACCTAGTAGTAAAAAAAAAAATATGTGTACGCCAAAAAAGAATATCTATAGATTCTTTGATAGAAAATGTGACTATTATTAGGTAAAATAAAATGATACAACACGTTAATTTAAAGGCCAATAATCATGTAATATCCTTCAAGAAATAAAATTCTAAAAAAATTGTTGTCTAGAATTTTTCAGTGATGATTTTGATTTGATTTGACTTATAGATATATAATAACTTTATAAAATAAATTTGTCAGATGTATACGAATAACGTTGCTTGGATCATTTGTTTCCAATAAATATTTTTTTATATACTTTTTCTCGTATGATTTTTTTACTTTTTCTCTTGTCATTTAATATCGTCAGGATTTGTGAGAAATTTATGTAAACAATTTTCGTACTAAATAATAATTCTTTAGACCTATAATATATAGCAATTTATGATGTTAGAGTAGTTTAATCTAACTATAACTTAGATGTGAATTACCTAAATTCATTAGTTTTTTTTTTTACAAAGATATTAAAGTTAGGAATTATTCCTGAATTTGGAAAGAAGGATAGTGAAGTTTAAACACAAAATCACCACTCAATGGATGTAAAAGATAACCACAATAATTAGACTGGAGGTTAAACCATGTTAAATTCATTAGTTTACTATTATTGGAATGTGTTATCCAAATTTATTATTATTTAATTCACTAGGAACGTAATTAAAACTCAAAAGTTAACCCATATGAAAGGATTTCCAAGTTTTTACAAAGATAAAGACCATTGAGACCATATCTTAAAACAATGTAACATTTTAACACACACCTCTCTCATTCAAGTCCGGAAATTTGGATCTTGAATTAATAACTATAGTAGAAACTCTAATATCAACTTAGAATTGAGTATACTTAATTCCGTCACAAATTAAAAGATAGTTTATGAAGAGAGATTATCCAAGCTCTTATAAAAATTATCTATGTCAAATATATCATTCAGCAATGCGTGACACATTGCTCGTCCATTTAACATCGAGATCTCCTAAATTTTTGGATTTCCCTAACTGCATAAGAGGTACCGCTTTTCATGCAGCCTCTAGTGCATTATCAGGATTGCTTTGGGTCTTGTCTAGCTACAGTAAATATCATTGAAGCTCCCCGGCGTTGCAGTGGCATACCTACTCTTTCTATCCATTTTTATCAGTCTCCTTCCTAAAAGCGAAAATTTGGTATATTATAAAATTAATGTATATGGAAGGAGAGAGTATTTCAATCAAAATGAGTGTGAGGAAATCTATGTGTAATATCAGGACTTTGGCTGATTCTTGGGAAGTGATTTAGTCTCACACTTTGGGTGTGTTTGGTTGAAAGGTAGAAATAAGAGATAAGTTTTTATGAATAAATTTTATGTATAATTTTACACATAAAATTGATCCAAGAAAACTTATTCTTCATTATGTGAAAATATGCACGATGAACAGGTGCTCTTGTTAAGCATGCATGCATGTGGTCGCTCGGTCTCTGGAATTAATTAGGTGTTGAGTATTTCGTTCAGAAACCTACTTTCTTTATTGTGATTTGTGCATGTAGTTGGTGAGTGGTGACTTAGCCCGGGTTAGGTTTAACTAAACCCTCAGCAATCAGTGTTCTACTATGATTTTGTTTAAGGCTGATCCCATTTATCATTGAAAAAAATGAGAAAAAGAGGCAGATATATGTTAGTCTCAAAATTCAATTCTCAAAATTCAATAGCCATATAGGACGCAACCAGTGCATGAAAAGAAATTTGCTTTGGTATTTATACAATTAGCTCAAACATCAAACTAACTTTAGACCAGTGGGGAAAGGTGAACACAGCTGGTATGAGATGGATAAAGATGATTAGCCATTGGTCACAATTAATCAATTATTCTAGAAAGCTAATCAACTAAAATAACAATCACTGGAGCGGTATACTCATAATGAATATTGCATGACCTCAAGAATATATTCACCATCTCACAATGATTCTTAGTTAATTGAAATATTTATTCGTGCTTTTTTTGGGTATAATTGGATTAGAACTTTGATGATTTGACATATTGAAACACTTCCAACTTTAAGAACATTTAACTGATACCCTATATTTGTGGTGGACACAATAGATAAATAAATTATTAGAGTCCCCACTTGCTAAGGTAATCTGCATAAATATGATTGGCATGGTTGAGCTAAGGACAAATAAATCTTGTGATGAGTACAAGGTGTGAAGGGTCTCACTGCAAATCTAAAAATGTCAAAGTGTACTTTTGTGGGGTTCCATAACTGACAGCTTGAAAGGCATTTGAAAGTTTATGCATTTGTAGGTGAATAAATAACAGCTTGAAGACCTCCAAGGCACGAGCTATGTCCCTGTCTGAATTCCACCTTGTAGGCTACCAAATGTAGTTGCTAGTACATAAAAGATATATAACAAACCATATAGCAATTAATCGTATTAATTGATATATAATCTATCATATATAACTTAGTGGTTTTGTATTGAGATTAGTGTAGGAATGGATCCCTTATGTGTAAATTATATTACACATTGAGTCATGTTTTAATCTATATCATTGATCTCTCAAAGTGTACATTTTTCTTCAATTTAAAATGAATTAATATTTATTTTAATCCCTGACACTATATTTATGAGTCATTTTAATATATACTTTTAAACTAATTCAAATTAGTCCTAATATTGTAAAATGTAAAGCATAGTAATCTCTTAATTCACTTTTATTTAACGTTCTATCAATTAAATTACGAGGTGTGATATGAAGTGATACTTTGGCATACCTTATGAAGAAGAATTAAGTTTAAAATAATTCATTTTGGTATCTAAAATTATACAAAATGAATTATTTAAATATTTTTTTCAAGTCATAAAATGACTCATTTTATGCAATTTTAGATATCAAAATGAGTCATTTTAAATTTCATTATACTTCATATAGCACATAATATGTCAAGGTATCACTTAATATTATACATCATCATATAATTGACAAAATATTAAATAAAAATGGAATGAGGGACTTACTTGACCAAATTTTATAATGTTAGGAGTAATTTGACTCATTTTAAAAGTCAATGACTAAAATGAGCACTAATTCACTTAAAATAAAGAGATCAAGGATATGAATTAAAACATTACCCTCTCATGAGAGGATATCCATTCCCAGATTAGTGTATATGAAAAAATTGGGTTAAATACATATTTTATCCCAAAATTTTAGGTCATATTCAATTTACACTTTGACTTTTCAAAACATGTATCACAACATCCTAAATTTTCCAAATGAAAAAAAATCAAAGTATTAAAATACATATTTTGAAAAGTCATAATATAAATTATACATAATATAAAATTTAAAAGGGAAAATGCATTTAAAAAGATTTTCAGCTATTGCGCCGCTCGTTTTAAAGATATAAAAATGGAAAAGATTTTTCGGGCATGCTTTCAAAAATGTGTTCTTTAAACAACTGAAAACATATGGTGGAAACTATGTAATTGGCATATGTCCGTCTCACTAGTGGCAAAACCCTTTTTTTCTCTATATTTGGCCAGAGTGGCCAAATCGTTAAAGTTCCCTTGTACATACGTTGAAGTTCGACTACGAGCTGCAGCTCACGCTTCGGATTTGAATGGAATTGACTAATTTCTGAAGGAGGCCATTTATTGTTGTTCACTTGTCCTTGTTTCATCAAACAAATTTGTATTTTTTCTGTTCTTCAAGAATGCTTTGGAAACAAGGGGCAGATCCAAACGTTTTTTTTTTTAAGTGATAATATATCTTATTACTAATGAACTTACTAATTTTTTAAAATTCAAAATTTCACTTGTGATGGTATGCATCATAGATTTATATGACGCCTAGAGACTATTTAGCACGTGCGAGTGAAATTTTAAACTAGCAAAATTTCTAGGAACATCAATTAGAAAAATTTTGTGCGTTTACTTTCAGAAATTTTTTTTATTTTTTTTTCAATTAGTCTTTTATTTTTATAATTATATGAAAGAAACATACCTATTTGATTTATATTTTCATTTCCTATTTATTATTTTCGTATTTTCTATTTTAAAAATTTTACGAAGAAAGCAGTGAAAATAAAGAATGAAAACTGAAAATAAAATTTTATTGATTTTATTATTTCTTTCACAACATCTTAAAAATAAAAACCACAACAAATTATCAAAAACCAAACAGATTCAATTTTCAATTTTCATTTTAATTTATTATTTTTTTCTTCATAAAATTCTGAAAATATAAAACAAATTGAAAAGAAAAAAAAAACTAAAAACTGTTTTTTTTTTGAAAAAAAAAAAGAAACCAAAGGCACCCTATTATCGTTTCTCTTTTATTTCTCCTTCTTAATATTTGATCTTGAAAACTATTGTCACACTCAAACAAACCTGTTGCATTAATTTCTGTCACTTCATTGACAAAGAACGCATCATTACTGGTCCCAAAGTAACTTGTCCTCACAAAACCAAAGATTAGGATGCAAGGCTCTAACAATCTTTCTTGAGACACATTTTTCCAAGAAGGTGTAGCAGAAAGCAAGACACAAACCAAAAAATGAGATGTTCCTGGCCTCCCTCTGATGGATTAGGAAGCTAAATCCACAAGGCAATCCAAAGTTAAAAACCCCCGTATCTCCCGAAAACCAAACCCCTTTTTCCTCACCCATTGATCTTGGACCAGAACATGACATGCCCCTCTCAAATCCACCTCCCCACACAATGAAGGCAACATTCACCTTGGGAGTAGTACCAATTCTCTTTAGCAAACGACAAAGGAAGCGGCAAAGGTTGTGCCGATTTGAGACACGGAAAATGAACCGAAACAGCAATCCTCCTAGCTAGGGTGTCGGCATCAACATCAAATTGCATAAGTTTTTCTTTTTATTGAAATTATATGCTTGAGCTATATTTTATTTTATAACTTACAACATATTTTAAATTTTAGGATAAATAATATTAAATATCCTTGAGGTTTAGACTTATTACATTACACCCTATTTTTTTATAAATGTGACATTCCATCCCATTCCTATTGTTAAATTTATCCTTTATATATATATATATATATATATATATATATATATATATATATATATTCATTAAACTCATGTTTCCTAAGCCATAGTTTATCTCATTGGTATTGCACTTTAAAATATTATAGTTTTCACTTTACTTATTTTTAATATATAATAAAATTATAAAATAAATCTAAAAATTTATTATTTGATGAAATATTCCAATTTCAAATTTAAAAAATAATAATTTTAGAATTTAAAAATATAATCATGTTTTTTATGTTTTTAAAGTATATAAAACTACTTTCATAATAATATTGAGTATGATTTTAATCAAATAAATATTATTTCATGTAACAAGTTAACATTTAATATTAAAATTTTAGCTTACATCTATTTAATTGTTTTGTATAGCAAGCCAAGAAATATAGAAACATCCAGAAACCATGGAAGAGGCCTAGAATTCAAATAGCCACGCTTGTGAGTTAGCAAAGAAAATTGCATCTAAACTAACCAACATGGCTAACCAGCCTGATACACTGTCCTCATCGATCCATGAGGTAATGAAGGCATGCTTAATAGAGGTAAGATAAAATTTTGATATTAAATTTTAATTTATTATATGAAATAATATTTATTTAATTAAAATCATACACAATATTATTATTAAAAAGTTAAAAATATGATTTTATCTTTTAAAGTCTAAAATTATTATTTTTAAAATTTAAAGCTATAGTATTTCATCAAATAATAAATTTTTAGATTTATTTTATAATTATTATATATATTAAAAATAAATAAAGCTAAAGTAAATTGAAAATTATAATATTTTAAAATGAAATACCAATAATACAAACTATGGTTAGGAAAAGATGGCTTTAATGAATATTAAAAAAAGACTAGTTTAATAATAAAAATGGGGTGGTGTGTTACATTTATAGAAGAATGAAATGGAGTACAATAACTCCAAACTTCAAGTATGTTTAGTGTTATTTACCCTAAATTTTACATTTATGTAAACATTAATATTTCCATGTACACATATGTCCTTTTAGTAACCTGATGCATGTTTGGGTTTTGTCTAAAATTTGTCAAATGAAGTATGATATACCACATAAAGTATTTAGCCACAATTACAAGTGTGACTAAGTTTATTCATCACACTCTTGAATGCATTTCGCCACGCTTATTAAACATGGTAAAATGCCTGCGTGTGGTACACTATAACACTAGCGTTCACCGCTTGTTTGATATATTACTGATCTGTTACTGGGCAAGGACGACTGCCACTAGGCAAGGACCCCTTGATGCAAAGCATAGTGGTAGTCCTATTCAACGATCATATCAATCAGAGAGTAAAAAAAAAAGGCCCAACCATTGAAAGCAATAAGTGTATCGGTTGGCCAAGTAGCTAGAGCATGGTAACAACGTCTAGCATTTAACAGGTTGGATGTTTGAATTCTCATTTCTCTTTTTCAAATGAGATAAATAAAAGTTTCTTTATTAGTTGTTGAGCGAAAATTGTTTTTAAAATTGGCAATTACCCGTTTTATAAAAAATTTGGTCTTTGAAACTAGACTTGAACTAGTTGGTTATACTCTTACGCACCTAATTGGTACCTTAATTGATTTGTGCAAATTATTACTAACCTTTCAAAATATTCAATTTTATATTTTTATTTACAACAAAATTCCAAAAGATAAATTGAAGAACACAAAGAAGTGTTCAAAAGCTAACAAACCATCACAGTTAAATTAACATTTTTATTCAAAATACAATATTTCACAAATAAAGTAATAAATTTAAGCTAAATATGTGAAAATGAAAATCTCTTATGAATTATAAATATTTACAAATAAGATAAAAATTTATTTTGATATTTTTTACGAAAATAAAATAAAATATAAAAGAGAACATGCTTTTAAAAGAAACATCAAGTTTCACAACTTCAGTTAACCCTAAATTAACCCTTTTTATTTGAAATAAAATATTTCCTAAAGAAATGATTATTTAAATTAAATAAAATATCTCATAAAGGAGAATTTACAAATAAGACAAAAATTATGAAAAATTTAAATTTGACTTGAAGGAGTACGTATCCTAGGGCAATGGGGAATTCAAAGTCACGTATTGAAAGCGAATGTGAATTAATTGGTTTTAATTAAAAGAGGATGAAAATGTGTTGATTATTTTTAATTTTTTAGAAATGGATTTTCATTATTGAATGGAAGGAAAATATTTTTTATAAGCTCTAAATTCAACAACACTTCCAAAATTAATTCATAAATACAAATACACAACACATGAACATATACAATAATTAAAGTAATAATAAAATTAATTGATGAGCACAATTACACAATTAATTTAAACACAACACAAAAACATATAAAATGATGAAACTAAAAAATCTAATTATTATTTTTTATTTTTTACTTTTTTACTACAAACGTTAAATTCATTCGAAAGAAATAATTAAACCACTTCTTTATTTTGTTTTGCATAATCAAAATACTCAAATATTTATTTTGAACTTAAAATGTAAAAATTTTTTTATCATAGACCCCAAACTAACTTAAATCAAAACATATAATCATAAAAGAACCCAAAATAAAATAATTACTATCCATGCAATTAAATTTGAATCCAAGCAAAAATAACATTAACCCAATACATAAATAGATAAATAAACAACCCTAATTCTATTATTCTAACACTACCCTTACCCATTACCCCCTTTAACACATACACATGCACCTGTAACACTAACCCACACACATACACAACATCTCTCTCTTTCCAACATCACACACATACCAACTAAAAAACAAAGGCAAAGAGAAGATAAGAAAGAAAGATGGACAGAAGGAGAGAAAAAGATAGAGAATTCAGATCAAGAAGAGTGAAGCGGAGAGATCAAGAGATCAGCGGCCAAATAGCTTACCAAGGTCGCACGCGCAAGGAAAGGGAACGATCCGATGGTCGTGTGGCGAGAGGTGTACGACGATGCACGTGGAGGACGAAGGGGTGCGATGAGGTAAGGGAGTTGTGAATGGTCTTTGGCTATGGGCTACGAGTAATGGGAAGAATCATGTGCGCCGAGGCTTTGCGCGATGGTTCATGGTGTTTTGTAGATTTGAACGTTTGGGATATGTTCAAGGTTGAGGGTGGCTTGAGATGCAGACCGTAAAGGGATCTCGAATGGAAGATTTCGAAAGGGGGGAAGAGGGGGTCGCGATTGGCTTTGGGATCATGGTGGTGTTCTTCGTCATTGCGGTGTTGGCAAATAAGCTTGGCTTTGACTTCGGCTGGGTTCCAATGGTTTGTATTAGGAAAGGGAAGCGCGAGATCAGGTTGTTTGTGGTTGGGCGGTGAGAGGAAGAATGGAAGGCGAAGGGGAGATCGGCTAACCCATGGCAGAGGTTAGGGGCGCTATGGTGGCGAAGGGAAAATGGCTCATGGTGTTGAAGTGCGGTGATGATGATGATGACAATGAGGCCGAGGAAAAGGGACGATGGAGGGCGATGGAGGTGATGATGGCATGAGGCCGCAGACTCTTTATCTTTTTTTGTTGTTTAATTTCTAGATGATGATGATTATATTCACCTGGTTCTCTCTTTTTTATTGTTGTAGGATTGTCTTCTGGATGTATCAGTGTATATATTTTTGTGTTTTATTTTTTTCTTGACAATGGTGATGGTGTTTGAATTGGGTGTTGAAAATCTTTCTTCTTGCCTATTTCTTTGATTTTTGGTTTTTTTTTATTTTATAATCTTCTTCCTTCAATGGAGATGATGATCGATCCTTTTTGTTGATGGAGATATTGGGTATATGTGGTGAAAGAATGAAAACCCCAGGTTCACCTTGTCTTATGATTTAGCTCATTGAAAGAACATTAGCATCTTGCACAAAGTGGGAGGAACACCATCATGGTGTCTGTCATTTTTGTTTTTTTTTTGTTTTTTTTTTCCCATCCCCTATTGCTTCATGTGTGCAAGGAACACGGGCAAGGAAGCCGTGATGCACATTTTGTCATTTTATTTTATTTATTTATTATTTTTATTTTAATCTAGATATGAAATGAACTATAAGGACATTTTTTTTGAATGGACATGGATTAACAAATTATGGCTGTAATGAAATATGAATAACTGAAATTAAGAAATTAAAATGGGCTAGTATTTTTGTTTTTATTTTATGTAAGAATAGGCTGAACAATAATTATTTTTTTGTTTATTTTTTTTTCAAAAGGATTAAATAAGCAACTATAAAGGAATTTAATCTAAATTATGAATTATGCAAATTTTTGAATTTTTGTTTTAATAAAATTGAGTACTCTATGAAGCAGAGGCTTTTCTTGTCTAAAATTGGGATGTCATTGTCACCTTCTCATCATAAATTTTTCTTAAAAAAAAATAGCAACCTTTTTACGGCCAACAATTTCAGGATTAGTGATTGGTACTGTGGCTTATAGAATATCGGCTTTATTGGGACATCACCATTCTTGGATTCGATGGTCTTAAAGTTTATAGTGTTATAATGGATACAACCCTTATGTTATATACGATTTTGAAAAACTTACATACTTTTGCAGTTAATTATAGCCTTTTATGTATTGATAAATGTTTCGTTCAATAATATTAAAAGGATTTTACTACTCAGCACTCTTAGTTCAATAATATTATGGCACTAGTTAAGGATACTCAAAAAGGTAAATTTTTAAATTTAGTGGTATGTCCAAAATATTGAAAATACAAATATTCTTCTTTTTAAGGTGGACTTTCCTCATTTATTTCCTTAATCAGTACCCAATGCTCCAAGGGCACTCATTAGATATACCCATATTAAAATAAGGACATGAAAATGTTTAGAGAAATACAACTGTGTCACCATGGTCTAATCCAACGCAACACATTTTTAGTCACTACCTTGATGGATCCGTAACAAGGCTTCCTTTCCCATCATTCTCATTGTTGAAAAGAGCCATCAACTAAATATTTAGCCATCCTCGCTACCTATCTCTCACTTTCATAATTTTAAATTGTGGTTCACAGTCTCAATTACGGTTATGTTGAAATATATGCCGCACATTAGCTAGTATTGTCTAGAAATTCGAAAAGACAGGCAATTAATGAATGAAGAATATACTAGGAGGCTTACTTGTGACTGAGAGTAATAGAAAAGTATAGAAAAAATAGTGTATGAAAAGGTAAATAATGGTGGTGAGCTATGGATATATATAAATTAGCATGCAGTTCGATTTGGGTTAAGCACCCAAGCTAGTGACTCTAGCAACACACCAACTCAAGAATAAGAACTAGAAGTCTAGCTATAACATCACATGATGCATCATTTTAACTCCTCCACCAATCAATCGAGTACAATTTTTCATTACCTTCAAATATGTAATTTTATCTCACCCTTTCTCATAATCCAACATGCTGCAATATTACTGTTGTAATGTTTCCTACAACTGTATCACAGCAGTAATTGCAGTTATATTTTTTATGCATCGCAACACAATTGCAATCTCAACTGAAATGCAATTCAAATTCATGTTCACTGTAGTTTGAACTTGGAATTTCTAAGAAACCACCGGAGAGAACCTCATTATGTAAAGAGCTGTTTATGGTTTTCTTCAGAGAAGTGATGAACCATCCCTCCGCACGTTCCGCAGAACAATATTTGCACGCTCATCCTACAAAACGGGACAATCTTGAGTCACTTTCAGTTTCTTGTTGCCTTGCTCTAATAACTGTTATTCTTCCTTCTTTGTTTTTTAATCAATTTGTGATCAAAAGGCACAGCTCTAACAAATCTACCTCGCAAGAAATTAGACTCAACAGTTTCGTTACGAGTCCTTTTATGTTTTTTTCAAATAAATTTTACTAGAAGCTTAAGCTACTCCCAGTGACATAAACTGATATCACAAACCCCACCAATTTCCATAAGTACGGTGTTACTATACAATGATTTTATCAAATTGAAGAAAACCGCACTTTTCATTATGTAATACTCTCTCCCTTTCAAATTTTTGTCAACTTAAACACAAATATTAAGAAAGATAACAAATGATATGGATAATTAAGCACAATATAGTGAATAGATAAATATATCACTACATATTAATATAGCATATTGAGGAAAAAAAATTAATGCTTTATTGAAATATAAAAGTGACAAATATTTTAAAATATAAAATTGTTTGAAAGTAGATAAATATTCTAAGAGAATAAAACTTTATCAACTTTAAATTTTCTTCAATTCAAAAGACTTGACTTTGATGTTAAATTAAGTATCAAATCATCTAAACCAACTAAATGGTCTTGGAGTATTGGAACTTGGAGCATACTAAATTATTTGTTTTGTTTTACTACCTTCACCCATGAAAATATGTCTTTTAGGGTATATTTGGAAGTTTGGATTTTGAAGAGTAGGAGGAGAAAGGAGGACTTATAGTATAAAATTATATTATAAATCCTCTTTCTCTTCCTCTCAAAATCTAAACTTACAAACATACCCTTAAGGTTTTGGCATATGAATTAAGAAATTATTCAATATACACAAACACACATAAAATAATAGTTCATATTTACACAATAACCCTTATAAAAAATTGTTTAATAATTGAATTCTCTCTTGCTGTAGTTAAATGGATTAAAGGTCAGGTTTCATTTTCTCAATTCAGAATGATCTTTGAAGGAAGATGACTATTTTCCTAGGGTAATTCATGTCAATATATTAACACATTTTTTTTCTTCCTTTAAGAAAAACTAGTTTATATGTGAAATGTAAACGCATTATTGGGAAAAGAGGCATAAATAGATCAATGTAACAAAAGAAGATAAAAGTAGTGCATGGTCGGCTGATGATATAGAAAATTGAAAGGAAGATTTCCCAGAACAAGCTAACTTTCGTAGTGAACGGTGCCGTGCATTATTGGCCTTCTAATTCAAGTATCAACATCAAATGTTCCCTTAAATTATGAGGTAGGGTTTGAATCCCTTTCAATATAGGCGTTTTGGAATGAAAAAGTAGGAGACAGGTGTGCTTTTGACATGAGAAAATGTTTTGCCTTAGAAGATTAGAGAAATTATATAGAAGGCTACTGACTACCTAAAGAAGCACTAAAATCCTCTCTTCTATACCCCTCTTTACTTTCACATATCAAAGAGACAAGCATGCAACACCTTAATTAATATAAGCACTCCATTTTGACTATTGTCACTCCCATTAATACTAATCTTTATTGAATTTTACTTAAATGTTCTTATTCTATTTAACTTAAAGAATAGCTAGTTAACAATTATTTATTAACCATCATAATGATATATATCAAAAGTTATTATTCTTAATTTAATTAAAAAATAATTTAATTAATTAAATATATTTAATATCTACCTAGGCACTGTATATGACAAGAAGCATTTAACATTAAAATCTTTAATATAACAATTTATATTTATATATTGAGTTGTTTTTTTAAAAAGCTTTCTTAATACAATAGTTATCTAAACAATATAATAATAAATATTTAAAAAAAGATAAATAAGTAAGAATGAATAATTATAAAAATAAATTATTAAGTCAAAGCATACAACACACATTGATATTTTACTCTTCAATATTCATATATTTTAAAAGTATTACATAAACATATGATATTAGAATTTTTTAACAATCATTTACTTTTTACTATATATTAAAAAGTAAGTTATTGTCAATAAATTCTATACTGAAAAGGGTGTAGTTCAACATAAAATCCCCTCTTAACCCTTCATTCTCTTTATATTATTTTTACATAGTCGTCAATGTCAAGCATCAATTAACTCTTCCATAAATATATTTTTACAAAGAAAAAAAATGGATGCAATTCTTATGCATTTATGCCTTTTCTAATTATATATATCTTACAAGTTATAAAATATATAACAATTAGTTAATGGCAGAAATGAATTCTTTGACTTTTGATATAGTAAAAAGTAAGTGATTATCAAAATTAAACAGTCTAATATCAATGTGTGTTGTATGTTTAGTAATTTATTTTTATAATTATTCATTATTATTTATTTATCTTTTTCTAAGATATCCACTATTATGTTGTTCGGATAATTATTGACTTAAGAAAGCTTTAAAAGAATATAATTCAACATATAAATATAAATTATTATATTACTTCTAATATAAATTATTATATAGTGCCTAGGTAAATATTAAATATATTTAATTAATTAAATTAAGGATAATAACTTTTGATATATATCATTATAATGATTAATAAATAATTATTAACTAACTATTTTTAGTTAAATTAGAATAAGGAAGTTTTGATAAAATTCAATAAAAATTAGTGTTACTAAAAGTGATAATAGCCAAAATATTAATAGTTTATATTTAATATCCATTAGAAAAATGACAAACGCATACTATTATTATCAATCCTGAAGAAGCGCGTCCATTGCCATCAATTCCCTTGTAAAGGACGAATTTGGTTTACCAATTCGAAAGCAACATGATCTTTCTCAGTTTCAAAGTTGAGCGACACATCCTTATCTTATTTTTATAAATTTTTTTATTTTTGGGTACTTAGGAGGCACTAGGTTCTATGGTTTTTCTTCCGTTGTTTGCTCTTACTTCTTAATTACTGTGTATACAAGAAAGAAGAACAAACAAATTAAATGAGCCAAGAGTTGTTGCTTTTCACCGTTAAAATCACAAAAGGAGTTTTTTTACCAATATAAAATAAATAAATGCATATATTATATATACACCATGATATCAAAAGTATTACACATTTATCCTATTTTTATTTTAATAAAAATTAGTTTAAACCAATTTCAGCGTAAAAATAACTACACGATGTGCATTTACTCACAAATCGGCTTAAATCGATTTGGTGCAAATGGATTTGGTGCAAATCAATTATTGAGATTATTGTAGCATGTCGTACACATTGACATGTGTTGAGTGTAATGGTTTAAACAATTTGACAGTGTAGAATTCATAATCAGGTCAAATCGATTTGAAAATGTGTAAAATATTATATGAAGATCGCTCCATAGGCATTCAATAGAAGGAAACAGGAAAAAAAGTGGTTTCTAAAGAAATTGAGTGATAGTATGACAGAGTATAGTATAAATACTCTTGTTCATTATAATGGAGAGATTGTAAACACAATAGAGGGTGAGACATTCATAAGTGACGATCAAGCTTGGTTGGTTGTCCACCTATTAGTTTATTAGAGTTACAAAGCAGAATACTAGAAGAATTTGATGGAAACAACAAGCAAGTTGCAAAGATATATATTTTATAGGATCCGGTCGATATTAGCCAAATGGGATTCGATATAGGAGGTTTTGAATTTGGAAAGATGAGCACATAAGTCACATGTTTTCTTATTTTCACTCATTTTCCGATGTTCGTAGAATAGATCTATTTGTCAAACTCCAAGATGGTCCTTTCAGCTTTGGTGGGTTAGATGTAGGTACATCATCATTTGTGGTAGCACATCATGCATTGGTAAAAACCCTGCACATGCAAAGAAAAAAAAATTATCATTGGTGTACATGAAAAAAACACTCAAAAAATATAATCAAATAAATGTACCTTAGAGCTAGTGGAAAGCGATCGGACGCTCATGTCCGATATAACTCCATTCTATACCATGCCCAACAGTAGTGTCAAACACCTTCCAATCTCGATGACATTGTATTTAACACCATGACATAGAAAGCGATAAAGTGTTGCAAGAACCCCCCCCAGCTATATTGCCTTGTCTCTGCAAAGTTCTCCAACAGTGGGAGCCACTTCAATTGACCCCTGAACCTTGACTTATCTGGAACAGAACCTACCAAGTATAACCATAATATATGCCCAAGTATCCGGATAACTGTAGCCTCATCAGCATCATCTCTCAAATTACAAAATGTCATTGTGAACCAAGGTAGGTTCACGGTAGATCCCAAGATTTGCTCCTGGCGGGACTACACCAAGCAACTCCTGACATAGTATCCATATATTGTAGCCCCCATAAAATTTCTCCCATGCACCAATGCAACCACTCACAGCCTGTCCATCCACACGCAACCCTAGCTGGAATGCAACATCCTGAAGCGTGATAGTACATTCTACATAGGGTAGGTGAAAAGTGTGTGACTTAGGCCTCCATTGCTCAACAAGTGCACTAATGAGCGGTTTGTCATAATCATAAATGGGAACCATCTGTGCAACATACCAAAACCCACCTGCCTCAGATAAGGCTCCATCAATGGATGTGGCTCCACCATCTTATTATAATGCCTACCTTTTACAATTCGCGTAGGTTGCAAAAAATAAAAAGATATTGCCAATGTGAATAATTAATAATATTCATATTATATAAAACTAATTAAATTTAAATTATAATTCTCATAACATTTATTCCATACAAAACTATAAAACCAATTTAAATTATAAAACTAATATTTATAAAAGTCTCTAAATTTACTTTTGCATACGATTCTGAAAGGTTATGAAATCATGTATAATAGTCTAGGTAATTGAAATTGGCTTTATATTATATTTGTTGGTTCAAATTTAACAAATTAAGTACTCCTCATTCTAATACTATGTAACAAACTAGTTATGTTAAGTTATTTATATCATTTACTTCAATGCCTTTATTTTATATCTACTTCTATTTTTTAAAAATACATTCTCATCCTTTAATTTTGTGTTTGACTACTTTTAAACTTTTTTTTAAAACCAATTATCCAAACAACATATTTATTTTTTACCATTTAATGACTCTTTTATCTAACAAACAGATTATTTATTCACCAATGTTTTTTTAACAATTGAATATAAAACTTACTTTTGCAAACTGTTTTTGAAAAACTAGAAAATTTAAAATAATTTCAAACAAGCCCTAACTTCCACTAAATTGTACAATCTTAACTAGCTAAATACTAATATTTTAAATTATCCTCTCCTACAAGATAAAGTGTAATCTATTCACTAAAGACTTATCTACACAGAAAAATTACACTAAATACCTATCACATGTTACAACTATGTTCAGTATTTTACTCAAACATATTACAATATTTTAAAATTGCTAAAGAAGCCTACCTCATCACAATTAATATATTAAAATATCTTAAACCAAATAAACTAAATACTAACATAATAAACTAAGTAAAACAATCTACTAACCTGGTGTGTTAATTTCCCCACAATATGATCAACTGCATTCAAGCGATAGATAGTTTCAACTTTCATTTTTAATTCACTACCACTCTCAACTTCCATTTTTAATTCACTATCACTCTCACCAAAATCTCACAAAGAGGGAAGAACTTATATGGATGCGATGAGTTTTGGCTGAAGTTGATTTTGTTTAAATAGGCAAATAGCATGTGCAAATCGGTTTAACCGATTATGTGTTGCCTATGACACGTTATGTAAATCGGCTTAAATAGATTCCTCCTCACCTCAATAATCGATTCAAATTGATTATCCATGCAATCTAACAAGCCAATCCAAAATCCATTTGACTTGATTTGGTTGGTCAAAATGCAGTAGTTATCAAATCGGTTTAACCAATTTGTGCATTTCAGTTTCAATGTGTGATCTTTTTACACGAAATCGGTTTAACTTGATTTCCATATAATACAAATCAGGACATTTGAGTAATTCTTTTCAATCCGACAGATATATAATATCACAATATTTTAATTTTGTATATGTAAAAAACTCATCAAAAGGAGTATAGAAGAAAAGTGAGTAAATAAAAATAGATGATCATCGAGTAAAGATTTATGTTGATTCATGAAATTGTAAGCGTACTTTACTTTAATCTATGAAATTTTAAAATTAACTTTTTAGTCCCTGAAATTTCATTACGTAGGTTATTTTAGTTTTTGGTCAAACAAAGGGTAGTCAACCACTACTTTTTTTTTTGTTGACATGGCACATTAAGTGACACGTGGCATGTCACGTGTTGATGATGTGTTATGTTGATTCAATGTGGCATGCTGATATGGCACCAAATTAAAATAAGTTCAGATTAGTCCCTGAAATTTTTAAATGTGTCAAAATAGTCTTAAAATTTTTTTAAATGTGTCAAAAAAGTCCTAAATCCCAAATTTATCTTATTTTGGCTCATAAAATCTAAATCCTCAATAATTCTTAAACTCGCTTATTTTTCTCTCATTTTCACACACTATTTAAATAGTCCAAATTTTTAAATATCCTAAACACAATTAAGAGCTTGATTAGTTCAAATTTGAAACCATCAATACTTAGCTAACATAATTAATTTATTAACTATCAAATTATATTTTTTGGAATAAATTAAGTTTTAAAATATGAAAAATAGGATTCAAGGGAAATATTATATTATCAAGCGTGGACGGAGTTCATCAAGGCATATTAAAACGTTTTAGTTGCAATTTGAGAAGGAATTTGGTATCAAATGAACCTAGCATAACAAGGAAAAGAACTCTACTCTCGTGTCAAATGTAGGGTAAACCATCTTAAATATGAGGAGCTTTAATTAAACTAAAGTAGAGGATTGTGTCTCTCATTTTATCTCAATGATAGGGAATCATCGCCTCTTAGGATGTACAAATGAATAACAATAGTGCCACATTCATAGATGAAGGTGCATATGACTGGAAGCTATTATTCGCTATTGGTATGAGAGATTTGTCATAGTGAAGATAAGGAAGCATTTTGGGGGATATTGGTGCGAATAGGCAAACACAATGACATCAATTTAGAATAAAGCATTTATGTTCTCTACCCCTTCCAACATGTCCTCATCTTTACATGAGATTAAATTACTTACCATTCATCCAACAACAATAGCTTGTTGGTGATATATTCTCTTCTAATTGTTATTCTATGTGAGAGAGATCTTTATTTAGGTAGGATGTGAAAATAATAGAGAAATAAGTGAATTTAAGAAATATTGAGGATTTGGATTTTATTAAATAAAACAGGAGAAATTTAGGAATTTGAGACTCTTTTGACATATTTTAAAAAATTTCAGGGATTGTTTTGACACATTTGAAAATTTAAGGACATCTAAACCTATTTTGATTTTATGCCACATCAGTATGCCATGTGTCACTTAACATGCTACATTAGTAAAAAGTAATAATTGACTAACGTTTGTTTAACTATGAAGTGAAATGACCTACGGAATGAAATTTTAGAACTTAAAGAGTTAGTTTCAAAACTTTAGGGACTAAAATGAAGTATGTTTATAATTTCAAGAATCAAAGTAAATCTTTGTTCAATAATCACCTCAGTAACCAAGCAAGATATGACATATGTTTTTTTATTGACTTCTTTACCAAATTAAAATATTTACTCACTTTGCATTTAAATATTCTAAAACAAATTGATAACTACGTTGTTTTGGAACAAATATTTTAAAAGAAATTGATACGTACTTTTCTTAAATTGCTGTAGATCACTCTCTTATTGAGCCATCTTTCTTTATGATGACATTTATTTAAATATTTTAACATATTTTATTATTTTTTAATGTGGTTCACAAAAGTGCTTTTGTGTTTTTTTTAATGCAACGGTGGTATAAGTGAATAGGGCAAATGTGACTCATGATAACGCCATTGAATATGTGAGAAATACAAAAATTTTGCTAAGAGTGTCGTGAAAATAACTGTCATAGCCAAAACTTTTCCTTATTCAATTTTTCTTCAAAACTAAGAAAAGGAAAAGAGGCAGAAATAAAATAAATTTTGTTCTCAAGTTCCATCTTTGCTTTAAAATTAAAATTATATATTATTATAAAATAAATTAAAATTTTAATAATAAAATATTATTTAGAATGATTTTATATAATCTTCTCTTTTAATTACTTATTTTCCCAATAATTCAAAATTATATTTCCAGTTTTAAAATTATTTAATCCCAAATAATTTTTATGATTATTCTTTTAGATTATTTTGTATAACCATCTTTGAATATAAACTTATATTTTTTTCAGTAAATTTATATTTTGTAATAAGATATCAATAACAAATTATTACATTAAATTATATTGAATATATTAAACATATTACACTCCGTTCACTCCCTCCCATCGCAATGGTTCATACGCTTTTTTTGTATACATGGACTCTTGTCTAGTTTAACAACACTAAGAGTGTGTTTAGTATGAGAATTAAAATGAAGCAAAACATTTTATAAATAAATAAAATCTACTTATAATTCAATATATAAAGTTCAGTCATAATTTTTATTTATTTATTATCACATATCTATGACATTTTCAATACGTAAAATTTAAGGACCACATCGTACATTCGCCCAAAGAATTTTACGGGGATAGTTGGCTGGCCCAATGGTGGACGCTACACGTATTTGTACAATTGTACGTTCCTTCCGGAGGCTCGGCACCCTCTATCATATTCTTCCCTTCTATTGACGTTTCTCTCTCTCTGTTTTTTTTTTTTTTTGAGTGCCGAAAAAATTGTTTCTCTTTTTCCGCCTGGATCTTTCTTTGTTCATTTTTATTCGCAAGAGGGCCGAAGCCCAAATTTTGGTATTTTTTTCTTGGTCACAGATTTTGGTCTGGTTCTATTTACATTTTAAAACCGAAATAAAAAATCATAACAAAAGCCGAATAGAGAAAATGATGTCCCAAAAGTCCATTCACCTATGGATGTATAGTCTGTATTCATTTCAGCTAGACCATTCTGACCGAAAACAAGAGGAAAAACAAGCTAGACCACTAAAAAGGACAAGTATTTGAATTTGAGAAATGTTATTTACACTTACAATATATGTGACAGATACTGATACATTCTCATCTATACTTAGATGTGATATGGATCTAATTCTAGTTTATGTCTCATATCTCATTCAATAGTAGATAGGAGTATCTTATCAGAGTCTCTAATGCATTGTGAGTCTAAATAGCACTATTCTATGAATTTGTGCCTCGAAAGTTGGAATCACAATAGTATGGTTCACGGAAAATTTTCCTTTTGAAAAAAAAAAGTGATGAATCATTGCCTCATCCTCATGGAGAAGTTTTTACAGCCCATGACCTCATCTCATCCCCCTTCCCTAATAATAATAAGGGTAAATTACACTCTCTTTTCTCGAGGTTTGTTAAAATTCAGCACATCTCCCTTAATTATCCAGCCTACACTAACCTCCCATGATTTACCCATTTTAAAGATGAATTACCAAAATTAACCCTCCCTCATTTTCATCTCCTTTCACTCACACTCCTCTTCTCTCTCTCTCCATCCTCTTCCTTAGCCCCAAATCACTAAAAGGAAAGTTAGATTTGTGGTGTAGAGAAGGATTTTTTTTTTACTTTTCTAAGTTTTTTTCCATTATTCTAGGCTACTCTTACTCTCTTATTCAAACAAACTACAGGTTCTGTAATTAATTACTACTTTGTTTGGAATGGGAAACCTCTACTTTGCCTACATTTACTTGTGCATCATATTTTGTCTTCTTGTATTTTTGCAGTTAGGGAAAAACAACTCAAATAGTTTATTTAAGAAACATAAAAGTTTAGTTTTGTTCATCAGTATTGGTATACAAATATATATTTATTATTAATGAACAGTATATCTATGACTCTCTTTGTGCTTTTTCTATCAAACAAAGAAGGCTCCCAATTCATTGGTCCCCTCTATGTTTGGGTCCAAGGTGAGTCCCCTCACTTAGACCGTTAGATATATTTTCAAGTATTCATGTTTAACAAAAATAAATAATTAAATAAATCTTTTTTAATGATATAATATTTTTGAAGTTACAATTTTGTTTTGATAGAGATGAAGCCTTGGCCAACACCTTTCTCACACCACTGTCCACTGTCCAGCACCACGACCGCCACTTCTTCTCACACCATTGTCCATTGTCACAACACCATCGACCACCACTTTTCTATCCACCAGCATACCGATCACCACCTCTCTATCGACAAGCATCATTCCTAACAAAATTGCTGATTTTGCAGCCAACTTCATCAAAGTTGGAAATTTGGTTTGAATTGATACAAAGAAAAGAGCAAAAATAAAAAATAAAAAATTACAGTGCACATTTTATATCAACAACCAAAACAAATCTTATTTTTGGATGCATCATGCTTAATCAACTCATAAATGTTCAAAAACAATAATATGTGGAGAAACAAGACTTTTTTTTCAAGATTAGATCCATCATTTATAATTCTTTTGATGTAATACCTTATGTACACGTGTCCCTGGACAAGTTTAGTATGGCCTCAAGGTCCCTCGAGACCTATCCATGTTGCCAGGAATACCCCAAATGCATGAAAGACTCTTCAACAATTGAACTGAGGTATCTAATACCACTATAGTGGTCCAGGATAGCTATAGGTCAAGTACATGGGCAAGGCAATTTTGGGGTTCTCCAACTGCTATAGAGATCTAGGATCGCTACAGGTCGTGTGTTGGCCAGAATGGGATTTTGATACCCCTTGACCGCTATAGTGGTCATAGCTCAATAGTGGTGCCCCTTGACGTCAAAATAGTACCAAACGATGCAGTTTTGATTAATGACCCCTTTACCCTATAAATACCATCCCTCACTCAGATTTTTTGCCCCAAAGTTGAAGAACCCTAACTCCAATCTCTCTTCCACTCCCTTAACTCTCATCCTCACTCAAATTCACTTCTTTCAAGCTTCAAGGTGAGTTTGGTTGTTGATTTATGCTTCCTTTCTCTTTATTCTTTCATGTTCTTGAGTTAGAGTGTCTATATTCTTAGTTATTGTCAAGTGGGGTGCTCCCCCAATGTTATTAGAGTTGATTTAGATTTGTTCTAGAGTTGTTAGAGATTATTCATGGTTTTGCTGCTTTATGACAGTTGTTGGTGCCATTCCAAGCACTCAAGGTCGAGTTGGTGGTGCCCACATACTCCCGACCCCAAATGGTAAGTGAGTTCAAGCTCATGACTTTATTTTCAGTTATTATAAGTATGTTTTATGCATGAAGTTAGAAATGAAAATATGTATGAATATGATTTTACAAGATATGACAAGTTAGCAAAGATTATAAAAAAATATGTTTTAGAAAACCATAGGACCAAGATTGCTATGTTGTAAGCTATGGAAATGTTTTATTTTCTCAAGTTTAAGAGATTTATTAGAAAATGTATGATTTAGGAAGCTTACTAATGTTGTCAAGTATATTTTATGGTTTTATGGTATTGCCATGTTTTCGTGAGATTTCAAAAAGCTTTTAGAATATCAAATTGAGTTATTATGGATGATATAGAGTAGAATATGATTTAGCTTTTGAATACATATGCTATTAGGATTTTAGAGTTTTCATGATTTTGAACCCTATTGGTTTTGAAGCATGATATCAAAATTATCTAGTTTATGAAAAATATGCTAGCTTGAGATATGATTTAGAAATTTAGTAAAAAAGATTTTAGAGCATGTATCTCCCTATGATTTATAGCAGTTGGTGGCTGCATTCTTTGTGGGCTTTGAAATTACAATGTCTACAAACGGGTGATCCATTGGACATAATTTTATAGCCATAGTTATGCTAAGGTAAGATTATTAGAATTATATGGATTCAGAGCTCTAAGAGTACTAAGAGTTTTTAAGAGTTTTTGGATTATTCGATTTATGTACAAACTAGTTTTTAAGAGTTTTCATACAACTAAGAAGTATGGAATTCAGTATGATTCATAGCAACTACCAGATACATATTCTATTGGCTCTTGAAATCATAATGCCCACAAGCATGTGATCCATTGGACATGATTTCATTGCCACAATTATGCTAAAGTTAGATTGTTAGAGTTATATGAATCCAGAACTTCCAAAGAACAGAGAAATTGGGACCTAGTAAGGTACCCAAGAGATTAGACAAATTTGGGACCTAGTGAGGTGCCCTAGAGAAATCAAAGAATTATATTATTATATCATATTTATTATGGATAACCAAAGAATATATCGGGACCTAGTGAGGTGCCCCAAGAGAAACCTATTGTTATGTCATATTTAATATACATAGCTAGAGAAATTCAAAGATTTTGTTATTTCACTATATATATAGCTATCCAAAGTTTAATATTTTCGAGGATTTACGCACCATTAGTTAAAATGATTTCATTATAGATTTGGAAGTTAGAAATGTTTTCTTGTTATGATGATATGGAATAAAGAGTGTTTTCCTATATAGCTACACATGTAAATATCATATGGTTTATGTTTACTGCATGTGTATCGTATTTATGTATATCCCTTGGACGTCCCATGTGGGTGATGGATGAGAATTCACTCACTGAGTCTGTTGACTCACCCCTCTCTTCCTCCTTAGTTGCAAGTTCAGTTGTTGCACAATTATCGTTCCAATAGTTGCAATTGTCTAGTGGCGAGCTTTAAATTGCTATAAGACTTAGATTAGGTTTATGTTAGAGTTAGAGTGCTCCAGGTAGATGTTCAGGCAAGATCCGAGTCATGCATTATTTTCAGATTATGTATTAAGTTTCAGAGTTAGAACCATATACATATATGTTTTCAAGTATGGATTTAAAATTGTAGACTGTATCGGGATTTATGTAAACGAGCCAAATATGAATTATGATTCAGTTTTCAAGAGTTAACAGATTTTCAAAGTATGGTTAAGACATTTTTAGAGTTATACATGTTAAATACTTCAGTTTTGATGAATACGAATATTATGTTTTAAATAGAGAAATTAATATTGATTTAGAAGAAAAAAAAATCATGTTTTAAGTATGAAACTATTACAAAATATGCATTTAGAGAGACATGCCACCTAGAAGGCTGATATGGGGATGAGATTCCTCACGTCCTGATCACATTTCCAAATTAGGTAATGACATTTGACTTTAAAACCTCCATAATAGAGAAGAGAGTGTCATGACCCAACCTGGGAACGTGACCACGTGAGAGTCTCATCTTAATAAGCCTTGTGACCTCTGAGTCTCTCTATATGCATAAAATAACATACTTTCCATTTTGAAACATAGCTTCATCTAACTCTTTATCCCAATCTTTATTCAAAACATGACATGTGGAATCATAAACTAACATACTAGATATATAAAGCTTTGAAAACTCTAAAAATCAATTTAACACTTAACTGAATTGTAAATTCATCTCTAGCTTGTACATAATTTTAATCAAAGTCTATAATTTCAAATTCATACTTGTAAACTGAAAACATATACATAACTATGTCTAGTACTGAAATTAAATACATAATATAAAAATAATTCATAGCTCAAATCCTCACAACTCCTGGAGCACTCTACTGTAATATGACTTTAAACTAAGCCTTACTCCAAAGTAAGACTCATCACTGAGAACAACTATATCAATTGAAGCGGTGACGAAACGGTATTAACCTGCAACTATGAGAGGAAAGGGAGAGGGGTGAGTCAACGGACTTAGTGAGTGAGTTCTCATCCATCACCTACATGGGACATCTAAAGAATATACATAATGTTATACACATGCAGCAATCATAAATCATTTGATATATTTACATACATAGCTATATAGGAAAACACTTTTCATTCCATAAATTTATAAAGAAGCATTTCTAAACTCATAATCAATCATGAAATCATTCTACATACATATTATACATAATAAATCTGAAAGCATTAATAATATCTAAAAGCATAAATAACAGGATTCTAATAGAGAAATATGTATATCTGGTTATGAATTGTACGATAATATAAATACCGATTATGCATGTCAACCATGGCATAACAAATTCTCTCCTATGATCCCTCAAAGATCTAAATCGGACACCTAAGTAGGTTTCATCTCTGCTATGTGAGATTGCCTCTAAGGATAACTTGGTACCAAGGTTAACGATCGTTTTTCCTAGCCGTTAACTCATTGTTTATTTCTCTATAGATACGTCTCATCTCTAAATCATAAACTAATTATTTCCCTAAAACTCTATTCTAGGCTTTTCTTTGAATTTAAAACTTTATCATATAATTATGCTACTCTTGGATATGTATAAAATCATAATCGTGCTCTAGTTCCTTATAAAAACTATTTAAACATGAAAACTCTTGAAACTCTAAAAGCTCTGGACTCATATAACTCTAGCAATCTAACTTTAGCATAACTGAGACTGTGAAATCATGCCCAAGGGATCACCTGTTTGTAGGCATTCCGATTTCAAGCCCACATAATATGTATTGGTAGTCGCTACGAATCATCCTGAATTCCATACTTCGGAATATCATAACTGAATTTCTAAAATCTCATTTCTCAAGCTAACATCCTTTCATAACTTAACAACTCTAATATCATAATTTGAAATGGAAAGGGTCATAATCATAAAATCTCTCACATTATAATAACATCTTTGTTTGGCATTCTTGCCAAAATATCTTAACTGATACTCTAAAATCACATTTCGAAAATCTCAAGTCTTAAAGCATAAAGATATCATAAACTCTTAAAACATGTTTGATAAAATAATAACTTATTAAATCGTATATTGTTGTAATAAATCTCTTAGAGTTTCACATAAAACATTTCCATAACATACAATATATCAATCATGATCCCATGGTTTTCTAAATTACATTTTCATGCTATATTCAAATTCTTTATATTTGCCATAGCTTGTAGAATCATATATATATATATATATATATATATATATATATATATGCTTTCATCTCTAATATCATATTTAACAACCATCATGCAAGAAACATATTCATAGTGATGAAACTAAGGCTATGAGATCAAACCTACTCACCTGAAGGGGAGGACAAAAGATGGCAATACCCAAAGAGCTCCATGGAGCGGGGATGGCACCAACAACTGCCATAGAGCAACCATAAGCTCTAGATTGATCTCTAACAACCTCTAGATAGCTTTAATATAATTCTAACAACATTGGGAGAGCACCCCACTTGATAACAATAAGAGAAAATAATGACCCATACTAAGAACATGGAAGAATAGGAAGAATGGAGACAAAATCTATCAACATAAACACACCTTGATGATTTAGAGGAGCTAGATTTGAGTGGGATTGAGAAAGAAAAGAGAATAGTGATGGGGGAAGGGTTCTAGTTTGAGAATGGGAGAAGAAGGAGAGAGGGGAAGGGTTTATATAAAAGGGAAGTCCGTAGTGGAACGATACCATTTTGGTACTGTTCATGCTTCAGGGGACAGCGATGACTGCCATAGTGGTCAGGGCGTATTGTGCCCTATACTGACCACTTATGACCATTATAGCAGTCCTTAGACCACAAAAATCTTTAGACTCACGGATTATGACTGTTATAGCAATCCTGGACCACTATAGTGGTAACAGTTTACCAAGCTTCTGCATTTTTTCTGTCATTTGTTCATTTGGGTTGTCTCAATACTCACTAATGTATTTATTTATTTTACTCTCCATTAACTTTAAAATATAAATGTAAATAAAGAAATACTCCCATTTGGATTCAAATAAAATATCATAAAAACAAAATCCCAACAAATCAAAATCCAAATTTTGAATTTTAGTTCAAATTTGGAAATTTTTACGATTTTACAAACTTGTAGACTAAAAACGAAACATTTAAAGGTTTTATCAAATTCATTAAAAATCATTCTTTAACTTGTTTTTCTCTTGGAAACAATTACTGAGACTTTTGGTCTCAAGAAAGTGTTTCTATTATATAGCCCTCCAATGACGTGTAAGATCTAAACTTAGTGAAATTCAGGACACGGACGACATATAAGGATAACTGGCACCCTTTTTTGTTCAAAAAAAATTCTAACCATTTTATTTAAAACTAGGGTATTACAGAGAGAGTATAAGTTCTCAATTCAAAATGGTCTCCCAAACTAACCCATGACAGTGGTTCAGGACAAAGGCATTATATATGATTACATGGACTTACTCCAAAGGTGAAAGTTTCAATTTTTGTTTTCTTTCCCTCTTTTGTTTATTGTATTGTTGCAATGTCATGGGTTCTGTTATGCCAAAAGAAAGCTAACATTTTTTTAAATTTTTTTGTGCGGGGTAGGAGGTTATAGGGGATGGTGCTACTTAATCATGAGAACTGTGGGTGGAAAATGAGACCTAGTGAGGTGAAGGATGAGGCTGGAATGGTGGTGGAGACAGTAGTTTGTTAGGTAGAAGTAGCAGGTAAAGGTTAAAGATGAAAATAAGAAATAATAAAAAGGTTAAATGAGTAATTTAATATTGTTAGTGAGGGATTAACCTTGATCCCAAACATAGTGAGAATTAAGGAATTCGGAGCCAACAAAGAAAGCTAAAGAAAGGTAAAGTTTTATAAAGGGTACTATTTTGGTCACTTTTTGTACAACCTTTCATGTGTGCCACCAATACTTGCGGCTATGGAAGAAGGGAAGGAGAGAGCGAAGAGAAGAGGAGTGTGTTAGTAAAAAATGATGATGATGAGAAATGGGGTATTTTTGGTAATTCATCCTAAGAATGGATTAGTCAGGGAATATTAGTGTAGACTAGACAACTAAAGGAGAGATGTGTTGAATTTTGATAAGCCTCAGGAAATGTGAGTGTAATTTACCTTAATAATAATAATAATAAAATCGCGTCCATATTCTTACTGTTTCAAATGTTTTCAATCCAAAGTATATTTAGTTGAGATAAATATGGGAATAAAAATCATTTATAAAAATTTTGTTCCTGTATGTACTTCTTAACCAAAACACATCTTTTATGATAATAGTAAAATAGAGAAAAAAAGTAATATACTATAATGAAAATAAAATGAATAATTATTTCTCTTTTTTCGGGTGCATTTTTTTTAATTTGTATTGTGTCATGATCCGTGATAAGAGCTTGTATATTAGAAGAAATCATCTAATTAGTTATTAAAAATTAGCCTTATAAATTTGTAATCATCAATTTGGAAATGAATTAAGTTAATTATGGATTAATTTTATTATTTTAATCTTTAGTTAGATAATTAGTTAATTTTTACAATATAGCTAGCAACCAATATAATTGGGCTCGAGCTGGATCAACTCGTTACAATGTAAAATTGTTAGTGTTTTTTTTTTTCAATACACAATACTTGAATTTGAGATCTTGTATAAGGAAAACAAATGTCACATATTGTAGCTTAATTATAATTGCAATACTCATTTGTCTTCAAATTTATGGGCCTGTTTGGAAGCGTTTTCCAAAACAGTTTTGTATTTTTGAAAACAAGAAACTAGAAAATCTTGTTTAACATGCTATTTTCTTTTCCTTGATTTTAAAAACCAAAAAACTAATTTCGAGTTTTAAAAATAGAAACAGGAAAACAACTCAAAGATGTTTTACAAAACAAGCAATGGCAATTTTGTAAATAACTCTTCTCTCTATCTCCTTCCTTATTGGCGAGCATGAGCATCCTCCTCGGAGCATTAGCGCGCCTACCAGGAGCTCCGAAACCGATCTACGAACGCCAGAGCTCCGCCTTAGCCTTTCCCTGAACCACCATCGTGAGAAGCTAGCATCGTCATGCCAACACCCCGCAAAGAATGGCTGCTTGAACCGCGAACCCCATCCATATCTCGACCTTAGCTAGCCTCACCGCGAAACTAGGCAGCGAGCTGCTGAGATCCTGCGCCTATCCTCGACCGCGCTCCCCATTTGTTGTCGTCGCGAGCATGAAGACGCCGAATGATGTCGCCGTGAAGCCAGGCACCCGTTACAATCGCGGATCTCAACCCTGCCCGATAGCTACCGCGGCACTCTTCCCCTCCGTTGCTTCCTTGGCCATCGCAAGCAACCCTTCCCACAGCCACCCTTTGTTCCTTTTTTTTGGGTGTGTTGTAGTGGTTTTGGGAAAATAAGGTGGTTCCTTGTTTTTTAAAAAGAGTATTCAAACAGATAGTGTTTTTATGTTTTACTATTAAAAAAATATTTCTAAACTTGATTTTTAAAATCGTTTTAAAAAATAAAAACAAAAAATTTCCAATAGACCCTATATTTATTTCTTGATGTTTTTCAACAAGTGATAAGGTGTTTCAAAGTCACTAATTATAATTGAATATATATGCTTTTAGATTTTGCCTCGAGTTTTAAGTCATTTTAATATATATGACAAAACTATAATGTGTTACATTTTAAAATGATTTTTTTTTATTCAATTATGAGTGGAAGTTAAAAAAAAATAATTTTTCATTGGTCAAAACTATAATTTGCAAATAATAAAATAAGCACACTCAAAGTCATTAGCTAATTCGATATTGCAATTATGTTAACAATCAAAAGTATACACACTTCATTTTATTCTATTTTTTGTCAATTAAACATAAAACTATATGAACCACTTATACGCCTCATACACTCTTTTCCGTGTCAAAAATGAAAAAAAGTATTCATGTATACCAATATAGTAATCATATGAAACATTTATAAATCCTCGCTTCAAAAAGAAAAAAAAACGTAAACATTTATAAATCCTAATAAGTTAATTTAGAGATAGATAAGTAGGGAACGTATGGTGAACCATAAGCATTCCAATTATTCATTTATTTGCAATCAGCCGACACCAATACCTGAGAAAAAGAAATCTCGCGCAAAGGAGCTCGAAGAACAGTTGTAAATTGCGTATCGATAATTATATATATTATCACCAAAAATATTGGCAATGGTGATCACCTCAGTGCGTAGCACGCGTAATATACTTCGTTTGCAATTATTATATAATTGCATCATTCTGTAATAATATCGGTTGATTATTGGAATAAATTATCAAATGATTCTTAACCACGCCACTTAATTTGTCTTGCTTACTGGCCTGAATAATTTCTCTTTCTAGATAAAGATTCTAACAATTATCCTATGATATATCTGTACTCTCCATTCACCAATAAATTTTATTTCCAAACTTCATTTTCTTTTCCATTGTTTAAGGATACGTATGACATGTGTGATTAGATTAGTATCCACTGTGATAAAGATAAAATAAAAGTGAACATATAATAATCATTAAAATAATTTGCTCATCAGTGCTTGTATAGAAGGGTCAGTGCCTGCCATAGGATACCCAGATATATATATATATATATATATAAAATTGGAAGTTAGATTCAATTATGAATGATTAGTAGTTAAACGAGATTAGCTATAAAAAAAAAGAAGAAAAAATAGTACTTAACGAGATTGGTCTATCTGATCGGTCAGATTATCGTAATTATTTGAATTCAATTTTTGGATTCTCTAACTAATAAGTTATGTATAAATATTTTTTTGGATATTCGTTGGATTTGGATACATGATTGTTGGGAAATAAACAAACAATTCCCTACTTATAAGAACAAGAGGAGCAACTATAGCAAAACAATCAGTAATCAACATACAATAAACCAAAACAATAGGAACAATATACCAAGATTTTTAACGTGGAAAATTTCTCAATGTGAGAGATAAAAATCACGGGTCATTCAGACCAAATAAATAGCTCTACTATAATCAAATCAGGTACAATAGAGTCTCAAATAAGTGCACATATCGATCAGACATCCACAACCTCCTGTCAAAGTTTCAGCTTATCCAACGTGAACGACTACACAAATGCCGATTTACAGTGACAAGTTGCACTAGAGAAAATGGTTCTCCAAACAACAATCGTACTACCTGTGCGATATCGATATCTCACACTTCAAACTCATTTCGACGATCGACTGTTCAGAATGAAGAGCCACTTGTCAAGAACTTGCGTAAAATTTCAGCCCAATCCAATGGTGGACAACTTCGTAAACGCTGATCTATGGCGGTTGTTCACACAAAAAAATGAAATATGGAGGTTGAGTTTCTCTCTTTCTTCTCTCTCTCCACCCTAGCTGACTCCTCTCACTTGGATAAGTGGAGCACAAGTGGGTTGGCTCACTTTGAGTTTTTCTCTACATAGGAAGGTAGCCTAATACCTAACAAATCTCCCCTCTCGACTATGTGAAGGTAATCGCCAAACCGACGATCAAACAATAAGCTTCAAACTTCCATCTTGTTAAAGAATTTGTCATCATGTCTGAACCATTCTCATCAGTGAGAACCTTTTCAAGTTCCAACAACTTAACATTCAAAACATTACGTATCCAACGATACCTCACATCAATATGTTTGGATCTTGAATGAAAACTTGAGTTTTTACCAAGATGCATAGCACTTTCACTATCATAAAATAGCACATATCCCTCTTGAGTAAAACCAAGTTCTTGTAAGAACTTCTTCATCCAAATCATCTCCTTGCATGCTTCAGTGATGGCAATGAACTTAGCCTCTATAGTAGATAAAGTAACACACTTTTGTAACTTAGATTGCCAAGCTACAGCTCCACCTCCAAGTGATTCCTGGAGAACTTTGAGATTTTAAAGAATGTTATTATGATTTTAGAATTTTCAAGCTTAAGAATGTTATTGAGAAATGATTTAGAAACTCAGACATAATGAAGGTGTTAGAGCTTGAATCTTCACGAGATTTAGAACGGTTGAGCTACATACTATGTGGAGGTATGGAACCACAAATGTCTACAAAAGGTGATCCCTTGGACATGATTCCATAGCCACAGTTATGCTAAGGTTAGACTGTTAGAATCAAGTGGATTCAATGTTCTAGAGTACCATGAGTTACTGTTAATGAGAAACAATCTAGAAATTCAAACATAAAAAGATTTTAGAGCACGAATCTTCGTGTGACTTAGAATAGTTGGTAGATACATATTCTGTGGACTTAAAATCACCATGTATGATTTCATAGTTAAGTTATGCTAAGGTCAAACTATTAGAGTTACAAGGATTCAAAGCTCTCAGAGTACTTAGAGACTTAAAAAGCTTCAGATTTACTTGAGTTATGAATATACTAGTTTAGACAGGAGCTATAGAGAAAATTCAATTAATGGCTGCATAATCGTTAACCTTGGTATCAAGTTGCCCTAAGGCAATCTCACAGATAAGAGACTAGGACCTAGTTAGGTGCCTGATTCAAGTTCTTAAGAAACCCACATATCAGACAATCTTAGATTATGATATTTCATATTAGAGATTATTGTTTCTCTAGAAGCTATTACACTATGAGCTTATATGACTTTAGGTATGAAAGTAAATTAGAAATTATTTTATATATATATATATATATATATATATATATATATGTATGTATGTGTGTATGTATGTATACTTGATTATGTATAATTATCGAGTATTATTGGTGTTATTATGATTTCATGCATTGTTTCTGGACGTCCCATGAAATGGGGTTTCAGGTGAGGCCTTACTCACTCATTTTGCACAAAACTCACCCTCATCTTTCTTCTATTTCACAGATAGAACAGCCTGCATATTCTTCCCAGTCACCACCCTCCCAGCAACACTATTCAGCGATGAGTTTCACTTGAGTGAAGTGTTTGTAGTTTTGTTTAGAATGCTCTAGTATAGATGCAGGATCCTAACTATAGAGCATGTTTATGTTTTGAATATTATAACACTATTTTGGTTTGTATCAAAAAATTTAGTACCTATGGATATTTCAAATCAGAGTAGCTTTATGCATATATGTTTTGTATTATGACTTATAGACTATAGAGTTTGAGTTATGGAATTTCAGCATAGACTAGTATGATTTAATAAACAGGTGACTTGTATGTAGAAAATGAAAATGCGTTTTGAATAATTTTATAACCAGCTTTGCATATAGAGAACACCCAGGTCACGAGGCTTATGTAGGAATGGAACTTCTCACGTGCCTAAATCGGGTCGTGACATGGTCATTGTCCATAGCCTCCTCATAACATTCAGGCTCTCCTCCATCAGTCAAGGTTACATACTCAGAAGGATACCTTGTTGAAGGTTGTATCTTCTAGCAGACCTCCTGAGTGTAAAGGCGGATATGTAGGTATTACATGTTGATCATTAACAACATCATCAGTTGGAGCATCTAAATGATCTCCCATCTCCTGGTCATTAGGAACCCTATGGTCATCTTCTTGCATATGATCATGGGATTGATTCTCAACTATTTCTTGTGCATGTGGTGGTTGAATTGGATTTGCATCGATCAAATCACTACTATGCTGGATTCAAGTCTTCTTCACTTTCTCAATATCTTCAATGGTTTGGTTTTCTACAAACACCACATCACGGCTTCTCACAAGCTTTTTAGCAATTGGGTCATAAATCCTGTAGCCAATCTTATCATGACCATACCCAACAAAAAAACATTGCTTTGTCTTCACATCCAACTTAGATCTCTCATCTTTTGGAACATGAACAAATGTTTTGCACCCAAAAACTCTCAAGTGATCATAAGAGATATTCTTGCCAAACCACACATTTTCTGGAACATTACTATCCAAAGCAATTGCAGGACTTAGATTAATCACATGCACCGTTGAGCAATGCTTTTCCCCAAAAATACTTAGGTAGCTTTGCTTCAGTAAGGATACACCTAAATCTTTCAATTAACGTCCTATTCATCCTCTTCGCCAAACCATTTAGCTGAGGTGTTTTAGGAGGTGTCTTTTCATGCCTAGTGCCTTCCTGTTTACAATACTCATCAAATGGTCTACAATATTCACCACCATTATCAATACGAATGCATTTAAGTTTCTTACCTGTTGTCTCTCAACCAAAACTTGGAATTCTTTGAACTTTCCAAGACTTGGTTTTTAGTCTTCAAAGCATAAGCCCAAAGCTTCCTTGAGTGGTCATCAATGAATGTCACAAAGTAAAGAGCATCACCAAATGACTTTTCCTTCAATGAACTACAAACATCAGAGTGCAACAACTCGAAGAAATCTGATTTCCTTGAAGAAGGATGCTTCTTAAAGGATAATCTTCTCTGTTTTCCATTCATGCAATGAGAACATTTCTCCAACTCTGCATTCTTCAAACCAGAAAGTACATCCCTTTTAGCCAAACAATTTAGTCCTTTTTCACTAATGTGACCAAGCCTTCTATGAAGCTTCTTTGCTTTCAACTCCATTCAACCTGCCTTTTGAAATTGTGGATTTCATCACATACAAACTTGAGGTCTTCTTTCCTCAAGCCACTACCAAGTTGCCTTTAGTAAATTTCCATTGACTACTACCAAAGGTGCTAACACAACCTTTATCATCAAGCTTTCTAACCGAAATCAAGTTCAAGGGGGCATCTGGAGCATGTTTAACATCCTTTAACAACACCTTCATTCCAACAGTAGTTTCTAAACAAACATCACCTATACCAATCACCTTGGCCAAGCCATCATTGCCTATCTTTAGCACTCCATAGTCACCTAAAGTGTAAGATGTGAAGAACTCTTTCCTTGGTGTGACATGTATGAGGCGCCACACTACAAGAAAAACGTTACTTAGCGGCGGTTATTTAGGCAGTTTCCAAACCGCCAGGTAGTTGGGTTTCCGGTTCATCAATGGCCGCAAATCATATTATTTGTGGCAGTTTGTCTTATGAATTGAGGCGGTTGGTATTTCTCTGTGGTTCTAGTAAAATGAAACCGCCGGAGAATGCAAGAAAAAATTGAAAATTGAAACATATATAAAACCTAAGTCCCTTTTATACCAAATAGAAACCCAAAATCAAACCTAATTCAATGTTCTTTCACACCCCACTTGGCTTGGCATGGGCCTCATGTGTCTTCAACGTCGACGTCTCCATCGTTGGGATCCTGCAACCACCACCGCCATGGAAGGGATCCATCGCGAAGCTTCTATCAACTCCACCGTCGGGTACATTTCTCGTGTTCACAACGAAAGCGGCAAGCAACGAGGGTTCGTTCTCGGCATGGCTTAGTTACCTCCGTCACTGCTAGTGGATTTAATGGAGAACTTTGAGAAGGGTTTGACGGCTTGATCTGGTCGAGTTCTTGGAAGTCGCCGTGGCCAGCGTCAGGACTGGTCGGAGGAGCATGAGATCATGAGGAGGGCCAAGCATTGGTGGCGGCGTTGGAGAGGCCGCGAGGCCGTGGACGCGGGACCAGAGACGGTGAAGAGGATGCCAGGCGGGCGGTGAAGTACTTGTAGGCGGATCAGCGTGCCGGCGGACTGTCGTTGTGGAAAACAAGGAAGCGGATGCCGACGGAGATGCCGTAGGCAGTGTGTGTGTGCTGAGCTCATCACTCTCTTCCTTCTGTTTCTTCCTACTTTCTTGTTGGTCTTTAGAAATTTCAGAACATGATTGAAATTGTTTGCTCGATTCTTGTTGAAATTTTTGCTATATGGGTTAATTGTTGTCTGGTTTATGCTCCTTCCAAATACAGTAGAAAGCATAAAAATCTGGAAAGAAACAAAAAAACTAACTGAAGCAATAATCAGTGCTATATGTACAAACCCAGCACAAAGATCTGCTTTTGATTTGGTTTTTCAACTTATCAATCAATGCTTTTTAATCATTCAATGAATCTCTTTTATCCTTAAAATACAAGCTTATTGAGAAAATTTGCCAAATTGATTTTGCAATAATTGGCATATTTCAGATGATCTTGTTTTGTTTTGACAAGTCTTGATATTATTGAGCTTTGGGATAAAGATGTAGTCGAGAAGAAGAACAATGACCATTTTATAGGAACCTCACCAAAGATATAATAGAAGGAAAAAGAGGGTAGATATATAAGAAAAGAATGGAAATGTTTGTTGATAAGTTTGTAGCTGGTTTTCCTGGATTAATAGATTAGCCTAAACTTCTTTTGTCATTTGAGGGTGGTTGACAAAGAGAGTTACAACTTATTCTTCAACAGGAGAGGTATATTTGGAACCTTGGGGAGTCATGTGCTAAAAATAAGAGGGGGCATAAAAAAAGACCCTCTAATTCAAAGAAAGATATAGCAATGTTCCAAGACTTCTATTTCAAATTCTTATGGTCTCCGCACATGTATATGATTCCTGATTCCATTGCCTATGGAACACTTATCAGTGTGAGGCTCAAAGCTTTATATATATAGAACTGGTTATAATCACAACTTTCACAGATTGGATTCTAATTAAAGCCTCATTATTAAAAGCATGTGTTTTTAGAGTACAATTCACTCAAGGCCACCACACACGGGTGTTGTGCTCGTATGTGACCATGAAAGCTGTTTAGGCACTCATATAAAAGAACGTTGTTAATTAGTTCAGCAGAAGATGTATACACGGTCAACACATGAAAATTGCCATAAGAAATTAATGAGTGCCATGTTCAATTTGTCTAGCTAGCTGATGAGTTAAAAAATGCAAATGATAATATCCTATGAAAAATAAAGATGCTTTACCAAAAGCTGAAATCAATTTGATGGATATACATAAGTAATGATCAAAAGCGTCCAAATGGGGTAGAGACTATTATTTTTTTGCCAAGGAAATAAAAATACATAGAATTCTTAGTATTACTTTCTTTCTATTTTCTTCCATTCTTTTCGACACTCATGATGAAGGAATTCATACCATTCTAGTTGATTGATCTCAAGAAAGAATTACTTAATTAATGTTTCTTTTTTTTATTATTATTTATATAAACAAAAGATATTTGCAAAGGTAGGAACTTAAACTTGAGGAATCTTTGTTGTAGTTAATTAATCTCTTCACCAACTTGGCCAGAGTTTGTTAGAGATTATGACCAAACTAATGTTTATCCTATAAGAACTTGATTTGGATAAGTATTCTTGTTTTTCATTTTTTCACATTGTTGTTATTATAATTTATGCCATAGAGATCCTAAAAATCATTGATGAGTTTGTTATCAAGTTATTGGTGTAATCTTCATGGCTTATGACCATAACTTATAGCTAGGATTTCCAAATGAGGCATCAAATGTTTTCTTCTTTCTCTACCCTTGCATGGCATACAAAATCTAATTTTTGGTTAGCAAAGATTAGACATAAGGCAAGCTCCTGGGTTCCTGAACTCATTGTTACTCCCTCCACTCTTGTTCTTGTTAGGCTATGTGCCATTGTAAGTTGTAACCATAGGAGTAGGACTTTGGCTACTTACAATAGATTTGGCTGATAATTACTAATTTGTCTATGTGTTATCATTGCTTATTTTTATATGTCATTAGTCAAAGTTTGCTGATGAATGCAATTTTTATGAGAACTATTTGGATACACCTGGTCAAAATCTTTTAGAAAAATGTGGGTAGGAGGGAGAGAAAGATGAAAAGAAAAGAAGAGAAAAGCTGGAATGTTTGGGAGAACTTCATTGGATAAGTTTTCATATTGTCACTCTGTAGTTTTCGATTTTTTTAAATCTCTTTTATTTTGGAAGATATTTGTTTAGCAGCTTTTTTTATAGTGAGAATATGATTCTCACTCAAATATGTCCAATTGGGTTACATGTTAATTTCTATATTGGGTCCCCATGGACATGGAAAAGTGTTCTCTGAGATGTTCAAAGGTCAGAACAATGAATGGAAGTTCACATACTTGATTGTTGAGATTAGAGCACCCTCTCTGCGCAAATAATTCTAGAGTCATATATTCCAGCTTTCAATGCCAACAAGTAGCTTAGATGAGAAAAGGTTTCCTTCATCATCATTGCTTGATTACTTAGTCTGTTGGTACTAGACAGTTATCATGTTTCTTCTTGATATTGAGGTTGTACTTTTCACATAAAAAATCATAGGCAATAGCTCCTCCTCACTGTACTTTCCATCTTCCCCAATGAGTTGACAAAGTGTGTTTGGATAAGCATTTTTTTGGTTCAAAACAGCTTATAGTCACAAGCTTCCTGAGACATTATATCCTAGAAAAAGTTCCCAAGCATGCACTGAAAAGATGATAAAGAAAATGAAAGAAAAAAAAGAAAGTTGTAGTTTCAAAATGTGATAATTTTCTTTTTGTTCTACATGTGCAATTAATTAGTAACCTATTGCAAATGTTAGGCATACAATATTTTATGTTTGATACCATGCACTCAGTCCTTTTCCTTCATGAATGGCCCCAAATATTTTTGGCAGCTGCTTACAAATGTGAAATTCTTTTGAATAGTTGTATGAGAAAGGTTGTTATTTGGATTTTGTAACTGAACTTAGAAAATGGTAAACCATATATGCATTTAGGGGATTGCTATCAAAGGGAACTAGCAACTTTGAAGGCTGAGGCTTGAATCATGCTTAGATTAGATAAAAAGAAATGTAGGTGACCTTGCTTTTTGGTTGATTATGTCTTCTGTGTTGTTTGTGAATTATCTTTCATGTACACGATGGTAGTGAAAAAATTGTTACAATTTATCTTCTATTCATAATTTCAGGCCCTAAATGAAGGGAGTGGACCAATTTCCCCTGTAACCGTCTTCCTCAGCTAGTCATGATGCCCAACACCATGATGATTATTCCAACCAAAGTTGAAAATGAATTCATCATAGCTCAAGGCTGTTTTTTTAGCTTTCACTTGAGACTTTTTTTTGTTATGCATTTTTAGTTTTCTCTTATGTTGTGTTGGATTTGTTTAATTATTGTTCAACATTATGTTGTGACGTTTGATGTACATTTTCTTTGTTTAAAGTTTAAGAATTTTCTATGGAACATTCCTTTTTGTTTATGATTGTTGATTACTAATGTTGTATAGGATACCAACTAGTGTTTTTGACTTGTATGCTTCAAAATAAAATATTGAAAAACAGGAAAAAAAATGAAAAAAGGTGGTTAACATTGAGCTTTTTGCGGTTCCAAACCGCCAGTAAAAAGGATGAAAAAAATAGGTAGAAGCATTTTGCGGCGGTTCAAAACCGCCAGTAAATATGATAATTTGGCACCACTATGCCATTTTGCGACGGTTTTGAACTGCTGCTATATTGTGAAAACTGCCGCAAAAAAGATCTCATGCCCCAATCGTGAGAAAGGTTTTGTGGCTGCTTTAACCGCGCTAGATTTGTGGAACCGCTACCATATAAACCACCGCGATAACCGCCGAAAACCTTCTTTGGCGGTTGTTCCAGCGGTTGCTTCAAACCGCCGCTAAATGGTTTAAGGACACCGTTATCCACGGCGGTTTTCTAAACCGTCAGTAAATGTTTTTGCGCGGTTACAAACCGCCGAAAATCCAAAAAAAACCGCTAAATACCATTTTCCTGGTAGTGCCACTGTCAATTACCCAGTTAGACTCATCAGATACTATATTAATCATATTCTCATACCCTACAATGAAAAGATCATCTGACATAGCAATAGACACATGATCATTATTGTTTTCTTTCTTCTTGCTTACCTTTGTTCTCCTTTTTCCAAAGAAAGCAATTCTTTTGGATGTGCCATGTTTTATGACAGTAATGACATTCAACATTTTTGTACCTTGATGTAGACTTGCTTCTGCTTTACCTTTACCCTTTGTGACTTTATTCTGACTCCTCCCTCTATTTTCTATCACCAACATCTTTGAGTGAGATGAAGAACCTTGAGTCTTCCTTCTCACTTCTTCATTAAGACACCACATTTGACAGGTTGCATGGTTACCATACCATTAGGAGCGAATTAGTAGATGCGAAATGTCTCCCAAGAATCCGATAGAGTATTTAGCAAGCAAAGTCTTTGAATCTCATCTTCAAACTTGATTCTCATGCCTGACAACTGATCTAAAACTTCTTGAAACTCATTCAAGTGATAAGATATAGAAGACCTTTCCTTGTATCTCAGATTCATCAACATATTCAACAAATACAACTTGTTGTTCCCAGACTTAGAAGTATACAAGGATTCAATCTTTCCACATAGCTCTAGCATGAGTCTCATTAGCAATGTGATTGTAAACATTATCTTCTACCCATTGCCGAATAAAACCACAAACTTGTTGATGCTCAAATTCCCATTCTTTTTCAGTTTTTGAATTTGATTTTTGTGTAGCAAACACAGGTATATGCAGATTTTTAACAAACAACAAATCTTTCATCTTGCCTTTCCATATATGATAATTAGTACCATTCAAGCACACCATTCGACTAATATTTGCCTCCATCATTCAAGCAAGTTACAATCAATAATGCCCAAGAATGAGCTTTGATGCCAAATGTTGGGAAATAAACACACAATTCCCTACTTGTAAGAACAAGAAGAGCAACTATACCAACAAAACAATGACGCAATCAACACACAATAAACCAGAACAATAGGAACAATGCACCAAGATTTTTAATGTGGAAAAATTCCCTCAATGTGAGAGATAAAAACCATGAGTCGTCTAGACCAAAGAAATAGCTCCACTATGATCAAATCAGGTACAATAAGTGCACAAATTGTGGTAACAAATAAGTGCTAAACCCTAAACCCAAAACCACGAGTCTCAAATAAGTGCACAAATCATGCTAACAACAATCAAAACCAACTAAGCACCAATACTTAAAATTGAGAACCAAGAAGATAATAAATACCCCAAAACAATAGAGCTATTGTGCGAGACCAGTACCTCACACTCCGACATCTTCTCAACGATCTAACCGTTAGAATGAAGAATCAGACATCTACAAAATTTCAGCCAAATCCAACGGTGAACGACTTCACAACGCCGATTACGTGACAAGTTGCACCAGAAAATGGTTCTCCAAACAATAACCGAACTCCTGTGCGAGATTGATATCTTACACTCCAGACTCGTTTCGACGATCGCCGTTAGAATAAAGAGCCACCTCAAGAACATGCTGTTAAAATTTCAGCCGATTCAACGGTGGACGACTTCGCAAACACCGATCTATGGCGGCTATTTGCACAAAAACAAAAATGAAAATATAAAGGCCGAGTTTCTCTCTCCATTTTCTCTCAATGTGGCTGCATTTGTCACAAAATGAGCTTTCTCTCTCCACCTTAGCCGACTCCTCTCACTTGGATAAGTAGAGCATAAGTGAACTTGCTCACTTTGGGTTTTTCTCCACATAGGAAGGGAGCCCAATATCCAACAATAATGTGATATTCTAATCTTAAACCGAGCAAGTATTATTTTCAACTTAGGTTTTAATTTATAAAATAATTTAATTTTGATGCATTATTGATGTAAAACAATTTTATATTGTCATTCAATTAATATTTATCATTTGCATAACTTTTTAAATAGTTATGTGTAAATTTTTTTTTTGATAATCTATGAATTTGGATACATGATGTGATATTCTAATCTTAAACCGAGCAAGTATTATTTTCAACCTAGGTTTTGATTTATTAAATAATTTAATTTTGATGTATTATTAGTGTAAAGCAATTTTATATTGTCATTCAATCAATATTTATCATTTGCATAACTTTTAAATAGTAGGTGAGAAAGTCAACTATCATAGCTAATGTCATAATACATGATTTAATGGTTATATAATTTTTTTTACACTGTATGTGTATAGGAATTAAACTCTTTATAAAAAAATTATTAATGATTAGTAAAGCCACCAAGAAATTAATATTAATTTGGGTACAATTCCAATTAAGACCAATCAAATGAAGGGTCCCCATTGGACCGACTACTATATTTATACTTTAAAATAAAGTTTAGCGGATGATTGATGCCCATAATCAAGTTGGTCTTTATTCTATTTTATATTTTGTTACATTATGAAAAGAGCCCAGAATGATAACGTGGGATGCAACCCATATATAAAATGTGACTAAAATTGGAAAGCAATTTAATGGATTTATTTGTAAAATAAAATAAAACCCACCCATCCTAACTTTAGCAAGGAGATTTATTCAAACCTCACTTATAAAATTAAAGTTACCTGGCAGAAAATACTTAGTTAATGAAAACCCATAATAAGCATTGTTGAATAAGTGAGAAATGTGCATTATTTTTCCAAATATGTAAACGTATAAATATACATATATCATTGGCTTTATCTATATAGTTTAATGAGACTTAGAAAGTGATTTTAGATTAGTTGATTATATCACCAAACGAAAATCCACGAATTCCCTCATGATCCAACATAAATATTCAATTTACAAAGACAAGCTTGACCCGTTTCATTTGTCCAAACTCTAAAGCTTTAGAAAGAAGAAATCATTAGAAAAATAATAAATTTCCCGAAGAAGAAGTACTTAGGATGAATTTTCTAGGACTTTCTTTTTTCATGAAAGCCGCCGATGGTATTTTATAGGAGTGTTCAAGACCCACCTAGCCCACTAACCCGTCCTGGCATGAAGCTTATTGGGTTGGGTTCGGGTCTTTGATTTAACCTAGTACACTTTTTAGGTTTAGTTTGGGTCATGCTTTGGGTTGCCGCTAAACCCGAAGTCAAAATTTCTTTTATAACTATATTTTTCTTATAATAGTTAGTGATAAATTATAAGAGTTTATGTTTAAATTAATACATTTTCGATAACTTGATATTATTTTTATAGTTAGATGGTTTGTTTTGAAATATGTATCTCAAAATATCTCTTAAATTTTATTTCTTACTTGTAAAATTTCATAAATTTACTATGTATAATTTCAAGATCTTCATAAGTTGTTTAAAAGCTTTTTAATTGGTTTAACCGGTAATCGAGTCATTATCGGGTCGGGTTCGGGTTTCAAAAAATGATCCGATCTAAAAATCGGGGGTTGGGATTTGGTCCAACTTGTCCTGACCTATTCCTTGTACACCTCTAGTATTTTATATCTAAAACTTAATTAAGTTTGATAGTCTAGGTATAGTTGAGAAGGGGGTTGAATTAAGTATACTTTTAAAATTTGTTCCTACATATTCACAAAACTAATAAAAAATTTCAGCAAATATCTTCTATCGACTTAGGAGATATTCAGACAAATGTCTCCTAAAACTTCTAGAAAACGAGTTCACATATCATATCTTAAAAACAAGCCCTTTTAATGATAATATAAAACAGTTTTAAGAAAATATTCAGACAACTTTATAAAAAACATATTTGGACAAATATATAAAGCAAAATAATAACAGATAATATATATATATGCTATAAGGACAAAAAGGAAGAGAAGTTTGACACCAAATATTTATACTGGTTCAGTTCTTTAATCTTGGAGCCTACATCCAGTATCTACCCTAAGGTAGGAGTTCCACTAAAGCCAAAGTTTTCAAATACAAACTAAGATACAAAGCCAAAATTTACCACTCAACCTATTGTAAGATAAACCAAATCAAAGAGAGTCCCTCGCTTACAAAACCAAACCTTACCACTTAACCCAAGTGTAAGCTAAACCAAAACCAAACCAAAAGAGACACAGCTCTCACAAATTGAAACCAAACATCTATAACGCTTACAAAACCAAAACCAAACAGATGGAGCACAGCTCTTTACAAATAGTATTTCACGCAAAAAAGCTTTTTCTCAATAAATGCCTCAAAAAATAACTCGGCCTTTTTTGGAAAATGACACTATTCCTCACAGCTCTCAAAGACAAACAGTGACAGCAAAAAAGTGCCGAGAACAGTAATGTCAAACAGAAACTTTCATCTAAGATCAAGAAGAGCACGCAAAAAAAAAAAAAAAATGAAAACGAAAAAAGAGGTTAAATAAAATGCCATAAAACTCTAAATACATAAGCATGTATGCAGGCATTTTTCCTTTCTTAGGCCATGTAAGTAGATTTTATTAATTAGATGATGTAGGATTTCATGTTACAGCTGACACATTTATATAGATATAAGACCGGCGGAAGAAGAAACCCCCCCCTCCCCGGGGGGGGTGTTGTATCAATTTATAGTTTATCTGTTTAACTAGAGTAGATATTTTATTTATTTCATTAAATAAAATGATAATGAAAAGTTATTTCATAAGATAAGTATGTCAAAGTTTGCTTTTGCAGTAAATAAGTCTCCTACATACAGGAGTTAATGCTACTTGTAAAAATGACTTCATGGTGAAGACAAAACCTATCTTTGGTGACATTAAAAAATTAATGCATTATAAATTTTTTTATATTATTATTTAATCTTATATTAATATAGTATTTAAAAAGTTTACCACATCAAAACAAGAAGGTATTTCAGAATTTTGATTATTATAAAGATTGATTAAGAATGTTAATTTTTTTAACGGTGTATTAATTTGTCATTAGATCATAATTCAATAAATTTTACCACATATCAAATTCAAACTCTTAAATTTAAGCATATGTAGTGCAACCATTTTGGTATTTTTGTTTAGCCGTTCATCTGGAAAAACCGAAAAAGAATCACTGCTGCCTCTCAAATCTCTTGAATTAATTTTCATTGAAAAGACGTGATAAAGAAAGAATTTATAGTGTTCAAGTATTGGAATAGAGCAAGCCTTAAATCAAGGTGTTGCAATTGAGACCGTGGACCAAACGGAAGATGTGAGTGCCCTGCCAAATTCAAACCTTGGCGAGAAATGGTTTGTGATGATGTGCAAGGCATCACGATTTTATATCTAATATGTCTCCTCACATAAATATATATTTATTGGGGATTAAGATGTGGATATTATATAATAGATATAATGGGGTTTAACAAGAATTAAATCTGACCATGTTAATAGATGCTCCAATTTCATGTCATATTGCCATACATTTTTTCTAAAAATTTAAATTGATGGGTAGATATCTATGAATGATTTTACATCTATTGTGGGTGTGGTTCTCTTGTAGGTTGGAGTGGTGGTGACTATGTGCTGTTCTTTCTTCGAGTTATATTTATTTGTGACGTTATTGATGTGGGGTGTGGCGTCTTCTCTGTGTCATATGCTCCTCTTCTTTTGGGAAATTTTGAAGCTTTTCAATAATTATGTATAAAAGAAAAAGAATTTATATCGTTCTTAAATTTCTTTTCAAATTAAATATTGGCGGTAATTGTGATTACTTTATTGTTTCGCCTACTGTTTTGTTTTATTATTTTTAATTGTAACACGGAGACTTTTCATGCAGCCCTATATATTCATCGTAATGTATATGCATATACTAAAATATTATTAGAAAGACGAAAGAGAATATATAATTGCAATTATTTATAATAGTCTTCTTAAAGAGTTGCTTTCTAATATAGTAATATTATTGATGAGTAATATTATGTGTATAATAAAATTATATAATAAATATACATTATACACCTTATTACCATTAGATGTAATAAATGAATAGAGTGAATGAGGATCACTCATCACATCTAATAATAATTAGATATATGATATATATTTATTGTGCAATTTTATTGTTCTTACAACATTTTCATTATTGATAGACACCCGTGCAGTCACTTACCCAAAAAAAGAAAAGAAAAAGAAAAACCTGTGCGGTATGCAATATTGTTTTCTTTTTACCGAAACATTGTTTTCTTCCGATATAAATTCTACTAGGCACTATATTCAAATATTATTAGAAAGAACAGAAGTTATTGACTTTATTTAATTTCTCCCCAATCCCCTAGGTCTTCATTTAAAATTTCTGTTTAAGTAATCATGAACTAATAAACACTAAGAAATGAGGCCATTCAAGCATGTGTCCGGCGGCTGGTCATGAAAAGATAATTAAAGGAGAGCTTGGTTTTGTCTTCTAGTGTTTGACGATAAATAAAGATATGAGTGTGATATGTAAATTTATAATTAAAAATGCATTATTATATAGATATAGGAGTTAAGAGAGCGTGAATTCTGGCTTTTTAAATTAAGGATGCAGTATGGTAGGTTTGTTCTGTAACAAACATGTGAATGCTGCCAAAATTTCATATTGAAGCAACTAACCAAATCAAATAAAAATTCTATAGTAAAAGCTTAGACGATATATAATTAAATTTCTTGTTCTAGTGGCACATGGAACCTTAAAACAAGGCATCTCGTTGATTTGCTCCAACTATATACACCTTGAGTGACAACCCCAAATGCAATGAATCGTACTTTTGAAACTGGTAAAATGTGTTTTAATATCAGTGGGAGGAGAGATGAGACAAAACACACAATTTTTTAACAATTAGATAAATACTTGATGATAATATGGTGGACTTTATATTACAATGAGTTTGCTTGTGAAAGTTGTGATAGTTAATTGATCATGAATGGAGTCCCGGAGAGCATTAAAATATTAGGATAAAAAAGGTAGATATCGTAGGGCGAAAAGGGAATGCATATAGGTTAGATAAGGATAAGCACTATATCAAATAGTGAAGTCAGATTAACAATAACCAATGGGGTTGAGGTATATTTTATTTCGAACATTTTTCGTAATATCAATGTTCATAGAAGCATCTTATAAACTGATAATGGTATAGGATTAACCCCCACTTTTATGAAAAAATAAATAAAAGAGTAACCCTCACTTTAGTATATAGGAGGACATGAACTCGATTATTAGAAGGTATTTTCAATAAGGGAGAGTGAAAATTCGGTTGGGGGATTGAGTGTAATAATGAATATTAACTTTTTCGGTGTACTATAATATATAAATATAATTTTTTATGTTCAAAAGGGAATATAATGAAATTTTCTTTGCAAAATTGCAATGCTTGAGACATTTGAAAGAAAAGTTAATTTAATGTACAAACATCATCACATAGCATATGGTTGTCACGATAATTATATTGTAAGCTAATTATTGTTGCAATTTGCAACGAGAGATCAGATTTGAGTTTCACAATTGCGTCAAAAGACTCCACTGAACAATTTAATTTTACTCAATGGTGATTGTTTGAACCTTTTTTTTTTTTTTGTTTCCCCTTCTTCAACAAGCAATTACCCGGAGGCAAAAATATACCTTGAGTGACACAAGACCTGAGTGGCACAAGATTTGGATATAGGTAGTGATAAAAGCATCCTTTCACCAAAAAAATTAGTTCTTATCTTCTTACACGTTTGAACCACTCATGTAATGGTCATGGATAAGCCATTTTTCTTTATCCCAGGCATTATACCATGTTGCAGCTGGGTCTTATACGAAAGTGTTTCACACCCTTTACATGCAATTGAGTGTTCCTTTTCTCTATTCGGTACTCACTTTCCACTTTATATATATGTTTATGAGGTAAATTTGTGCCTGACAGAGATATTGATAATTAAACTGAGGGGATAAATTAAGGAGAAAGGTATCTAATAATTGCCTTTGGCTATATGCTGAAAATATGCCACAGGAATTGTATATTGTGTATATAAATATGTCTGAGCGGTCAGTGGTCAATCTCTTCAATAGGTGCCACCCAAAACTATAATGAATTGTGAATTTTTTTTCCTTCCTTTTTCTCATTTACTTTTTTTTTTTTCCAGATGTTTGAGAATTGATACATTTAAAATAAATCAAGGAAAACATGGAAACTATTAATTAACATGTATGTGTCCTAAACTAAATTAGGCCCTTCTCAGAGAGCTTGTATTTGACTCCAAGTTGAGGCCTAGTTGAAGATCCAAAGCTTTACTATGGCTTTGATTTGAAGCAGGGAAGTTGCAAGGCTTGAAGATGAAAGGCCTATTTTCTGTATTGTTGGAGAAAGTAAACATGCAAGCATCTTGTTGGGCAGGAGCATGGGATGGCAGAGAATACCAATTTGATTTCTGATCACCAATGAAGTTATTGGTATCTTGGTCATTTGAATTGAAGCTAATCTGAGATTCTTCACACAAGGTGAACTCAGAGTAGTTATAGGAAGAAGGGTCATAGAACCAAGGAGTGGTGCTATTATTATTATTATTAGAGCCATGGTAAGCAAATCCATGGCTGTTTTGAAAAGGCTGTAGGTAGTAGTTTATGCTAGCCTTCCTTGCTTGAAGCTGCAATCTTTTCTTCTTCATTCTTTCTTTCTTGTGTGCATTTTGGTGGCCCCCTAATGCTTGTGAGTTTGCAAATTCCTTGAAACAGAATTGGCACTCAAACTTTCTCTGATCATCTGCAGGTTCTCTGGCTGTGCTTCTCTCTTGTGCAGTTTTGTCTCCTCCTGATGAAACTGAGTTGGAGGAGTTCACGCTTTCATCTCCTTCTGCAGACTCTTTGGCACATCCCTCATTGTTTGAGGATGGATTCAGCTCAAAGCCAAATAGCCTGAGCCTCTTCTCCACAGAATTGCCATTATCACAATCCCATGTTGGGGAAAGATGATCACACACCTCCTTTTCCATCTCTCTTTGGTTTAAGGGAAAGAGATATTTTGAGGTTGAAATGGGCTTTGATTTGTTGTTTGGCATCTCTTCCTTTTATAGAAACCTCTTGGGTTCTAAACATGCATTGGATCTATTAAAATAACTAGTTTTATTATACATGGACAGCATAAGGGAACCCAAGGGGGTCAATAGAATAAAAGACTCCTAAAAGAAAAGTCAGATAAGGAAAAGCCGTCTCTCATGCAATGTTTGTTATTTTAAGAGTAAACAATTTTTTTGGTTAACATTTTCAATTCGAAGTTAATTTAATACTCATAAAATTGTTGATATCAATTTAATCCTAATAAAATAAAACCTTTGATATTCATTTAATCCTAATATTTTTAGGTTTTATATCAATTAAATCCCGATATTTTTTATTTCAATATCAATTTAGTCATTATCAAAGTAAAAATCAAACAAAATAACTAAATTGATGTCAAAATTAAAAATGTTAGAACTAAATTGACATAAAAAATTTGTTCAAATTGAATTGATGTGAAATTAAAAATATTAAAAAAAAAGTTATTTACTCTTATTTTAAAAACACTTTCATATTGTAGTAGATACACCTCAAAACTTCTCAATCAGAGAGGATTCAGTGTGGTTTGCTTAAGGTGGAATTAGATGGTTCACAAGCACTTAATCATATTTTACAGTTCCACTTGGCTATTCTCGTTTATTTAAAAAAGAGATATATTCCATGCTTAAGATATGATTAAAGTTATTAAACTAACTGTAGCTGCCAAAAGTCAAAGAAAGAAGGGGGGCACTAACTTTGTAACATATCTACTGCTGTACTAGAATGCATATCTAAGATTATTTTAGTGACAAGCCAATGACTTCATGGCTTCATGTATTGTCCGCTGCCTAAGCTTATCATATTATTAATATATTATTATAGAGATTGGCAGATGAATATTATTGTCGTGGATGCCTATAGCTATATAGGCTAGTCCCATTTACTACAGTTAATCCAATTGAAGTAATTTATAAAATACTATGATCTGTAGAAATGTGATTATTCAGCACTAAATGAAGCTTCTTGTAATTATCCGCCACCCACAGCAATCACATTAAAAAAATGATCAGTTTGTTTTTTCTAGACCATGTTTTAGGAATGCTCTTGTAATAGACAAGAAATAGTAGTTCCTAAATAAAGGAATATAATTAGAAGTGGGGGATGATGTAAGCATATATACTAATCAGAGTCTTCCATAAGATCTGGGCATATCTTCTTAGAGCAGGCAAAGCCTATATTATATACAGCTTATGTTTTCAGGTGAATCAAGTCATCAACCGTAGCATTATTCAACAAATAAACCGAGCATTTGCGTTGGACAGTTGTTCTAGGTGGGAACCACTCTATGTTGCTTTTGGGACAATTTAGAAAAGGATTAGATTGTGTTTTATTCCGTTGTCTCTAACTAGATCTCCCATTGGTTGACTTCTTGCACCAATAAATCTCTCATGCTCATCAATTTCCCACTTCATTTTCACTATTTTTCAAGCTTATTCAATCTCCCTTTCTTGCTTTAGGAGGAGAATTCCGAGTAGGCATGCTGTCATCTAGCATCTCACTATCCTAACATGTGGAATAAAATGAGGCCATCAGTGAGGAGATTGGATTGTGGTGGCTAAGTGGGTGGGTTGGCAGATTGATTGATTTCAGCTAATTCCCATTTCATAACACGTTGGTTTGAGAATATCAAACGGTGGTCCCTACCTATCAGCTAACCCAAAACCTTGGCCTCTCCCGTTATTGGATATTGTCAAATATTAAGGCTTGATGTCGTGTGGACGTGGTTAGAATTAAAGCTGTCGAGTTCTTTGAGTTATTAAAAATCTGTTCTCAAAATGTAATAGTAGCAGGTTGGATAAAATAATGCAGTAGTTACTGTTAATAAGTAGAAGTCACAGTAGAAGTATTTGATAAATATGCTCTAAATATTCAAAATGACAATAATATATATAAATATTAAGAAGTGTAATTTCTACATTTATTGTTATTAATTAAGTAAGATCATATTAGTCTTTTGAATTTTAAAGAATTGAAACTAACTTTGAAAAATCCCTCATGAGGTACTTTCAAAAATATAATTAACTTTTAAAAGCAGAGAGCAAAAGCATCCCAACTTTTTGATTTAACAAATAAAAAAAAATTAATTTATACTTTTCATAAGACAGAACATCCCTCTAAAAAATATTATTAAACCCACCTAAGTGTACTCATTTCACTTGAGATGTCATATTGACTCATCTATTATTTACAATTAATAAGATAATTTTTTTGGTTTTAAATATGTTGTGATTATTTTTAATAGCAAATGATCATCAGTTGAAATGGTGTCCTAGGTAAAAGAGTTCAAATAGTATTGCCTCTCCCTTATGCACAAATTCAAAGTGGTTTCTAATATTATATGAGACCTCTTGGAATGCCAAAACTGACTGCGGGGAAAACAATACATGTTGGAGTATGATAATTCAGTCCTATATAATAAGATCAGCAAAAAGAAAAATATGTTACTTCAGAGAAACAACATATTAGTTTGAAATGTCAATGCAGAATAGTGATGCATCAAACGCACTTAGCCAATGAAAGTTAATGTTACATCTAGGAAAATTCAACCGTGTCTGTGTTGTTGGCTAGCAGGGTTGTTATCTGTAAGGCTCTCAAAACCTGGCTGCTGTAGATCAAAGGCTTCAGCGTCCAAAGTGTTTGGACTTGATTTTTTATAGCCAAATTGTTTAAAAGATGACGTCAGAAACAGTAGGGAATGAAAACACTATGTCACCAACCTAATTAAGTGTTGAAAGTGGCGTAGGAGGAACTTTAGGATAATTTTGATGGTTGGCAACAATATTTTTCTCCCTTCCAACCATTTTCCATTACAAGTTCACCAGAAACTAATGTTGAAAAGCAGTACCTAGGCAAGGACAGGTGTATCACTGTCAGAAACTGTTGAACCCTCGGTTAAGGTTGGAATGGGCCATCATGGCTGGCTGTCAGGTGTGGAAAAACTCTATAGACAACAGGATGACATTATTGAAGTACCAACTAATAGAACTGACACACAGTTAACCTACTCCGCTGTTCGTGTTTGGAGAAATGTGCTTTTCTTGGACTTCTTCAGGCACTCTTAAGCCTTAGCTTTATGAGAAGGAAGTAAAATTCTAAATAATAAACAAAAAAATGACTAATTGAATGCTACTTCTTGCTACCACTGTGCCTAAAATATGTTCAAATAACACTCCTTTTTAATTGGGATTCATTGCAGCACTAGGCTCTCATGGTCACTCATCTTATGATAATTTTCACCTATATTTGAGGTCAAATTCTAATAATTGAAAAACCAAAAAATAAATAAATAATATTTCAAGGGCTTCACTCCCACTAGATTAGAACCTGAGGTAGCCAGCTAATTCTTTTGGCAGCATGATAATGATCGAAGAATCAAAGGATACTTGATGCGGAATTCTATTAAATATGTTTCTTTTAATTTGATATGCGCAAAATAGAATTATAAAAACAGAAGTACCGGACGACCGAAAATGAAAAGTACTGTGCAATGAGAGGACCAAAAAAGGGACCGAAAATAGAAAATAGAAAATATTAAAATGCATTTTGCTAAAGCCGCAGTTGAAGCGCTCCAAGCCAAATTAAAGTACTTGACAACTAGCGCAATTAGCTGAATTATATTATAAAAAATCACTTCAATGGGAAATGACGAGGAACAAATTTTATATAGTGCCAGAACATGTGAAAGACCGCAACGATTCTAGAAACCACATGATAGACAACTTGGTAACGTATCACCAACATTTTCCACCGAAACAGATACAAATATTCCTGTGTGTAGCACCAGGAATTCGGTGCTTACCAGCATGTGATACGTTCTTAAATGGAGAAAAAGTAAGCACTTGAATATTTGCTGGGAACATTGAGATCCACTGTTAAAACCGTCATTCTTTAAAAACGCATAATCACTAAACCTATCAAACCCAATCATAAAGAGGAAAAACACCGACATATTTTGACCCAAAAGTTGCCGGGCCCCATTGAGGGTTAAAAGGGAATTAAAGCATCAATGCCATGCACTTCTTCCTGATGTCACACCAGCTTGAAGATCATGATGCTCTTACAGGCGTGTTTCACAGATTGATATGAAAGAGAGAAAAAAATATTCACCACATTTTTCGGACACAGCAAACCCTTGCTCCATGCAGGGCAGTTATTTTTAGATAGTTACAGATTGATCAACCTTAGCTCAGGATAAACTGATTCCATTTCCTATTTCTTCATATAAAAAATAAAGTAGTACAAAAGGGAATATATTACAGATCAATCAATATTTCCAACAAACTAGAACTTTTAACAGATACCTGTTTTTCAATGCAAAAATGCGACAGTGGATACAAGGGACACTAAAACCACCATATGAGAGAGGGCATGTTGTATAAGTTCTCAAATGTGTGCTTTCCCATCACCCAAAGAAAGAACAAAGAACTAATAACCTGGTAATCCAACTATATGTTAGATTTTGCATCATGGCGGATGGATATCACTGTTGATGTTTGGCACGAGGCAAGATGGCGAGAAGAATTTTTTTCCTTGGACCCTGTAACCCAAGCAGCCTCCATAAGACACATAACAGCATATACCCAAGAGTGTACTCAGCATACACGCACAACACACACACACACACACACACAATCAATGCTGCCCTTATTGGATACAAGAAATTAAGACAAGCAGAATACCTAAAATATCAAACTTTCATAAGGTACAGATTGCAAAATGTAAAGGATGAATTTATCCTGGACAGACAAATGGAATTTCATAAGCAATTTTTGGTAGATTCTCTCGGACATTGTTTTATATTTAAAAAGCATATTCACAGGCTAAAGCGTAAGAAGAGGAAAGTTATCACGTTGCAATGAAATTGCAATAAGCTAATAAACAAGGGGAGGATTTTTCTTTTCTTTTCATGAGAGCTAGGGGATGGGGAAAAGATGGGCTTGTGGGGATTGAACCCCTGATCCAATGCTAACAAACCTTGGCATAAGAACCAGGGTAGGCGAAACTTGAGCTACAGCTCATGGCAAGTCCAGGAAAATTTATTCATGCAAAATTGAACACATCTTAACTGTAGATTATAGATGACATGGAGTCAAGAAAAGGGCAATGTGTAGTTCAGGAAAGGCATCCTTTTTGAGGGTTACATCACATGACATCTGAGGCACTATTTCTGTTTTGCATGGTCAACAATCAAATACATCCAAAATGAAGAAGTTACAGATAGAGAGAGAGAGAGACGATGGAAATGCATGATATTGGATAAGGCAGCTCGTACTGAGGAGGAAGATGCAAAAATCCTCCAACACCATTCCACTAACTAAACTCATCCAACATTATCTGACACACATATTATAGCAATGCCTTAACCAGAAAATATGCTGTAAATTGAAAAAAGAAGGGCAATTACCATTGGAATTCCAAGCTCTTTGAGGTCATTTTCTCCCATCTGCTTCAATGCAGTCATGTCCACCTGCATGGACATATCAGAGTATAAGATATATACCAAATTAGAAATGGCCGGATTCACGCAGGAAAATATAACAATGTGTCAAAATCATGTTGCATTTTAATTAATTGATTCATATTTGAGTAATGCCAAGATATGACCACTTGAGCACACTACACAAAACAAAAACTAGGAGCTTGACTACAGCGAGTTCAGTATGAGTACAGACCTTTCTAAATGTCAATTGGAGCTAAAATGTTATGAATCATTTTAGGAGAATAAATGGTAAGTTTCCCACACTGTTAGTTAAGACATCAGTTTTAAACAGTGCAACATTTTCCCTTCAGCTAGGTTATAAATTTTGAATGCCAACCTAAGAAAGAAGAGAATACAAAGGCTTAAAAGTTATTAAACAATGTAGGTGATTAAACATGGAAGCACTGTACAAGTCATTGATTTTTCAAAACATATTTCCCAATGACATGCAAATAAACCATATTATCTGAAGTAACATTAAAAGAATTAAGTGGCAAAATACTGCTTAACACTATCACATGGAGAATCAAAGAGTTGAGAGATCCCATGATTAATAAATATATTCTCCTATAATTTTCCAGTGTGGAATTTTCATTGTAGCCAAATAGCCAATGAGAAAATGATTATAGCATTTTAACTATACAAATCATGACAAGAATCTTATATTATAGCTGAGAAAAATAATACAAAGATAGTAATATTAATAATTTTGATAAATAGATGTAATACATACTTCCTCAGCCTTGAAGAGAATGGCATATTTTCCCAGTCCGAGAGTATGTAATAGGCCATCAACAGTTTGGTGTGATTGTTGTTCATCGCCCTAAATGATAACCGGCAAAGGCACATATGAGGACAGTTTTATAGAGAATCAGTTCAGAGAACTTAACATGAGAGGTAAAAATTTGTCTGCAACTTCACACCACAAACTTCCAAGATCAGATAAAAGATAATGATAATAAGTAATAACTATAACAACAATTTATATAAACCTTCCACGGTTCAGAAATTTGATGTCCCATATTTACTCAGATAATATTGTTCCAGGGGTTTAATCTGGAAGCCAATAGGAAAACACATAAATCAAGCATATCAATAACAGCATCAACATATAAAAGGATTCCAACATTTCTTCATGCACAGCATAGAGCAAATATTTGTGTTTAACTGGAAACCAGACAGGTACGGGCAATAAAAAAGTAAAGTTGTAGTAGGAAATAGGAATATCCAATGCAATGTCTCTTGCATATGTTTTTTGCTGAATGAGTGTTTCTCTCCCATACCATTCCAGTTTTCAAAGGTAATAAAAGGCTTATCCATTACTTATGTCCAATGCCTTCACTATAAATTAAGAAAGTTAAATCACATCAATGGGTCAAATTGGAGTTGATTTGAGGTAGGGGCCTGATATCATGTTGTTTAAACATAGCACTATCCATTTAAAAATTGTGTAATGTTATCTATACCTTTATACTACTGTTTTATTAAAGTCAACCAAGACACTACACTTGTTTAACTTTCAAGGTGTCAAATGTAAATGCCTCCCACTACATGTTCAATGCTTATTAAATGGTTGACTCTGAATCTATGAACTTAATCAACTTAATTTCAAAGTTTCCATGTCGCATGCAAGAAGTTCATGAAATAAAATAATAGTGAAACTCATGAATAAGACCCTACTTCCATGCGTTTCTGACTATAGGAATATTCTTACGTGAATAAATGTCTACAAAAACAATCCCTTGCATATGGAGCAGTCGAGAGGGCAAAAGAGGATCAACCAAAATATCCATCAGATGGTCATGGGTAAAATCTCCAAGTAACATCGAAAAGAAGAGAAATAGAAAAAAAAGTTCAGGAGGTCAGAAGGTATTATTCACCACGTATGAGGCCCTTTGTGTGACACTGCTTGATGGAGGAAGTTGGCCAAGATGAGATGTTGCAGGCTTAGCAGTTACTGGAGGCAATGTGGACATTGTGGAGCGTGCCATGAAAGATGCAGGTGCAGAGCCAGGAGGCCTTGAAGTCTCACTAACATCCCTAGTTACATATGGTACTGGTCTGGCACCATCATATGTCCTGTTTAATGGCCGTCTCTGTAGGTCTTCCACATTTCTTGGGGGTGAAATCCCCCTGGAAGAATTTGGAAACCCATCCGGTGATCTTCGCCTAATATGATCCAATGTCCAAGGAGAGTATGAGCTTCTCATGGATTCCATACGCATTAAATCATCAGAACTTCTAGCCGAGGGAATTCGCCTCAACATGCTAGCTTCCCTTGTTTCAGGTTCACCCTGCTTTGAATTAAAACTGGTCATTGGTGAGTGAACTGCCTTTGACAGTTTTTCTCGAAGGTCCATGTGCCTCTTATCAGCATTGTTCTCAGCCCGCCTAGATGCGCTTTTTTGCATGAGCTTCAATCGGAGATCATCTTTGCCAATACGCCCATCTAAATAAATTAGTCAAAAGAGATATCAGAAAACATAGAAATCATTGAGCAACATAAAGATGCAAGAGTAAATGCACTACTGAGGGAGCTTACTACCATTGAGCCCATTTTGCATGCTTAGATCTCCTCGCTGTCTGCAGCAAATATTAACAACTTAATTGTTGAAAGCAGATTTTAATTGAATTATGCAGAACACACAGCCTATTCCATCTCTATCACTGACTATTACATAGTCCAACACTTTTTCCACACAGAATTTTCTGGACAAACAAAAATACACTAGGATACTATAAAACACACATGTATATATTGCTGAACATAGCAGATTTAACACCACAGCAGCCATAGACACTAAAGAAACTGCAAACACACCGTTTGTTGTTACTGAGTCCATTTCCATGCCAGATGGAACTGTCTGCATTGTTGCCAATTCTGTCTCTTACAGACCGCTTAGTCCCAGCTGAGGGAAGAGAAGAGAAAGAAACATCTGCAGCAGATATATCCCTCTTGACGACCTAAGTTCAAATGTACAATAGCAAGTCATTGAAATGAACCCAAATATCCCATTCGTCATATATTGGAACAGAACTCTACTTCAATGCTCGTATTGTAAGAAGTGGAGGAAAAATAAAAGTTATCTGAATTCCTATATTCCCAATAAATAAATTGAATTTAATTTTGATGCATTGATTGTGTAAAAGACTTTTATACTGTCATCTAATCAAATATTATCATATCAACAAATATGGTTAAATCTTATACCTACTAATTGAAAGGACATACAAGTGGAATAATTTGATTGGATAACAGTGTAAAATTCCTTTACACCGTTAAAACATCAAAATTAAACTCAACTGAATTTAACAAAACAGTACTTACACAAAATTATTCTGAACACAGAACTGGATACCAATAACCAACAACAAAGATAGTGTCTTGCAAAACGAATACTTTATCAGAGAACACATCAAAAACTTCCAAACAAAAAAGTATTCATTGATAATTGCCCAGAGTATTGTACTCAATGATGATATGTTCTATCTTTCGATATCCATTATCGATCAAGCAAGTAGAAACAAGTCAACCCTCCACCCCCACAACAACAACACCAAAAAAAAAAAAAAAAACTCAAGTTAAACATAATCAAAGTAGCAGAAAGCACATATACAAGTTCATTGAACAGACAGATAAAAAAGAAACAAAGAAAAAAAACCACGAATTCGAATTAGAAGAGATTTCATATTTACCTGACCGCTACGCCCAAGAGTAATGGTAACTCGACCACTATCAGACATGTCGATAACCCAAACCCTAAACTATCAATCGAGCAAAAATTTCCTCAGCGACCACACGAATACACACCCACCAACTCGCACACGAGGCATCAGCAGAACCGATCGAGTAGAATCACGAAGCAGTTACATTAACCCTAATTCCCATTGCCCGCGACTCGAAGCAGAGACAAGAGAAACAACACCTTTTCGCTGTTGTTAAGAACCGAAACGCGTTTCTAGATTCAGGTGCAGAATTTTAGCTTTCAACTGTGTGAGAGAGAGAGGGTTATTGGGCGGTGATTTTGCGTAGAAGGAGAAAGAAACCGTGGTGCTCCGAGGGAGGGTGGTGGTGGACTGGTGGTGCCGTCTGTGATGGAGAGTGGGCACAGGGATTATGGTGGCTGCGTGATCGAACCAGGGCCGTTCGATGTCGTGGTGGGGCCTAGTTGTGCTTTTAATGCTTGTGGGTTTTCCGAAAGTTGCTTCGTTATGGGCTGTGAGAAGCTCCGAAGTGAGAAGCCCACTATAGGTCGGTAATAGTGACGAGTTCTGTTGTGGTGTGTGGTCAGTGGAAAAAGGACCTTTATTCACCTATGCAGGGTTGTTTGACAAGAAAAAAAAATAAAGCACATTGTCGCCAATAAGTTCATGCTTGTGGAGCAATTTTCTTATGAGCCATGCTATATGTTATGAAGTTTGTAAGGCTCGAAATCCTAGCACCACGAGGGAAAAGGGCTGAACCCATTGATAATATTAATATTAAGAGTATGTTTGGTTAGGGGGTAAATTTTCATAGATGAGCTATACGTGTAAAACCTCGTTAATGGAAAATGTATCCATATTTTCCTTCCCAACCAAACATGATAAGAGAAACTTCAATGAAACAGTATAAAATCCAACGAGCAAATAAGTAGTAATAGTATTTTTGTGTGGTTTCCTAGTACTAATAACAGTAACAATAATAAAGAAAATAAGCGGTAGTCCGATTAAGGATAGTGCTGGAGCTGACTTCACTTTAATGCCTTGCACCTAGGAGAAGGGACTATCATCAGAGAGGGGTCATTGAGAAGAAAGAGAGGAAGAGAAGAAAGAAGAATTTAGGGGAAGGAAGGTTGCCACATTCATCACTAACAACAATAGTCACGCAACCTAGTATTTGAGGCCTTCTTTCTGTTGCTTCTCCTTGGTCCCTTGATTTCTGGATCAGGTGACACTTGTCCCTCCTTTATAACTAACTTAGAGTGTGTCCCAATATTCATCAGACCATCCACATATTCCTCCTCCTCATCAATGTTGTCAGCCATGTCAGCCATATTTTCCTCCTTACATTACCCTCCCCATTTAAAACAACCTTGTCCTCAAGGTTGAAGTTTGGGTATGCTTTGTAAAATTCTTCTACATTTTTCCAAGTAAGAAATGACTATGGTTCTTCTTCCTATTGGATTTGTAGCTACTGTGTTTGCTTATTACCCTGCATAAGTGTCTTCTTAGCTAGTATAGTTGTAGGATTCAGAATTGGTCCCAATTCAAAAGCTTTAAGCGTACGGGTAAGTATTGCTGTTGATTATCTCCCCTAAATTTCTTCAACAAGGAAATATGAAACACATTGTGAATCCGCACCTTGCTGGCAATTCTAATCTATAAGCCATCGGACTAAGCTTATGATTAATCTTAAATGGTCCAAAATACCTTAGACCAATTTTCTGATGCTTCTTTAATGCTCCTGAATGCTGTCTATAAGGCCGTAGCTTAACTAAAACCAAGTCACCTTCCTGGAGTTCTTCATGTCTTCTGTGCTTGTCAACATGATACTTCATATATTGTTGGGATCTTGTCATGTTGACTTTCATTGATCCAGTAATTTGTCCCTTTCTTAGGTTCTTGTATAAATTACTCATCTCTTGATGAAACTTCATATCTGACCAAGGAGGGAGGGTCTCGACCAAATAGTGCTTTATATACAGTCATTTTAATGTTGTTGTGATAGGAAGTATTATACCAATATTGAGCCCATGGCAACATCTTAAACCAACTTTTAGGATTATCAAAATAGTAGCACGTCAAGTACATTTCCAGAGTCTTGTTCAAGATTTCACTTTGTCCATCGTTTCAGGATGATAAGTTGAGCTCATGGCTAGGTTAGTTCCCTAGGCTTAAAAAGTTGTTGCCACAACTTGCTCATAAATTTTCTCCCTCTCAGAGATAATAGCCTTGGGGAACCTATGTAATTTGATGATGTTGTTGATGAATATCTATGCTACTTGGCTACTAGAGAATTATGACTTCAAAGGCAAGAAGTGGGCAAATTTAGACAGCCTATCAATCACGACCATTACAACTGAGTGTCCTTGTGCTGGTGGTAAGTGTGTAATGAAATCCACACAAAGTTCTTCCCAAATTTGAGAAGGTACTTGTAAGGGATGCAGTAAACTAGTAGGGAGTTGGGTTTCAGTCTTAGCTTGTTGGCAAATTCAATAGTTTAGGACATATTCCTTGATCTGTTTCCATATTATTGGGCCAATGAACTGTGCACAAATTCTCTCAACTGTTTTTGCAATCCATGAGTGCCCTCCCACAAAGGAATCATGGTACTCTTTAAGTATTAACTAGGTTAGGCTGCTTTGGTAGGGAATCACCACTTTATTTTTCCATAGTGGTAGACCATTCTTGTAGCTATAATTCTTTTCTAGTTGGTCATTTGCCTTGCACTGTTGTAGAATCTTTTTCAGCCTCATCTTGTTCCAATTCATCTTTGAGAGTTTGTAGCCACTCTAGATTAGGGGTTGACCAAGCACCAAAGAAGCACCTGGACAATATATCTACTCCAGCATTCTCTACCCTTGGCTTGTAATGAATTTCAAAGTCATAACCAAGAAACTTGTGGAACCATTTCTACAGTTTTGGAGTGCTCAATGATTAGTCTAGCAATGATTTCAAACTTTGCTTATCTGTTGATTACAAATCTTTTTCCAGCAAATAATGCCTAAATTTAGCAATTGCTTCAGTGATTGGAAAAAGTTCTCTTGTATATGCTTATTGTCCTTGCATAGTAGGAGACATTTTCTTAGAGAAGTAAGCAATTGGATGTTTCCCTTGACTAAGGACAGCTCCAATACTAATCCTAGAAGCATCAGTTTCAATCTCAAAAGGAAGCTCAAAGTTAGGTAGTGCCAATACAGGTTCAAAGGTGATAGTTGTCTTTAGTTCTAGAAAGTTTCTTTAGCTTTAGGAGACCACATAAATGCATCTTTTTCAGTAAATCAGTTAAAGGTGCTGCTATAGAAGCATAACCTTTAATGAATCTTCTATAATATTAACCTTTAATGAGTCATCTATAATATCCTGAGACCTAGAAAACCCCTTAATTGCTTGAGATTACTAGGTTGCTCCATTAATCACTGCCTTCACCTTATCTTTCTCCATATGCATTCCATTACTAGTGATTGTGTGTCCCAAATAGTCAATTTCAGTAACTCCAAACAAGCATTTTGATAATTTGGCATAAAGGGTCTCATTTTGCAGCACTTGTAATACCATTTCCAAGTGAGATAGTGTGTCTTCGAGAAGAGCTATACACTAGCATATCATCAAAAATCACCAATACAAATTTCCTCAAATAAGGCCTAAATACATCATTCATTAGGCCTTGGAAGGTGGTTGGTGCATTTGTTAAACCAAAGGGCATCACCAACCATTTATAGTGTTCTTGGTGAGTCTTAAAGGCGTTTTATGCCTATCATATCTCACTAGTATTTGATGGTAACCTGATCTCAAGTCAAGTTTAGAACAATAAGTATCCCCATACAATTCATCTAGCAACTCATTTATAGTGGGCATAAGGAATGAATCTTTCACGTGATGGCATTTAAAGCTCTATAATCAATGTAGAATCACCATGTTCGATCTTTCTTTTCAACCAGTAATATGGGAGAAGCAAAAGGACTCTTACTTGGCTAAATTATGCCTTCTTCTAACATTTGCTGGACCATTAGTTCAATGTGTTCTTTCTGCTGGATGGATGTTTATATGGTCTAACCTTTAGGTTGTGCTCCCTTAACCAAGGGAATGCTGTGATCATGGTCCCTTTAGGGTGGCAGACATGAAGGGTGGTTAAATACCCTTGCATAAGTGTGTAATAATAGAACCAATTCGAGTTCCATGTTTTGTGCTAGTTCCAGTGGTGGTGTTTCCTTGCTTCCTCATTTGCTAATTGGACTGTGAAAGCTTCAGCTATTGCATTAGTGTTGGAAAACATCTTAATGTGATTAAATTGAGCTTGTTGCAAAGCCTGCTATCTCCTCTCCTTTGATGGTTATAAACTTCCCTTCATGCAAGAATCAAATCAGTAAGGCATCATAATCAGCAATATGTGCCTTTAGAGTTTTTAACCAAGTAGCCCCAATGACCAAATGTCCCCTTACTTACAACATATAAACTTCTGGAACTTGGATTGAATGATCTTGCATAGATACTTCTACTGATGGCACATAGCCTTCCACCTTCATAATATGAAAATTCCCTACCATGACTCTGAATCCAAGAGCAAGTTGTACTAGCAGTTAAGAAACTTAGCAATTCGGGTTGGATAAAGTTGTCTGAGTTGCCCCCATCAGTCAACACCTTACTTCTAGATCATGTACAAAAGCTTTTAATCTAATAGTACCTGATCCTGGTGTCCCTTCATTGCGTTTGAGGAAAAGTGATGCTCCAAGACATGTTGTTCTAGTTTCTGCATTGTGTCATCCTTTTGCTCAGCATAACCCATTCTTGATTTAGGTCTTCACCTTCTTTTGCCTCTTCTAATTAGTACAACATGAAATGTTTGTTAGGACACCCATGCTGGGCTGTGAATTTCTTATCACAACAAAAACAAAGCCTCTTCTTCCTCCTAACTTGTTGTTCAGCTACATTGAGTCTCCTTACTTGGTTGCAGTTGGAATTAAATATGGGTTTGGGAGGTGGGTTGGGAAGAAGTAGTGGTAATGGTTGTCTTTAGGGTGCTTTGGTTTACAGATTTGTATGTAGAAGGTATGTTGGGTTACGATATGTGGGTCCTGGGTAGTTTTGAAAGTTGTAGAGAGTTTATCTTCATACAATTTTGCTAAACTCACTATGCACATCAGTGAAGGTGGACATTGAGCCTTCACTTCTCTCATAATCTCCATGCGTAAACCACTAATAAAGCAATCTCTCAGAGCTTCGGGTGGTTCAATGTTCGTCCAGTTTGCCAGAGTAATGAATTTAACATAGTAATCATACAAGTATCTTGTTGTTAGAGTTTAAAGAGTGACTCTCGTGGTGACTCGAACAATAAGGGCCCAAACTGTATTTCAATGGTACGTTTCAGTTGTGTTAATAATCTGAAAAGCATCGAGCGTTGTGTCATCTGAAACCAAGGGATTGGGACCTGACATGTGCATTCCAGGAATTGCAATCTACTCCTCATTTGGAATATGGTAGAATTTGAAATATTGATCAACACTAAAGATCCAGCCAAGTGCATCAGAACCATCAAACTAAGAGATCGAAGTTCATTCTTCTTGTTGGGAATGGTTGATGACGTTGAATTTGGTTATCATATTGGGACTTTGCACCATGGTTGTTCTTCTGATTGGATAAAGACTCATGGTTGGAATTGTTATGTTAGTTGAGCAAAACCTGAGCTAAGGAGTGTTGAATTGATTCCACTCTACATTGATTAGCTCAGCAATTTCAATTTAATGTGCCTCCACATTTGCTTCCATAAGCTGAGAGAGTTTCTTAATCTCTGCCTCTATTGTCTTCATCCTGTGCTCAGCTATGGCCAATGAAAGCACCAAATGTAAGATCGAAATCCTAGCACCACTGGGTAAAAGGCTGAACTCGTTGATTATATTAATACTAAGAGAAACTTCAATGACACAGTATAAAATCCAACAAGCAAATAAGTAGTAATAATATTTTTGTGTGGTTTCCTTTACTAATAACAGTAACAATAATAATATTATTACTATTTCCTTTAGTAATAATATTTTTGTAATATGGAATGAATTGATAAAAATAAGTGCATACCACATCACTTGTGTTCATTAATATAAAATTAATTGTACTATATATTATTTTTCATATATTATAATCGTGAAAAAGTTGTATATTATCATTCAATTACATGTTTTTATTTATAAGATTTTTAATGTATTCAATGATTGAATCAAACACAACTATTTTCTGATATATCCTTTCTACCATAGCTCATTAGGTTAATATCTTGATTTTTATGTTTTAAGGTTCAGTCTTAGGTTGTAATACCTAGAGTAAATTGAAGGCATTTCAAGAATACTATGAAAAAGCCTCTAACATTATCTTTAGAACCACATTCTAATTCTCATATATGCTAGGTGAAAATCAAAATGTAAGTTTTGAAATGCAACTTTGTTCTTAAGCTGTTGAGCATGACCTATGTGTATGTCTTGTAAAGCTTACTCAATTCTCTACAAGTGCTATTCCAAACCCCAATACCAAATTCTAATCATAGTGGGAGTTACGGTCGAATTAAATCACATTACTCGGATTAAAGTGAAAAAAAATGAAAAAGCAAAAAAAAAAAGAAATGAAAAAGAATAAAGTTAGCTCTTCCACAAGTTCCTTTGCAGAGAACAATAATGTGCAACTTCCATATTAACACATTAGCAACATCTTTTTCCCTTAGTATATATAGGGTACATTCTAACACTCCCAAACATTTCCCCCAAAACCGTAGCCACTTAAGGACTTTTTCCTAGAGAGAAAAATGCAATTTCTCTTAATCTGCTCTATTCAATCTCTTCCAACAAGTGATCTCACTCCTTACTCTTGTATGGGTTACGAATTTACCAAATCTTTGAGCTATTGTAGTTTGGTTTTCTCTCTTGTCCATTCCAAATCATGTCTAACCCACCTTATGTTAGGTTTTTTTATCAATTAGAAACACTATTTCAGTTTCCAGGATCATGTGGCGTTAGCCAAATGCTTTTGACAACAAATAGTGAGTGCAATTGTCACTCATGGCTATATTTTGGCCATTATTTTTTATTATAAAATTCCAAAATAATATGTACATGGTTTTAGGAGCTCAGAAAACCCAATGATAGATGACTATTATTTTCTATATTCATAAAAATACTTATTTTCTCTAGCACATGGGACCAATATTGTTATTTGCATGCCAATTTATGTCTAATTATGATAATTTGATGCTTGGAACATGTTTTTATGAATATATGAGATACAAAAAATTATATTCTTATCAAATATGATTATTAAGAAATGATGGAATCAAAATTAGGATTTATTTAATTTATTTGTATGGACAAAATGATTATATAAATTCCAGAAAATATATTTTCATATGTAGGAGTAAGTCTCATGAATGTATAATGACTTTATAAATCTTTACAGAGTTGCAATTAATTGATAAAATATTTTTAAGAGCAATTTAGAGTTATATGAGTTGCATGTTCAAATAGAAAATTTCCAGAAGGTAGAAATTAGTGAGAATAGAATTATGAGTTAACAATAGGTAGATCATTAACCTTTGTATCCCTTTTTATTTAATTTAGAGATATAAGAGAAAGTGAACCCTTTGGGATTGTTCCCACAAATTATCATGGAGTTGTTTATTTATTTCATGAGATATTTTAAATTTAAATTACATAAAAAAATATGGTTTTCTCAACTGGCTTGCATGGGAGTTCAGAATCTCATGTGCCTCTTATGACCAAATTGGGTTGTGACAAAGATGCTAGTGTCTTCTTTTGCTTCCTTACTGGATTTTCTATTGAAACTCTCCTTTTTTGTTATCAACTTCTTCTAATTTCCTATACACAAAAATAAACTTTTCTAAGATCAAGACATACATATAGTTTGTTATCCTCATTTGGAGGGTTCTAACATGGGAAGGGTGGAGTTATGTATCTTGATGGTCTAGGTTGGTTATTGCAATTTTATAGGGTTGTGAGGTATTTTATGAATTTAGAAAAGAGATCAGGTTATCAACCATGTGTTAGATTAGGTGCCAAATAACATGGTCCACACCATGTATTGGATCATGTCATGATCAACCCATTTTCACCATTAGATTACATATAATCCGTGCAAAATTCTTTTAAAACTATGAAAAGGTATATTTCAGATTTTCATATCAACCCCCAACTATCATTGATCGGAACCTAGAAACACACCACGGCGGATTGCAAGGTTACGGTCACATGCTAACAAGGTTGTGATCGACGGCATAAAAAATCTGATCAATGAACAATAATGCACATCTCCGAACGATTGTGTACTTCAAGAGTGGCAGCATTTGAGAAACCCGTAAACCCCAAATGAAGTTCTGTCTGAAAGAAATTAGGAAGTTCAGCAATAATACAAATTCTTTTTTGACACTTTTTTGCAGATCCCCCACATCATTCCCATTGTGCTAAGCATTGTATGTATTTGTTTTGATTTCAAAGGCCCCTCTTTTCATGATTGTCGCGATAGGTGATAGGCGAGTCTTTGAATGTATCCTTTGTCACAATGAGTGTGGTGTCGTTTAGCCCTATGCAAGAATTTGTATCATTGCCGAAGGTTCTTGCTTACCTTGTTCCTGCTTATCAAGTGTGGGGCAGAGCGAGGCACATAGTGATACGCAAAGTGAGGGCTGTGAATCTGGAAAAGCCCAAGGAAAAAACCAAACATCATCGTGAGCTTGGTTTGGTTGCTATGGCCATGAAGAGTCTTAAGGGGACTAAATCATGAGGGTTCTGCTTGCCTTTTCTTATAATTTTTTGAAGCTTTAATCATTTCTTTGTCACTTACGAGTTTATTTTATGGTTGTCTGAAATATTGGAGCTTAAATATTATATGGTTGGTTGTAAACAAAGTGTGGATAGATGCAATCTAATTTAAATTTAAGTAAAGACAATTTTCGTATGACATAAACGCAGACATGACACATGAGGGAGATCTTCTCTGAGAGGAAGAGATGCATAGGGCAGCTAGCCCTGAGAAGTGGAGAGTTTTGGACTTGACTCTCTGCAAATCTAAAAGATAATGACCTCAGTGACAATTTTAAAAACTTGAGACGGAGTAACATTTTTAATAATTTTGCAAGAGCATGATAAAGTCCAAAAGTAATGGGAATCATGTTAACACGCGTTAGGTTAAATCTTGTAATTTAGAAACAGTATTTCCTAGAATAAAAAATAAAATAAAAACAGTTGGAGAAAGACACACAAACCCCATCGATCTTATAATAATTAAATTAAATTGAATTAAAATTTTAAAAATAAGTCAATGAAATTATTATATTGATGATAATTATGTTAGAGTTTAATTTATATGAACTGAGAGTAAAAATTTTTTTCACATTGTCATACAATTATATATTGTCATATCAGTAAAGGTAGTTGAATCTCACACCCACTACTTGAAAAGTCATCCAAATGAAACTCTTTATTTTAAACTCTTTATTAATTTGCAACAAAAATACATTAAATATCTCAAACCACCCTTGAGATTTGGTTAAGTAGCACCTCACCCCCATTAAATTTGTATAACTAGTACAAAGTAATCTTCTACCATAGTTGTATTATAATTTACTTTTTAGTCAAGTACGTATTTACTTAACATTACAGTTATTTGTAATAGAGATGACACTTGATATGATAAGTACTAACAATATAAGGCCTGATAGACCCACACCTATGAAGTTAAATAGACAATAGCAGAAATTCTTCGAGTACTATAATAATATGGCAAAAAAAAAAAAAATAGAACAAGAGGCACGGACTATTTTTATCGTGGAAAATCCTCAATAAGAGTGATAAAAAACCTATGAAACCTACTTCATCTTCCTACAAATCCTCTTAAAAAGTAAATGAAGTAAGCTTTGATTATTTTTTAAGATTTCAACACATGAATTCAATGTACTATTTTACTTTATTTAGTATGTAGGAAGATTTGTAGAAGGGTGTGTTAGAGGATATATCATTGCTAAAAAAAACATATATTAAAAAAACAATAAATGAATATTGGTAATAGTACAAAGTTGTTGGTAAGTGGATGAAATTATCCCAATTAAAATGAGCATATTTTCATTAATATAATTAATACAATTAATTATGCTAAGAGTGGTATTGGTAAAAAAAATTAATGTTTCCTTGGTATTGCAAATGGACAAATATTTTGAAATAAAAAATAAATAAATAAAATTGATAGATAAAGTGAAACAAAGTGAGAGTAATTTAAACTCGTTATTCAAATTTAAGATTAAATTAGGATGAGTGTAGAATGCTCAATAAAACACGTCAAACACATATTTAGAGTTAGAGCAAGTAGAGTGAAATGCAATTTAGTCAAGCCTAATTTAATATAGTTGTGTTTGTTATTGTTATGCCTTTTTGAGACCTGTTAACTCTTTCAGCTCTCCAAAAGCATATCTTAAAAACTTATAGTAGTATTATTTAGTAAAATAAAATAAAATTTATTCACAATAGGGAAAAATCATAGTAGTGTTGGGAAAGGTAAAAAATATGCATTGGAATACATTTTTCGCTTGAAAGAAGTTACGAAAAACATAATATGACATGACAAACAAAAAGTATAGCAAATAAATAATATCACCAGAGTGCGGAAAGAAATATGAAAAGGTAAGGACAACACACAAGAATTTTTAACGCACAAAACTCCAAAGGGACAAAAAAACAATAAATAGTAGTTTATGGTAAATATATTAGGGATAAATGTCTTTTACTTCTCTGAATTTTAGGTCATGTATAATTTACATAATGACTTTTCAAAATATACATCGTGACACCTAAACTTTCCAAACTATGCAAAAAACCCCTCAATATAATTTTGGCAACTAATAAAGATAAGATTTATGTGCACATAACTCCCTTGATATTTCTAATTTATGCAACCCGACACCTTGTCTGTGAATCCTATGTGATTAACCCCTTGATTTTTTTATTATATGTAACCTAACACCCGTTATGACTTAAATTTTTGAGGTTTTTTGGTTTGAAAAGTTTAGGATGTCGTAATGTATTGTTTGAAAAGTAGGGTTTTTTGCACAGTTTGGAAAGCTCAGGTTTGTAATGCACGTTTTGAAAAGTTAAGTTTAAATACACACTACAACATTTTTGGTCTAAGACAACACTTTATTTAGGCAACGCTTAGAAAGTGTTGGCTTTCGGGTCTAAGGCAACGTTTTTATAGAGATAGCGTTTCGGTTGGGCTAAGACAACAAAATCTAAGATCCTAAAAAGAAATCGTTTTTAAAGCGTTGCCGTATTATTTAATAACTGGGGACGCTTATATGCTCATTGGCTTCGTTTTCCAAGCGTTGTCTTTTAAAATCAAATTAGCAATGCTTTTAAAACGTTGCCTAAAATTTTAGCCCAAACCTAAAATCTTTCCCACTAAAAATTTTTGCTTTGCCACTGTAAACTAGATAATAAAGTCATAAAAGGAGCCAATTTTAATTTTCTTCTGAAACTCCCTAGCACATCTCACTACTCCCCTTTCTCCCAAACTCTCAAATCCCTAAACTCAATCCCTAAGCTGACTCAAATTAAAGAAAATCACAATCCCTAAAGCACTGTCATCACGCATTGAAGGATCTTTGTGTTCGTGATTCACACTCTGAAGGAAACTCATACGCTCTGAAGGAGCTCCCTTCTTCACCACGCGCTGGTGCGTTCGTTCGTTCTTTCATTTGGTGCTGGAAGAGGTTCATTCGTTGACGGTGCTGGAAGTGGTTTGCTCGTTCGTTCGTGATTCACGCTCTGAAGGAAACTCACACGTTCCTTCAGTGGTTCGTTCGTTCGAACATGGTGCTGGAAGTCGTACACGGTGCTGAGCTTCAAGACAAAGAAGTTGGAGACGGCACCACCCTCCACTGCCAAGGTTCATTCCTTTATTCTATTTTTCCCCTCCCTTTTTCCTTCATGTTCTCATTCAAACAAACCCAAAAAACAAAAAGGGGAATCTAAGTTAACCAAAAACAAAAAGAAATCTGAGCTTTAAAAAAAAAAACTCACCAATTTTTTTTCTTCTTCTTTGCGTGCATCCTATTTTCCCCAGCACTACTCTCTCCCTCTAAATCCATCTTCAAATGCAACCAGTTTTAATTTTCAAAGTCTCAATTTTTTTTCTTTCTAAAATCTGAAATCGTTGAAGTTTGAAGACGGAAGCAGGATGACAGAAGCAGCGCGCGGTGGTTCCTTTCAGTACGATGGAAGCAATGCGCGGTGGTCTTTCCATCACGATGGCAGCAACGTGCAGTGGTACTCCCTTCATCACAACGGAAACCCAGCAATGGTAAGCACCTCATATGGTTCGTGTATGTCTAATAACGGAAACCTAGCAAAACTCTTCATCCCTTCATCATACTTATCTGGTCTATTTTAAATTTTTATAATTCTCTTTTTATGTTTTGATGCAGTCCTAGCTGTAGCTATTATAGCAATTTTTGATATACAATGCAGTTGTCTTAAAGGTAAAGAATCATATAATACAGTTGAAATTTACTTCTTAAATGATCTCATATCTTTGAGTTATAATGCTTTCATATATTGGCATATGTATTCTGCTAGCATAGCTTAGCAATTGAATGAAGATGATCCACCAAGATCCCAAGCTTTAGGCAAACAGAGTGGCTGCTGTTAAGGTTAGAAATGCTACAATTTGTATTTCATTGGAATTTGGTGTCTGAAAAATGTTTATTTCTGTCAGTATTAATAAAGGTTTGCTTGCTTTGTATTATTCACCTCTTTTGTTTGCATATTTTTTATGGATGCTGTAAATGAAGCTTATCCAAAATAGAGTCAATTTTTTTAGGCAAATGAAGCTTATCCAAAATAGAGTCAATTTTTTTAGGCTTGAATTGGTTTTTTGAGAAAGAGATACTTAACAAGTTATCCACTGAGTGGGGCTAAGTTTGCAGGTAAGGGGGACCTGCTAGTGGTGACTTGTTGCGGGTGTTTGTGAATGGGGGCTTTCTTTTGCCAGATTTTGACTTTTACCTCATTTGATACAAGCAACACTGACAGCAGGGTAGCTCCAAAGCAACTGTGTATCTTTACTCAACCCAATTGTAGAGAAAAGAGCTTTCATCCCTCGTGTGTGTACTGATTTTTATTTTTTAATGTTTTTTGTAGGATGCCCTCAAGTCTTTCAACTTTTAGCATAAATGTTATTTGGACCATTTTTCATGATATTATTCGAGATTTTATTTCAATTTTTCTTTGAACTAATATTTAAGAAATGTGTTTTACTAATATGTGATGTGAACCATTGTCGGAAACCTCCAAACTGGGTTTCACTATAGCCTTTTAAGTTGTCACAGTGATGATGATGAATGATACACTTGCGAACTTGTTTCACAATATCAGTAGAGCAAGCCTATAGTCTATGACTGACTTTGCCCCTTCTCAATAGTCAATTCTTAATCCATGAACAAGTTCTACATACTAAATAGTTGGTTGCTAGAAGTGTTACTTTTTGCATCTTTGCATGATTGGCTTAACAATATTTTACTATTGTGTTAGCTCCTGCTGCCACTCTTTGCGTAATTGGGTTGCTATTCAATGGTTCTTCTTTTTTGTTTTGTTTTTTTTTTTGTCAGTTTTGTTTAGTTGAGTTTAGATGGTTCATATGTTTCTTGCCTAAGAGGGATGTCCAATCCCATCGGCTTAAACCCATTATTAACTTATAGTTCAGCACAAACATGGTGAACCTAAAAGGGATGTCCAATCACTCTTCTTTTCATTGACCATATTTCACCTACTTGTTATGTACTCAATACTCATGTTTCAAAGGTCTAACTCATGTCAAGGATTTCACTGTTATACCAACTGGCGTTTAGATGGCTTATTATTGGCTTGTGCTTTGTTGTTTTATTTGGAGAACATTCAATATGTTGGGAGCAAATGTTCTCATTTTGAATCAAACTATTACGTGTCCTTGAATCTTTCCTCACACATCTAGTGTTGCTTTCCTTACTTCTTTTTTTTTTTTTTTGTGGGAAGTTATTACTGTTAAGAGTATTTGAGTGGACTATTGGATTTCCTTTCTCACCTTTAAATGACAGTTTGTAATTTTGATACTATTTCTAACTTTGCACTGCATTTACCAGGGACCAGCAGGCCAAAATCTTCTTGATTCACTTGCTGAAGCAAAGTCTAAAATTGTGGTCAAGGTGATTCTGGATTTCATTGCTTTTTGTTTCACTCACCTGTGTCATATATACTAATATAGGATGTAATAATTTAGTAATTGGTTAAGTACTTTTGATTGATTTTGTCCCTTTCTATTTCTTATATATTTTACATCTTTGGAAGATGGGTTGTGCCTAGAATTTGCTCACATCTTTTTTATTTATCTGCCTAGAATTGAGAATAAGAGGCATGGCATGTCATTGAAAGTGTCTCACTCTTATTGTAACTCCTGCCAAAGTCACACGCACATGATGATATTTGATTGGTCTAAAGTGTAAATAAAATATGTACACTGACAGTTTGATAGTTATCGTGTTGTGAATTTTGAGTGAAGGGAAATGTTTTTCTAGCATACTACTTTTTCTTTTTTATTCTGGTACATGCTTTATTTATTTATTTATTTTTGTAAGGTTCTTGAAGTTCTGTAGAAAATTAAATGTATTTTGGCCCCCTCAATACTAAGAATTCAGTATTCTAAAGTGTGTTGAGGATGCATGAAAGTGGTCATTTCTTTACTTGGCTGCACTATTTTGCTGTAGGCAATATAAATGTTAAATTATGGGATCAGCATCATTTTGATTGCCTAAAATAAGTCCAGAGTATTGCTAAATTCTGGCTGATTCATATTAGTATCATCCTTAACGCAGGTGTATCGATTTGGTGGTGCAAATAATGCTGATTCCACGCATTCGGATCCTTCTGAGAAAGAAGATGCACAGAGTTCTCTTAACTATTCTTTTAAGCAGGGGTATGGCTCATACACTGTCGTATTAATTTTATTTCCCATCTTTGCCACAGCACAATAATCACATGAAATCCTTTTTATTTTCCAAGCTCTTGTTAATATCATTATTCTATTGTTATTTGTGCCAATTGTTAAATTTTTTGATGTCATATCTATGTCTTTCTTGTGGTTGAAAAGTTTTCATACACCAATTTTATGAAAAGTTTTCATAAAATTGTTTGCATTATATGCCGTCTCTCATCTTTTGCTATGTATTTCAGTTAACTTCAATACTTGGTGAGCTTGGACTGAACATTCAAGAAGCTCATGCATTTTCAACCTCTGATGGATTTTCTCTGGATGTCTTTGTTGTTAAGGGATGGCCTAAAGAGGTAGGGTGAACATGGCTAAGCAGTGAGCTCATACATACACTGTCAAGTATTTTTAGAAACAGAAAGACTTAGTTATTGTATGCCTTGAATGTCTTGTTGAGTACAGTAATAGTTTTGAATTTGTAAAAAGATATGTAAGACCTTACCTTTACTTCACCCATTCATGGCATGCTTCATTTCCATTCCAGTTGGTAATATATGATTGCTTATGCTGTCTCCTTGCCATTTCGGATGATCATATTGTATGGATACAAATTCATAAGCATTTTTTTCCCTCACAAAATTAGGATATGGCAGGGTGCCTCATTAAATAGCTTACCTAATTAACTTATGATTGCTTTCCAAAAGTGATATTACAACATAGAATCATTGCAAACCACATCATCAACCAACAAAGTGTAACACGTTCTAATTTTGTATTTGTAGGATCCTTCATCTTTTACTGTCTTGCATGCATGCTTCATGGGCATTAGCAAGTTAAAATGAAAGGCAACATTGTTTTGAGAATAAGAGGCAATAAAAAATGAGAAGAAGCAATGATTTTTAATTGATGCCTAAAATATCAAAAAAGGCAACACTTTGAATTAGTTGCCTAAAACATATAAGAAAAAGCAACGCTTCTAAAGCGTTGCTTTAAATTGGAATAAAATGCAACGCATGAAGGGTACAAAAACCGTTGCCTTTAACCAAAGAAAAAGCAACGTTTTTAAAGCGTTGCCTTAAATCAGAATAAAATGCAACGCCTAGTAGGTATAAAAACCGTTGCTTTTGATAGGAAACAAAAACGTTGCCTTTGATGCAACAAAGGCAACGTTTTTTTCACAAACCGTTGCCGTTTCTCTCTCAACCGTTGCCTTAGAAGGTAACGCAGTATAAGCAACCCCTGAAAAACGTTGCCTTTGCTCGGAAAGTGTTGCCTTTGAGAAAAGACAACGTTTTTTTCTGTGTTTAGGCAACGCTTTTAAAACGTTGCCTTTGAACTAATTTCTTGTAGTGACATGACCTAAAATTATAGGGGGTAAAATGCATTTAATCCAATATATTATAAAATTGCTCTTGTAAAAATGGTTATAATCGATATAGAAATAAAAGAGGGTAATTTCTATTCTTATTGTCATTAAATAGAGTAAAATGATATAACTTTATTAAATTTCAGAGCACAAGTCAGTTCAAGAACACCACATGCTCTCAAAAATGCCCATGAGCTTTAAAAGATAGAACCAAAAGAACCTCAGTTTTTTTTTTTAATTCATAAAAATAAAAAAGTTGGCTTATGTTTTCATAAGTAGAAGCATCCCTTAGAGAACATTACCAAACCAAACCTAATTGGTAGCACAATTGTTAATATTCATTACCATTTTATTAAAACCATAGAATGATAATTCATACTAATTGAGAAATTAAATATGAGATCAAATGTCACATAAACCTCTTTTTTTTTAAAAAAAAGAAATACCAGCCCAGCAAATAAAATAAAATAAAAAATCACATAAATCCATCGTGGAGGGTCATCGATCGTGAACCAATAAAAACACATCTAAACACACAAAAAACTAAATATCACATAAATTCAAAATATCACAAATCTGAAAAGCATCATCATCAACAGATAATGTTAAATCCAAACCAAGCCAAACCAAGAAGATAAAGCAATGTCAAACCACAATTCCATGTCAAAACAAAACATCTCACAACTATAAAACAGTGCTTCAAAGCCTCAAAAATCACATAAATTCATAATATCACAAATTTGAAATGCAACGTCATCAATAGATAATGTCAACTCCAAACCATGCCAAGCCGAGAAGATAAAGCAATATCAAACCACAATCCCATGTCAAAACAAAACATCTCACAACCTAAAAAAATTATTAAAAAAGCAAGGTAGCATCTTTCAGCTACTACCTCCTCTATAATCATAAAAAAGAGCAGCAAATAAATAAATAAATAAGACTCACCTTCACCAAAAATTTATTTTTGTCTATGCCATCATTTTATTTTTTTATCAGTGCAAAAATGTAGTAACAAACAACCAAACATAACATAAATACAAAATTATTAGAGAACTCCATCAAAATTTTAAGCAGATAAACTAACATAAAAAATCTCATTTTGAGAGTACTCATTGGAAAGAAGTTTATGAAAAAGTAGTTTGGAACCCAAACTTAGTACAACCGTATGCTTAAAGCTATTTGACAAGTCAAATGGTACTTTGACAAAATGTGAACCAAATTCAAAAAATGGTTATTCTACTTTACAAATAATAAATAATAGTATTACAATAATAAAAAAAAATCATTTCATAAATTTGGTACTCCTCCATATGATGATATAAATCAGATATGTTAAATTTAAATATATTTAACTTTCAAAAAAAATTCACACACGCAAATTCACTTTTCAATCCATATTCACTAACACATAATCATTGCACAATCAGATTGCGAACCAAAAAGACACTTTCCACATAGAAACCTGTATATTTTTAAATTACTATCATTTTAAAAGACATCAACTCAACAAATAAAATAAAATAAAAAATCACAGAAATCTATCATAGAGGATATATCACCAATTGAGAAGCAATAAAAACACATATGAACACACACACACACAAAAGACCAAAAAATCACATAAATTCATAATATCAGAAATCTGAAATGCATCATCATCAACATAAAATCTCAAATCCAAATCAAGCCAAACCAAAATGTATATCAAACCACAATCCCATGTCAAAACAAAACATCTCACAAACATAAAATATAATGCTTCAAAGCCTAAAAAAAAAAAAAGAGTTAGAATGGCAAAGTAGCATCTTTCATCCATGACATCCTCTATAATCTTCAAAAAGAAAAAAAAAAAAAGCAAAAAAGGCTCACCTTCACCAAAAATTCATTTTCTCTACTACATCCTTTATGTATTCGTGATCACATCTCCCTCAACATGAAGTTGTCGAATCTCTCTTGGAACACTCGCTATTGTGTTTTGAAACCCGCTCTGCCAAGCTCGACCCATGGTGGCCTCCACCATGTCCTCACCTTGAGGCCACCATCAACCGCGATCAATCAAGTAGGATGGCGGTGGAGTAAGTTTTTTTATCAACCGACCTTGTCCGTACAGATAACATGAGTCTTAACCCATCTTGTCCCCAGCGAATTTTACAAATTTAAACTCGCACCGCCCTACGGGTACCGCCCACCTGCTATTCTTTTAAAAATTGTAAAATTATTTAAAATCTAAAAAATCAAACATAAATATATAAAATACAACCAATATTAATATTTAAATTCTAAAGTAGCATTCATCAGTACAAAAAAAAACGAATATCTTTAATAGAAAAAACAACTAAAATTAGAACAAGTTTAACGTAATTTGATACTCATTACTATATTAGTGTATTAAGGTTAGGTAATTTTCTTTTATATATATATATATAGACACACACATAATATATGAATAATTATATATTTTTAAATATATATAGGGTGGCGCGTTCACTCTAAACTTGCACGGGCCAACCAGCATCCACCCGCCCTGGTGTGGGGTAGGTTTTAAATGGGACAGAGCTGGGCGGGTGGGGGGATGTCCTGCGGATAGGGTTGTAATTGCCATCCCTATAATCGAGGTATCATAGACCTGCGATCCATGTTCAAGTGATTCCCTACCTTTTCTCCTTTGTCGTCCTTATCAGCCACCTCTACATGTATCTCTTAGCAACAATCCCGCACTCGCCAATGGTTACCTCCCATGTATGTTGCACCAAAGGTATGAGTTTCCAATACAATACGAGTACATTGTAGCTATACAACATTTTCTAAAAAATTCAAATATGGGTAAGGTAAGGTACGACGCACATATTATATGATATTGTATGTGTGTGTGTGTATATATATATAAAATGAAAAATAAATATGAAATTATTATGAGAATTTATAAAATAAGACATTTTAAATAATCTAAAATCTTAATTGCTTGTAGGAAAAATATCTATAAAATATTTCAAAATACAAAAGAAATAATCCTATCAAATACTAAATTATATGCATCATATATTATTTGTTGTTACTAAAAATCTCATCTAATAAATTAAAGATTCTTTTTACGTGATTGTCTAATATACTTTCAAAATTTGGTTTAAACTTAGATATCTATCTAATATATTTTGTTACAATAGATTAGTTCAAATTTGGAAAACAAAAATCTTGCTTTTCTGACTTTTGTGGTGACGCATAAGATGAGATACTTGCATTTTCCAGCAAGGCGGCATGGGGAATAGGAACGATTGATAATTTGACGTTTCAATGTTTTATAGCCTCTTATGGCTACCGTCGATCTCATTCTCTCCTCTCTTTCTCTCTATAGTCTCTCTATCCCTCTCTCTTTTCCTATGCGTTGTGTCCTTTTAAACATGGTGGATTCTCACATGGAGTTGAAGGTCAATACAGTTAGTCCAAGTTGGTTTATCATCCAATGGAAAAACAACACGTGTACAAGCCATGGACTCGTCCTACACTACGCGTGTTGATGTCGTTGAGGAGCTTTGCCACTCACTTCTTGTTCCTTGCCCCAGCCTCATCACTACTCCTCCCAGCACTATCCAAATTCCTGATTGGCATTATTAGCACCATCGCCAACCCTTCTACACCCCTGCTTTCCTTCTTCAAGCAAATCGCTACCAACAAAACTAAGCTTGTCATCACCATTATGTACGTTGACAAGTTGCGCGCCATGACGGCCAAGCTCAAACTCAGCCAGGATTTCAAGGTGATAATCGTCGACGACCCGCAAATTGCCTCCACTTTTTAGTGATCTTCGAAGGGAATGAGAACGAATTGCCAGAGGTAGAGATCCACGAAAGGTGTGGTTCGGACGGCCTTCGTCACTCCTCCCAGTCCAAATTGGAGCCCATCGCGAGCTGTAACCTCTACCATCTCTCCAACCACTCCATTGTCAGAAATCGTGCCGGCGGTGGTGAAACACGACGCCACGCTGCCTCAATCCGCACCATCTATTGCAGAGCAACACTATGAACACTCCCGTCAGTGCCCTTCCTTCGCCACCTTGAGCGCGTGAAGCCACCTGTATGCCTGCCTTTGGTGCCTGTTTTGGTGTTTAGGGGTGGAGGTAGGTGGTTTCTGTAATCCCAAGTGTACACGTGTCATGGATAAGTTCAGTATGGCTCTAGGGTTCCTTGGGACCTACTCTATAGCGGGAAGGATTCAGATGTGTAAAGGGCCAATGGGTGAAGGCTGAAGCCTGCTACATAATTCTCGGGCTCACTCCAGTAGGTTTTGGTTGTTGTAGCGAGGCGAGCCAGGAAGGCTTCCTGCAACGAGTGTAACGCGGCAAGCTCGCTATATCAAGCTTTAGCCAAGTGGGCGAACCCGACGTCAGCACGGTGCAAAATGACACAGTTTCGATAAGTAAGATCCCCAACCCTTTAAAACCCTCATTCTCGGGTCCTCGCTCATAGAAACTGAAACCTTCCTCTCCTAACACATATTTCCTCTCCTTCTCTCTCAATCTAACCCTATTCCTCCTTCTCCAAAGATCAAAGGTAAGAGATTTCATGGGTTTTGTTATCTCCTTCCTCTCTATTCCATGTTCTTGAGTTTGGGCTATTGTTCTTCTCCTTTGTTGCTAAGTGAGGGTGCTCCGTCAATGTTGTTAGAGTTATATTAGAGTTATCTAGAGAATGTTAAATATTAATCTAGAGTTTATGGGTTTTCTATGGCAGTTATTGGTGTCATCTCCACTTCACAGAGCTCTTTGTTGCCTCTTGTTCCCCACTCCAGGTGGGTGGGTTTAATCTCATAGCCTTAATTTCCTCATTATGAGTGTATTTCTTACATTATGATTGTGAAATATGGAATTTGAAACTAGAAAAAGTATAGAATATGATTTTACATGAATATATCTAGCTAGAAAAATTATGATTTATGATTATAACATGAAAGAATGAGTTTTACAAAATCATGGGATCATGATTGCTATGTTTTGTGTTATGAAAAATGTTTTATGTGCTAACGAAATGATTGTTAGAGGAATATATGATTTTAGCAAGTTGTTATTTTATCAAATATGTTTTTAAGAGTTATGATATCATTATATATGTACTCTAGACTTGGGATTTTTAGAAAGCTTTAGAATGTTAAGTTGATTTATTATAAAGGCATATAGAGTAGAGCATGTTTTAGCTTTTGAATACAAATATTATTATGATTTTCAAGTTTTATGATTATGAATCTCAGTGTTTTGAACTATGATATTAGAATTATCAAGTATATGAGAATATGTTAGCTTAAGATATGAATTTGAAAATTTAGTTTTATGATACCAAGAGGTACATAATTCAGTATGATTCGTAGCAATTGTCAGATATATATTCTGGGCTTGAAATTGGAATGCCTACAAGCGGGTGATCCCTTGGCACGATTCTCAAGCCACAGTTATGCTAAAGTCAGATTGTTAGAGTTATATGAATCCAAACTCTTAGTGTACTAAGAATTTAGGGGCTTGCATTCGTGAAGACGGAGCACCCATCCTTTAGTTTTGATTTTGACAAACTAGTTTAGTTGGTAGAGATAAGGAAACAAATAGTTAGTTACGGTTTGAAGAGATCGTTAACATTGGTACTAAGTTGTCCGTTAGAGGATAGTTTTGTCCCAATAGTTATAGAAAATGGGACCTAGTTAGGTGCCCACAATTTGTGGACAGGGACTAGTATGATTTCAGAGGTGCTCTTATTAAGGGGGACGAGTATAATCTTCAGTTTATATTTTTACATCTTTTAATATTATATATGTATTTATTATGTTCAGCATATTGTTTCCTATGCTCTGCCACACATTCTGCTAAAATGATTTTATGCTTGATTATGAGTTTAGAAATGATTGTTGTGAATTTATAGAATGAAAAATGATTTCTTGTATAGCTATGTATGTAAAAAATGGTTTATGTTTGTTGCATGTATATTGCATATATATTTTCCTCGATTGTCTTATGTGGGTGATGGGTGAGGTCCACTCACTTGAGTCCGTTGACTCACCCCTTTCCCTTCCTCTCATAGTTGCACGTGCAGGATCTTCACGTCACCAGGTCCAGGAGCCGAGCTATCATTTGGTGAGCTTTGCATTCTGTAAAGCTTAGTCTAGGTTTATGTTAGTTTTAGAGGGCTCCAATAGTATTGCAGGTAGGATTCGAGCTATGCATTTATTTTGAGATATTGTACTTATTTTCAAAGATTATGTTTTTTCCCTATATGTTTTCAAGGTTCAAGTGTGTATTTTGAAAAGTAGACCATGCTTAAGGATTTATGCGTGAATTGCAAATGCATTTATGTTTCAGCTTTCAAGAATTTAAATTAATTTTTAGTTTATGATCATGATTAGAAGGTGAAACGTTTACCTTTTTGCGAATAACAAATTTGATCAAGACGCTTTTAGAATTATTTATTTTAAATATCACGATTTTTATGAATTTGAATGTTTTCAAACAAAGAAATGGTTGTTGATTTAGAAGATTATATTTAAGTATTAAATTATGATAAATTATGCATATAGAGAGATGTAGCAATCACGAGGCTTACGTGGGGATGAGATTTCTCACGGTGGTTCCGATCCAAGTCAGATCGTGACAGTTTCACTGAAAGAGAGGGGTTGAGTGAGGAGAATTGATAGTGGTGGTTGATGGGACATGGAGGAGGCTAGCGCTAGAAGTGGAGCTTGAGGAGAGAGTGGTGATGGTGGTGGCAAAGGAAGAAGGAGGGAGATGATGTTTACAAACATATTTAATTTCAATTAGCTACATTTATGAAATGTAGTTAAAAACAAACTGAATTTACTAAGCCAACTGCAAGATGGTGGGCATTGATCAACGCAGTAGTACTCGCCTTTAAACATAACCTCAAATGTTGTGTTGTGTTACCCTAATATGATGTTTTAACTTTTTTTAAATTTTAAATCATATATTAGAAAGTCATTTATTGTTTAGACATTTATTTCTAGCATTGGAATAATACAAATTGTATCATTTCAATGCTAGAATTGTACCATTGCATCATTACAATGTTATAAATAAATATTTTAGTAAATGAAAAACTTATTCAATAAGCTTTTACATCTTTTCATTTTCCAAAATATATTAAAATCAAAATCTACCTTTAGAAGTTTTATCATCATTTCAAAATTTGAAATTATGGCTCTAACATTAGTTGGTCATCAAGGTTGGCTAAAATAGAAAAAGAAATATGGTTTATGATTGGTAAAAAAGGATGGCAATCATGTGCATGTTTTAATGAGATAGGATAAAAAAAAAATGAAATAAAATAAAAAAATTTATTGGCTATCATGGGTGGCTAAAAGTAAAGGAGGGAAATCAAACTCATCAAATGAGAACACCTCATCAATTCCACTATGGCACTGTTTGGGTAAATAGCTTATTTAAGCTCTTATACATAAGTAACTTTTGAAAAGTAACTCATGAATAGAGTTAATGCTTATTTTAGTCCCTAACTTTATACTTGTGAGTCATTTTAGTCTCTAACTTTTAAAATAAGTCAATTTAATCCTTAACATTGCAAAACGTGAGTCATTTTAGTCCCTCAACTTATTTTTATTTAATATTTCATTAATTAAATGATGATAAGTAATCTTAAATGATACATAGACATATCTTATGTTATTTCAAGTATAATGGAGTTTAAAATGACTCATTTTATGCAATATTAGACATCAAAATAAATTATTTTAAACTTCATTCCACTTTAAAAGATAAATGGTATGTCAAGATATCACTTAAGGTTACCTATTATCATTTAATTAATGAAATGTTTAATAAAAATGAATTGAGGAACTAAAATGCGTTTGCAATGATTAAGGATTAAAATGACTTATTATAATAAGTTAGAAATATATAATAAAAATGACTTTTAGTGTTAGTGGACTAAATATGAGCAAGTAATATTTAGCCATATGAGTATAATCTTTTTCTAAAAAGTTTAATTATAGTATAAAGATGAACCCTCTAGATAATGTAACTAAAAAGAAATGGACACTACTCAATGTGGATATTGTGATAGTAGTGTTCTCTATTATAGTATTAGTATTAACTCATAACTTTCTAGAAAATTTTGCCAATAGGCATGAAAAATATATAAGCATAACAAGAAGTAAATTAGGTGGTATTTTATTACTTTGTTTCATTTAGAGTTAATGTGGGGTCAAATTTAATAAAACATAGTGGGGACAAAAATTCATATATTTATATTATTACTAGTTAAAAAGTTACAAATTTTTGTAGGGGAATAATCTCCACCCTTCCTAATATAGATATGTCCCTTGGTAGAACTATATTCAAATCTAGTTCAATTCCCAAGCTCCAAGAATTCAATAAGAATTCACTAATTTGATTATTTGCAATATATTTTACAATGAGTGAAACCTCTTATTTATAACCTAAGTAACTAACTAATAATCCACTACTATCGATAACAACCTAACTAACTATGTCTAATACTCCTAACAAATTAACTAACTACTTTGGGTTGTAACTTCATCCTCCCATCAAATCAACTTTGTTCTCAAGATTGAAAAAGGGAAAAAAAATACCAATTCTTTAATCCTAATTACAACCTATTAATATTCCTAATAAGACTAATTTTTCTATCAAGTAATTTTCATTTTGTAAAACTAACTAATTACATAAATAACTCCAGGGTCCCATTTCTTTTCTTTTTTTTCGTCAAAAGGGTCACATTTCTTAAAGTGTAAAAATTGGTTTGGACTCTTATGCATTAGACAAACCTTTGCTCAGCCTTCCAATGGTGTTGGGTTTGGTGCATTAACTCAGAAGGTTTTGCTTCTTCCTCTTAATTTGGGTCAAACCCATTAGATCAAATTTTTAATCAAATTATTGCAGAGACAATTTTGCCTCTTTTCTTTCCTTCTCCTTCGAATGGAATTGTCCTATCGTTGCCTAATCCCTGACAAGGGTCATCATCATTGTCTTAGTTTTGTTCATGCCAGGGGCGGCGGTTCCGTTAGGTCCTATTCTTGTTACGCTATGGTGTGTTGTTTTTGTACCTTGACATCTGATTCATGAAATATTGATTCTCGGGTCGAACCTTTACTGTTGTTCATCAATCCTCCATTGTTATTATTCAGAAACTTTTTTCAAGCCAAATATCTTGGCTTATGAGAAAGAGCTAATGATATTGCATCAGTATATGATTTAATTCTGGTCTTGTTAGGTGTAATTGACACTTTAGATAATTATATAATCCTACAATGAAAAAACATTCCACCAATACTTCAGAAACACCATGAATCTTGGTTGGAATTGCTTCAAACTATTGTTGATAATCTGAGTTGATCCTATTTGCTTCGGCCCCTCTAAAGATTATTGTAATTGATGATTGCTTCCACATGCCCTTAATGGTCCAGGACGCTATAGCAATCGTAAGTTACTAGATTGGGGGACGCGCAACTCCTGACCACTATAGCAGTTCCTTTGGAGCATGAACGGTGTGAAATGGTGTCGTTTCACTTGCTGATACCTCCCATTTATAAAACCCTTTCCTACTCTTTTTTTCCCCATTTTTTCTATCAGAAACCCTAAACCTTCTCTCCTAAACACATTTTTACTCTTCTCTCTTAATCCCATTCAAATCTAGCTTCCCCAAATCATCAAGGTATGCTTATGTTGATAGATTTTGTTTTCATTCTTCCCAATCTTCCATGTTCTTAGTATGGGTTATTATTTTCTCCCATTGTTGTTAAGTGGAATGCTCCCCCAATATTGTTAGAGTTGTGTTAGAGTAATCTAGAGACACCCATATAGTATTTATGAGTTTATTGGTTGAAATGGCAGACATTGGTGTCATCCCTTCTCCCTAGAGCTCTCCTGGAGTTATTCCTTCACAATCTACCCTTTCAGGTGAGTGAGTTTGATCTCATGACCTCACATTGGTTATTATATAAATTATTTTCCAGCTTTATGAAGTGTTTAGAAATTTGAACTTGAGCCTTTATACAATATGAAACTATATGGATTTTGTTTTAGAATGTGAATTTATGTATTTGAAGCTTCTCATGAAAATTGTTAAATTTTCAAAGTGCATGGGACCATTATTGAAATTAATTTGATATTAGATGAGTTATTTCATGATCCTAGAGTTGATTTTGATAATAAGAGCTAGTATATATGGCTACTAAAAGTATATGTAAAGCTTAAGTTTAATTTTAATAGCTGAGAAATGTTGAATTTAGAATACATAAACTCCCCATTTTATAATTTCAGTTGATTTTAGATTAGGGAATTTCTTAGAGGAACAGAACCTGAGTTAAAGACGTTATTTATTAACCATGCTATACCAAGGCCGCTAAGGTAAGTTATCCTTATGTTAGATCAGTTAGCTAGGGACACGGTTCACCAGGGATCGTTAAGTCAAGCTATGAACTCATGTTCACCGGGGACTAAGTACCATCCTTCATTTATAGTAATCTGTTCTCTTTGTAATGCCTTGAGAAATAATATGGTTTTCATGAATTCAATAAATTATGATTTTATGGTTATTACGTAAAATAAATAGAAATGAAATGTACTTGCTGCATTATTATTATTTATGTATGATTCTTTTTAATCCCATGTATGGTTATGAGTGAGGATCCACTCACTAAGTTTTGTGATAAAACTCACCCATCTTCTCTTCCTTTCCTCAGATACAGGTGTAGCTCAGGATCCTCCTCCTCCCCTCATCATTAGATATCATTAGTTTGGGTGAGCTTTATGTTGCAATGAAGTCTTTTTAGTTATGATAGAGTACTCAGTGATGTGAGGTAATCAGGACCATAGATTCATATTTTGCATTTTGGTTTTATGATTCATTTTGTATCTAACATTTGATATAGCTTTCATGAATCTATTTGTAAATGAGCAACTCAATTGGATTATATATTACTAGGATTCAGATTTTATTTACGAAAAAAGGTTTATTTAGAATTATTAAAAGTTAAATTATGATTTAAATTTGATTTCTTTATGTATAAAGTATGTATTTAGCACAGCAACAATCACGAGGCTACGTGGGAAGGGATTCCACGTGGGTTACAATCAAAGTAAAATCGTCAGGTGTGTATGTGCTTCATAGACTACTAATATTCCTAATAAACTAAATGACTACTTTGGGTGTAACATATATGCACTTTCAAATTAAAAAGTATAAATGAAATAATTCACAACCAAAATAGATGCTGAAGAAATAATGTTTGGTATATAACAAAGTTGTACAATAATACTACACCAACATACATAATGTTCTTTGTCATTTAGTGCATCAATATCTATTCTCACTAAAAGATAAAGAACATTGTGAGAGTGATGGTGTTGTGTTATTATGCAATTTTATTGTACGTCTAATATTACTCTTATTTAGCATTGCGTACGACTGTGAACTATACAAGCAAATAAAACGGAAGAAAAGAGCCAGCATAGCTGACTAGAATTAAATGTGTTCTGTCATCAATAAGTAATATTATAGGAATAATAAAATTGCATAACAAAAGCATACCACACACCTTATTACTATTAGATGTAATGAGTTAATGGGATGAGTGGGACTATTTATTATATCTAATAGTGATAAGGTATATGATGTGCATTTATTATATAATTTTATTGTTCTCATAACATTACTCGCCATTAATTAACGGTAGTCCGTAACACTCCTTTTTGTTCGGAGCTTAATTTGCACATAAATCATATCCACTAGTGGATCCATTGATGAGAAACATACATAAACACAACTAGCTTACCGGATCAGCAAAATTGATAAAACGTAAATTCCAATCCAATGACGGTATCATTGCCCACAAAAAAGCCTTGCATGCACGCCATTCAACATCTAATAATGCCATGCATGCATATCCTAGGGATAAATAATTTACGGGTGATTTATAATCAATTACAGACTGTTTTTAGTGATTTGCATATCTAGCCATCATATATGTATATATGTATGTATGTATGTATGTTGTTTACTCTGATTGAAAATATCGTAGGTAATTTGTTATGTATATGATATGATAAGATCCGTGCTAATTATGTACTTATTAATGAGAAATATTTAGGTGTCTTGAGTAAGAGAAATACTTACTTTGATATATTTATTAATTGATCCATCATTTTTGGGTTATTATTATCTCCTATTTTCCTTATATTTTTAATGTAATAGCTGATTTATTAATCTATAAATGAGAAAGCAAATATTTATCTTACTTTTAAGGCACAAATAATTTGCCTGTATTAATAATGTTTAGTCGTAATCACGTTGATAGAGCAGTGTTGCAAGACGGTCCTACATACTTTGTCACTGCATGGATCGGCGCCATATTACTAAATAAGTAGACAAATTTCGGTAATTGGTTTCTAAATGTGATTGGTCATAAACAGGATGGTCTGACAAGTGCATATGAATGAAGTAATTAGGGCACTTTGCTTATTATAATATAAAGTGTTTATTATATATATTTTTTAATACGTGGCAATATATATGGTTCTCCAAAGTCCAAATGGTTTTGTAAGAATTATGATGATCGCTTGAGCAACAAGAATGAAGACAACAGAAGACTGAATATTCTCTGAATTCTATTATTGAATGAACTTGATTACAAGAGAGAGTACATGTAGCCTTATATATATAGCTACAGACTAATTAAGAATAAAACGAACTGCGATTGATCCTCTAACAGAAGATAAGATGAAGTATAACAAAATAACAAACCTAACAAACTGAATTATATAACATATCTTATCAGGATGAAATTTAAATTTAATTTTAATTTGTGAATTTTTTTTCGATAATTGAATAACGCTAGACTCTCAAAATGAGAATAGCCTCAGATACATCAAGAAAATGAAAATACAAAATGACAAGACAATCAATCTAAATCGTGCCAAAGACAAAAGTTCAAAAACTAGATAAACTAGACACCAACAACTAAGCTTAAAATTAAAACAAACCCAAATAATGAGACAAAACACAAAAACATCAAACTTAAGCCTAAATTTGGGTCTTAGCAACTGCCAAAACAACTTCGTCTTCATTAGCTGATGATAATCCCAATTCCTTGCCTAGTGCCTATGTACGGTTAGTCTCCGGCAGATCATGGAGGATGTCAAAGAACGAAACACCCTCACCCTATAGATGCAGTCAGACACCCCTTCTTCTTGCTCCTTTTGGACGGCTTAAAGACAGAAACTATACCCCTAGAATTAGACCCACTCCTCATCTTCAAACCTTTTTATTGCACGGCTTAAATTTAAAAATTTCCATTGGCTAGCTAGCAATTTGTCATTTTTATAAAAGTAAATTTCCAATTATTAGTCGTCCATGAAAATAACTTCAAACAAATTAATTCCTTAAGAAAAGAAATACCCTTTTTAATCTCACATGATTAAAAATATTGGACAAATTAGCTGTTTTTAACATTTTGATAGACTTATTTATCCAATTTATATTATTATTAGGGATCAATTTGACCTATTTTTATAACTTATTAGGGATCAATTTATTTTATTTTAATCATGAAGGACCAAGAATAGTATTTTTTTTTTGAGGATCTTATTTGTCCAATATTATTTTTATAAAGGATCAAAATGTGGCGTCTACTTTTATCTTTAATACAAACATAGAACACATATGTACGCTTTTAATTTAGCTATAGGGGTTGAATTTCAAGGATAAAATGTGCAACACAGAAATGAAGACCTGACTCGTATACTGCTAAAACCCCATGGTACTGCTTAACAGCTAATGATTTTTCTATGAAACTGTACCTAATATAATAGTCCACGACAAGGAAGGACACCGATATGGATAACTGACTCGATGTCTAGAAAGAATCGAGCATGCAATCCGAGCTAGCAAAATTTCAAACGGACATATCTGAAAGCTAGACAAAGAGGGTATCAGCATGTCTCTAGATCTAGACTATGGCAACCGTGAGAAACACATTGGACAAATAATGTATTGGCATCAATTTGAACCCAATAAACCAGAAAGCAATAATGCAGTGGCTTCGACTTCGATCTCTTTTCCAATCGAAACCACACCGGCAGAGGGGCTTCGTATTAGTTAATTAAAAAGAATGTGAAATCAGAGACAAGCATCCTTATTGAAAATTCTCAAATTTATGTAAGAAATTTAACATTTTAAAGTACATATAAATTGTTGAGCTTTTGCATATAGAGGATGCTATACAAAATAGCGGAAGATTCTTCTGTTATCGGAATTTAAATTCTAAAAAAGGAAAAATAAAAAACTACCTAGCTAGCCAGCTTCATTGAATCATCCGGTGATGGGATGAAAGGTGAAATGAAAAATCATTGAATGGACTTCAGCAACTGAAAGGATTTATTTTTAAAGAGATTTGATCCATCGGAGAAGGTTTTGTTATATAACACTTACTGTATATTTTCTGTACGTAAAGTATGGTACTATTGTTTTCCTCAGCACCCAAGAAAAAAAAAGGTGGTCTCTTCGAGAGGCAAGAAGAAAAATATATCCTGTGTTATACTTTTTCTTTTCAAAAAAAAAAAAAAAACAAAAACAAAAGATATGTTAACACCCCAAAACAGGAAAGTTATAATAATAATCATAAACAAAACCCTACTTCAATAAAGGAATAATCGCACAGAGGGCATGATGACCATCATGAGCATTAAACTCTGTAGTACACAAAATAACATAGTTTCATTAGCTTGGAACAAACCACCTATTATTCTTCTGAAGAGAATAACATTTATTATGATACATAGATGTAGAAATCCAGATCCATATATATACCTCCAACTGTAATCAGAAACTACAATTGAAGCAAACAAATTCCTGTCCTCAAATCACCAAATATACAAGTAAGGGGAAGCCATAAAGTAACAGTGCCCATCAGCACAACACAGAAAGAGAAAAGAGAGAAGGAGAGATACTATTATCTAGAAACCAGAAACACCAAGCTCGAAAACCACGTTCCACGCCTGTATAATCATTCGAATCCATATATAAAATCTTTAGCCACCTAATTAAATCAAACCAAAGCTGAGACAAAGATGAAAAGATCATAAAGACACCCATATTAATGTGTAGATAGAGAGAGAGAGAGAGAGATCAAAGAGGTGCAAGGAGAAAATATACATGGATATGGAGCAGTATATATATATGTAGGTTAATTAATTTGCTTGATCTAGCAAACAATCGGACCACAACGCTTCAATTCCCCGAGAAAGAAGAGAGAGTAGCATGAGAAGCCGTGGGAGAAGAAGATTCACACTACCCTTTTGAATATCAGCAGCACAATAGAGTGAAGTAGTAGTAGTAGTAGTAGGGTTTCTTCTTCTTGAGTGAAGCCATGCTTCTTCGTCTTCTAACCCTTGTCTCTATCCTTGGATCTCTTTCTTGTTGTGGTGGAGGCGGAGGAGGAGGAAGAGGATGATGGCTTTGGTGCGGTTGGTGGGAGGTAAGAGATGCGGTGGTGATGATGAAAGTGAGGGGCTAATGATGAGGGAAAGAAGAGGGGAGAGGACATGATGATTGCTGCCGGTTGGGTTGTGTATGTGTGCGTTGAAGGAAGAGATTAAAATCCCAAAGTGTTGGGGGGGTTTTTTGCTAGCCTTTTTTCATTTTTGTTGAAAAGTTTGCTAGCTAGCTAACCTAATGCCCAAAGAGGGAGAGAAATGAGATTTTTTCTTCCATTTATTTTTTTCTTCTTTCACATGGACTTAATTATCATTTTGAAGAAGCTACCATGTTGGTTCCAATATGCCTTTGTTTCTTTTTCTTTTTTTATAAAGACTATCCATATTAATTTTTAAAAGTTATTTGTATTAATCTTCTATTCATATTAATTTAAAAATTATTTTTCAAAAAAAATGAAAAGAGAGGCTCTCTATCTTTTTCTCTCCCCTAGCGCACCGAAGAAATTAAGGTTCTCTAGCAAAGCACTTGTTTCTACTTCATACGAAGGCTGGGTAAGGTTTGACTATAGGAAAGAAGATGAGAGAGAGAGATTGAGATTTCTACGGGGGGTAATGGAGGTCAGCTGTCTGCCCTTTGTCAAAGAAAAGTTAGGATGGAGATTGCCATGTACTGCTTGCATAGTAAAATAAAAATGACTGTGACGTTGTATCTAGAATCTCATGGAAAAGGTGAAGGGGAAGGAACAAAAAAGTCTATCCTTGACATCAATTGCTAATCCGGTCCGTTAGAAAATATAATCACCAAGGACCGAGGTATCCTAATTAATAATTATAATACAGTTTTTTCTGTTTCTTTCTTTTTATTATTATTTTTTAATCCAAAATGTCCATATGTACAATCTGAGTTAATATTCCCTCTTTCCTAACTCACCAAGTTCTTGGCCGGATTAACGCTCGATCTATTGCAATACAATTACAATATACAACTCACAAGTTTTTCTACAAAAACAATGGTTGCGGCTGATTTGATGATAAATAGTTTCATATATTCTTATCACGAGTTAGAATTTAATTCAATGCATCCTGCTAACTATTATTATTTATCTTTCAAGTTTCCTTAAACTGAGTTCTTTACTTTTTCAATTTAATTTTAATTATTCATTGATAGTAAAAGTGTTTTACATGGTCATTTAATAATCTATTAACATATCGATCATGATAGTTGATTCTATGTCCTATTTAAAAAGTCATACAAATAAAATATTTTAGTTAGATGACAACAAAGCATCAAAATTAAACTTTTTTTTATTAAAAAAAATGAATATTATCATCCACACATAGAAAGTAGGTTTTGATGCATACGGTCCCAAAACTTAATCTATGATATATGGATCATTCGAACAATTGTCGATCAACTTCGAATGTATCACAAAGATACAAGAAAAGGAAAACACAAAAAATAAAAATGAAACTTGCTTGGACTTCACTATTGCTCCGATCCTATGATTAAAGTTCATGAATAATGGTACATACACATGAATGATGTGAGAGTGAAGACAACCAAATGAAATGATTAAGAAAATGACTCAATTATAAACATGATTACATTGATGAAATTCATAAAGCCCTTGCCGTTTTGATTAGTTGGTTGAATTCATATGGTTAGTGCGTACTAATGTGGCATTCTTATCACTAAGTGATCTCTTCGCTGGTAGTTATAGCAGACATCATCTGTTAAAGAAAGCTGATTTATCTATCGACTACTGCTGTTTATGCGCTTCTTGCTTTATTTTTTTTGCTGGACTAATGCTTAGGGTATTTTGGTTGAGGAGTAAATATAAGGATAAAACTTACCTTGATGAGCTTCATATATAAAATAACACATAGAGCTCATCTAGGTAATTTTTATCCTCATTTTTACTCTCCAACCATATAAATCTTAAAGTTATTTTGGAAAAAATGATATCTATACATTGTCTTTCTAAAACATACTTAAAATATAGGAAGAAAACAAATAAGATGATGGGTCCATTTCAATTTTTTTACTTCCCTAAGCCCACCATCTTATTCGTCTCCTTCCTATGTTGTAAGTATATTGTAGGAACATTTTGTAAACATATCATTTTTCTTTAGCCATATATATGTACTACACCCAAGGGTGTTAAGGCATGTATTATTAAAAAGTTATTGCAGGTTTTGGTTACTGCTTATATGATTTGACCACAACAATAGAAAATGGTCATTTTACATAGAGATGTCAAAATAAGGTCAATCTATCAAACCGATTTGTTTAGCCTGCCATTTTTGGTAGGTTTGGCTATACTTTAAAATTAACTAAAAAATTTAGTCCACCTAACCCGGCTAATTAAGATTCATTATAAGAAAAATGAGTATTTTATATGGTTCTCGACACTTAAAGTGTCAATAAAAATATTGTCAAGAAAATGATTTTGACAGAAAGTAACTTTTAAAAATATTTATAAATTTTTACCAACAATTATTATATGTAAAAAATACCTAGTAATTGTCGATAAATGTCTATAAGTATTTTCAATGGTCACTTTTTATAAAAATTACTTTTCTTCACAATACTTTTATTGATATTTTAAATATCCATAATTGTTAAAAGTATGCATTTTTCTTGTATGGATTTTGATGGGTAGGGGTAGGCTTGACCCATGGGTTAGTGCTTTTTTTCCTTAAAAAAGAGTACTAGTGTTCTTTGAAACTGAATATCAATTTATTATTGTTGAATACAATATCCTGGTATTGATTTTTAAGGCTGAGTTATTGTTTTATTATATAGTTTATGTTGGAATTTTTTTTTACTAGTATACTAGTATCATTGTTAATTTTTCAAAATGTTTTTCAAAAAAATTTGTTAATCCATTAAGACAAGAATTTTCATTTTTTTGAGGCTGCCTAAAAACGGGCATGACTTACTATTTGAGTCCATTTTATTTTGATAGGATTGGCCCGTCTCAACTTGTTTTTTATGAACTCTTGGCAGGGCTGGCCTTAACGGGTGGGCTATTCCACTTTGACACCTCTAATTTTACTACATTTTGGTAGCACAGTAAATAGGGATATATCAATTTCTTAATGAAAAATTACATTGATCAAATTTGTCTTGTTGGATCTTACCTGAAGGGGGCAATTCAATTGAAAGTAGTAGCTATTGTGAAAGGAAGAGTGATAAATGTAAGTATTGATAATTGGATTTTATACGAACGGTTAAAATTAAAATATAAATTTATTTGAATTTTCAAAAAGTAATTATGTGTTCATTAAATAACTTTTAATTTTAATAATTCATGTATGGTTTTATGATATATAGTTACTCCTTCACTTTCCTAACAAACCATTCTTTTCAATTGAGTTGACCCTTTTTTTAGATAATTGAATAAAAACTCAAAACATCCAAACAATAGTGGAGTTTAGAGTTACATCAAGATAACTGGGAAAAAAAAAAAAGGAACTCGTATAAAAGCCACAAGACCACAAGAACAAGGTGCAAACAAAGACAATAAAAAGGATCATATTGAAGGAAGCAAACAATGCCACATAAGAAGCAAGCATAAATGAAAACTAGTATCCGCTGCTTTCATTCTTGCCTCTTTTTCGAATACGATTTGTCTCATCCTCCTTTTCCATATGAAGTTTATCCAATGCGGCAATCGCATCCTCCTCATTATTATCAACCCAAAACACAATAGAGCACAAAGCTCCCACCAAGCACGGCCTCAAATATAAAGCCACCAAACACCAACTCGAATACGAGCTATGAAGAGCACGATGGACTCACATGGTGTTTGTTTTAATGGAGGAGGGGGAGCGTAAGAGGAAAGGGGGAGTGGGGAGTGTCGCCTTCTTGTTAAGGCTATAGTGCAGGCCCTGACCTTACTTCAGTTACTTGAGTAATTACCCCTTATGGTGATTTTTTCCTCCTGATAATTGAAGGAAAGGGCTTAACCTGTTAAGAAGGAAGCAAAACTACAGGACAAGCAGGACACAAAACAGAAGGATTTGCAGAAAACAAACAAAAAAAAGCAAAACAACGTGCCAGCTCCCCAATATGTTTCAGATTTGTCTCAAATGTTGCATACGATCTTGACTTTTCCGTCAGTGGTTACACACACTTCTTGTTGATATTATTCTTAACTAAGGTGCATGGTTCTATACATGTACAACATTACCCTTGGGGCAATAACACAAAATACGAATTCTCATCCCAAAGGAGGAGATCGAGCACTTATCTAACAAAATAAAAGAAGGAAGTACTTAAACCAGAAAATATACTAATTGCATAACTATTTCTATAGAGTAAAGTGTCATTTTAATCCCTAAAATTGTAAGCATACTTTCCTTTAGTTCTTGAAATTTCAAAATTAATTCTTTAATCCTGAAATTTCATTCTTGGTTTTAGTCCTGATCAAATAAATGTTAATTAATCATTATTTTTTGTTGACATACACGTTAAGTGACACGTGGCATGCAGGGCAATGACATGTCATGTTAATCCCACATAGTATATCTCATGGTATGGTATACCACGTGGCATGTTGACATGACTCCAAATTAAGAAATGTTTAAATTGGTTCCTAAAATTTCCAAATGTGTCAAAATAGTTCTTAATATTTTTTAAAATGTGTCAAAAAAGTCTTGAATCTCAAATTTATTCTCTTTTGGTTCATAAAATCTAAATCTTCGATAATTCTTGAATCCGCTTATTCTCTCTCATTTTCACACCCTATTTATATAGCCCACATTTTTGATATCCTAAACACAATTAAGAGCTTGATTAGTCCAAACTTAAGACCCCTTGCCTAGCTAATATAATTAATTTATTAGCTATTATATTATATTTCTTGAAATAAAATTGGGTTTTAAAATATGAAAACTTGGATACAAGGAAAATATTATATTATCAAGTATGGACGGAATTCATCAATGGCCTATTTGAAACCTTATTGTTGCTTATACATTTTCTGGAAACATTATATTATCAAGCATGAATGAGATTCATCAAGGGCTTATTTGAAATCTTATTGTTGTTGATATATTCTCTTCTCATTGTTATTTTATGTGAGACGAATCTATGCTTAAGTAGAGTGTGAAAATAAGAGAAAAATGAGTTGGTTAAGAAATATTGAGGATTTATATTTTATTGAAATAAAATAGAAGAAATTTTGGGATTCAAAACATTTTTGACACATTTTAGAAAATTTTAAAGATTATTTTGATATATTTAGAAATTTTAGATAATCTGAACCTATTTTAATTTGGTGTCATGTCAGGAAAAGTAACGGTTGACTAATATTTATTTGACCAAAGATTAAGGTAACCTATAAAATAAATTTTCAGGAACTAAAAAGTTAATTTTAAAATTTCAAAAATTAAATTAAAACATACTTACAATTTAGAGACTAAAGAACACTTTCCTCTGTTTCTATATCTTGACCCAGATGAAGGTACCACTTTGGTAAGATGGATCCTTTCCAATTCGTTTTGGTTTCACATCTTTTTATGAAAAGGTCAATAAATTCATGTCTGGTAGTGGCCAGTTAAAAGGGGCATAATTTTTGCCTCCTGGGAGTGCCTGCGACATTTGATAAATAAAAAGCTACACAAAAAGGGGAGCACAAAGACCAGCCTTCCTTCGTCTTTTCAGCTGAGTGGAGGCTTTGCCAATTTGTCCTTTTGATCCTTTTGGGGATAATGCAATGCAGTGGCTGTGGCTTTGATGAGCAAACCAAGAAATGGAATGTGATGCTAAAAGTGTTTTCCCCACTTCCAAGTTTGAAAAGGATCGCACTGGAGAGTCAAGAAGCAGTAATCATTCAAACCTCAAAGTAATGGACAAGCAGTTAATTTACTTTGGCCTATAACAAGTCACTATTCACATTTCATGGATTGAGTGTTTTTTTTTTTTTTACGGGGGTGTGTTTTTTCTACTTTTAAGTACTGCATGTATGTAATACACCTTTCTTTAGGTGACTCTTTTGTGCTGAATCTTCTAGTCAAAGGTTCAGTATTGAAGCTATTGAAATTAAGCTGAAATAATTTTTTGAGTGCAGATAGACCGCAGAAAAAATAATGTTAGAAAATGTCGATATGGTTGGTAGAGACGTGATGAATCTTTAGTGACCAGATGAAAAGGAAAATGCTGGGCATTAGGAAAATTTGATAGAAATTTATTTATAGAATGATATATCATAATTATTAGCAATTTGATAATTTAGTGGATCATATAATTTTATTTCATCCAATAATTACTATAATTTCTATATATATATATATATATATATATATATATATATATATTTCTGGACATATATCAATATTCGGATGAAAATCATGAATGAATGAAAATTTTAATAATATTCTGGAAGATTTCCTTGCTATAAAGCATTTTACTAATTTTTTAGGTTCGTTTTACACTTTGGATTACCTTTTTGTTGCTTTTAAATGAAAATATGCTTACATGATTTTTTTTAATTAAATATATTTTAATTCCTGAAATGTCGTATCTCTTAAATGTCAAATAAGTTAAAATACGAAGTCTCTTTAAATAAAAAAAATAAAATTCACTTATTTTTCATGAATAAATTTAATTTTTGAAATTGACTTCATATGGTTACCTTACATTACATACAGGGCGGAAGGGAAATTTGAAAATAATGTTGAAAAAAACTAAAAAGAAAAGGGATGTCTCATATCATAGTTTCCTGTGGTGGACCCATTGGGTTGCGTTATTGGGGAGTGGGCCTCGTTATACATGACATAACGAGGAATTTCCTCATCGATGAGAGAATGTTGGTAAAGATTAGGAAATTCGGATAATAAAACGTAAGATGAGGATACTAAGATGGTCACTTTGGTTGACTTATGCAACACGTGATTGCTTTCCATGTCGATTTGGGGAGAGCAAGGTTTAACTTTTGGAATTAGAATAGGTACCATTTCCACGTTTGCCGATCATTTTCTGACACGGAAGGAATTATAGTTTATTAGGTAATAGAGTCTTTAAACTTGCGTATTGCATTTGAATTATGGTGAAGAATAATTTGGTCCCTACTACTCTTGGACCATTACATGAGCCACCTGTTTGAGCCATTGAATCAGATATTAGTAAAATCTAATGGTGGATATATAGTCCGCTTTTTGTTAATTCTAAAATTGATATTTAGTTCATAAATATTCATTTTTGCTAAGAAGCCCTCCTAGTCTTTTTTGACTAAAGCTGGAGGAAATGACCCGTGGATGTGGTTCAAGGCTCCCCATGATCGACCCCGATGACAACGATTATAGTCGTTTTCAGTCCTCCACTCGCGGTAAGGCCGATCAATCGACTAGGAGGCAGCCGTTGCCGGACAAGGCCAAGGACGTCGTCAATTACTCTCCAATTCCTAAAGGGCAAGGCTCGAATCTGTTAAGGGTTCCATGGAGGTTTTGTGCTCAATGGTTTTGGGGCTTGGCAAGGTTTCATAGGTTGGGTTATGATTTTTGAATAAGTGAACATGAATGTTGTTAGTTAGTTATGCTTGTGCATGAACGAACTTGGGGTCATGTTCCAATTAATGAATGAATAATAATGCTATTGTGTACATGCTTTTGTCTGCAAGCTCTAGTTTAGCTATGTTTTCTATTGGATGTGAATTTTGCAGAAAAGGAAAGTGAGTGTAATCATATTAGATGTAAGAATAAGGATGGAGCAAAAGGCACTGAAATGGAGCAAGTGGGCAGAGGCATGAGGGAAAAAAAATAACAAACTCCCATTTGAAGGGATATGCACTTGGGTGATATAAGAGGAGCTAGGCAACATTTGGAAAGGAATCTGGTATGAATTCCTTTTATCCTGTGTAGGATAAAAATTTCTTTCCCTATTCTGAGCTTGATTCCAATCCCTTAATCATTTTGCAGGTATGATGAGGGGTAGATGGTTCAAGTGCGGTTTGGCGCTTATATATAGCCACTAGCAACTTAATTTGAGTGGAGAAACTGAACCTTGATAGAGAATGCAAAATATGGATTAAAAGTAGAAGGGAATAGTGTTATAGTGTGTGAGAATTGAAAAATAAAAATTGTGCGTAGTGGAATAAAAGCAAGTGTTGCATTGAGTTGGCAGGTTTCCTGAATTTCATGTACATAGACAGGTTTATTGAATTTCATGTACATATCTATATGAAAATTTTGTGCTCTATGCCATCTTAGTTACAAGTCCTAATTGAACACCAATAAAGGTTATTCACTTTGTGTATACTCTTATTACATTATTGATAAATTGGTCTACACGTACACTTAATTATTGTCGTAATAATACCTTGAGCTTGCTTGCAACATACATTTTGCCTTGTTTTGAAAGTTAGATGATTTGATTATTGCTATGGTTAGATCTTAAACTCACTTTAGAAGGTAATTTATCCTTGGATTCTATGCTTTTTTCAGAGTCTGTAATTTGTGCAAGTATAATATTTTCTAAACTCAGTTTGTAGTTTTACACATAGATGTTAGTTAATAGCTTTGTTGTATGAAAAACTCAATGTTCATTATTAATTCACTATGCTAATTTTACATTATTATTAGACCAACAAGTTCAATGAATTGTTTGCATATCCTCAGGCAGGGTGTGTGTATTAGAATGATAAAGAATTTAATTCTAATAATTTTTTAGGATGCCAACTTCTATAGTTTCATATTTTACCCATTTGTATTATCACAAATAAACTATTGTGTTCTCTATGATAACTTTCTGGCTATGTGTTCAAGGCTTGAAGTGTATATAATGGAGAGCCACCTGAGACATCATGGCCTCCACCACCAGGTGGTGGTAGTAATGGGAATGGTTTGGCTTGCATACTCCTTCAGGGCCACCTTTTGCACCTAGGATTAGTGTTATTAGGGCTTTGGGGCCAAGGGAAGGTGGAGGAGGTGGGGCAATGAAGAGAAAACTACTTAGGGAGGGTCTAATTTGGGGTAAGGATTTGCCCTCCACAAAGGAGATTTGCAAAGGACTTGACAAGTTTGTTATTGGCCAAGAGAGAGCAAACATGGTATCCTGTTCTCTTGAATTTTGTTTAAGATTAACGCTTGCATTTAATCCAGTTTCATTTGCATTGCTCTATTTGGTATGCCAATTTGCAATACTCAATGTATGTGTCATGTCTTGATCATTTTCTTAGTTTTGATTGCTCTCATTTTCTTTCACTCATTTCTATAGCATAAGTCATTATAAATGCAATATTGTAACTAATTCCTTTTGATTGTGATCTCATTACTAGTTTATGTTTATGATGAAGGTGCTTTTTGTAGCGTTTATAACCACTATAAAAGAATATATCACACCACTTTGTAGAAAGGGTTAGTTCTTTTACTGTCCCTTTCATTTTCATAATTTGATTTCCTTAGTGGATTTGTAATTAATGCTAGTGATTTCTTTATTTGTCAATTTATATGAATTTCTTTGAGTATGAACCCATCAATATGTAATGTTGAACATATTGGGCTATAAAAAAGAAGGATAATCATATGGGGAATTTGCAAAATATCAATCTTTTTATAGGAAAAAAGAAAAAAAATCTTAACATTGTTAAATTATAGTTTTCCAATTAGTTAGAAAAAAAATAAAAGAATACGGTGGCCAACTGGTATCTCATGGTTGTATGCATGGACCAAAAAATTATATATCATCTTAACTCCTTTCTACCATTGAAATAGGTAGAGCTTGAAGGGAAATTATCAAGACAGTGGTAAACCACTCACCACTTTAAAGTGTTTATCTTGAAATTATATTACAATTTCACGTCATTCACAATTTCCTATTATATAGGGCGAGGATATCTTGAAAAAGGGTTTCTTCATAGGTTAGGTTGGGTTATTAGAGGAATAAATTAGAGAAATAATAGGATATAATAGGAGGGATGAAGTGAAAAGAATGAAATAATCAAATAGAAATTTTTTTAAATTGGAGTTAATGTGAGCAATTTGCAATTTTTTTCTAGGACCATGTAATGTGCTAGAAGTAAAGGGATCAAATTATCATCCATCTTGAATTATATAATTTTTCACTATATGACTTATAAGTTATAACATTATCACCTAATTTAAAGGCCAATGATCACAATGATATACTCTAGATTATCTAACCTGATTGGCTTCACTTTGATGTTTAAGGTAGCCTTTTTTAGGGTTACTATTTTCTTAGTCACCCTTTTTGTATACTAAACTCTCAATGACAACATTAATGCTATGGACTAAAACATAAAGACGAGATCAATCTAAAAGATTAACCTATAGGAGAGCCCTTAGACATAAATAACACACTTGGATGACATGCATTCGATATGGAACAAGTAGGGCATGTTTGATTTCAATTTTTATTTTTCATTTTTTAGATTTTGCGAAGGAAATACTAAAAATCGTGAAAACTATAAAATCTAGTTTTCAATTTTGATTTCTAGTTTTCAGTATTTCTTTCATAAAATCCTTAAAACTAGAAAACTGAAAATGAAAACTAAAACCAAATAGGTCCGTAATATTTCCACCATCATGGATTGGGGTCCAACTATTTAGAAAATAAAAGAAATAAATTTCTTTCAAACAATGCAGTAAATGCAAAGTTGAAGGCCATGAATAAATGCATGAAGCAAATGGCAATGTGAAGCCTAGCAATACTGGTTGAAAATGTTAAAGAAATTTTGGCACATGTGATCTTGCATTGCCTGTGAATTCATGATATGCATTTACTTGGTAGCATGCATAGAACCTGGATTTTGTATAAATAGAAGCAAGTTTCATTCTTTCAAAACAAACCAAGTAGCAAAAGTTACCAGAGCCAGAGTGAGAGGGACGTAAATGAGAGATAACCTCTAAGATTGAGAAAAAATAAAGAGTATGAATAAATCCTAAAAAATATAAGATGTGGGTGAATATAATGAATATTTAGGATATTATCTATATTACTCATTGGTAAAGACACTGTAATATTTTGGGTATCATCTTTCCAAGATTTGGTAAATCATTCGAATACCATGAAGACAGTGCTTAATGATGAGTTACAAGCACTATTACTTTTGAGTTCTTTACTAGGTAGTTGGGAAACCTTGGTGTGGTATCATTAAGAACCTCTCTTTGAACAAAAAATTGTCTTTAGTCAAAGTCAAAGACAAAATGTTCAAGGAAGAAACTAGAATAAAAGACTTGGGAATTGATAATTCCTAAGCCCTTGTCACAAAAAACAAGGGAAGAAGTAATAGCAGAGAACAATCCAAATAATACAAAGGTCATTAACAATCCTAGTTTAGATGAAGATTCAAATGTTACCATTGTGGTGAAGAAGGACATATCAAAAGGAATTTTAAAGTTTGAAAGAACAAAGATGAGAAAAACTAGAGAAGTCAAGATATGATTAATGACGAAAATACTACAACCCCTATGATAGATAAGGAAGTGATGCTACTTTCTTTTGGAGAACAAAAGTTCCATATTGCATATTCATGTGTTGAATGGGTTGTTGACTTAGCATCATCATGTCATGCCACTTCTAATAAGGAATTGTTTTATTGTGTAGAGAGCAAGAGAGTTTAGCAAGTAAGGATGGGTAGTAGTGGCAATGTTGATGTTGTGGGAGTTAGTGATGTGTACATTCAAACAAATATCAAATGTACACTAACATTAAAGGATGTGTGACATGTTCTAGATTTATGCCTAAATTTGATATACTTGCACGCTCTGGATGTACCTAAATACCACAATGAATTTGGTGATGACAAATGAAAGCTTTCCAAGTTCTACAATACACAAAAACCTCAAGTCAAAGATTAAAAAGTTAAATGTAATTGAGGATGATACTTCACCAAATTTATGGCATAGAAGACTACCTCATATAAGCATAAAAGGATTGCAAATTTGGCTAGAAAATCCCTTATTCCTTATGCTAAAGGTACAAAGTTAATTCCTTGTGATTATTGTTTGTTTGGCAAGCATCATAGGGTTTCTTTTAGCCAAATGTTGAAGCTAAAAGATAATACTTTGGTTATCTTTTACTCTTATGTATGCGATTCTATTGGGGACTTTAGGTGATAGTTGATATTTTGTGATGTTTATTGATGATGTTTCACGAAAAGTGAGAGCGTTGTCTCTTCTTCCTTTTGTTTTGTGCCCTTCTTATCTACTTCTATCTTCTTCTTGGTTTCGTGTTCAACACATCGGTGCGGTCACTTGCAGCCACCATCGCACCATCTTCTTTTAGAAAGATATTGTGGCTGCTTGGTGTACCAGGGACATTGTGTGTATGAGTTCCAAAGTAGACCCATGTTTGATCTTGGGCTTTTCCCATCAAGGCGATTCCATTGAGCATTGCTCTAGGTAAGGTAGAGATAACCCTTTAATGTTTGTGCTAACAGACGACGATTCATGGTAATCTTATTCCCTTATATTTTTATTGTTTATGCTCTATCTCTATTATGCCTTGTTCAACTCAAAATTGATTGCTGAAATACTGTGATTCCCAACATTATTTCCAACATAGCATAACCAAGGATGGTCCAAATTTGTCAGAAATGGGGTTGTTGTTAGCTATAGAGCTAATGGGAGTAAGGAGGGTCATGGCTATAATACACCTGACAAAAACCACATACCTGACCATCTAGGTGGTTGAGATCTATGAACAAAAGTACATTTGAAACACCTTACTATCTTCCTCATTCCCTTTATATAAAAAAGAGTAAACCCCCAAAATAGTCCTTAAGAATTTTTAAATCGAACAAAATGGTCTATAAAGAATAAAAACAAACAAATTAGTCCCTTACCTTTTGAAAAATTGGACAAAATGGTCATTCCGTCAAATTATTCTATTAATGCTCTGTTAAGTGGATGACATGACACCCTTAATTATTCTTATCAAACTAAATTACATGTCGTTCATTCCCTCACAAATCACCATCCTTATCTTCATACTCCTTCTTCTCCTCTTCCTTCCATTGAACCACCTCGCAAACCATCCTTCTCTCCTTGCACTAGAATCCTCCATGGCGGGTGTAGTTGCATTTGTTGCCATCAATGTGCATTACAAGCTCGCCATAAATTGATGGAATGAATATGAGGGTAGCTATTGCTTACCGCCTCTCTTTCATGTCAGTCTCCATTATCCCTCTTAGCTTCATTTTTGATAGGTCAGTGTCATTACTTAATTTAGCTTCATTCTTTCCTTCCACAACTACCTTTCCTTTTTGAATATCTAGGAGAAGAAACAAATATAACTATATATTATAGCTTCTTTGAACACAAATTTAGATAATAAATAGTTAACAATAAAATTTTAGCACATTTTATTGCTATACAATAAGAAGACACCAAAGATAACATCTGAAGTTGCTTTTATTGGCATTTCTTTGTAGGTTATTTGGGTGGGTATATATGTTCAGTGGAGGAAGAAGGAAGAGGAGAAGAGGAGTATGAAGATGAAGATGATGATTTGTGAGGGAATGAATGACATGTAGTTTAGTTTAATAGAAATTATTAAGGATGCCATGTCATCCACTTAATAGATTATTAACAGAATAATTTGACAGAAGGACCATTGTCTTCGGTTTGAAAAGATGAGAGACTGATTTGTCTATTTTTATTTCTTAGGGATCATTTTGTTCGATTTAAAAATTCTTAAGGACTATTTTGGGATTTACTCAAAAAAAAAAAAAAACTTTTCATTCCCAATTAACCTCCACCTTGGGGCCAACATCTACCTATCCCTTCCAACCTACTAGTGTCGATGCCACCTCCAAGCATTTGTTCTCTATACCGAGATCATGCAAAGATATTATTTAAATGTTGTATCAGGGCAATTAGATCAAGTGGTGCATTCTAGTAGCTCTTCTTATTTTCAAACACACTCTTGTGGTCCCCACCCTCTATAATTAGAATCACCATATTTAGTTTTCATCATTCAATGCTAGTATTTGATGGATTTGGGTTTTTTTTTATTATTGAATCTGATTTTGGCTGTCATTGTTAATTTAGCATCACACAAGACATTTAGAATAAAGATGAAGCTAATAAAGAAGATGAGGAAAAATGGGCCCATCCTTCTCTGCATTAACATGAGGACAAATAATATCATCAAGTCTCTCTTTCTCTTCCTCCCACCCCTAAGCGTCTTTGCTATGCTATGCACCATTCCCTTTCCTTTTTAGGTACATCGCGAATGCCGTTTGTAGGAATGAAAAGTCGTTAATGTTAGGCTTCTTGTCCATGATGCCATCGGATTGAAATCGGACAAGCAAATGCTTGGAGACGACATCGCACTCTGGGGTTAAGGTGGTGGGCTGGATGGTGGTCGAAGGTGGTGGTTAATTAGGAACAAAAGAAGTTTTTTTTTAAAAAAAATTTCTAGGAAAAGAATGGGGAGGTATTAAGGTGTACTAGATGTATTTTTTCCCATGAATCTCATCCACTTAGATGATCTAGTATGAGGTACATCTCATCTTGTCAGGTGTACTATAGGCAAAACCATGTAAGGAGATGGATGAAGTGGTCGTAGAGTGGGAGTGGTGGTTTGATGGGTAAATGTTGTGATTGTGTAATACTCGGCACATGTGTCAGTAGATATGTTCTGCACGGCCTCAGGGTTCCTGGACTCACCAGGTCCTGAGTTCTTAAGTTCTGGACCTTACACCTTCTTGGAGGGCTATATGTTAGAGTGACATTCTTGGGATCACAAGTCTCGGTAATTGTTCCTAGAGGGAAAATGAGTTGAAGAGTGATTTTTAACAATTTTTATGAAACCTTTAAAAGTTTTGTTTTGAGCCCCAAATTTAAAACCTGAGAATTTTCGAATTTGAACTAAAACCCAAAATTTGGATTTTGAATGGTTGGAGTTTTGATTTTTTAGATATTTTATTTGAATTCAAATGAGGGTATTTCCTTATTTACATTTATATTTTAAAGTTAATGGGAAGAAGAAATGTAAATAAGTGAGTATTGAGGCAACCTGAATGCCAAATGACAGAAACCTTGATATGGGGATTGTTGTCACGCTAGGCGCAGGATTGTTATAGCGGTTATAGGGATGTGGCTTCACGTTTCAGGTTAGGCCGCTTGAGGTCACCGAGAGCATTTCATGGGGTGCTGGTTTGAGGACCGCTAGCGTCATAAGTGCAGTGGGCACGCGGCCTAACTTATAGTGGTCCCCCGGAGCATGAATAGTGCCAAATGGTGTCATTTTACTTGTTGAAACCTTTCCCCTTTATAAAACTCTTCTCCATTCTCTTCTTTCCCCATTTTTCACGATCTAAACCCCTCCCTCTCCTTTTTCATCCTTTTTCTCTCATTATCTCCAATCTAGCTCCCCTAAATCATCAAGATATGTATATGTTATTAGATTTTGTCTCCATTTTCTCTATTCTTCTATGTTCTTGGTATGAGTGTTGTTATTTCTCTTATTGTTGTCAAGTGGGGGTGCTCCCCCAATATTGTTAGAGTTAGATTAGAGATCTCTAGAGGTGATTAGAGTTTAATCTAGAACTATGGTTGCTCTATGACAGTTGTTGGTGTCATTTCAAACTTTCCACATCAAGTTGATGGTGCCCACATACTCCCAGCTTCAAACGGTAAGTGAGTTTGACCCCATTGCCTTAGTTTTATCATTACGAATATGTTTCTTGCATGATTTAAGTATGGAATTTGAAACTAGAAAAAGGATAGAACATGATTTTATATGATTTTGTCAAGCTAGAAAAATTATAATTTATGATGATAGCATGAAAGAATGAGTTTTACAAAACTATGGGATCATAGGATCATGATCGCTATGTTGTGTGTATGGAAAAGGTTTTATATGCTAATGAATTTATTGTTGGAAGAATATATGATTTTATCTAGTTGCTATTTTAACAAATATGTTTTAAGAGTTATGATATCAATTATGATTTAAATTCTAGACTATGTTTTAGAATACTAGTTGAGATATATTGGAAAATATTAAGTTGAGCAATATTGAAGAAAGTATGATTTGTTTTATGAAGAAAAATACTATTATAGTTTTTTTTAAGTTTTCATGATTTAGAACCCTAGTGTTTGAACTATGATTTTAGATTTATTAAGTATATGAAAAGTTATGTTAGTTTAAGATTCAAATTTAGAATTTCAGTTTTAAGGTACCAGAGGTATAGAATTAGGATGATTCATAGCAATTGTCATACATATCTGTGGACTTGAAAAAAATACCTACATATGGGTGATCCCTTGGGCATGATTTCATAGCCACAGTTATGCTAAAGTCAGATTGTTAGAATTGTTTGAGTCTAGAACTCTTAGAGTACTAATGATTTAGGGCCTCTGCTTCTGAGGGACAGAGTACCCATTTTTCAACTATAGTTTTCTTTTTGTCAAAGTAGTTTAGACGGAGAGAACAGGAAAAGCAGTCAGTTAATGGCTTTGAGATCGTTAACCTTGGTACCAAGTTATCCGTCAAAGGACAATATCGCCCCAAGTTACAAAAATGGGACCTGTTAGGTACCTAGCTTGTCCAATAAGACTTTAGGATTTTACAACTTTAGTTATTATATATGTATTTATTTAGCTCAAATACCGTTTCCCTAGGCTTTACTTGCATGTTAAATGATTTCATGTTTGATTATGAGTTTTGAAATGTTTGATTATGAATTTATAGAATGAAAAATGTTTTCCTAACTAGCTATGTATGTAAATATTAAATGATTTATGTTGTTGTATGTATATTACATTATGTATATATGTTCCTTGGTTGTCCCATATGGATGATGGGTGAGAGCTCACTCATAGTCCGTTGACTCACCCCTCTCCCTTCCTCTCATAGTTCAGGTACAAAAGTCGTTCTCATCGACCCAGTTGTAGTTTCCTTTTTGGTGAGTTTTACATTGTTGTAAGGTTTAATTAGATTTCTGTTAGTTGTAGAAGTGGTCCAGGAGTTTGGGCAGGATTTGAGCCACGCATGTATTTTGAGATACTAGCTATTTTCAAAGTTTATATAATTTCCTATATGTGTTGCAAGACTTAAGTTTGGATTTGAAATTCTTGATTTCGATTAGATTATGTATTTGATTAGCTAAGTAGTATAAATTAGTTTTCAATGGTTAAACAAGTTATTAGATTTAAGATTAATATCATGTAATAGATTAGTTTAATGATTTTATCATTTGCAAATGAATTAAAAAGAGTTTGAAAAGTTGAATATTAAATATTATGTTTTGAACAGAGAAATGATATTGATTTAAAAGAAAATTATCTTTTAAATATAATATTATATATATTATATGCATTTAGAGAAACACGTCACCTAGAAGGCTTACATGGGGATGTGATTTTTCACGTGTCACGTTCCCAAGTGGGTCGTGATAGATTAGTTGTCCTAATTTAATGTGTGGTACTTGGTCTTGAAAATAGCTAATCATGTCCATAACAATTGACTAATTTAGGAATATACTTTCCAATAAAAAAAAGTTTCAAGCATCTTAATGTTAAAGTTATGTGTCAAAGTATGGATGGGAATTTCTTATTTTTAATCGTCTCTATAATTTCACTCAATTTTCAATTAAGTCTCTATAATTTAAAAATGGTTAAGTAAGTCTCTACAAAGTATGAGATTTTTTAATCAGATCCTACTATTATTAAAACAAAATATTCAAGGAATATTTCATTTTTATGAAAGGATGAAAATAGAATATTCATGTAATATTCAATTTCTTATAACGGTAGAGATTTAATTGAAAATTCTTATGCATTATAGGACCTAGTTAAAAAATTTTAAATTTTAGCAATTTAATTAAAAATGGAATGAAACTATATTAATTTGTAAAATAATTAAACCTTTTTTTATATGACTTACAATTCATGAAATAAAATACTTTTCCCTATTTTTTATGGCAAGGATTCACTACTGAGTACTGATTGGTCGTTGGTTCAATTTTCAATAATCTTAGGGGCTTTTTTTGGTCGTAATCGCAATCGCCTTTGAGACATAGGAGGAGCAGCACAAACCCAAGTTGCCTTTGGGCTTTACACTCTAAGTTCCATGAACCACACCTAATGGTCATCCCGTAGTGCTCTGTTCCATTTGGAAAAGCATCGTGGGCTGGTACTGGTTTGATTGATAGTGACATGGTTCATAAACATATTTTTTCCGTTACACTGATTTATAAACTTGCTAACTCAGGTTAATTGGTTTCCAAGCCCAAATTTATATCTCTTAACATGATGGGTTTTATGATAGATCTTATGTGTTTCCATCATAAATTTTCTATTTATTAATTATTAGATCAAATTATTCTAATACAAATGATATTCATCTAATGACTAATAATAAAGATCTATAATAAACCTAAACATATGAAGTTTACTTTATAATTTGTCCTCTAAAATTTGAACAACTTCAAGAAAACAAAATAAAATTCGACAAAAAAAAATATTTTCCTGAAAACAATAACATTTGAGCTCCCAGCCTTTTTTTTTTTTCCTTCTGGGACAAATGCTTTGAACCCCTAGAATCCTGCTAGGAATAACAGATGCTGACTCGAATTCGGAGCATGATGCACTTGTAGTTTTAGGTTTATTTAGCTAATTTATCTTATATCTAGAGTTCTGTCGGATTTTATTCCTAAGAAATATTTGTTAATATATATATATATATAGAGAGAGAGAGAGAGATGGGTTTCTTTTATAGAAAATAAAGCACTAGAAACTTTTTTCAGCAAAAACCCACCTTTATCATTACTTTTAGTTGAAACTCAATTAAAGGATATATAGCATAGGATGCTCTAGGAGCATGAAAGAATTTATCATTAAAATAAGTTTACAACAAATATGAGAGCCGAGAGAGATAGCAAGACTTGTGTCCCCAATATATATACTTAAACCCTCAGGATATTAAGCTAAGATCCCAATAAGATGCTACTCACAAAGTAAAGCTTATGAGCATCATGTTTATGTTTTGAACCTTTTATTGTGAGGGCAGTAGCCTCCTCCACATCGTTTACGAAAAGGACTTTTTTACGATTTAAAAATATATATACACCGACAGTATAAGTGTTTTTTTAATATCATCATTTAATCAAATCTTTTCATTTATATACTCTTTTAAGTTAAAGGTATGAAAGTCAATCATTTCTATTAACGTGCTAATTAACAATTTAAATTAATTTTAATTAAACTCTTTTACACCTTTTTATTACTGTACATTTAAACTAATCTTAATTTTAATTAATCTTGCATTTAAATGAATTTTTACTTATTAAAAATGTTTTAAAAAACACATAATACAAGAAATTTATTCGGAAGCAAAGTAGGGCGACCTCTAAGCATCCTTTCTGAGCAAACACCAGAATCTGACATTCAAATTTCTATCTTAACACACTTCTCTTCTGAATTATTTGCTTTCAATGGTGCCTGCTTCATGGCTGAGAGCAACTTTGCGGGGAGGATTGGGGAGATAGGTCGGCAATTCACGAAAAGAGTACCACAATTTGCCCACCACGTGGAATTTTTAGGGTGTTTTTGGTTAAAGGATAAAAGTGAGGTAAAAATTATATAAATGTGTTTCACATGTAAAATAAATATGATGCTAAATCATGTGATTTTGACATTTATTTTTACTCTCAAACCAAACATTCTTTTAAGGAATAATAACCCACGGTTAATACGGAATTTGTTATTCTGTTATAGTCTTGCTAGAGATGAGATCCGATTATGTTAGATGTAAACTGTATAGTATACATGATGCATTTCAGTGTGTTGAATTGCATTCTCTGATTAGTGATTACTCAATTCTTGCTCTTTTTCTTCTCTCTATTTCTTCTTACCTTCTATCTTAAAGCCTACTAATTTGAGGGTATACTTGTGAATTATAAGTTTGGATTTTGAAGAAGAAAAAATAGGTTTTAAGTGTAAAATCTAACACTACGTAAGTGCTTTCTTTTTCTTTAAAATCTAAATTCATGGACAAATATACCCTAAAGTTTCTGCAACTTGCATATACTGTTTGAAGAAAGTCAGCGATAACTTTCAAGTAATTTACACTCTCACCTCAAAGTGACTGTACATATCTATAGACAGTGACTAAGGTACTTCTTGTTGAAATGATCTCGAGGCTAAAAAAAGAAATGCTAGGATGCACTTATCTGGCATTACAGATCGAATGGTTCAACAGTTTGAACATTAAACCGCCAAAATTTTGATGCTTCTGCCATCTGTTCTAAATTTAACTTATAATAATTTCTCTATACTTAATTGCCCATAAGAGATTATACAGAGTGTATGGGATGTGATAAATTACATGTTTCAACCATGCGCCATGGACTTGTTATCATTGAATGAGGTGATTAGTTGTAATGTTAATTTCTCCATGGTATGTTTGTGAGTTTAACTTTTAAAAGGGAAGAGAAGGGTCCCTAAAAGTGCAAGTCCCTTTCTCTGAAAATGTTTCTGCATCAAGAACCTTCTCAGTCGTTCGGTCTTCATAGCTAATTGAGTAAATGGATTCTAGGTCAAAGATTATGATTAAAATATTTTTTTGATATCTTCATCAGAATACTATTACCAGTTTTTTATTTAGAAAGTTACACTGTTAATTGAAGAGACCACTAGAAAATTGTTTTGTTGTACTGTTAAGCTTTGTAACGTGGCTGCAACTCGTATATCCCAAGGCTAAACATTTTTGGAATTGCATCAGTCTAGCTGAGAATGTTGAACATCATTTCGATCTTAATTGCCTTTTATAAGAAGATTATTTGGTATTGTCTGAGATATAATATTCGAATAACATAATGGATAGATTTGGTTTCTTGATATGTTTTTAGGACCTCTATGACCTCACATTCTTCGACATAAAGTTGAATTTCAACAAAAAAAAGAAAGTGAAAACAATGTTCAAATTATGTAAAGAATTGTTGCAATTAGAGACATATAGCCATTGTTACTCGACAAGTTTGTGTTCCATCCTGTCCGCCAAAGTCCATCTTGATGAAATTTTAACTCGCTAAGAATGAGTTTCTTTCTAAAAGGTGAGACAGATGGAATAACAAAATGTTGTCCTTTGGACTATTAACCTAACTCTCAAACCACTTGCAATAAATATCTAAGCAGTTCAAATCTACTACGACCTTGATAGAACACTACATTATAACCCAAGATGGAATAGAATAATGTCAAACTACTATAGGGATATGATAAAATATTGATGAAATCAATTTTGAGATTGATTGATATAATAAGTTATATTTATGTTCCATTATTATTTGCTAATATGCCCTTGGTCATGTGAAGCCGGTAAACTGTCTTCTATATATGAACAGAAAGCAAAGCTCACGGCGCCACATACTTATTCTTGATGAAATTGTGTGAAACTTCTATATATGAAGTTTGTATTCTATTGTCACTAAAACGTATTCTTAATTAATGTTTTTCTTAGAATTGCATGAAGACTAATATTAGGAAGTTAATACTTTGATATGGGAGAATGACAGAGAAAATAAATCAGGAATTCTTTTTCCAAAGACAGATAAAGTGGATTAGAGCTAACATCTTTTCTATTTATAGAAATACTTAGGACAGAGAGTAAGAGATAACACTTGCTTTCATTCATTTATTAATTGACATGTAAATTTTATCTGTCATTATTGTCTTCACTCCCCTATTTTTTATGGAATAACTAATTTATTAATCACTTAATAGATTAAGTAAATATTTTGTTTTACTCTAAAAATACCTAAGAATTTCTCTTCTATTAAGTGTGGTTTGAGTCAATATACACCCTTTAGTTGATGAGAGGTTGTGTAGTTCCATAATTTTTACTGGCAATTACATTATGTGCATGCATTTTGCCTTTGTAGTACATATAAATTGCTCCCGTAAAGAAAACATATAAATTGCTATCCATAGTGCATCGTCTGTGCTAGTTTTTATTCATTATTACCACGAAAATATAGAGTCAATGTATAATATTTGTTTTTAGTAATTAACTGACATAAAAAGAAATAATTAAGAAACGGCTGCTCGGTCCTCAGTCCTCACTGATCAATGTCCATGTAGGACGTGAGTGCTGTGGAGTATACTCTTTTAATTTGCTGCAGTGATCCACCGAAGTTTGTATTCTATTTCCATAAAAACAAAGTTGAAAGATTGCTGATTGAAAGCGACATCATTGTAAGCTTGTGTGACAATTGGTATACACAACTGTAATGACTAATGAGGCATCTTTAATTTGCCCTTGATGGCTTGCAAGTTGCAACCACCATGCCATGTATAGTGGATTATGTCGGAGAGCACCAAAATTTTTAATTAATTTAGCCTTCAAGCTATATATATATATATATATATTATGATTATCTGATTGATTCTGATCTATATTAGTTATTGATTTTGGAGATTATAGAATTATTGGTCCTACAGTCTAATGGTTCATAAATGAGCAAGTTCTGAACTTGAGTAGTCAAGGAAACTACACCATAGGCGTAATTATTAAACATTAAACATATACTACAAACTAAGAGATCAGCTTTTTTATTCTTATTGTTTGGACTCCTCTTGGGGAAAATCGTGCAGACACAAATCTATAGTTGTGAATGGGAATTGAAAGCTTGAAGTGTGATACAGCCTACAGAAAAGGAAAATCAAAAGCAAGGGATAATGCAATGCACACAAGTACTGAAATCATAGGAGGTCATTTTCCTTACGTTAGGTATGAAACCGGAGAAAATTTTTAGATTCCATTATTTGTGGTCCAAGAAAATATTTTACACGGTTAGGTTTACTTTCTCTTTAAGCTATGATTTTTGTATTGAACTCTTCTGTAATCAATTTTTATACCTATTAATAAGAACTTGTAAGAAAGTAAGTTTCTAGATTATGCAGCCTTGTGCCAACTGCTTCTACTTTAAGTCTCACACGCACAACAGCATAGGACAAGTTACCATTCCCTTTCGCTGTTTGTTACCCTCCAATGTCATAATTTTGTCTGTTTTTATAATCAAATCAAGAACAGAGGTACTAGGTAGCAATTCTATATATCAATATCACGACAATACGAAATAGAAACAGACTAAAAGTTTTTTTTCATATGTATTAAAATTAAAAGCTGGACATAACATGAAATACATATTATTAAATTGGACTACATTATTGAATCTTACACTGTCTTTTGAGAGTGTGAAAGATAGTGTGTATGTCAAAGTTTGAAACCTCAAAATATGAATTTAAATACAAGACTATAAAGTGTAGTAACACAAGGGAAAAATTCCTTTTTGTTTACAAAAATCCATTAGTATCTTTCTCTTCATTTCTGGGTCAAAATACTGACATTATGTAGTAACACAGAAATAATTTACATTTACATGATATATAAGAAAAAACTTCTCATAATATTTACCTATTATTCAATAAGAAAAAAAAAAGAATAATGATCAAAAGAATCAAAACAAGGAGACGCGGATTTTCCAAATTCTAATGTCACAATCGAGACTACCACTGTAAACCAGATAAGAACTACAACTATTATTATATCATCACCACCACCACCACCACCACCATAATTGGCACCGTTGGAGTCAACGGCCACAGCCAAACACTTCACCGGTCTCCTATGACCTTCCAACACAGCCAAACACGAATAACAGCTCTTCTCATCAACCCCTGATGATCTCCTCCATATCCTAACGCTGTTATCAGCCGATCCACTGCACACCAAATCCGACACCACAACCAAACACAATATGGCCTTTGTGTGCCCTCTTAGAGCACCAACCAACACCATATTATTGTTATTTGTCTCACTCTCACCATCACCACCACTATCTTCCTTCTTCTCCCACACCAAAATTGACCTGTCACAAGCACCAGAATACAACACTGACCCATCCATGCTAAGTGCCAAGGCATTCACAGCCGATTTGTGCTTCTCCAAGGTCCCCAAAAGCTTATGCTTCTTCTCACCAGCACCCTTCTTCCATATCTTGATCTTCTTATCTGCTGAGCCAGTGTAAACAAACCCGTCACGTGACAGAGCCAAGGCATTGATTGCATCCTCGTGCGCATTCCTGACGGATTCTAAGCACTTGAAATCCGATGTTCGCCAAATCTTGAACGTCCTGTCCCACGAAGCGGAGTAAAGGAGAGAGCCATCGTGGGAGAGAGCGAGAGCGGAAACGGTGTCCACGTGGTGAACCCACGTGCACTTCTTGTGCCGCCGAACCTCCACGTAGTTCTTTGAGGAAAAGAGCTTCGAGAATCGGTCGTTGAAGGTTGGAACTGTTGCTATGCATTTGTAGTGGAACCTGTGGTTTTGGATATGGTCATCATCGTTTTCGATTTTCCAAACGCGGATTTTGTGATCTTGGTGAGCGGTGAATAGCTTGTCATTCATCAAAACGATCATCGACTTCACGGCTCCATTGCTGATTGCAACCTCAGCGGTGCTGTTGTTGTTGGTGTTGTTGTTTGAGGTTTGAAGAGCAAAAGGGTCTCTTCTACATGTCCTAATCTCGCTGTTGGAGGAGCCGCTATAGAGGAACTTGCCGTGGAGAGCGAGGGAGAAGATGGGGGAGGAGTGGCCTTTGATGGTGGTTAGGAGTTGGTGGTGTGCGGTTATTCGGGGCGGTTGAGGGTGGTGATGAGATTGCTGCGGGGTGAGGGAAGGAACTGAGGGTAGGCTTGGCTGTGAAGAGAGGGAGGAAGAGGTTGATGATTCTGAATGAAGGTGATTGGAGTGAGGTTGTGATTCTTGTTGTTGGTGATGATCGTGCCGCTGCTGCTGCGCGTGGCAACAAAGGGGACATTGAAGAAGTCCCATTTTCTTTAAGCTTTGTGTTGTTTGTTGGCCCTTTCTTCCCTCAGAGGGCTAAACACGTTTTGTGGGAGTTTTAGGGTGTGGTTGGGTTTTATAGAGACATGCTCGTGTTAATTAGCAACTTAAAACTAGGCAGCTGCGCATGTTAGCAGTTTGCAATTAGGCATGTTCAATGGATTTGGAGTTGACATTTAGCATTGTTTTTGGATATTAATTCGGGAAAAACTATTTTTTAGTTTATTTATAGTATTGTTTGATCCCTATTGAATAAGAAATTGATCTCTCAGACATATAGTCAGACCTCTCTTAATGATATATATATTTTTTCCATGCATATAAATTCTAAAACCAAACCCATGACATCATTGCAGGCATAAAAATATATTTTATTTTATACTATTTATTATTTGACATATTAATTATTATATTAAAAATATAAGAAAAATAATAGATAATAAATCTGAAATAAGGATGATAAATGATGTAGATTAAACCCTTTTTTTTTCTTCCTTTTAGGCTTTGTTGTTCATATGAATTGTTGACTTTTTGTTTATTGTTTTATGTTTAATAAACATTAATTGAATATTTATTGTAAAATTAACCGTCAATATATATAAATGCTTGACAAATCATCATCGACTTAAAAGATACCATAATAATGGTTTATTTAAGATTGTCAAGGGAGATATTATTGATTAATTCCTTTTTGTAATATAGGCTCATTTAATTTGAGGCATAGAATTTTAAAGTTATTCTATTTTTAGGATGATGATTGAGCCCTTGATACATTGATTAACATAGGAGAGCGCCATACCACCTTTTTGTTATTTCATAGTTTAAACATAGTCAAATTAAACTAGGAAAAACTAATTTATGTTAATTGGGTCAACAAGTTTATACTATATCACCATATGTCAAAGTGGAAGCAAGATAAGGGAGAAAGGATATTCCTATGTGAATTTTTTACCTGAAATTTGGGGAATAAGCCAATGCTTTCCGAACCGCTGGCCCCAGGGACAAGCTGGAGAAAACTTTCCAGCACACAAGATTGCTGTTCTGGGTACCGCGTAGCTTTTGCGGTGCCACTAGCTGGTTTTGCTGAGATCAAGCCAGATGATTCCACAAAAGAGGGTGAGATGACATGCAAGTTGGGAAATTTGCTCACCTTTTTTATTCGGCTGTAGTTTAGCTTTTGGGTTGATGTGGGATATATATGGGAGCTGATAAAATATCATCATCATCATACCAAATGGATATAAGGCCCGTCTATCTGGAGCACGATCATAAAAATATGTTTTTTCCATTACAATAATGCGATAAATGTACATATGGTTACAGTTGCATACTATTTAGGCTCCACCAACAAAGTGTACATCCAATTTGGACTTGTCAAACCATATGCATGTATAAGTCGTACGCTGCATATAATCCAAGCCCATTATTCTGTACAGTCAATGACCTCCTTTTGGAGGGTTAATTTAATATTTGAATAGTTATGGCAAATGGCTAGTGGAAAATTCTAGATAAGACCAATACTGCTAGGCTTTAGATTTTTCTTATATCTATGTCGTCCGTGAGTGCATCAGATATTGTATTTTTCCTTTAGACATAATTGGAAGGAATACGCTAGTGTCACTCTCAAGGCCATGAGGGTACACGTATGGTAAATTGGACTGTGGTTTGGGACGCCTTTTAGCAAATGTAAGAGACGCGTCCGAATATCAATGGAGCTATATATTTGTGTAAAATGTTCTACAACAGTTAGTTCATGAAAAATAAAAGGGTTACGTTATTTGTGTTGGAATATTTTAAATTTGTGGATAGTAATTAGTGCTAAACGAATGTGCCTATTTATGCTGAAGAAAATTGAATACTTGATCTTGTACCCGATTTCTTTCTATACCCTATTCTTTAAAGGGTTACTAAATGAGACAACCAGAGAAAATAGAATCACATATTTATTGGCGATAGTGATTCTTGTATACCTACTCTTTTGAGTGGATAGTGATTGTTGGTATCACGCATTTGTGTTTAGGTTTGGAGGGATACTAGCCGATTATATTGTTGGAAAGGAAACAACGTTGTTTTGTTTTGGGCCAAAATGATGCCATTTTGAGTAGAGGCATGGTAATAGTGGCATATCATCACGTTAATAGCCATGTAATAATCTCGATCCATTAGAGCAACTTAATAGAGGGATGAACTTTGTCTAACGATTCAATTTTACTGGGATTAATTTGGGTGTTAGTTTAGGAGAATCAATTTGTTTAGGGTGAAATTTTAGAGGGATTAACATGGGAGTTTCACCTTTCCTAATTAATTCGTAATGAAACGATGGCATGATGCTCTTCTCCCCAACTTCATCTTTCTCCTTTTCCTTTTCTCTGCTTTGTTCCTTTTTCCTTGGTGACTCGGCCTATGATCTCTTGATTTGGACTAAGCTCGGGAAGTGTAATTGGACTCAATTCTCAGACTTATACATTGGGCCAGAAGCCACAACTCGGTCCACATCCTGCTAGTACGTAATTTACGAGAAGAGCTTTAAGCAAGCTCACCTAAGTTGTGTAGCCAAGCCTAAAATGGGGAATCACTTCCCAAATGAAGTAATGTTTGATTACAAGGATCATACGGTAATTCAGAGATCTTATTCCCGTGAGAATAGCATCTCCTTTGCTCTTACATACACTCCTCCACTCAACTAAAGGTAAACAATACCTCTAATAGACCCAAAGAGATCATTTTTGTGATAAGGATAATCCACACTTATTAGTTATTCAGTAATAGCTGTGATTAGTTATACTATTACTGAATAGTTAGTCACTAGTTATTACATGGAGTATGGGTTCCTGGTTTTAAGACACCAACACTTACATTTGTAGCTAGATACATTCATTTTTCAATACACCAAAATTACACAGTTTCCAAGGTTTACTATTAATATGGAATGGAAAGAGTAATAACTTATCCTTGCTGTACTTTGCGTTATCAATTACAGAATATAGAAATCACAAATTCTCCATCTCTTTCCCTTTCTCGTTAGGAAATACTCTTTCCACATATAGATAATACTTGGTAGATGTTTAGAGAAAATATAGAGATATTGAGAATAAAAATATGTTTGAAAAGGAAATAGAGATAAAAATCTTAAAACAGTGTTCCAAGATAATTTGAGTCATTTTTTGTCCAAAAAAGAGAAACTGAAAATATGTTTTTGGGACATGAGTTTAAATCATTTTCCTAATAACATAATCCTTTTGCACTTCTCACTTTTCATTTTTTTAATCAAATTATAACACAATCTTCTTCAATATTTTCATCAATTATCATGCCTTGAACACTATTTTCATCTTTTCTATCCTAGAATAGGTACCAAATGCAGCCATATTATGTTTTGATAGGAAATAGGGTTTCAAATTGCAAATCACATCAAGCATCGGACTTCAATTGCGGTATGATGCATTTTCACATAATTTGACCTTAACGTAATCAAATTAACCGCATTAGGACTACAACAGACCACATCAGGGTCACAACGAAGCATATCAAGGCCACAACATAATGGGTTCCTTCTTCAACTTCAGACATGAAAATTTTCATGTTGCATCAATCACAATCATATCCGTGACAGCACCAAACATCATGTTCAGAAGCTTGGAACCATCTACCATCATTTCAAGATTAGATTTTAGAAGGTTTGAAGTTCTTTCAAGTTCAGAAACCTCTTTCTAGGTTTTCTAATCCTTTTAAGAAGCTTCAATTTCTAAGGCTTGTACTTGAACTTTTAAAAACTTGTTATCTCCATTAAGCTCTTTTTTATCTTTTCAAGCCTTAGATTCTCATAATTTGTTTTCACTTTCTCTAATTCTAAAGATATTTTCTAATGGTTTTTCTTGAGAGAAAGAGATAATGAGAAATCAATGTTTGAGAATTTTCTAGAGTTTATCATAAAAAGTTCAGTTTCAAAAGATTCATTTACCTCAGTTCTTCTTTAGAAACATAATCAATCATAAAGCATTGGTTTGTAACATCTTCTAGCTCAACCCAAGTTTTGAATCTTCTTTCTCGTCTTCAAAATCACTCCATGTTGCCAGCATTCTTTCTTCTTGGGAGTGAATTTTTTTTTTATCTCTTGAGTTTTGGTCAGTCAGCTTTGAAGTGTCAATTCTCACAGGAGAGTAATTTACATTGTCCAGGTTTCCTTTTCCTTTTTTGTCCTTTCTGAAGGTGAACCCCTTCTTCTTTTTGAGTCTACTCTTCTATGCTCTAGGCATCTCTCTTACAAGAATGGAGATCTCATCTTGACCCTCTTTAGAATCTTCATTTGAGTCTTCTTCCTCTTCAAAAACCTCTGCAACTTTCATCGTCCTCCCTTGATTTTGCTTTCTGGGAGGTCTTTAGAGCTATAGTCTTGTTTTTTTTTTCATGGATACACCATGAGCTTTAAGGAGAACCGCCTCATGAGTCTTTAAAGACCCAATGAGAGCATTTAAGCTAAGAGTCTTGAGATCTTTAGCTTCAATTATTGCTATGACCTTTGAAAGCTATTTAGATGGTAGGCTTATCAGAATCTTCATAAGCATCTCAGAGTTTGGGTACCTCTTACCCAATACCTTGATGATATGCATGAATCTAGTGGTTATCTCATCAATGTTTTCATGTTCATTCATTTTGAACATTTCATATTGATGAACCAACATGCTTATCTTTATTTCTTTGACTTGGTCTATTCCCTCATGTAGCATTTGTAGTCTGTCCAGACTTCCTTGTCGTGTCACAAGCAATAATCTTGTCATATTCTGCTTTGCTTAGGCACAAGTGAGGAGATGCTTAGCCTTGGAGTTCATTTGAACTTTTACTTTCTATTGATCAGACCATGGATATTTCTAGAAACTTGCCTTGTGGTAGAAAGCCCACCTTCATCATTCTTAGTAAATACATTTTGTGGAACTTTTTCCATTGGTATGTAGTTACCATTATGGATTATCTCCCACACATCAAGACTTGTGTATTTGATAAACAGTTCATTTTGTCTTTCCAGCAGGCATAGCCACCACCATCAAAGAATGGAGGTCTATTGATGGAGTGTCCCTAAAAATGTGTACAACATTATGTGCCATTCTATTCAAGAATCTTTTCCACTGCAACCCTTAGAAACCGGGCTCTAATACCAAATGTAGATAAAGATATAGCATGAAAAGAGGTTAAACCATGCTTTCAAATCATTTTTAACTTTTTGAAACTAAAACAAAGTTTATCAAGCGTTTAAACTTAAGGCAAAAAAAAAAAAAGAGTTAATAGACTTCAAAAAGTTACTTTATGAAGTGTTTAGAAATTTTAAAATAACTTCAAAAATATATTAAGACAAAGATAAAAGTCACACAACAGAAATGAAGAATACAACAATTAAGAGAGATAGAGATAAGGGTATCACATATTTTATATTGGTTCAACCAACTTTGCCTGCATCTAGTTCTCAACCAAATCTGTTGAGTTCCACCTCAACTCGTTTCTCTTACATGAGACACTTCAACTCCTTTATCTTACATGAGAAACTTCAAATAATCTTTTTCCTAGTCTTTTCAAGCTAACTTTAACGAGCAGTTTATACAAATAACTCTCACTTACAAGTAGTTTTAATCCTAGCATCTCCAAGTTAACCTCACATTAATCACTAATGGATCAAGAAAGGTACACTACATTTGAGGAAGATAAATGGAACTCAACCATCAATGTTGTTTAAGACTTCAAATGAAACTAGTTATGTCTCTTCAGTTTTGATATGAAATTTTCCTCTATGCCCAGCAAAATGATTAAAACCAAAAAACAAGCTAGTGAGTTAAATCCTATTCATAAAGACAAAAAGTTGAGATCCTCAATTTCACAATTAATTGAGTATAAATCAACATTCATAATTAACAAAATATCCAATCTCATAAATCACAAAAGATAACAAGCCATAATCAGAAGTTAAATTGGCTCTACTACCAATTGAAGAAAATTTAGATGTATCATATTACATAAATAATAGATGAAATTCTTATCTCCCAAGGTCAATTTAACTCTGAATATGATATGTACAATAATAATTAGGAGATTGAGTTAGAGTATCTAAAAAGGTTGAGGATAAAGATTAATCCTTATTCCTAGCCATCTTCTTACCTATAGATAAATCACAAGAGTTAGAGAATTCCAATAAGTGATCTTATTAGGAGATTTATTCCTCCTATTCCATACTAGATATTTTGTGTCATGGTATTAATAGGGAAATCAAACACCTTATATACGACTAGGAGAAGGGCCTCTTCTTGTGTTAGTAAAGTGATGGTCTAACCACCCATCACAGTAAAGTTCATCCACAAGGATTCATAAATATACCCACAATGAATAAGGCTTAACAATAATTAGCTTAATAACAATAATAATCACAAATTATTAGGCTTAAATAATAAACTTTAATTATTAGACATCCAATTAACTTGTGTCTAAATTAAATTCAACATTAATTTTTGTCATTAATAAAATTATTCCAATACATGTGGTGACCGTGGTTAATTCTTAGACCCAGAACTACCTATGCACTATGTTTATGGGAAGCATTCAAGGAAGACAAAGAGCTCAAGTGACGAGAGATTAGTTATTGCAGAAGAGATCCTAAAGGCAATAGAAGAATGCTCTCCTGCATAGTGTGGTTCTCTCCTTGAAGTTAGAACAACACTTCATTGTGAACGTGATTGGACGAGCACCTCAAGATCCTTCATTATGGAGGATCTTCACATCTTTTGGGTGTTCGATGACATGGTACCGAGAGTATCAATCTTCAATGATGCTTTCAAGGAGCACGAAGGGAGATTTGGATACAGTGGTGAGAGGCAATAAACAAACTTAGCTTGGCTCTTCAGTGTGAATTTGGAATATGTAGGGTGCCTCAGCATCATTTAAGGTTTTTGGGACGTCTAACCCAAGAATTAGCCCTATTTTTTCTTTTTGGAAACGGTTTCCTTTTCTTAGCTAGTAGAGTTGAGGTCTTTTCTTTAATTTTTAGCCCAAACACTACAACATTTTTGGGCCAAATTAAAGGGTTATTTTTTGTTTCCATATCTCTACAACTAAGATAGGCGAAGTCTTGGGAAAAAAAGGCGAAATCAAATTAAAGAGAAACTTTCATCCTTTGCGGACTCATAGACGATGACACAACACAAAGTAAATCCACCACACATCAATAATTACATTATTTGAACATAAAAATATACATTTAATCAATATATTTGATTTCTATAAAATGAAGATGTTTATAATTAAAATAAGAGATTAATCACTCTTAGATCAATAACTTTAATTGTGTATCTAATGATAAATAACCCCTCACTTTAAATGAGTCCCATTCCTAAAGAACGCATAAATATTTTATTTGAAAATAAAAATAAATTATTTCAGAGACATAATTACTTAATAATAAGTACAAAAGAGACCGATTTCCACATTTTTTTCAACACACTCCACTTTTGTAATTTTTTTTCCTCTAAATATATCTCCTAGATATTAAACTTCTATGAACAAATACGTTCTAAATATATTTCACCTCACAACACATATATAATGCATATGGTGTTTTTTATTTATGCTACATTTGCAAAGAGCATATGGTGTTTTAATACACCCCAAGCATTGGGAGCAAGGAAAACAAAAAAAATCTCGACAAAACTAGGGCAGCAGGACAGCTACGTAGTAGAGAAAGAGAACCATGCAAGAAAATCCAAGTGACAAAGTGTTACGGAGTCCCCAACTAGACCTAACATGCCCACCGCCATCACCAGAGGGATAATTGTTTGAGACCACGCCACCGCCAACAGACTGACCAACAGAGGAATATAATTGCTGGATCTGCTGCACATCACTGTTTGAGAACTGCACCTTCGTTTGTTGTGAGGGGTTAAAAACAGGGTGCATAACCGAGTCGACGTCCCGGGGGAGTGCCCAAGCCCAAGAAGATGCCCAATCTGGTGCATCGCCACACTCTGCAAGTTTACCCCTCCAATCTGCACCGGCAGCACCCAGTGCCTTCTACCCTCAAGAATTATGACCCCAGCATTGTTACCACCACCACCACCTTGGGCTAGCCTTTCTAGGATGGTCCTCCCTACCACCTCCGCTCTTTGGTCGAAATCGTAGAACCCAATCTTGATGATGGCATCATCAAACGTTGTCTCCATGAGGTTCAGCCCCCTATGGCACTTGACCAAAGCTGGAAGGAACTCCTGAACACATCCATCGCGTAAGGATTGGTGGACGGATCAAAACCGTAGGTGAGTGTCCTTGGGTCAGGGAACCAGTTTGTCCCTCCAGGCCATGACACTGGGCTTGTGGCCAGGACGTATGGTGGGTTCATGTCGGGGACACCGCATCGTGGCTGTAACATTTGCCGACATGTCGCCATGTCTAGGTTGCCGGTTGTTGGCAGATTGAAGGCGCCCTGGTAGTTCTTGATAGCTGATTCCATCTCCTCGTCCATGGAATCTGTGAAATATGGAGGGTAGCTTTGTCTTTTTATGTATCCGTAGTTGTACAAATACGCTTTCACGAAACGGAGACCTTGGATAACCTGTGGTGGTGATGAGCCTCCTGTTGGCGGTGGAGGAGCGCCGTTTGGATTCATCCAGTTCTTCAAAACATCCTCCACCGCATTTTCAGCTATCACTTCTAGAACTTTCTCCCGAATTCCCTAATAGGTTTCCAAAAATCATTGCGTGAAGATGAGACAGGTTTGTCCACGAGGAGGAAGAGGAATAATAGCAGCGTGGGAAGATATGCTTTCAAATTCATAGCCATTTATCTTGTTGGTACTCAGAGAGACAGAAATTCTGAACAAATTTAGAAGAGAAGACAAAACATGTAGAGTGATCAGGAAGCTGATGGTTACACGTTCTCTTCATGAAGAAGAGTACCAGGTCGATGGGTGCACTTATGGCATTTTAATATTGGATAATTCGACAAGGGTTCAGTTGCCTCCCTTTGAAAAAGATGCATAGAGCCTGATTGGGTCCCTTGTCATAAAACGCTTTACAGTAGTACATTAGTACTTTGTTGGATTCACCAGTACTACTGTTGGACTCCAAACAACCATTTTGTTGGGTGTTTTGCCTTTGCACTGCTTCAACAGGATTTTGATCCTTAATCTCATTTCTTATCACAGCTAAATTTTCCTGCTTCTGCGTTTTTTGTAGTTGAAGCATTGATGATAGAAATCATTATCCCATCTGCCATTTTTGACCTTCCATTATATTGTCCATTGAAAGCAAAGCGTCGTGAGAGGGTGTTAATTTGCTACAGTTGCAGAGCTTGGGATGATGCAGCTCCAAGGTAATGTTTGAGGTAATTTTATCTTTATTTTAGTTAAATTTATCTAATGAATTATTATTTGTATTGATATTATATAATTTATTGTTTAGTACATAAAATTTTATATTAAATATGACTAATAACAAAAATAATAGCACTAGGAGTTATTTAGGTATTTGAAAAATAATTTTGTTTACAATATTTTATATAATATCATAAAATAATTTTTATATAATTTTTATGATAATATTGTAGTTTGCACAAATATCTTATAAATAAAAATAAAATAAATAGATAATATCATGCGCTCTTTTGTAATAATTAACAAATCCAAAACATCAATAGGGTGAAAATACTTAAATATAATGTATAGCAAGATATTTTTTGGTACAAAGATGGCAAGGTATTTTAATAATCGCATATATATGCGGAAATCATGTAGGATGTTTAGAAATCTATTCTTAACTATACTAAGGTTGGACTATGGTCAAATTCTAGTGAACCTGGAGGATAATTATGACATAGCATTTAGAACTCATTATATATGGTTCATTATCAATGGCAAGTAATAACACCGTTTGGCCTAACAAACGCAATCTTTTAAACTCTAATGAAAGAGATTTTGAAGAAGTGTTGATATTGTTTTGGGGGTTTTTTTTTTCCTTTCTTTTTGGACTTTCTAGTCCTGAATTGGGTTCTCATATCCAGCACTTAGAGGCGGTCTTACAGATTTTGCAGAGGCAACAATCATAAGCCAAGCTGTCCAAATTTTGTTTTGGTGCAAGAGAAATTGATTATTTAGGTCACGCTATTACTGCTTCAGGAATTGCAATGGAAAAGGCTACATTTTATACGCTAGAAGATTGGCCAGGACATGTATATCGTTGAAATAATTAAGTAGATCTCTTAATTTAACAGGTTACTATGGGAGGAGGTTTGTTATGGGTTATGCATCTATAGTGGCCCCGCTTACTGATCTTACGAAGAAATATGCTTTCTCATGGAATATAGCTTCTGAGAAAGCACTTATAAATTTGAAAAAGGCACCCACCAGGACTGCCAGATTTTTCACAACCATTCACTTTAGAGACTGATAATAAATTTGGGTCTGAAGCAGGAGCTGTTCTAGCTCAAGCTCCTCGTCCCATAGCTCACTTATCTAAGAAATTGTCATCGAGATTACATAAGCTCTTAGCCCATAGAAGGTACAGTTACATTTGCTTGGCCACAAGTTCACCGCAGAAACTTGTCATAAGATACTACTAGTACGACACATCCCAGATTACCACAGTACATGAAAAAAATCCAACCCCCACCCTCATTTAGTACATGGAGACTACTCCTTAGTCCTTATTATATTATCATAGTCAGAGACCAAAACTATCCCAATAGTTGCCTCTGCCCCCGATAATCACTAGGAGTACCCTGCCTTCTAAATGGGTTTTATCTAACCATCCCAAGAGCTAATACATAGTTTACACACCATCATTAAAAAGAAAGTGATAAAAAAAAAAAACGAAAACATTATTTTCTCACAACACATGTTCGGCAGCAGGAGGACTAGTAGAACAGAACCATGGCAGAAAATCCAAGTGACAAAGTGGTGAGGAGTCCCCAACTGGACCCAATTACAATCCCACCATTACCAGAGGAATGATCTTGATGATTCGAGGCCACACCACCGCCACCTGCAGACTGATCATCAGAGGATGAATATAATCGCTGGATCTGCCGTAGATCGCCGTCTGAGAGCTTCACCGTCGTTAGATTCACAGAAGGGTGCATAACCGAATCCACGTCTGAGGAGTGTGAAAGGCCAAGAAGATGGCCGATCTGGTGCATTACCACAGTCTCCAAATCAACCTTCTCATTCTCCCACAACGAGGGGTCGGTGTCATTAGTACTGATCCGCACCAACCCGTACTTTGCAGCATCAAGAATCATGGACCCAAAAGAATTGCCTTGCACATCTTGTACAATGGTGGCCCCAACCACCTCCACTCCGATTGTGTCGTCGAAAATGTAGAACCCAATCTTGATGTCTGCATGGTCAAAACTTTTTGTCTCGGTGAGGTTCAGCACCTTTATGGCATGTGACCAACGGTGGAACGAATCGCTGAACACCTTCTTGATGTTGGGTGGGATGGTGTAGCTTGGATAGAAGCCGTAGGTGAGGCTCCTGCGGTTAGCGAACCACTCTGTCCCGTTAGGCCAGGACACGTCGTCGTTACTGGCTGTAGAGAGGTGGTAAGTGACATTTCTGTCGGGCACACCACATCGTAGCAGTAGCAATTGCTTGATAGTACCCCTGTCTAGCTTGCCGGTGATGGGCAGATTGAAGAACTGCTGATAACTCTTGATGGCTGATACCATCTCCGAGTCCATGCAATCTGTGAATGTATGAGAATTGTCGATGTACCCGTACTCGGACAGATACTCTTTCAACAGACTGAGGCCTTCGATACTGCGAGTGCAGTCGGTTGTGGACGAGCTGAGAGAGATGGTCCGACAGCGAAGAAGTCCCGTCTGGATCGGACCCAAACTTTTCCAAAGCACGCTCGACTCGATCCGGACTATCAATTATTATCTTCGCACCTTCTCAAAGTGTTTTGATTTTGAAACGGCTGAAAAAAAATTAGCTACTGCTGAAAGAAAACCAGCTGATGCTGATCTGTCCCCGAAGAGAAAGAAGAGTAACAGCATGGGAAGACATATTTTCAGATTCATTCGCATTTCTTGATGCTTGAGAATCGAGATTGTGGAGACAGTTGGAGGATAAGAAGACAAGATATATAGAGGGAGTTGTTTATAAAGAGGAGGAATATCATCTAGACATATTTTGTATTAAAGATGTTATTTCAAGGTGAAAAAAAAGTGGCAGCAAGAGAAGGGAGAAAGGGATATTCCTATGTGAATTTTTTACCTGCAATTTGGGGAATAAGCCAATGCTTTCCGAACCGCTGGCCCCAGGGACAAGTTGTAGAAAACTTCCCAGCACACAAGATTGCTATTCTGGGTACCGCTAGCTTTTGCGGTGCACCTGCAAACTGTAGAAAACTTGGCCCCAGGGACAAGTTGTAGAACACTTCCCAGCTAGTGGCACGTGCAATAATAGCTGGTTTTGCTGAGATCAAGCCAGATGATTCCACAAAAGAGGGTGAGATATGCAAGTTGGGAAATTTTCTCACCTTTTTTATTCGATTGTAGTTTAGCTTTTGGGTTGATGTGGGATGTATATGGGAACTGATAAAAAATTATCATCATATCAAGTGGATATAAGGCCAGTCTATCTGGAGCAAGATCATAAAAATATGTTTTTCTATGACAATAATGCTATAAATGTACATCTGGTTAGGAACCCAGTTGCATACTATATAGGCTCCACCAACAAAGCGTACATCCAATTTGGACTTGTCAAACCATATGCATATATACTAATATAAATCGCACGCTGCATATAATCCAAGCCCATCATTCTGTACCGTCCGTGACCTCCTTTTGGAGTGTTAATTTAATATTTGAATAGTCATGGGAAATGGATAGTGGAAAATTCTATAAGACCAATACTGCTAGGCTGTAGATTTTTCTTATACCTATGTCGTCCGTGAGTGCATTAGATACTGTATTTTTCATTTTGCCATAATTGGAACGAATTTGCTGGTGTCACTCTCAAGGCCATGAAGGTACGCGTATGGTAAATTGGACTCGTGGTTTAGACGTGTCCGAATATCAATGGAGCTATATATTTGTTCTACATCAGTTAGTTCATGAAAAATAAAGGGTTTACGTTATTTGTGTTAGAATATTTTAAATTTGTAGATAGTAATTAGTGATAAATGAAATTGTGTACATTGATAAACAGCTTGTTTCTGTCTTTTCAATAAACATAGTCACCACCATACAAAAATAAGGTCTATTGATGAAGCGCCCTTAGCAATGTATACAGCATTGTGTGTCATTTTATTCAAGGATATTTTCCTCTGCAACTCTTAGAAAATAGGTTCTGATACCAAATGTAGGTAAAGATATATAGTACGAGAAGAGAGGTTGAATAATGCTTTCAGATCCTTTTTGACTTTCTAAAAGTAAAACAAAGTTTATCAAGTGTTTAACCTGAAGGAAGCAAAAAAAATTGAGTTAATAGACTTCAAAAGTTACTTTATGAAGTGTTTAAAAATTTTAAAATAACTTAAAAAATATATTAAGACAAAGATAAAAATCACACAATTAAAATGAAGAACACACATCAACTAAGAGAGATAGAGAGAGAAGGGTATCACACAAATGTTTTATACTAGCTCAACCAACTTTGCTTATATCTAGTTTCAGCTAAATTTTTGAGTCCATTTCAACTCCTTTGTCTTACATGAGAAACTTCAAATAATCTTTTTCCTAGCCTTTTCAAGCTTATCTCAGTGAGCAATTTATATAAATAATCCTAATTCATAAGTAGTTTTGATTCTAACATCTCTAAGTTAATCTTACACTAATCCCTAATGGATCAAGGTGCATTGCATTTAAGGAAGATAAATGAAACTCAACCACTTGTTTAAGATTTTGAATGAAACTAGTTATGTCTATTTAGTTTTGACATGAAATTTTCCTTTATGCCCAGCAAAACAATTAAAACCTTAAAACCAATCCTGTGAGTTAAATCCCAGTTCATAAAGACAAAAGTCGAGATCCTCAATTTCACAATTAATTGAGTATAAATCAAAATTCATAATTAAACGAATATCCAATCTCACAAATCACAAAAGATGACAAGCCATAATAATCAAAAGTTAAATTGGCTTTAACACCAATTGAAGAAAATTCAAATATATCATATTATATAAATAACAGTTGAAAATTCTATGTCCCAAGGTCATTTTTATTCTAAATATGACATTTACAATAGTAATTAGAAGATAGTTAGAGTTACCTAGAAATGTTGAGGATAAAAATTAATCCTTATTCCTAACCATCTTCTTACCTAATAGATAAAATCAAAAGAGATCAAAGAGAATTCCATTAAGTAATCTTATGACTTTGGAATGGAGGAGGATGGAGATGTTCTCTGTGTGTCTTGCAGTGAAGAAGTCTTGTTTGAATCGAATGATTTTTCAAGAACTTCAGGACCTATAGGTGTGTGACAGGAGGTTTAATTTTACTTCCCCAGGAATCTAGAGTTGGAATGATTATTCCTATGTTTGGTGAGCAGATTGAAAAAATATTCCCGGTAACTCTTATTCTTGGAAATGAAAAAAACTCCATTTTCAATCCTACCTTTCAGGTCAAATCTTTCATTCCCATGGAAAGGGGAATGTATTCTGACTAGATAAAATCTCTAAACTACCCCTCTCATAATTTCAATTTCAACCTCTTTGAACATCGCAATCACATCTCTCTCTCCATCTTCAACCTCCCTTCCATGAGGAGCCCGTGTCGACGGCCACCTCAAGGAGCGCTCCCGCGTTGCCATTGCCATCCTCCGGCGAAGACTTATGGCCACCGTTGCAAGGATGGACCCAAGGTATGCTTCAATGGTCTTATCTCTCTTCATTTCTCTTCCTTCTTTGAATTAGGGTTTTGATTAGGATCAACTCTACACTCTCTCTTTTCTCTTCAATTTCTCTTAGTTCTTTAGATTCTTACGTGACGTGCTTCTTTGGTTTCTCGATCACCTTCAATCCCGCGTGAACTACTCGAACTAGGGTTTTAGCTCTAATCTGGATCACATCATTGCTTTGTTTGATTTTCACGCTATTTTTTCTGATTGATTTGATTTTGTTTTAATTGTAGAACTGAACTCTTGTTATGGTTATTGTTGTTATGGTTATGGATTATCAGCCAAAGAAAGCCTTGTTATGTTTATATATGTGTTTTATTCACTTTGATTTATCAGTGCCACTTAATTGTTAGAGAAGACGAAATGTTAACCGTTCAATATGGAAAATAGTCATTTATTATCTTTTTTTCCCTTTTATCTTGCTTTACTAATTGTTTGTGTGATTTCTTTGAAGAGTGATCGGCTAGAAAATTCTGAATAGATGGCATATACCAGTTTACAATATGAAGGATTGGAGATCGAATTATCTATATAATCATATCTCATCTTCTTGGAGCATATTCGATGCTCTATATATTCAATATGTTGCTATTCTGAGTACCGCTAGCTTTTGCTGTGCACCTGCAAATTGCAGAAAACTTGGCCCCAGGGACAAGTTGTAGAAAACTTCCCAGCTAGTGGCACGTGCAATACTAGCTGGTTTTGCAGAGATCAAGCCAGATGATTCCACCAAAGAGGGTGAGATATGCAAGTTGGGAAATTTCCTCACCTTTCTTATTCGGTTGTGGTTTAGCTTTTGGGTTGATGTGGGATGTATATGGGAACTGATAAAAAATTATCATCATATCAAGTGGATATAAGGCCAGTCTATCTGGAGCAAGATCATAAAAATATGTTTTTCTATGACAATAATGCTATAAATTTACATAAGTTGCATACTATATAGGCTCCACCAACAAAGCGTACATCCAATTTGGACTCGTCAAACCATATGCATATATACTAATATAAATCGCACGCTGCATATAATCCAAGCCCATCGTTCTGTACCGTCTGTGACCTCCTTTTGGAGGGTTAATTAAATATTTGAATATTTATGGAAATGGCTAGTGGAAAATTCTAGATAAGACCAATACTGCTAGGCTGTAGATTTTTCTTATACCTATGTCGTCCGTGAGTGCATCAGATATTGTATTTTTCATTTTGACATAATTGGAAGGAATTTGCTAGTGTCACTCTCAAGGCCATGAGGGTACACGTATGGTAAATTGGACTCGTGGTTTGGGACGCGTTTTGGCAAATGTAAGAGACGCGTCCGAATATCAATGGAGCTGTATATTTGTGTAAAATGTTCTACAACAGTTAGTTCATGAAAAATAAAAGGGTTACGTTATTTGTGTTGGAATATTTTAAATTTGTAGATAGTAATTAGTGATAAATGAAATTGTGTATTTGATAAAAAGCTCAATTCTGTCTTTCTAGTAAGTATAGTCACCACCATCAAAGAATGAAGGTCTATTGATGGAGTGTCCCTTAGTAATGTGTACAACATTGTGTACCATTTTATTCAAGGGTCTTTTCCTTGTACCTTAGAAAATAGGCTCTGATACCAAATGTAGATAAAGATATAGTACGAGAAGGGGGTTGAATTATGCTTTCAGATCCTTTTAACTTTCTTAAACTAAAACAAAGTCTATCAAATGTTTAAACTTGACGGAAGTTAAAAAATTGAGTTAATAGCTTTCAAAAAGTTACTTTTTGAAGTGTTCAAAATTTTAAAATAACTTCAAAAACATATTAACACAAAGATAAAAGTCACACAACATAAATGAAGAACACACAACAATTAGAGAGATAGAGAGAGGGTATCATATAGATATTTTATACTGGTTCAATCAACTTTGTCTACAACTAATTCTTAGCTAAATCTATTGAGTTCCACTTCAACTCCTTTCTCTTACATGAGAAGTTTCAAATAATTTTTCCTAGCCTTTTCAAGCTTACCTCAGTGAGGTTTATACAAATAACCTCATTCACAAGTAGTTTTGTCCTAGCATCTCTAAGCTAATCTCACACTAATCCCTAATGGATCAAGGTACACTGCATTTGAGGAAGATAAATGAAACTCAACCATGAAAGTTGTTTAAGATTTCAAATGAAACTGGTTATGTCTCTTCAGTTTTGACATGAAATTTTCCTCTATGCCCAAGCTAACGATTAAAAACCAAAAAACCAAGCCTGTGAGTTAATCCCAATTCATAAACACAAAAGTCGAGATCCTTATTTCACAATTAATTTAGTATAAATCAAAATTCATAATTAATAGAATATTCAATCTCATAAATCACAAAAGATGACAAGCCTTAATAAGAAGTTAAATTGGCTCTAATACCAATTGAAGAAAATTCAATACATCATATTATATAAATAACAAATGAAAATCCTATACCCCAAGGTCAATTTAACTTCTGAATATGACATGTACAATAATAATTAGGAGATTAAGTTAGAGTTACCTAGAAAGGTTGAGGATGAAGATTAATCCTTATTCCTAGCCATCTTCTTAGTTGATAGATAAAATCACAAAAGATAAGAGAATTCCAATAAGAAATTTTAGGAGATTTATTCCTCCTATTCCATACTAGGCATTCTATGTCATGATATCAATGGGGAAACCAAACACTTTATATATGGTTAGGAGAGGTCTCTTCTGTGTCAATAAAGTGATGCCACCCATCATAGTGTGAAGTCATCCACAAGGACCCATAAATATACCCACAATGAACAATACCTAACAATAATTAGCTTAATAACAATAATAATCATAAATCATTAGGCTTAAACAATAAGCTTTAATTATTTGATATCCAATTAATTTGAGTCTAAATTAAATTCAATATTATCCACAAAATTATTCCAATACAAGTGGTGACCATAATTAATTTTAACCAGAACCACCTATGAACTATGTTTATGGGAAGCATTCAAGGAAGACAAAGAGCTCAAGTGATGAGAGATTAATTATTGCAGAAAATATCCTAAAGGCAATAGAAGAATGCTCTCTTGCATGGTGTGGTTCTCTCCTTGAAGTTAGAACTACCCTTCATTGTGAAGGTGATTGGACGAGCACATCAAGATCCTTCATTAGGGTGGATCTTCACATCTTTTGGGTGTTCTACGACATGGCATCAGAGAGGATCGATCTTCAATGATGCTTTCAAGGAGGACGAAGGGAGATTTGGATACAATGGTGAAGGCACTAAGAGACTTAGTTGGGCTCTTGGGAGTGAATATGGAATATGTAGGGTGCCTAAGCGTCATTTAAGGTTTTGGGAACGTCTAACCCAAGAATTTGCCCTTTTTTTCTTTTTTTTTGGAAACGGGTTTTCTTTTCTTAGCTGGTTGAGTTGAGATCCTTTGTTTAATTTTCAACCCAAACACCACAACATTTTTGGGCCAAATTAAAGAGAAATTTTTGTTTCCATGTCTCTACAACTAAGATAGGTGAAATAATCTTGAAAAAAAAGGCAAAATCAAATTAAAGAGAAATCTTAATCCCTTGTGGACTCATAGAGGATGACACAGCACAAAGTAAATCCACCACACATCAAGAATTACATTATTTGAACATAAAAATATACATTTAATTGATAGATTTAACTTTATAAAATGAAGAGGTTTGTAAAGTAAGAGATTAATCACTCTTAGATCAACAATTTTAATTGTGTATCTAATGATAATTAATCCTTCACTTTAAAGGACTAACATTCCTAAAGAACACATAAATGTGTTATTTGAAAATAAAATAAAATATTTCAGATACATAATTACTTAAAAATAAGTACAAAAAGACAAATTTCCTCATTTTTCAACACACTCCACTTTTATATTTTTTTCCCTCTAAATATATTTCTAGGATGTTCAACTTCTATGTACAAATTAGTTCTTATTAGATAATATTAGATATATTAGTTAGGGGTAGTTTTGTTGTTTTGCTATTAGGCATATATATTTCCTTTTTACTTTGTATTAGAAACTAGTTCTATTTTGCAACTCCAATGAAAACCCTAGCCCATTTTCTTCTTCTCCATGGTTTCTCTCTTTGTTAACATGGTATCACAAAGCTTGGTTGGATTTTGGGAGTTCCTCTGATTGTCCACAACTTTTGGTCTGTTAACCCAATTTGTGACATCGTTCGAGTCTCGTTCGTTTGTTTCCTTCCAATGCAGTGGTCTGTCATTTGTTTTTCAATTCGGTTTGTGACCCAGTTCAACTGTATTTGACAGTGGTTTTGGTAATCTATATTGTGCATCTATTCTATGTTCTTTTCTTGCAATATATTCCTGATAGTTGTTTTCTATTTAGCCTTGTTGCAATATTCTATTATTGTTGTGGTTTGGCAAATATGCTGGTGAAAAGGATAATTCTCTTTAATCAGTTAGTGTACAATTGAATGGACAGAATTATCTTATTGGAGTTATGTTATGAAAAATTTTTTGAAAGGAAAAAGAATGTGGGGCTTTGTTGATGGCACTTCTATTAAGCCCCAGGATGACAAGAGTGATCAATATGCAAAGGAGTTGGAAAATTGGGAAGTAAACAACTCAAAGATCATTACTTGGATCAACAATTCTGTTTCGCAATCAATAGGATGCAACTGCAAAATATGAGAAGGCTAAGGATGTTTGGGATCATTTGAAAAAGTTGTATGTGCAGTCTAATTTTGCAAAGCAATATCAGTTGGAGAATGATATTAAAGCTCTTAAGCAAAATAACTTGAGTATTCAGGAATTCTATTCAGCTATGTCTAATTTGTGGGATAATCTGGCTCTTAACGAACCTCTAGTTTTGCAAGCGCTCAAAACATTTATTGACTATCGAGAGCAACAACATTTGGTTCAGTTTTTAATGGCCTACGGATGATTTTGAAGGACTTCATGGGATGATCTTGCATCGTCATCCTCTTCCAAGTGTTGATGATGTGGTTAATGGGCTATTTCAGAAGAAATTGAACTAAGTCTAACTCTAGTTATGATAAAGGAATTCTCCTGCTCCTCCATTAGTGTTTGCTGCTCCTTTTAATAAAAATAAGTCTCAAGGGAAGGTTGGTCATGATGTGTCACGACCAACCTGGCACGTGACTCGACACGTGAGAAATCTCATCCTCACGTAAGCCTAAGAACCTCTAATGCTTTATATGCATGCTCTGTAAAAGAAATCTATGAAAGATAGAAAATCTCTTTTTCTACATACAAATCACCTAATCTTTGAAATTCGAAATAATCAAATTATAAGCGTAGAGTCTACAATTTTCATAATCTACCTCTAAAGTCTGAAGCCATAATATAACATATGACAATAAATCGCTCTGTTCTAATTGTCCATGAAATTAGCATACAAAAGTTATTAAACACAAAACAACAATATCCTGTTTTAATATGTGAGATGCAAAATGTGATCTAAGGTCGGATTCCGCCTACGCACGGAAAACTCTAAACCAACCCAAAATACATGCCTCATCCAGAGAGAAGCTTACCATTGATTTTGTTTGGTTAATTAGAATTTGCAATAATGGGTTCTATTTAAAAAATAAGAGAAATGAGAGGGTGAGTTTTGATACCCAAAAGTCAGTAAGTAGTCTCACCTGAAATCCCTTCATGGGACATCAAAGAATAATAGATAAAATAAATCATAATAATATTAAAAATACTTGAAAATCTTATGCAATCACGTGTCTCTATATAAATATATTTTCAAATCATCCTTTCCCCTTTTACATATTTATATACTTTCACCAATTCAAAAGTGATTTCCTTTATTCACTTTATTCTGAAATCATATAAGCTTAAAGCCATAAACTCTTTCATATTTTCTAATGACTACCTTATCAATTCAAAAGTCATTTCATTAACTAACTTTCGTATGATATTAAATTAACTCATCAAAACATAGCTTCTAAAGAAACGAAATATCTTGACACATCTGGGCATTACGTATCGTCGTTCCCAGTGTGTCAATTAATTCTCTGAAATCTCGTTCACATCTAGGCGTTACGTATCGCGTCCCTAGTGTGACAATAATGGGCATCTAACTAGGTCCTTTATCTGAATACTCTCCGGCATACTTGGTACCAAGGTAACGAATTTACTCGTTAACACACAGCCCTGTTCTCTATAGCTCCTGTAAATAAATATGAAAAACCCTTAAAACCTTTTTAGTTTCCCAAACTCTAATCTATGGTTCTAAATTCTAATTTTAGCATCACTGGCTATGGAATCATGCTAAGGGATCACCCTTTGTAGACGTTGTGATTCCATACCTCAAGTATGTAGCCGTACTGTTCTAATTTTATGAAAATTCATGCTCTAAAACATTTTGATTCAATATCTAAACACATTTTAATCAGTCAAGCTCTTCATAAACTAGAAACTTAATATCATATTATGAAATTTCAAAGTCTAAACCATATTTTCAATCCTTTTCTCTAAACTTGGTTACAAAACTATATCATATAAATAAACTAGTTCTAGAATCTATTGAAATAATCACAAAAACCTCTAACAATCACATATATCATCAATTCTGCATAACATCAGTTCAACAAACATGGTCTCATGAGTTTTTATCAAAAATATGTTTCATGCTCTAAAATCAGCATTTCCAAACATATAATCCAACAGAAATCTTCATGCTTCTTGTATAATAATCTTTAAGTTAAGTAATAAATTATATTTTCCTAAAATAACTCTAATGCACAACATAAAGTCATAAGTGCAAACCCACTCACCTGGAAGGGTAGAATGCACGAGAAGAGGCACCAACAAGACACTTGAGAGTGGAAATGACAATAATATCTGACATAGAAGCAATAAAACTCTAAATCATCCTCTAGATACTCAAATCTAATTCTAACCTTCATGAAGGAGCACCATGGCAAGAAAGCATGAAGAACACTAAAGCCAACCTCTTGAATCATGAGAAATTGGGAGATAAGCAAGCAAGATCAACAACTATACATACCTTGAACTCTTAAAGGGAAGAAAAATGGAGTTAAATTGAGAAAATGATGAAGAAATGGAGGGGTGGTGAGATTTCGCATTCTCTCTGGAGAGGGGTAGAGTGTGTTGGAATGGTCAACCCAAATGGATTTTATGTTCGCTGTTTAACCTTCGGTCCCTGCCACCTTGGCGCACCAACTACTTCCGTTAAACGTCTAGGTGGTCATTTGCCGCCTGGCGTCTTAAAGCTCCAAACACCGAATTCACTCTATTAACCGCTGGACTGCAGAAACTCAAATGCTCCAATACTGGTATGTATTGGGGACTATTGCACTACTCACTTATTTACATTTCTTAATTTTAAGATAATCATTTGTTTTCTTTCCATTAACTTTAAAACATAAATGTAAATAGGGAAATACCCCTCATTTGGATTCAAATAAATATTAGAAAAATCAAAATCCCGACAAATCAAAATCTCATTTTTGGGTTTTAGTTCAAATTCGAAAAATCTTACGATTTTATAAACTTAGGCTAAAATGAAGTACTTGAGGGTTTCATAAAATTCGTTAAAATTCCCTCTTCAACTCATTTTTCTCTAGGGAACAATTACCGGGATTTTTGGTCCCAAGAAAATAGCTCTAATATATAGCCCTCCAAAGGCGTGTAGGGTCCAGACTTAGGGAAATTCAGGATGAAATGACAGAAAATGGAACTGGCACCCTTCTTGGTTCGAAAAATTTTCTGACCTTTTATTTATTTTTTTGAAAATCTAAGGTATTACATGATGAATGCAGTTATTGCAAGGAGAAGGGTCATTGGAAAGCACAATGTCCAAAATTGTTGAAGTCACAGAAAATTTTAACCAGTCCAACCAAAGAAACTTTAAAGCTCCATCTTCAAATGTTGTTGCTTCTCCTGTACCTACACTCATCCACTCCTAAGACTACCTCCCAAGTAGCTAATCTTGCAGAACAGTTCCAAAAATTTCTTGTCTCAGTCACATGCCATGTCTACTTCCTCACTTAAAGGTTTGCATTCCTCTAGTCGTCAGGTATATCTTCTTCCATATGGATTCTTGATTCTAGAGCATCACATCATATGTCATATGATCCTAAGTTTTTTGTGTCTTTAAATCCTACCTCTTCTATATCCGTCATGACGTGATGGCATTCCAATGCCATTAGTAGGCATTGGGCTCGTCTCCACATCCAATTTGTCCTTTTCAGATGTTTACTATATTCCCAAGCTCACTTTAAATCTTGCCTCTGTTGGTCAGCTATGTGATTTGGTTACTCAGTTTTGTTCTCTTCAACTAATTATTATGGGTAAGATCCACAATCGGAGGCTGATTGGGACTTGGAGCAGGGGACTCTATATGTTGGATGAGCTGAAGTTCCAGATGTTGTTGCTTCCACTGTTGACCTGTCATCGTTTCATTTAAACTTAGCATCATCTAGTTTCTATTTATGGCATTCTTGTCTTGGACATGTTTCTTCTTCTAGATTAAAATACTTAGTTTCCTGGAGCTTTATGAAAGTTGCAATCCAGTGATATTTCTAATTGTTGTGGTTGCAAACTTGCTAAATTTTTCGCTTTCCTTTTAACAAAAGTGTTTCGAGTTCTCATGCCCCTTTTGACTTGGTTCATTCTGATGTGTGGGTCCATCACTGTTCCTACCAAAGGTGGATCTCGGTATTATGTATTGTTTATTGATGATCATACTCGTTATTGTTGGGTTTATCTTATGAAACATCATTCTAAATTTTTTGACATTTATCACATATTTCGTGCTTTAGTTAAAACTCAACATAATGCAATTATTAAATGCTTTCGATGTGATTTGGGAGGTGAATACACTTCTAATAAATTTTCTACGTTACTTGCTTCTGATGGTACTCATTCAGACTTCTGTATTGACACTCCAACAGAATGGAGTTGTTGAAAGAAAGCATCGTCATATTGTTGAAACCGCTCATTCCCTTCTATTGTCCTTCGGTTCAAGTGAGTTTTGGGGTGAAGCTCTTCTTGCTATCCATGCTATTAATAGAATCTCATCCTCTGTTATCTCAGGTTTGTCTCCCTTTGAAAAGTTATTTGGTTGTGTTCCTAATTATTCTTCCTTGAAGGTATTTGGTTCTACTTGTTTTGTTCTTCGTCCACAAGTAGAACGTAGTAATTGTTTCTGTTCTGCAATATGTGTTTTTCTTAGTTATGGGGATGGTCAGAAAGGTTATCGTTGTTATGATTACAAGTCAAAAATTTTATGTTTCTCATCATGTTGTTTTTCTTGAGCACGTACCATTTTACTCACTTTTTCTAATTCTCATAGTCCTACAAAGTCTAATCTCACTTGTATTGATTCTTTTTCCATGGATAGTGATAATCCCAATAACTTTGATGTTGAGAATCAGGGTTGACCCTGATCTTCCTATAGGTCTAGATGTCCCCATGGCCTACCAAGAACCTCCTGTGATTGTTGATTCTACTTCTTCTCCTCCTTCTCCTCCTCCTCATCCTCCTCCCCGTTATCCTACATGCGTTCGTAAGTCCACTCAATTACCAAATTTTGTTTACTCTACTTATTCCACTTCCTTTGTTTCTTTTCTAACTTCCATTCACACTTTATCTTAGCCCTCTTCCTATAAAGAGGCTATTCTTGATCCTTGGCAGGAGGCCATGGCTCAGGAACTTTCTGCCTTGCACAGATACTTAGGACCTGTACCTCTTCCACCAGGAAACATGCTATTGGGTCTTGATGGGTATACAAGATCAAAACCAAGTCTGATGGGTTAGTTGAGCGTTATAAAGCCCGTCTTGTTGCTAAAGGATTCTCACAACAATATGGTATGGATTATGAAGAAACTTTTGTCTCAGTTGCCAAGATGACTACCATTGTACTCTTATTGGAGTTGCATCTATCGTCGAGTGGGATATTTTTCAGATGGATGTCAAAAATGCATTCTTAAATGGTGATCTTCAAGAGGAGGTTTACATGGTCCTTCCATCAATTGTTTCTCATAATCCGGGGAAGGTGTGCAAGTTAAAGAAGTCTCTATATGGTCTCAAACAAGCTCCACGGACTTGGTTTGAGAAGTTTCCAATGTGATTGCATCTCTTGGCTTCCATTCTAGTAATCATGATTCTCTTTGTTTTTAAAGATCACCTCTTATGGTTATATTATACTCTCTTTATATGTTGATGACATGATTATCAGGGATGATGTTGATGGATTGCAGAGTTAAAATTCCAGTTAGCACAATAGTTCCAGATGAAGGATTTAGGTCATCTTCACTATTTCTTGGGAATTGAAGTTGCTTATTCTCCTAGAGGTTATCTTCTTCTCAATCTAAGTATATTGCCAACATTCTTGAGCAAGCTCGTCTTTTGATACTCGAGGTTGACACTCCTCTTGAGCTTAATGCAAAATATGTCTCCTCTGATGGTGTTCCTTTATCTGATCCCACTCTATATTGATACGTTAGTTGGCAACTTGGTGTATCTTACTATTACTAGACCTGATATTGCTTATGTTGTGCATGTTGTCAGTTCATTTGTTATCTCTCCTACAGTGCATTGGGCAGTTGTTCTTCGCATTCTTCATCTTTGAGGCACTCAATTTCAAAGTCTTCTCTTTCCTTCATCCTCTTCCTTGGAGCTCATGCTACTCTGATGCCTGATTGAGGTGACCCTCTTGATCGCAAGTCTACCATAGGGTTTTGCATTTTCCTAGGAGACTCTTTATCTCTTGGAAGAGCAAGAAGTAAGACATTGTCTCCCATTCTTCTACAGAAGCTCAGTATCGTGCCATGGCTTCTACCACTCCGAGATAGTTTGGTTATGTTGGCTACTTTCTGAATATGGGTGTTTCTTTTCTGGACCCACCCTATGTCCTGTGATAACAAGAGTGCCATTCAAATCGCCCACAACTCGGTCTTTCATGAACGCACAAAGCATATTGAGATTGATTGTCATCTCACACACCATCATTTTCAACATGGCGCCATTACTTTGCCCTTTGTTTCTTCTTCTATGCAGATTGGACTTGTTCACAAAATCACATTCTATTAAACGTTTTCGTTTTTAATTGACAAACTCTCTGCTATGTTAATGCATCGTGAGTTTGAGGGGGGATCTTAGATAATATTAGATATATTAGTTAGGGGTAGTTTTATCATTTTGTTATTAGGCATATATATTTCCTTTTGCTTTGTATTAGAGACTAGTTCTATTTTGCAACTCCAATGAAAACCCTAGCCCTTCTTTTTTTCTTCTCCATGGTTTCTCTTTTTGTTAACGGTTCTAAAATATATTATTTCACCTCCCAACACATATAATGCATATTGGTGTTTTTTTTTTTTTGGTGCTACATTTGCAAAGAGCGTATGGTGTCTTAACTTTTAATTCACCCAAGCATTAGGAGCAAGACAAAAAAAAACTCGACACAACTAGGGCAACAGGACAGCTACGGTAGAGAAGGAGAACCATGCATGCAAGAAAATCCAAGTGACAAAGTGTTACGGAGTTCCCAACTAGACCCAACATTCCCACCGCCATCACTAGCAGATGGTGGATAGTTGAGAACGCTGCCGCCTCCGTCATCACCAGAGGAATATAATTGCTGGATCTGCTGCACATCACTGCTTGAGAACTGCACCTTCGTTTGTTGTGAGGGGAAAAACGGGGTGCACAACCGAGTCGACGTCGTGGGGGAGTGGCCAAGCCCAAGAAGATGTCCAATCTGGTGCATCGCTACACTCTGCAAGTTTACCCCTCCAATCTGCCCCGGCAGCACCCAGTACCTTCTACCTTCAAGAATTATGACCCAACATTGTTACCACCACTACCACCTTGGGCTTGCCTTTCCAGAGTGGTCTCCCTACCACCTCCGCTCTTTGGTCGAAATTGTAGAACCCAATCTTGATGATGCCATCATCAAACGTTGTCTCCATGAGATTCAGCCCCCATATGGCACTTAACCAAAGCTGGAAGGAGCTCCTGAACACATCCATCGTGTAAGGATTGGTGGACGGATCAAAACCGTAGGTGAGTGTCCTTGGGTTAGGGAACCAGTTTGTCCCTCCAAGCCATTACACTGGGTTTGTGGCCAGGACGTATGGTGGGCTTATGTGGGGACACCGCATCGTGGCTGTAACATTTGCCGATGAGTCGCCATGTCTAGGTTGCCGGTTGTTGGCAGATTGAAGGCGCCCTGGTAGTTCTTGATAGCTGATTCCATCTCCTCGTCCATGGAATCTAAGAAATATGGAGGGTAGCTTTGTCTTTTTATGTATCCATAGTTGTACAAATACGCTTTCACGAAACAGGGACCTTGGATAACCTGTGGTGATGATGAGCCTCCTGTGGATTCATCCAGTTCTTCAAAACATCCTCCACCGCACTTTCAGCTATCACTTCTAGAACTTTCTCCCTGAATTCCCTAATAGGTTTCCAAAAATCATTTCGTGAAGATGAGACAGGTTTGTCCACGAGGACGAAGAGGAATAACAGTGTGGGAAGATATGTTTTCAAATTCATAGCCATTTATCTTGTTGGTACTCAGAGAGACAGAAATTCTGAACAAATTTAGAAGAGAAGACAAAACATGTAGATTCAGGAAGCCGAGGGTTACCCGTTCTCTTCATAAAGAAGAGTACTAGGTCGATGGGGTGCACTTATGGCATTTTAATAGTGTATAATTTGAGTTACTTTCATGAGAATAATAAAATTACATAATAAATATATATAACACATTTTATTATTATTAAATATAATAAGTAAATGAAATGAATGAAACGATCGTTACATTCAAAAATAATAAAATGTACAATATATATTTATTTTTTAATTTTATTGTTCCCTAACATTTTTCTAATTCGACAGAGGTTCAGTTAACTCCCTTTGAAAAAGATGCATAGACAAGTCCAAACTGGAGACTACAGCCTGATTGGGTCCCTTGTCATAAAAACTCCACAGTAGTACATTAGTGCTTTGTTGGATTCACCCATACTTATAAACTCCAAACAAACCTTTTTGTTGGGTGTTTTGCCTTTGTACTGCTTCAACAGGATTTTGATCCTTAATCTCATTTTTATTACAGCTGAGCTATTTAGTTTGATTTTTTAGTTTTTATTTTTAATGTTTCAGTTTTTAGAATTTTATAAAGGAAATATGAAAATGAAAACTAAAATTTGGAATTTATAATTATCAAAATTTTTAGTATTTCTTCTACAAAATCTAAAACTGAAAATAAAAACTAAAAACTGAAAATTTATACCAAACATGCTAAGGGTCTATTTGGTTTCAGTTTCAGTTTTTTAGCTTTTAGTAATTTGTAAAGGAAAAATTGAAAATGAAAGTTGAAAACTGAAATTTGTAGTTTTTGATATTTTAAATTTTTCTTTACAAAATCTGAAAAACTAAAAATAAAAATTAAAAATTGAAATCAAACATGCCCTAAATTTTCCAGCTTATGCGTCTTTTATAGTTGAAGCATTGATGATAGAAATCATTATCCCATCTGCCATTTTTGACCTTCCATTATATTGTCCATGGAAAGCAAAGCGTTGTGAGAGGGTGTTAATTTGCGACAGTTGCAGAGATTGGGACGATGCGGCTCCAAGGTAATGTTTGAGGTAATTTTATCTTTATTTTAGTTAAATTTATCTAATGAATTATTATTTGTAATGATATTATATAATTGATTGTTTAGTGCATAAAATTTTATATTAAATATGAAAAATAATAAAAATAATAGCACTAAGAGTTATTTAGGTATTTTAAAAATAATATTGTGTACAATATTTATATAATATCATAAAATATTTTTTGTATAATTTTTATGATAATATTAATGTAGTTTATTCAAATATCTTAAAAAAAATAAAATAAATAGATAATATCATGCACTTTTTTGTAATAATTAACAAATCCAAAACATCAATAGAGTGAAAATACTTAAATATAATGTATATAGCAAGGTATTTTAATAATTGCATATATATATATATATATATATATGCAGAAATCATGTAGGATGTTTAGGAATCTATTCTTAATTAGGAGAAATTCTTATATACTTCAAGTGCAAAATATGTGTTTTGCTCTGATTCATTAATCAATTGACACATTGGTTACGTGGCTCCCTTGTGCTCCCTAGAATAAAGCTTTTAACCATGGTTAATTAAATTGAAATTTAAAATGGGTTTTGCTAACATTTTATCTCCAAAATTTTCAGCCCCTTTGTTTCTGCCTTCAGTGGTGTAAATAGTCTCGTTTTTTTCTCTACAAGCCACACGTCCCCACACATCCTTTCTCACTCAACAAAATATTTGCAGCAACTCTGACACCAATTCCGACCATAATCTACCTCTCTACCGACGGAGCCGCCAACGGGTTGATGCAAGTCTAGGTGGATTTCTAATAGCTGAGATCGCGTAAAGGAACAAGATAACTGGCTGCTTTTCCGATGGCAGATCTGCTAGAGCACTATGTCAGTGGCGAGGCGATGGTGGCTAATGGTTATATGAGTGAATAGGATATCTCTCTTTACTTAATAAATCAATTGTTCTCAGCCAATTTTATGGTAATTCCATCCTAAGGAAAAAAAATTTTGCATCGAAGAAGAGAGAATCTGAAAAAGTAATTAAAAACTTTTGAATTGTAAATGAAAGGGGATCTGAAAAGTTGAAGCCATAAAATTTTTGTTTTTGTTTTTGTTTTTGTTTTTTTTTGAGAAAAACCACCATAGTTTAGTTAACTATGGTTATATTGTTTAGTTAGAATTTTTGAAATATTATATAATAGGTAGCAGGTGGGACCCACTTATTTAATGTGTCAAATGACTAATGGATCATAGCAAAACACGTTTTTACACTAGGAGCATGTAAGAATTTCTTAAATCACATACGAGTACTTGATCTCAAATGTGCATCAATCTCCTCTATCTCATCATCATTTAATGTGAAAATTACACTAAGCACCTTTTAATTTTATAAAACTATTAGGACCTTTTGAGATTTATTAAAATTATACTAAGTATACATTTAGATGGAGCAATTATATAGAGAATATAATTTTTAAAAGAATTTAAAATTTATTATAATAATATCCTGTTTGTATATTCATTTAGAAAAATTGTAGAATTTAAGGGATTTTATTTACTAAAATAAATATTTTAATTTCAACCTATAGAGAGGAAATTTTGGAAATTCCTACATGTACAAATATACACTTTTCTCATTTTGACAAGTCTCACTAGTATTATATTCTATTACAATTTCTTTATATGTATGAGTTTTTTGTTTAATATTATTTTTAATTCATTTTTGCATTTTAAATTTTTTAATATTCAGTGTATATTACAAGATGTTATATTTATGTACCATTCCATTTTATTTATATAACAATTGAATTTTATAATTCAAATTTAAAATATTTTGTGAATGAAATTTAAGATATTTTATGAAATATGAACTCATTATAATTGATTTTAGATTTGTTGAATTTTGATTATTAATAAAAACTTATTTAAAAAATGCGTCATGTTTTGCAAATAAAATATGCTAAAATCAATGTAATATAATTACCTTATCCAAATAAAGTATTTTGCAAATGAAGAAAATATAATTATCTATCCAAATAAAAAATTTAAAAATTGAAGAGAATTTAATTGAAGCATTTTAATTTCCTTACATTTTAAATTCTCTTGTATTTTGGAAATACTTCATCAAACAGACACTAATATTCCTATATACATATTAGTTCGTTAATTTAAATGATAAAAAAATAATATGGGATATATATAATTATTAATGATGAAATTATAATATTTTAACAGTAGTTAGCACATTAATTGAATAAAATATTTTTTTATCAAATTGAAATGAAACTTATAATCATAGATTATAATAAAAAGACATTTTAGTTAATATATGTCAAATATTGTTAAAATATTATAATTTTATCATTAATAATTATGAATATATCTTATATTATCTTTTTTTGTCATTTAAATTAATAGATTAGCATTTACATGGGAGGTTAGTGATAGTTTTATAAAATAAAGTAATGTCAAGGGTAATTATAATAAATCTTAAGAGAGATAAGTGTAAATTACTTGTGTTGTTGAATAATCCTACTATGTTTCTTTATAGAGCCAAAGGCCCAACCCATTCACTCCATCTAGGAACAGAATAAGGGGTTAAGGCCCGGGACTTCTACAACATCACGACTACGGGCTTTATTCCTAATGAAGTCTTCCCCTACTGTTGGACAATTGATTCTAACCCCAAATTGTATATCCTAACCCTACTCCATTTACGACCAAAAATGAATAAATAAAACTATTTAAAACAATTATGTTATGATGGGATTTAATTCAATTCAATCGTGATGTGAGTTGAATTCTTATATTTAGAATAAATCAGTAAATTACATAATTAATTCAATTTTTTGATTTCAAATCTATTTGAAAGTGAATTTTGAATAATTTATTTTGACTATATTATCCTTATTTAATAAAATATCATATTTTAATAACAAACTTAATTATTCATTAGACAATGACACAAACAAAATCAAACCAAAACACTCAATTTAAATTGTAGACGTATTTGTTTTTTCCATCACTGTACTTCTCGTATACAGCTTCTAGCCAGTTTATATTTCCAGTTGCGAGTCAAACTATAATTCTGCACTTTCACAAATCATGTAAGCATGCAAGGGCCACCTTATATATAAATTATGAGCATCTACAACTTAATGGAACATTATTTTTCATAGTTCATACATATATATCAAGGAAATGGCTCATCACTCTTGATGATTAACGGAGGCCAATATTGGATAGAATGTTATACGAGGAAGGACATGACAATAGGTAAGTATTCCAAAGGCTGAGAGGAAATATAAAAATGGAGAGATTTCAAAAAGGACATTATAAAAGTTATAGAACCTTCAAAAGTTATTTGAATTACAACAAAAAATAAGCCGTCCATGCAATATAATTTCCAGAAGAATAACGCAAAAATTTTATACATGCTACTGTTCTCAAACTAATTTCCAGAGGAACGCTAAAAAGAGTAGTCCACGCAATGGTCAAATTAATTTGCACATTTTCAAAAGAGAGGGAGGATATGTGAAAAGTAGAGGAGAGAAGATATGTTGGGACTAAAGGTGTTTTGGGTAGATCAACTTTTAAGGTTAATTCCAGTTACAAATCAGATCCTATTTGTTTTGATCTTATTGACTTTTAAGATTTTAAAAGTATTAAATTTATTTGGATTTCAATCCCATATCATATTAATTAGTTATAAATCAAGGAATTTGATTCAAATTCTTGAATAAATTTAATTCCAAAGTTTATAAACACCCAGTTAACTATAATTCTTAAACCCTCAATTCTAAGAAGAAGAAAAAAAAAAAACCTTCAACTCTAAACTCTCTAAACCTTGTATCTTAAACCTTAAATCTGAAAGGTCATATTATGTCCTAAATTCAAAACCCAAAAGCTATACCCTGAATCTGAAATCTTATTTCTCAAACCCAATTAATCCTACAGTGACAAACCCAAGCCCATATCCTAAAGAAAATCCATGCAAGTAAAGAATGAGGAAAATTTTTCAAAATATTGGATTTTAATTTTATATTACCCAATGCATGGTTTTTGTGATCATTCACGAAAATATGGAGCTAACAATAAAATCGCCGACTTACAACACACCCAATCAAATATTGTCACATCATATCAGGAATGATCTCTAAAATGCTGCTATCTATAGCTAAGTCTTCAACCTGCCAGGTGACTTCATAGCGCAACATGCTGAATGCTCCGAAGACTACGCCTGATCTGTCCATGATCTACCCAACGCTCTACATATTGTGAGTCGAGAGTATTTTATGTGTGCTACGAGTGAGTGAGTGAAGAGTAAAACCAAAATTAAAGGAAAAGTGACTCTGAAAAGAGAAAAAAGAGCAAAAATTGAGTAAATATTACTCAAGTGAAAATAAGATTAGAGAGATGGAAGTTAGAAATCATATTGCGAGGACGATTATTTTAAAGTAATGTATGTATCTTTTTATCTTATTCTTCCTTTTATGATTTTTTTTCTCTTTTTCTATAGAATAGGTATTAGCAAATGTTATATTTATTCTAGGTAATGTTATTTGTATAAATTTATTTACTCTTGTCTTTTCTTTTGCTGTTAATGTAATTTTTTATTAATGTTATTATGATGTTTAGTAATAGAAATAGATAGAAATTATATAATTTTATTATTAGTATTGAAAAATAAAAATGGTAACATTTATACTCATTCTAATATTTTAATATTATTATGATAAAATTATATACTGTTTTTATAATATACTATTATTACTTTTTTAGTATTTATATACCGTTTTTTATTATATATTATTGGTGAAGTATGTAATAATAGAGAAAATAATAATTTTTTCTCATGATATTTATTTATTTTGTTTAATTTTTTATTAATTATTATTATAAAAAGAGAAAAAGGGCAATACATATGTAGTATTTATTTATTATATACTTTTCTTAATTATTATGAAAAAGATAAAACCTTCCGTATTATTTGATAGTTTTTTTCATTACACAAAAACAAAAAAATGTATTATATTATTATAAAAACAACCTAGGATAATAATACATATTATACTTTATTTTTAATAATATTATTACTTTTTTTAGAATTATTACACAAAAATAGAGAAAAAGTAATAATATATATTATTTGTTATTTGTTGTTATGATTATGATTACTTTTACCGTTAATAATATATTTTTCTAATAATTCTTTTTTTCTTTATTATTGTTATTATTATTTGTTTACCATAGTTTATTATTAAATATTAATAATAAATATGATAATAATAACTTATATTTACTTTTATCACGTTGGGTTTGTGCTGACAATTTACTATGAAAGTTAATATTTTTTATTTCATTCCACCTTAACAAGTTGCGACAAGACTAAGGCCACGACACATGAATGTTGAGAAAGATACAAGAAATAACACGGCCATTTAAAGAATATCGATTTATATCACACTAAGATGATCGGTGAGACAGGAATTAATTCTGACCTCATGAGTGTACTTGTCGAATGATGGAGACCCAAACCCACATATTTCATTTCTGTGTGAGGAGTGATAGTGGAAGATGTCATAGTTCAACTTGGCCTCCCTATTGATGGGAAGCCATCATGGAACAGTGTGCTTTCAATGTGCCATAGATATAACAAGTGTGCCATACACTATTAGGCATTACACTCATGGAGGATGATCTGTCAAAATATGCAATCAAAGTGAATTGGTTGCATAACCATTTGATATCGGCTAGATGGTAACAATCTTGATGCAATGATATACCTTGCTCGCAAATTTTATGCTATAGTTGCTTGGGTGGGTGTTATTCTCTAACAAGAGAAATAAATGGATTTTTTCGAGGTTGCTCCTATTACTCAGAGATTTGACTCAGTTGGTCAATATAGTTGGGGTTTTGCATGCTTGACTTATTTAGGGTGCATTTTTTTTTTGGCAATGATGGGCTAGCATCAGCTTCCCTTTTTGGCTCCAATTCAGTTTATGATATAAAATTTTTGTTATCTTCCAAGTGAGAAATTGTGAACTATGAATTTGATATAAATTTTAATTGTTTTTCATTGGATATAAATTTTAAGTTTGGTATTGTTAAATTTGTATCTAATGAGTATAATATTCAACATATGGGAAAATAGTGTCTGGCCACCTCCCTTGATGAGTTACCATTATATTGCCAACATCAAAAGTGCTACAGATTAGGTTGCACATAATCATGTAGTGATAATTAACATAGTGTTGCAACTAATGTATTTTGTACATCTACTGATTTATATCATTCAATTATTTAATTTTAATAATCCATTGTGTAGCAACCCTACAATACCCATGCAATTGCTATATTGATTCGAAATGAGGTGACAAATTAACAGCTACATTGGTCATATGATGGTTTGGTCATATTCTTCGAGGTTCAGAGTGGCATGCAAGCAACGGGCCAATATATCTTTTGATTCCCACATGTCATTCCTCTGCATGTAGCTTGCCCTAATAAGCCATTCACATCCAAAGCAAAAGTTTTTGCATTTACAATAAAATGTCCTCGATTTACTCCTCCATAGTGTAGTCCATAGATTTATCAATGTTGTAGTTCTTAAATGCTCGAGCTACATCCTCCATGGTGTGAAACTCCATTCTAACTCGAAACTCACCATTCGATTCATGATCTCTTGCCAAATTTTCATACTCTAGAAAACTGCACATACATACTTTCCAATTTTTCATCTAAATAGCAATGTTCTTTATGTCCTCATCGCCATCATCATCTACACAACCACCATCAACATCATCTCCTTCTAGGTTATCATCACTTTCACTATCCATTATTAAATAAACTCCACCTCTTTCAAGAAATCAGCTCAACATCTCATGATATTAACACAACGAATTAATCACAAATAATGCACTAAATAAAATTTAAACTGATCACATAACCAAATAGCACAAGAAGAAAATAAATAATATCAAATGTTAAAATAAATAGCACAACAAACAAAATAACAAACAAAATTAATCACAAATAATGTACGAATACAAATTTAAGTTGATCACATATCGAATAACACAAGAAGAAAAAGCTTACCAAAGTTCCATCATAGTTTTGACCATCCGGATATGAACTAGGACTAGTCTTAATATCAACTTGAGTAATAATGTCTGACTCATCCAAAACATCAGCTACATGTCATTGTCAATGCGTATTTTGATTGCCCAATATTTAATATTGCCATCGACAATATTCATTGGATATCTATTTTATTCTCGCTACTATCTTGTGTTTGCCAACATTTATATTTTGATAGAATCTATGATTTAGTTTCACAAATGACAAAACTTTGCAATTGAAATGTATACTGCCAGTTTCACAAGAGTGACATCACTATTACTCATGTTTCTCTCTATCTTTTTTTGGGACTCACTTTCACTCTTTTACTCTTCAAAATACTCTCAAAACATCAAAGGAACAAAGAATGAGGTTTCAAGCATGGAAGAGAAAAATTGACTTCCTGGCTGAAGCTGGTTTGACTAGGAATTGGACCCTAAGCTGGTTTCGATCATGTGATGACGATAATTCCCAAACTAGTTAAGAATCAGGAAAACTGTGAACCGATGTAGATAGAAGGTCCTCCAATCACTGGCCTAATACTTTTTTTTGGCAATGAACTGTTTAATTTCTCTTTAAAAGAAATTCTATAACAACTCACAAAGTTACAACAATGACCGCCTTACCATTAACGACATGGTTAGCTCACAATGCCACCAAAAAATAGAAGCTTTGTTGTTTGATCGTCCTCGCTATTGTTGCCACACATAGTGGCATCGATCAGTCGATCCTTGCCATTGATGCGCTGGCAGTGGAGTTTCATTTTATTCCTCTAGACAATGGAAGAACAAGACGGCTTCTAATTGATGTGTATTTTGATTTTATAAAATGGGTTGAATGTATAGACTGATTATTCCTTTGAGACCTATTTAATGTTATCTTGTGATCCATTATAGGTTTGAGAATCATCATTTGTTATTTGGCTTAAGCCCATTTTTGGGTGTGTTGAAAGGGTATGTAAGTCCATAGTAACCTATGTTCATGATGAACAAGACCTGGTTACATTATATATTCCTTATTTGGAAAGGATCTCCACTCCATTCTTGTCCCTCTGATGACTACTACTGTAATACCTAGATTTTCAAAATATAAATAAAAGGTCAGAAAAAAATTTTTGAACAAAAAAGGTGCTGGTCACCCTTACCTTTGGTCTAAATTTCACTAAGTCTAGACCTACATGCCCTTGGAGAGCTATATATTAGAGCTATTTTCTTGGGACCAAAAGTCCGGTAATTGTTCCCTAGAGAAAAATAAGTTGAAGAGATTTTTAACGAATTTTATGAAACCCTCAAGTACTTCATTTTTAGCCTATAAGTTTACGAAATTATAAGATTTTCCAATTGAACTAAAATCCAAAAATGAGGTTTTGATTTGTTGGGATTTTGATTTTTCTAATATTTTATTTGAATCCAAATGAGGGGTATTTCCCTATTTACATTTATGTTTTAAAGTTAAATTAACTTGAAATATAAATAAGTGAGTAGTGGGGTAGTAATTACATACCAGTATAGAGTGTTGGAGCTTCTGAGAGGGCAGGTCATATATGGTCCGGCGGTTAAGAAAGTGAAGTCAGTGTTTGGAGCTTTTGAAACCGCCCAGGCGGTCAGAGAGAGCAAAGTCCTGTCTAAAGCTTCTGGAGACGCCCAGGCGGTAAACGAGAGCATAGTCAGTGAAGCTTCTGGAGACGCAGGCGGAACAGATAGCATAAAAACCCCATTCGGTCCAAAACACTTCAAGACGGTCTCTCCCTCCTTCAGGCGAAAATCTCAGCTTAACCCATTTTCACCCTCTAAACTCCATTTTCTTCCATTTCTTCAAGTTTAATTATGAATATGTCATCCCTAAAGCTTAAAGGTACGTTGTTCTCTTGGTTCTGCTTCATTTTCTTCAAGTTTTTTGGAGTTATGGGTGGTTCTCATGCTTCTCAAGGGAGAGAAGCTTTCCACCTTGTTAGAAAGGGGTTCTTGTGGTTTTAGAGGTTAACTTAGAGTTCTATTGCTTCCATGACAGATAGAGGTATCATTTTCACTTCCCAGGAGATCTGTTATTGTGGTTTCTAGCTTTTCTACCCTCCAGGTGAGTAGGTTCACACTTGTGACTTCTATGTTATGCATTAGAGTTGTTTTCATGAAAATTATTATTTACTGCTTGATTTAGAGAATTACTGTATGAGGATTTGAAGTTTACTGCTAGATTCTATGTTTAGAACTCCTAGTTTTAGAGCATGAAATAGGTTTTAGACAAAACTCATGGGACCATGGTTGTTGAACTGATTCTATACAAAATTGATTATATGTGTAACTATTAGAGGGTTTTATTATTATTTTACTGGATTCTAACTGGTTTATGTTTATGCTATGGTTTTATACCTAGATACGAGGTTTAGAGTAAAAGGACTTAAATGATGGTTTAAACTCTATGATTTCAGAATATGATATTGAGTTTTCCTAGTTTATGGTTGGAACTATGTTTAACAAGTTAATAGTTTGAATTTAAAGAATTTTGATGATTGAATGATGTTTTTGATAATCAATAAAAGAGTTTTAGAGCGTGAGTTTCCACGAGATTAAGAACATTGCGGCTACATACTCTCTGGAGGTTTGGGATCCCAATGTCAACAAAGGGTGATTCCTTGGACATGGTTCCACAACTACAATTATGCTAAGGTCAAACTTTAGAATCGAATGGATTCAAGATTTCATAATATAACAAGTTTATTGTTAATAAGAAATGATATAGAGATTCAACAAAAAGGATTCTAGAGCATGAATCTTCGTGTGACTCAAAGGTTGGCGGATACATATTCTGTGAACTTGGAATTACCAAGTGTGATTTTATAGTTACAGTTATGCTAAGGTCAAACTGTAGAGTTAGAGAGATTCAAAACTCTCAGTAAGTTTATGAGCCCACGGGGCAATCTATTTAGAGAGAATTATAAGCCCACGATGGGAATCCATTCAAGAAATACAAGCCCATGAGGAGCAACATATTCAGAGAATTATGAGCCCACAAGGGGCCTGGTTCACAAGGAACCATTGAGATCGGTCCATGAGGGACGTGGTCCGAGAGAACCATTAAGATCTCAGAGGGGCTCTTGTTCACGAGGAATGACACCCACTTTTCTATTATTGTTTATTGTTATGATATTTCAGACTAGACATTACTGTTTCTCTCAGAACTGTATTATTATGAGTTTATTTAATATCAGGTATGAAGGTTAATTAATGAAAGAGCTTTTGAATTGGTAAAGTAATCAGTTGAATGTATATAAATATATGTACAAAAGAAGTTTATAGGAACTTAGACAAGAGAATGAATTAAAGGATTGCTTTATCGAGTTTATGAAATGATGAATTGCATATACGTGTATGTAATATAATTACATAAGACTTTTTGAGAAAAGTACTTTTGAGTTGATATATGGACATGTAATTGTATAAGATTTTCGAGTACTTTTAATATTATTATGATTTATTTTATCTATTGTTTTTTTATGTCCCATGAAGGGGTTTCAGGTGAGGCTCACTTATTAGTTTTGGTATCAAAACTCACCCCTCTCATTTCTCTCATTTTTACAGATAGAACAAAACAGTAAATTCTACACAGCAGGACAATGCCAATTGGCAAGTTTCACCATAGTGAAGCATTTCAATTTTATCTAGAGTGCTCCAGGATGTGCATGCAGGGTTCTGACCTAGGGTATGGGTTGTTGCATTTAGCATATCATGATAGAACTTTAAATATATTTTAGTGTTATTACAATGATATGAACGATTTTGTACTGAAGGACATTATGAGGTTTTAGACATGATTATTTTGATTTCAGAAAATAAATGATTGACCTAGAGAAAGTGACATTATGTTTAAATAGACTTTTATGAACGAGCATGAGTCTTCAGGCACGATTATTTTGATTCTAGAGAAAAAGTGATTTGCATGTAGAAAAGTCAAGTTTTCTATGTTTCATGGATTTTAAGAATAGAGCATGCATATAAAGGGTTATCTGGGTCTTCAGGCTGACGTGAGAATGAGATTTCTACGTGGGATCACGTGCCCAGGTTGGGTCGTAACAATTACTCCATCATCGGTGACGTTTAATAAGAGAAGGAGAATGAGTAGGTTCTCCTACTGGCATATGCAATTGTATATGTTTCTTGCAATATGATTCATGGTTCATGGACAAATAGTGTGATTTGTTGTTACAAATCAGAAGACGCATCACTCTAATTTATTGGTGTTCTAAATTCTAGTATATGATCTAGTAAAATCTTCCATACAGTGCTAAGTGAAAATAGGATTAAGGTTTGAGCTGCTACACGACCTGACCCCAAATCCCGAATTAGAATGATGACACATGTTGGCACAACAATATTAGACTAATTGACATGCCACATCAGATTTAATTTAGAATTATTATATTAATTAATAATATTTAAACTGATGGAAAGAAATATCTCTGATTCCACCATTTGAAACAAGTCGCACAAAAAGGTTTAGCAAGAAAGAGGAAAAGGGGAGGAGGGCACCAGTGTTAGAGGTGTGTGGCAACAGGATCATCACAAGGCTTGAAAGGCGTCCATGTAGCAACTCTTCACACCCCCAACAACCACCCCTCTACCTTTCTTTGTTGGCTGAAACATAATAATATTTACAAGAAAAAATATATCCTTAAGTGAAAAGATTAGGACATGTTTGCTTTGAGTTTTTAGTTGTTCAGTTTTAGGATTTTGTGAAGGAAATATTAAAATCTGAAATAAAAACTAAAAATTGAAATTTGTAGTTTTAGAATTTTTAGGATTTCCTTCACAAAATCTGAAAATCTAAAAATAAAAATGAAATCCTGAAACTCAAATTAAACAGTTCCTTAGTTGAAAAAGAGAAGTTTTCTGATATAGTATACAAACTTGGCACCAAATAGTGCTGGGATTTTGCAGTAAACTAGCATTGCAGAGAACTACTCGTGAGAGCAATGCTAGTACTAGGGTTCTAGGTCTAAGTTGCAAAATTGAATACAAATATGGAACTAAATAATTTCCGATTAATGGACTTTGCAATGATGGTAAGTACTAAGCAGATTTGTTTCCCCAAATTGCTGCGAGTATCGTCCCTCCTTGACGGCAATGTCAAAGGAAAAACGACGACTATGGTGGTAAGGGCTTATGTACTGCAGCGGCGCTCACTGTGTCTATCTCTAGGCATGGGCAGGGGCGAAGAAGGTAGCAGCTGTGGTGATGAGGATCCCAATCGGTGGAGGAATGGGATTGAGCAAAAGGGAAAATTTTCAAATTTCAAATTTGAAAACATTGAAAAATAAAATAATTGAATGCACAGGACACCTCATGTGACACATCAGTCGGGTCGGGATAAAACTCGGGCTGCCGAGCATTTTACTTAAGGTTTTCACCCTTTTACTGCAAATGGCCAAATGGGTCATGGACTCATGGGACGCAGCACATTGATATACGCAAAGCCATCTTTTTAACTATTTTATAATGTCTTGCTTTCTTTCCTTAAAAGAGAAGTATCTCTTTTGGGAAACTAATATTATATAGCCAAAAATTTTAAATCATATTAAAACAAACTAATCAGTACGCAATTAACATTAAAAATTAAGAGATATTTGTTTCTCTTTATTTAAAATATTTAATATTTGTTATTTATTTTGTTCTATTTGATTAATCATATTATATTTATATATATTATAATTTTTGATGACTTAATACATAGTTCTTTTTTCATTCTAGTTAATCATATATATATTATACTGGTTGAACCCTTGATTATATTAAATCTCTAAACCTTCTGAATTAATATTTTGATCGGTTTAATATTTGATCTGATTTTCTCTTTCATGGTTTTAGTAATGAGGCATAAGATATATAAGGGAGGATTGCCACTGTTGACGAAATTGAATGTTGGGTTATTTAGACAGTTTGTGTAGTTTTGTTAATTTTGTATTGCTAAAATTGCCTATGAGTTAGGTGATTTTGGAGCTTGCATTATTTATTTATTTATTTATTTTGGTAAAGTCGCCTATCTGCGAGGCTATTTAAGAGCTTGTATTGTTTTTTTTTTTGGCCCTAAAATCGCTTATAGATAAGGCACGATTTTTATTTTTTTTTACATTCTGTAATTGAACTTCCATATTGAAAAAAAATAAATGAGCCAAACAATGATAACAATACAGACTAAAAAATAAATATAAATTATCATATAATAAGGAATGTGAACCATCCAAAACTATATCGTACATCAATGAAAACAAAAACCCTATATATGTATATGTATATATATCCTCATCAATATCATATGTACTCCCATCCCAACGGGCCAAACCTGACAAATTAAAAAAAAAAAAAACTTCTACAAAACCAAATGTACAACACCAATGATCAAAAGGACCAAGCCCCACCTGGGCCCCATGTGACTTCCACCATGGCTGGTGTCCCTCTCTGAAGAGATGGTAGATGTCGGTGTAGTTAGGGTTAGACCCATAGAGGTTTTGAACGCCATCAATGTCGTCCTCCTTGAGCTCCACCTTCCTCGTCCTCGCGGACAATGTAGGGTACATGATGGCCTCTTCCCGGACGAATGCCCCAAGCCCAACAAGTGCCCTATCTCATGCACCTAAGAACTCTAGGTCCACCGGGAGAAGATGACGCCTTTGTCACGTCGCTGGCTACCCAATCCTCTGCCCCATCCAAGTGGAACCTCCCATCCGTCCGTGAGAATGAGTGCGCCACGTCCCAGCACCCCATCGAATGGTTCACCATCTCCATGGTTCGTGTAAAACCCTACCTGCAAAATATTTCGAGTAATGAAATACATAAATATGATAATAAGTTTCACAATATTTATCTTTGTGTGGTAACATCAAATAAAATAGTAGTGTATATATATATATATATATATATATATATATATATATAGTTTAATTTCTTTATATTGATATTAAAATTATTATTCTATCATTCAATAGAAATTGAAGAATCTACCATATATGTCGTGTTTTAGATTTAAATTAATATAATTAACCTATGATGACACAGAAATTTACTGTATTATTAGTGGATAACAATGTAAAGTTTACATTTGTTAGTATATATAAATTAAATATATATATATATATATATATGAATTTAATTTTTATATATTTTTAGACTATAAATCAATTAAAATTAAGCAAGATATCAAATCATAACAAATAATTATTATAGTGGGTAATTTAGTGTGATTTGAAAATTTCTTAAACTTGTACTAGTTAATCGTGTAAAACTAATGCATACATGTTTAATTAATATATATTTTTATAATGTTATCCAATCAAACATGTAAAACCTTTTAATCATGACCAATATAATAATACAAAATTAAATAACATATGTATCAAAATTAAATCCAAATACTTGTATATTATACCCAAAATTGATAAACCGTATGAAACGAACCAAAAAATTCTCGAATTTTGGTGGAAGTTACGTCTGTGCCTACCTTTAAGTCCGCGGACAAATACGACGTCGCTTCGCTGAACGTTATCGTCGTCACCTCCGACCACCGCGCGAACGCCCTTGCAAACACTTCCTTAACGGTGTCGTTGAGGTTGTTGCCTGGGTCGAACGCGTAGGTCAGCTCCGTCGTCCCCTCCGGCCACCTAGGCTCGCCAGGGAAGTACGAGTAGTGAGAGACAGTGTGGAATTTCAGCTTCGTTGTGTTGGCATTGGGCTTCCCGGAGTTCATGGCGGTGGTGCCGTTGATGATGTCGGCGACGCCGCACCGGGGCGGACGATCTGGCCGAGGGTGCAGTTGTCGAGCTCGCCAGTCACGTTGAGGTTGAAGTTCTTCTGGTATGCCCTCACGGCGGCCTCAAGTGCGTCGTCGAAGTCGTCGGTGAAGTTCGACGATGACGGCGGCCCGTTGGGGATGTACCCAAAGCGGTGGAAGTAGTCCTTCAGTTTGGATAAGCCTTCGTAGGTTTCGCCGCGGCGGCAACCGGTGAAGTTCCGGTAAGCGTCCCACGCCCCCGGCGGCGCTTGGCTCGACAGCCATCCGGGGATGGAGGAAGGGTCGGGGAACAAACGAGCCGAAACTGAAGGGAGAACAGCGGAGAGTGAAAGTGAGATCAAGAGCGCCAATAAGAGGTGATGATGATTGTGGTGTTTAGTATTCATGTTTGATTGCTGAGAAAATGAAAATGGGAGTGATGGATAGTGAAGGGGGTGGTTTCATATGTATATATGAGGTGAGAAGAAGTAAGAAGCAATGGAACTTCCTCATGAGATGTGAACTTTGGAGTCTTGATCGCTGAAATTGTTTAATTATTTTTCTTTTGTTTTGATGGTGATGGCGCGTTGAAAAGTTCAGTGTCCTGCGAATGATTCCCGCGTTTGGGCAGTTAATAGGTTAGTACTTGGAAGATGGGTCACCGTGGGAAACGTCGACGTTTGGCAGTGCGTTGTACTTGTAATGTTGTTCGTTGAAGACAAAGGACGGGCATTGTGGGTTAAATTGTAATACAAGGGCCAGCATGATGTCTAATATTGAATAACGAAAAGAACGAGGAGGGCGTCGTTTGACTTTGATATTTTCCCTTGCGTTAGATCTTAGATGCTTCAAATTTTTTCAGTTTTTTCGTATGACTTTTATTTGAATGAAAAGTATAAATTGATGATGAGGGCATTGAGATAAATTTTTATACGAGATTAATTTCTATGTCCTAATTGATTATCGTTCAATCATATATTTTTATATCATTAAAAATGATCAAGTGTTATTTATTGCTTAAAAATCAATTAAATAAAATAATTTAATTATATGACAAGTACTATAAAGAAGTTAAACTCATTTTATACCCAAGAATTGATTCTAAAATTTTTTAATCTTGTCTGGTTAATAAATATTAAAATCAATCTAGCTTGCATGAATTGATGTCGAAAAAAGTAAATTTTTTATTTTATGTCAGAATCAATTTTAAAGTAATTATCAAACACACATGCATAACCAAACACACACTGAATAGTTACTTACTGCAATAATTGAAATTAAATTCGAAAAAAAAAATCAAAGACCAAGAAGAAGAAAGAGGAGGATTGAACAAGCAAAGCGGACGGTTGCCCACGTGGACTTTTCAGTTAACCTATATTTCCATCACGTTGTAGTTTCAAACTTTCCGGACCCGTCAATCAAAGTTTTGAACTTAAAAAAGATGCATGACATCGTGGACCCATTTCACCTAGAAGGTTTGAAGCTTTTTCTTTAAAACCCAACTTACTCTTAATTAATTGTGGCGTTTTATTTTTCTGGTCACAGTACAACCATATACTTTTATGTACGTACAGTATGAGCATGTACTTCCTAATTTTCATATTTAAATATATTGTATAAACTGCGTGCGTAATTCACCTCATTTTAAAAATAGATATTAAAAGTCAATGACGTATATAAATGACAATTGTCATATTATATATTCTTAAGAGAATTGATTTGCTAGATATACGTCGTAGCTAGAATTGTGCACTCCTAATCCGTACCAATAGGTAGAATCATTCATGTCATCGATGGAAGCTTCCATCGTATGTATAACGGAAGTGTCCAAGAATTTCAACGTAGTTTTCTTTCCGGTTTCGGCTACAAGCATCATGTCTTACGTAAATTAGGAATCCGAATGCTTGGATAGCAATACATTTTTATTTTGGTACTGCCAAATGGTCAAAACTTGCAATGGGCGATTTGAAAATCTCTCCCTTAAAAGGACGCATTATTGTTTTTTCCTCTTCTTGAACATTATAGAGTTGGTATAGAGTTATAAACATACGACGCAAGCATTTAAGACTGCGCCAAGTGTTTTGGTTTACTGCGCCGAGGTACAAAGGTGCGGGGATGGTCAAAACCGAAAAAAAAAAGGGTAAAAAGAAAACGAGTGCATCCCAAATGAATTTCCCCTTACCGTAAGATTGTGGGTTCAGTTAATTTTGAAAAAAAATAAAATATATTAACATAGAGGGGCTTTGCTCTTTGATGCTTCTAACCAAAGTTAGCTAGTCATATTAAAGCTTTTAGGCTTACCATAACGATTATAATGACCACTGCCATATTTCCAGAATATATATATATATATATAGTGTAGAAGTGGAGAATATATTAGGAATCGTCACAAAACACAAGCTATTATCCTCATAAAATTTAATTAAGTTTACATCACACCACACCCACCAGTTATATACAATCCTGAATATCGAACTACCAAATGCCTTAAAGTGGCAGATAACAAGCAAATCAGGATAAAAGAAATGACGGGGAAGACGTGGAACTAACATTGTGAGGGCCTATCATAAATTGGAGGAAGGGAAGGACAGTGTTCATTCATATTTGCATATGGATCCAAGGTGTTATAGCCAGGCAATTCCATCTTATATTCACCAAGAATCTGGCAGAATGGAAGCTGGTCATTCTCATTGTTGCACCATTTTGGAAGGCGTGTTTGGTTATCCTCAAAAATCCTAAGCATGTATGCATCCCGAATCTGCACAAAAACAACATACAGACATAAGAAAAAAAAACTGTTATGATCACCGGTTTGTCCAATCACTGAGGCAGCAATGGCTTACAGTGAATTCAGTTACTTGAATGGAGCTAGAAATGGGTCCGAAAATCCCAGCCTCTTTATACATTGAAAGAATAAAGGCAACACATGTTGTTGATTTCCCATCACTGTATACCCATTCATCTTGTTCTGGAATTGTAAGTAATTGATCAAAAGCTATCCCACGCTTCTCAGTCTCCACTAGAATGTCATGCAAATCCAAACCCTGAAAGCACAGACAAATGAGATCCCATTAGCTGAAAATTAATCAGCCAATGCATAGTTAACCAAAATATGCGATGGGAGTTTCTACAATCCCTTCAAATAAACAACAGAGGCAATAGTTTCAAGGGAGTTAGCAATGAGGAACCACTTAAAAGATTTCATGCTCAGAAAGAGCAATACAGAACCATCATTCATGAAATTGGCATAAGCCAGCAAATGGTACATATCAGCAATGTATAACTCATGAAATTCCTAATCTAAGCCTAACAAACATGAGGAAGTTTCAAAATTGACGAAACCACTTCCATAATGAAACAAAGTCAAGCTTGTCCTGAAGGAGAGTCCTCATAGATCAAGTTTGCATGCAGTATAAAAAGGGAAATCCTGAAATGAATAAAACTAATCGGCATGCAGAGTTTTTGTCTTGAATCTATTGTAACTCATCTCATCATGAATATCAAAATTATTGAACGGCATCAAAATTAAAATATGTATACTCAGACACACAGGCTCACACATACAACCTATATCCATATATTCATGTATGAAAATTATGGAACATCCAATTTGATTTCCAAAATATATTGAGAGCAAATGGATACTCTTTACCACACCACATGGTTCAAACAACAAGAAGATATACCTCAGTCCCTAACCGCTTATTAAGTGCTTCATTCCACATATTTGCAGCATAAGCTGGCTGCATTCTAGTCCACATAGACATGACAGAAATTACCTGCACAGAACATGTCACTCAGAAATAGATTTCCATTTCTTTAAAAAATAATACATAACCTCCAGGTAATAGAGCATGTTCTTCACACAAATACTGGCTTGTTTTCATTTTGTTAAGCTTAAACCTGTAAGGAAAAGAGTAAATACCAAGTGAGCATCAAGAGGTGGAGGATAGTTGTCAGCTACTGTGTCAATCCAACTAAATATCATATTATGATATCCATATGGCTTGCCAGACATGCTCCGAGCATACTCCCATGCTGCGGTGGAGTTGAATTTGGCATGCAACTCTGGATGCAGAGGAAGCAAGGCTATCTGTGGGTTAGAACTATCTTTAAGAGCTGATTCCCACCATTCATGCCAGGGAATAACCACTATTATTTCTTCACCCTGCAGCACAAAGACAGACCATCCAGATAAGACGATCATCATTCATCCTAATATGATCAATAAAAAGAAAATGAAGGTAGGACACTACCCTCAGCAACTACAAATCAATTACAGAACTCTCTCTACAGGCACTAAATGGTGATGATAGGATTATTTTTAGAAAACCAAATTTGATAAGAACTGTACCACATGCATAAATATGTGTGTGTGAGTGCGTGAGTTCTATACACATCTAACATCTCCCACACATTTTACCTTTTCATTCTCATGACCTGATTCACCAACCCATAAATTGCCCATTTCATCCTTCAAGCAAACTGCTGTATGACCAGCAAATGCACCAGTGACCCACTTTTCTAGTGTCTCAAAACCTCCCCACCTACCCCGTATCTTTGACACAGCTAAGAAATCTCCAGAATGAACATCTGCAGGATCAATAGTTGCATACCAAGGCTCACTGCGTCTCGAACGTAGCACCCATGTGTTTCTTTAGGAAATCCAAGTTGGCATTCTGACCCCATGCAGTGTTAGAGAATAGAGGCAAAACATCAATCAGAGAAAGCAGCGTTCCCAGCATCCCCGATGGCATGAGAAACACAGAAACCCCATGCTGCTTTACCTGTTCAATTCAGTGAGAATATTATTTCCTGTAGCCAGGATTCAACAATAAAGAGATTCAAACAGAATAAAGAACCAGGATAATACGTATTCCAACTCTGCAGGCTCTTCCCATGAATCAAATTTCAAGGTATGTTCTCGAGCAGAGAAGTAGTAGTCCCATGTTATCCTGTATGGTGTCGCAAAAACATACAGATCCATGCAGGTCCAGCTGTGTGCAGCCGCTGTCTGTTATATGCCAAAAACCATCTTTTCAGTAAAAGGAAAAATGAAAAAATGATCCCATATTACAAAGGGGGAAGAGGGAGGGAACAACAGAATATAGATGCTTAAATTTCCAACTAACCTATCCAATCAACAATTTCCATCTATCCAATACCTGAGAAATATCATCCTATCAAGTATCAGCTAGAGAGACGAAAATGTATATTTGCACTGAATTTACACCAAAGATATGCAGGTGATAGCAATTAAAATACACAATGTCTGATAATGATTCATAGATTCATCACAAAGTAATAGCGGTTCACTTACATCTCAACCACTACCTTAGTGGATCATACTGTCAGTGAAAGAGCAAGGAACTAGGAACAAAACAAAAACACCTACTGTTAATATTTGATCCAAAAATGGCATATTTTCTATTTATAGATGCGCAACAAACACGTCATGCGGAACGATGAAACAACCGTCTCAATTGAGTCAATTCACAATCAAAACACAGTCCAAACAGTATAAACCGAGACACCCCGCTTCAGAAATTCAACAATCACTTCCAATTATAACAGATGATGATCAAAGCAACAAAGGGAAAAAGAAAAAAGGTTGAAACCTTGAGATGGAGAATGCCACCCCAAACCCGAATCATCCCTATCACGGGCAGTGAGCTCAAGCTTGGCTTCGTTATCGTAAAAGCAAGCACCTTTCCACTGAATGGTCCCGTTGTTGGGACTCACCGACCCAACGAACGATGGGAGCAAATCGACGGGGCTGTGGAAGTTGTTGAGAACGGGCCACGAAATCCCGTGAGGGAGAACTGGGAGCACATCGTTGACTCTGAATGGGACCTTGAGGGCGTCTCCGAAGCTCGAAAACGCGAGAATCCACTGCAGGAGGAGGAGGCACAGTGAAGGGGAAGACATGACATGAATGAATTTTGGATGGTTTTTTTGGACAGTAGGATTTTTAGGGGGTTTGATCCATTTTGGGGAATTAGGGATTTGGAGAGTGAAGGGGAAAGTGGTAGTCGATGGAGACGATGTCGTCGGAGAGTGGTGGTGGTGGTGGGTGGTAGTTTGGGGAATTATTATTGTGATGCGGTGCAGGTGGGACTCATCGAGAGACACGTGGCGTGCAGGGGAAAGGGCGATGGTGAAGTTTGCCCTTTTAAGTGCCAAAAAAAAGGTTTGCAAAGGATAACGAAAACGGGATTCACATGTTCAATAATAAAAAATGTTGATATAATCTTGAGTTTATGATATTTATAATATTTATATATTTTTTATTTTAAATTATATTTTGAATAATTGATATTACTACATATAGAGTTTATTGTAAATTTGAGAGTACACTGTCATTACTCATGTTTAACTAAAGCCATAGAGTAATGCCCTTTGCTCATAGTTTTCCACTTTTTCTACTAAACTTTTCATCCAGGACATCCGTTAAAAAGGATATAATTAAATTAAAAGTTTATCCAACTATGCTCTTAAAACTGATCAAGGAATCAAAAAATGAAAAAGTTTGTATTGGAAGGATGAGAATTCAAATTTTTATTGAATAGATCTATTAAAAACTTTTGAAGCTTTCTTTTTGGGATCCTTAACCTTTTAGGGCATTGTTAGTAACAATCTTAAATTAATAAATAAAAATACAATTAAATTAGACTGGTCCAATGAAAAAATCAAATCATATACAAACAAAGAAAAATAAAAAAGAAAAATCGAACTATCAAATCAAACTAGTGGCAACAAGTAAAAGTGTTGCATTTTTCCCTAACAAATATCATCCACATAGGGCAATTTTTTTCAAACATTTGAGATCTTAAGGCATAACTCTTTCAGCATTAGTTTTCACACCCAAAACTTGAAACAAGACCATTAATTAAGGGAAAAGAGTATATGTTGCCCCAGCTAATCAGCATTGCTCATATTTATAGATGAAATGACATTTTTTGTGTTTGGTAGAATGCAATTAGACTAGTTTAAGGCAACTTCTTAAGTTGGGAAAAAGGAGTTTGTCACCACATAGTCACTAAATCTCATTCATTAAAAAGGAAATATGATAGTCACATTTCACTATTTTTCTTCTTTCTTTTGCAAATTGGTTTTCTCCCTTTGTTACCTCTCTTTCAATCCTCATCCTTCAAATTCCATCTTTTTTCTCTCAAAACAAGAGAGAAGACACTAGCCCCAAATTAGAGTCTTTGTTCCTTCTAAAAACCACCACCATTCAGGAATCACCCATCTTCGAAGCACCATCTTCACCGTTAATTGCAACCAAAAACTACGCTTTGCCTCTATACCATTGAAACCACATCATCACCTTGATTCAAGCTAAATCACGCCATCACTCAACTGTGAAGCCTCTGGCATAGGTGATATATGGTAAAGTGTTGCGACATGGATATGGCTAGTGGTGACTTCAATGTGGTGGTGGGCCATGAATCGCTATAGGAGATAGGCGACCTGGTGGTGGTGGTGATTGATGTGGATTTGAGATGAGAATGTATTTCCATTGTTGGCATCACTTAAGGAAAGGAGAAAGAAGGAATAACTAATAAAGCTAATGATAAAATGATAATTTTGCCATTAGTCACCATACAGTGACAAACTTATTGCGTTCCAAGAGGAGTTATAGGGCTCTATACTAGGCTCCAAATCGCTTAGGACCATGGGATTGGGAAAAAATATTGTGGAAAATGACACTAGTTTGGTAGTGATGATGGCACTAATTAAGAACTATAACTCTGCCTGGAGCCAGCTGAGAAGTTGGATTAAAGGCTTAGCCAATAGAGATTGGGAAGTCAAGTTCAACCATGTCTTAGAAGCAAACTCAATGCTGATTGGCTTGCTAACCACAACCGCCCTGGAGATTATGGTACAAGGACTTATCTTAATACCCCTTAACAATAAGATATTCTTGAAGAGCAAACTTTACACTCTTCAAATGAGTGAATTCACATTAGCAACAGAATCACATCAACAATCTAAACACTCTATTTTCTCAACAAATGAACGTACATAGATTCTACTTCAAAGTCTACTAGATTCATATGATCAGCGTTGTCAACCTAACAAATAATGTCTTAATTGAGTATCTATTCTTTGATGACATGACATATGCAATTCTTGAAGAAGAATCTAGGCACACAAAAACAAGGAAGATGGTTCTGAGAGCTTGTGACAAGAAAAGGCATTATCAATGACAGGAGGAAGATCATTAGAACATGACTCTAGTAGGAGACAAAATCATGATAGATCAAAGTACAGACGAAGAAAGAATATCAAGTGTTATATTTGTGGCATGAAAGCACATGTAAGGAAGGATTATTTGTATAATAACAAGAAGAATACAAATAAGTCTCATGAAGTATCAACTTCTCAAGTATGTGTTGCAAGTATCTTTGATAGTGGAGAAATCCTATATAGCAAAGCAACAGTTCATTCTATAGGTGAAAAACAACTAACGATGTTTGGATAATGGAATCAGAAGCAACATGATACATGACTCCACGTCAAGATTGGTTCTACACTCATGAACCTATCTTAGATGGATATGTCTTCATGGGAAATGATCATGTCTTTGAAATTCCTGGAGTTGGTATTATCTGCATAAAATGTTTGATGGTACAATTCACCCTTCATGGGGTATGACATGTGAAGGGTTGAAAATTGGACAACCTAGGTGCAAAACTCATATTCAAGATGGAGTTTTGAAGGTTGTTATCAATACCCTTATGGTGATGAAAGCAAAAAAAATTAGTGTAAATCAATATGTGCTTATGGGAGAGACACTACAAAAAGTAGATGCATTGGTTAGGTCAACTAACTAAGAAGATTTGATGATAATTTGGTATGATAGATTGGGTCACATGTCAGAATGTGGTTTGAAGATTCTTGCACAACGTTATCTCCTTCCAAGGCTCTTTGTGAGTATTGTATTATAGGTAAACAAGAGCTTGAAATTTGATAGATCTACTTTTAGGAGCAAAAGTATATTAAATTTGATTTATTCTGGAATCACTAGAATTATCCTTAGGAGGAGCAAAATATTTTTCATTATTCATTGATGATTCCAGCAGATTATGGGTGTTCCCAATGAAGAAGAAATCTAATGATTTTCCATGTTCAAGGAGTACAAGGCACAATTGGAACTTGAATCAAGAAAAAAATCTAGTGTTCAAGGGCAAACTGACGAGGAGAATATGTATATGGAAAATTTCTAGCATTTTGCAAGTAAAAGGGTACATATTCAAAGGCAATTTGCAGTCACTCATACGTCTCAACAAAATGGAATAATAGAGAGGATAAATATAAATCTCCTAGAAGTGACAAGGGCTATGTTAGCAACTATAGAACTAGCCAAATCTTTTAGGGAGAAGTAGTCAAAATTGTCTATTATGTGATAAATCGGTCGCCATTAACTATAAATGGTTTAAAGACACCAATGGATCGAGATGTAAATGGTAAGCCAACAGACTATTCTCCTTTACATGTGCTTGGATATCTTGCATGTGTGATGTATAATTCCCAAAAAAGAACAAACTGATCCAAGATCTAGGAAATGCATATTCTTGGATTATGCGACGTGTTAAATGGTATTGCATGTGTAACCCCACCTTGAAAGGTTGTTGTTTGTAAAGATATGATATTTGTAGAGCATGAACTACAAGGAAAAGAAAATAATAACACTTCTAAAGACTACAAAATTCAGATAGAGAAAAAAGTTAGAGGAGATGATTATGTAGAAGTAGAACCAGAAGATGAGCATGATGAACGAGAAACACATGAGATAGGAAGTGTTTAGCGATCAATGCACTAAACAAGCAGACCATCATAGTATACTGACTATTTGATGACAAACCACCATGCATACTTTCAATTAATAGAACATAGAGAGCCAACAAGTTTTCATGAGACAATGAGCAATAAATATGCTTCTTTATGGATGATAGCAGTGCATGATGGAATCATTACATAGCAATTAGACATGGGAGTTTGTTCAACTACCAAAGGGTCATAAAGCTAGTAGCAATATGTGGGGTTATAAGATCAAATGAGATAGTAATGACCAGGTGGAACGATATCAAGCTAGATAGGTTGTCAAAGGTTATCCTTAAAAGGAAGATATATATTTTGAAAATATTCTTCAAGTTGTGAGACTAACCAATATTAGAGTAGTTTTTCCAATGTGTGATGCATTTGGTTTGTATCTTGAGCAAAAGATGTGAAAACAACATTTCTTAATGGAAAACTTGAAGAAGATGGAAATATACATGCTACAACTAGACGGACTTGAAGAGCAAGAGAAGGAGAACCTGGTTTAAAGATTAACCAAGTCTTTGTACCGCTTGAAACAGGCGTCCAGATATTAATATAAAATACTTTACACTTTTATTAGTAGTCTTGACTACATCAAATTGAAAATCAATGTGTTTATCAAAAGAGGTTTAGTAATGATGAGTTCATCATTTTGTTGTTGTACATGGATGATATGTTGGTGTTAGTCCCTAACACAAATCAAGTTCAAACATTAAATGAGTAGTTAGTTAAGGAATTGGATATGAAGGATGTAGGACTAGCAAATAGGATTTTCAGGATGCATATACATTGACATAGAAAAGATAAGAAGAATTAGCTTTCTCATATGAATTATTTGAAGAAAATATTACAATGCTGACATGCATGATTATAAGTCAATTTTTGCCCTACTTTCTATTAATGATAAGTTATCTTAAAGAATGTGGCCTAGCAAAGAAGCAAGAAGGATGAAAATGTCTAGAGTGTCCTATGCACTAGCAATAGAAAATCTAATGTATGCAATGATCCTACAAGACCAGACATTGAAATGGTAAAGCACTTTATGGGAGATCCTGGTAATGGACATTGGAATGTGGTGAAGAGGATCTTTAGATACATTAGGGGAACCTCAAGTGTTGCATTATGTTTTGGAGGGTCAGGGTTTATTGTTAGAGGTTATATTGATTTAAACTTTGTCAGTGACCTTGATAAGAGGAAGTCCACTACAAGTAATGTATTTACACTTGCAAGAGGATATGTGTGTTAGTTATAGAAATTGTAGTTAAATATAGCTTTGTCTACTATAGAAGCTAAGTGCATGGTGGCTATTTAGGCATGCAAGGAAGTAATATAGATTCGAAGGTTACTGAGGAAATCAGGCACAAACAAGAGAATATTCTTGTGTTTTGTGATAGCCAAAGCGCTTTACAAATTTGGAGGAATTCAACCTTTCATCCAAGGATAGAGCATATTGGAGCATAATATAACTTTGTCAGAGAAGTAATTGGAGAAAAGATTGTGAATATGCAAAAGATACATAACAAAGATAATATAACAGATGTTATGAGAGGCAATCAATGTCAGCAAGTTCATATGGTGTAGATCCTTGTATGGCCTATCGAAAGCATAAGCAATATGGAGCTAGCAAGTAGAAGAAGGTTTTGAAAGCTTATCAAAATTAACTTTAAGTGAGAGATTGCAAAATTGGTAAAGCTACTTTGGCGGAAGCTAAATAAAATTGGATGGAGAGACTCTCCTATATCATCTATAGTCATTTGCTTTTATTGGTAGAGAGAAAATGGATTACATCCCTTGTTTATAGATGATTATAGACAAATGAGCTCAACTATAAATTAAATAGTTTTCATTCATAATTCTTCAAGTCATCCAGAGCAATCATATTTAAGGGTTGCTTTGAAAGGTATTCTCCTATATAAATAGAAAGAAGTGTATTCTCTTTTCATTAAGAGAAAATGCTATTGTTCTTTTCTTGTAATAAAGAGAAGTTGTAATAATTAATTCTCAAAGTGAAATGATGCAATTAAAATGTTGAATTGAAAAATACAAATTTCCACAAAATATGAAAAGAACCATATAACTTTCTTTGAGAATTAATTACAACTTCTCTCTATCAAGGAAAGAACAATAACACTTACTCTTGATAGGAAAAAAAGAAAGGAGAATATTCTTCTCTCTATTTATATAAGAGTAAACATCTCAAAGAAACTCTCAAATATGATTTCTCTAGATGACTTAATGAATTTCGAATAAATTAGTTTATATTCTAGCTCATTTGTATGCAATAATCCGTAAATAAGGATGTAAGTCATTTTTTTCTCTCAATAAAAACAAATGGCTACTAAACTATATTTCTTTCCATATGATTTTATTTAGTTTCCACCAAAATAGTTTTACCTAGAGAGTTTACGATCTCTCACTTAAAGCTAATTTTGGTAAGCATTAAAAAACCTTCCTCTACTTGCTAGTTCCATAGTGCTTATGCTTCGATAGGTCATATGAGGATTTATACCATATTAATTTATTGGCATTGATTGCCTTTTTTCATAGCATCTGCTAGATTATCTTTAGTGTGTATTTTTTCATATATCCACACTTCCTTCTTTAACTCTTCTCTAACAAAGTGAATTGTACTCCTATATGTTTTGTCCTTGAATGAAAGGCTAGATTCCTCACAATGTTTAGAGCGATTTGGTTGTCACAATACACAAGAAGTTTTTCTTGTTTCTACCGACTTCCTCTAGTAACCTTTCGAATCCAGATTGTTTTCTTGGATGCCTAAGTAGCTATATGTACTTCAGCTTTTGGAGTAGATAAAGCTAGAACTATCTTAGTTTTGATAACCAACTCACAACTTTTCCTACAAATATAAACACATCGTTTGTTGTGGACTTCCTCTCATCAAGGTCACTACCAAGTCCAAGTCAACATGGCCTCTAACAATAAACTCTAACTCTCCAAAACATAATACAACACTTGAGATTCCTTTGATGTATCTATGTATCCTCTTCACTATATTCCAATATTCTTTACCACGATCTCCCATAAAGCGACTTACCACTTCAACTCCTCGAGTAATGTATACTTTTGTTCAAATCATTACCTCATGAGACTTCCCTGCTAATGCATACAACACTATAGACATTTTCATCCTCTCTGCTTGATTGTTAGGACACAACTTGAGGATAACTCATAATTGATAGAAAGTGAGGTAGAAATTGGCTTATAGTCTTGCATATTGAAGCATCGCTAGATTTTCTTCAAATAATTCTTATGAGAAAGCTAAATCTTTCTATCTTCTCGTCTCGATATACCTCTATCTTGAGAATCTTGTTTGTTGGTCCCAAGTCCTTCATATCGAATTCCTTACTCAACTTTCCCTTCAATATTTGGACTTGAACTTTGTTGGGGCTTGTCACCAATATGCCATCCACATACAACAGCAACAACAATAATATGATGAACTCATGGTCACAAAACTTCTTGTGATAAACACAAGGACCTGAACTCAACATGTTGTATTCAAGGCTAATAATAAAGGAGTCAAACCCATTGTACTAGTACTCGGGCGATTGTTTCAAACTATACAAAAACTTAGTTAATCTGCAAACCAAGTTCTCTTCCCTTACTCTTCAAATCCTTTTGGATAAAGCATGTATATCTTTTCTTCAAGTTCTCCACGAAGAAAAGTTACTTTCACATCTTAATTGCTTAAGATACAAATCAAATGGAGCAAGCACGCTTCTCACTATTCATCACAAACATTGTTCAGAATTAAGATAAAGAGAAGCCTCAAAATGGGAATCACGAATTTAAAAACACGTGAAAAAGAAAACAATATATGTGTGTGTATGTGTGTTTGTGTGTGTGTGTGTATCCTTTATGGTTCTTAAATTGATCTCAAAATTTTAGCCTTCCACAGCTATGGAATATACAAGATAAAAAGAGAAGAAGTGAATAGATAAAAGTGTTTGAAAAATAAAAATCTAACCTAGTTGACTAACTAATTTTCTATTTCTGTCTTCTATATTTACCTTGAATTAAAACCCAAAAAACATAAAATTCATATATTTCCTTCACAATAAACATGATTGTCTACCTCTTAGCTTTAATAAGTATGATTTTCATTAATATAGGAGACTAATTTGATGTTTGACGTAAACAAAATTAATTGTCCACTAAAAATAAATTTTCATGATGAGGCTTTAACCATGCCAAAACTTGAAATAAGTGATATAATATAGGCATATATAAGAAATGTGTTAGCATATGAGGAATTTCACTACCCTAAATTCAACAACTATCATAGATTATCTCTATATATTGCTTGTCCAAATAAACAATGATGTAGATATCCTCATTAATGAGAGTATTATTGTATATCTGGTTAGTGACGCTTGTGAAGTAATAGCAACAGTTGAAAGTCTTGGCTCAAGTAACATCATTAACAATAACTCCTTAGAGTATTCTCTATATATTTTAAGATTTGAGTGCTTTTCTATGAAAACCTAGATAATGAATACAAAGTTTTGTTTAAACATGAGTATAGTGCTAATCCTTGTAAAGGAGTAGTGACCTTTTTTGTGGTTGAGTTTTTATTTACACATGACTCACGTATAGAACACACAACCCTATAATTAGTTGCTACCTTTTTTCACAAGGAGTACAATAGTCACAATTAAGCATTGCTTTGCTTTCGTTATCCGGTTTTCATAAGCATCATTTGAATCGTTACACATGGACACTGAAAGGAGAATCTTTTCGAGATAATACTTGAAATAACATCTTTAACCATTGTTGTTATGTCATTAGCATCACCAACCAAATAAAAAATAATACCTTCCAAAACAAGGATACTCCTGTCATTGTCTAGACTAGAATATATAGAGATATTATGTGATGTTTGCTAAATTGGGGATAGTGAAATTGCTAATACTAACACATTTCTAATATATACGCATATGTCATGTTGTTGATTTCAAGTTTTGGCATGGTTAATTCCACACTTAATTTCAAAATCCCCCAAGGTCAAACCAATTTCCCAACACTGGCTTACACTATAAAGATGTTCCATTAAATTTTTTTTTTCTTTTGAACCACGATGAACTTACAATTGTAATTGAAAATATCTCAGAACATATATGTGAAATGATATTATATCCTAAAAATACATCAAGTTTTTATATAGATTGTTTCAAATTTTTGGTTGGTTAAGACTGACTTTGCATGCTTTACTTAATGTTAAAACTCACTCTCGATCTTTTGTAGTAATTTTGTTTGGTAAAAATTTTCGTGCAACAAGATTTTCGTGTTCTTCCACAATATGTAAATTCTTTCTATTTTTCTATGGACAATTTAACATATTATTTTGATATAAGAAATGACATTTTATTGCAAAACAAATACATAAGGAAAATTGCAGTGATGTACTCAGCATATTCATACCTGAAAGAATAAGAAACGTTCTCAATTTTGACCATGCATCTGTGACAAGTCTTTGTTGCATTTCTTGTCTAGTTCCTTGTAAGGTAATAACAAGTTTAGCCAATTTTGCATTTGGTTAACCCTCTACTTGAAGGTTTGAAAGCACTTTCATGTCAATTTCAAAGCTAAAAAAAAAAAAAGAAAATATAATATTCAATATTTCACCATTTTTAGAGAAGAAATGAGAAAACACTACATACAACCTTACATGTAAAGCAAAACAATAAATCCACAAACAAATTTCTTTGTCACATGGTATAATTGCATACAAAAGGTGATAGGTATGCCTAAACACCAATGAAGAAATGTTCTAGTAGGCAAATTTTGTAGAGGAGACTTTTACCTAAAGTAATTTTCCATGTAATACAACTATAATATGGAGATCAAATGTTGTAAGACATAGTCATCAGCTAAAGAACAGATGTGGTCCCAACTTCCTAATATTTGGATGTCATTGGCATACATAGATTGAGATTATAAGATATTTATTTCTTGCCACTCCTTATTTATTGCATTTATTTGTAATATTTCTAAATACTCTTATAAAAAACTTGTTTTATATTTAGCTATTTTTTCATTTTCAGAATTAATTAAATTAAATTTTGTGTGGCGGAATCTCAATTGTCTATTTTCACTTCTTATTTATTATTTATTATTTTTTGATTTGTAATATTTTTAAATGTCTTTAATTAAAAAGCTTATTTTATATTTTAAATTCATTGTTGCTATAATATTTTCAATTTATATTTAATAATTGTATTAATTAATATTAAACATAAAATTGTCTATAATAAAACTTTGTGCATAACACAAAAAAAAATATAAATATAATGATAATGATTGACTTGAATTAAAAATTATAGTGAAATAAAATTTAAATAAATTTTCAAATTTGATCAAATAGAAAATCCAACACTTCTTGTCCACCTCATATTAGTAGGAAATGCTACAACCACATCTTCTAATATTGTAATTATATTCCATAAAAAAAAACACGGTATTATATTCCATATAATCTTTGGTAAAGCTAGCTTAATTATTTTGCTCTTTCTTCTAGCCACAACAATTGACTGAAAATATGTCAGCTAATCTAAAATGGTATCAAGGTGACACCACTAGGCTACATTCCTTTTAATCTAGATATAGTGAACTTTTAATCTAGATATTGTTCTGAATCATCTACTTAATCTAGACTAACTTTAACGAGTGTTACCAAATGTATCTCCTCTTATTTTGTTGCTATAACTCCATCTTGTTAAAATTTTCTTGTAATAAGCAACGTGGACAAAAGCTTAAAACTCCGTCAGGTTTCCTATATATATGCATGATATGAAGCCATTGGCATGAAGAATAATAATCTTGTGATGAAAATGTAAAAGCCAGGAGCACGCAAGAGATAAAGGTTGATTCAGAAATTAGAAATGCTTTTTAAACATTCAAAAGTAAAACATCACCTTTGGATGTAGTGGTAGTCTCCACTCATCTCATTTTTCTATCATATCTAAGGATGATAAAGTAGATGACTCAATTTTAAATGTTCAAATAGCACTATTAGTCTTAAATAGAGAGAGAGAGAGAGAGAGAGAGAGAGAGGTGTGGATGACTAAAGCAAAAATAAATGCTATGAAGAGAATTAATCCAAAAAAGATTGATGTGACATGTATATGGAAATCCATTTGTTGTTGTATAAGCCAAGCCTTACAAAAGCATGAAAAGATTTCATACCATTTCAAAATGCATGTCACAAAAGTTCGGTAAATAATTCCTACAAAGATGTATTTTTTACTTTTCCTTTCATATTGCAAGTGATTTGGTGACTCTTTCCTCATCAACAACAATAATCATTTGGTGTTTCTTTCCCTATGAAGAGTGTCATTCTATTTTTCTACCTTGATCTTTATTATGTTTTCATATTTTTCATCCTTAAACAACTGAAAACAATGCAAATAATGCTTTTATATTATATATCAAGATGCCTCGAGGACTTCTAGTTGTCATCCACAATCATCTAATAATTCTATATAGAACATTAATCCACTAAATAGTGTACGTGGAGCTCAATTTCACATAAAGCAACAATAACAACAACAACAACAACAATAACAACAACAATAATAATAATAGCAAATAACTTGACAATGAAAATGCACTTGCAATACATCATATTTATAAGTACCCAAAAGGAGAGACTAACAACTCATGGCAAAATTGGAACAAAAAAAAAATCACATAATAACAAAAACAATCCCACCCCACAAAGATAATAATAATAAAAAATTGGGATAGGTCAAGAAGAAGTTGAATCAAATACAAACAAGAGATAGCATAGTAGAGAGATCATGTTACCTATAACGAGCAAAGAAAAGAGGCATTCATATGACAGCATTGATAAAGAAAGTGGGATAAAAAGCCAATAGCAAGATCAAGTATAAATGAATAGGAAATCAAATGCAATGGATTTTCTTATACAATAGGTGTTATCCTTTCTAATATGAAGGGATCGCAGATTGTGAACGAAATTTAGCTTTGATTAAGTCTTTGCGGCAAAAGTAAATAATAACGTGAACTAACTAGCTATGTTGAATGAAAAAGTAAACGCAATGAAATAGAAAAGTTGGTTTTAGAAACAAATTTCAAGGATAGCATGACACATTTGCGGAGACATTCATGTGAAATTTTTTCGTGTAATTTCTTAAATCTTATATAAACTTTATCAAAGATCAAATGCAAGATACAGACTGTAATTTATAACATGCCTCGTCAAGAAACTCATGGATATTTTTAGCCTAAAGTTTTTTTTTAAGCATTTTTAACCTAAATATAATATAGAATAATTTAAACCACATCTTTAAGTTTTAAGTTATAATTTGCATGAAAAATAGAGCTTTGCTCATCAAAATAAAGCATTAACAATTAACTATTGATCAATTTATTATTATTACTATTATATATATATATATATATATATATATATATATAAGAAACAACTCAAGTGAAAATGATTGTTTATTGTTTGTGAGAGGAGTAAATTTACATCATTTGATTTTACGTGAATGATGTGACATTTTTAAATGATAATGTGATCATTAATTACCATTAACTAACTTTCAATAATGACCATTTAGTATAATTATACAGTCTAGATTTACATATCTTGCTCTAATAACAAATCATATTACACTTGTGTTGAATCTCCAATTAAATCGGATGAACCAATAAATTTTTAAATTAGTGTTATGTCTAGTTTGATGACTAGCCAAATTTTTAGAATCTTGGTCATAGTGCCACCTAAAAGCAGGGGAAAGTGACCCATTGTGACCTTTTCATATGAAAATTTCACTTGACTTTATCCTGTAAAAATATTTGCCGTTCATTAAGAAGATGGAGTTGAATTCAAACATGTAAAAGGTTCTTTGTGATGCTATTTGAATTCAAACCTTTCTTAAATATTACTTTGTGATGTTATTTCACATACTCGTTGAAAGAGGTTTTAAAGTTGTTGTTAAAAAGGTTCTTGTCAGGTTAGTGAAAATTGAGAAGTTAGTGTGTCCTCAAGAAATGAATGCAAATGTATGTTTTGACAACACATGAATTGGTTAATTAGTTCGATAGGCTAATTAGAGTGGTTAATATTTGTGATAGAAGTCCAAGACTTGGTGCTCGTTAATTGAGGATTTGTAATATGATGAAGAAATCTTAGAATTTGATTTTGCTTATGCGTGCCAATTAAAGGTTATTAAACGTGGTTCTCATGTGTTCGTCTAATTGAAGAAACTCGTGGACTTACATGATTTCAACATAGAAATGGGTTCCTTCTAATGAAGACATAATATCAATATAGAAGTGGATTCATTCAATAGAAGACATAATAGCAATGTGAAGTGTCGAACGGAGTGTAAAATGCTAACCCACGATGCATGTCTCCAAGAATGTAGAAGCAATAGTCATGCATGTCTATGAAGAAGAAGGTGGGTGGGTGGGTGGGTGCATGAGCAAGTAAAGAGGATAGGAACCAATGACAACATGGCACTTGGCAGAGCAATTATTGAGTTAGTTTTAGGATTTGTATATAAACAAAGCCTTGGCTTAGGAACTTAGATTGTGATAATTCTTACTCACATACTTCCTTTTACTCTAAAGTTCGAGCACATAAAATGTCATGACCCAATTTAGTTTTAGGATAAGGCAGGCACAAAGCACTTCTTACAACTTAACAGTTAAAATGTCTTGGTAGGCCGGCAATAGCCCCAAGCGGAGAGTTCCCATTAGTAGAACCAAACAAAGACAATATGAATGGCTTCTTAAAAAACAAAATCATAGTACCACTAGTAAAGTTATACAAAAAAAGGAAAACAAATGCTGGATACATATAATCCACATTAGACAATATACAAATTGCTAATATCATCAAATAAGGCCATAAATCATATATAAATTCAACAAATCATTTCACAAAAAGACTTTCAAAACATCAATATTATAGAAAATACAAGGGAATTCAAATAAAGATCTGGGTCCATTTGTTGTGTCCCTGCAGATATAGTCCCGTGGTCCTAAATCAAGATAGTCAAGGTGCACCCTAGGTACGTGTGTGGGTGTGCATTGGAGTGGGTTTTCCCAATGCCACTTATTTACATCTCATTTATTTTACTCCCCATTAAATTTAAAACATAAATGTAAATAATGAAATACCCCTTATTTGGATTTAGATAAAAGATCATAAAAATTAAAATCCCAACCAATCAAAATCCAACTTTTGGGTTTTAGTTTAAATTCAGGAATTTCTAAAATTTTATAAACTTATAGGTTAAAAATAAAAGGCTTAAAAGTTTTCTAAAATTCGTTAAAAATCATCATTTAACTTATTTTCATCTTGAGAACAATTATGGGAATTGAATTAAGAAAGTGATTATATCATATAGCCCTCCAAGGACGTGTAGAGTCCAGACTTATGAAATTTAGGAACAAATGACAAATAAGGATAACTGAATCCTTCCTGTTCAGAAAAAAAATTTCTAGCATTTTTATTTAATACTAGGGTATTATATAAAAAAAGAACAAACAATGTATCAAGAGTGAGATTATCTACCATAGAAGAGTTTGCTTTCTTTAATTTCTTTTTGTTCATTTCAATTCTATTTTGCTATTTTCATTTCATTGTATTTATTAATTTATTTATATTCTTGTACGTACATTATTTACTTTAAACAATTCAGTGGTAATAAAGCTCTTTGACGATTGTGTCTTTGTACACTTCACTTTAAAACTTGAATCCTCTTCAAGAGAAAGCGATTCCTTTTCCAAAACTTGAGATTTGAAATCAAAAGTGCTATCAACCAAGACTTGTTCACGAACTGATCATGAAACAAAATAGCATTCAAACAATTAGATTTTGGTACAAGCAATTGTTTGTTTGTGACACAAATGATTCATTTTTTACACCGTACGTAGCTCTTTTAAGAAATCCAACCATTGAGTAACCTTCCTGCTGGTCTCAATCAATGGGAAAAGAGCCTTGAACAATGCAGATGAGCTATTGTGCAGTGAAATGTGATTATATAGTTATATAATCAAATATAATTAAGAACTATTCATGGATAAGATGATGTGTTATCAACAAGTTGTCTGAAAAGAGTTGTACATATAACAAACTCTATAATAAATGCTGAATTCCAACAAGATGATCATGATAGCCGCTACAGTTCAAAAATATATTCCACCATTTAGGCTAATATAGTTAGGATCAGAAAGCATAGTGGCCCAAGCATTTCAGAGCACTGCTCTTTACATCCCAAAGAGAAAGCAATTTGAGTAGCAGGGAAGCAACAGCACGCTATCTTCAACAACAATAGGCTGCCTGATGAAAGGATTTAATTGAACCTAAAATGAAGCACAAACACAATATTAAAAGACAGGGTAAATGATACAAGAAGTACAAGAATAAAAGAGACTGAAAAGAACTGATTAGAAGCTTACAGGGTGTCTAAGAGAGCGTCCAATTACAGTCTTGATGCAACTTGCTGCAAGATGACAAGCTTTCTCACAATAATCAGTAAATACAGCAGGGACATGAATCTCTTTTATTAACTCCTGTAATTTTGATAAAGCAAAACAAAGAATCACTTTCGGTGACTTCAAGGGTTAACTCGTTAATTTTTTAATTTCAAGAATTAAAGTAAAATACGCATACAATTTCAATGGCCAATATTGTTACCCAATTCAGCAAGTGTTAAGGAATATTCCTAATTACTACTGGTCCAGATAGACAATGATGCAAATATCATCAACAATGAGAGCACTATTGTGTTTTGGTTAGTGGTGTTAATGAAGTAACAATAATAGTTAAATTAAAAAGACGTGGTTGAAGTATCGTAACTAGCAGACACCTAGAAGCACCCCACTATACATGCAATGAGCTTGCCGCTTTCTATGTAAACCCCGACAACAAAACGCGGAAGCACTGCTAAACTTCTTGTAAAAAAGTAATGACCATTATAAGCACTGCAAAATCCACTAAAGAGAAATGTCACATAATAATCTATATTATATATAAGAGAAATACCCACTTTTAACTAATTTTTAGTGTCTAAATTTTCTATTTTCTAAAATATCCTTGATACATATGGAGTTAAGGGAAGTTACAGGAACAATGAAAGAAGTTAAAAAAAGATTAAAAGAGATTACAGAAAAGGAAAAAATATGAATTAAGTACGCAAGCACCTGTTACTTCACTTGTTTTAAATAAAGGGGGAATGAGAGTTACTCTATGTCGTAAAGTATTACTATAAGCTATTATTTAAAGAGTGATGGATTGTTTTGATACTATAATGACCGTTTTTGCTTTAATATATATTTTTTTAATTAAGTTTTGATGTGATATATATTGCCATGAATTAATTACCGCTGCTAAAGAATATCTTCCTATCATTTCATTCTATTTTGTAGTATATATTACTATGAAGGAAAGAGTTTATTTATAATTTGAAACACAAAGGGAATAATCCCTTTTAACTAATTTTTTATGTCTAAATTTTTTATTTCTTAAAATATTCTTGACACATAAGGTGTTGGAAAAAATTACAAAAACAATGAAAAAGATTAAAAAAATTAAAAGAAATTATAAAAAAGGAAGAAATGTGACTTGATAAGCATGCAAGTGCCAATTAATTCACTAATTCTAATAAAAGAAAATAAATGAAATTATAAATGAAACATTTAAAAGATAATATAATTTTAAAATTTTAAAAATTAAGAGAAAAATGACACTTGACAATTGTAACGGAAGAACTTTAGTATTGTATATATAGATAGAAATTTTGTTTTAAAATTTAGAAGAGCCTTTAATAGATTGATCAAGAGTTAATTTTCAATGATTTATGCTGATAAGGAAACCTCAATTTTTCATGCAAATAATAACTCGAGGATAAGATTTATAATAGTCTATGTTGTATTCAAGCTTAATTTATAATATTTACGGGACATGTTACAAAAACGTTAAACCACACGCAAAAAGAAGTAACACATGATTGATTTTGTGAAGCAGATGCGTCATGCTATCCATGAAATTTGCTTCTAAAACCAACTTTTTTGTTTTCTCATGTTTACTTTTTCATTCAAGACGGTTAGTTCAGGTTTTATTTACTTTTGCCACAAAGACTAATCAGATGAGGATTTCACAATTTATATATGGACCTCCTTAGATTAAAAAAACTATTGTATTTGATTTCTCATTCTTTTCTATAACTTCCAAATTCATAATTTTTTCACTTTGCTTAATATCCGATTCTCTTTTACTATTTCAAAAGAAAACCTTTATGTTTTGTCCTTACTTTAGGTTGCTTGTTGGAAGAAAATTTTAAGGGGTTCATGGCAACAACATGAGAGTGAATCTAAACATTTGGTAAAACGCTTCAAAGTGAGACTTGATCAAGGAGAATAAACTACGAAACAATCTAGCTAAAAAAATTCAATGTATTTATAGGAAGTAACCTCTAGGAAGAGCTTAGAGATGTGCATCAACGTCATTTTACAGGTCTACTAAGATATTTTCTACTATGGCCATCACATCATTGTGGCTTGGAAGCAAGAATAAAAAATAATGTGGTGTATTTGTACAACACAAGCTAGCTTTACCAAAGCTAACTTATTTTGCTCTTTCTTCTTGCCACAACAAATTGACTGCGGTAGCTGAAAATATATTAGCAAATCTGTGAATTGATATCATCCTCGGAAGTGGTATTCTATAAATATGTTGAACTTTTAATATGGATATTGTTCCGAATCATGTTCTCAGTCCAGAACAACTTTACCAAATGTATCTACTCTTATTTTGTTGCTGTAACTCCATCTTATTGAAATTTTCTTGCAATAAGTAATGCGGACGAAAGCTTAAAACACAAACACACACACACAAATATATATATATATATATATATATATATATAAAATTTTTTTCATTATATCTAAAAGTAATAAAATGGATATTCTAATGAGATATCCATCTTTGGAAGTACAAATAGCATTACCTGTCTTAAATAGAGGGGAGAGAAATGTGGATGACTAAAACAAAAATAAATGCTATGAATAGAATTTATTCAAAAAAGATTGATGTAATATTCATGAAAAGCTTAAAACACACACACACATACTCTTGTATTAACCCTAGCCCTAGAAAAGCATGAAAAGATTTTGAACAATTTCAAATTGCATGTCAAAAGCTCAGCAAATAATTCCTACAAAGATGGATTTATTATTTTTCCTTTCTTTGCAAGTGATTTGATTACTCTTTTCCTCAATAACAACAATCATTTGATTTTTTTTTCCCTAAAGAATGTCGTTCTATTAATTTTTCCACCTTGATCTTTATTATGTTTTCATATTTTTCACCCACAAACAACTAAAAACAATGCAAATGCTTTTTTATTATATGTCAAGATGCCTCGATGACTTCTAGCCATCTATAACCATCTTATTTCTATAGAACATTAATCCATTGACGTGGAGCTCAATTCACATAATAACAACAACAACAATAATAATAATAAAGCAAGCAACTTGACAATGAAAATCCACTTGCAATACATCGTATTTATATGTACCCACCAAAGAAGAGACTAACAACTCATGGCAAAATTGGAAGGTAAAAAAATCACACAATAACACAAATAATCCCACCCCACAAAGATAGATGATGATGATGATGATGATGAACAACTTAGGATAGGTCAAGAAAAAGCTAAAAAGTCTGCAGCAACTGAGTGACAAGCGGCAATGAGAAATGAGTAGAAAGAGAGTACTTAAGATCAACTTTGAATGGAATATAAATAAATGGGAAATCAAATAGAAGGGGGTTCTATACAGTGGCCGGGTGTTATCCTCTCTAATATGAGGCAATCCGCAAATTGTGAATGAAATTCAGCTTTGATTAAGTCTTTGCGGCAAAACTAAACAATAATGTGAACTAATTATGTTGAATGAATTGAATGAAAAAGTAAATGTGATGACACAGAAAAGTTAGTTTTAAAACCAAATTTCAAGGATAGCATGACACATTTGCAGAGTCATTCATGTGAAATTTTTTGTGTAATTTCTTAAATCTTAGATAAGCTTTATCGAAAATCAAATGCAAGATAGAGATTGTAATTTGTAACATGTCTCCTCAAGAAACTCATGGATATTTTTAGCCTGTATATAATATAGAATAATTTAAATCACATCTTTAAGTTATTATAATTTGCATGAAAAATAGAGATATAAATTGCTCATCACAATAAGGGATTAACAATTAACTCTTGATCAATTTATTAAAGGTTTATATATATCTATATATGTGTTATTTTTTATTACATTCATTACTTAATCTTGAATCAAATAGCTGAACCAATAAACATCTATCTAAATCAGTGTTATATCTGTTTGATCACCAGTCCAATTTTCATAATTTTGGTTATAGTGCCACCTAAAGCTGGGGAAAGTGAGCCATTTGTAACATTTTCATATGAAAATTTCACTTGACTTTATCATGTAAAAATATTTGTGGTTCATTAAGATGAAGTTGAATTCAAACATGCAAAAAGTCTAATTAATAATAATAAAAATTTACTCAAGCCCAAATAATAATAAAAATTTTATACATGACCAAGTTAAGTAAAATTGGCCATTTGAAATTTCAAATCGAACTCACAATCTACCTTAGACAATGTCAACAACCTAGCATTATCCATCTAATCAATTAACTATGAGATCAAGAAATATTATGTAGAGAGTAAAACCTTTGTACGATTAAAACGAATGCATGCAGCATGTCTTCCCAAATGGCCCAAGGCCAGGACGATGAAGCTCTCCTGGACCAGAGAAACCAGCTTGCGATTGTCCTGTATCTACCAGTTTTCGCTTTGTTAGTGTTGGGGTCGAAGAAATTCGACAACAGGATACAAGCCTCGTGTTGTGACAAGGTTTGAAGGTTTGATGAGACGTGGTTGTGTGAAAAAAAAAGTATTTAATCATATGTTAGAATAAGTATTTTATTTGATGAGGTGTTTAACGATGGCTGTGGCCTCTCAACAATTCTTAAATATGGCTTCGTGATGTTATTTTAATTTACGTACCCCTCGAAAGAGGTTTTAACGTTGTTGTCAAAAAGGTTCTTGCCAAATTATTGAAAATTGAGAACTTAGTGTATCCTCAAGGAGTGAGTGTAAATGTATATTTTGGCAATACGTGAATTGGTTAATTAGTTCGACGTGGTGATAAGAGCGGTTAACATTTGAAACAGAAGTCTAGGACTTGGTGCTCGTCAAATGAGGATTTGCAATATTATGAAGTTTTAGAATTTGACTTTGATTAGCTTGTCGAAAAGGTTATTAAACATGGTTCTTGTGTGTTCGTTGAAGAAACTTGTGGACTTCGCATGATTTCAATATAGAAGTGGATTCATTCTAAAGAAGACATAATAGCAATACAGAAGTGGATTTATTCTAACAAAGATATAATAGCAATGTGAAGCGTTGAAAGGAGGGTAAAACGTCCACCCACGATGCATGACTCCAAGAATGTTGGAGTAGGAGCAGTTGTCATGCACATATCTATGAAGAGAGAATGTGGGTACATGTAGGGCAAGTAAAGAAAAGAGACATCGAACCAATGACAACATGACACTTGACATGAGTGGTTTATTGAGTTAGTTTTAGGATTTATATATAAATAAGTGCCTTGCCTCACTAGTTTAGGCTGTGATTATTCTTGCTCTCATACTGTCTTAGACTCTAACATATGTACACATAAAGAGCAACAAGCAATGTATCAAGATTAAAATTATCAACCTATAGGAGCAGAGTTCCCTTTCTTTAATTTCCTTTTGTTCCTTTCAATCCGGCTTTGTTATTTTCATTTCATTGTGTTTATTAATTTATTTACATTGTTGTACGTACATTCTTTACTTTAATACAATTCCTTGTTGACAAATTGACAATCGTGTCATTATAAATACTGAATTCCAACAGGGTGATCATGATAGCTATTTCAGTTCCAAAATATATTCCACCATTTAGACTAATATAGTTAGGATAAGAGAGCATAGTGGCTCAAGCATTTCAGAGCATTGCTCTTTACATCCAAAAAGAAAGCAATTTGAGTAGCAGGGAAGCAACAGCACGCTATCTTCAACAGCAATAGGCTGCCTGAAAGGATTTAACTGAACCTACAAAGAAGCACAAACAGAATATTAAAAGACACAATAAATTATCAAAGAAGTACAAGAAAAGAGACTGAAAAGAGCAAAGTACTAGTCAACATTTTCTGTGTATTGATTTTTCTCCTAATATTGGAATGAGATGGCTTAACTATATCTCTATATACCGGTCATGATAGAATCCTTGCCATTGCAGGTCCAACAAGTTTTATATGAATATGCACACCAGGCAAGAGCGCTGTAGTTCTCCAAATGCAGCAAGTTGTAGCAGCTCTTTCTCAGGTCCTTCAATACAGAAATTTATGAAGCTAAATTTAGACGCCAAGAGATCATTACAAATTTATTTGTTATGAAAATGCATATTAAACAGAGAACTTATCCAAGTAAACATTTTATTTATGGTCATTAAAAATGAAAAGGTAAAAGGCTTATCAAAGCCTAAACCCCAGACAGAACACATAAGAGAAAAGGCTTATTAGTTATCACAGCCAGGATTCTCAGGTTGGTTGATCAATCATTATTTCTACATCTTCATTTTCAGATGAGAAATAAATCATCCATGCATAATTTCTATTTAATAAATATGGGAAGCAGGTATTATGGTAAAACACAGCATATCACATCACAGGACTTAGTTAATGTAGCAGCATCTTGAAACATGGATATATATGAGTTCAATGAAAACGTAACACTTTGGAAAGATCTAAAATAGCACCTCTGAGGGCAGTTAGCATAAGAGTCACCAAGCATTTCACCATACATCACAACATGGTAAAAAAACGATAGTTCTAACTTTAAAGAAACCAATTAAATATGGCTCTTCATCCAGTAGAAAACTAAAGTGCAATCAACTCAACTTAAAGCAAATGAAAATGTCAAGGCAAGGCCTCAATCAAGTCTTAACTCCTTCTAATTTGAGCAGTCTTCTGTAAGGAAAGCAGCAACCTTTTTCCCCTTTTCATAAGGCAACAGAATATAAACAAAAGCAAGCATGTATATTACGACTGAATTTCTTTAAAGACTAATCAAGCAATCCTGATATATAATGAAGAAAAAAAACAAATCTTATAAAAAGGAGGTCATATTTCAAATTAGAATGCTTTCGGAGAATCTGATATATAAGAAATGATTTACCAAGGTAATGTGTGACAACTTATCACTGACTTCAGGATTCAAGGTACTGATTCCATGATTCCAACTAATTGAGCAGTGTGAAATATTGTAAGTGGCTGAATAGAGAAGACCATATCAGAAAAATATCAGTGGTAGATTTAGTGGTAGTTTCTTTTATATCAAAGAGATTAACGAGAAAACAAATTTATTCCCCTAGTTCCAATTTATAATTTGCAAGGTGAAAGTAGATTTTACTATTTTTGGCAAAGTCTGAGGGCAAAAAAGTTTAAGGCTCTGCATGTTCCGTGTACTTTAACTAGGCCAAAATATTAAGCCCTTACCATTGAAGAAGCAAAATGAGATAACATATTTATTGTTCATGAACACAGTTGAATATGGAACTAGTAGGAAGCTAATAGCAGCAATGTTACACAATCATACCCAGTGAAGAAGCACAGCAACAGGTGAGTCCAGTGGGATGCACCTCCACCTATAGTAGTCCCTCCAACTAGGCCGCTGCTCTGATAGTGGAGTTTCAGGTCCTGACCATTTATAAGTTGATTGTTGAAATCTAATAAAAAGGGAAATGGGAGTTGAAGAAGTAGCTTGAAGCATATTACCATAACAAGGAGACGAATAACTTGGGAGAGCCATTGATTAGCCTGCAAAAGATTAAATTCCTAAGGCTAAAGCTTGTTCTAAACTAGCAAAATATCAGTCGAGTAAAGGTTGATTTTAATACTTGAAATTGTATGCAACTTTAATCCTTAAAATTAAAAAATTAACACCGTAGTCCTTGAAATTTTAAAAATTAATTCAAATTAGTTTTTTTAGTTATTCAAGTTAGTCCATATGAATATTACCCTCCCTAAGAAACTTAAATCACTTTTTATAACTTCAAGAATTAATTTTTTAATTTCAATAATTAAAGTAAAATATGCATATAATTTCAATGGCCAAAATAAATTCTTATCCATATATAAATTTTTTAACTTTATAATAATCATTAGGTGCAAAGCTTAAATAAAAGTACCTTGAAAAGCACCGGTGATGGTGCTTAGGCCTATATGGCCTTTTATATGCAATTATACTATGTGATAAAGAAAATTGTATGTGGATATATTGGATACAAAACGGGATATCTGTGAACACCAATGGAGAAATGTTCTAGTAGGCAAATTTTGCAGAGGCAAACTTAAGTAATTTTCCATGTAACAAAGATATAATACGGAGATCAAATATGGTTCGATATAGTTGTTAGCTAATTAAAGAACGAACATGATCCTAATTTTCTAGTATTTGGATGTCATAGATATATATAGATTTCTTCCTTGTTTCTTAACCTGCGACTGTATGAGAAATTTTTTTGTAGCATAATTTAGATATTTCTGGTTCATTAAATTAGCATGCCAAAATGGGAAAACAAAAGGTTCTTTTTTCTGTGATGCCAAGGTTCCTTGGCGTTATGCATGGCACAATATATAAGAGGTTCTGTTATATGATGCCAAAATGGGAAAGAAATATTTAACTTTTCTTAAAACTATTCTTGATGTAAACAAATCTATTAATCCTTAAAAACCTTAAAGAGTTTGGTCTTTTTTGTCCATTATCCAGGAATCTTGTTGCAACAAAAATTTACTGACACATAATTACAACAATAAAATGAAACTACATCCCAGAACTTAGTAACACTTGTTGCAGTGAGTCTTGCACCAAGGATAAATTGTAAAATAATCTAGTTTAAAAACTTCACATATTTACAGAATACAAGTTCAAGAAATTAAATAAAGCATAGAGATGTACATGTGCATCATTTCACAGACCTTTTGAGATATTTCTCCCACTATCGTTGGCAGTTCATTGTGGCTCATAAGAATATAATACTTAGTGCAACTTCTATACAGTGTAAGCCAATATTGGAAGATTAGTTTGATATTTGAGAAACTTGTTTGATTTAGGTCAGCAAAAGTAAATGTCTACTAGAAATAAATTTTCATGATGGGGTTTTAACCATGCAAAAATTTGCTATAGATGACCAGACAGAGGCATATATAAAAAATTGTGTTAGCATATGACCAGTGTTGTTACCCCAATTCAACAAGTGTCATGGGATATTCCTCATTACTAACGGTCCAGATAGACAACGATGCAAATATCCTCAACAATGAGAGCACTATTGTGTGTTTGGTCAGTGGTGCTAATGAAGTAACAAAAAGGGTTAAAAGACCTTGTTAAAGTATCGTAATTAGCAACTTCTAGAAGCACCTCTTTATTTATGTAATGAACTGAACACTTTCTATGTAAACCCCGACAACAAAAACAAAGCAACGATTGAACGGAAGTATTGCAGAACTCCTTGTAAAATGTAATGGCCATTATAAGTCTTGTGAGTGTTTTCCACATGCGACTCCCATACAGAAAAAGCTTCATAACCCCTGTATTGGTTGCTATTTTTTCCTTTTTACAAAGAGTACAACAATACTCCTGCTTAAGCATTGCTTTTTTTTTATTACCAGGATTTCCATGAAAATCATTCAAATCATCACATAAAATTGTAATTATAATTATATTTTTTGTTATAAAATAATATTTAACTCAATATACTATAATCATATTTTGATAATTATATTTTTCTTAAATTCCTTAAGTGTAAAATATTAGTTTAACATGTTGCCTTATATATGTTCGTTGTACTTAATTTCTCATTCTTTTCTATTACAGCCAAATCCATAATTTTTTTTAATTTGCTTTATATCCCACTATCATTTTTTTTATTTCAAAAGAAAACCTTTATATTTTGTCCATACTTGAGGTTGCTTGTTGGAAGAAAATTTTGACAAGATGGGTTTACGCCAACAACATGAGAGTGAACACAAGTGGTGTTTAGTTTCAGTTTTTAGAAATTTATAAAGAAAAAATTAAAAATTAAAAATCGAAATTAAACATACACTAAACATTTGGTAAAACACTTACAAGTGAGACTTGACCAAGGAGAATAAACTACGGAACAACCTAGTTAAAAATTCAATGTATTTATAGGATACATACCCCATGGAATGGAGCTTAGAAATGTGCGTCAACATTATTTCACTGAGCTTCTAAGGTCTTTTCTACTATCACCATCACATCATTGCGGCTTTGAAGAATGAATGGAAAATATAATGAAATATTTGTCCAACACAAGCTAGCTTTACCAAAGCTAGCTTATTTTAATTTGCTCTTTCTTCTAGCCACAACAAATTGATTGAGAAGACCTCAGCTAATCAGTGAAATGATATCAAGGTGACACCACTAGGCTACATTCCTTGGAAGTTGTATTCTATAAATATAGTGAACTTTTAATTTAGATATTGTTCTGAATCATCTACTTAGTCTAGACTAACTTTAACAAGTGTTACCAAATGTATCTACTCTTATTTTATTGTTGTAACTCCATCTTGTTAAAATTTTCTTGCAATAAACAACATGAACAAAAGTATATATGTGTGTGTATATATATATATATGACACCATTGGCATGAAGAATAATAATATTGCGATGAAAGCATAGAAGCTAAGAGCAACGCAAGATATAAAGGGTTGATTCACAAATCAAAAATGCTATTTAAACATTTAAAAGTGGAATATCCATTTTATCTCTTTTGTATGTGATGGTGGTCTCCACTCATCTTATTTTTTATCATATCTAAGAGTAATAAATGAATATCTCAATTTTAAATGTTCAAATAACACTATTGGTCTTAAATAGAGAGATGTTGTGGATGACTAAAGCAAAAATAAATGCTATGAAGAGAATTTATTGAAAAAAAATTGATGTGATATGCATATGAAAATCCATTTACTCTTGTATAAGCCCTAGCCTTACAAAAGCATGAAAAGATTTCAAACAATTTCAAAATGCATGTCACAAAAGTTCAGTAAATAACTCCCAAAAAGATGGATTTTTTACTTTTCCTATCATTTGCAAGTGATTTGATGACTCTTTTCCTCATCAACAACAATAATCATTTGATGTTTCTTTTCCCATGAAGAGTGCCATTCTATTTTTCTACCTTGATCTTTATTATGTTTTCATATTTTTCACCCTCAAACAACTAAAAACAATGCAAATAATGCTTTTATATTATATATCAAGATGCCTTGAGAACTTCTAGTCATCATCCACAATCATCTAATAATTCTGTATAGACCATTAATCCACTAAATAATGTATATGTGGAACTTAATTTCACATGATAATAATAATAATAATAATGCCAAATAACTTGACAATGAAAATCCACTTGTAATACATCGTATGTATAGGTACCCACCAAAGGAGAAACTAACAACTCATGGCAAAATTGGAACAAAAAAGAAAATCACACAATAACAAAAATAATCCCACCCCACAAAGATGATGATATGATAATAATAATAATAATAAAATTGGGATAGGACAAGAAGAAGATGAATCAAAACACAAACAAGAGATAGCATAGCAGAGAGAGAGAAAGCATGTTACCTATAATGAACAAAGAAAAGAGGCATTCATATGACAACATTGATAAAGAAAGTGGGATAAAAAGCCAATAGCAAGAACAAGTCTCCCCAGGTCACAACAGCTAAACAATCTGCAACAACTAAGTGACAAGGAGCAATGAGTAATGATTAGAGAAAGAGTATTTATAATTAACTTTGAATGGAATATAAATGAATAGGAAATCAAATACAATGGGTGTTCTATATATAATGGGTGTTATCCTCTCTAATATGAGGGGATCCGCAAATTGTGAACGAAATTAAGCTTTGATTAAGTCTTTGTGGCAAAAGTAAATAATAATGTGAACTAACTAGCTACGTTGAATGAAAAAGTAAACGCGATGAATCAAAAAAGTTGGTTTGAGAACCAAATTTCAAGGATAGCATGGCACATTTGCGGCGACATTCATGTGAAACATTTTCGTGTAATTTCTTAAATCTTATATAAACTTTATCAAAAATCAATGCAAGATACAGATTGTAATTTGTAACATGTCTCCTCAAGAAACTCATGGATATTTTTAGCCTAAGATTTTTTTTGTAAGCATTTTCAACCTAAATATAATATAGAATAATTTAAACCTCATTGCATGAAACAGAGCTTTTCTCATCAAAATAAGGCATTGACAATCAATTATTGATCAATTTATTATTACTACTATTATATCACTTGAGTAGTTTCCTATAGAGAGAGAGAGAGAGACTCAAATGAAAATGATTGTTTATTGTTTGTGAAGGATCAAATCTAGGTAATTGGATATTACGTGAATGGTCAAGATTGAAACATAAAATTATGTGATATTTTTAAACGATAACATGATTATTAATTACCATTAAGTAACTTTTAATCATGACCATCTAGTATGATAATACGATCAATTACTTTAAGTCTTATAATAAATCATATTACACTCATGTTGAATCTCCAATTAAACTAGATGAACCAATAAATTTTTAAATCAGTGTTATGGCTAGTTTGATGACTAACTCAATTTTTAGAATCTTGGTCATAGTGCCACCTAAAAGCAAGGGAAAGTGAGCCATTGTGACATTTTCATATGAAAATTTCACTTGGCTTTATCCTGTAAAAATATTTACCATTCATTAAGAAGATGAAGTCGACTTCAAACATGTAAAAGGTTCTTTGTGATGCTATTTGACCTCAAACCTTTCTTAAATATGACTTTGTGATGTTATTTTATGTTGGGTTTATTGCCTTGGATTGGTTTTAACCCATTTGAATAAAAAGAAAAAAATAATAAAGCCCCTTTGGTATAATATGCACGTGACTCATGTCTCACCTTTAAAAGGAAAAGGTTGTTTCTTCTCTTGGTATGTGTAGTGCCGCACAACAGTGGTGAAAAAGAAATTAGAGTGTGTGAGCACCATTTTTGGGAGAAAGATTGATTTGTTTGAGTGAGATTTTGTTAGGTGGAGAATATTTGTGAAAAATATTATTTTGTCAGATTGGGTGTATTGGGATTTTGGGTTTGTGAAGGATTGTTAAATCTGGAGTTTTTTTTTAGAAAATTAATGAATTATTTGTGAAATTATGGCTATAAGCAATTGAGGCCGAACCACGTTAAATATTTTGTGTACTTCATTTATTTTTGCTTCCACTGTCACAACGTGGTATTAGAGAGTTATGATCCTCTTCTTGTTTTTTTTTTTTATGGCAAGGATGCAAGGTTTAATGGAAAATTTGAGGTGGAGCTCTTTGATGGAAAAAATAATTTTAGTCTATGGTAGAGTAATGTTAAAGATATTCTAGTGCAGCAGATTGTTTAAAGCTTTGAATAAGAAGGATAAAAAGTCTAACAAGATGATAGGTGAAGAATGGGAAGAGATAGAGATGAAGCTGTTAGTACAATTTGTCTATCCCTAACTCCTGAGGTAAAATTTAATGTCCTGAATGAAACTTTTGTTGTTGACTTATGGAAGAAATTAGAGAACATGTATATGTCAAAACCCCTTACCAACCTTCTATTTTTAAAGAAAGAATTATATCAGTTGAAGATGGATGTTGGTGCTGACATTAGAGATCATATGAATTATTTTACAAGATTGGTTACACGGTTAGCTAGTATTGGTGTGAAAATTGATGATGAAGATAAAGTATTGTTATTATTATCATCTCCTCCAAATAATTATGACAGTGTAATAACCACATTGTTAGTTGGAAAAGATACTTTGAAAGTTGATTATGTGATTGTTGTGTTATTAGAGAATGAAAAATTGAAAAGATTGAATGATCAACCCCAAGAAAGTGTCTTTGTTGCTAGAACTAGTCATGGTAGAAGCATGTCTCATGGTGGTAATTTTGGTAGAGATAATTCAAATCAGGTTCCTGTAAGACGGACTATAAAGATAAACAATGTTATTATTGTCATGAGATGGGTTATACTAAATTTTATTGCAGGAAATTGAAAGCAAATATGGAAGAATTTGAAATGAGTAAAGGAAAAGGAAAAGAGAAGTATGAAGATGCTACCGCAGTTGTGGAAGATTATTCCAATTATGAAACCGATGTGATGATGGTTGAAGAGGAGAAAGGTGTTTATAGTGATTGCTGGCTTTTAGATTCTACATGTTCTAATCATGTTTGTTGTAAGAAGAATGGTTTGATACTTATGATGCTTGTGATGATGAGGTTGTGAGATTGGCTAATGAGGATTGCTTTGATATTGTTGGAAAGGTATTGTGAAAATTAAAATGCATAATGGTTGTGTGAACACTTGGTGATATAAGGTATGTACTTGCACTTAGAAGAAATTTGATTTCTTTGGATAGACTTGATGAATTGGGCTATGGACATTCTACAAGAGATGGAATAATGCAAATTACAGAGGTTATTTGAAGATAATGAAGAGTAAGAAGACTCTTGGTAACTTGTATAAGTTGATGGGAGACTATTGTGAATAAAGGCAATGACCAAGTATATCAGAATGTGAAGAAGGCAAAACTTGTGCATGTGCCAAAGAAAAAGGTAACATTTGCTAGTCTTTTGACAAGGCCTTCTAGCTCTTGTTACTTACATATACAATTTGTCTCAATCGCAAGGCAATGTGGAGATTTGTTGGGTTTATTGCCTTGAATTGGTTTTAAGCCCATTTGAAAAAAAAATAGTAAAGCCCCTTTGGTATAATATGCACATGACTCATGTCTCACCTTTAAAAAGGAAAAGGTTGTTTCTTCTCTTGGTATGTGTAGTGCCCACAAGTGGTGAAAAAAGATTAGAGTGTGTGAGCACCATTTTTGGGAGAAAGATTGATTTGTTTGAGATTTTGTTAGGTGGAGAATATTTGTGAGTGTTTTTTGTGAGTGAAAAATATTATTTTGTTAGATTAAATGTACTAAGATTTTGGGTTTGTGAGAGATTGTTAGATATAGAGTAATTATTTTTTCAGAAAATTAGTGAATTGTTTGTGAAGTCATGGCTAAGTTAAAGCTGAACCACGTTAATATTTTGTGTAGTTCCTTTATTTTTGCTTCCATTGTCACAACATTTTACATACCTGTTGAAAGAGGTTTAAAAGTTGTTGTCAAAAAGGTTCTTTTCGGATTAGTGAAAATTGAGAAGTTAGTGTCCTCAGAAATGAGTGTAAATGTATGTTTTGTGAATTGGTTAATTAGTTCAATGGGCTAATCGAAGTGGTTAATATTTGTGATAGAAGTTTGAGACTTGGTGCTCGTCAAATGAGGATTTGTAATATAATGAAGAAATCTTAGAATTTGATTTTGATTATGTGTGTCAAAAAGGTTATTAAACGTGGTTCTCATGTGTTCGTCGAATTGAAGAAACTCGTGGACTTACATGATTTCAACATAGAAATGGATTCATTCTAACAAAGACATAATAGCAATATAGAAGTGGATTCATTCTATAAAAGACATAATAGCAATGTGAAGTGTCGAAAGAAGTGTAAAACGCCAACCCACGATGCATGTCTCCAAGAATGTAGAAGCAATTGTCATGCATGTCTATGAAGAGAGAAGGTGGGTACGTGTAGAGCAAGTAAAGAGAACCGACATCGAACCAATGACAACATGGCACTTGGCATGAGCAATTATTGAGTTAGTTTTAGGATTTGTATATAAATCAAAGCCTTGGCTCAGTAGCTTAGATTGTGATAATTCTTACTCATACTTTCTTTTATTCTTCTAAAGTTTGAGCACATAAAAAGCAACAAACAATGTATCAAGAGTGAGATAATCTACCTTTATTAATAGAAGAGTTTGCTTTCTTTAATTTCTTTTTGTTCATTTCAATTCTATTTTGCTATTTGCATTTCATTGTATTTATTAATTTATTTACATTCTTATCTGTACATTATTTACTTTAATACAATTCCTTGTTAACAAAGCTCTTTGACAATTGTGTCTTTGTACACTTCACTTTAAACCTTGAATCCTCTTTAAGAGGAAGCGATTCCTTCGCAAAACTTGAGATTTGAAATCAAAAGTGCTATTAACCAAGACTTGTTTATCGAACTGATCATGAAACAAATAGCACTCAAACAATTAGATTTTGGTACAAGCAATTGCTTGTTTGTGACACAAATGATTCATTTCTGACGCCGTACTTAGCTCTTTTAAGAAATCCAACCATTGAGTAACCTTCCTGTTGGTCTCAATCAATGGGAAAAGAGCCTTGGATAATGCAGATGAGCTATTGTGCAGTGAAATGTGATTATATAATTATATAATCAAATATAATTAAGAACTATCCATGGATAAGATGATGTGTTATCAACAAGTTGTCTGAAAAGAGTTGTACATATAACAAACACTATAATAAACACTGAATTCCAACAAGATGATCATATGATAGCTGCTACAGTTCAAAAATATATTCCACCATTTAGGCTAATATAGTTAGGATCAGAGGGCTTAGTGGCCCAAGCATTTCAGAGCTCTTTAGATCCCAAAAAGAAAGCAATTTGAGTAGCAGGGAAGCAACAGCACGCTATCTTCAACAGCAATTGGCTGCCTGAAAGGATTTAATTGAACCTACAAAGAAGCACAAACAAAATATTAAAAGACAGGGTAAATGATACAAGAAGTAAAAGAAAAGAGACTGTAAATAACAGATTAGAAGCTTACAGGGTGTCTAAGTGAGCGTCCAACTACAGTCTTGATGCAATTTGCTGCAAGATGACAAGCTTCCTCACAATAATCAGTAAATACAGCAGGGACATCAATCTCTTTTATTAACTCCTGTAATTTTGATAAAGCAAAACAAACAAAATGAAGAAAACTCGCTTGGAATGTACTCTCCTTATTGTTTGAATTTTTCCTAAAAAAAATAAAAGGGCAGATAAAACCTAAAACTAACACCTAAATAACGGATTAAGCACAAGGTGGAAGACATACAATACTAGGTAACCAGCTGGGATATGCAGCAATGCCACCATTTGGAGCAATCACTAGATGAGGAAGGAACCCTGTGTTTGTAACATTGTTTAAGAGAAATTGTTTATTCAGGAGAATTTGACAAACAAAATTAATTCAATGCAGATTATGTTCAATGACAGCAACATATTAAGAACAGAGTACTTTTCAACATTTTCTGCATATTGATTCTTTCCTAATATTGGAATGAGATACCTTAACTATATCTTTATATCGGTCATGATAGAATCCTCGCCATAGCTGCAACGTCACAGCAGAAGTAATTCCAGATTTGGTTCCTAAATTGTCACTTTCACTCGCTAATTTGCATGTGCACTGATCTTCATTGCAACAAGCATACTTAGAAATGCTGATCTTCTCACCATCCCTGTTTACTGAGAGGAATGAAGGAAATGTATTTAGACCAAGCAGTGTCCAGTATCAGCTGGTAGAACACTCGGTTACTTATAAGCAATGCATTAGACCTTTGGGGAGGAATTGCAGGTCCAACAAGTTCTATATGAATATGTACACCAGGGAAGAGCGCCTGTAGTTCTCCAAATGCAGCAAGTTGTAGCAGCTCTTTCTCAGGTCCTTCAATATAGAATTTTATGAAGCTAAAGTTAGATGCCAAGAGATTGTTACAGATTTATATTATGAAAATACACATTAAACAAAGCATTTATCAAAGTAAACATTTTATTTACGATCATTAAAAAAGACAAGGTCAATGGCTTATCAAAGCATAAACCTTAAACGCTTAAACAGGACAAAAAAAGGTAAGAGAGAAGGGCTATCGCAGCCAGGATTCTCAGGTCAGTTGGTCAATCTTCGTTTCAATTTTCCAGGCCCAAAAGGAATCCATTATTTCTACTTTTTCATTGTTAGATAAGAAATAAATCATGCATGCATAATTTCTATGTAATGAATATAGGAAGTAAATATCATAGAAAATTAAAAATGGGTCTTTATCCAGTAGAAAAGTACAATCAACTCAACTTAAAGCAAATGTAAATTTCAAGGCAACGCCCTCAGTCAACTCTTAACTCTTTCTGATTTAAGCAGTCTTCTATAAGGAAAGCAGCAACTTTTCTTCCTTTTTTTATGGCAATGGAATAAACTAGAGCAAGCATGTAATATAACGACTTAAATTCTTTAAACATGCAATCCTGACATATAATGGAACAAAAAAAAAAGAAAGAGGTCATATTTAAAATTAGAATGCTTTGAGAGAATCTGATAGTTGTAAGAGATGATTTACCAAGGCAATGTATGCACAATTTATCACTGACTTCAGAATTCAAGGTACTGATTCCAACTAATTGAGCAGCATGATATATCGTAAGTGGCTGAAATGGAGAAGACCATATAATTAAAAAAGAGAGATCAGAAAAATATCAGTTATGTGTGCTCGTAATTTGTATCGAAGTAATTAAGGAGAAAACAAATTTATTCCCCTAGCTCCAATTTATAATTTGCAAGGTGAAACTTGAAAGTAGATTTTACTATTCTGGCAAAGTCTAAGGGGAAAAGTTTTAAGGCTCTGCATGTTCCATGTACTTTAACAAGGCCAAAAACTTAAGGCCCACCCCTGCCCCCTCCTTGTACTTTAATTGCATACAAATTAAAAGAGTCCACTGTTCACATCATCAGTTCATCACCATTGGATACAAGCAAAAATGTTCATAATCACAGTTGAAATGAGAATAAAAAAAGGGGAACTAAGTACCCAGTGAAGAAGCAAAGCAACAGGTGAGTCTAACGGGATGCTCCTCCACTTATAGTAGTCCCTCCAACTACATAACCGCTCCAATATTGCAGATTCAGGTCCTGGTCATTTATAAGTTGATTGTTGAATTTTACTGCAAATAAATCTAACAAAGAAGAGTAACTAGGAGTTGAAAAAGAAGCTTGAAGCATATTACCATAACATGGACACAAATTACTTGGGAGATCCCAGCCTTCGTTCAACCTGCAAAAGATTAAATTTCTAAAGCTGAAGCTTGTTCTAAACTAACTAAATAACATTAAATGTTTTAAACTTTATAATATAATCGGAGGGTGAATCTCAGCTCAGCAGTAGAGTTGCTGCCTTGTGATCTGGAGGTTTTGGAAGCAGCCTCTCTGCTTCCATCCTCCCCAGACCCATTAGGTGGTAGTCTTGTACACTAGGCTGCCTTTTTTAATAATCATTTGCTGCATAGCTTATGTAATAACTATAATAACTACTCATGTAAACAAAAGTTTTATTAGTAAAAAGTTTCAGAATATGAAGGAAAAATTATGAAACCTTAAACAATCAAATGAAGCAGATGATGCTCCACAACGGCATTCATGCATCCACATCCCCATTTGATGGAGGCCCCTTTTGCTCAAGAATGAGCACCTAGTTTCCTGCCTCGCACAAACCTGCTGGAATCAATCACATGAAAAATCAATTTAAACAGAAAACACTTCACCGTAACTTCTCCTGAGGCTTAGTAATCACCTGAAATGTAGCTTCGCGTGAGAAAGTGAAAGGGAAATCATTGAGAACACGAACGCTCTTCATCTGTTGCTCTAACCTATCACACTCGTGTTTGTGGAGACTCCAGTGTGCAATCTAGAGGTTAAATTAATAAAATTAGGAAAAACCAAAAAAAAAAAAAGGGGCGAAGCGATGAAGGTATTTGGATATGTAACGCAAAATTGTTCAAATTTAATTAACGTAATAATCACCCAAAACAAGAGCGTGGAATTGAAGATTGAGGAGTGAGAGGAGTTGAAAACGAGGGAATCAGAAATTGGAGAGAAAGAGAGGGACCTGGTGAGAGAGAGAGCAATAAGCAACGGCTTCGCAGCGTGCGCAGCGCCTCGTGGCGCCGCCGGTGCACCGTGTTCTGCCCCTTCGCCGCGCACTCCATCTTTTCTCCGACTCTTCTCTCTGCGACCGGTGACCATGTAGTTGGGGTGGTGGCCCAGCCCAAGCCTCCAAGCCCATTGGACCCAACTACTTCTATTCCTTGGAAGGAAATTTATTTGCCAGAACTGAAAATCATTTTCAAGCTGGAAATACCTATCTGAGCTTAATGTTTAACTTTTGTGAATTGTGAAGGGATATGGTTCTTCTAGGCATTAAGATTCGACAAAAGACTTGGACACTAATTTATATACATTCAAAGTATAAAATAATTTTGTGCGTAAATCAATAGTATTTCAGCAAAATGATAAATCATAGAAAGTAACTACACATTATCACAATCATTTATCATAACTAAAATTTAACCTGTGCAGTTGCACAGACAATTAAATTAAATGAATATACAGTATTAAATTATATTTGTGTGATAAAGAAAGAGTTTAGATAGTATAATAGACAATTGAATTAAATGAATATGCAGTTTTAAATTACATATGTGTGATAAAGAAATAGTTTAGACAGTATAATAAATTATTCAAAAATTATACATGAATCATTAATAAATTTATAATAATATTTACATATATATATATATATATATATATATATCATAAAAAGGAATAAAAAAAATTAAAATTTAAATGCCTTAGATATTTCCATTCATGACTACCAACACTACCAACATTTTAAAATTTATTGTCGATTACGTTAAACAGTAAAAGTAAAATCTTCTTGTGTGGTTTGATATTATTTTAAATGAGATTTTAATAAATAAGTATACAAATCTTTTATAAATTCTCATCCCATACATGAATATATAGATTGATAAATGTAATAACTAACGGGTGTGTGGTTTGTGAATATTTTTACATTTTAATAGTATTTCAGAATAGCTTTCAAAATGAATTATTCTCATATTTGGTTCACAAACTAAATTCCCAAGAATCTTGATAATATGTTCAGGAATGAATTATTCATGCGTTTGGTTGACACAAATATTCCTAGGAATATTGTGTTCATTTTCAAGATTACCCTAACAATTTGAACTAAAATTAGTTTTTAATCACATTAAACTCATAATTAAACATAATTTAATACATAAAACATATTATAATCTCAATATTAAGAAATTTTTTATACATAAATTGTAAATTTTTTACATATAACAACAACAATCATCGTATGAGAAAGAAAATATTCATTTTCCTAGGAAACAAACAGAGCAAAATTAGAAAATTAAAAAACAAAGCTACCTAATCCCTAATTTGTAAACCTAGATTAAGTTGTACACAAGATGGAAACAGAGCAGGGGCCAGCATACAGCAGCGGTGGTGACTCAACTGAGGAAGAGGTAGCGGCGACGGTTGGCTTGGCAGTGAGTGTGATGGCGTCAGGGTGGAGGCGAGAGCGGGTTGTATGGTTGACCTTCCTGGCAGTGCTATGCATGACCTGTTGTGCGACGGCGGCTGAGGGTGACTCGCCAACGATAGAGGACAACCAAGCCAAGCTTCCCACGTCAAGCTTCGCAGCGGCGCTGGGTTTGGGACTCACGCAGGCGCGACCATGAGCAGTCGTAGGGTTGTGGCTAGCTTCACGGGGGAGGGCTTCATGGCCGCGTGGATGTGCGCGCAGTTCCGGCGAGTGGCTCAAGGAGGAACACTGGCGACAACCGCAACAACAACGGCAAGCTTGAACAAGGGAAATGGCTTTCCTTCCCCTTCTTTTTCTCTTTTTTGATGGTGATTGTGACTATGGTTTTGGTTAGATGAAAGATTGGGTTATTTGCTGTGATTTTTGTGCTGTTTTGAGATGGTTTATGAGTGAGGCTGTGTGGTGATGGTGAGGGAGGTTGTGTGATGATGGTGAAAAGATGACCGCCGTTGCTGGTTGCTAGTTGGGGTCGTGATTGCATGGAGGGCATTCCGATGAGTGGTGGTGGTGAAGTGCGATAGTGCAGCACTGCTGATGCTAGAGGTCCTGGATGGCTTTGCGGAGGCGGTGGTTGGCATCGTGGTTGTGTGGTAAAAGGCTTGGCAGGCACCAGAGGAGAAAATTGGGGGAGGATGGCGTTGTGCTATGTTTGGGGAAAGATGAAAGGGGAAAGAGGTGGTAGATGTGGGAGTTAGGTTAGATTAGTGAGGGTAATTTTGTCTTTTTAAATTTTCAAACGCACTCCCTTCTCATGGGAATCTCACATTTCCATGGTAGATGGTAAATGAAAATGAGTTACTTCATTCCGGGAATGAAACATTCCGAGGAATTTTCTTTTATCAGTGAACAACCATTGGAATCTTTTATTCCTGATCTCATATTCCTGTGAATGTTCAAACATCTGAACCACACGCCTCTTGAATTGTTGTATGTTTAAAAGAATTAACTAATATAAATCTAAAGTATTTATATTTGTTAGTATTTATACTTTATGTTGAACATAAATAGTTATTGCATCTGTATCTGTGTGCTCAAGTTGCAGTGTCCTATAAGGAAAAATAATTAAATTTGTTAGAGAGTGATTAATGTGAGTGATTATATTTAATTTAGTATAGACTATAGAGTAATATTTGGATGACACTTGGCAAATGTGAGACTTTATTTATTTATTATTTTTTTGTGCAAGTTTTGGAGGGAAAAGATTAAGTCATTTAGTGACAAATGGCAATGCCTAGAGAGTGGGACTATTGAATTATTAGTATAGAATAGAATAGATAGATAGATAGATTTGTCATTTTAGTAAAATTTTAATAATTGATGATGTAAAGTTATTTTATATTGTTATTACATAAAAATTGAACTCTAGTACCTAAAGTGATTAAATCATGAGTGAATTATTAGTTATTAAAAGGAATTAATATTTATACACGATAGTATAAAAAAATTTTAGAGTCATTCAATCTTGTATTGCCAATTGTCAATCATGATAGTTGACTCTTCACTCACTAATTAAAAGTCATACAAATAGAAGGTTTTGATTTGATGATAATGGATAACTATTTTTCACTTTGAGTGCATCAAAATTAAACCTTTATTAAAATGTATTGTTGATTGGACTAAAGAAATTATTTTGAAGACAAAAAAATATTAATCTATTAATACACGTTATTGTCAACAAGGTTTAATTATAAAGTGTTTGATCAAGATTTTTCATAACATAACACGAATTCGTAGTAATTTTTTGAAACAAGGGTTTTACTTCCTTCCATCTACCATGTTTTTGAATGTGTGTTTGTTATAAAACAAACGGATTCTTTTTTTTTCATTTTTTATTAGAGAAGATTCATTGATTAATAAATAAATTCTTAAATTCAGGTGCAAATATCAGGCAAAAATCTAGTTACAGCATATCAAAGTCTATTGATACTAAAATCCTAAACATAGAAAATTATATAATGATGAATATACAACTTTAGTAGAATGTTCAAAACATGTATGCTATCATACCACACTACATATACTCATGAACGTAAAGGTGAGTACGTACATAAGATCTCTGGCCCATCTAAAGTATTATAAAATATCATACCTTAATGCATAGAAACAAAACCTATCAATCGTGACTTTTTAGAATTGAGGAGCTAAACATGGTATCATATAGTTTATCAAACATGGTGGTAGTTAAGTCTGTATCCCATTACACACTTCGTGGTACACATGAGATCATCAAAGTCTCTGAAAATAATCATATGTTGTAGAAAAAGCTCACTTCCCCAGGAAAAGCCAATCAAGATTCACTAGTAGGGAGGTTGTTCATCTATCGTTGTCATAAGCATAGTTATTTAACCTGAGGTAATTGAAACCACAAGATTAGAAGCGTAAGTTTTTCAGACACATCCTGACATAAGACAACTCACTAGGCATGAAACTTAAACACACAACCAACTAAATGAATGGTAAGAAACAAAAAAGTAAAAGAAAATGGGGAAAAAGCTAAATATACAATGAAAAGGGGTAACCAACCACAATTGTGAGAATAAATCACCTCTATGGGGTGGCTCCCCCTTAATCTAAAAAGAGAACAACGCAATGGGAGAGACTGGAAGGAAGGGGGAAGGTGGGGGCGGCACTAGGTTTCACATAGCTAAAATGTTGCTCTAACTAACAAATAAGTTCTTAATTAATCCATTTTCTACTTATGCATGATTGTAATTTGGGTTCAACTTTTTGGTTCTTCCATTAATAGAGTGATTTGTAAGTGTTTCATGGGTCTAATAAAAGCATGTGCTAAGCCTATGAACTATGCAAACTTTAGAACCACCTTCAAACAAAGAGATTAAGGGTCCATTTTGATAGTACAATTTATGACTTTTTTTAACTTTCTGAAAGTCAAAAGTCACATTTTTACATTTTGTTCTATTTGGTTGAACAAGTTATTATTTCTCTAATAGTTATTTTTAATACTTTTTGAGAAGTTAAAATATCTAGTTTCTTAAGAAACACTTTCTAAAACACTAAAAACAAGCATTTTTATTATTATATATTTGAATAGAAAATAACTTACTCATAAATAAAGTGTTTAAATAGATTGTTTCCCAAACGAAAGCTAAGACTTTCTCCTAGGTGTTGTGATTGAAAACCTGCCAAGGTGAATGTCAGTTGGGTTCACCCATATTTTGGAATTTAGACACGGGGTGAAGATTAGGTGAGACTAAGCTTGTTTTGGAATTTGGACTTGGATGACGACCAAAAGAAAAAATAAAAATTGGACTTGGATCACATACGGTTAAGTAGACTTGGTTGTAGGTGGCTATTTTCTATTTGATTTTCAAAGAAATCGCAAGTACAAAATCATTTATGTTTTCCTTTCATTATTTCTATGCTCATTTTCTCTATTTTTTTCTATCAAATGAAATTCTTGTTTATATTTTTCATCAAAGAATTTTTATATATTTTTAAATAGTATTTAATTTTAAAAGGAAAACTACACTTTTATTTCATCCCTTAAAGATTTGTGTGTCAACTCTTTTATCATCAAAATATTAATTGCATATATTTAAATCCTCAAATACTTGTATTTAAAAACTCTTATTCTAAAAAGTTCAATTACCTACACACTTTAATCTTCCAAAGATTTAACATTATAACACTTCAATCTAAATAAAGAAATATCAATTACATACATTTGAGTTTTCCAAGATTTGCATTATAACATTTTAGTCCATTGTTAATATTTTTCTTTGGATTGAGCTAGGTGTTATAAAGCCAAATTTTAGAAAGATTAAAGTGTATGCACTGAACTTTTAAGTATCGAAGCATTATAATTCCAAAACTTCAAAGTACTCTAGTATATATAATTAATCTTGCGACAATGAAAATGTTAATCATAACTTTAAGAGATCAAAGTGTAGATTTACTCTAGTTTTAATAACATTTTGTAAGAGATTTTTATGTTATCGCTTTATCATGTGCTGTTAAGTTACTAAAAAAACATTTTCATATTAACAGTAATATCACATTTCAATAATGTGGTCATAGATAATTAGATAATAATGCCATTTACTCCTGATCATGTGCATGAAAATTAACTCAATTGAAGATATAAATTAATGAAAAAATTAACAATTTTGTTGCACGAATTCTCCTCTCTCTCCCTTTCTCTAGTTGTTTTTATTCTCTTTTTTTTATCTTAAATTCTCTTTATTTTATTTTCTAATGTTGTAAACTAAACAATATTATCAGCACCCGAATAAAATATGGCTTTTCTATATTATAATTGAACAGAAAAGATCTTAACACACAAGTGCTGAACATATTTAACGTCAAAAACTTTTTAAATAGAATCGAACATTTCTTGGCCTTTCATTTTTTGTCCCTAATCAATACATCTCTTTTACCGAAAAAGGGTTTAACCCGTTTCCTTAACAGAGAAAGAATTATGCATATATATATATATATATATATATATATATATATATATGTATGTATGTATTTCTGCTTTGTTTCAAGTTCCTGGCCATCTAATCACAACTTTATTAAACAGAATACTTTAACCATTCCATTTGGAAAGGTCAATTAGGCGGTCCATTTATATTTCATTATTTCTAATCCTAGTAAACATGGGGCGTTTCTGTAATATTATAGCGTATCCTTGAATTCCACCTTGAGTGTCCCGTATCTCTTTAGCGTTTGAAAAGATGAAGGATGCTACCAACTTTCTTCCTTGGTTTTCTTATTGTGCTTGACGTTTCCCAAAAAAAAAAAAAAAAAGCTTTCATTACCTGTTTGGTAAAGTGAGATCCATATCATATATTGTTATAGTACAAGCAAATATAAAAGATACCCCCAAATCACACTCAATATTGAGGAAAGGAGATGCCAAATCTTGAGAGAGCAAATAAAATACCACGTATTCGGTGGATTGCTTTTTGTTTTTTTTAAGTATTCCCCTTTAAACCCTTTACAAAAGGAAGCTGCTAATTTTTATTATATAGCGTTTAGAGTCCATGAATGATTCTACTGAATATTTGAACCTGGAATTATTGATCGGATCTAATCCAAAACAGTAGGTTCGGTTGGTCGGGCATAATGTGCATTCAATGTAGTGAAAATAAACATAAATTAGGGTCCAGGTTGCTCTCTTCGTTAGTGTGAGCGGGGATGGGAGATTGTGTTATATCTAGGAGTCTTGAGTTTTTTATATATTCACCTTTTTTAAAATTTGTGAAAATACAATTTATATTTATCTAATTATCTAATCTACACACTATCCTTTTACTTATCAAATTTTAAGTATTTATATTACACTTACACCTCTTATTAATAAAATATTATTAATAAATTTAATAAAATAATATTTTTATACTATTAATCATTTCTAATTAATAAAATTATAAAAATATTTTTATCCATCATTTTCATTAATTATAAATATTTTTATAATTTTATTATTGAAGTACGTCTCACAAAATTAAGTTCCTAAAAGACAAAAAAAAGCCGATGAACTTGATAATTGACATTTTCAACTGGGTAGTGTACAGTGGCAGGCCCCACTATAATGGACGGATGTAACTGGAATAAGAAAGGGGCATAAATTTTTGTGGGGTCTGAGATTCTCTGTTTGACTAATACTATCGGAGTGGACCTACATTTAAATTTCGTTTTGATCGCTATACACGAATGAGTTCCTTTGGTTTTTGTATGTGTATGGATCTTTTGTTGAAAGGTAAACCAAGTAGCTGGACTTTGAGGGTACAGCCTAAAACAGCAAGGGCCAGTTTAATTTCTCTTCTTTTTTTTTCATTTTTATATTCTCTGTTTTAGTAGTTTGCCAATGAAATATTAAAAACACAAAACACATAAAATAAAAATAAAAACACCCAAGATTTGCACTTGTTTGTACGTGTTTCCGATGTAATCAACTAGGACATTCACAATTTGGTCTGGCCGTCAATTCAGCTAATCTCAAAGCTTATTGGACGGTATATCTTGAAATTTAATCAAATGCATTTTTGTTGATTCAGTCACATTTTGGATTTTAATTGATTGAAATCAATAATTCTTTTAAAGACATTTTTTTATAATAATTAGTAACAAATTACAATATTTTATAGTTCAATTGATATATTTTTCATAATTTAATGTTATCTTTATATTAATATGCTTTGTTTTGAAATATATATTGCAAAATATCTCTTAAATTTTATTTTTTACGTTAAAATGTCATAACTTTACTATGTATAATGTTTAAATCTTCATATATTATTTAAAGTTAGGTTAACTTATTTGACAGATCATTATTCGGGTTATTATTGAGTTAAGTTTCAATTTAAAATTAACCAAATCTAAAAATTAGATTGAGTTTGATTTGATTAAACAACCAAACTCGTCCTCGTACACCCCAATAATCAACCATATGAGAGGTCCTGATCCAATTTTCAATGTAAACTGCAGTGTTTGATGGCAACTATGATTGTTTGATAGCCCATTGTGGATATGGATAATCCTGAATAAGGTCTACTTTATCAAATTTTATTTGAGTTAAGTGTGAGAGGTGAAATTCATATTGATTGAAAATAGACTAAATAAATAGTATATAATATATAATGAGTTATGATTATTGCCTTAAAATTTTTGGGTCAAAATATAATATATGACTTAATAATATAATGCTTTTACTTAACCTATTGGATGTACCTCCCGTGGGAATGGTAGGTGCTACGCTATTACTAATTATCTTCTAGTGGGCTCTCCCGCCCTACCAAATTTTTATCTGTCAAAAAATTTATTTTGACCTTCTTTGATGATTAAAAACTATATTTATCACATGCTAGAAAAGGAAGATACATTAATTCATTGATTTGGTCTGTGTTATTTGTTTTTTCTTAGTAAATTTAATTTTAAATTTTAAAAAAAATGAAGGGGATTCTCTTTTGATCGCAGCTACTTCTTTTCAGTAACTTTTTTCGTGATAACAATTTTACAGCCAAAGTGAAGTCATATATGATGTTTTATGATTGGAACAAAGTTTCATACTCATTTCAACAGTAAATGGCAAACCAGAACGCTACTTTGGATAGGAATTTAGGAGGCGCTCACGTGTGGACCCACACATGAATGTTTCTTGATTTGGATAAAAAATATCCTTTGCTTAAGTTCCAAACAAGATGAACAGTTGTGTAGTAAATTATCAGTGACTGTGACAATACTCAATAGGGACACCTGATGGTTCAGGCACAGTGATAGCAGAAGAAAGAGAAAGAGAACGTCTAAATAACTGTTGATAGCCAGGCGAGGCAATGTCGCTCCTAAGTATTTAAAATTAAATATAGGGTAGGCTATACTGTGCACATTAGAATTTGTATTAGTTTCGAACAAATACATTTATATATATATATTCTAATTTCTAATGAACAATATATTTATATACAGTGACATATCCAGAAAATTGTGTCAATGGGGCAAAAAGAATACATAAGCATAATAACAAATAAATTGGATAGTATCTTATTATTTTATTTCATTTAAAATAAATGTGAAGTCAAACTTAATAAAATAATAGAAACAAAAGTTCATATATTTATATAACTATTAACAAAATTATAAAAATGTTGTGGGCATAAGCCCCCACCCCTCCCTGCACAGAGTTCCTGTTTATATATGTTAACTATCAAATAAATAGCTCATTTGATGATTAAAATTATGAAAGGAGTATTTCTTCAAACCCTTCATAAGCAAAATCGGATTAGAAGCAAAAGCAAATTTTTTTTATACATTTGGATATAATTGTAGAGGTATTTTTTATTAGAATAAAAAATTGTTAAACTGTTTTTATATAATAGATATAGAAATATGTTTTTGAGTAAAATTATAATTAAGTGTATAAAAAGTTATTTCCTAAACAAGATGTTTGGAATTTCTAGTATTTTTTGCACATGAAATTATTTTCATATAAAACTATTTTTTATTTATTTTTAAGTAAATATAATTAATAAAAAAATGTTTAAATAAAGTAAAATCAACTCTTTAATATTTTATATTTGCTTATGCTATGTAATATTTATTGAGCTTATTAAACTAATATATATATATATATATATATTATTGCTAAGTTATGTGTTATTGAATTATAAAATAATACATGCAAAAAATAAAATATAATATAGAACAATTAAAGTATTGCGACTAAGATAGTGGAAAATAGGGTGAGGGTTGAAAGTGATTTAATGGAAGGTTATTTTTTATCTTTTCATAAAATTTGTGAGAATAAATTTAAAATCTAAATAATTTCAAATTTCAACTAAAAATATTCTTTCTCTTATATTGTTTTTGCTTCTACTAAAAGCATATAAGGCCCTGCTTCTAAAAAAATAAAAAAATTAATTATTTTCTACTTCTACATTTTTTTAGAAACACAAACAAATATGCTAAAAAAATCCTAAAAGCTCATTTTTAAAAAAAAATTGAAAAAAAAAACTTGTTTTCCTCCTAAAAGCTTATTCGAATGTGCTCAAAGTGTCTAATGATAAATAGGATTTATCTCACTAATGTCCTAAGGACATTGAGTAAGGAGTTATAAATGAAAAATATAACACATTAAAAATTAGAGATTTTATATTTCTAAAATATGTGATTCATTGAAAAAAAAACGTTAAAACTTACTCTTTAGGTATTGTTATTCAGACACTGATTACGAAAATCCTAATGAATAGATACACGTACATCCATTTTACATTGGAGGAAGTAATATGACAAGAACGTTAAGAAATCCTCATCCATCGCCTCGTCGATACTGGAATGTCAGATTACAGTTTCAGGTCTTCACTGTTAAGTTTGCCCTTGGAATTGAATAATGGATATTTAGCAGTGCTTTTGATTGGACTACGAGATATTAGTATAGTATCGTAAAATCAATCTTGGGAAGACAAATCCAGAGAAAAAATATCCCTGATATGATCTGCCACTGGCTCAATCTCAAGGCTTTGAACTTACATGTTCAAAAGTCCACAACCACTGTCCTGTGGATTGAAAACTTAAAAATGCAAAACTGAGAATTACATTAGAATTTCCTCGTTTACCAACTCCAGATTTGTTTGGGACTACCATATCTCCTCCTGTCTTAGTTCTTAACTAGTTGTCACGTGAATGGCTGGTTTTCTATTCAATAGCACTCTTAAAATTGCGATTTACATTCAAGAAAAGATATTGGTATTCAAAATTTTAGATATTATTTAAATATTTGAATATGGTTATATAAAAAATTTAATATCTTAGTGTTATTTTGTATTGATAAAGTTGTTGATGTCGATTCTGCTTGAGATAGAGATTGAGAGCATGAATATTAAATTGGTTTAATTACTTTACAAATCCCTATAATTTCACTCAATTTTTAATTGGTCTCTATATTTAAAAGTTTTTAATTAGAATTTTATATTATATAAAATTTTTCAATTAATCATTGAATAACTATTATAAAAATGAAATATTCCTAGTATATATTAGGAGTATTCTAGGAATATATTAAATAGAGATGGAATATAGGAACATTTTGTTTTTGGTAATGGTTAATACTCATAAGGACTCAATTGAAAAATTATATATAGGGACCTAATTAAAAACTTTTAAGCTATAGGAACCTAATTGAAAATTAAGTAAAATTATAGGACAAAGCAATTAAACCTATAAATTCTCAAGTTAACTTTTAAACTCTTATGAGTTTACGTTCTTATCATACAAAAACAAGTTTATCTAAACTCTAAGCTTAATAACTTTGCAAGATAGTATGGTTATTAAACTCTAAGTTAACTCTTAAATTTTTACAAGCTTATGATCTTGTCACACAATGAAGAGTTTATCTAAAATCTCAAGTTTGATAACCTTGATAGAAACTAAGGGAAATCTAGGATCGGGATTCAAATAATATGTCTAACTTCTGTCCATGCCATGGTATTTATAGGTATTGGGAGAGGTATGTGTTGTAAATACATATGAAACATCCATCAAGACATTGATATGGACGAGAGATTGATGGTCAGATTAAGAATGCGGAAATTCTTTGATGCACCTAGAACTATATGGATATTGTTATGATCCATGATAGAGCAAAGAAAATAATAAATATATTTTTGAGATGTTGTGTTGATTTCTTGTTTGAACTTTAGTACTAAAAAAATTATTTTGGGCCCAAAAAAAAATCACTTTTAGTATATTTGGATACTTTTTAAAAAATAATCAAAATTAAAAAAAAAAAATTTTAAAAAAAATTATAGCAATTTTAGCTTTTTCAATTATATATAAAATTTGGTTTTTATAATCACTTTTTTCAAAATATGAAACAAATGCACCCTAAGATTAAAACATAATAATAAAATCAATCTAATATAAGCTTATATCAACCTAAATTAACATAAATCAAATAAACCAAATCTAATTAAATTATACTAAGATATAATAAGATATTTATTCTTAACACTTCCCTCAAGTTAAAGCTCCACGAGCTTTAAGCTTGCCACAATTAAATGGAGATTGGCAAGGGAGGCAAGAGCAAGCATGGGGTCTAAGCGGAATGGGAATAAAGGTCTACAAAGAGGCAAAATAGGAGACGGGTTTGAGGCGGAGGTGGAAAGAGTCGGCACGCATGACATAACATGGAGGAGAGCAACAGTGCAAAGATGGAGATAGCGAAGTGCAATAGCAAAAGTAAGTGGAGAAAATCATGGAGAAAAGAGAGACATTTTTTAATGAAAACCAAGAAAAGTGAGTTCCAAGAACTCTCAAAGCAATAGAAGTAGAAGATGGTGTTTCAGGGTGAGTACCTTGGCTTTGATATCATGTTAAGATATATGATAGAGCAGAAAAATAATAAGTATAGACAAGAGATTGATGGCTAAATTAAGAAGGGAGAAATTCTTTGATGCACCATATGGGCATTGTTAAGATTCATGATAGAGCAAGAAATTAATAAAATATATTTTAAATCCTGTGTTGATTTCTTGTCTGAATTACAAAAAGTAGCACCTATTTATAGGCCTAAAACAAGATCAAAACATAATGATAAAATCAATCTAATATCAAATTATATCAATCTAAATCAATATAAATCAAACCAAATCTAATCAAATCATACTAAGATATATAAATAAGATATTTATTCTTAATAAATATACTCCATATCCACTAACAAAGTGACATTTCAACTAAAAGTGTTAAAAATGGATTCTAGCCGAATGTCATTTTTCTAATGCATATGAAATATATTCATATGACATTCTATGCGCATCTAAATATTTCTCTTAAGAAGGGGATTTCCCATGCGCATAATACTTAGGTGGGTTTGGGCAAGTTAATAGAAATCCCCAAACCAGAAATAAAAGTAGTAAAATAATTAATAATTATAGTCAATGACGAGAAATGTTTTTAGCAAATTCATCATTATCATAAGTATAATGTCATCAGTAAATAACTCTTCGTGTTTTTAATAGATTCATTAGAACTTGAATTAAAATTACCAATTATTTATACACATCTTTCACATGTCTAAGTAATGTTTATGAATTGAAATTGATGTTTAAATAATAGAACTCTTTACATTCTATATGGTTGAATTTATGGATTCGTTATTTAATAGAACCGAACTGCACTTTGTTCGATTTGGGCTGGGTTTTTGAAGAAAACACTATTCATCATAAATTAATGTGCATATTTTCAACATATTGATCGTAAATGAAAATAAAAAAATAATATAATGAAGTCTAACCAAATCAACATCAAAAACCAAATTAGTTGCAAAAATTTACAGTCTATTATTTGGACCCTATTTAATACAAAGGATAAGACCTAATTGTATTAATTAATATTATAAAACTCACTTTTATCATATATTTGGTATCACATATGATAATATAATATTATCCTGTAGGACCATTTTTATCATATAATTACAAAATTAAATTATCAGATTCTAATTACACCCAATAGTATTATTTTTAATAGTCAATTCCAAATTAACCATAGTTTACTCTTTTATGTCAATGTTTGCCCCCTCCTCGCATCGGTCACGCTTGACACCGGCGATCACCGCCCACTCGCTTGTCTAATGCGCTAACATTGCGCACCAAATCCGGATATGGTAAAAACTTATACAAATAGATTTCGTATATATTATATCTATCATATATAATATATACTATTAGGCCTTATCATATACAATATATCAAATAGGGCCTTAATCCAAGTAATTTGCTTACACATAATAGAGATTAAAAATATATAATAAAAAAATTCAAAAATAAAAAAACTTAAGGGGAGGACAAGATTGTGAAAGAGTCGCCACTTCCGTGAGCAACTGAGGTTATGAAGGAGTTGCTGTCACAGTGAAAGCAAGGTCATGACCAAGTTACCATTGCTAGAGAGAAAAGATAGATGAGTGGGGTAAGTTTGCACAAAAAAAGAGAGACCAAGGAATGGAGGGTTAGATATAAGGAAACAGACAAAGGAGTTTAGGGGTGTGCATGAGAAAAAAAAATGGATTAGGGACTTGAGCTTAGAAATAGATTTATTTTATTTGTAATGAGATGTTTGTATGAAATATTGCGCTAAATTATCCTATACATTATTATTGGTTGAGGTGTGAGTAATGGATAAAGTGTAAATTTTATCCAAATAACATTTTTCCTATAGATATTAGGTAGACTTATAGTAGCGTAGGGTTTCTGTTTTTTTTTTTTCTGAGCTAAAACCACAAGGGTATATTAGGATTTTTCTTATGTGTATTTGATTTCATTTGGTTCATTTCATTTTGCATTCCCAAATTGAAAGCCAAATCGACAGTGCAAAAAAGTGTATAACCTGAGGCCAAAAAAAATTGATTTCCAATTTGACGCGACAAATACTGTATAAATAATGTTCACATGGAAGTTGGGATTAATTAAGTTAATTTAGCAAAGTTGGGATTCGCTTTATCACAAATTTTGATATTCTTTTCGACTTTATGAAAATTGAAATCATTCCATGTCCTATAACCGTACAATTCCACTAGCCTTTCTGTGCTTATGATTTTGAGTTAGCGATATGAATGCTAGCTGTATAATAAATCAAACAAAATGAATTATTGACATGGTCAATATATAGGTTTTTCTTCTCTTATGGCTTTGGTCCTTAGTAATATCCAATCATCCATTCCTTACTCTCCATTAAAGAAATATCTCTAAAATATCACCTCAATAAACATGACCTCAGAAATAAAATTAATAAATTAGGTACAAAACAATGCAAAGTTCCAAGGAAGTCTCGCCACCTAAATCGAATTTTCAGCATCAGATAATCTGCCAGACTATAGAGAGCACCCTTTACCACAAAAAATAATATATCAAGTATCAGCATAAAAATCAAAATAAGGCAAACTAAAGCAGAAACAATCAAACATGAGCACACGAGGCAGCACGTGTATGATATCACTTCTAACAAGATTAGCATTGATACTCTGCCCCCGTAATCTCAAATCTTTTATTACAAGACCAACCCAAAGATACACTCTCTCTCCATATGGTACCACTATTTAGTACTGTTCTAGCTTTTCACGAATTACCAAACAAGGAACTTCGAAGAAAATCGTGGCCGGAAAAAGCGGTTAATTTTTTCATGCCACCGAGCGGAGTCGGGGTTTGACGGCGCTGCCGGAAGCATTGACCTCCAGTCAACTCTGCCGTCACCCCCGATATCACTGTGTGACATCGTTCCCAAATCCCGAAGATTGACCAAGATCTCGTGATGAAGCACCCGCGAAATGTCGTGCTTGAGTGTCAATGGGAAAAGATAGTTGCATTAGTAATATTTTGATATTAATATTTTGCTTTGCATTTTGAAAGTCTCAAAAGTACTTTTTTCCACACAAAATAAAAATCAATAGTAACCAAATCTATTTGGATGCATTTTTATTCTACTGAAAGTATTTTTTATATAATTAAAAGTATTTTTAAAGAAGTATTATTAAAGATATTTTTTATTCTAGAAAATATACTCTTAAAATAAAATTTTACTGTTATTTTTACATTAATAACTAAAAATAATTTTATTTTATCCAATTTAAATAAAAATTATTCGCTTAAACTTACTTTCAATATACTCAACCCAAATATAAATCAATTCATTTAAAATAATTTTTGAGAAGTAATTCTTTCAAAAGTAATTCTCCTAAGAGTTAAACCAAACATACCCTAATTCTATGTATTGAATATTAACAATGTAAAATAATTTTACACCATCAATTAATAAATATAAAGAAAATATCAAATTATGCCAAATAACTAATTTTTAATACAATAAATAACTATCCACTTTTAACTACTTATTATGATTTAACACTTTCTTGAATTTTTGTTGATCAACAGTATAAATTATTTTACACTGTTAGTGGATAAAAATTTAACTCATTATTATAAATTATAAATATGTTTTAAAGATTAATTGTTGTATAGTTTTAGAAACTAAATTAAAAATTAAATTATTTTGATGTGCTAATAATGTAAAAGAACTTTACAATGTCATTCAATCATATATTTCTACTTGTAAAACTTTTGAGATAGTGAATGATTAAGTCATACATTTTTGTTGATAAGATAATACATAGTTGAATATTTATACAAAAATAATTTATGTGACAATACATACAAATTAAACTCATTAAAACTTTAGTGAACTTATAAGATCAAAAAATTATTTTAATCTATAGTATACGTAACTTTTAAGGTAGTTATTACTAGAGTTAAATATTTTTAATGTGACAATATATAATTAGATGTATATGTAAAAAAAATTATTACGTAGATAATGAATAAAAACTTAATCTTAATTATAATATTAAAAATTTAAATCATTAATTTATTATATATAATTTTAATTTCAAATAATTGTTATAAAAGGTAAATATTTTAAATGAAAATCAGTTTTAATATATTATCAAATAAAAGAGTTTTGTGTAGTTATCTAATAATGTGTTGAGACATCAGAAAAAAAAATATATATATAATTCTCACACTCATTACCTCAAAAGTTTCACATATAATGGTATATAATGGAATAGTGTAAAACTTACATTTATAACGTAACAAAATTCATCTCACATAAAATGCATAAATAAATGATATTATAGGAAATTATTAAGTCAATAAAGATGAAGAGAAAATATTTTATATGTATGCTTAAATAATTAATTTTTTTAAGTAATGGTAGATATCTTTTGTGATGATTAATATTATTTTTTTATGGATGATGATTAATGTTAATAAATGATGATTAGTATATACCTTTCGTAGCAGCCGAAAAAATGATGATTAGTATAGAAAATACGTGAAGAAAAGGTATGCCAATTATTTTAAGTAACATTGCTTATAGGATGATTATTAAATTTGGAAACATAATAAAAATTATTTAAAGAGTTTTTAAGTTTGTGATTTATGTGTACAGAAAAGACACGGTTGGAGAACAATCTCAACTTTGGTGTCCAATCATATCCTGAGATATCAGTTTTTCACACATAGAGTGAGAGAATACTATGTTAAATTCAGAAGAAGAAGAATACAATGATAGTGTACAATGTTTTACAATATCAATCAATCAATTATATATGTACATTTTGATATAGTTATTGCAAGAGTTAAATAATTTTAATGATGTATTGATATATAACTAGAAGATTATATAAAAATATTTTTATGTTAGTAGTGCAATAAGCATTTAAAAAGTATTTGTAGCTTATTAAAATTAAATCCATTATTAAATGGTTAAATAATTAAAAATCAAATCATATAAAATATACTACTCTTTTTATCTTTGAATAATTATCTAGTTTTAAATACGCATTGAAATTAAGAAAATAATTGAGATAACATACATCAAAGTTAGAAAAAGTTAAAAATAATTTACTAAATTACTCTTTTTTTAATATTTTAACTTTCTCTCTTCTACTCCACTATATTTTTTCCTTCTCCAATAATATTTAATAGGGTTTTATTGAAAAGAAATAATTAATACTACTTAAATTTTTAAAATAAATAATTATTTGAGTAAAATATAACCCTCCCTTAAGAGAAGGCTTGATTACACTTTCCTCACCTCTATTTTAAAACATACACTCTCCTTCCTTCTATTTATAAATCATACACCATTTTCCTTTATTTCTAAAATATATAATTCCCTCCCCTTTATTTATAAATCATACACCCCCTCTCCTCTATTTTAAAACAAACTCTATAAAATTGAGAAATGTTATACTTTAATTTTTTTTCTTCATTTTAGTTTTCCATTTTTTTATACATATTATTTTACTTTTTGACCAAAACACCCTTTATTAATAGTTATATATATATATATATATTAATTTTTTAACAAATTAAAATATAATATAATAATACAAAATACAATATATACACACATATAATTTAATTTTAAAATTTTACTATACTAAGAAAATAGATTATAGATAGCAATAGTAATTTGTAATAATCATTTTTGAAGAAAAAATTACAAAGTTTATAGGTGTTTATTTTAGAATACTAACACATATATATACACACACAAAATGTTTATTAATTTTTTTATAGAAAAATCATAGAGAACATAATAGAAGAATTTTGTGATGTTACAATAAAAATATAGATTAATATTGTAAAATTAATAGTTGAAAAACATATAAATTTTACATTTAAAAATAATAACTACAAATTATTGTTACTATTATTTTTTTACTTCTACTTATTTGTTTTCTTAATATTAATAAATGAATGTATATAACCCAATATTTTGTATTATTATAAATCACATATATTTTATTTTATAATAATAATATTTAAAAACAAAATAATAAGAATTATAAAATGAATAATTAATGAAAAAGTTAAAAATGGATTAAATTATAGTTTATCTTAAATTGATAAGGGAGGATAATGTATATTTTAGAAATAGAGAAAGGGAGTGTAATAATATTATCTTTTAAAAGAAAGGTTTGTATTTTATTCTTAAGTTTATGAGAAATATAGTGCAGGTTTTAGAAATAAGGGATGAGAGTGTAATAAAGTTTTATTTTAAATGAAAAGGTTGTATTTTTATTCTAATTATTTTTAGATAAATTTTTTTAAAATAAATAATTATTTATGAAGGAAGGGAGTATATATTCATGATTATGGGTCAGAAAGTCTATTTAAGATCGCACGCCGAAGTGGATTTCAGAATCTCATCAGCGCCATCTCTTCCAAAAATATAAATAAATAAATATAAAAAGAGCAGATTTTTCAGATTTGCTAGTGAGAGGAAGATTTGATTTTCAAAAGAGACTTTTATATTTATTTATTGATTTATTTTTAATTTTTGTTAGAGAGGGAAAGAGAGAATGGTGACGAGGATGGAGGGAGGGACAGATGGACATAGAACAACACCACCATACTAAACATAACTTGTTAACATTACACCGGTATTTAAGATTTGGGTACCCACGTTAAGGAAGCCTCTTACTCTTTTCTCTCTCTCTCTCTCTCTCTCTCTCTCTCTTCATCAAGCAACAAGTGATGGAGACCAACGGCGTCGTTTCTGAAGAGGTTCATGTCTTGGCCGTCGATGACAGCCTCGTTGATCGAAAGGTCATTGAGCGCTTACTCAAAATCTCAGCTTGTAAAGGTCAGTGTGCTGTGACTAACTTCTCATTTCTTAGTAGCGTTGTTTTGTTTTTCCCTTGTATTTTCGGTATTAGGATTTTGTTGGGGTTGAGGATTTTCTTTTTCTTCTTTTGTTCGCTTGGGAAAATTGCAGTTACTGCCGTGGATAGTGGAATCAGAGCCCTGCAATTCCTTGGGCTGGACGAGCAGAGAAGGACCTCTGAATCAGATGGTTTTGTGGTAAGTATATATATCACATAGCGAATTTCATAACTTTCCCCGAAAACCCTATAATAAATGAGTCAACGAGAGTTTAATTTTCTGCTTTTTTTTTTTTATCATTTTATTCTCCTCATCAGGGTTTAAAGGTGGATCTAATTATCACGGACTACTGCATGCCCGAAATGACTGGTTATGAGTTGCTCAAAAAAATCAAGGTACCAAAATTCGAAACAAAATTGGAAAAAACATTATAGATAAATGTCAAGAAGTTGTTAACAATGTTAATTTGAAGCAGGAATCGTCCACTTTCAGAGAAATTCCAGTGGTCATTATGTCCTCCGAAAACATTTTGCCGCGCATAGACAGGTATATCATTATTAATTATTTATCACTGTTATTATTATTCAGATTAATTGAGAAATGAACATGTATCAAGAATTTCACTACGTAAGGTGGTGTTGTGAGCTCTTGTTTTATTTCTTTAATAAGAAAGTTGAAATGACTTGGGAATTTTCGGAAATATATATGTAGGTGCTTGGAGGAAGGTGCAGAGGATTTTATAGTGAAGCCAGTGAAGTTATCTGACGTGAAACGGTTGAAGAATTACATGACCACCACCAGGGATGCTAGGGCCGGAAGCCAAGACGGAAGATACGACGCCACCGACGACGGACGTGACGGCGGCGGCGGTGGGATCAATAAAAGGAAGCTGTCAGACACCTCTGATCTGTCGTCATCTCCACCGTCCACTTCGTCCTCATCAGCACCTTCATCATCGCCGTCTGATTCTTCTTCACCTTCACAATCACAATCACCGTCATCGTCCCGTTCATCTTCACCCAGCGTGCTCGATTCTCCAATCAGACGGCTCAAAATGACTAGCGCCGATTGACCTTTACTTATCAATTCACATTCTCCTTTCTCTCCGGTGGGCACTGCTGCAGTGTCTTCATTTTCTTTTTTCTTTCATATTTTTCTCTCTGGGGGGTTTCACTGCAATTACCCGTTGGTTGTAAACGGTTTTTGTCGCATTATTACCCTGTTCTTTTCTTTTGCTGATTTATTTTGTATGTTTGTATCAAAGGCGGGTTAAAGTTAATGAAATATATTATTTGTTAATATTATTATTATTATTACTATTATTTTCCTTTGGTTTTTATTTTGATATTGAAGAGTATTGATACCCTTTTGAATCAAAGAGTTGTGATTTAATTACAAGTATTTAAAATATTAATAAATTTAATTAATAGGACATGTTATAAATTTTTAGTCATAAATTATCTAAAAGATATAATATATAAATTTTATAGGGTAATGAAAAAATTTCCTTTTTCTTTTTAATATTTATGAAGAAAACATAAAGATAAACAGAAAAAGATTATGCCCTTTTATATGAATGGGTGATCAAAATCACAAATCATCAACTGATGTTATTAGTTTTAGTTAGCTAATATGAGAAAACATAAAGATAAACAGAAAAGGATTATGCCCTTTTATATGAATGGGTGATCAAAATCACAAATCATCAACTGATGTTATTAGTTTTAGTTAGCTAATTGACAACTTATTCCTTTTAAATAAAATCTGGAATTTGAGTATTGTAAATATAAAAAGTTTAATTTGAATACATTGTTCATCTGAGTAAAATAAGTTTATACAACTATTCAATCATATAAAGCTGATCTGACACTAATTGAAATCAATATATTAGTTAATTTAACGAAAATGAAAATCACAAGGTATGAAAAGGGGAAATAAAATAAAACAATGATAACAATTTGGGCTATAAGAGGTGGAGTGAAGAGGGATCACAGAACAATGAATTTGGGTTTGGAAATGATGTGAAACAGATGGAATATAAAGCTTTGCAAGATCTTGTCTGCTATAAAGAATCACAAAAGAATGTGGATGTGGATTGGACATGCTAGAAGTGTCCCCCCTTATAACGAAGAAGGTGGGAAGGAGTCGTAGGGGTCTTGGAACTGCTATACTTGTCTAGTTGTCTCTAAGGGAGAAATTAAAGCGGTAAAACCCTGTATCTACATCAGAAAAACATTGCCTGTGTCACGTGGAAGTGGAACCAGTTGTTGCTACTGGGCCATAGTGATCTAATTTAGGGGAGTGGGGCAACACATACACCTTGCTCTAGGTTTGGCGCTTTGCATCTTTTTTATCCCATCTCTCTTTTCTTTTTAACTGCTAGCTCTTTTATGACAGAACTTTGACAAGGACAGGGCTTGTCTTTGTAGTCTGAGGTAAACCATTAGAAACCAAGCCAGAAAAAGGTAGTTAATTTTGACCGTAAATCTACTCTTTATGGTCATTATGTTAATTTAATTTTAATGCAATATTAATTTACAAAATTTTACATTATTTTTTCTTTTTTGATAGTGTTCTGAATTTTATTAATGACAGGAATTAGAAGAAAGGAAAGAGACTAACAAGTCAGGGGGTCATCAATCCACACACCAAAATGAGCCAGTGCATCGGCTACGCTATCACTAGCTCTAGAAATACAAGATATATCAAAAACTATAAAACCAAGCAGCATAAGCAAAGATATCCTGAAGTATAGCTGGTTTGTCTAATTTTTATTTATGTATGTTTTTCCTATAGGTATCCCTTCACAAGAAACAATTCTATTTGATCATTTGAGATCTTATATGGGATATTTTTGCGACCCCTCTTACTCCATATCAAAAGGCTCAAACTCCATGTCCAAGGATGGAAAGAAATATTTGTCACTCCAACTGTCCGAGTACTGGGTGGTAATCCATGTAAACATTCAATGGGAACAATCCAAATACCACTAAGAAGATAACGTAGATTGTTTTGATGATCTGGATTGTCTGATTTAGCCAAATAAGATAATATTGTGAGCCCAAATAATTTAAAGTCGCATTATCAGTAATTTAGATAAATTACTCTACATCAAACGCCCTTGAAGGCAAGGTTGATCCAATCCTATCTTCAAATTGATGTGGCTAACAAGATTTTGCTTAAAGCGGATTCCTGACGACGAGATCGATGAAATGCTTTTGAATCTTGTCATCTTCGTCAAGCACGTTATACTAGCTTCAAGTAGTTTTCTCTTGCAATGTCCTTTCCCCTCATGTTCAATTCTGAAATTGTATATTAAAATATATGTTTAGTCATTGAAAATGATGTGTTGAACATGCAAAATTTTTATTAATTAAAAATAATTTAATCTTTTAAATGTCATGGAAAATATCTTTAACCTTTTTCTTTTTTGTTGAAAAAATTGATAACATTCATTCACTGTCAGTCAACTCAGATAGGATAAAAAATTATAAGTTTAAGGATGACTCACAGTTGACACATGCCCATCAGCCAAACAAAAACCACTTTACATGCTAAGTGATAAAGAAGTATTACACTAACAACACAAAAAAAGGACATTCCATGGTGAACTTTTGGCTTCTCTTGGAGTTAATACAAAAGCACCTTGCAAGCTTCTTCTAACAACATCAATCCATTAAATGAAAGGATGAACATAGATTAATTTGCTCTGCACTCTGAGCTTTTTTTCCCCTGTGATTAACCTCCCTTTATAAACCTGGATTGAATCAATTTCTTTTTTTCTAACTTGGAGGAAGCTTGACAATATACATGTATAATATAGAACCAATTTGTGCAACACCATAGCACACAATATGGCTGATACAAAAAGAACAAAGGCAGCAAAAAATCTAAAAGCAGCAAAGAAGCCAAAAAAAAAAAAAAAAAAACTAACCTGCACAAAAAAAAACCCAAGAACAAAACATGGAAAATATCTTTAATCTTGAAAATACAATGAAGTAGAGGAATAAGTGTAACAAATTTAATTTATACTCTAAGGGTATGTTTGATTAGGGGGTAAAAATAGGGTATAAATTTTCATGAATGAATTTCATCTGTAAACCCTAAACCCTAAAATTACATATGAATCTTATTTATGGAAAATTTATCCTCATTTTTACTCCCAATTTGTTGGAGAGTAAAAATGGGGGTAAAAATTACCTAGATAAATTTCATGTGTTATTTTATATATGAAACTCATCAAAGTAATTTTTACCCTCATTTTTACTTTACAACCAAATTCACCTTTAAATGGAGGAACATATGAGCCGAGGTGATTATAGTCCCTTAAGGACATGGGTTGGGCCTATCTAATTACTGTGAGAATTTAATTCGAATGGTTTCTTGGGGTCCATAAAACCCAAATTGCGCGGAATAATAGAAGAAAGAAGTAGACAATCTTTCAGCCAGCCATCAATATTGTTTCTGATTGCTGGTCCCATAATCCAGTGCCCTTTAAATTATGATGGTGCGAAGTTTAGATTTAATGTCGCTCATGTTTGGCGAAATTGTGATTCGTAAAATCTGCTATGTTTTGTTTGATTCTGCCACCATGAGATATCTGGGCCTTATGACATTTGTTGTTATCATTGTAGACAAAAAATTCATTATGGATGGCATGTAGTCTCGTCTCTTAAAGCATTTCTTGTTGCCCAATTGGGCCAAGTTTTGATGCTAAAACGGGAATCACCATCAGCCAGTTGCCTTATAAAATTTTCCATTTTGTGCCAAAACAAAAAACAAAGAGAAACTCCATCATATATATACATTCAGTCATTCATCAATGATTCTAAATGGCTAATGGATGTCTGACAAAAACAAAATGGTTAATGGATGTTTCTGTGTGCAAAAAAGAAGCAGAATATTTTCAAATTTATTATATATTTTGAATAATTTATGCAAATTTCATTGATTTTTTTTATAAATATTCTAAAAATATTCAATTTTATGTATTGTTTCTAATCCTAAACTTTTTCCCAAGAGAAAATATACTCGGCCGTAAAGTTAATGGGTGCAAGTTTTTTGTTCCATTGCCGGTGTTTCGGACCAAACTTCATATATAGTTTAATAATGTGCTAAGTGTGATCTTGCGACTGGGTTAGTAAACTTAGGAGGAAAATGGTGTGGGAAAAGTAATTGATTAGGAACTCCCTTGTATGGCTCAGTTAATAAACTTATGATGCCAATCTCATGGAGACGATGATTGATGAATAGAAAACCTTCATTCCTATTTCCCTTTGTAAGGATGCCACGTCACCCTCTACTGGGCTCCCTAATCTGTAGCCCTTCTTTTTCTCACTTTCAAGGCTAGGCCATCTTCTCAGTTCTCACTGTTGATGGGTTGTAACTTGTATATATGGCATTGTGTGTCTCTAGACTCTAGGCACTATTTTGTAGAGGGATATAAAGGTTGGGTCTTTGAGGGTGTGGCCTGGAAAGGGCATTTGGTTTGGGGACATTCCTTTATTATGCATGAGTAGCTTAAGGACAAAGATATTTGAAACCCCAAAAACGGGGACACCCAGGACATAAAGAAAGAAACGAGAGAAGATTGTGGAAAAAGAAGATAGAAAGAGGTAAAAAAAAGGCGATGGACCATATTTTTGTTTCAAGATATGCTATATGGCGCAAAAATGTACTGCACGAATTGTATGAATTACAGCTATCGACAAATTATTGGAGGTGGAGTAGTAAACACTCCCATATTCACTGTTTTACTCTAGGCTCAATCAGAGAAAAAGGGAAAACAAGGCATTCGCACTGATTCGTCTATTAACATTTCATAGCAATTAGTTTTTCTTTTTTCTATTGTTTTAAGGGTATTAGGTGTCTAGAAAAAAAATGGGATTCATAAAACATGACCCGTAGCATAAACAGCCTCTTGCAGCCTAATTAGGTTAGTGATTTTTTTAAAGATAGTTTGATAAATAAGTGTCATCTCTCAACCTTGCATTGCAAGAGAATACAAAGTCAGAACCAGTAATCACCGTTTTCGTAAAGCATAAAAAATTATGGCTTTGGTTTTAATTTTAAATTTTAATTTTCAATTTTTAATTTTCAAGATTTTGTGAAGAAAATCCTAAAAATTGAAATTTATAATTTTAGAATTTTCAATATTTCCTTCGTAAAATTTAAAAAACTGAAAATGAAAATTAAAATTAAAACCAAACAATAGACCCGAAACATCCAAACCAGAAACACCAATATATAACTAACCCCTGCACATTCACAATGGGCTCTTCCATATTGGTTAAGAGCATTCCTTGTCACGCTTATACTCCCATCAGGTCATCAATTCCTTCCTTTCCATTACTGAGACATAACGATTTCATTGGCACTTTTGCATGCTCTCTACCTTCCCACAATGATTAGTGAGGTAGTTCCAAAATGAAATTCCACCATTTTTTTTTCCTTTGTATAATATTACGAAAAAGGGCAGCTCAACAAAAAAAAAAAAATTGCAAGTCAGTATTTCAAAACTTACAAAGAACGTGAATTAGCTCAAGAAGCAGGCAATAAGGAAAATTAAGCAGTAATTTTTTGTTACACTCGAAAAAAGAATTGCTTGTGGCTAATTAATTAGTGGTAACTTGTTACTGGTGACATGGTGAAATAACTGCACAAAAACTTGTAATCCGGTCGCTCTTAATTTTTATATTAGAAAAATCAGTCCTTCTATGAAAAAAAAAATTCTCTATCAATTTAAAATGTTGGATAAACTAATCATTTAAAAAAGGATAAATAATAAAAAGTACTCTTTCAATTTAGTAAAATAACATTTAACCTCATTCTTCTTGTAAAATGGCTCTCCGCACCATTTCCAAACATTGATTAAAGGTCTGTTAACCTAAAATTTCCAGTAATCATAAATTTACACATTCTTAGCTCTGAGATACTCTGGCTCAAGGTAGGCAGCAAGGGTCGACGTCTCCAAACGTGCCCACTGGCGGCGTGCACTTCACGTTGAATCCTAGAGTTATAGAAAAGATTAACATAACTCCTTGACGATGAGGCCAAAGTCGCTGAGCTTTGCTTGATCAGTCTTTTCTTTTATTTCTTGATTTGTGTGGTTGATCGGGTGTTATTCAAAGTTTTTTCTTTTTCTTTTTTCCTGTTTTGAGGATGAGATCAAAGAACCCAGGACAATGGGTATCAACTTTTTCCTCAAATTAATGTGGACCTCTAGTGCAAATTCTAACCGGGTGTTGTTGGGTGTTCAAATGCTATCTGCAATTTTCGAATAAAAAAAAAGCAAAAAAAAAAACGCTATTTGTAATTTTTAGGCACTATAGCTAAAGAGCTGGTGGTTGAGGTGGTTATCGGGATTGTAGGTTATCGACTAATGGTGGATACAACCTTCTTATTTGACACGTCAATTTTAGCAACTTAAATACCCTCCTCATAAATAATATGGACCCTACCATTTACTTTTTTTTTAACTTATTCTCTCATCACTTCTCATATCATATGGGCATAAATATCTACACACGTATAGGTGTCAAAATAGAATTATTCCGGTGATATGGGAAGAGGCAGGCGAAAGTGGATATGGTACCAAGAAAAGGTGAAACAAGGAGAAGCTTCTGGCTATTTTAATTAACTTTTTTTTTTTATCAAGTGTTTAGTTGTAAATTAAGTGGGAATACCATGTTCGAAGTAACAGAATATTCCTGTCTTGGCCGTTAGTGAGGTTTGAAAATGGGGTTGAGTGTTATTTTATAACAAGAACGTAGTTAAATGTTGTTTTAGCAAATTTAGAGGGTATTCTTTGGTATTTATTCTTTGAAAAAATGACAAATTAGTCTCTTAATGATTATGAAAAAATGTTAAATTGATTTGGAGGGATTAATTTGTATGACATTTTTAAATGTAGGGACTTCTTTGAATTTTTTTTCTAAATGAGTCAATTTGTTTGATTTTGTTTAAAGAGGCACAAAGCCGAGTGTTTTTTTTTTTTCCAAAACATAGTTCATACTCTTGTTTAATTTATGCAGCGACATTGTCAACTCAATTAATTTTGCCAAGGAAAATTCAAAATACGAATGGCATAATAGGCGGCATAAAGTAGGAGACTAGGGAAGATGCTGGTTGGAGATTGATGGGAAGATAGAGAACAAAAAGGCGAAACTAACGCAAGTTTTGAGAAGTTTTGATGTGTACATGAAATTTTGATCCGAGCCACCACTCACGGACCAACTTTGAACATTTGGTACTACCAAATATAATCATTCTCCACAATGTTTAATGCACTTCCTTTTAGCTTCAAGTATAGAATAAAAGTCCAACTTCATTTCAATTCCAAACTAAATTAGCACATTTGAACAAGAACTAACACATTTTAGAGTGCCAAATTACCAAACCCATTTTCTTGCTGTCGGATATTCAGTAAGGCGTAACTAACTAAACTTTCTTATTGTTCTTGTCCCAACTTTTAGGTCACATCCCAAAGTTAAATGTTTATCATTTCAAGATATATCTCCCTCCCTCTCTTATTTGTATGGCCAAATAAAGCTTTGGGTTGAACTTGAAGCTATGGCCCCATATATAATTAGTTAAGTTTTTGCTGCTTTCACCATTTTGGGTTTCCATTCTCAATATAAACACGTCTGTATTTGAACATATCTATCTTTGACCGGAGGATTTAACTTGGCCATACATGAGAGCTGCATTATGTGAATTTGCATGGTACTTTAATTTCACCCAACCACTCAATTTGTAGAAAAAAAATATGAATAGTTGTTGTAACTTAGTAATCAAGGAAAAATTTAAAAAGAGGTTAAGGGAAGACCGTATTAATTAATTTCCTTTTTCTCTTTCTCGGTGGTTTTGGGGTTATCATCTTGAATACAATTACCTTTAAAAAAACTGTCCTGTTTCATTCACAAGTCAAATCATACAAGTGGCTGAAATTTATGATTTGAGTGAAAATGCAAAATTCTTATTACTCTTCATATGATTGTTGAAGATCACAAGACAACATGCATTTTAGCATTGAATTTTTCTTTCCTGTTATTATGTTTTCACGTGAAGAATTGGGTCAATCATATATAAATAAAATTTTTAACTTAAAATAATCCAGATAGAACAAATCAATTCATTATAGCAGTATTTTTTTATGCTTTATATGAAAAAATTATTACTTATTAAACCGTCGGTGTAAATGTTGAACTTTAATTAATTATCAGAAAGTGACAAATAAAATAAATTAGTATATGACTTGGGGCGGAGGGGGTGGTAAAATGGCATGCGGAACGCAAACTAAGAAGGGTGAGCATCTTGGAAGGTGCTGAAGCACAAATCAATGTTCACAATATTCGTTTATGTATGTATGGTTTCATATAAAAATTAGTATTTAAATTGTCTGTGTAACAACAGAAAATGACATATAAAACAAATAAGTATTCAGTGGGGTGTTAAAAAAAAAAAGAAAAGCATGTGGAACGCAAACTAACAATCGTGAAAGGTCTTCGAAATCACTAAAACATTAATTAATAAATTTTTGACCAATTTGAACTTCAAGGCCAATTTGACCAATTTGGTACTAGCAACTGAAAGGAGATTAATCTAGCTGAACTATGAATGACATAAGTCGAAGCGTATATATACCAGCTAGATAATTTTCCTTTTTAGTTTCATTTATATTCGAATATGTTTGATATCTAACAAAGGAAAAATAATGGAAAATATAAATAAATACCTGCATTGATAAGGGAAAATGCACTAAATTCCGTTGTTTCCATTTTGAATGGTCATAAACTCATTCATGACACTGGTACGTACTAAAGAGCAGTCCTCTTTAACAGTGTTATTAGACATTGTAAAAAAACTTCAATAATTTAGTAGTAAGTTTGAATTCTGGGACAAGGATTGAATGAATATTATGTTTTTTTTTTTTTTTAGGTGAATCTAAGATATCAACTATTTACCACTAGAAAGAATGATTAATCCCTAGAGGTGTAGAGTTTAGAAACATGGATTTTGCCTTGGGAATAAAACTCTCTCCATACACACAAATAGAAATTGAATTAATGACTAAATGTTTAAGGAGCTTAACAGGAATTGTAGTAGGTTTTGTGGTTGGAATATTATGCATTGCCTATCCTCCAAACCCAAAAGCCTTTCATGTCAAAAGTGGTATCTAAAACGGATGAAAATCTTCTATTTCTAAACTATGCCTTCAATAATGTATGGTCGTGGAAGATAATATTATATATTTGATAATTATTATAAATTTTTTTTTATTCTTATCTATTACATGGTAATATATGATTTATGGACAAAAAAAAATGGTATGCAGGCAGAAGATTTCCATCCATATGAAACATAATGTAAATCATTATTGAAATTTGCAGCACCGGTCAATCCGCATATGAACTATGAAGTTAGTAGTAATCAAATCTCAAATGAAGAAGAAAAATGAAGAGCGGCACCCTGAAGTTACCACCACCATAGTTAAGAGTTTCCAACCACTACACACAAGGCCATTGCATTACCCGGAAAGCTAATCCCGTCAGCCACCCACTCTCCTCAAGACTGAATTTTGAATCCTTAATGCGTTGGCCTCATCATGACTATTAAGTCAACCAAATCCTTCATCAGAAAGTTCTATTATGGTTATGGAAATGGTCCCATTCTTTTATTTTTAAGCCTTCAAAAGCAGAAGTTTAAGAACGGCGGCTAGCTTTTCATAATCATATTTCCAGACGAAAGCAAAGTCACGGCTTGGATAACTGTACCATAAATCTTGTGACGTTTGAAAAAGCCTTTTGGATCATTATAGATTTATGCTACCACTTCAAACATGCATCTCAACATGTTTGACGTAGTATATTAGTCTCTTCAACCCAGCTACGTGCCCAAGGGTGTTTTTCAACGCTGACCAAATCTTATTGTGAAAGTACTAAATCATCCCTCAACTGCACAGTTTGTTCACTTCAAGGATAGGGTCAAGTTGGTCATTGCATGGTTCTCAAAGTGGAAAGCCAACAATATTTTTTTTGGTGACGAAAGCTAACAATATTTAGCACAACAGCTTATTTCTTTTGAAACATTCAGACAACAAAACCAATAGCACAAGACAATGGACAAAACATGCAATGATCATCAAGGGACAGAAAAAGTACAATAGCATATCTTGCTTCAGAAACCTTTGTCTGTAATTGTAATCTACGCTCCCTCTTCTTTCATGGCTCCGAAGAACATGATGCTTTTTCTGAGCCTTCTCTTTGTTTTACAGAGTTTTTTGATACCAACCTGCTATTGCCAATCCAATTCTCCACAGAATATTGAAACTTTGTATCCAAATGAAACTCCAGCACAAGCCCCCAGAACACAACCTCCTGAGCCACCGATAAAGTCACAAGCATCACCAGCGGCAGCATCAAAAAGTTCGTCATCAAACAGTAAGGTAGCAAAGGCTGTTGCTGCAACAGCAGCAAGCACTCTAGTTGTTTCTGGCATAGTTTTCTTTTTAGCTCTAAGGTGCTTCAGAGCAAGGAGGAAAAAGGAGGTAACCAACACTGCTTCTGCAGCAGATACTAGGCCTGTTGTGCCTCCTGTGAGCGTGTTCGAGAGAATTGATGGAAACATCAAGGGACTGATTGTTGATGAGGATGGTTTGGATGTGATATACTGGAAAAGGCTTCAAGAAGCTAAGAACACAGATAAGGATTTCAAAAAGGAGGTCTTGAATAGTCCCCAAAACAAACAAGAAGATGATCAAGAAGGGTATCAAAGGAAAAAACCCGAGTCCATCCAAGAAGTACCTCTACTTCGAGGGTTATCCTCAACTTCCCATTTGAAGATATTTCCAGAAGAACCGTACACAATTATGAGAATTCCACCTCCTGCTCCTCCTCCCATTTTGCCTGCATCAGGTGGAGCTGATATCAATAGTGTTCAGAAACTAGACTTTCCTACTCAACCATTTGCTCCACCCTCTCCACATTCAACACCTAAACCACCCTCAACTTCTTTATCATCAATTCCAAAAGTGACTAGTCCGGCACCACCTCAACAACAACAACCAAGTCTTCTACCACTAGGTGGAGTCAGTTACATAGATCAGACAACCTCCAACAATCTCCCTCCAACAATCCCAGATAAAAAGAGTCTAGCACCAGCACCACCTCCCCCTCCAACAATCCTAGATAGAAAGAGTTCAGCACCAGCACCACCTCCTCCTCCACCAATCCCAAATAGAAAGAGTTCAGCACCAGCACCACCTCCTCCTCCTCCACCAATCCCAAATAGAAAGAGCCAAGCACCAGCTCCACCTCCTCCTCCTCCTCCACCAATCCCAGATAAAAAGAGCCAAACCCCACCACCACCTCCTCCCCCAATTCCTCCTAGAAAGAGTCCAACACCTCCTCCTCCACCACCAAAGGCAGGTAACTTGAAGTCATCATCAAAACCACCACCTACCCCTACTGAAACGCCGGGTAAAAAGGTAAAGTCTTCGGTTGAAGAAATGCCAGAAACCGGCAATGATCAGGTGAAACTGAAACCTTTGCATTGGGATAAAGTGAATACTAATCTTGATCACTCGATGGTGTGGGACAAAATTGACCGTGGCTCCTTCAGGTAATAATCCTAACACATTGGATTTTCTAAAATTAATGTGCAAAAATTTGATCCTTCCATTTTATTGCTTATCAATGATTCTAAACTTTTGAATGTAATAATACTCCAGGGTTGATCATGAGCTTATGGAAGCTCTCTTTGGATATGTTTCCATCAACCGAGATACCCCAAAAGCGAATAATTCAGCAAGTCCAAGCAGGGATGCCTCGGCTCCATCAAAAAAGGCTACCCTTCTTGACCCAAGAAAATCGCAGAACATTGCCATTGTTTTGAAGTCTTTGGCAATATCAAGAAAAGAAGTAATTGATGCACTCCTTGATGGCCAGGGCCTTAACACAGATACCATTGAAAAGCTCGCAAGACTTGCTCCAACAGAAGAAGAGCAATCTCTCATACTTGAATACAAAGGAGACCCATCAAAACTTCCTGCAGCTGAATCTTTCCTTTTTCACATCCTTAAAGCTGTTCCTTCAGCATTCAAGCGCCTCAATGCCATGCTATTCAGGTTGAACTATGATACTGAGATCTTAGAAATCAAGGAGTTTCTTCAGACCCTTGAGTTGGGGTGTAAGGAGCTTCGAAACCAAGGAGTGTTCCTGAAGCTTCTTGAAGCAGTGCTTAAGGCCGGAAACCGTATGAATGCAGGTACTCATAGAGGTAATGCTCAAGCATTCAACTTGGCTTCTCTAAGGAAGCTATCTGATGTCAAAAGCACCGATGGAAAAACCACATTGCTTCACTTTGTGGTTGAAGAAGTGGTCCGTTCTGAAGGCAAACGTGCCGTTCTTAACCGCAACTACAGCATGAGCCGTAGTAGCAGCAGAAGCAGTAGCAGTAGGAGCAGCGACACCAGTGAAAACTCTGAGAATTCTGCTGTTTCAGATGAACAAAGACAAAGGGAATATATAACACTCGGATTACCAATTGTGGGAGGGATTAGTTCTGAGTTCTCCAATGCAAACAAAGCAGCACTTATAGACTACAACAGTTTTGTTGGTTCAATCTCAGCACTATCAGCCAGGATGGTTGAGATTCAAGGAGTTGTTTTGCAGTGTGGAAATGATGAAGGAGGGAATTTTGCGAGAGAAATGAACCATTTTCTTGCAAGAGCTGAGGAGGAATTGAGACTGGTGAGGGAAGATCAGACAAGGGTAATGCAGCTTGTGAAGAGAACTACAGAATATTATCAAGGAGGGACTTGGAAAGATGGTGGAGAGCACCCTCTTCATCTGTTTGTCATTGTCAAGGATTTTCTTGGAATGGTTGATCAAGCATGCATTGAGATTGCTCGTAAGATGCAGAAGAGGAAGGCTCCTAGATAGGGTATTAGTCAGCAGAGGCACAAGCACAATGGAGAAACTAGGATTGGCCTAACTGATTCAACTTTTCTCTATTTGAGCATGTACACATCAGTAACATTATTTGTATATCAAACAAGGATATCAAGAGCCGACAGAAGGAAAGAGAGACACAAAACATCCCGCGACGGTTAGTGGGGCCAAAATTGTGCCTTCATATGTTGTTCACTTTTTATGTGCAAATAACATTACTCTGTACATAGGAAACTCAAGTGCGGCAAATTGGAGTTCAAAATGATTGGATTATGTTGCTGCATTCAGTCTTGGCAGGACCCAGATTATGATGCTTCAGAAGAGAACTGGGAGTGACCTGCTACTCAAGACAATTTGATTGGACTCATCCAATTGTTGCTAACCATGGGAGGTTCTGAACTACTATCAAAGCGGGGTATGCTTTTGCAATGAATCAATGGACAAGTTTGTCTGGCAAATTCAGAAGCTAAAGCAATCTTTGTGATGGTAACATTTTTCCACATTTCAACCTGACATGTCATTTGTACAGGAACTAGTTCTTGAGAATTTTTTAGGTTTTGATGGTGTACATGGATGTTTGATTCTTTTAATTTCTTTTGGCATCAACGAGAACTTGTTAGTTCGGTGAATCTATTGTTGTTATTTTTCTCTACTTTTGTTTATTATATAAGAGCCAAAATAGCTTTATCTTGAAAAAAAAAGAAAAAAATCCAAAATAGCTAACTTACCATAGCGCAGAAATGAAAACAGATCTAATGCAGCATGAACTAGTGAAATCATGTCATCAAATAACATCACAGCTAATAAATTTGGGCATAGCTATTTTTGCGACATAACTTCACACTGTCTTCATACTTGTTAAAGTACAAAAACATTATATATTCCTGTCCATCAGCTTAAATCTCTGGGAAATATAATTTGATGATATGGTATTGAAGTCTTTATGATTAAACGGTCAAAATTCTATTTTTGTTATCCCCTATTACAATAATAATTCACATTTCAAACCCAAAACATCCATTATGTGAGTGACCATTAAAGTATAAAAACCATTCATATACATATACTCATCCATTTAAATTTTTGGGAGAGAGATTTCATTACAATAACAATCATAAAATGACTTCTGACATACAATGATTTCTCCAAGCAGGTTTCTTTAATTTATTTTATTACAAGTTCTGGCAGTCTAACTCTTTAGTAGCAACTATGCTATCCTACTACTACCACTACAAGAATTTTAATACATAGAAAAGTATCAGACAACTACATAAAATTCTACAGGTTTTCTTGGAAAAAAGAAAGAGGAGTGGCAAACTTCGTATGGAACAAGACTAACTACATAATTTCCCGAAGTTGCTAGTACAATTGTTGCTCATGTAGGTAACATAATTAGCAACATATCCCGGATACTTATTGCAGAGAACAACATACGCTGTGTGAAGCTTGACAACTTAATCTGCACCGTGTAGCCAACTTTATCAGTCAAGGCTTACCTATTCTGAAAATTCTTCAATCACGACTCCCATCATTGCAAGTGAATGGATTGAGACATAGAAACAATGATACAACCAATTACAAGAAATGTTTGCAGACATGCAATATTATGTTCTAATTAACTCATATTGCGTACGAGGGTGCGAGGAATAAACTAGTAATTATGATGTCTACTCTTTTCTCCTACTGCTCACATTGTTCATAAGCTTCTATATAACTGGAAGATCACTCCCATTGTTTGCTAAACGAGAATGTCACAGCGTTGAGTTGTTGACAACTTGCCATAAACATTTCCCCTGAACAGACAGATACATGACTCACTGCTGTATTTAATGTCTTCATGTTTCCCTTCTTGCTATCTCTCTCTTTACCTTCGCTGCGTGTTGGGCTACCGAGGGTTCTCAGTCTTAGCATCAACCTGCATAAGTAGACATGACATAATAATGAGTTAATGGATTTTTTTTAATTTTTTTCAGAAAATGATTAGATATAGGAACTTGATATTTATGGTAAGCTCCAATAGAAATTGAGAAAACGCAGCCTGTGTCAAGGCTTCATTTAATCCTTTCTTTTGCCATCCCCCACCCGCTCTTCCTTTTTTTCCCACAACATGTACATGTAACATGTAAACGACTCATGTTTGGTATAAGGGTAAAAATGAGGTGAAAATTTTCATAGATGAGATTCATGGATAATTATACACATAAAACTCACCCTGAAAAATTTTACCCTATTTTTCCCCTCTTATCAAGCACACCCCTGTGAAATTGTCTCCAAAGCAAGAAAGTATAGGTGTATCCAATATTAGATCATTTAGTTAGATATGACTACCGTGCAATTTAGTAATGTAAGAGTGAATCTATCCTTACTTTCTCACTTTCGAGACGATTATTTAGAGGAGCCTTATCCACAGCACTAGGTGATATTTTATGGAGTCTCTCGATAAAACAAAAAGGACTTGAGACAACATCATTGTAAAAATTCTCCAAAGTAGATTACAAGTCATTCTTTAGAGCTCATTCAGTAGAACATAATGAATAAGGCCTTCGAATGAAGCATAATCCGGAAAGTCAATGATTATCTGTAAGAAAAATAAATTTGAAGCCAATTTCAATGCATAGATTTTGCATGTGTTGAATTTAAGAAACCTAAGGACGTTACTTAGATGGCTTGATGAGAAACAGTAGAGTCAATGTGTGGGGAGATATATCAGCAAACATTTATATCTAACAGAGAGTGCTTCTTAGAAGTGCTGTTAGAATGTAGACAAGAAGAAATTTTATAATTATCTCTAGAGTCACCCACCAACCACTATGCTCATTTGGCAGAATACGACTTTATTTTTTACAGCAAAACAAGACAACCAGGTGCCACAAATCTCCCTCACTTGTTTACAATCACCAGAGTCCATTTATAAGATGTGGAAGACCAGTTTTAGCTTAATTCAATTAAAAGTTATGTTTTAGATTTCTAGTCATTTGCACTAGTGTCTCTGGAATATAATCAGCAATAGGCGATTTTCAGATTGCTTTATATCATTTTAAGCAATAGCAATAGTAAGCCAATACACTATAAACTACAATTTATGTGGTGAAATATCTGCTATAGTATGTCTATACCTTGCTATTGATGTCATAGAGATCAGATGAGATGTATACAACATACCTTTCCTGGATGACTTTTTGAAACTTTTTGACCACGGTAAAATGCTGGTAGGGTGTCGCCTTAAAATTATGCCTTGTCTTTTTCATCTCGGCCTCTTTTTCCTCCTGTGTTGAGGAATACAGAGATCAGACATGCCATTTATGCATCATATGTAGACAAAAATATTAGTGTAATCTGGGATCACCCATGCTATAAAATCATCATGGGGCTGGTCATCCTTTTAAACAATTATCTCTGATGCAGTACAAATATATGCAGACACCCTTAAGAGATGACATGGACAGAAATATAGGATATGCCAGTCATTTACAGAGAAACATTGTGGTAAATGAAAGGCTCACCTTTAATTTCAATTGAAGGTGCATTCTTTCTACCACTTTTGCACTAGACTTTTCCTCTATTTTTCTAGAAGGCTGATTAAAAAACAGAAGGTGAAAGAGCAAAATTTGGTCAGTAGAAATAACCATTACTTTCAAAATCAAATGAGAACTCTTGGTATCAAATGCAATGAAATGTATAGGCAAATATCAAAAGCCAGTCCGTACCTCTTCCCTTTTTCTGCTCTAATGTCTCTTCTTGGGACCGAAGTAGTTCGTACAGCATTTCCACTTCTTTTATCCATACTCTCAACCTTAGTTGGCCTATTTAAAAACAACCTCAAGAAGGTCATCATACAGAAAATTTTACTCCTGATGTTACATCAAAATAGAGCTTGTGATATTTTTCTCATAGAAATCGTATTAGATGTTTTGTTTAGGAAAGGTTCAGCCCATATTTTTCTCAACATTATCAACATTTCACTTCAATGCTATAAAGGGGGAAAGCCTGTGGACTGCAACTGGGAAAAATAGGAGCCTTCTATAATTGGTGCAGAAGTAGAAATCTAGTCTGCAATTAGATGCAGTATTGGAGCACCAGTGGATAGTTGATAATATTGGATGATTGAACAACCTTAAGTCAAACATCGAGAAAGACTATGCTGAGCAGAGGTAGATTTCATCACATCTGAAAGTAGCAGGTAGTTCTAAAATTCAATGCCAAAAAAGGGTGGTTTCACAGTATGTTTTAGGAGCTAAATTTCAATTAAAGAAAGAATTTCAATTATAGCTAAATATAACAATAAATGAATTTACTTTATATAACATTAACTTCTTATGCTTCCTCACTTATTCAACATTTCTCTATAGTTTCTTTGGCTGGAATTCTCCTAACGAACACTACAACAACAACATGACATCATTTGATGGTAGCCTAAAGCACCCACCTTATTCACAATTGTTGAGATGCAGCAGTCAATGGTATGAAAAAATAAACAGAAAAGGCTTGTGCAAAGCAAAACACATCAAGGAAATGAAACTGGTGCACATTAAAAAATTTACCTTCCATTTTCTTTCTGCAAAGCTGTAGAAGTGGGGACCTTTGGCATTGTCCCCCTTGAGTGAACCTGCACGAAAATATAAAGGTTAACATTCTAAAATCAATGTGATATTCCACTGGTAAATATGACCATTTATCAACAATAAACAACAGACGTCCATGATGATTTTCCATTCTAACTACCTGTGTTTTTACCAAAGATCTGTCTTCACCAGAAGTTTTCAGCTGGTTGAAATTGTTCTGGAATGTCTTAAATGCTCTTCTGACTATGTCCTTGTCCCCCATTTTCTCCATAATGAGAGATTTTCTCATTGAATTATGAGGAGCAGGAGCAGGATTACTTGGACCCAAGCTCATGGACATGTGCAAAGATTTGTTAGCAGCTTTTCTGCTCTCCCCGCTGGAAGTAATTTGCCTCCTAGATAAAGATGGAGAATTTTCCTTCTTAGTAGAAGCAGCAGGTGTCGATGCTTTAGTTGGAGTCAACGTAGGCTTTGAACTTCTTGGTGTGGAAATTTGGGATGCCTTAGATGTAGGTAGCGCCGATTTCTTCTTTGTCTTGGCTGCATTGCTTTCCTTGTTTAAAGAGGTAACCTATCCAAAATGGATGGTCAGAAACAGGGAAATGGGTAGCTAAATAACCAATCTTGAAGCAATAAAACTTTAATGATTTCACTGGTCCTTTTTCAAATGAACATGAATTTGATGGATAGATGAATGTAAACCTTGGATTCCTTTGGATGATCCAATTTCAGATCTTTTGCTTCAACTTCCTTTGGACGATCCAATTTCAGATCTTTCGCTTCAACTTCGGCAGCATTTACTGTCTCCTTGTACACGACGTGCGAAATTTCCTTCACATCTTCAACTTCGATGTGAAGACTTTCTTCTTGTTTTATGCAGACAGCTTCTTCAGGCTTACCCATCTGGTGGGAACTACGTGATCTGCTTTCAAGTGCTTTATTCTCTCCTTCATCTGATGAGTAATTTCTTGAAACTACAACTTCCTCCTCCAAATTACCGACATGGGTCCTACTGATCTCATCTACCTTATCCACTTCAAGGGAACCTTGAGTGTTGGATACATCAAATTCTGCACTAGCCCCACAAGTGCTACCACTCAGATCCATACCATTTTGATCTTCTGATCTGGAAGAATCTTTCTCCAATTGCTTCTCTTGAGCAAGCAATTCAGCTTTCCGGGCAGCAATCTTCTTGTAATGGGCTTCAAAGTAAGCCTTTTTCTGGGCCACTGATCCAGGTGTGGCACACTTCTCAACCTCTTCCAAGTACTTATTTGGAGAAAAAGAAGACCATCTCTCCCAAGACAAGGAATCATTCTCAAATCTACCAAACGAAACAGACACTTGCAGACCAGGATTGGAAGCAGCAGTCTCTCCCATCTGGTTAAATAGCAAAGACAAACACAAAAAACTCTCTGCATAATTGCAAGCAACCAACACAAGGACAACTCACAATACCACCAAAAAAAAAAAAAATACAGGCTTTTAACAATCATAAATCAAGTCAATCAACCAACCTTTGAGCCAGGCAGATTTGCAAGGAACAGTAATAGTGAAAGAGGGAAAAATGAAAGATTTAAACTTTAATCTGAAACAAACTTAATGACGAATGGGTTTACCTTATCTTCAAATATGGTTGCACCTACACCAAATTCACCCCTGGGAAGTAAATTACTACTCACTCAGCTACAAACCCCCAAAAGGCACAGAGGATATGCAAAGTATGGTCTGTAAAGAAGCAGTGAGACAATCATCATTCCTGGGGATCTCAATGAAAAGACCAGGAGTAAGAATGGCCACAATGGGACAAAAAGAGGACCCCTAAAATAAAAATAAAATTGCAAATGATGTCTAAATTAAAGGAACATCAGGGACATGTGCCATGTGAGAGAATGCTCATTCTTTTTCTTTCCTTAACTTCAATTTCCTCAAACTCACCTTTGTCTGCTTGGGGTACTTCAGGAAACTCCTAAGCTGATGATAAGCCCAATCATCAAGACAGGCAATCAATCAAACATTGCACAAAGGCAAAAGCCTGAAAGGAAAAAGTGCATAGTTACTTCAGGGGCTCTAGATCACAACTGCATTCTATTCCTTAAGAAGATTTTTAACTTTTAATGGCAATAAGTACTGCTACTTTCTAGTGAGGGCCATGGTTGAAGCAGTTTAGAATTCAGTGTAGATATATCATAGATAGATAAAAGGACATATAATTATGAAGGCAAGCCCTGTAGAAGGATAAAGAGGACAAAAGTAAATGATCTTTAGGTAAATGATATTATTAGCTGGATCAAATTATGTGAGCTTCAACTAAAAACTGTGCATTTGCACTAAATAATAATAATAATTAATTGAACTAAGAGATCACAAGTCACAACCATATTTAATTACTCATTAGTGTGTTCAGAGAGAGAGAGAGAGACCCAATAACTCCAAGGCGGTGTTGATGATTGTAGATCAGATCAACCATGAAATACAGCGCAAGGAACGAAGGCCCACATGAACAAAAAGGTGAACAGTAGTCACGGAGTGTGAGAAAGGGTATTGCATGTGATGGGTGTCTACATTTTTTTTCTACCTCACTTGGGCCTCATGTGGACCATATATTGAATTGGTTGAACTAAAATTATACCTAATGATATGATATTTTTCTGGTAGGGGTATGATATGTTATAATTCATATCCTTGGAAATGTAACTGCACCACCAACCAAAAAAGTATCCTATGATTTATATCATATGATAAATAATTGGATAATTAGATAAGAATGTCAATAAGATGTTGGTCCAAATACACAGGATTCAAGTCTCTCGAGCATGTGATTTTAAGTTCGATCTCGAATTAATGTGTATGGAACCAATACAATTGAAAAAAAAAATCCTCACTTAACCTTCAAACTATATTCTAAAATATTAAGGTATGCCTTCCATTTTTTTTTTCTCTGTCTTCTGCTTTTAGAATTTTAATACAAAACTATTTTCAGTAATCATTTTTTATTTTTTATTATTTTCTGCATAAAATCTTAAAAATAAAAAATGCAGAAAATAAAAATAAAAAATAAAAATTTAAACCAAATAGACATTGATTCCTAGAAAGAGACACTATGAGGAATCAGAAAATAATTGAATAAGCACTAAAAAAAGAAAGAAAAGAAAATAATTGAGTAAGAACAAATCGAGGTCATTTTCATCGTGCCAAGCTCAAACGACAGCGTTTCCCTCCCGGGGTGCCAGCCCATACATGGGCCCAAGCCCAATTTCACAGTGGGGTTCACAACATTGGACTTGACTTGGGAAATGGGGAATGGCAAAGCATGTTCCAATGACAAGTCCTTCTCAGTTGAATTGGGACGTAGACATCTTCCCCTTGTGTGGCTTATTCTAACTTGATAACAATTCATTTAGCTTGCCTTGTCTCTCCCTTTACCCATGCTCTTAAGCTACTCAATCAACTCACCACCCCCAAAATACACATGTCAAGTTGAATCAATATCACTAACCACCACCCGCTCTCACTATATCTACATGTATATAAATAACTTGGCTTGTGCCACTAGAATTCATACCATAACACTAGCACATATATATCTATTCTTGTTTGACTTTCTTTTCGTTTCTCATATCTCACTATGAGATCTAAAATGAGAACCCATTTTCACTCTCTTCCCTTATTAATATTGTTCACCCTACTATGGGGTCAATGCAGGCCCGACCCTGACCCACTTCAGGACTACTGCGTTGCAGATAACAAAAACTCATTTTTCATCAATGGGGTGCCTTGCATTAACCCAAAACTAGTTTCATCATCCCATTTTGCCACTTCTGCTTTGTCCAAACCCGGCAACACTAGCAACACATTCGGCTTCGCTGTAACCCCAACCAACACTGTTAATCTTCCTGGGCTTAACACGTTGGGCCTTGTTTTGGTCCGTGTCGACATAGCGGCTAACCAATTTGTGCCACCTCACTCACATCCACGGGCCTCGGAAGTCACAACTTGCCTCAAGGGCCAGCTCCTTGTGGGCTTTGTGGACACCAGCAACCGTGTCTTTACACAGAACTTGAAGCCTGGTGAGTCATTTGTGTTCCCAAAGGGCCTCATTCATTTCCTCTACAATTTGGACTCCAAGGAACCAGCATTGGCCTTGTCTGGTCTCAATAGCCAGAACCCAGGTGCACAAATATCATCACTTGCAACATTTGCTAGCAAGCCTCCCATTCCTGAAGTAATACTTGCCAACGCCTTCCAAATTAGCCCCCAAGAAGTGGAAAAAATACGCAAAAAACTTGGAGGGTGATGATTATGGACTATGGTGCTGATGCAGGCGATTCAATCATGGTTACTAAATTACCAATATTACTTCATTTATTATTATTATTACCTTTTGCTACTAAGGTACATGGGATCCTAGGGAGAAGGTGGGAAGATGATGTTAGATTGGCGTATTTAAAGTTCAAAAGGAAAAGAGACATCCAAACTGACATGTTGCATTTACTTGATTAATCAAAGTAAATCAGGTGGTTGATCAGAGTCATGCATTGACTATTATTAATATTGAGTGGAGTGAACAAGTGTGTTTGTTTTGTCCCTTTCTTCTTCCCCGTCTTTTTATTGTATTGTTTTTGCTATTTTTTCAATTTGGCAATACAAAAAACAGGAGGCACCTTGGTATCATCAGGATGATACACGAGTGAATAATGCCTTTTTTGTCTTGTGGTAAATTTGGAAGCCTTCCCAACTCAGCACTCTATATGATACTATCTTCCAAAGAAAAAGTTATTTGTGCTCGCAACACTGCAGTAACTTTATTTTCATGTTTCCTCAATCATTGTTCTGTTTATCTCATTTTTATGCAGAGATGGTACAAACTATGCAATTGGCAGCATGTTTTGTACTCGGAATCTTTGATATAATAACTGTTCCAATTTCGTAAGCAAATGCGAAATTTTCAATGACACTGACATTGTAACGGGGCATTTTACCTGGTCAACTTTGGTAAGCCAGAACAACAAGCCATGACTTCATATTCATATTGCACGCTTGCTAGAGTTTGCTTATTAATACATAATAGAAATATAGAGATATTAGAAATACAAACTTATTTGGTGATAGAGAAAAATAGGGGATAAAGAAACATAAAATTTTTGTACCTCTATAAAATAGAGATAGAAATTTAATATTTTTTTTAATAATACTCTTATAATATTTATTATTTATATCTTTATTTCTACTGTATATTTCTATCCATGTCGCCTACCATACGCTGGCATACAAAAATGTGTAAACCTTCAAGCAAAATTTCATAATCCATATACTAAAATTATTGTTCTTATTCTTATACCAATTATTAGTGTGATACTTTTCTTGGATTCTCATCGACGTCTTCAACAGGCTTCAAGACAGGACGCGTGTGAGGAAAATTACAAGTCAAGACGAAATTTGCAATGATTTAACGTTACTCGTAGACCTTTCTATTAACACGAGCACTGTTAGGTAGAGTGTGAAATGTGACAAATTGAAACAATCACCGCTGGGAATAGGCGTTTCAATTTCCGGAAGGAGAAGGCAAAGGAAAACTATTATGAGTGAAGAAAGAGCCAATTAGCCCTCGTAGATGGCAATCTATACACTCTTTCGATAGTTCCTTTTTCACTTTATTCTGTCTTGGCTTGAAATCATGGTGAATCCGTGATCACCACTTCAATCATTAACCTGATGAGTGGCAATGTGGCATCACAAGCACCCTCCCTTTTCATTTGCCTTCTTTTTTAATTTTATTTTTATGAACTCAAATACAAATACAAATAAATACAAATCAAAACCCGGAGCGTTCATCATTGAATGTATAATGGCTCTAGGTAGAAAAAAGGAAAAAAAGATGATAGAAACTCGATCCAAATAAAAACAATGAACAACTGTCTGTTATTCTGCACTTAATTTGTTTGGCACATACAATCCAATACGGTCCCATACAAAGAGCTGAAACCCACCACCCCCACCAAAATTGTTCCAAGATGGAACACCCCCCCCCTTTTCTTCTTTCTCTTCTCATCAGAAAGTAAAAGAATCGCAATTTCATTATGTAAAACACAAGAATTAAAATACAGAAAGAAAAAAAAATTCTACAGAAAGAATTAAAAGAGAAAAAACCCATCACCGATCTCTTCTTCTAACCAATCTGTACACCCCGGTAACCAAAGAATCTCTTGAAACAAACAAAATGCACCAAAGAATCACCATCATCAAATCATTATAACAAATCATGAGCATAACCAACCAATATGGAAGAAGAGAAGCTCCAAGGTTGCCGCTCTTGCTGGTCCCTAATGTACAGATCATAAGGCTCCCAGAGACTGTCCAAAGGACAAGGCTTCTTGTTATCGAGCCTCACCCAAGGCTTCCCTTTCCCACTCCAATGAAGCAAGCTCACAGGACCAGGATGCAAGGACCTACAAACCCCATTCACGTTATCCCCTCCAAGCCCATGCTGGTTCCACCTATGATCAATAGCCTCAACATTCCCAGCAAAGACAAGAAGAAAAGGAGGCAAAGAACCCAACTCATAGATCCTCTTCTTCCTCTGAAGCTCCATCCAGTTCTCGATCCTCTTCCTATAGTTCCCTTCCCTCCACCTCACCAAATCCATTATCATCACCCCAGTGTTAAAGTAACAAGGCCTTCTAGAAGAAAAGACACGTGACAGCAAAGGGTCGTTCCAGAACTCGTCGGTGAAGTACTTTGTGAAGTTCGCGTGGCAATATTCGGGTGCTCCAATGACACGTGACTCGGAGAGGCTCACGCTCCAGAGCTTGTGAATGTCGTCGACGACGACTATGTCGGAGTCGAGGTAGATGACTCGGTCGACGCACGGGTCGAGCATGTCGCCGAGGAAGTTGCGGGCGTAGTTGAGAGGGTTTTCTAAGGCTTGGCGGATTGAGGAGGAGATGAGGTTGATGACGGTGTCCTCCCTGAAGATGTAGACCTTGAAGTTGAGGGAAGGGAACGTGGATCGGACGAGGCGGGTTAGGACTCGGGGGCTGGCCGGGTCGAACTCGGCGGCAATGAAGTGGAAGAAGACGTTTTCCGGGCAGGAGGAGTGGCGGAGGACGGAGTGCACGGTGGCGATGGAGCCACGGAGGTAGCCGGAGTCGAGGGTCGTGGCGATGTGGACGAGTGAGGGGTCGCAGGAGAGGACAGCGGAGGAGGAGGCGGAGGAGGAGCAGGGGCAGGAGGCGCCGTTGCGGTAGTCGGGGGCCTCGGCGAAGCGGAGGAGGGTGTTGGCGGAGGAGGCGGCGGCGGCGGCGGCGGTGGTGGCAGGGAAGGAGCGGATCCCGAGGGAGAAGGGCGGGAAGAGGAAGCACACAATGAGGGGCAAAACGACGGCGCTTAACCTGAGAGGAAGCATTTTTGGTTTGAATGAAGAAGGAAACAGTGAAAGAAAGAAAGAGTGTGTGGGTTTTGGGTTCGTGCGGTTGATGGGAAAAATGGGATCTTGGTTGTGTTAGAATGGCATTGTTGCAGTGTAGAAAGGAAAGGAAGCAGCATCAAAGAGAGGCTGCTTGGTGCGTGTTTGTTTATTTCTTCCTCTCTTTTTATCTGCTTCTTCCCTTCTTTACTTGTTTTGGTGCGGTTTAAAGAGAACGAACACGGTTTTGGTTTGGGATTCTCTGGAACCGGAAGACAGGTGAGTTCCAGAGGAGAAGGGGGAGGGGGCAGCTGGAGTTTCTGAGAAGAGAGAGAGAAATTAATTGATGAGGCTCTACTTACTACTTATATGAGATTCGCTCATTCATTCATCACTGTCTCTGTCTTTTTACTTTTTTTTTTTTTTGTTAATTTTTCCTATTTCTCATTGCAGAAGGGAATTGGGAACGTGTCTTTAACATATCAATCTGCTGAAACCGCTGCTAAGCAAGGAATTTTCCTTTCTTTTTCATTTTTTCTTTCTTTCTTTTGTTTCTTTTTCCGTTGTTTCTGTGTATTATTGCTTTTGGTACAATTTTTTAGCTCTGTGCTTCTGGGGAACTATAAAACGCGTTTTTATTATTATTTCAGTTGAATACGTAATTAGTGCGTGTATAAGTTTGAATTAGCGCCTATAAATAATATTTTGATATCCAAATTTTTAAATACTCTACTCATAAAATATATGAGTTCTACTATTTATTTTTTCTTTTAATTAATTCTCTCTATCACTCATTTCACATTCACATGGATCCACATAGATATCTTTATTTATATAAGTGTCAAAATAACATTATCCAAAATATTCATACCCGCGACATATTAACTGGTCCATATGTTGTTTGGTTGATGCAAGTAAAGTAGTAAACTATAGTAGAATTTTTGTGTGCTTTGGAGTAATTTTTTTCTTGTTTTATTCATTATATGACAAATCAACTTTCTAGTTTTTTCTGTCTCGGGACATTGTATTTTTCCTCCTAAACATATTATTTTTTCTGTTGATTTTTAAGTGTTTATTTTTAAAATAATTTTTCCTAATTATCTGTTATTTAAAATTTTAAGACAGTGCTTTGCTTTCTTAATAATTTATCCATAAATTAATATAGTGATATAAAAAAAGGTGATATTAAACCAACTATGAATAAGCTAGTTGTGAGGATTTGTGTTGCTTGTATGAGGTTATATATTCAAATTTTATTACCATCAATATACCAAAACAATGTGATATTAAGAGAAAAATAATAAACAAATAAATGTTAACTTGGTTCAATTGAATTATAATTTTGAGAATTATTATTTCTTCAATTCCACTCTTGAGATATCTTTAAACAAGTAGCTTATTTATTAAAATTGACTGAGTAAATTCTTTAATTCTTTTAAAATCAATTATTAAGAAATGACTTATAATTCTTTAATACTTTTTGAGATAATTCAAAACGCAATACGTAATATTGCTTCTTTTTTTTACATTTATGCTAATTTAATAATATTTTAATCTTTAAACAAAAGAAAGAGTTAAAAATGCTACTATATAAATGTCTCACAAATTGATTTATGAAACAATAAATAAAATAAAATAATATATTTGTTTCCTATCAAATCTTATAAAAACTTCTCTTCATTATACTTCATGTGGTCTATAATATAAATCTTTTAATGTTATGCACTGAAATTAAAAATTAAGGTGATAATTGAATTTCATCAATCCTTTAACAAAATAAAAAATAAAAATATTCTTTATACTCATCATAAATTATCTCTCAATTAAATATTTATACTCATATTCACTTATTATAAATATCAAGATAAAATAAATAAAAATAATAATCTATATTTTATATCGGATAAAAAATTCTAAAAAAAAATTATATTTTGGACCAAAAGAGTATTAGATTTTATTTTATTTGATTTTCTGACTAAAAATAATTGTGGGGACTATAAAGGGGTGAGGCTTTTGGATTTGGTTTGTGTTAGGGTGTGGGGCTGGAACTTTCCATACAAAAGCATACAACCATAGACCACGAGGGACAGGTGGATACGCAAAGCGTAGTTACGTGCCAAGCACTTTTGCTGTCGTTGGCTGTGTGTGTTCGAATTTGAATCGACTTGAATTGGATAGTGGAATGCTAAATACGTGCAAAGATTTTGGTACAGACACTGGTCTATAAACCGTATAGACCAAAAAGGTTCATCAAAATGGAAAGCACTCTAAGTTAAAACTGTGACAGTTGAAATTAGGAGTTTTGCTTTTTTTGTTTTTGTTTATTATATTCTTTTTTGCACCCTTATGTTTTTTTTTTTTTTTTTTCTGGTCAAACACCCTTATGTTTTTTAATAGTAAATTACATATCCAAAAAATTCTTATAAATGAATATAGTCCAACTCAAAGAATATATAGGAATTCTCTTTAAATTTAATTACTTTTTAAGTTTTGATACCAGTTGAAGGGGAATGGAACTAGCTCTAAACTCAAATTACTTTTGACAAACTTTGAAATATTGTTTAATATTGTAACGTTGTTCATACATTTTAATTTTATTTTTAAATAATCATTTAGTTTAAATATTCAAAAACTAAGAAAATAATACAATAATTAATATTAAAAAAATTAAGGCATGTTTTATAAAATTATTTTTACTACTTCATTTCTCCATTACTTAATTATTTTTTATACTCTTTGATATTAGTATTCTTTTTACTTTTTTCCTTCTCCAGTAAATTTAATTTATTTCATAAGAATATAAATGAATGAAATAATTAATATTATTTAAACTTATTGAAAGATAATTATTTATAAAAAATAAAATTTCAAAAGCAAATAATTACTCGGCCATTTTAATCCAACTTTCAATTTTTTATAGTTTTTGTTTTAAAATATCTACCTATTTTCATATTAAGGAAGCAAAAAAATTTTATAACAGTAATGTCCTTAGTGTAATTAATTGTATTTACTTACTTTACTTAATTATACTTCCTCTATTTCACTTTACTATCAAAGAAATGAGATATATATATATATATATATATATATATATATATATATATAATAAATATTGGTAATAATACAAAGTTATATAAATGAACAAGATTGTTCCTTTTTTTTATATTTTATTAATAAAACTCGACATTTACAAAAGGGCAAGAGGAGCAATAAGAATACAGAACATGAATCAAAGAGATAAAAATCCCCTAAAAACATAAAAAATAAAAAAGAAATGTACAAAACACAATACAATTTCTACCATTTAGATCATCAGAAATACTTCAAAAGAAACATCCACTAAGACCAAGTTAGTCTCCTTTGATATTGTCATCAATAACCAAAATGACCATGCAAACGCCACTACCTACATAACAACTAGTTATGCATAAAGAAAATCTGTTAAAAAAGGCCATAGTAAGTAAATACAATTGTTTAAAGTAAGTAATAAATAGACATATGTTTTGGAAGAAAAAAACCTAAAAAAATCTACAAATGAAGTGAAATAGAGGGAGTATTTACTTAATCTTATTTTTGAAATAGCAGTAATCTTATCCACTTATATAATTTTATATTATTATTATTGGGTGAGGATCAATTCACATCAAATATAAGTCTTGACATAATTATACTCATGAATAACTTTTTATGGGTATAAAATTTCATTAATTAAACTGTTAAATTCAAAGTTCCTACTTGGTAGATTTATTATATCAAGTTCCATATCATTTGAAAATGATTTGATATGTTATCATGTCAATTTATTTTGATAATATATTTTTAAAAATATAAGTAAATATTCAGTTATTACAATATATACATATTATTGTCCAATTTTTTTGAAATTTAACATGATTAATTGTCAATATAACATTACACAATTTAATGGTTGGATTAATTAAATTTAATTTATATAAAAAATTTATTGAAAAATATAAGTACACAAGAATTATACATAGCATAAACGGATTCCCATTCATTATTATTATTATTATTATTATGACGACTCATTTATTATTTTCCTGTTTATTATTATCCCGTTCATTTATTAGTATTGTCACGGATAAGGGTTTTTTTAATTAAAACACCGGTTAAAAAAGTAAAAATGATAGTAGTAAGTCTCTCTTCTTTTTTTATGTAAATCTCATGTATTAAAAATATCAAGTTCAAAGGGTAGAATAAATTGACCACATTATAATAAGAACTGCTCACTTTTTTAATTCCTTAATCAGTTATCTTCTTTAATTAGATAAATTACTTGACCACATTTCAAAAAAAATATTATTTATACTCAATATTTATGACACACTATATCAACATATTCTTATTTACTATTATATAAAGTATATATTCTATTTAATTTGAGACTCACATCTCACTTAAAAATAAATAAAAATATATTAATATTACATCTTTTAATATATGAATATAAATAACCCTACTTCATTCCAAATTTTGTAGGGTTCAAATTCCAAGTGTACTTAATGGGAGAATAAATTGCAATTGGATCTCCACGTTCAAGGGTTGAGGGGGTTACATAGGAAATGGTGAAAAGCTTCTTTATGAACATAAATCGCGATTGACCACTCCAATGTAAAAGTAGTTAATGCCGAGTCTTCCAGCTCTGTGCTTTTCACCAGAACAAGAGGTCATTCATTGTAGTAAGTACTATTAAAAAAGGGCCGAGTCGTCTTTTAAATTCTACCCGTTAATGATTCAGATTAATATGGACCCTGAGAAATGCATGAATGCCGCATTCTGAATTTGATTTTCTTGACGGACTTGCTTATGTCATCACAAACATCAAACCTCATGGTCGGTGATTGCTTATGATCCCAAAAAAGAATCACCAATATGTATTAAAAATGTTGAACTTCATATCATTTTTTAATAATTTACTTTAAACTCGTTAGGTTCATTTTACAGCCACTAAAGCTGGCAAACGCTTATACTATAAACCAAGAAAAAAAAGAAGGAAAAAAAAACTTTACCAAAACATATTAAAATTTGACGATTAAAAGAAGAAGAAAAAATGAAGAGCAAAAGACCATCAAGGCCTCAACAACCGCGGAGCACTAATGAAGGGTGAGGTGGCTATGTCAGCTTATTGAAAGGAAATTATTCAATCTTCATGATGATGATAGGTAAGAGGTACTTTATATACAGCAATTTCAGTGGCAGGTCTTCCACCATTTACAGAAAAGAAATCAGTGACAGGTCACATGATAATTTCGCAGATCGAAACACAAATAGTAAATACAGTGAAATTAAATATTATCTAGTCTTACGACAGATAAGCAACGTTGGGGATGAATGATGTTTTGGACTGAAAAGGGATAGTCCATTCCTTTTTTTTTCCCCCGTCTCCTTTAATTTAATGCTTCTGATTTTAACGCTTTACTGTGAATTTTTATGAGTGTTCATAATCGTTCGTCCCTTCAATTTAGCCCTGACCCAAAGCTTATTAAGATGGATTTGAATCTTAAAATTTACCCAATACACTTTTTAGTTGAGGTTAAGGTAATACATAGATTGGCTAACTAAAAGTCAAATAATCCCTTAAGAAACATATATTTTTATAATAATTTATAATAAATTATAAGATTTTAATGATCAATTAATATATTTTACATAACTTGATATTATTTCTACATTGATATGATTTATTTTGAAACCTATATAGTAAAATATCTTTAAAATTTTATTTCTTACTTGTAAAATTTTGTAACTTTACTATGTCCAATATCTAAATTTTCATATATTGTTTGAATATTTAACCTTGGAACATAATCGTCATTATAGGTTAAGTTTGATTTCAAAATGACTAATCTAAAAATTAGGTCAGATTTAGTTTTATCAAACAGACTAAACCTTCCCTGCATAGCCCTATAAGTCTTTTCAAGGTACTGCTGTCTTGAGTCAGTTTTACAATTTATCCAAAAACAAAATAGCATGCGAATTGAGTGTAAATAAATAAATAAATAAATAAGAATTTTTCTAACCAATTTCGTTAAGATATTGATTAAAATTTTTAAAATTGGCAAATTCATAAACTTTTTAAGGATCTTATAATTTGAAAAACTTAATAATTATATTTTTTAATAAAAATATTTTTAAAATTTTTTAACCAATACACTTAGGACATTGATAAAAAGAAAGTTCAATAACTAATACTAATACTAATAATAGTAATTTTGAGGTTTTTTGATATCCTTAAAAAATTTAATGGTAGTAATATCTTTTAATTATTTATGACTAAAAATATGCTATGTGTTCTGCTAATCCAATTTATTAAAGGCAAAATACACTTTTGGGTCCCCAAACCTTTTTTTATTTTTCATTTTGGTCCTCTAACTTTTTTTTATTTTGGTCCCCTAATTAATTCCATTCCTTTTGATCCCCTAATTTATTTTTGTTTTTCAGTTTAATCTTCGAACTAATTTTTTTATTTTATTTTCTATTCTTGTAATATATATATATATATATATATATATATATATAATGTAGTAAATTAAAATAAAAGAAACTTAATAATACTAAACAGGATATTTATGCTTTTTTAACTGTAAAATAAAAAAAACAAAAATTAAATAAAATAGAAATTAAAAAAGAAATAAATTAAACAAAGAAAAGAAAATAATAAGAAAATAGATTTTTACCCTTTTTTGTTGTTTCAGATTTTGTTTTTATTTAATTCTATTTATTTTTCCATTTTATTTAGTTTTGTATTTTACTTTTTAGAAAATACTAAAAAATTTAGTCTACGGTTGTTTTCTTTTCTTATTATTTTCTTTTATTTGTTTAATATTTAGTTTATTTCTACTTTCTATTTTATTTAATTTCTATTTTTATTTTGTAGTTAAAAAAGAGTAAATATCTTGCTCAGGTTTATTTTTTCAATTTTTTATTTGAATTTATTGTGTTATACTATAAGAATAAAAAATAAAATAAAAAAGATAAAACTTAATGAGTTTAATTTATATGAACTGCGTGTAAAATAGTTTTACATTGATATCTAATCAGATGGTACATAAATAAAAGTGGTTCCTTTTTCAAATAGTGAATGTGAAAATCAACAATTTTTGTTTATGCGGTAGTATATGATTTGATGTTAGTGTAAAATAAAACTATTTTATCCTAAAGACATATAAATTAAACTCAAAATTAGTTAAGGAAAAAATGAAAAACAAAATAAGGTAGGGGAACAAAAAAATAGAAAACTAGTTAGGAGACTAAAGTAAAAAATAAAAATAAATTACAGGACTAAAAGGAATAAAAAATTAATTAGGAGACCAAAATAAAAAATAAATTAGATGAAGGAATAAAAAATTAATTAGGAGATCAAAATAAAAAATAAAAATAAATTAGAGGGCTAAAAATTTTATTTTATCCTTATCAAAATATAAAATATTAAATATTAAATCACATTAGTTGAAAATAAAAGAAAAAAAAACGAATAATTTGACTAAAGGGTAACAATATTCTTTGCGTCCAGTGATGGGAAGCCAGTTGTCAAGAGTTGAAATGGCAGTGATACAGACATGGCTTGGCTGGCAGAACCCCACTGGCCAAGCTGCTTCAGACCATCTCCAACCTCTGATTGGCTACATATCCCATGTGATCACGTGCATCCTCCAATGAGGCTCTTGGGTGCGTTCCTTTGTCAATTTTAGTTTCAATTTTCAGTTTTTGATTTGTGAAGAAAAAATTAAAAAAATTAAAAACTCAAAATTTCAGTTTTAGTTTTTCATTTTCCTTCACAAATTAAAAAATTAAAAAAAAGAAAACTAAACAAAACAAACCTTGAACTTTCTTATTTTCATTTCCAACCCAATTCGAAAAGTGTAAGGAATATGCAAATTTTTTTTTTCGGCAATAGGAATATGCTAATCTGCGATTCATCCTCATTTTGTTTTTCATTGCGTATATTTTCATTTTTATCTTGTTGGAGGGGTTTTTTTCCACACAACGGTTCTTTCCAATAATAGTCCCTTGATCCGCACGATTGCATGTTACGTATCTCAATTTGATTGTAATTTCTTAAAAAATTTCAGGTCGTGACAATGTTCGTGAAGTTTACATATTTTCTCTTTTAAAATTTGGGTCTTCCCTTTATTTTTCTTAATGCTATTATGCAGGAATTATAAATTGAATTATTGATGTTTAACAACACCTAACTAGTGTTTGGTAGATTGTTAAGTCATTGAATAAACTCTATGATTGTCGTCGCATTATAAATTAACTATGTTTATATTTGAAATAATTAATCTATCTATATGATTATACTATAATCGAATCATTTTTTAAGGCAACTTTTTTAAAAGATTTCTTAACTTCTAAGATTTTGAGGCCTTCTTCGTCAACAAATAGATAAAATTATATACCTCAACGTGAAAAATAGTAAGAATAAAAATAGAACAAGGTAAGCGTAATTCTTGCACGTGCTTCACTTGCAAAATACTGATTTGGGGTTGGTGAAGAATTGACGCGAAACATTAGCAATGGTGGATGTATGTGTAATATCTATGGTTGTGTACAAAAATGTCACAGAAAACCTATGGATGTTATCAGATTCATATTTTATCATATTGATGGATATTGTTATAAGCAGGTTTTGAGGGCCACAGAAAGATATGTACATATATACTATAGGCCCTACCCAACAAAGGAAGAATTAATGTTTGTGGTGCCAATTTTCGTTGGTTTATTTGATCAATAAAGGAGATGAGGTCGAGAAAGAAACTTCTAAAAAAATCTTAATGAAGAATTTATGTGCTGCAAAGAAAGTTCAATAAAATAGAACCTAAACGAGTTTAAAATTTCCTCTGTGTGTAAGTTTTACCGTTCATTTCGGCCTTCATCTCTGCCACTAACTTTATTTCTCGATGAGTTTTTAGTTATTCAAAAATAAATAAATAAATAAAAAGAAATTACACAAGTGTAACTGGAAATTTCCAAGGCATAGATTGTAGACTCAGAAATGAAAGTCATAGAGAGATTTGGTAGAGTGGGTAACACAAAAAAAAAAAAAAAAATCATAGACGTGTCTTTGCCGTAAGGTTTTGTACTACTACTTTTCTTTAATTATGCTACGTATATATGCCGTTATATATATGCTTTATAACATCCAATTATTGGAATGATATGTTGCTTTGCAATTCGCAAACATATCTGAGAAAATTATCTCTTCCTTATTACAATGGTTGACCCCATTTCAAGTCCGGGATGTCGCATTTGTAGTCGCACTCCACTTTTTTCTACGTGTCCAAAGCGCATTAAGGTGAACAATTAAAGTGTAACAACGAAGTGCAATTTTAGTAAAATATTATATGCGCTTCAGACAAGGAAAAGAAACTACCACATTGATGGATTTTGAAATGAATCAAAATATACTAGTGTATGTTTTGAGCAAAACTTCATATACTTACTCATAGGAGTTGAAAACACCAATTTGATGTTAAAAAAAATTGTGACATTAATTTAATTTTTGAAAAAATAATTTTCATTTTATTTCAGTTCAAATATTAGTTCTATAAAAAAATTTATTTGTCAATTGATATCTAATTTGTCATGTTATGTGATGATATATTATGTTATCTATCAAAATAAATTATATTTTGGTTTCTTAAGTATCCTTTACTCAAAGGTAGACTAATAATCTATTGGAGTATGATCAGGTGTCTAAGCGATGACCTTCCCAATAATATCTTTTCTAGCACATGAATCTCAAGATTGAACATATACAAGACCTCATGCTTAATGTACCCAATCTCCTTTCACATATATATCCCGTTTGTTCTACCAAAATGAATTATGTATTGATCAAGATAATTGCAGCATATCAATTTGTTTCTTGAGGAATTCATTTTTCTTCTAAGACCAAATTGACGTTCAACAACAATTTCAAATACTAATTTGATGTCAATTTCAACAGACTATGTGTCACATCATCACATAATATTCTAATATGTTATCACACAATGTAAGTAAGTGATGTCTTCACAGAGGCTAACATTGAAATAATGTGAAATAAAAATTAATTAATCTTTTGATACTTAAATTTATATTATAAATTTTTTTTCAATCAAATTGATATCTCACAACTCACTTTTAGTATAATTTCAGGTTTTGCTAATATATTTTTAATCTATTGTAATCTTGCTTACATAGTTTCTTACACGTCACTTTTAGGCGAAAAAGTTATAGTTTCTTACACTTCACTTTTAGGCCAAAAAGTTAATAACATATTTGAAGTAATATATGTGTTTAAAATAATGCTGATTCTAATCATGTATACACTCTGGTTATAGGCGAAATATTGGGGATAAGCCTATCGTTGAAATTCAGCCCTAATAAGTGTCTTGCCTATAAACTCCTACAACCAGGTGTACATTCAATCTCGAGCTCCCATGATCAAAAAACAAATCTCACTCTCTCTCTCTAGCCTTTTCAATGAGAGAAAATTTTGTGGGTTTTTTTTACCCATATAAAACATAAAAAATCATTATCTACCAATATAAACTAAAAGGAAATTTGGTACTGATGTGGCGAATGTTTATGCACGTGAATAGGCTAGAGCTCTTTGTATCCATATCAACATGAATACTAGGGGTCATGCATATTCATGTTCGTTTTGAATACACATGGCTCCTGCGTATTCCTGTGTATGTTTGCGTATTCAGTTCAATTTGCTATATAACCAAAGCTCACCCCACTTAAGAAACTCAATGTCATTAGTTCTATTTTTGTGTGAGAAAATGACTGAGTGTTTTATACTTGTTCACCATGATGGAAAAATTGAAAATATAACAAATTAAGGAGTGACATTCTATAGTCAGAAATCCCTTGGTGTAATTGTTTATCCATCTATAAGTTTTTAGAGTTATGCAAAGTAAAATACTGCAAGGTAGGTCCTCACAAATAGATTAGTCAGATATTTTATAGAGTACCCATAGTGTTTGGGGGTGATGTGGCCAAGTATAACTATTTTTTATTTACAACGATAGGCTCATGTTTAGATTCCAAGCCCGATTTCCAAATGTTTGAGTAATAGAAATTTTTGTCACTTTAGAAGATTGTGATTTTAGCTATGGAGGTTCTACTCTTCATGCATCAATTAATGAAACCCCAGAGGAATATGATTCTGCAAACTTTCAAGTGGCTCCTGCTCCTATTCAAAGGTTAGTTGCGGAGCAACCAATCGCAAGTCCTAGCCTAACAGATTTGGTGGTGCAAGTTCAGAGCCATTGACCCGACATGTCCTTGTTGCGGGTTTCAACCTCCATGTCGATGAAGAAGAAGAAGAGAAGGAGCTATCTATCTCTTGGCTTGGGGACCACCCCTCATAGATCCCAGCAAATATCCCATGTACTTTGCTGCTGCCATTTTTCCCATACACTAATGTAGCCATTGACTGCATCACCATCAACCCTCAAACCTAGTTGCATCGCCACATCTTGGAGAGTGATAGTACACTCTCCATATGGAAGATAAAAGATGTGTATCTCAATGCCATCACTCAACTAGTGCGCTGTCAGTGTTGAGTCATAGTGAAAGTTGCCAAAGTTGACAACTTCCAAAAGCCCCACTTACCACAAATAACAATCCATGCGAGCATGTGCTGCTAGTGGCGGCGCCTCAGTGCAAATCTCAATAGTGCCTATAAATTAAATTAATATGTTAATAAATACCAATCTAAACTAAAACAATCTACAAAACCTTAAAAAATTAATCAACATGATTAATTTTAAACTGATTAACTACATATATTCTGAACTTCTAAATTTTACCACCATATTTGTAAACAAATTAATTTTGAATCAAAAAAATCCATGGTGATGGTTTAATATTAAACTTTTAAATTTAATAAAATAAAATACAAAATAAGAACTATCATCGTGAAGAAATCATAAACATAAAAATAATTAAATTATTAAAGTTAAACTAATCTAATTAACATTACCCTAATTGACATTAAACTAAACAAATTATTAGATAACTTGCTATTATACTAAATAAATAATATTTTATTAAATTTAAAGCAGAACTAATTATATTAAGTGAGATTCTAATAAAGTGAGTAATTTCATTTATAGATCAATAAATACATTAAAAATTATAAGAAAAAACTAAGATTGATTTTTTAATCCGTGCTTAGAAAAACGCCTAAAACGAAATCAAGTTAAATTTGTTGCCAGGTAACAATTCGGAACCGGTGTGTTTTATAATTTTCTCAACACGAAAATGAAAGTGGAAAAAAAAAATGAAAAATGGTTCTATGTTAGCTCATGGATAGTGCTGGCAAGTACTACAATATTAGTGAATCCTATCTCTGCAACAAAATTAACAAGATTGTCTCTGTCAGAAATGAAAGCTGTTCGCAAACATTCAATTGGCCCGTGACAGTTTCAAGTTTCAAGTTCAACGCACACCCAAGTTGACGTTAAAAAAATACTATTTCTAGCATAAAAGGAAAGCATAACTACTGTGCTACTAATATTTTTATTAATTAGCTGTTTTCAAAATACAGTTTATGACATTTGTTTATGACAAAAATATAGTTTATGATGAACTGCTCTTAGCATGCCAGGAAGTGGAAAAGCAAAGGTTATAATATCGATTGAAGCGAATAATTAATTACAAGTTCTAAATTGGGATTGGGTGGGGTTTGAGACCTGGAGGCCAACCAAGTTGTTGTTTAATAATGCCACTAATGATTAAGATATAAGTTTATTCTTTCAATGCCTTGTTTGGCAATCACTGAATTGTACCTTATAATATAAGCCAAGGTCTTGAAAAGTTGAAGCAAACTGATCTTGTAGTTCAATTCAAGAAAAAACAATAAGCCCTTGGCGAAACAGAACAATTTGTCTCTCAACCATTCTGCAAACAAAATATAGTAGTTTATACTCCTGTAATATAAAGGGTTAAGAGCTGTTACCTTTTTAACTGCACGTGAGTTAAAATGGTAGGTAATCAACATTTTAATATATTTAACGGGGGAATTTTCATTTAAATAATAAAAAAAAACACAGAAGAAGAAAAGACAGATTACGAGGGATAGATTTGCTTATCCAAATTAAAAGGTTCAAACATTTTCCCCCTAAATTAATAATCTCAGTGGCTCAGTAGGTGGTGCCTGTAAAAGCAGAATGCAGCACGATAGATTCTGTTGGGGCAAAAAGGAAGTAAATGTGCTTTTTCATCGTCCAAAATAAGAGTAATAATATTATAGTTTTGAGTTTACGGTGAATCTTATAATAATAATATATCAATTATTCAAAGCATAATTTTAAGTTAAAACATAAATATCAAGAAATGAAGGATCAATACCATATCGAATGTATTTTTGGATAATTTAGATAGATATTTACTTTATTCATTGTGAGGAATATTTTAAAATTATGATAATTACAAGCTTAATATTAAGCTTCATATTTTTTTGGTATAGTTATTAAGCTTATCTATTGTATTTCAAAATACAATAGATAAAAAGGACAACTTTTGTAATCCAACCTAAAAATTTAATGAAAATATATTACCTTTTATTTTCATTTAATTTTAAGTAAACTCAAATTAATTTACATAGGGAATCATTTTGTAGAAATTTTATTAAATTATTTTTTTAAGGATGAATCAAGGGTATTTATCGTCGAAAGGAGTGATTAATTCCTTTGAGGCAATCCCTTTGAGGCATGGGACTCACAAAATGTTGGTATTGTCTTTGGTTCTAAACTCTCTCCATACATATCACATGGGGTTGCATTCATGCACCATTTTCTTTATAACTCTATTCACATTACATCATTTATATGCAAGAATGGTTGGCATATGATGGATTTGCATTTAGTTTTCATTGGGTATATCATGGTTATTCGCACAATTTTGATGAATAAATATATTTTGGAGTTTCATGTGCTTAAATTTTAATCCTCTTTTATGAGTATTATTTGTTTATAGGAACATCCTATGTTGATGTATGAAGGTCATAGAGGAGTTTGAAGCAATTTAGAGTTGTAGCACCTTCCGCTATAGCAGTCATCTCAAGTCATTAGAAGAAGAAATGTGGCAGTTGTAACTAGACCACTACAACGGTCATCCCTAGAGGGCTTTTGGAGGCACTGTGACTAGACCACTATAGTGCGGTCATCCAAGGAAGCTTTTTGCTGCAACAACAGAGATCGCTATAGTGGTCTGTGGTTGCTATAACGGTCATGCAATTACATGACAGTCGTCGGCAAGTCAGGTTTTACTTTGTGGGGCCCTATTTTTTATACTCTCTCTACTTCTCTAGATTTTCTCCCAATTCCTATCTCTATTTTACATTATGGTTACAATTTTGGATTTATTCTTCAGAGTACTTTCATTATTTTGGTTGTAATACTCCATATGTGGGGGAGTAGGTTTTCTAACTAGTGCAAGGATTCCAAATGATCAAAGGATTATGTTTTGAGATTCCAATATTTTAACTCAATTTACGGTTTGACTTTCCAGTCTTTCTTTCTTCTATCTCTCTTATATTTTGGGGTCGATTGAACAATTATATTTGTAAGAGTCAACACTAATTATGTGTATGTGTTCGCGATTGTGAATGTCATGCATAGTTTGGGTACTAATTGGGTATAATTTAATTGATAGTTTAAAGTAAGTTTAACTGGGAAAGGGGATTGCAATTAATTCTTATGAGAATTAGGTTATTGTAATTGGTGTTTAAGTTAACATAAGCATATAGGGGTTGCAATCATGATTTTTTAGTGTTTATGTTAGCCAAACTCTTGGTCAATTATGCAATTGTATAATTAGTGAAATAATCGTCTCTGTAAATTATTCTTTTGGGTCTGATAATATAATCTTTGATTTGTCGATCTCCTTCTATATGTAATTTATTTCATTGATTTTCTTCTAATATTTTATTAATTTCTAGCAAACAAAACCCCAATTTCCAATTAGATAGTAACATTTCTTTGTAAGACGATAGTTGTATACTTTACTATATTTTTTGTTCAACTTGATAATAGATAAATTTTAATTTGTTTAGGGATAGCAATGGCTCCTATCAATATCGTTAATAATCAAACTCTTGATTACATGTTTAAAGAGCCTAACTTGCTACCAATGAGAGTTAAATTATTTAAAATTTAAAAGCACAAAATTAACATTTTAAGATTTAAATAAATGAGATTTGCTACTTGCTATGGTGTATTTTATGGGTATTGATTAATTAGCTACAGTGAATTGTGAATTATTTATTAACTTTTAAAATGATTATTTGAAAAATTATTAATATGATTTGCAACAAATATTTAATAACTCATGTGAGGCAAATACTAAAAATATAAATAAATAAAGAAATAAGTCCTGGATGAATATATAAAGAATAGCTGTGTATTTTTAATGCAGAAAAGGTCCTCTAAGATTTTTTTTCTTTTTTGGTAAGTAAGGGACCTTTCAAAGGTTAGCATGGCAGGAAGGGATAAGAAATGGACAGATAACCATTAATTTACCTTATTGTTGTTGGCCACACACACACACCCACACAGATATATTCAAGAAGTAATCACTAAAATGCAAAATCAAAAGTAGAAATAAAAGTAAAAGTAAAAAATTGTTTTATATTTAGATAAAATTATGAAAATACTTTTTATCATAATTTGAAGTTGTTAAATGATCTAATATGAAATATGTTAAAATATTTTTTCTTATAAATTTACAACTAATGACAAATGTAAAAATATGATTTTTTATAAATTTATAACTAATGATAAAAAATGACTTTTATATATACATATTAAATAATTTTAAAAAATTCAAAGCTATTTATATTATCTATTTTAAATATAAAAATATATAATAACTACAAATTAAATTAAAGTTAATACAAAAATTTTGTTTTACTTAGTAAAGGTGCACAAATTCATTTGAGAGAAAAGCAAGAATGTACATTTTCATTTTTTTTTAAATGTTAATGATATTTTTCATTATTTTAGAAGTGTTTAAGAATCGAAATTAATTTCAATATATTAATTATTAAATATTAATTTTGATATATTGATTATGAAAAAATTATACTGTTATTCAAATAATTTTTTTATTTATACAAATTTTGAAATTTTAAGCATAAAGATTAATTATATTATTAGCTGATTTAGTAATACATGATTTAATGATAATATAAAATTTTTTTATATTATCAATATATAAAAATTAAATTTATATTGTTAACTATAAGATTTTTATAGGTATTTAGTTTTATATATATATATATATATATATATATATATATTTTAAAGTAATAATTTTTTTTAATAAAGGCATTAAGGTTTAGAATTCTTCCTAGAGTGAATAGAGGAGGGAAGACGGGAGTTGAACATGAGACCACTCATTCATATGTGAAAGAGACAACCACAACCATTAAAATAATTATAGAAGTTAAATATTTTTATTTTATAATAATACATAACTAAATACTAATATTGTACTAGAATTAAATTCTTACCTATTGCATAGGGTTAAGTATTAAATATTCCCTCTATTCCTTATTAATAGTCTTGTAATCAATACATTAATTTTTTGATATATCAAAATTGATCGATTTTCTATGATAACTGTTAGTAAGAAATTGCAAGAATATCACTGGGTACTATAGTTTCAGGGTGCAACTGGGCAAGTTCTTAAGTGGAGAATGCTATTGTTCCATGTGATCATTAGTATTATTATGACAAAAATAAATATTAAAATTACATTTAAACCCTTATAAACATGACAAAACAACACACACAACACATCACCACCACTACCATGTTTTCTTCTGTTTCTCTCTTTAATGAACTACTCTCAAGTCAAGCGTTGATGTCATTCAATCATATCCTAGGTAACCCATGGATTATTGCATCTTCTTCTTCTTCTTCTTCACTCTCGCATTTCTTGGAGAATCCAAATCCGAGGTTGTCGGCATCCTCATCCACAATGAGTCAAATCAACTTGAACTCAATCCTAGTAGCACTCTAGACTCGCATTACACCAAACCCGATGAACTCAGTCATATCAACTGCATGTTGCCAATGGTAATGTTCTTGATAGAGTGAAGAAGGGACCTAGTGAGAGTGATAGCGTGAGGAGTTGGGGGTAGAGGAAAGAAAGAGGTAAAAAGGATAAATCCTTTAAAAAGTAATATTTATAAATATTAAATTTATTACTTGAAGGAGTGCAATAAATAACAGTCATTGGATTTAAATTTTAATGAACCAAGATTTATTAATCACCTATACACAAACTAATTTTTCCCCTGGCAGAACTCACCGTGCAACTTGCATACACACAACTGGATGTTGTTGGAGAGAGCATTGGATACTCTGAGCGTTGGTGCACATGGTTAATTGTGCATCCTGTGTCATCTGACGGTGGTTTTTGTCCTCTATGTAAATTTGACACAAGATGCTGCCACGTGGGAAATGGAACTATGCAAAAATATCACGCATTGTGCAATTCACGTGGACCCATCCTTCTTTCCCTATTATTCTTCAAAAATGCTATCTAAATTACTTAATATGAAGTGACTTCAATTTTTTATATTTATCTATCATATTCAATAATAATAGAGAAATATTTTAATTAACACTTACTTTTAAGTATTAGAATAACAATATTTATTATTCTTTCTTTCTCTCTTTTCTTAAGGGTGGTCCGTGCTACGGGAAAGTGGTACCCACCTAAGAAAATAAATCGGAAGATCACTATAACATTAGCCAAACGCAATCATCAATCACTGTTCTAACCACGCATCTGACGGCTACAACTCACCCGTGAAACACAAGAAGCTTCATGTTTTTGGCACCTCTTTGCATGTGAGTAGCAATACAGTACCACCCACTTTAATTGTTTCCAATTTGCATGTAAATCAAGCAAGATTAGTTTGTTCATGTACAAAATTAAAATAACAATAGCATGTGGAGGATCGCAGAGGACAATACTTGATATCAATGTTCAATATATGTCAAACATAAATATAACTATTATAATTGAAAGTTTGCATACTTGATACTCTATATGTGCTATTTATATACTTCTTATATATCTTTTATTATAATTAATTTTTATCTTCTTGTTGATATGCCTTACACCTCAAATTTGTAACACATTTTTAATTATTAATGCGAGTAGGTATTTTCATACTTAATGCAAAAGGAACGTTATACCTTTACATTTTATAAATAAATGTACAAAAAGTGCTCAAAAAGTTGAGTACTTAACATTCTTATAACCCAAAAAGAATGTGTGTTGCTTTCGGGGCGGATTGACGGTGCATAATAATACAAATGGCTGCATTTATATATAAATATAATATAAATCGAACAGCGAGTCCAGGTGACTACAAGAAGTGGGAAGCGAGAAAAGAACAAAAGTAGATAAATACATTCACTTTATTCGAATGTGATGATAAGAAGTAAGAACTAGCTAGTTTCTTTTGTTTTGTTGAGCAGATAAAGTAAAAAAAAAAGTTATAATTTTAATTCTTAAAGGTCTTTTTTTTTTAACTCTCTAGACTTATGAGGAGCATGGCTTTCTTTGATTCTCTTTCTCCTATGATTCCATTCTTTCCAATTTATTTATGTTCTCTGTAATTTGAATACTGAAGGTACTCAAACTCAAATAATGTAAACATAAGATTGCATTAATTTATAAATAAAATGCACAAACTCTCATGCCCAGAAGAAAGGGTTACATTATTGACTATTTCATAATAATAATAATAATAGCACAACCAACAACAAATCTTCAAATATATACTTTCCAAAATCATCACAATGATTTTCCAGTGAATGAAAAATTCGTTTTGGTTGTTTTTCGGTGACATATTTGTTATGGGGGCTTTGGCTGTTCTATACGAACATCTATAAAAGTGACTAGATTGTTGTTGTTACAATGAAAACCCTATCCAAATTTATAGAAGGTTCCAGCGGCCTATATCAATTCCAACAAAATAAAATTTTTGAAGTGCATGCATCACTGATTTTTCTTTCTGAAGGAAGCATTTATTTTGGGTACATACAACTAAACTGCAGGTAGCATTTATTTTGAGTACAGAAACCAAAAGGAAGCTCGAGTTACTTTCAAGAACTAAATTCCTCCTCCTACTTTAATTACTTTTCAGCTACTACTCTTTTCTCTCTTTACCAAGATTGTTGTTTGATGTTTAATACATGAGGACCATCAGCCAATCCATGAGTAGTTATAAGAATTAAGTTAGATCATAACTCACAAGTCCTCTTAACTGATTTAATTGATTCCCGTCAAGGACTTTAATGAACTCAATCCGAATAAGACCTAACCCAACTCAATAAACTTTAGTTTGTTTCTACAACATGGTTTTGAACTTTTGATGCATGTTTAAAACAAATAAAAGCATTGACCAAAAACATAATTAAATCCCAAAAACTTTTTGAATCTCTTACTCTATAATTCTCACTTTACAGTAACATCATAAACATTGCCGGCAGTGTTCTCTCTTATACGCTAATTCTCGCGCTAGCTACATCCAACGTCATGTAATAATGGTTATGCTTCGCTCTCAATCACTGAATCACTAATTCAGCAGCATAAACTTATTGCTATGATAACATGTAAATAGCTCGTTACAATCTAGTCTTCGATAACTTTTTTTCCTTTTTTCTTTCTGTGTGTCAAAGTCCTCTATAACTAGTGAACTATCTTCTTTCTCTTTTTTTGGGTATAGAGGAGGGAGGGTGGAGATGATGAGAGTTGAATACAACTATGTGGACAACCACCAAGGCAAATTAAATGTCTCAACCACAACATATAATTAAAGACAAATTACATTGAATTCCCTTAAGATCCGATAAAATTCACCCAGACTCCCCTCTATTCATAAAATTTGCTCTAAAAGTCTTTGTGAAAATATTATACCAACCTCTTATGAATTTGTAAAATCATTACAACACCTCCCCTCTATTGCACATTGAATAGTACTTGCAAGAGAGGTCAATATTACTCTAACAAATAAATAATACCTGTAGAGGAAGTCAATATCACCCAAATAAATAAAGAAAAACCAGAATGAATTCCACCAAACACCAAAGCAAATTAGTGTAATTTTCCGTATAATTTGCTTTAATTCAGCCCATCGTTTCATACGAGGTTGAGCTGGTCCTCAAGTTCAAACCCAAACACTCAAGCCTTAGACTGCCAGAGAAACGTACGCAAACAAAAAACAAAAAAAAAAAAATCATACCCAACTTTGTTGAGACTTAAAATATCCCTTATGGGCCTACCATAAGTGCCCCACAGTAAGCCCCTTAAATAGTCCCTGACTGGTCATGGTAGTGAAATGAATATGAAGAAAAAATGGACATGGTAGAGGAATGACTCATTCGACCAAAATCGAGAGGGATGACTCAAAATAGAGATAGAGATAGTGTGTCGAAAATTAAATCCCACTACTCTCACCATACTACTATTATTAACCACCTACATGAAACATGCCATGAACAACACTTTCGGTCACAGGAGCTTTAATTCCATACCATCAACCACTTCTTTAATAACGTATAATTAACCATTTCACCCCTACGCAATGCTATTAAGTAGAGACGCAGATAATTTAATATCTAACAAAACATAACCATCATCCTAAAACTGAGACCATCAGTCCATCACATGTTCAGCTTTTACGGGAAACAAATACCCAATTTAAACATAACAGGATCTATATTTTTTTTTCCCCAGCATGGTGTCACCAATCATTTCCCATCATCAACGTTCATGACCCAAATCCATGATTTTATATTATCCTTTACCCAAACAAACAAATGTATAGTGTGGTGTGACCACAGAAAAAAGGCGTATGAAGGCCAACAGTTGAGACAACAAAAATAACACTAACAATCCAAGCTACATCAATAATTCAATCCGCAATCCGCAAATTGCAGGCATGAAAATATTGAAAATTGTCAAAAGACGAGTTCTTTGTACCCAGAAGATGGTTTAGATGAAACACAATCTAGTGAAAAATTAAACCAATGGCAAACACTTGCCACCAATTAAGGAAGAAAGGTTTGGGGGAGCTGTGCACAATGAATTCCTCAAATTTGCAGAACACCAGTTGCATCAATCCCAGTAATGCTACATGGCCGATTAACTCCTCCAAAATTACATGGCAAAGAAAGTATGAATTTCTGCCCCATTGCTACTCAAGAATACATTTCCTATACACCAAGGGAGAACTCAACCAATAGGCAGAGAGATGACTGGTAGTACAATACCCTTTTTATTCTTTTCATTATTTTGATCAGTCCGGTACTAAGGTAGTAAGATATTCAAACGATGAAGTTCTCAATTATGGCAAAGTAGCTCTCACTTCTTTCCTATCAGGACCAAATGACTGCAATTCAGAAGACCACCAATCATAAGAGTTGAATAAAGAATAGCATCAACCAAGTAAAACTGAAAAGGGATAAGCCTGGGGAGGGTTAGATGAATGCATTGATATTAGTTCTCAAGCTTGAATGTAACTGCCTCTGCAGCCTTTATGTAGAACCAAGAATCCGGTCATCTCCACTTTGATATCCAAACAGTCTAAAACCTGACTCAAACTAGCTAATCATATCCACAATCCTATAAATTTTCTTAGCCAATATAATCCCAGACATGAAAACAAAATTTAACTCAATTTCAAAGGAAAAGACAGCCAAATCAGCAATTTGTAAATTTGGTTGTACTTCAAATTCACATAATGAGTAATGAATAGGGAAGAAATCAATACCTCAGCTCCTAAACCCTTAACATATACATTGGTAAACAGCTCAGATGGGTCTGGCATTGGGCTCTCCTGAAAAACAGAAAATAACACAGAACAAGATTGTAAACCATATGCAGCCACCAAACAATATACGAATATATATATCCAAAATAAGTATGGACTAAAAAGATAAACAGAAAATATATGCTTTTCACCTTTGCTTTAGCAATGGCTTCATCAACTTCTTTTCTGACTTCCTTCTCAATGTCCTAAAAGAAGAAAGTGAATTTAATATCTTTAGCATAGCACTAAATTCAAGCGTATCATCAAAATAAACATATCAAGACACTTGCATCATAAGCTAGAAACTGTTTCAACAAATATTCTTAAAATCCAATGGGCATGAAAAGTGTAGAACACAAATTTGAAAGAAAAGCATGATTATTATTAACAATTAACAAAATAGGCCATTTCACCTTAAGCATAGCAGAAATAGTTATTGGCAGAATAAAACTCAATTGAACAGTACTTACCATAATAATGATCTACCGCAAAGTAACCAAATGGGACCCTATGAGCACTCTAATCTATTACAATAATTATAGTATAGCTAATATATTTGGAAGCAACATACATATAACCTAATGCATAGAAGGCTTTATTACAAGAGAGAAATGAATGGATAAGACTTGTGTATTGCATTGAGTGAAAAAGGGGTTATACTCATATACAACAGGTTACAGTAGCTCAACTACCCGATAACTAATCTACCAGTATTTACAACTTATTAACTGAACAGATAAGTTATACATGCTCTAATAAGCTTGATCAAATCAGATGCCCTACATCATAAGAAAGAAAATAGTTTCTATATTCATGGACTATCTTCAAGAAGAAAATGCCAGGGGCAAATTTGGCCACAGATATCAGGATTAAAGTTTTAGTATTGTACATAATCAAATCTGAAATTATCACATTTCACAATTGAAAAAACCAAGCAAGAAATCCATTTTCGTTGATCACCTTTAGCTCCTTTTCTGTAGCAATATCATGAGCCAATAACAGCTTTCTTACTCTCTCAATTGGATCTCGCTCCTATAATTGTATTAACCAAGAAGAAAAGATATAATAACAGATTTCTAAATATTAAAACAATACCATGTTATATGCTGGGGAGTATGACAAACCTGTCTCACACCAGAAATTTCGTCACGTGTACGGTATGTGCTGCCAGGGTCAGACATGGAGTGGCCGTGATATCTGTAGGTGTCCATTTCAAGAATCTGTCCAGAATAATCAAGAAGAGAGAAATCAATTGAAATCAAAGACTAAACTTTGATCATTTAATCAAAACAACACAAGTGACGACAAGTATTAAAGATTAAGCTATCTATATAATACAGCAATCCTTTTCAGCTTTCACCCATGCAATCAATGTTGTTGTACTATAGTCTATAGTTACAAAGGTAAAAAAGAAAGCGCCACTACTATTGAACTAAGTCATATAGCCTTTACATAGGATGATAAACATCATTTTCTTTCTGTCTCAGCCTGGAAGGAAAGCCATCATGTGCGATATGCCCAAAACATTTCCAAAACCATCATATTCTCAACTTAATAAAATTAGACGAAAGAATAAAAATGCAAAAAAAATTTCCAAAAGTGAACCAATACATTCCTTAGATCAAGAATCAAAAACATTCAGCTACCTTCCAGCAAAATCATTAATTCCCATGATTTATTCCTCCTCAACTGTCTCTTACTCTGATCATCATTTGTAAAATGACAGACTTTGTAATTTGTATTACCAAGCTATATCCTAACAATAATTGGCATGGGATCAGGAAAAATCATTTCCAAGCAAACAGTCAATTCCATAAATTTGAAAATAAATTATCTTCTACACATCAGGCACGTGATATCTAATTATCTATTAAATTATAACAATGTCAAGTTTATATGCAACGCTTCTGGCAAGAAAGCCCAAACTCCTCTTATATGCACAAGTATGCCTGAAATCAAAGATCTGGAATTACTTCCAGTCTGATGACTACAAATGGTTAATTCCACCACTTGTAAGGAGTTGTTTCAGTTATTAGCATCAGATTAATGGAGATGCAGAACACTCAAACTCTAAGGCCAAAACCTATCTGGTAACTAATAAAATTGTCATGATTGATCGCTCCAAATCAAAAGAGATGTCTGACAAGCATTAGTAGATGACCAACTTAGAACATCAAACTACTAATAATTATTATTGAGATATAAATTCAAGTGTACACATCAGCAAATAAATTCACTCACAAGGGGCCCATTTTTCAAAGCATGTTCCTTTGCAAATTTGCAAGCTTGTTTCACAGCAAGAACATCCATGCCATCAACCTGTACAAAGTATCAATATTAATTGAAATTTTTCAAAAGATTGATTTAAAAAAACTATGTGTATTCAATTAGTATATGTATAGATATGCAGAACATACTCACACTATATATCCACACTCACAAAATAAGTACTTAACAATGGTAGCAAAGAACTTACATGTCCAACCAAAACATGCCAAAAATAGCAACATAATCCTACATATTAGACACAAAAGCATGGACACACAAATAGAGCCCAAGGAGGAGGCCAAAAAGGAGTTCACAGAAGCATCGACATTGATTCATGTATTCAACCCAAGACCATGAAAAACAGCAAACATACCATGCCCATCCCAAGAGATCAGATCTCATTCAGTCTCTTAGAAGAAGTCAGGGCCTCAAAGATGCTAATTTAAAACTGAAGGTAACATAAAGGAAGCAGTGTTCTTAAATCCAATTGAAATTAACGAAGAAAAGAAAAAGCACCTAAAAATATAGTTGTACAGTCACTGTTTACCTACAAAGAACTACTATCCAGGGTAAGCTAAATTAAGCAATAAGCACAAAGTGCGCAATATAGTAACAACATAATGTGAGACATCATGTTATGTTTGGGAAAACCACATCTGAAAAATGCTTACTCTGTAACAGTAAGTAAACCTTCCCAAAACACCATGGCACAAGAAACAAATACATAACAAAATTCATTATTTCTGTCAACACAAAATCAATCAAATCATCAGGCAAGATATTGATAGAATTTGACAGAAATCATGGGGTTGTCAAATTAAGTGTTATGACCCACTTAGTCATCCAAGAGTCAATAAACACGTCACATCATTTTGGCAACAAAATTTTGGAGAGGTTTTTAGCTTTCTTGGTTTTCTTGCCAGGATTAGGTAGAAAACTAAATTCATTCAGTCAACAAACCATTCATAATTGGAACACCTAAGACTTCATGTTCATTCATTCAAATCACAAACCATCCAAAAGGCATTGCTGTATTTGCCGCTCAACAAAGTTCCCTTAGTACTCAACCACAGTCCAGACACACCAACACATATCTATCATTCCAACAGAGGCATCAAACAGTACATTATCAGGGTAGAATGGCAGCATTGCCGCACATTCCTCAACCAACAAAATCAATCAATTCAAAGACACTAACCAATCACTTCCATGAAGATAACATACCAAAAGCTAAACACAGTTCCTAGCCTCACCTTCAACCCAGGAACATAATCACCACGCTTGTAATAAGCAGGGTTCTTAGCAGCCCTCCACTCCGCCGTCCCCATCCCATCTGCAAAAACCAAACCAAACCAAATCAGACCAACCCCACCCAACCCAATTCAATCCGCAACACCCCCCACTTCAAAAAGCACCAAACTCTAATCACCCCCAAACCACTCACAGTGATTATTCTCGCAGACCAAGATGGCAGGCAGGTCCCAAAGCGCCGCAATATTAAGCGCCTCAAACAACTGCCCCTGGTTGGCAGCACCATCACCATACAAAGCAAACGTCACATTCTCCTCCTTCGAGTACTTCAGACCAAACGCCAACCCACAACCTAGCGGCACCTGTTGCCGAAAAAGAAAAAAAAAAAACAAAGAAAGAAAACGGCCAGAGCCAAATAAATCAAGAGAAATGGAAGAATACGCAAATTCTACTAAATACTGAAAATTGTTTGATACAATTCTAGTACTAGCTTCTACATATTAGTAAACATAACTAACTCTAACTAACTCTTAACTGACTGTAACTAACTCCAGGGCACCTGAGCTCCGACGATGCCGTGGCCGCCGAAAAATCGGGCCTCTTTGCGGTAGAAGTGCATGGAGCCGCCCTTGCCCCTGGAGCAGCCGGCGGTGCGGCCCATGAGCTCGGAGAAGACCTCGAGGAGGGAGCCGCCGCGGGCGAGGAAGATGCAGTGGTCGCGGTAGGCGGTGATGATGCAGTCGCGGCGGGTGGTGGCGGCCTCCATGCCGACAGCTACGGCCTCCTGCCCGTCGTAGAGGTGGCAGAACCCGCGGATGAGCTTGGCCTTGTAGAGGGAGTCGGCGGCGATCTCCATCCGCCGCATCGTCGCCATGTCGCGGAAGTAGGTGAAGAGCTCCTTCGGGTGGTGTCGACGGCGCGTGAGGGCGCGTCGCACTTGTGGGCTGTGAAAGGGACGGAGGTCTCGATGGTGAGTGTGTCGGTGGAGTCGGAGGAAATCGGGCGGCGGAGGGATAAGGCGGCGGAGATGGGTTTCATGAGATTAGATCCCATGATGATGATGATGATGATGACGCTATGCGTGACAGAGCCATGATCGGTCTGTTGTTACACAAGAAAATGTGAGGATAAAAAACAAAAATGAAAATTCTTCTTTCTTTTTTTTTTTGGGCTTTTATGAGCAGAGTGGAAATGGGGTTGTGGGGTTTTGAAGGGTGCAGATTGAGAAGAGCGAACCTTAGAAGGGTTAGCTGAAGGAGAAGAAAGTGGAGAGGGGAGACACAGAATATTTTGGACGAGAATTTATCGTGTCGGAGAAGCGTGCGACTAAAACGAATTGAGAGTGAACCAGTGAATTGCCTTTGTGTGTCGTCTTGTCGCCACCAGATCAATTAATTAATTTAATTATTGAGTATTTTGGTAGACATTAATCTAAGTAATTATAGTTGGGCGCCAGCAATTTTTTTTCTTTTTTTTATTGTTTTATTTGCCTTTCTGTTTTTACCTTAACTGCATTGTGGGAGGTTTTCTCTTCTTTTCATTTTTATTTTTCAATACTCCGTCAAGGAATAATAGTCACGTTAAGAAACAGAGAGAACCTACTATATTAAAAGGTTAACATACCTTGTTATAAATTTTCTCAATTTCTTGACTATTATTCCTAAAAAGAGGGATTATTCCTCACTCGATGTATGTGAAATTTTTTTTTGATATATTATATGTGTGAAATTATAAATGAACCTTATTTATGAAAGATTTATCTATATTTTCACTCCTAATCTCTGAGTTTAATTTTTAAAGAGGAAGGAAAAAAAAGGGTCTGTAAAATGAAACTTAAAAACTTTACTCTATAAACTCTTTCCTTCCATTCAAAATCTAAATTTACAAAAATATGTTAAATAAAAAAATTTTCCAATACTATTTAGATTTTACTAATGAGTGCTCTAAAACACTTTTTAAATATATTAAAATGGGAGCATTTATATAGAAAAATAAAATTTTCAAATTTCCAATATAATAAATACAATAAAAATTTTAAAATATTCTCACTTTTGCCTCCTTAAAGATTGTCTTCAAGGCATTTGGGAGCAAAAACTCATAATATCTTTACATGAATTTTAAAATCAAATTACGAAATATAGTTAAAGGACTCAAGTCCTCTTCTACTCACACTGATATTTAGTAGGTTGTTTTGTGATCTTTCCCTAATATCTCTTGTAGTCTAAATCAAGAGAAGTGTTTATTAACGAAAATAGTTTTGAGGAAAAAAATAAATAAAAAGGTGAATCTTTGTTGTTGACATGTCACAACAAATTATAATATTGTGCACATGGAACTAGCTAAACTCGATGATCCAAGAAACCCAACCCAACTCAACGACATATTTTCAGGATTGGATCAATTCAAGTTCAGTACGATAAACCTATTCTCTTATTGATTTGGATAGCAAGTTTAAAAATTGAACTCCCCTACCCAACTGATGACCCAATTTGAAAAAAGACAAAATATTTTAGATTTAGAATATCATATCATATAATAACATATCCCTTTTTATATCTCATCATATTATCTCAATATCTCTCTCTTCACATCCCTATTTGTGCCTCAACCCTTAGAAGGAATCATAACCACCGTCATCGACTTATCTCCTCCTCGCCGTCACAGCCACGGAAAAGCTAAGTTGTTTACTATTCATCCAATAACTTATTGAGTCTTTTATAACATTTGCTGCTACATTCAAATTAAGAAAAAGGCTTTTGAACATAAAAAGTTACAGCTTTTTTATGAGGAAAAAAAAGAAAATAAAAAAGGACGTCTCAAAGAAATTAAGTTTCGTTTATAAATATCCTAAGTTTCTAACTCAATAAAAAGGATAAATAACTTATGAACATGTGTATTAATGATAATGATATCATATAAATAATTGTTGGAAGTTAATCATAATACAATATATATTTACAAATGAATCATCACGACACAACAGGGGGAGGAGGCAGAGAGAGAGACACTACCCAGCGAGTTCACTAATTGGAGGCCGGTCCATGATATCAGCTGCAGCCTTAGCGTTGCGCTGTAACAATGGATCAATATCCGGCAATTTCGGAATCTGAGCTAACAGATCAATGGTCCTTCGAAGCAGTCGAGCTAGATCACCATCATCCATTGCACAATCCATCATTATTTCTCTCCAAGTCAGCCCTGACGCCCACGCCTCAACCATGCCACAAAACTGGCTATCCAAACCACAGGATATCACCACCCCATGTTTCTCCTGAATGGATAACAGGGCGCTTCTTTGCTCATCCAATAACCTTATCACATTGAATACTGTTGCGGATGGCTCATAAATGTAACTGTTATTTTTCCAGGGTCGGAGTTTGATACCCTCAGAAACCACGCTTGCACAAACTGCAGCAAGTTGTGGAGGTTTTAGTTCTAGTAAAATCTTGTTGCGAAGAACCATTGAAAGCCATAGCTCATTTTCTCCTCGGATTGCAGCCGCGGTTTCGCCAAGTGGAAATATGACTTGTGTGTTAATATCCAAAGCTCTGGTTTCATGTATGACATTGCTGACCTGCATGAACTCCTTCCATCCAGAGGGTTCAATTTGTTCTATCCATTAGTCAAACGCCTCGATCTATTCTGCAGGCGCTTGATTTTCTCCTCAGTGAACTTGGCCATGTCTATGATTTTACTGTATTCTTTGTATCCTTCGGTACGAGATATCTTTTTCTTCATGCGTGAAACTTTGTTTCTTTGATCCTTGTATCGCTCACGGCATCGTTGTAGGCTTTGGACTTTAGCAGTAGCTCGTCCTTTTGGAGAAGCTACTCAAAACAGGAACATTCAAACTCCAAGACCATGTATCTAGAGATCCTTCCATGAACCATAAACCACCACTTCCAGAGTGAGAAAGCTTGTCCCACTTCATCTCCTCCTTTTCAAGATGAGTACTCATAATTTCTCTAGGTAAAGCATCCCCTTGAGCCAAAGGAACGTTAGGAAAGCCAGTCGCATATACTGCTTTAATCCACTTCTCTGTAAATAGATACCAAGAGTTATCTGAACCAAGAGCCACATGATATGATGGTTCAGGGCCTTCATTCAATTCAGAATCAGTAGCGCTTGGCTCTGTGTCTCCTAAATTTAATGCAAAAGAATCATCAGAAGAAATCATGTTCTTGAGTTTTGAAGCATTAAGGGAGTCAACCTTCCCCAAGAAAACAGCAGGCATTGAATGTTGAACTCCTTCAGAATCTGTGTACTGCAAGCACAAAAATGGTAAATGTCCACTTTCGGGCACTTCCAATAAAGGTTTTAGGACAGAAATTCTCTTTGCTTCCATCTGTTTCCGCAATTCAGTCCGAATACATTTTTCTGCCCTCAATTCTTCCTGTAATTCTGCAATCTCCTTATATTGTCGCTGTGATAAAGCCTTCCTGCTTTTTCTGTCTATGGCTTCATCAGTTATTTCTGACATTAGCAACTCAATTTCTTTCTCAATTTTATTAACTTCCTCTTTAGCAGCCAGCATAACATTGCTACTAACATAATTTCCAAAACTCTGCTCAACTAACTTCCTAGCTTCTTCCAAAGTTCTCCCTGACGAGGGTCTCCCGTCATCTGACTCATTCAACCTATGAATGGCTTTCACACCAGCAAGAAGATTCAAAACCATTCCATATGAAGCAGTAAACTGTGACACTAGGGGCTCAAGTCCAGCAAACAGCACCTTGCAGCACTCTTCAGCACCTTCAGTAGGTGTCTGTATGAGCACCACATGGCCACTATCATCAATGCCCCTGCGTCCAGCACGCCCAGCCATCTGAAGCAGTTCATTTGAACTTAGTTGGATACGTCCACTATCACCTCTTTTGCTGAGAGATGAAATAACAGCTGTTCGAGCTGGCATATTGATTCCAGCAGCCAGGGTTTCTGTTGCAAAAACAACCTTGACAAGTCCTCTTTGGAACAATTCTTCGATGAATGCCTTCCACAAAGGTAGACATCCAGCATGATGTGCAGCAACCCCTTGCAGAAGTCCCTTCACAGCTGTTTCTCTGACAGCATCAGGATACTGAATGCGGAACCTCTTCAAGGCTAGCTCAACCTCACTTGTTTCACAGTCATCTAAAAGTTTGCAATTTTCAAGATATTGCACAGCTGCATCACAGCCCTTCCTGCTAAAAATAAACCAAATAGCTGGCAACATATCCCTAGATTGAAGATGCCATAGAGTATCAATTATTTGAGGAACCTGAAAAAGAAAAATCAGGATTATACTCCATATCGAAGAGTAAGATCATTATTTGTCCATGGATTTTTTTCATCTTCACATAGCACGTGTGCTTTTAGCCGATGTGTAACACAATCCAAACTCCCTCATCCGAATTCAGTGTTCATGTGAAATTATTGGACATAAGTGTAGCTAAGATCTGCCCATTACACTTCAGCATTAAGTGTAGTTAAGATTTTCAGGCTAAGCTGTGAAAAGGTTGGCAAAACATGGCTACAATGATCATCATAGAATACAAAGCATCGTAGGAGAATTTATTCAGAGGCTTTACCTGTGAACGACGAATTGCGTTTATGTCATTCTTTAAAGAGAACGTTGTTCAAACATGCTACCATCACTATCGTAACTTGTGTGAGTTCCTCGTCTCGGAAACTCCTTTTTCTAGACCAATCATCCTTGTAAGGTTTAGCTCCTGCACCTTGAAGTTGTAAATAATTGAGAGACAGCTTCCTGCTTTAAATAAATGAAGAAGCTAAGTTTCCATCTTTTATCTGATTTAAATCACTGCACCTAGTTGTTTAATTCTGTTAATAAATAACCAATCCAAAGTAGTAAGAAGTAATAACTACATAAATTATATCAGAACAACAATGTTACCACATTTTCTATTGGGGAAAAAAAGTTGCTCCATAGTCTTCAGTTAGCATTGTATATTGTTCTTATTCTCATTATTTAATGCAAATAAGTAAACAACAGTCACCATCAATAGCATCATCACCACCCGGTCATTTTTTGCCACCAAGGCTGTTACTGCTGCCACAGCCACCACAACATAGATCATTGGTATATTATTTCTCACACAATATAAGAACAACATTTATGCCACAAGTATAATCATCAACAAGTTGCTGAGACTAGATAAGTCACTACATCAGCCACACAACATTGTTTCATCAACCACCAATTATAACAACATCAGCACTAAAGTAAATTGGGCCCTTCTGCAGCCATTGATGAAAATAAGACCAAAGTAGACTAAGATCGAAACAATTGACTTTCTCAGCAATTGTTATTGAAGCACACTATAATATGTCATCACCATGCACTTCAAAGCAGCTAGATCTGTGCACAGTGCTATCCCAAGCACTCTTATCATTCTTCATTGCTGCATGTACTAACAATTGTAATTATCCACCCCATTTGTTGACTTTCAATGTCACTACAATTTATGATCCAGGAATAGCTTGCAAAGAAAAGCCACTGATTTTGGATAACCACTTTCACACATCATACAACAATCAATACCCACAACTCAATTCTCTAAATTTCAGTATTGAATATTTTCTGCTTTTCCACACATTGGTATTGCTAAACTTTAACAAGGGATTATTCAAAAGAAAAATCCACCAAATAATGATAAATGATACTGTCAAACTTTATGCTGCTCAATAACAAAATCTTAATTTGGAAGCTAAGGTTATTTTCTTAGTACCAACCAACAAACTCCACAACTCAACCACACCTAAAGGAAGAAAACAGGGGTAAAAAATATCTATGCAACTGCAGGATATCACCAGCATCATCTTTGTACAAGTGTGACTATAAGCAACGTCTAATTTTCATGGAATTGATGACAGTGAGAAGTTAAAAAAATAGGATAGCACTTTAACAATGAAAAAAGTTGTTACTGACATATAGAACAAGTGAGAAACAAGTAACTAGCTGAATAAATGCTATAAAGGTCATAGACCTAACCTGTTCATGCGTGTTCCCTTCTCATCAAGAAGTGGCAATAAGGAATTTTTCATAGAGAAATGCCAAGTCAATGGAACTGGGCGTTTTGATGATGTTACCAACTCTGTTGAACCATGAATCTGAAAGCCAAAAACATTTATCCCCACAACATAAGAGCCCTCTTGCAGAGGTTATCAAATAAAATTAAAAAGACTATAGAATTTCAATTAAGTTTTATCATGAAACATAATTCCACGAGTCAATTCAGTGAAAATGTAACAGATAATGACACTGAACCCAGTACTTGTTCCACTTACATTGCAGAAATTGAAACCAGAGTCAGAGAAGGTCATTGTCAATGAAGGTGATTTTACAGAAAATGATGCTTTGCCTAGTTCTTTTCTACCAGAATGGTATGAAAAAGTTTTGGAAAATAAAAGCTGAATGCCAAGCATCGTATAAATTGGAGATCTCAGGACCCCTTACTTGAACAAGGGGTTGGATATAACCAAGGTCAAGCATCCAAACAATGTTTTCAAATCCCAGACTGTCCATAATTAGATCAAGATGATCAACTCTACAAAATTCCTTGACAGGATTTATAGGTAAATTTCAAATGCACAACATCACATATTTTTAGATATTCCTTGTATGAGTTCTGGAAAGCCACCTAGAACAGAGGAAAAGGCCTCCCATGGTGACATGATTTTTATACAATGTTAAATGCTAGATACTTAATAGATATGAGCAAGTTTTCAATCCCCACTCGAAAGTTAGCATTTTCCGGAGTCCAGATGGTTCAGCAAATAAATTACAGTTCCTTTACCTTTGCTGTGGGAAAGAGGGATGGTCTTATTTTCAGCCTTGTGGTTAGAGGGAGTTCCTCTGATTATTTGCTTTTATTCTTTAGGAAGATTCCAAACTCTCCATACATAATTGCACTTCTTTTCACTTCTCAGTATTAATGAATTCCTTTCCTTTTTATTATTAGATTTCGGGAAGGAGTGCAATCATTTATGGCTGATTCATGTTACAGGTTCACAAAGCCAGCCCAGTGCATTCTGCAACTGTAATAGACATCGGCAGCACAATCTGAATACCTGACTAATCCAACCAGCCAACTCATCAGGATTTGCAACAGTTGCTGACAGACAAATAAGTTGAACTTCCTTAGGGCAATAAATAACCTGCAGTAAATGACCACATAAGCATGTCTAATCTAAGAGAAATTGGGAAGCTAAGTATTAGGCAGATGCATAAAAAAAGAAAAAAAGGCTTACAATCTCTTCCCAGACTGTACCACGAGATATGTCACTAAGGTAATGAACTTCATCCAAAACAATCACATCAACATGGAGAAGCCCACTTCCAGAAGAAATATTACCAACACTGCACGAAAAAGACGCAATTAACCAGGATTCATGTTTGCAACTAATCAACTTAAATAACAAAATAATGATTGCAAAGAGAAACTCTATACTCTATAGATGCCATAAGTTGTAGAAAAGGTAGCCTCAAAGAGATAGAGAATTGAAAATAATTGGACTTTGGGTGAGAACAATGACAATGACATGGTAATAATAAAAAAAAGATCAAATGCATAATGCCTGAAACTGGCAGCTAAAGTTCTCCCATCTTTAAGACAACATATACCACAAGCATTTCTTTAAAAACATAATGTGCTTAACATAGCATTCAATTCCACCTTTCAGCTAGGCTCGGCTTCTCACCTACTATACTCAGAGCTTGTTTGGATGTGTTCTTTTACCTAAATTAACTTTTTACACTTTTTAAAAGACCATTCTAAATATATAAAGCCAAAGCTCACATTTTCACAACACAATATGGAAGACTCAAAAAGTATTCAAATGCCACTTTACTACACAAAATCATCTGCTTAATCTTATCGGATCCTAGTTCTAGATATTATTACTATGTACCTCTGATACAACATGTTGCGTAAAATCTCGGTGGTCATAATCAAAACCTGGGCATCCTTGTTGACAGCAGAATCTCCAGTCAGAAGACCAACATTGCTGTCACCAAAAGTCTCCCTAAAAAATCCACAGCAAACCAGTAATAACGATTCAGCTTCAAAACGATAACTCTCACCACATTCAGCATTGCAAAACCAGAAAACAAATAAAAAAAAAAGCATGGTACTTCATTCTCAATTATTGCGTACCGGAATTCTCGAAACTTCTGATTGGACAACGCCTTGAGCGGCGTCGTGTAGAATATCCGGCGTCCCCTGGCCACCGTTGCCACTGCCGCGGCCTCCGCAATCAGAGTCTTCCCACTGCTCGTCGGAGCGGATACCACAACCGACGAGCCTCTCAGAAAAGCTTGTATCGCCAGCCGCTTAAGAAAACAAAAAAAAAAGAAAAAAAAGAGGTAAACGACTTTTTTTCCCACATTTTCAATTTCACTCAATTTTATCCTAACAAGATTTTTGACATAATTTTCATCCTTACAAAATTGCCGTCACAAAATTGTAGAAATCGACTTATTCCTTAACATTTTCAGTTTCGACGGTCTTTACAATTTTTTATTTCGACGTGAATTTAGTCATTTCACAAAAAATATACCTGTAAATTAATGAGATGAATCAAATGACGTCGAAATACAAAATGCCAGGAATAAATTGATGAAATTGAAAATGTCAGAGAGAAAATAAAAACAAACACACGAACTTCACTGTCGAAATCCGAAATTCTCCTTACAAAAAAGAAAAAAAAAATCGAAGAGAAACGAAACCTGGAACTTGTCGATTCGGAAATCATAAATGGAGGCGAGCTCGTCGGCGTCGATGATATCGGAACCGAACTCCCTGACCTCTTTGCAGAGCTTCTCAACTCTCTGCCACTTGAACGACCCGTCGTCGTCCCGGCCAGCCGCCTCGAGCGCGTCTTCGCCTTCGTCCGAAACGGCGCCGCCGTCAGCCTCGCCGGACACGTCGTCGTATTCGTCGGCCGCAACGTCGTCGTCTTCGTCCTCGTCCTCATCTTCCTCTTCGTACTCTTCGTCATCTTCCTCGGCATCAGAGACGGCGCGAAAGGAAGAGGTGGGGGACTTGAAGGAGAGTCGGAATCGGAGGGAAGGGTGAAGAGAACGACGGCGACGCAGGAGAGGGAATGGGAGAGTGGTGGGAGCGAGTGTTAGAGAAGCGTGGCGAGTTGGTGGGAGTGGGAAGATGAATTGGGTGTTGGTGGTCACGACGTCCATGGCGGGAGAGGTTTTTGATCTTTGGCTGCCTCTTTTGTCCGGTGGATATATTATATAATATCCATATATATTCCAAAATTGTCAAAGTTTTTGTTGCGGGAGGGTCTTCTTTTGTTGCTCTTTACTAAGCAGAGACAACGGTATAGACACGGAGCAAGACATAGACACAGTCACCAAATTTAAAAAATTATACCTAAACCCTATATATATATATATATATATATATATATATATATATATATATGCTTATTCGTCTTTTTTATTTTCGTGATCAATTAAAGAATTTTTAAAATAACTAAACTAATTTTTTGTATCTGATGTGTATTCAAACTCAAAACAATTTTTTAATTGAATGTGTATCCAACACGTGTCGCGTGGAGGTTGATGTCCGACATATGGACACACCCTTCTTAGGTTTCTCTGATATCTTCTTGGTCTGGTGTTGGACTGATTGGATCTACTAACATAAATTCCTGTAAATGATATATAGGATGAGGCCCAATTAGTTAATATTTGGGCTTGACCGTGATGTTTTCATTTTTTGTCAGTTTCATTCTGGATTAAAAAAAAAACGGTTTCGTTGGCATCGAGAAAACCCTTTTCCTTTGCCAAGAATTAAAAAAAGAACACCCTTTTCCCTTTTTCTTATGTTCAAGAAATCCATGTCCTACTCGAGGCCTGGATCAGATGGCAGTGGTATTTAAACGTGCACCCGGGTTCGAGCCTTCGAGCAGAGTTTGACCCCCAAAAATATAAAAAAGAAAGAAAGCAAGAAATCATGTCCAAATTCCGAACCAAAAGTGTCAAACTACAATCATGTACCTGGAATCCTAGCAGCAGTTTCTAAAATAAAAGTGCAAATTATAAAAAGGAGTATAATAATTTTTCAAATTTATGAGAGGTAAGTATAATAAATTCACAAACTAAAAACATCCAGAGCAAATTTTACAAATAAACTGAAATCGAGGTAAATTTTACTAAATCTCACAAAAAGGTCCATGTATTTTCAGTGTTACCATTGTTCCAAGTGCGCAGAGTTCTTTCCTATTCGTTCCGTCCCTTCTACCACCATCCCCGGTGTTTAGGCCGTGTATCTAGGCTTTAATAGCATTGATACCGAAAGGTCCATCGCCATAGCCATACAACACACACTTTGGCAAGCCAAGCATTTCAACAATCAACAATAACATACGAACCCGCTTGCCCAAGCACCCATTACTGATAAATATTACTGTATATATGTAAAGTAACAACCTAAACAATAGATCGTTTTTTGTCTTTTTTTTGTATGATAAACAACAGGGCAAAGGCCCCTAAACAGTAGATCGTTAATCCAATACTTCCATACAATTTTTGTTGATATTATTACCCACAAATACATGATTTACTTCAAATATTCCGTACCATTACTTATTCAGAGTTGTGATCAAAATCACGAGTAACTTGATACATGGACTGCATCCTGCTGTAGGCTGGCAGATTGCTAAATTGGCTTTACGATATTTATTATCATGGGTAAACATTACGATTTCAATTAATTTCAATCCACTGAAAATATAAAACTTCTTTCCGGCATAACACTTTCTTGCTTTGTCTTCCAATTATATATTATCACATCAACAAAGATAATTAAATTTCACATTCACTACTTAAAAAATCATCCATAACGATTTGATTAATAGTATAAAATATTTTACAATAATAATATATCAAAATTAAACTCTAATATTTTTCAATAATCCTGTATTTATAAATAAATAATTCATTCCTGCGCACTCTAATTAGTGGATATCGGATACTCGACCTTTATGATCTCCCCGTTTAAGATTGCAACTCCGAGGTCCATCAAATGGGGACACAAAATGTTTCCATAATCAATAACCTCTACAAAGTTGTAGCTGTTTAAGGTAAAGAAAAATAAAACTAAGAAAACTATGGATGAATGGAATAAAAATGTTCTCTAGCTACACCACAAATTAACACTATTTACATTATTTTTGAACCATCGGCAATCAAATTACAGTATTCTGCAATTTCCTCTCCGCTCCGCTCCCCTACCCTCCACTCTGTGCCTCCCCTTTCTGTAAGCTTTTTATTAGGTTGTTGGTATACGAACACAGAAAAATAATTTCAGAAAGACATCCTTTGCTTCACTCTTACGGTAGAATGTCTGTTTACATCCGGCGCCTCTGCCAACGACGCTTGAAAAATACTACTGAAGAGAACAACCAAACAGCAATTATTAATGAGATTACTTCAGAAATCAAAAGGACAAATTCTTCAACTACATTTGTATTTAACAATGACATAGCAGCATGAGAAAATCAATGAGAAGAACAGATTTTTTTTCTGTTAGTATGTATTATGCATCTGTTTGGACACTAGTATCACATCATGCCCAACATAACACATTTCACAATATCGAGAAATTCACATACCTTATCCAGCTGAAAATGGGTATCAGCATGTAATGGAAAACATTTTGCGGAACCGTTGTACTCTCCTTGAACAAATGTTTGAAGACTTCGCCTTATTCTTTTTCATCCGAAACAAAAAATCTTCGGTGTCTAAAACATATGACACCTAATAACAAGCAATGGGAAGTATCAGTTGCACTTCAGAAACACAATTCAACAGAGATGATACTCTAATCGAATGGGAAGTATCAGCCAAATGTACAAAATGACAATATTACTAGGATTTTGGATGTGGGAAGAATGAAATGTTGACAGAATATCCAGAAAAATCATATGATAATAAATACCTTGGATGAACTGCAAGCTATTTTACACTCAAGACCATTAATAACTCGTAGTCCTTCAATAGCCTGACTTGAAAAGTCATCACCACAGGCATATCTACGCTTGTTCCTGCAAAAATGAAAGAAAGTAAAATAAATAAATTTATAAAAAAAAATTATCTCTTCAGGAGTAGGACCAAACTATTTTTCTAATTTATCAAATACCTCTTTAAGAAAATTCCTGACTTCTCCTTTTTGTCAGGGACAACAGAGAGGAAGTCATTGTACAGATAGCCTGAAAAATTAGGGTCCATCGACACAGCAGTTACTTCAGGCTTATCATGTCCATAGTCCATCAGTTGAATAGACAATTGCTTTGGTCCAGGTGACTGCAATGCAGTAAACTAGGTTACAGAACATATAACTATTTAGGATTTAATTCAAGAGCAGAACCATTAAGAGAAGAAAGTAAAACACAAATAAAATACTTACATATTCAATACGGTATATGTTCTCTTCATGAAGAAGAACTCGGGCATTTTCATGATAAACTATGTCAACAAATCTTCCAGGTTTTCTTGATTTCTCGTATGCATATAGTTGGAGAAGCTTGTTATCCATCTCATCAGTGGCAACAGCTTGAAGCTGAAATAAAACAGGATAAATTTCAGGGTGAGATTGATAGAGTGGAACGCAAAAGATGGAAAGGAGGAATTTATGCATCTGACCTGTTTAACAAGCTTATAAATCAGCTTGTCTAAAGTGAACAGGAGATATGATTGAGTTCCAATAATAGCTCGACAATCATCCTCAAATTTTGTATTATCAGAAGAACCATCTAGCAAATTGTAAAGGGCATTCATGAACCTGTAGCAAGAAGGAGAACCTTAGTCTACAACAGATATTCACATGTATTTTCGAATATGTAATGGAATGCCACATTTCCATGGCATATCACCTGTCATATTGATCAGTAGAGCTTGTATCATTTGAAGCCCTCCATTTCCTTTCAGCTGACGATGAGTTAATCTTTGCTGATATTATCCTCTCGTACAATGTCTGTCAGATAAGCAAAAGGAATTATACAATGATTGTATAAAAAGCTCTGAAATATCTGTTTATTCTATAACCATACATATATTCGAACAGATTCAAACATTGACACCACTCCAGGTTTTCAAAGCCTACATAAAAAATCCCTTGCCCCTTCAAACTTCACATAACAGAAATGGACAAGGTTAATATTACAATTGTACGATCAAAATTCCCTATCTTCAATGACCAGAGCTTCATCCCCATGGATTCTCCATCATCCTTAGACTCTGCTAAATTACTCCCAAATCCATTTCCTTTTACTGACTACATTTTTTATGATTGACATTTCTATTGGCAACATATACCAATCACAGTAAACCAAGTGAGAAGGGAGGAGGTAATATGCTAATTAGGGTCAGTTAATTTTACAATTAGAAACTATCAGGAACTTCAATGTAGGTTTGTGAATACCTGTCGGCAGAACAACACATAAAAGGAAATATTTTCATGAAAAACCAAATACATATTTTTGTACCTGATGAAGTCTAAACAGCACATAAAAGGAATCATTTCCATAGAAAACTTGAGAAGTTCTTTCTTTCTCATGTAATGCTGGGGGAACATGCTTTGCCAGGGGCTTTACAGTTAGTAAAAAGCGTTCTGAAAATGGCAATGACGTTCCATCTCCTTCAACATCATGGGCATCAGCCATTCCTTCAGCTTCACCTTCACTTTCAGCCTTGTTATCATTCTCCCCATCCTCTTGCTCTTCTCGAGATTCCTCACCATCAGCAGACTCACTTCCAGAAACATCAACATTTTCAGAAGCATTCTCACTGTCCTCAGATGACCTGTGTGGACTTTCCTCACCTTCATCATCAGCATCAGCATCATTCTCTCCTCTAGCTTCCTCACCGCAAACTTCTTCTCCATGTCTAGTTTGGTATTGTCGACTCACACCACTATCTTTCCCTTTATGAACTGCACCCAAAGCAGTATCTCCATAAACAGCGAAGTTATCCTCTTCAAAGTCTCCATTGGGAGATAACTCACCCTCTTCTCTTTCACTTTTGAAGTGTCGAACTGATTCTTCTTGGTATCTATGAACTTCAGTTCCTTCAGTGATGGCCCCATTTGTGGATGTACCTGGTCTTGTAGAATCACCACCCTGAGTCAAGATAAAACCAAAAATAAAATAAAATAAAATCAGTACAAATATCAATTAGCAACTGAATTCAAGGGAGAAGATATCACACACGTAAAATCTGGCTTGCAATACAATGGCTCAGATTTCTAAGTGTCATTGAATGCAAGCACAGTGCAGCGAAAAGTGTCAATCAGTAGAATGCTTGCAACTAGGAGAAACAGAGCAGTAGAGTTAAGTCATACCTCTGATGAAGGTAAATCAAGCCCTCCCTCCACACAAACATTACCAGGCCTAGATGGTGTAACAGTGAGTCCTTCAAAGAAAAAGCCTTATCTCAGTTCCACTCATTATCAGGATGCAACAGTTTAAAATCAATGGCAAATTAATGACCAATTATCCAACATAAATGGTAGAGTAAGCATCAAGAAGTATAATTATTCCTGAATCAAGCTGCTAACCTGATACATTATCTATGTTTGTTCTTCCATTACTTTGCTCTGCTCCTAATGCAGGCAAGACATTAGCATTCACTAACCGGTCACTGGAGTGGTCTTGCTTATTGACTCCAGATAGTTCATCAGGCGTGAATGAACTAGTATTCATTTTACCAAGCTGTGTATTACTGCCCAAAGTTTCAGTTTTACGCACAGTACGGTCTGAATCAAGGCATTTATCATCTTTAACCACACTATCACCATTTGATTGCCACACTCTGCTCAAATTTGATTGATCTAATGGCATACACTCATTCCCATTTCTAGGAGTGTTTATTTGCTTTGGATTCATCACAGTAGCACCAGCACCAGGACTACCATCACTCTCAGCAACACTTGCACTGCCACTTTTAGCAGAATTATTCTTATCCTTGACAACATCTTCTGTGTCCTCGGCGCCCTGAGGCCGAGAAGGAACACAAAGCATGGGTTCTAAAAATGTTGTCCAAATCTTCATGACTTTATCCAACTGTTCAGTTGTACACATTTCTCCACAGGAATATTTTATAAGCTGATACAAATCCTCATGAATATCTGGATCAGCATACTCAAACTCCAAGTTCGGAAGAATAGGACGCCTATTTCCAGCAGCAATTGCAAGAAGAACGTCATCTTCTTTGCGTTTCTTCTCACTAATTTCTTTTATTTCTGCCAGTAAGGCTGTAAAAGAGTTCAGCCAAATAAATGAATTTTAGTTATGCAAGGAGTCCAGCCACATGTTTTGCATTGATGGCATGTTATGCTATATATATATATATATATATATATATACAAGACATAAAAATCAAGCCAAATGCATGTTACCATACATACTATGTGCATGGATTTATCTCCGACAAAAAGGAAAACACAAATAAGTGTAAAAGGAAAGAGAAAACATAAACTGCAGAAAACTGGTAGATGAGTTAATGGAGAAATATGCATTTAGGTATATCAATTAAATGATGATGACATCTCACATGGTCAAAATGTTTGCAGCCTTAAAAGAAACCTCTTATTTATTTACACATTAAAAGCCTCAGGCCTCAAGTATTACTAGAATTCTACAAGTTAATGAAGTGAAGAGTTATCTGTTACCTTTAGTGCTCAAGCTTTTTGTATCCTGTTGCTTAAAGTAGAAGCTACGGTGATCAAGAGATTTGTGATAGTTCTTGGCATATATTTCAGCCCAAACTTTATTAAAATCAGCACGACACCTTGCCCATTCATCTTGTTTCTGCTTTAAGCGAGTTAATATCACTGGCAAAGCTAGAGATGCATTCTTCCGTAACACATCCATCACATCAAGCCCATGGTCACCATATAATCGCTCGACGCACCTAAGATTTAGAGCTGAAAGAATATACAAGAAAAACCCCATCAGAATATGGAAAATTTCAAGAAATACCTCATATTGCAGATGTGCTTTCAGAAATTTCATTGATCAGTTGAAAGCCCATAACCTGTTAAGTGCTCCTCAATACGAATTGGGCTGTCTCCTTTAATTATATTATTATTGATCTTCTCTAACAGCTCTTCTACTCGCTTGGTGGTCGCATTTACAGACTCTAACAACATATCAAGTTCAAACCTGCAAGAGAATAATATCAGCAATTGCCAATGACAGTAAATATTCAAACAAAAACTAAAAGGCAGTACAGCATGGCAACAATGCTGCAGCCAATCAAATGAAAACCATAAAACATGTTGTTTAAAGGGTAAATAAACATCACTGGCAAGCTCTGACCTGTCATCTTCACATCTAAACAAGCTCTCTTCATACTGATTTTTGCGCATATGTTTAAAGGAATAATCCTCACTTCCGGAAGTAACAGACACCCAGTGATCATTTAATACTACTGCACCAAGTTCTGTTCTCTGACTAGCCACAGGTATTGGGTACTGCATAAGCACAGGTAATGCATATGAAGAACACAATCAGCAAGAGAATCACAGAGATTCCATTAGAATAAAACAAATTACTAAGAAACAATTAAAATAAGCATACATTTTTTGGCAGGAGACGATAACTTGGAGAGCATTGCTCACAGTTGGAAAGGTCCAGCTCATTTATAGGCTTTGACAAATACTTATCCTTGCTAGGATATAAAGACATCTTAGAACCTGAAACATCCTTGTTGATAGTCGCAGTAGATTTGTCCCTTTCTCGACATTCACGATCCCTTTCTCTCATCCCATCATCCCTAAAGCGGTCTCGATCTCGATCCCTGTCCCTGTCTTCAACCTTCACTGATTTTGATCTCTGCCCTTCATTCCATAAGGACTCTGACGAAGAAAAAGAAAATCAGAAGTTTTGGACCAGAAGATGAAGCTAAAAATGTTCACTTAAGCAAGGGTATAACATTACATAAAAATAAATAGGGGAGCATCTATCACAAAATAACAGAAAAGTCTAAACCATTTTACATACTTTTGTTCATGACCCCAGCAAGGAATCCACCGTCTGCATCACAAGACCTGATTAGAAATATTAGATAATGAAACTTCATAGATAGTGAGAAACTAGTTTGAACATTACCATTCTTTTCAGATTGTACCAAAAATTCATTAAACCCCTCCATAAGATCTGGATATTTCCCAGTAAATCACCCACCTGGAAGAATATGCAACCACAAGTTAGCAATCATGTTTCAGTGCATGTCTTGTAGAACAAGCTTATTTCAAGATTATAAGCTACACTATGAAATATCAGCATGATTTGGAGGGCCTCTGCAGCATACAAAGCATACTAGTTTGCCAAAACAACCTGACTTTTCTTTGCCATTTCATATTTGTCCAAACCCATTTAAGTCCTTTACTTCATTAGATACTCCAATGTACCATCTGAATTGATCCTCCTTCAATTTATTCCTTAGTATCCCGTAAAATTATTGCATTGAAAATTGGTCTTGCCTTCAATTTACTGAATGGCTATCCTCATTACTGAACCCCCTCATTCCTTGAAATTGGTCAGCCAGCAGCCTGTAGCCTCCATAGGGCCATGCTGGCCCAAACCAAAATCTGCCGTGCCCAAATTTTGTCTCCAAATTGACAGTTCACAATACATCACTGCTTTTGTACAAATAAACTCTCAGCTTTATGCAACAATGCTATGGCATTTCTCCTCCTCCTTCCATATTTTAGCATCACAATTTTTTATTTAGGGAATGAAGGTAAATGTTCAGAGACAGCCAAACCAACATAATAAAATTAATTAATATAGGCATATTTACAGAATCTGGCAATAAAAGCAGTAAATTAGCTGATAAAAACAATTAATGATAAACCATACCAATGATTGCAACTCATGTCGGGTAATTATTTCCCTGCTGTAAATATGTAGACACTTCAAAAATTCCTGATAGTCATCAGGATTTCGTAATTTCTCTTTGACCTTTTCACAGAAAGCAAGCTCCTGACTATACATACCTGAGATGACAAAATTTAAGATAAATCAAAAACCACAAAAGGAAACTAAGGAGTTAAAAGTATTGAGAAACATAGAATAGAGCACTAACAAACAAAGCTGGAATAGGTTTTTTTTATACTTTATATACCACAGATCATAAATATAAAATAGTATAATTTCTTAATTGTGGAAAATCCAATCAACAAAAAAGATCATATTCTTTTATCTTTTCACATTATAAGCAGCAGAAAAGTGATGACAAATTTTTTGCATTAGTTAATGAAATGAAGTTTCAACCGTGATATGTTATTCATATTCTTTCCATTTATTTCTTTCCAACTGAACACAAAAGCATAGGTTTCCACTATTAAAACAATTTACATCATAGCATTGCTTATGGCAGGTAAAAATATACAAATTAAGTTACTAGATTGAAGATCAAAAGTGTTGACAGAATACTCACTTTTCAGAGAATTTCTATCATCACAAGTGGATGACATAGGGCGCATACCAATATTTTCATCTGCATCAAGCAATGGTTCAGCTCCAGAGTCTTCAGCCCTTCGATCAGCTTTCCGTTTGTGAGAGAACCGCTCCCTATCTCGACCACCATCATGCTCATAATCTCTATCATCCCTTTCCCGTTCTCTCCTGTCTCTTTCTTCTCTATGTTCCTTTTCCTTCTCCAAACGTCTCCTCTGCTCCTTTTCTGCCCTCATCAAACCTCTGTCATGATCGCGGTCAGGACGGTCAACACTAAGGTCACGATCACCATGTGAAGCCATGGTCCTTTCTCTCTGGCATACAGAAAAGCACAATGTTAGCTTGATAACCAAATATGAAATTAGATGAAAAGCCACCAACGTAGTACAAGATCAAAGGCTACCATAAGGCTCTAGGGGGTTTTTAATGCCTTGGGCGAGAATTGCCAAAGACCATCAACAATGTGGGTATAACATTCTAAGTAATAATAAATTATTCAGATGGTCAATTTACAAAACCCTAGGCTGTTAGCTGTTAACAGTCTTATTTCTTAACTTCATAATTATTTTACCCGATTTAGCATCATATCTAGCAAGTTTGATGGTTTGCCTTTTTAGCCTTTTAAAAGTTATCATTGTGATGCAAAAGGTGTCCACGCCTGAGCCACAAATAAACTAGAGGCATGCACCTCACTGAAGGGCAGCACCTCAACTACAAAGAGGCGCTGAACCCTTCTGGCAACTTGCCTCTGAGCTCCGTCTTTAACCATGGGGAGGGACATAAGATCAGAATATGGGGGTAAACCTTGTCAACATGCATTTGTCGTGTTGTTGGCATTGCAGAGATCCTATCACGAAGCATGGAATTTCTAGCAGAAGCATAATGAGTAGAGGCTGCTACGGTAGTGTCCGGAAGAAAATGAGTAAACTCATCCAGAAGATCATGATGGTCTTGGAAAAGTGCAGAAACCTGAAGTACAAGATATGATTAAAATGAGTGTCAAAAGAAATATTATGAGTATCAAAGGAGGAGATCGAGAAAAAGAAAGAGAAAGACTATTATAACAAATTTTCATGACCATAGCATGATAGCATAGGCATAGGTAACACAGACCTCCTGGTAGACCTCGGTGATATTCTTGCTTTCCTTTCTGTACATATTTAATATGTCCAGAAATGACTTGTAGACACGATCATCGCCTTGAAACCGATTCTGCATTAAAGGAACACATTAGACTCAGGCAATACAGTCCATTCTGTGTTGAAATTGGTTCTGCATCAAAAATCCCATCAGACTCGACAACGTTTTTAACCTTAATCTTGTTCACAAAATTTATAGCTTCTTCAAATTCAACAGGCTTCTTTGGGGGAGGTTGATCATCGTCCAGAGGAAGTGTGATTTCATAACCCTTTGGTAAGAAGGTGTTGAATCCCAGTATTAGTTCTCTATGCCCTTTGAACAGTTCCTTAACCCTTGTTATGACACCTGCAGTATCAATTCTACAAATGCACCAAAAGCAGACACAAATCAATTTCCACTAACAAAACCAAAATCCCCTCTCCCAATATAATACAAAAATCCAAATAAAAATATATTCAGAGGTGTAGCCCAACAATGCGGTACAACATGATCAAACCTTTGAGCCTTGAAGTCTTTCATGACTTCCAAAAAGTCATCATACTTTTCCTTCTTGTCCTGAAATATATCCTTTACCGCCTTGAGATATGCCAAGGCATCATTTGTAGTTAGCTTCTGGGTGGCACCCCCTCCGTTCATCATCTGAGGTTGCGACCTTCATTCCAAAACATTTCACACAACAGTTAGACCACTGGATATGATTGTTCATCGATGACAAAGTATTTCAGCACATTATCTCACACACGACAATCAAAATCGTGACACAGCAGACAACTAAAAGCATCAAAAAAATAAAAATCAACCCACAACGAGAGCAACTCAAACACGATTGCAGATAAGAAATATCTGATCTCACCTCACTGGGTCAAACACCAAAACCCTAAAAAAATTCAAGGAAAAAAAAAACGTGCTTTGCTAAACGTTTAAACACACCCTAGGTTTCACACGATGACAGCAAAACACAGCTCAGTTGAAGATGCAATTGCTTAATCAAACACGATAATCGATAATCGAGACAAACAAAAACACAAGCACAGTCCAACAAACACGAAAATTGAAGGCAAAAACGAAAGCAAAAAACGCAGGAAAAAAAAGAAGAAGATAACTTACCCTTCTCCTCGTGATATCATAGACCGTTTCAGTTGAGAGGCCCGAAACCATCATCCCTAGACCTCTTCATCCCTATCAACAAACCATGAACGAAACAAAAGCAAACACACACACACACTCTCTCTCCTCAACACCAAATCGTGCTTCAGAAACTCCGATACAATTCAAAATCCTCCAACTCCGAGCATCTCATTCGAGCACGTCACAGATCTAGGGATTAACACGAAACGAGAATTCTAACCCTCGCGAAGAGATCACCTCAAAGGAAGCCAAATCCTGCGAGAGAAAAAAAGTCAAGAGAATCAGAAGCGAAATTCGAATTTTTACTTCAATGCAAAGGAACGACGAATTCCAACGAAGGAAGAAGAGAATTTTACACAGTGATCGTCGAGTCTCAGTCTCAGAGCAGCAGATACGAGGCTGAAAATGAGGGCAAAAAGAAAATTGAGTTAAATAGAGAGAGAGAGAGAGGAGGCTCTTTGTGCAACGTATGTTTTCGCTCGTGCCTCAAGGGATTGTTCGAGAAGCAAAAGACGTTACGTTGAGGGAGAAAACACGCAAGGCTTTTCTCTCTTTCGCAGCAGAAAATAATCCTCGGTTTTGAAATTCAAAAACGATAGTTTTTATTTTCTCTTCGGATTTTCTGGGCAAACAAACAGAAGCTCAGAGAGAAAAAGAAAAGAGGCAGTTCGCAATGAAGCGAAAATAAAAAAACAGAGAGAATGAGAGAGAGCTCAGAACAGTGTGAATATGTGATTATATTATATGAGAGAACATGAGTGGGGTGGTGTATGGCAGTAGTAAAATTTGACCTTCATTACCCGGTCACATTGTGTGTTTACCGATTCTAAGCGGTTTATTTTCCTTTTTATCCTGACTCTTAACCTCTTCCACAGGATGAAGGAAAATTTGGGTCAAATATCTGTCACTGTGATGAGGGTTAATTTGCAAGTTATGCAGTGACATTTTGGGATAGTGGTGGTTTTGGGCAGTGGTAATGCGTTTGTTTTACTTGGTTTTAGGCCTTTTAGTTAATACTGCTGATTAGGATTACGGCTTGGCATTTTGATCTCTATTTTGTTTTAGTTTGGTATGGTTTTGTGAGGAGTAGTTGTTGGTGTGTGTGGTGAATATAATGGATTTTGTAAAGACTCGTTCTAAGTTACGGGTGATGATGAAATTAGGTCTAACAGATGGCGAGAGAATAAGCAAAACTTGTGTTAGTGTTTTTTTTTTTAATTACCACTTTTCTTAATTGTGACCTTGTAGCTATCTTCATGAGGGTTAATAAATTGTGTAATGTTTTAAATGCATCTTGAGTTGTAGGTTAAGGTCTAGGGATTGTGGTGTGGTCGTTTTGTTGTAGTGGCCTCTCGGATGGGAAGAAGAGTGAGATCTAAGTCATTTGTTGCTTTTTATTTCAATTGGAGCAATGAATCGGATCCTAAGCCCATGCATAATCTTTGGGCTTCTAAGGTTATTTCTAAGGCTTATTTTAGCCTGGTTTCAACTAGGGTATCGAACCCAATTGAAGTTGAAACCCAGTGGTCAAGGCCCACTTACTACAAACTCATGACCTAGACTGCAAGATGGGATGCCCACGTTCCAAAGTGACAATGGTTGGTACACTCATTTGAAGTTTGGCATTGGGGTAGGATGTTTTTTTTTGTAAGAACAATGGGCTTTAGTGTCATTTTAACATACAGTGGGTGAGTGTTATTTGTGCTACAAACTATATAAATGTAAAATTCATATAATCATTATATATGAATTAAGACATTTCTATAAAAAAAAAATTCATAATTTTTTTACTAACGTAATTCATATAATCTTTATATATGTTTCTATAAAAAATTGATTATTTTTTACTAACTATATATTATTTTATATTGAAAATAAGAATATAAATTAATTACTTTATATTGAAAAAAGATTATAACTTAATTGTTATTTTTAAAATAGTTATTATGTATAAATAAATATATATACACTTATATACTAATAATGAATTAATATACCCTCCAAATATGAATTATACTCTCCACATATGAATCTAAGACATTTTTGCAAAAACATTTTTCATTAATATATTTATACATATATATAATTAATGAATTAATATACTCTCCAAATATGAATATAAGAATATATAATCTCTACATATGAGTCTAAGACATTTTTGTAAAAATATTTTTCATAACTTTCATACTAACTACATATTTTATTAAGTTATTTTATATTGAAAATAACGAATATAACGTAATTGTTATTTTTAAAATAGTTATTATATATATAGTTAATGAATTAATATACTCTCCAAATATGAATATAAGAATATTGACTCTCTAAATATGAATACAAGAATATATACTCTCTACATATGAATTTAAGACATTTTGTAAACATATTTTTCATTAACTTTTCTACTAACTACATATTTTATTAAGTTATTTTATATTGGATCTAAGAATTAAATTAATTACTTTATATTGAAAATAAAGAACATAACTTAATTATTATTTTTAAATAATTATTATTTTTAAATAGTTATTATGTGTGTGTATATATATATATATATATGAATTAATGTACTCTCCAAATATGAATATAAGAATATATACTCTCTACATATGAATCCAAGACTTTTTTATAAAAAATATTTTTTCATTAACTTTTCTACTAACTACATAGTAATTTATTAAGTTATTTTATATTTGAAATAAAAATTAAATTAATTAATTCACATTGAAAATAAAGAATATAACTTAATTATTATTTTTAAAATAGTTATTATGTACAAAAATATTTTTTTGTATCAATTATTCTTAAGAATTGAATTTTTTTGTCATTTGTGGTAATATTTAGGATTTTTTTGCAAGAATAAAATAAAAAATTAAGAAACTTCAAATATGTCCTAATCTAGAAAAAAAAACTCAAAATTAGTCCTATTTTTACTATATATAAGTCTTAATCAAATTAAAATTTACACATAAGTCACACATGTATGGCACACACTTATATAGTCATGCAATCATCGATAGGTGCACCTACAATGAATAAGTCATGCAAGGTTTGCACAACTTATATATAATAAAAACTGGATACATTTTGAGTTTTTTTTTTAATTAAGTCATATCTCAAGTTTCCTAATTTTTTTTTTTTATTTCAGCAAAAAAATCCGTAATATTTATGATAAGGTATTTTTCATATTTAATAGGTGCAAATAACTTTAAAATGTTTTATTATGATAAAAAAAAAACTTTTACAATTATATCCAAATATAGAAAAAAAAATTGCTTCTGATTTTAATTACTATTATATCTAAAGACTAATTAATGAATTTCTCTTTCTTTTCATAATATGTATTTTTTTATGTCCAAATAATTTTACCTATTGTATAGTAGTTAATTTACTTTTTAATCAATATAACATTATAGATATACTCCCTTCATTTCATAATAACCATCAAAAACTAAATAATACACAAATTAAGGAAAATAAAAAACATATTGGTAAATATATAAAATTAAATGAGTTGACCAAACAATACCTAAATATTGTAAATGGATAAATATTTTAAAATATAAAAATGCCAAAAGTCAATAGTTACTATCAAATGGAGGGAGTAGTAGTTAATATACCTGATACATGTATGGATTTGACTCATTAAATTTTTTTCTCATATGTAGAGAGTATATATTTGATCATGCGTTTAGTTTTGAATGATTTTTTTTACTGCTTTTTGAATCAAAATTTGATCAAATTCAAATAATATAATTTGTTGCTATTTGTTTTGAATCGGTTTACTTTAAATTTTTTATTCTATACAATCCATCCAATTTTAATTGATTTGGATTTGATAAGTTTTTAACAAACTCAAATTTTGATTTTGGAATATTATATTATAAAATACAAGTGCTTAAGTCAACAGAATAAATAAAATTAAAATATAAAATAACTCATTTAGTATTTATAATTTTTTTTAATAGAGAATGCTATATAAAAAATAAAAAATTTTCCATAACTCAAACTTATGACAATAAAAGTATAAACTTAACAACAAAAAATGGGAATTTTTACACTTCTAAAATAAAAAATATATATTTATTTACATAAATAATATAGAAAGAACTTTAATTACAAAATATACAAGATTTTTTATTTATTAGGCTAAATCATTGGACCTTTCAATGATTTCATTTTGATATGCCTCTAATGATTTTCGACACATTAATTTATGCACCATAAATCGTTAGAGCTTCCTATAATTTGCGTTCATATGCCTATAAAAAAAGGAACCATGAGAGGTGGAGACCACATTCCAAATACAATTTTTGTCATTTGTTACAATTCCCTCCCTCCACATGCTATTGAGTTGAATTTTAAAGTAGTTGAGATGACACTAAACAATCTTTACCCTCTTGGTGAGGACACTCACATTGCTGCAAGGTAATTTTTTTCATCTTTTACATTTAAATTTACTTAAGTATTAATTTATTTAGCTAATTATCTATTTTGTTAATAATTATTTGTTTGTATGAAAGTTTTTAGTTAGTAATTATATTGTTAGTATTTAGGATTTGTATTCAATAATTATGTGTTAATATTTACGGTTTATGGCTAATAATAATTATCTATTTGTATTTAAGGTTTTTTGTTAATAATTATATTGTTAGTATTTAGTGTCCGTTTGACACATGAAATTGATGATTAAAATTGAAATTGGACCATCAATTCTAAATCTTATGTTTAGTAGTCCATTTAAAATTAGAATCTTAGTTCCATATGACAATTTTATGGAGTTAAAAAATAACTAGTCCAAGTCAGTAAAAATTCTTAACTTATATCCTAAAAATTGTCAATTCTTTATCTCATAATTTTTATTGTTCTCCAACTATGACTACCTTTCTCATCTCTTCATTTCCTACCCCTCATCTCTTTATCTTCCATTAATCTCGACTCTTATTACACAACACCATTATACACAACTTGCACCACTATGTTGCAAAATTGAAAAGACACAAAGTTTTCACGTGGCTCCACCTCTTTGCGCAATCTTTTCCCAGTAGGGCAACAAATGGCACAAGAGCACTCACACTAGGTGGCTTCACCTCTTCAGCAGCCCTATCCTTAGTGTCAGCCCTTAGGCAAAGAGCCACAATTCACCACCGTTCATGCACGAGAGTTCCCAAGGATCGGACAAACCTCTTTGCTCTGGTACCAATTTTGTTACAATTGGGTGGCTCCTTCTCTTTGGGATCCCTTTCCCAGTGGGGCAACAAATGGCACCTACTAGAGCACTCACACAGGTTGCCCAAACACAATCTGCTAAAATTGAAAACTCAAGCATCGTACAGCATTTTTCATTCTTATATATTCTTGTTTTTTAATAAATCATTCTTATATTCTTATCGTGTGATGTATGACTACAACAACAAATACAGGAATTTGATTATTATGGGTTTATTTTCTTATATATTCTCATCTTGTGTATGACTACAGTATCGTACCACAACCAAAATTTGATTATATCGTTATGGTGTTATTTTATTATATTTGGATGGGTCTTTGAATTCATATTCATCAATTATTTTAGTTTTTTAAATTTTGTATATATAATGTGATATATGATTGTTTCAATTTCTCATAAATTTGAGTATTGTTTATTCTTATTTTAGGAATTTCATCTTTTTGGTTTTTTTTAAATATGGTTAAATTTTTTTGATGTCATAAGAAACTCAAGAAATCTTGGAAATTGATTCATCAATCAATGAAAGAAGATAAGCTAAAAAGAGAAGACTCATTTCAAAAGGAGTAGCTATAACTATGGCTGCAATGGCTTCATGGTATGGCTACCTTGGGAATTAAGAGTAGAGAGTGACAATGACTTGGAACGAAGTGTGCTCTTGAAACGATTATATCATGGAAGTGATGAAAATTGTTATAATCAATTACATTTCACTGAGTATTCTTTTTTGAGCTTTGCAAATTTTACATGAAAAGGTAGGACTACATGATACTTACCATGTAACAATAGAATAATCAATTACCGTGTTTTTGCTTATATCAGCTCATGGTTTAAAAATGATAGTTCTTAGAGGTATTTATATCTGTTCTATAGAGACTATTAGTATATGGCTTGGTGAAGTTCTTAGAGGAATTATTGGCCTAACTGAAGAATGCATAAAATATCCAACCTTTACAATGGCAGTTATTGAAGATGACAAGTGGAAGTGGTTTAAAGCAAGAAGTGTATTGGTAGAAATAAATATTTTTTTAGTACAATATCATGTTGTCAATTTGATATTGATTTATTAACAAGATTGTATTGGACCCTTAGATGGAACACATATCTCAGTCATTGTTCCACTTACAAATATGCTTTGAGTGTGTAATCAAAATATGAAGTTTGTGTATGTCTTACCCAGATGGGGAAGTTCATCATTAGACTCAAGAATTTTATGTTATGCATGACAAGAGCGGATCCATTTATAATACCAAATCATGATAAATTTAAACTTTATAGTTGTATTAAATCACAAGCATTCAATGGTTAACATTAGCTATCTTTTTTACAGTAAAATATTGTCTAATAGATTATAGATGCAAGATATACTTATGGTCCTGGATTTCTAGCTCCTTATCACTTCACATGTTTACCATCTTGATGAATAGTCAAGATGTGGTAATAGTCCAAGAATGTGTAATAGAGAAAACATTTGGATTGCTAAAAAAATGATGGGCCATATTGCGCACACAATCTTATTTTGACATAAAAAGTCAAGTATAATTAAATTATTTTTTTCTTAAAAAAGATATATGTATTGTCATCATAATAACTTACTTAAGTTAAAAAGTAGATAAACATCATCAATGCTTGTTGCATATGTTGCATAACTACAAACAACAAGAGAAGGATGATATTTTGTTGAATGAGATAGATACTGAAATATCTAGGGCAAGAGATGAAGAGGAGCAAGAAGAGGATGATGTTATAAGATCTGTAGAGGTTACTCATGAGTAAACACCATTTAGAGACAATTTGGAAATTGAAATGTTTAATGATTATCTAGCTAGGCATAGATAATTTACTATATGTTGCTTGATTTATTGCTACACCTTTTATAGTAGTTTGATATTTGATACAATATGTTATAATGAATTATTATCTAACTTTCTTATATATTGCTTTGTACTTGTTATACCTTTTTTTTTTATAGTATTCATGTCTTGGTTGTGTTTACTAGTTAATGGAGTAAAAATAAAATCTTTAGGAGCAAAGATAAGTCCAAGTCGTATCTAATATGGACAAAGGAAAAGGACCATGTTCCTAAAAGTGTTCTACTTGAACAGCATAACTTGGGAAATCAAGTACCCAATGGTTGGAAACATACTGCAGCTATAAATAGCATAAAGGAAAAATGTGAAGTTGTAATCAATCATCAAGGATAACATTGTGTCTCTCCTTAAAAGTTAGGATAAACATTGTATTATCATTCAAATATGTTTGGTAGTAGTGGATTTGATAGGGATTAGAACCATAATATAGTGAAAGTTGATAGCAATCAAGTATGGGAAGACTATGTCTAAGGTATTATAAATAAGATATTAATTTTTTTAATGTATATGTATATATGTATAATAAATTAATAGTATTTTTTATATTTATTTTTTGTCTCGTCTTGAAGCAAGTAGTTACATGTACAAAGAAAATGAAAATTGGCAAGATTTAAAAACTATTTGTGGACATGATCGTGACATAAGAGGTGCAGCTGAGACTGGGGTTAAAGCCATGCAAGAGATTGAACAAGAAGCAAATGTGAATAGTATAAATTCATACATAAATCACTAAGGAAATGTTTTATGGTACACATGATCCTATACTAACTTCAACTAAGCAACCAACTTCTACATTGAATAAAAAGAGAAATTGCTCTGGTGATGCACTTGTTAATGTTGTTACCCATATGGCTAACATTATTGATAAAGCTTATTTGTCTGGTCATATTAAATCAAGTGCTATGAAAATATATTTACTAAAAATTTTAATTTGACAGATTTAGAAGAATCAGAATTGTGTTGGCCTTATGATGTTCTTACTGGTGATGCAAAAAAGTATGAGTCATTTATGGCTTTCTCGCTTTGCTTAGAAAATCTTGGATCTTGACGCAAATCAAGAATAAATGAAATCATCAATTTGTCACTTTTAGTATTTTTATTGTTTATTTTTCAAAGACTATATTTACTTTTGGATTGATTTCTAAGTTACTTTGAAATGTTATCATTTACATTTGCATGCTTTATGGTGAGTAAATGTGTTTTATTTCATAGAAACGTACATTTTTAGTTATTATATGTTGATTAAGTTACGAATAATTTAAAAAATATATATTTAGTATTTTATATAAAATTTGATAATTTTGTATATTTATTAATTCACTTATTTAATTATTTTTAAAAATTTTAAGAAGTTAGTTAATATATATGTGAAAATATTTTGAAGTTATAGATCATACATCCAAATATCCAAACAGTGGAAATGGAATTGAATTTTGAATTCTAATTTTGGACAAGCCTTAAGCACAAATTAATGAATATTCATAATCATCATACACAAATATCCATCAAGGTCAAAATTTAGAATGTTACATGACATATCTAAGACCTAAGAGGTGGCCCCCGAATGACACTTGGCCTCTTAATACCTAATTTTAAATAAAAAAGAAGGTTAAAAAGTTTATTTTGAATCAAGAAGGGTGCCGTTACCCTTACTGTCGTTCCAAATCTAATTTCACTAAATCTAGACCCCTAGACGCATTTGGAGGGCTATATGATAGAACAATTTTCTTAGGATCAAAAGTCCTTATAATTGTTTCCAAGAGGAAAATAAGTTAAAGAATGATTTTTAATGAATTTTATGAAACCTTTAAACATTTCGTTTTTAGCCCAAAAGTTTATAAAATCTTCAAAATTTCCAAATTTGAACTAAAACTCAAAATTGGATTTTGATTTATTGGGATTTTGATTTTTTTAATATTTTATTTCAATTCAAATGGGAGAAATTTCCTTATTTAGATTTATATTTTAAAATTAGTGGAGAGTAAAATAAATGACTTAACTTAAAACTAAGAACATTTATGTTTTAAAGTTAATGTAAAGTAAAATAAATTATTTAACTTAAAATTAAGAAATGTAAATAAGTGAAAGACCATTCCTAAGCGTTAGCGGTCAAGGAACAGTAAGGTGGTACAGGGACGATTTTATACTTTCTGTAAGTGCTACAGCTTTCATTGAGCACTCCAGCTCTCATTGAGCGCTACAATGATCAACATGTTATAAAAACCCCATTTTGGTTCAGACCATTTCAGACACCCCCACACTCCCCAAACCTCTCAACTTCAAAAACACCTCTTCCAACCTTGTTCCACTCATAAAACTATATTTTCTTCCAATTCTTTTAAGCTTAACTTGGACTCTTCCATCATCTAATCTTAAAGGCATGCTATCTTGCTAGTTTTGCTTCATTTCCTTTGAGTTTCCCTTGCTTAGAGGGGTTCCTATGCTTTTCAAGGGAGAAGAGCTTTTTACCTTGTTAGAGATAGATTCTTAGATATTTAGAGATTTTAGAGGTTAATCTAGAATTCTACTATTTCTATGTCAGAGTGGTGTCATCTTTTCTTCTCTAAAGTTCTGTTGGTATAGATCTTTTCCGTTCACCCTTCCAGGTGAGTGAGTTCCCACTTGTAATCTCTATGTTGTCCATTAGAGTTATTTTCATGAAACTAAGACTTAAAGTATGATTTTAGAAACTCCTGTACAAGAATTTGAAGTTTACTAATGGATCATATATTTTGAACTACTGATTTTAGAGCATGAAACATATTTTTGATAAAACTCATGGGACCATGTTTGTTGAACTGATTTTAAGTGTATTTGATGATAATTGTGAATATGGAACACTTTTCTAAATGTTAAAATGAAATAATTTATGTATATGAAATGGTTTATGTATATGAAATACTTTTATACCTAGATATGAGTTAGAGAAGAGGATGAATTATGATTGCAAACTTTGCTATTTTGAAGTATGATATTAAGTTTTTTAGTTTATGAAAAACTTGACAGTTGGAAATGTAATTTAGATAATCAATCAAAGAGTTTTAGAGCTTGAATATTCACGAGATTCAAAATAGTTGACAGCTACATACTCTATGGAGGTATGGAATTGCAAATGTCTATAAAGGGTGATCCCTTAGACATGATTCCATAACCAGTTATGCTAAGGTTAGACTGTTTCGAATCGAGTGGATTCAAAGTTCTCAGAGTACCACGAGTTACTGTTAATGAGAAATAATCTAGAAATTCACATAAAAGAATTTTAGAGCACGAATCTTCATATGACTCAAAACGGTTGGCGGATACATATTCTGTGGACTTGAAATCACCATATATGATTTCATCGTCATAGTTATGCTAAGGTTAAACTTTAGAGTTCCAGGGATTCAGAGCTCTAGAGTACTTAGAGACTTAAAAAGATTCAGATTTACTTGAGTTATGAATGGACTAGTTTAACAGGTAGCTATAGAGAAATAAATAATGAGTTAATAGCTACATGATCGTTAATCTTGGTACCAAGTTGCCTTAGGGAAATCACAAATTAGAGCAAAGAATGGAACCTATTTAGGTGTCAAAATTTGGTCCTTATGAACCACAGATCAGAAAATATTAGACTATGAATAACAGAGAGAATCAAAGATTCCTGTTTCTTAGGAGCTATTACACGATGAGCTTATATGATTTCAGGTATAAAAGTAAATCAAGGAATCGTTTTGAGTTTATGAAATGATGATTTGAATTTATGTATATAATATATATGTATACTTGATTATGCATGACTTTCGAGTATTATTGATGTTAGTATAATTTCATGCATTACTTCCTTGATATCCCATGAAGGGGGGTTAGGTGAGAATTCACTCACAGTTTTGCACAAAATTCACCCCTCTTGTTTCTCCTATTCACAGATAAGACTGTTCAGATTTTCCAATCACCACCCTCCTAGTTGCACTAGAGTTTTAGCGGTGAGCTTTACTTGGGTAAAGTATTTGTAGTTTTGTCTAGAGTGCTAGGATAGATAATGCAGGATCCGGACTATAGAGCATGTTTATGTTTTGCATATTATAACACTATATTGGTTTGTATTGAAAATTTTAGTACCTAGGGATATTTCAAATCAGAGTAGCTTTATACATATATGTTTTGTATTATGATTTATAGACTACAGAGTTTGAGTTATAAAATTTCAGCATAGACTAGTATGATTTAATAAACAGACGATTTGTATGTAGAAAATAAAAATATGCTTTAAATAATTTTATAATCAGTTGTGCATATAAGAGCATTATGGTCACAAGACTTATGTAAGAATGAAACTTCTCATGTGTCACATGCCTAAATTGGGTTCATGACAGTGGCACTTTGCTTCCATCCTTATTAGGACCCAACAGTGGCCCTGAGTACTTTATGACTTGTGGCACTTTGCTCCTAGAAGGTCAAGCATCTTTATTTGTTCCCTAGGGTCCCAGAAGTGGCCCCCAGATCCTAGATAGTCTGTGGCACTTTGCATCCTAGGGGTACAATGCAAATATCAACAAAGTCAGAATAATGGAGATATTAATTCAAAGTCCAATGAATAGCACCAAACCACACCACATAATCAATTCATGTACTCATGATCAATATTTCCATATTAATATTTCAAATATATTTACAATAAAACAAGTCATAGATATACTATTACCCATCGTACCCTTCCATAGGTGGTCGAGTAATTCTATAGAGTCTTGGAGTCGAAAGGGCTATTCCTGGAAAAAAAATCTAAACACACAAACATGACCTTATAACCACGATGTAGCCCTTGGAGAATAGTACAATTTCACATGCTTTCAATTGTCCATAACAACCCCCCACCAAAAAGAAAAGTCTCTTTAAATTGAAATCCTTGAGCACTATGTCTTAAAAATAAATCTATGATCAACCAATAGTAAAAATCTTTATCAATAACAATATGCTTACACTTAACAATTAATCAAACAACCAAATCACAAGTTAAATTGACTAGCTCTTAATGTAAGAATAAGATTAAAGTTGTTTCACAAATCTCTTCATTTCCTTTTTATTTTTGATAATAACAAGAATAAATTTAGAAAATGTACAACTGACATTAGCTACTCACCAATTTCAATTTTTGTATTGAACTTGTTCAAATTCAGCCCAACATATAAAGAGAGGTTCCCCACAACATCCTGACGGTACACCACAAAGAAGGAGAGCTCATGGGTGCCAGAGGTGGTGATAAATGCTATGGCAGCAAGATGGATATGGTGTCACAGTGGACGGAGGAGGCTGGGATAATGGTGGGGTTTGATATAGTGAGAGACGATTAGAGAAGAAGAATGACTATGGTGGTTGTGGTTGCAAGTAGTGCATGTTGGTTGGCGATGGTGGTGACTAGCAGATGATTTTGAAAATGATGAAAGATGTTGAGAGATTTGAGTGTCTAATAAGAGTGATAATGGATTCATGAAGAAGGGGCTAGATGGTGGTGGATTTTCACATTAAGGGTGCACCATAGGTGCACACCCCTTGTCGCGATAAGATCGTGAAGGATGATGATTAAAACAAATTAAATCAATGGTTTTAAAATGGCTTAATGGAGTTGTCACTAATTTTTTTTTAATTGGGAAAACATTGGAAAAACTCATTTATATTTTTTCAAAATAGAAAATGGTTTCAAAAACCAAATTTGAGTTGAAGAGCAAAAAATTTATTTTCATAGCACCTTTAACACATTCGTATTGCTACAATTATCTTAATTGATCATGCTAATTATTAATAACCTTTCAAAATATTTGTTTTACCACATATTGTCTTTGTTATATTTACAAAATCAAACAAACATTTCTACCCAAAAGAAAATATACAAAAAATTTATTATTATCCAAAAAAAGAAAACTTTGAAGCATCAATTTATCACAACTTAGATGTCCAAAGGCACAAAGTTAACAAGTCATCACGGTTAAGTTAACATCTTTATTTGAAATAGGTAAAAACTCTATTTTCATCTCTTATCTTTTAACGATATTTCAATTTTATCCCAAAGGTTTTTTTTTGTTGTTTCAATTTCATCCCTAACGTTTTAATAATGTCTCAACGTTATCCTATTTGATAACAATATCAATTTTTTTAACGAAGATTGTTGATCTAACTTAAACGTGTCCATTTTTATCTTAAGCAAATGTCATTTTGTATAGATAAAAACTTTATTGTATCCTCAGTTTTTAAACTTCAGTTATTATAGTTAAAAATTGTTTATAAATAAGATCAAATTCATTTCAATAAGAAAGAATGGACAAAAATAGAGCTCCAATTCATATAATAAGGCATCCACTTAAAATAATAATGAATATTTTAAAGTCAAATTATTAGGATTTGTTAGTAAAATTGACGGTGTTCGCAAATAAGACAACATAGAAATATTATCAAAATGTTAGGGACGAAGTTGAAACAAAAGAAACTTTTTGGACAAAATTGAAACACCACTAAAAGATGAGAGATGAAAATAGAGTTTTTGCCTTTGAAAAAAAATGTTCAATAACTAGCCTCTAAAAATAGAATAAAATCAAAACTTTCCTATTTGAAAAAAGAGAAAGAGAATTAAATAAAACTTGATTAGAACAAACAAATATTTACAAGTGAAGCAAAAAATCATGAAAATTTATTTTTGTTTTGACAAAGAATACATGCTCCTACATATCCTCCAATATAATAAGGAATTCAAAATCATATAATTATTTAAAAAATAATTGTGGATTAATTTAAAAAATCTTAGAATATCAAATTGTCCCAACCCAAATATCCTAAGACATGGAATTAACAAATCTTCATGACTAAGTTAACTCAAAAAACTATTGATTAACTTAATTATTTTTTTTAATGTAAAAGAACAAACTAAGCCAAAACTCTATTTTCCTCTTGGTCGAAACCCAAACTTATTGAACAAATTAAAAAAAAAGGACATACTGTGAGGTACAATGTGACCCAAATGCTTGCCCTTTTAAAAAACAAAACAAAAAGAGAAAGTTGCTTTTCATTTAAAAAAAAAAACCAATTTGGACAGCCCAATGGACCAAAGATATGCTAATCCAAAAACAAAAGAAAACAGCCCAAAAGAAGAATGAAATGAAGAAAACAAATCAAAAATAAAAAATGAATGGTTCATATTCACAAATGGCGGAAACTCAAAATGGAGGTATGCAAGGACAAAACAAGGGAAAGGCACAAACAAGCACAAAACGGAGATGGGGATAGCGATTGGAAGCATCACATAGTTGCAGGAATCCAAAGAGGAAGGCAGAGAACGGAGGTGCTGCTACCTGCGGTTGAGCGGCGGTGGCTGAAACGGAGGTACGGTGGTGAGGCCGACGGCGAGCGGAGACGGCGACGGCGCGGGCTGAGGTGTGTGAAAATGGTGATCCCGCCTTTTTTATCAACATGCCCTGTGCCTCTGCCTCTTCAATTTCTTTTTTCATTTTTTTTTCCTTTTACAAATTTGGTGTACCATGTAATGTTACCATAATGCCAAAATGAATTAACCGATGAATTTGACCAGCCGAACCGAACCAATTGAATTGTTTTGGATCGTTGGATAGAAACAAATTAAAATCGATAATAATACATTTCATTATCGGATTTCACAAATGTGTGCACCTGATAACCAAAGCCAATCGTTTATACTACATAATATGTATATTTTTTTTTTGTCAATTCTTTGGCTGTATTTAATATATGTACTTGACAAGTTAGATTTTAGTTATGTATATTGATGTTGTTAAACATATATTTTTATGTGAAATTTAAAATACTTTAGAAGATCTAAAGTTTGTTATTTCTTTTCACACTTTCATTGAATTGAATACAAAATAATAATAATCGGATAAGTCAATCTCCTTGATTGAACCAATCTGATTTAATCAGTTTGGTTCAATTTGAATTTGATCCTAAAAGGTTTCTACATTGGAACCAAACCACCAATTTGAATACACTTCTACATAATCAATCCAGAGGCATTAGAGCTAAAATAATCATTAACAATTAGAGCTACAATAATCATCGGAATTTTGGTCATTGTGTGATAATCTGCCTCAAGAGGGATTTATCCAAATTCAAATATGATCATTATTTAGTTTTAAATTTATAATTTCATTTTGATTTCATTCAACTATAGATTTCACTTCTATAAAATGTTTTATTCTTATTATTGTTATTTTAAAAGCGACACACACAATATATATAACTGAATATTAGTATTAGAAAAATATTAGATAATTAGAAATTTCATATGAATAAATTGATTATATCTATTCATTTCATCCAATGATGATCACCATAATTTTTGTCAAATATTGTGATAATATTTTTTCTAACTATGCAATATTGCTTTTAGTTTTGAAATCTTTACATTAACAATACATCAAAATTACTTTCAAGATAAATTTAAATTTAATGAAGAAAATTTTAATACTATCACTTTATATATTTTTTTGTACAGATTTTTTAATAATTTTTTACATAAATATTTAATTATATATTATCCTATCATAAAAAATATTTGACTCTCACAATGAGTACAATTTGCTTATCACAATAATCTTAATCACGAGGTCTAATATAATTGATAGTTAGCTTAATTTCTTAAATATTTAGATAATAGTTTAATTTATGATGGTGTATATGATAAGATCTCATGATCATCAGAAACATAACCAATATTTATAAATTCTACCCGTCGAGGAATTAATAACCGGTTTCGATGATTGATAGGTTCACATAAAAAGTATATCCATCTGTTGCCAGTCGTTAAATATAGACTATAATGGTACATTATTTATTGCATACATATATTGTCTAATAATTTCAAGCTAATAAATGATATCGATATACTTGATAGAATTATAGGCATTAGGTTATCTAATCAATTAATTATCATTATTTCACACGTCAAAAAAAATTATCATTATTTCAAACTAATAAGTGATGTACGTGATGCATGGTATTATACACATTAGCCTATCTAGTATCTAGTCTAGTTATTCATCATCCTTTTAATGATTGGGTACCATAATTCTTCATCCAGTTGCTAGCTGTCACAATATAATTTGTAGTTCGTCTTGCTTATCACATATAGGAGTGATACAGCCTTACGATGTATTATAAAATGACAGAGAAAACTGCTAATCATATTTGATATTTTTTTCAATCTGAATTTCAACTTTAAAACTTTCCCAGATTATATAAAGATAAAGACGGAAACCTGCTTATGATTGTTATGCGGCTTCCATGTGGAATTATGAAGGTTAACTAGTATATAATGTTCATATATATATATATATATATATATATATATATATATATATATATATATATATATATATATATATATATATTACCTAATAAAAAATACTGACTAATTATTCATTGCCATGTTTCTTGGCAGAGAAAGGACAGAGCTAACACATAAGACAGAAAGACCAAGGACCACCATTGGAGAGGTCAGTCAAGCTCTCCAAAGATCAGTTCACTATTTTGTTTTATATATATTTATTGCACATACAATATTCTAAATCCTGTTAATAAATAATAATATCTCTGTCAATTATTTAAATTGTAGCTACATATCTAACTTGAAAATCATATGTAGTGCATTATTACAAATTAGAAATAAAGAAGCAAAAAAATGTAACATTGATTCTTGTCCTGCTGGATCCTAATACATTTGTAATGCCTATGTCCGAAACTAATTATTTGGTCAATATATATCATAAAATCCAACCATAAGTTTCGCTTGCTCTTTGATAACAAGGCTAGCTGTGGCCTCCACGTTGCAGGACTTGTTAAACATTCTGAACCCCTCTTACTAAGGTTTTGTATCTTTCCTATGTTCTTATTATATGAAAACGATTTGTGATACCCGTACCCATGTGGAGCCTTTTGGATTATTGGGACGAGAAAAACCCAGAGTAAACCCCACAAAGAACAAATGCAAAGTGGATTATCATTCATCACAACAATAGAGCTTATTGCCCAATTATTGAAGTTGAAAAATTGGAGTGATGGAATTTATATTTTTTTGCTGCAACTGGTTTGGTTGTAAATGTAAAATTATATGCAGATTTTTTTTAAAAAAAGGTTCGACTGAGAAAAATAATTTTGATTCAATTTAGATACGTCTCCAAACTCATTAAATGTTTATCGAGATATATATAAATTATTTATCAATAAAAAATCTATCAGTCGAACTAAAGTTATAGTTATACATGAGTGATAACTAAAATCATCGTTTTTGGCAAAATTACACGCAGATAGCGGCATTGATAAGGACACATACATTTTCCAATATTATAGGGCACATGCCAAAAGTATTACGTGGCATTAGGCCATTGTAGGAACAGGGAATGTTTTCAGTGACTCGCTTTCTCCCAGCTAATATTCATCTTCATTTAGAGTTATGTTATTTGTATTAATAATATATGAATATAATGTCATTCATATCTCATTTACTATTAAATGAGGTGTTATTTTTTGAATATGATTCACATCACATTCAATGATAAATTATATAAATTGAATAGTGTCCAATATATCATAAGTATAAATAATATTTTTCATAAGTTATGGACCATCATCCACGCCGGTGTTAAATTTTTCTTCCCCAAAGCAGAGGCTGCATGTGGAGGTGTCGCGTAAGTAGGAAAACACACAACATGAAGCAAGTACACTTGAGACATGCAATGTGTTCAATGGCTTTGGTCTAGATATTGGCCTTCCCCATGTGAACTTAGGGGCCTTTGCAATCCAAGGACAAGTTTATTAGATGGGGCCATGCCTCTCAGTCAAACAACATTGACATAGGCCAACACAATGATCTTAATAAACACACTCATCAAACCCCCACATCTTACATCACGATTCCTGCTCATCCACCTTCTCTTGTTGCCCAATGCCCTTGTTTTCGTTATCAACTAAATGAATCCTCCCTAATTCTATCTACATCATTGCGTTATGTGAAGAATGATAAACACACTTCAATGAGTAAACATAATAATTGAAAGATGCATATATATATATATATATATATATATATATATATATAAATAAGTTCTTAAAAATTGAAATGGCATCATATTATTTCCTAAAAATTTCTCACATCTAATAAGTTCTTACAGATCAAAATGTGTCAGCTCTTTTGGTTTTGAAAACATACATGTGGTATCAAATAGATTCCTGAAAAAATTATACTTGATTGAAAATGAAGTGGCTTATTGATGTCAAATAAATGCATCTTTTTTCAAAAATGCTAAGTCTCTCGAATTGTTTTACCATGAAATGATATAGGAAATTAAATGACAAGTAAAGCCTGGTTGTTTTGTGTTTTGTCCTTATCCATTTTCTATCTCCTCAATGTTTATTTTTAATCTTATCTTTCATTATATATATATATAGAGAGAGAGAGAAAGAGAGAGATCTATTTAATATTAAAAACTTTTAAGGAACTTTCAAGTATTTATTTTATATCAAGAAACTTTAAGGGACTAAATCACTATGTGTGCATCTTTTAGGAACCAAAATGCATGCATGTTGACTTATATTTAAAGTAGGTTTCACAGGGATTTTAAGAAAGTATTTATATTATCATCTAATTAATCATAATTAAGTTGTTATAAGTGAGACTTTTGAAAAAGTGAGTGTTAAAAGTCAATCACTTTTGTTTATAAAATAATATGTTGTTACAATTATATGACAATAAAAAACTCTTTGATATTAATAACATCAAAATTAATATCAAATTTTAATAGAATCTTAGTCTGTTTGAAGTGTTTATATTTGTCTTTCATGATATGGTCATGTAAATTGAAAAGAAAAAGAAAACTATATGAAGAGTATTCCCTTAAAGGACTATCTTGTTTTGTCCAGATCTAGCTATCTGCCAGACTCCTTTCAAACTTTGAACTAAAGGGAGAAGAGAAATGAAAAACGAAAAGGAAAAGAGAGGACAGACGAAGAAAAATAAGAACATTTAATTAAGAATAACCTTGCATACATATTTGATTCAAATTGCAAAACAAGATTCAACCATAAAATCCCATTAAGTGTGTTTGGAATGATTAAAAAATGAAAGTGATTTGATTTGTAAATCAAATCTTATATTTGGATCTTTCAAAAAAATAAGAAATAAGTTGATTTATAAATTCATGGAATTTTTTTTGAAATCCTACTAAATTTGATAGGATTTGTGTGGAATTGAATTAATTTTAAAATTTAAAGGCAACCAAATCAATTCATTTATATTTTTTAACCATTTCAAACACATTGCTGTAGTGCATTTGAACATAAAAATTGATTTAGAAATCAATTCTATTCTATTTCCTATTTAATCATTCCAAATATAAGATTTAACTTACAAATCAAATCAATTCATTTCCATTTTTTTTATCATTCCAAACACTACCATTAAGTCAATGATTTTTGTACTCCAATCCTTCAAAACTGAAGTAAACGCTATGTATATCTTTAGAGCTCATCAATTCACACTAAGTTAATATCCATCATCAATATTAGTTAATCCTTACATTGCTTCTTTGTTAAATGTTTTTTAATTAAGCTAATTAATCCCACATATTATCACCTTTCATGTAGTGGAACACAGAGAAAATATTCAATTGTTAAAACCATGTTAGCTTGTTAAGTGCCCGTGCCATTTATTGATTTGATGCCCTATGGGCTAAAGAACAATGAACTATAATTAAAATTAAGCGAAGGCATCTCCACGGGTATAACTTTAATTAAATAATCAAACGTACTATTAAAGGGATTGCTAAAGTTGTTCCAGGTGTCTAAGAGAATATCAGCGACCTCGTTCAAACAATTCCTGGGCTTTTATTTCAAACTAATGGCGGGCACACAAGATATCATTGTTCATATAGTAACTTGTTTAATTTAACCCTCTTGTTATGCAAAACAGCAAAAGCAAATTTAAAAGTCGATTCCAACAGAAATCTATTATGGTTAAATTACATTTGATTTGATTTAAATCATTAGGAGTGAGCCAGTTACGGGCAGCGTAACTAGCCAGTATACATATAAGGTCATAATAAGTTCAGACTTTAGTGTCATTGATATACCAAAATTAATTACATTTCATTTTTAAATGCTTCGTCTAATTATCCAAACGGGGCTGCCGCAATGTGAAAACTACAGCACAGCGGCATTAACTGCCAAGTCTTTGTCACATAAATGGGATCCAAATATTGGTCACATGGATTCATCAACTTATTTTTTGTGTCCTTTTCTTCCATGAATTAAGGTGTATGTGATATACATGCACGTATCCTTGTTCACTCTCTTCATGCTTTAAATCATTATTACAACTTAACTTAAATCACGGAGAAGCGGATAACCTCTTTTAGTCTTTTCCACTACGAGTAGCTAGGATGGTAGTTAGACTGATAGCACTTTTTGGCCATTTTCAGTTTTTTCTCCTCTTATTGATTCCTTCTTTTTTTTTTCACTGGTTTTTCATATTGTTCTTCCTCTCATAATTAATGCCTTTCATTCTCAGGCTTAATTTTTGGCTAGTTGGATCAGTGACCAACACCACAATTCGTGGGTTGGGTACTTGATCATATAAAGATAATTGTTTGGTTGGTGAATATGTAAGCATAAGGAATCCATTAGAGAGAGACAAAGAAAAAAGGTTAATTTTCTCTAATTGTTGGGGCAGCAGCAAAGTAATATGCAACTTATTGATAAGAAAAGAACACTCTTCCCCCTTATCCAATCCAAATGATTTGCTGTTACAAGAAAGAAAAAAAAGGAAAATTGGATACAATTCACAGAATTCAGTGAATATCCAAATTCAACGGTCACGTGACATCTAATACAAGTTGAATCCTTTATGCTCTTTTTTTAACAATAAGAGCATAAATCATAATATATTTATTTCCCCCTTATCTCCTTCACATGCTTCACATTTAGGCCACGTAAGATAGATTTGCTAGATGCTTTCCTGATTATATAATAAATAAGAAATTACATTAGAAAAGAATTAATATCTTTTACGTTTCTGAGTTGCTGTCAATTAATTCTCAACTCTCACATGATGAAGCAACAGGTGCTCTTCTGCAATGGCTTGCATTACATGTGGATTGGTCATGTGGCGCTATTCTCTTATACATGCTGACCACTGTTAATATCTGATTATTAAATAAATTTTTGGGGTATATTAGTCAATCCCTCTTGATGTTGGAGAACTACCTAGCAAAGTTGAGATTAAACTTCTAAGTTCATGTGACCCCCGGCTAATTATTCTACCTTTATATATATATATATACACATATACATACTTCTAGGTTGCGTAATTTGATGCATGTGACTATCAGATTAAGTGAGGGAGACCTGAAGTGGGCACACAGATATGAATAACCTGGGTGATAAGAAAGTGAATCATATTCGTACAGGTTGGAGTATTTGGACATATTACCTTATTTCCAAGAAAATCTTCTATGCCTTGAATTCAAAATTTGCAAGGAAAGAAAAGAACACATTCATTGGGTTTAGCTCACTCAAATGGAGAAATTCATTTAGAAATTATCTTTACCACGTTTACATGTGTACACACTGGACACAAAATTTTGTAGCATTTATAATTCATTTAAGGCTTACAAATAAAACTAGTTAACAATATATGAACTGGCTGGAAAATCTTGTAAATTGGAAAAATGATGCCAAAAAAAAAGAATGTGCATATATATATAAATGAAAACTCTTAATTTTTTTGGGTCCAGGAAATATTTATTATGAAGAATGTGCGTATGTATATGTATTTATTGTCGTTGTCCATTATTTCTCTTTCATAAAAGAGGTAGATAAAGAAAAGGGTTAAAGTGTCAGCTACAAGCGGCTAACTTTAGATTCAATTTCGAGATCAAACAATTTCCGAAAGGATTTAGTGTCATTGTCTAAAAATAATAATAATAATTTAAAAAAATAATAGTAATTATGTGGGAAAAAAAGAAAACTAAAATGTATGAAGACACGGTGTTAGTGGAATTCCATCCTCAAATCTATTGTTCTTTTTCCATAATAAAAAATCCAATGCTCTTTGATTACTCGCCTAATACTTTAATATTAAAATAATAACACAACAATTTTATGTTGAATTTATGAGTTTAATTTAGATGTATTAATTGTATAAATTTTTTTTATACATTTATCAAATTATATATTGTCATATTAATAAAATATGCTTGACTTCTATCTACTATTTCAAAAATTATGCACATAGAAATATTTGATTAAATTATAACATAAAGTTTTATATTATTCGTATATATATACATTATATGTTAAATTTATTTCACACTATGGTTTGTTAATCCCTCTGTTCTATCTCAATTATCTACTATTTTAAAATTTTTGTTTCCCTTCATCTGTTTATTTATCAAATTAAGAAATTATTAATTTTTGTTTACCAATTATACCCTTATTGCAATTACTTGTATCATATCTACTTTTATTTTTCAATAGCATAATCACATTAAATGTGGGCAATCTTATCAATTAATACACATTTAAACTATTATCAATATTTATTTATTATTTTCTTAATATATGTTTTTTTTTTTGGACATTTGAGATGCAACAAAGGGAGTAAATCATATTATTTTAAAAAGTATTAATTCCATGAACCCGTAAAAATATTAGTTCCATGTAAGCTTTGTTAGAAAATGGTAAATCTATATGTACATCTACATTTATTTATTTATATAATTATTGATAGCATATTGATCTTTTGGAATTAATTAATTCATTATTTAATGTAATCATTTGTGAAAAGAAAAATAGCAAAATTATTGAACAATAGATTGAAATGTTTAACCGGTAACTTATTAGATAAAAATGATAAAATATAAAAGAATTAAAATTAATTTTATCATTTAATTATTGATTCTATTTTCAAAAAATATTGACAAATCAAATAAAACAAAACAGTATATTTATTATGAGTTATCAATGTAAAAAGATCCGTATAATCACTCATAAACGCAAGCCATTAAATTTACATCACATTTTAGATTTTCCCCCTTTTCGTCAATAGATTATTTCAGGCCATTTAATATGAACCCATTTAATTTTCTCTGAAAAAAGATAAAGTAACAAATATGATGCTCAATGATTCTTTAAAGGATTTAATTTTCATATGCAACACAAACCAAACAAGGATTTAACTTTGACATAAAGTGTTAATGTTTTGTATTATTATCTAATCTTATACATATATGAATGATTTTTAGACTACTATTTAAATAGTTACAGAATAATTTAACTGAATAATTATATATATATATATTTTAATTTTTATAAGAAAATTTTTTAATTACTATAATGACAATATAAAATAATTGAATTTAATTGATATGCATTAAATGTAAAATATCATTATACTATTAACCAATAGAAATTAAAGTTGTCACATTAGTTATTTTAAAACCAACTTTAATTCAAATTTCAAAAAATTACACATGATAGATGACTTGTCATTTATTTGTTGGTTGACATTGTAAAGATATTTTACATTGTAGTGTATACCAATTAAATTCAAAATAATTTTATGTTAATAATTCTTAGAAACTTAAAACAATACCAAATCATAATGGATAATTTTTATGGATTTAATTAGAATATCCTGATAGTGTAAAGAAGTTTTACACATTTATTTAATCATGTAATGACATACAGCAACTATGATTACTTTCAACCTCCACTACTTGAAAGTTATATAAAAGAAGAGATGTGATTGACAGGATAAAACTTTTTATATTGTCAGGATATCAAAATTAAACTCAATTTTTATTGTAGGTAGTTTTTTTTGGGTGAGCCCAGGGGTATTCCCCAATCGAAGTTTGAAGACTAATCCCTTTGAGACGAAGACATCACGGAAGTGGGCATGATCTCTCCCAATAAAGCCTTTTTCTACACACACGGAAGAAGTCAAACTCCTAACAACATGCTTAAAGGACCCAACTATGTGTCAATGCTTGGACCTTGTTGGTTTTTATTGTGGGTAGTTACCTAATGATTTGGTATTTTATAAAAATCTTATTGGTTGTTAGTGTAAGATTATTTAAGATGAGTTTAATTTCGTTATCATCCAATTATGTATTGTTATGTAGTAAAAATGATTTAGTCTTATATTCAATACTTGAAAAATTATGCAAATAGATGAGACTAACAACTAAAAAGTATTTTATACCGTCATCTAATTATACATCCTATATTAGTCATAATAGTTGACTCTTTTATCCACAAGTTAAAAAAATCATGTAAATAAAATATTTTAAGAATTTAATTGGAATACATTGAAACCTAAAGAAGTTTACACATTCATCCAATCATATAATGACACATCAACAAATATGATTACTTTTAACCTCCACTGCTTGAAAGTCATACAAAGAAGAGATGTGATTGGATGACTTTTATACTATCAATGCATCAAAATTAAACTTTTGACCCCATGCATAATAAACAAAAGATTAATTTCTATGCACATCCAATCAAGAGCGATTAGTACATAAATAAAAGTAATTGACTTTCACATCTACACTTAAAAAAAAAACCCACTATTACTTAGTGTAGGAATGAAAGTAGGTTGCCTGTTACGAAGAATTTGCCTAATCTAATTCCTTAGCCTGGAACCTATTTACTAAATAAGTTAGTCTAACCTTTTCAAATAGTTTGTTTAGCTAATCATAACAGCTTCAACCTTATAAAAATAGCCTATTTGGGAAAACCTAACCTACTTATATTATTATTATTATCATCAACATTATTATTTAAATATCTAATGATTGTAGAAATATTTAATCTATTTGAAAATATATTTTTTAACTAAAGTGTTTTAGTTTATTTTAAAACATATTTAGTAGTATTTTAATTTATTTAAGAATAAGAGTTTTTTTTTAAAAAAATATTTTATAATCAAATATCTCTAAATAGCATATGAATAGATTTCAACTAAAATTAACCCATAGAAATTGAATAAAAAAAAATACACTCTTAAATTAAATAGGAAAAATAAAAAAATAATCATGTTACCGCATCCATGCAGTGCAACGAATGTGCAACAGCATTCATATAAAATCCCACGATAACCAAACTCCATTTACAAAAACTCCCAACTGGCCAACTCTTCCAAACTCTGCCGCCAAAATAACCATCACTCCCCCAAAACGCACCGTTTCAGCCTGTTCCGCGATTGTACAGTTAACTTCCTCCCTCCACCGTCCCTCCTGCTTCGCAAATGCCGAGTCACTGAGTCACCGAAATCGCCGCCCGCCGAGTCAAAAAAAAAAAACCAGAAAACTCGAAGACAGCACAATGTCACTGCCTTCCTCCAGGCGCCACTCTCTCAGCGGTCCGCCCCAACTCGCCGCCGCGTCAACCGCCGGGTCAACTCAGGACCTCCGTCAGCGAGTCATCGCGCTTCTCAACAAGCTCTCCGACCGCGACACCCTCGCCATCGCCGCCGCGGAGCTCGAGTCCATCGCCAGAACCCTCAGCCCCGACTCCTTCTCCTCCTTCCTCTCCTGCCTCCACAACACCGATTCCTCTTCCAAATCCCCGGTTCGCAAGCAATGCGTCCACCTCCTCTCCCTCCTCACGCGCCTCCACGGCGACGCCCTCTCTCCCTTCCTCTCCAAGATGCTCGCCACCGTGCTCCGCCGCCTCCGCGACTCCGACTCCGCCGTCCGATCCGCCTGCGTCGACGCCGTCGCCACCATGTCCTCCCGCATCACGCGGCCGCCGTTCGCCGCCGCGTTCCTCCGCCCGCTCATGGACGCCCTGGCGCAGGAGCAGGACGGGAACTCTCAGATCGGCGCCGCGCTCTGCCTCGCAGCCGCAGTCGAGGCGGCGCCGGAGCCGGACGCTGAGGCTCTGCTGCGAGTGCGATGCCGCGGCTTGGGAAGCTCGCGAAGAGCGACGCCTGCAAGGCCAAGGCGGCGGTGCTGGTTCTGATCGGGAGCGTCGTCGGCGCCGGCGGCGCGTCGAGCCGCGGCGTGATGAGCTGGTTGGTGCCGTGCCTTGTGGAGTTCCTGAGCAGCGAGGATTGGACGGTGAGGAAGGCGGCGGCGGAGGCGCTGGGGAGGGTGGCTACGGTGGAGAGAGATTTGGCGTCGCAGCACAGGGTTCTGTGCTTGGATTCCTTGCAGAATCGCAGGTTTGATAAGGTAATGTTCAACTTCTGAAGTTTAGAGAAATCGAAAAGAAGAAAGAAAATGCGTGATTGATATAGTGTTGAATGTTGATGTGATATTTTTGGTGATGTTTCTTTCGCAGGTGAAAGTGGTTAGGGAGACTATGAATCGTGCGTTGGAGATGTGGAAGGAAGTAATTGATGATGCATCTGAGGATGCGTCTACTCCTGCTAAGTCCGCTTGCTCTTCCGGTGGTAAGTGCAGAAACTAGAAAGTTTATTTTGCTTTTCAAATAGTGATCTTTGTTAAAGATGTAAACTGTTGCATCCTGTCTGCTGTTGTGGGTCTTCGAGTTGGATTTGATTAGTTCCAATTTAGCTGAATTGATTAAACGTTTGAATGGCATGATATTTTTTAGTTGATAGCCCTTGGCAGTGAAAAATTTGGGGATGGATGTTTTATTATTATTATTTTTAAAAAAACATCATATAAAATTGTCCATGAATTTTTGGCCTACTGTTTAAGGGCACTCCAAAGTCCAAACTGTGACTATAAATGGTCGCATTCAGAATTTGAAATTAAGATCTCTATCCATTTAATTGTATTTTCTTTATATTTTAAGCTTTTATTTAACCACTGCAAGAAGTGAAGTGTTTGTAACTGATAGTGAAGTAATCTCATCGTTCTTTCATGTTGCTTGCTTTTTCTCGTAGGCCCTGATGATAGTAAAGGTCAGTGTGTCAGTGTTGGCTCTAAATTTTCTCAATGAAGAAGAGAGTCCCTGCCAGCAGATCCCCTCCATCCACAGTTTCATTTGTATCCTCCATCAAAAGAGAGAGTTCTCTAAAGAGTAATGACAAGGATTCGAGAATGGGGATACTGCGTCAGCAGGATCACCAGAAATTCTCAGATGAAAACTTGTAACTCCAGTATCTAAGTCCCCCACATCAAACATGTCTAGGGAAGATGATATTAAAAGGTGTGATTTTGAAATTTCTAAGCCAGCCCCAGATCAAAGTGGTATTAATTGAGGGCAGAGATTAAGTGTGTTCTCTTTAGCAAGATATCTGAGGAGAGAGTGCGGAAATTTGGTGGTTCAAAATCGCGCGTGGTTCCATGTTATGATGATGACAATCTTGAGCCAGATGCTACAGTCAACAGTGTTAGTGAAGTTTGTGAGAGCCCACAAGATGCTGAGGATTTGTCTTTGATTCGTGCGCAACTTATTCAAATTGAGAACCAGCAATCCAATCTGCTTGACCTCCTCCAGGTATATCATTGTGCCTTGATATAAATTTTACTCCATCAGATCTTGCTTAATGCTAATTTAGGCTAGTGCTATTTCCATCTAATTGGACGTATTTATATCATGCTCTTGGTTTTTTTTTTTTTTGTTAATATATTTCCATTTATCTTAGTTTATTGTTCGTCTGTCAAGTTGAATATATTAACTATTCCCATTTCTTATTTTTCTTCATTCATTATGATCGTAGATGTGATTTCACTTTATGATTCAGGATAATTCTTCCTTCATGGACTAGTAATTTCATACCATCGGACATGTAGCATATATTATTAACAGAAGGCTTGGCATTACAACATCCTTTTAGCTAATAATCTCTTCCTTTATTTCGATGAAACTCTAGTAGTGTAATTGGCAATATTCCTTTCTGCCTTTTGCCGGATCTGGTTTGATTCTCTGATCCGGCAACTGAATAATGAATGAAGCATTGTTTAACTATTTGAAGATATAACAGATGAACGCTGCACTTCTACCATATGTTTTGACTTAGTTGTTAGACTACCTTTTCACTTGCATTTAAGCTATCCTTAGCAGTATTTAATTGTAACATCTCATGTCCGTTCTTCAAATCTTATAAAACATTTGAGAAGTATATATTTCCGACTTATCTTTCTTCTTTATTTGAGTATAGAGATTTATTGGAAGCTCCCAAAGTGGGATAAACTCTCTGGAGACACGTGTAGATGGCCTAGAGATGGCCTTGGATGAAATATCATATGATTTGGCAGTATCAAGTGGCAGGATTCCTAATACTGATGCCATAGAAGACACGTGTTGCAAGCTACCTGGTACTGACTTTTTGAGTTCTAAATTCTGGAAGAAGACAGAAGGTCGATATTCCACGTCAAGGTTCTCTCCGGGAAGCTTAGCATCACCTATTGGTCTGCATAATGCAACGGAGCAAATGTTAACTACAAATAACAAAAGATTTCAGCAACGTAGGGGTGGGTTTTTTGTGAACCCATTGTCAGAAGTTGAAAGCAATGCCGGGCACTTAGAGCAGCGCACGTATAATATGTCTAAAAACATGGTCCAAGATGCTGAGAGAGCACAAAGTAACACTGCCAACAGTTTTGATGGTATTTCAAGAACTACTTTTGAAGCACTGAGGAACCAGAATATCAGGTATTATATGTGATTTTAGCAGTTGTTATCTTTGCACACTCTTGCTAACAAATGTGATAGTACTTTTTGTGTTTCTTCTATTTCAAAAGTTGTTAGCGAGTATCCCAGGGACACTGGTTAAGGAATCATTAGTGGAAAGTTTCAATTGTAAAACTAAAATTTGAAAGTTTCTAATGCATTGAATTCAAAATTTTTCATTAATGGGTTCCTTAAGTGGTGTTCTTAGAAAACTCTAGCAAAACCCTTATTTCAATTATGTAATTGAATTATGTGCGAGCTGTCGCATGCTGACTTTAGTATAATCAATAATTGAATATTTTTAACCATTCGTTCTGTTATTTCACAACTGTAGTCATGGATCTGAAAAGATAAAGTTTGAGTTATTACTCTAATTGCTGCATGCTGTATCTGGGTAAACTGAATTGCAGTGGCAGGGTTTGCCTTATTTTTTAACAGTGATATTAACCATCAGTTAAAAGTTCTCTGAATTGTATATTTAAGATGACTTATGATCTTGTATTACTTCTACTTTATCAGGTCATCTGTGTAGACAAGACAGAATCTCTTCATCATGGCTATTTTATTGTAGCAAGCATCTGGGAATCACGGGTCACTAATTCGTAGATGAAATCATTAAAAGTCAACCTTCTTGCCAGTTGGTCCAGGATGCAGTGCAGGAGATTTGTTCGTTCAAACAATTATTGGTAAATTATTATTTAGAAAAGGCTATTTTCTCCAAAATTGTCCATATTGAGGCAGAGTTAGCAGCATGTGGATTCGGATGTAATACAGGGGCAAGAGTTTTCTTGATATGTATCTTAAATGATGACATGCGATACAAGCGTAGTAGTTTTCTTGATATGTGCCATAATTTTATGTTATCTCCCATCGTCAGCAGCAAGGGTTAAAAATTGTGATTATGCTACGCGGTGCATAAAAATTCTGAGCCAATGTAACACGTCCCACTTTAGTCTTTACATTTTTCTCATGAATTATTTTAATCATAACTTTTAAAATAAGTTAATTGGTTCATATTTACAAACATGAATTATTTTAGTCTTTTTGTTTATATATGTTAATTCTCCGTCAATTAAGTGATAACATGTCTTGGGAAATGTAAAATTGTAATTTAAGTGATTTATTTTGGTTCCCCACATTAAATAGAACTAGTCATTTTAATCTTCTTATAATCAATTAGCAAATTGCTCTTTCCTTCCTTCTCTTCAATATTTCCACCACCACATCCTCATTTTGCCACAATTCACCACCACCATCTTTGGTCACCTCTCACCCCCCACTAGCTCCACAATTCCTAACTTGTTCCATAGATAGATAGTAACTTTTAATCAGTAAGTTATCCCTCTTATTTATATATGATAGTGAAGCATCAGCAGATCTACTAATCCAAGCAAGGGAATTCAGAGCAATGTCATTGATAAGTGCCAAGACAAATCACTTGGTCCATCTCTAGAAATACCATCATTCACTCCTTTCCTTGAATGCATTTCCACCAAGCTACTCACCTTCTCTCTATCCTCTTGCAAGGAAGAAACAGAACACAATTTCTTTATCATGTCAACAAACTTTCCGATGTATCTCAATAAAAATTGCACAATTCCTTCACATACAGCCTATACCCAGAAACCAAATCCCAATTTGGGCATGTCACCAATCTCTATCACTTTATTATTTCCATCAACTTCAAAAACTCCAATAATGAATCTGGAATCACTTTATACTAAAAAAATCAAACTCTTCTAAGGGTTTTCACCCCAATTTGTACCTTAACTGGAAAAACCATAACCCCATATAAAAATACAAACTTAAAAACTGAAAAAAAAGTAACAAAATAAATCAGTGATAAAAGATCTTAGTTTTTAGAAATATCAGGAAATCAGCCTTATCTAAATTTCCAACTACGGTGATATAATCATCTGCAAAATTCATAAAAACAAAATACAAAAAACAAAGTGAATAGAGGAAACAACTCGTTTTAGGGAAGGAGCGAAAGAAGAGGAAAGAAAATGGTGAGTAAAAGTGATATGATGGCATTAGATAACTTACAAGTTGGGTTAGGGAAAAAATGAAAAAAAAAGGTTGTGGTGGTGGATTGTGGCAGAATAAGGAGGAGAAGGTGGTGGTATAGGGATTAAAGAGAAGGAAGGGAGGAAAGAGCGGGAACTAATTTGTAAAATTTTATTAATTTATCATACAAGACTAAGATGACTCATTTTATGTAATGTTAAGGACTGAAATAAATGACTTGAATTACAATTTTACATTTAATGTGATATGTCATCACTTAACAATGAATGGTTAACGAATATAAGAAGAGATCAAAGTGATTCACATTTGCAATATGCTGACCAAATCGACTCATTTTAAAAGTTAGAGATTAAAATTATTAACGATGAAAATGTTAGAGATTAAAGCGAGTATTAACTTGTATTTGAAAAATACACCAATCTTAAGTATTCATATCCTTTTCAAACTTCGCATTGCTTTCCTACTAGTATAATTTTATGTTAGCATGCACTTATGGTTCGATCGTATGTGAGGGGAAAAGAAAATAGCGGTATGACTTATGACATCCCACTATTTTTAGACAAAATATTTTTGAATAAAAAAAAAAATCACATCTCTCTCTCTCACCCTTTCTATCTTATGTGCAACTCTTCTCTTGTGCATAAGAGAACAACAATATTGCTACCGCTATGTCCACTGTCATCAATTGCTACTATTTGATTATCTCATAGTAAAAACAACAACTCTTGAAGGAGTGTGAGCTCCCTAACCCACAGATGAACAGCAACAACATACATCTCTTTCACTTTTCTACAATAATCTTTTATGTAAGGTATATGTAGGATTATCAACAAAACGCGAAGCGCATCATACCGACACGACGTAGGAAAAATAGAACCTTCATTGTTTTGATTACCTGGAAGGACAGTGAACCGAAAGCTTCACAATCGGTAGTAATCCGCTCTGATAGATCTTCCAGACTATCTCTCGAGGGGGATGGGGTGGCTGTGTGGGCACCGTTCAGATGATGAACGTCTCTGAGGTGTCTTTTGAAAAACACTTAGAGAGGCACAAGGGTGAAAAGATTAGTTTATATATGCCTGAAGTCCAAGACCTAACCCTAAGCCACATGGGCCATATTGTTCTTGGGCTTTAATCTCACTAAAGTCTTATTGGACTTAAGTGACTAAAGAGCATATAACCCAACAATCTCCCACTTGCTCTTTAAGATACAAACTTGAGTTCATAAACCCAAGACCATGTATCCCATAAGCCATCATCATCTAATAATATACCCCATCCCTTCTCAAGCTAGCCTGGGATCTACCATTTGTCATCTATCAAGGCTCCTGATAATCTACAGAAGATTATCTAATTCATGCTACTCCACTAAAAGCCCGAACGTGAACTCCAAGAATAATGACACTTATAACATGAATATGCATCGCCCCTTTATAGAATGTCTATAATTGATTGACTAGTTTTCTGTTACCCAATCAATTATTTATTTCCTTGATGTGATAGTTTCTCTAATGGATTACATGCACTGGCCAGTGTCTTCAATATCCAAGTACCGAAACATATCAAGGGGACATTTCCTATAAATTCCATGTTGTTTATCTCATAAACACCAATAACCAAATAGTTTCAATCCCAAAATACCGAGTTATTGGCCATCAATAGATTGAACCTCACCCGTTGGTAAATCAAAGAATGAAAACTATTCGACTACCTATTTAAAATAAACTCAGGATTAAGAGCAACTACATAACTATAGTTATCTGGAGATTGATTCCTTATGACAGAAAGAACAACCTTAATCAAATCTCTCCTTGATCCATTCAATGTAAGTATTAACTCACACCAATATTTAAAATGATTCGGACAAAATCATTTCATAAATATTGCAGCCTAAAAAAAATGCCCAACTTTATTTAATAGCTGTGAACCTATTCATCAATTGTGAGAACCTATGACCATGTCCTCCATGAACGTATCCATATGATCATATACTTCACAATTGATCCGGACCTTAGTGTTTGTAAATAGTGTGCGGAATAAATGAATAATACCTCATTTATAACATTCAGAAAAAATACAATGTCATAATGTCTTGCTCAAAAGGCACAAAATAACAAAGTGAAATAACAACTTCCTAAAGCTATAGCAAATCTGAATCCTCCTAAGACCCATAGATGTAACATGCCTCTCGAACACACGTTCAGGCAAACTCTTAGTAAAAGGGTTAGCAAGGTTCTCGTCTGATGCTATCTTGACTACCGTATCTCCTCTTTCAATTATATCTCGGATCAAGTGGTACTTCCTCTCTATGTGCTTTTGTCTTTTGTGACACCTTGGTTCCTTGGACTGTGCTCCTGCCCACTGTTGTCACGGTAAAGTGTGATGGGACGACTAACACCTGGTATCACTTGAAGATCCGTTAGGAACTTCTTTAACCATGCGGCTTCCTTTGCAGCCTCAGAAGGCTACATACTCAGCCTCTCGTGGTAGAGTCAGCCACACATGATTGTTTGACACTCCTCCAACAAATGGCCCGCCATTAAGAGTGAACACATACCCAGGTGGATTTTCTTGAGTCAATGTCTCCTTGGAAATCTGAGTCTGTATAACCAATGGTTTCAAGACTCCCACTAGAATAGACCAACATATAATCTCTCGTTCTCCTAAGGTACTTGAGTATATGTTTAACCGCTATCCAGTGTTCTTCTCAGGATTAGATTGGTACCGACTTACTACTCCCACTGCATAGGATCTCTGGTCACACAGCATAGCATACATAAGGCTACCTACTGAAGCGTAAGGTATCCTACTCATGCGTTCTCTTTGCTAGGAGTTTTAGGAGAATGCTCCTTAGAGAGATGAATCCCATGCCTGAAGGGTAAAATTCCCTTCTTGGAATTCTCCATGCTGAACCTGGCAAGTATTTTGTCGATGTAATTAGCCTGAGATAATGCCAATACCCTATTCTTCCGGTCTTGCAAGAGCTTAATACCAAGAATATAATTGGCTTCCCCAGGTCCTTCATATCAAAATGCTTGCTTAGCCAGGTCTTTATGCCTAATAATACCTCCGTATCATTTCCGATAAGGAGTATATCATCCACATAAAGTACCAGAAAAGATACTGCGTTTCCTTGGATCCTTTTATACACACACGGCTCATCAGGACTTTTCTCAAAACCATAAGACTTAATGGCTTGATCAAACCTGATGTTCCATGATCTGGACGCTTGCTTAAGTCCATAAATGGACCTTTGCAACTTGCATACCATGTTTTCTTGCCCTTTGGCTATGAACCCTTTTGGTTGCTGCATATAGATATCCTCTTCCAAATTTCCATTTAGAAAAGCAGTTTTGACATCCATTTGCCAAATCTCATAATCAAGATTTCCTGAACAGCTAAGAGAATCCGGATGGACTTGAGCATGGCAACCGGCGAAAAGGTTTCTTCATAATCCACACCTTCTATTTGGGTGTACCCTTTCGCCACCAATCTAGCTTTGAAGGTTTCAACCTTCCCGTCTAATCCTCTCTTTCTCTTGTAGATCCACTTACACCCAATGGGTCTTACCCCTTTTGGTGCATCTACAAGAGACCAAACTGAGTTGGAATACAAAGAATCCATTTCACGATTCATAGCCTCAAGCCATTCCTGAGCATCAACATCCCCTAGTGCCTCGTCATAACTCGTGGGATCATCATCTTCTTCAATGATGACATCCTGAGACGATTCACCCAACAAGAGAAATCTTGCGGGTTTACGAATCACTCTCCCACTACGAGTTTGCCGCACTTGTTGTTGTGCATTTACAGGGGATCCAATTCTAGATGAGGACCCTCATTAAGAGGATTAACCAATTCATGATTTTGTTGTTCTTCCACAAGCGTAACTGCATCTCTCCAGGTTCCACTTGTTGATCATCATGCTGAACTTCTGGTTCTTTCTGGTTCCTGTGTGTGTTCAACATCAGGTATATTTTCCCTCTTTGAACAACACAGGAACAAAAGCTGAACCGCCTGAGGTTGAGGTGAAACTTGATCTGAGACTAGCTCATCAAGAATAACCTTACTCCTAGGCTTATAATTTGCCATATAGTCCTCCTCTAAGAAAGTTGCATGTGTGCTCACTATGACCTTCTTTTCCTTCGGACTATAAAACAACCAACCTCTGGTTCCTTTAGGATAGCCTATAAATATGCATACTTCTGGACGTGAGTCCATCTTATTTGGCTTTGGTTGTAAGACATGTGCGGAGCACCCCAAACCCGAATATGGTTCAAGGTGGGCTTACACCCTTTCCATAATTCTATTGGTGTCTTTGAAACGACTTGGACGAAGCTAAGTTCAATAGGTACATAGCAGTTTCTAAGGCATATCCCCAGAATGAATCAGAAAGAGATGAATAACTGAGCATAGATCTTGCCATTTCTAAAAGGGTTCTATTTCTCCTTTCAGCAACTCCATTCTGGGTGTCCCTGGAGAAGATAATTGTGAAACTATCCCTCTTTGGTCAGGTAAGACCTGAACTCTCCAGATAGGTATTCTCCCTGGTCCAGGAAGAGTCTTAATTTGAACACCAAGATGCTTTTCTGCCAGCCTTGAACTCTTGGAATTTTCCAAAAGCTTCAGACTTGTGACGCATCAGGTACACATGTCCAAATCTAGAGTAATCATCAGGAAATGTGATAAAATACTGATACCCGCCTCTGGCCTGGACATTTATTGGTCCACATACATCAGGATGTACCAATTCCAGCTGAAGTGTGGCACGATTTCCCTTGGCCTTGAAAGATCTCTTAGTCATTTTACCCTCTAAACAAGATTCACAACTGGTAACGGTTCAAAGTTAGGGATTTTAAAATCCCACTATTGACCAAACCTTGTATCCTGTTAGAGTTAATATGACCCAATCTCAAATGCCAAAGATAAGTTTCATTGAAAACTTTTCTTTTCTTTGATGAATGAACATGCTCAACATCTCCTAATTCAACATGATTAATTTCACAGGGCACAAGACTAAGGAAATAAAGACCATTAAACATTACACGGAACAAATAAAAGAAGATGGACTTCTTATTGAAACTGAGGAATTAACTAAACTGTCAAACCATGTTTAACTAAACAACTAACAGAAATTAAATTCCTCTGAAAATCCAATATATAAACGGTCTTCTAAAACCAAAGTTCTGCAATTATCAAAAGATAAAATAACTTGTCCCACTGCTAGTAGACACAAGCTCCCCATTTCCAAGCTTCAAAACTCTTTGTCCTTCACTTACAGGCAAGCTATGTTTGAACCACTGCAAAGAGTAACAAACATGGTTAGTGGCTCCTGAATCAATGATCCATTTATCATTGTAATTCTCCACTAAACAAGCCTCAATCACATGTAAATTACCCATACCTGGTTTATTCATACGTGGGCAATTTTTCTTCCAATGCCCCTTTTGTCCGCACTTGAAGCACTTGCCTTTTGGCTGCTTCATTGCAACTGGTTTGGCAACTGGAACTCCTGATTTCTTCTTTTTCTTGTTTTTGTTCCTTCCCTTGGGTTTCCCCTTAGGTTTCACAGAACTCTCACCAGCAAAAATGCACTCCCCTTGACTAGAGACTGTTCAGGACTCTCAAGCTCATGCATCAGCTAGTAAGGTCAAGATTCATCTTATTCATATTATAATTCATCTTGAACAATTGAAGTATTCAGGCGTGATTGCAAGAGAAGGTCAACTTTTACTTCTTGTTCAAATTTGACCCCATGGTCTTCAGCCTTCTTGAAGTTTGCTATCATTGTCAGACAATGATCCCGCACACTTCCTCCAACATCACTGTCTTGGTGACTGCATTCAGCGCATTCTGCCTGGCAAGCCTAGACGTAGCAAACATGCCATCAAGAGTCTGGAGCATCTTTGCTCCACTCTCAATCATGCTCACTTGCTCCTGAAGGTGGGTGAGACTAGCTAAAATATAGGCGAACTGCCACATTTGCCTTCTCCCATTTTTCCTTCTCCTGCTAAAACGTGCCTTTGTTGCCTCAGGCGCATCTTCAGGCGCTGCCTGGCATAGGGGTAGTTAGAACAAAGTTGAGCTTTTCATATTGAAGAACAATATCCAAATTAGTTTTCCATTGTTTGTAGTTTGTACCATCCATAGGTTTTTGGCTCAAGATAGTAGCTAAAGGATTGAATGAAGACATTTTTCTGAAAACAATGAAAAAACACACTAATTACAAACTAGAATAACAACAAACAGATATAGCGCTAGTAGATTCTAATAACTACTACTTGTTTATTGTTTAACAATCCATTAGTTATCTTTACAAGGCTTACGATGGGCAAGATACTTGTAAAACTAATATTGTTATTTTGGGCCTTCAGTTCCATTGCCAGAGCCTCGATGGGAGGGTTAACAATTTTACCAAAGTTGAATGTATTTAACCATTGTTTACTTTCAAAATTATCTTTAGTGTCTAAGTGTTGCCGACGATGGGCCGTACAAAACTTTACTAAAATTTTGAAAAATATTAAGGTTTAATCTAGCGAAATCCGATTATCCTTATCCGATGGGGCTTTAGCGATAACCATTTCACTAATAAACCCATAATTGGAGCCCGTAGGTTTAATACTTTTAAAAAAAATTTAAACCTTCACCCATTCAATTTTTTAAAGTTTAGAATTTTCCAATTTCCAAAAAAAATGTTTCATTCGAAAATAATTTTTGTTTGATTTAAAAAAAAAACTATGTAAGTAGGTGTAGCCAATGAACGTGCATCACCTAACTTAACGTAATTTTGAAAATATTAAGGTCCTAAAATCTGGTTACTTCACGGCGTGTGCTCCACACAATCATGATACATGATTGTTGTATGCAGCGTGTGTTATTCCATGACCATTTTAGAAAACCCACAAAATTTATTTTCAAGAAACAATTTTCTCTTAGGAAATTATCTGGATTATTTGTCTAGATTTTAATTCCACAATAAATTAATCCCATTATTAATCTTGATTTCTTATCGAAAATCATAATAATTGATAATTAATCTAGTGGATAACTTAAAATTTAAATAATCGCGCATAATAACTATATACTAGTCGTATCATGACAAAAGTTACTATGCATATATGACATGTGATTATGCAACAATATGGCACCATCCTATTCTATATGGCATGTTATTACAAACATCATGTTAATCGCACATATAATTCATACAATTCAATAAAAGCAATAAATAATTAAACAAATAACTTTAATCCATGGTTTTCCTATTATTTAAAAAAAAATAAAAATAAAAAAATTACAACTTTGGAATTCCTCTCTTTACCCACAAGTATCCTCAAGCCCCTTTAGGGTATCCATGGGCCCAAAAGCCCAAAAAAACCCAATCCTTGGCAAGAAACCCTAGGACACGAAGAGGAACCCTAGCCGTCAGGACTGCGCGCCGTCATCCAACTTCGTCTCAACACGAAACTCCAGGGAAGGACCGCCATGAGGAGACGAGAACGCCGCGCAGGAACCACCCAAAAATAGTGGCTCACGCGCTCTCACGCGGCTTCTCTGGCGCGTGAAGGCCACTTTCAGCCACTGTGGCGGCGCGTGGCGGCCCGCGGCGTTCCGCCCACCATTTCTTCTTTCCGTCCTCTTTCCAACCATATATGGATCATCCAATTCTAGATCCAGGTCCATGAAAAGTCTCTGCAGTGTTGATTGCTCATCTTCTTCGCGTTTCTTGATCTTGAACTTTTACAGAAATTCGAAAAATACATAGGAAAATGCAAAAAACATAAAATAAAGCAAGGAGGAAACCTAATCATATGGGATTAGCCTCCTTGTTACAAACCAAGAGAAACACAAGAGAATCTAACCATGGATTAAAGCGATTAACCGATTAAAAATTAAGACTTTTACCGAATATGAACTATAAGCGAATAAATAACATGAAATAAATAACAAATACAGAAAAATAAGGTGCCATATTTTTCAAAACAAATTTCGAAATAAATCACATGAAATATAAATTAATATCAAAACTGTTCTTTTCCTCATCGCAATCCGACTCTGATACCAATTGTAGGATTATCAACAGAAACGCGAAGCGCATCGTCCGACACGACGTAGGAAAAATAGAACCTTCATTGTTTTGATTACCTGAAGGGCAGTGAACCGAAAGCTTCACGATCGGTAGTAATCCGCTCTCTGATAGATCTTCCAGACTATCTCTCGAGGGATGGGGTGGCTGTGTGGGCAACCGTTCAGATGATGAAACCTCTAGGGTGTCTGTTTTAATGAAAAACACTTAGAGAGGCACAAGGGTGAAAAGATTAGTTTATATATGCTGTGAAGTCCAAGACCTAACCCTAAGCCACATGGGCCATATTGTTCTTGGGCTTTAATCTCACTAAAGTCTTATTGGACTTAAGTGACTAAAGAGCATATAACCAACAGGATATGGGTTCCTCATTTACACTTCTCTTTTGATGGGTCTGTGATAGTTTTTTGGATGAGTTCTTCATTTGCACTTCTCTTTTGGTGGGTGTATGTTTTGAGCTTAATCTAATTATTGAACTGAGAATAAATGGTTTAATAAGCTTTTAGAATGGCTCTAAAACTTGTAAAATAATGCTAAAAATTGGTTTACAAATTTTTTGCCATTGGTTTATAAGTTTTTTGCATTATGTTTACAAGTTTTAAGCACATGTTTACAAGGCTTGTAAACCAAGTGCAAAAACTTGTAAAACTAAGCATTGCTTAAATCTTGTAAACCAATTGTAAATAGTTAATAAACAAATGGCAAAAATATTTTAAGCCATTATTTAAAACTTACAAATCAAGTGCAATAAGCTTTGTAAACCAAGTTTTTGGTACAAAGTGATGCTACAAAGTTTTGAAGTTGCTATAAATACTTGGAATATGATTATAAATATTGTGAAAATGATTTACAAGATATTAGGGAAAATTTTTCACCATTGTCTTTTGCCATTGATTTATAAATTCTTTGTTTTTAGTTTACAATTTTTTGCATTATGTTTACAAGTTTTAATCTAACTTACAAGTCTTGTAAATCAAGTTTAAAAAACTTATGAAACTAAACATTACTTAAAAGTTGTAAACTAAGTCTAAAAACATGTACAAAGGTGGCAAAAAACTTAACGAAGGTGTGGCAAAAAATTTGTAAACTTGTGCTTAAGATTTACAAACCAAGTACAATAAACTTGTAAACCAAGTTTTTTGCACAAAGTGGTACTACAAAGTTCTGAAATTCTTGTAAAAACTTAGAATTTGATTCTAAATATTGTGAAATTTGTGGTAAAAAAGTTTATGCATGATGCAAGATACTTGTAAATTGGCTGTAAATTCTTGGAAATTGGTTCTCAAAACTTGTAAACTTTGTGGTAAATATTGTATATATAGGTTTTATATCACCACTTTAATATAATTTATTTGGGTTTTTTTATTGCAGATTTCATATCATACTTTATATGACTAGTATGGAGGGCAAGATGTAGATTTTGATGTTGAGGTTCATATTGTTGACCATGATGGGGATTGTAACTTGTAGATACCTGTTGTTGGGATGATATTTAATTCAAAAGAAGTTAAATTATTCTACAAAAATTACTCAAGTAACAAAGGTTTTGGGTTTAAAATCAGAAATTGAAGAAAGAGGTAGGATTAACAACTCAATTACATGTTACTTGCATGCTCAGGAGGGAAGTGCATCGAAAACTAAACTAATTTGTTCATACATTTCAAATCTATTACAACCAATGAAAAATTCAGTCTTTCTAGCATCATTATTTATAACTTCATGCTACACTCTTGTCTATTGATTCACTATTATCACCAACTAATGTATTCTTTTGAAATAATTCCTTGGCACTACTAATGCTAGCCATTTGCTTCTTTGGAAGAGTTCCTATAAGGAATTAGTCACACCAATAAATATTGATTTCGATCATAAATAATATACATTCCTTTTGAATTTGAATAGTTATTACATGGTTGAATATAACGAGAAAAGAGAGATAAAACAAAATCATTAATAAATAGGTGAGAAAAAATGAAATTACTTTTTTTTTCTTCGATTCTTTGATCATCATTTAAAAACTAAAAAAAAATTACATTTTATTATTATTGGTAAAATTTGATTATTGACTACTTATCAATTATTCATAAATTAACTTTTTCAATTTAAATTAAATTTTATTTATAAATTAAGGTATCTTTTGAAAAATATTAGTGCACTACAAGTAAAAAATTATTAGGAGAATATTATGAATATACTCTATTACTTGGTTAATGAATCTAGCACCAGTTTATTAAAGAACATAGAACAGAAGAAAAAGTAAATGATTTTTTATTTCAAATATTTAAATACTGAATTTCTATTAGATTTTGTAAAATTATAATATAAAATAAGTTTTATTTTTATAATACGTATATTTTCTTCTGTTTGAATTTGATAAATCACCATTAAGGGGATAGAAAGAAAAATATAATTTTTCTTTACTTAGTTAATCGTTAATTTTTAAAAATGAAAAAAAAATCATACTTTTTAATAATTATTTTTTTATTTAGGTTGATTCTAATGAACTATGTTTAGTATAGAATGATATAATAATATAAAAATTTCTATTTCAAATTATTATAATATGATTCTTATAATATAAATATTAAAAATTTTAAACATTTATTAAATATTATATTTTCCTAGATGTTAAAATATTTGTATATTAATTTATTTAAAAAAAAACATAATAGTGTATTAATAGATAAATGGTACATAATAAATATTTTATTTTGATCTTAGAGCATCTAATAATCTTTCAAAATTCAATTCCCATTGTCAATAGCAATCCATCATAACTAACCTTACCCAAACTCCAAAACTAAATGAGGAAACAAATCTTATTTGGGAAAGCCAACCTCCAAATCCATATTACACTGACAAATGTTCTTGTATGGAGTCTAGGGAAAACTACAAGAAGATTTTTGTCGTGGAAAAATGACAGGCAGCATATTATACGCTTCTAGTTAACAATTCTTTCAATAATGGGATGAGGAATACTGGCCACCAATATATCCCCCTAATAAACTCTCCCACCACAAAGGTAGGTTGATGTGCATCAGTTGTAAGTCGAACAATTTTTTTTTTTATAATTGAAAAGAGAACTGACACCCACATATGGGTGGAGCATGAACCAGGATAAACAGCTAATCCCATCCCCAGGATTACACCTTGTTAGGAATAAAGGAATAAACCTCAAACAATAATATTATAAATTAATACCAATTTCATCACCTTCAGCATGGCTATCAATAATTGAGTGAAATCTAGCATAACACTGAATTAAAGGTACTAACACAAACCATCTTCGGCATAGCCATCAATGATAGAGAGATGTAGCATAAATTCGGTATTAACACAAATCACCTTCGGCATAGCCATCAATGATGGAGAGATGTAGCATAACACCGAATTAAAGGCACTAACACAAACTAGCAATTCCTTATAAAAATTGCTAGTCGAGCCGACTGTATTGTATGACACATGTCCTCTATCATCTTTTTAGTAACTAAAAGGTGCTGACCTAAACATTTAGAACTTTTCTTTTTATACTTTATTTGATGTATTCCACGATAGCTACCTATTTAGGTGGTATGTGGAACATTTGGAAAGATCGAAATTCAAATGTGTTTGCTGGCTTAGATGTTGGCCATAAGGAGATTGTGGCTTCCACTCTTCGGCTATTAGAGGAATTAAGAATCTGATTTCCTTTTAGTCTAATAAGTTTGTTTACTACTTCATGTTAGTAACGATGTTGGATGTTCCCATTTTCTTTCTCCTGTTGTCCTTGTGACCATTATTTTCATTTTCAATGAAATGTCTGTTATCGTGGTTTTTTGAAAAAACCTTCAGGGTGTCTTTGGAAACTCCCACACGTTTATTGTTAGAATTAGTTACTTTTTTATTCTCCAAATAAAGTTCTTTCAATCTTTGACAAATAAAGAAATTTAGCTCACTAAATTAAAATTAAATGTAGTTTTTTTTCAAATCATTTAGTCAATATGATCTATCAATGGAATAATTTCGTCCTCTCCTCAATAGATATATGTTACTATATATTAAAAGTAAGTTCTAACATTTTTAATTTAATACTTCATCCATTTTAGAATAACTGAAAAACCAAACAATACAGATATTAAGGAAAGTAATTTTTTTTGATAAATATAAAAAATTATATGAGTTGATAAAACTATCTTTATATAATTATTATTACTCATCTTGATAGATGTGTTAATTATTTAACTAATTGTTGGATACCTAAAAGTATTGGGCTACGGCATAGGCCCACATTGAGAAAGCTCGAGGCGACTAGGAGAAGGAATTGGACTCAAAGAAGATGCAAGCCCAAGCAAAGGAAAGTAGCGGCCGAATTTGAAAGAATTGGGCTTGTATGATCATAAAGGAATATTAATTAGCCCACCAAGGAGAAGAGATTCACTAAGCTCACTAGTGAGCGTGCATGAAAGCTAGAACATGGGTAGTGGTTGCTAGAAATAGGAACGCCATGATCATGTCCAAAGTATAGTTGAAGAGCTATAAATAGGAGAACATTTGCGTAGATAAAACACGATTCAGTCTCCAAAAACTAGCTTCTTGTTTATCATTTTACTTTCTTTCAATTTCATTGTAATAACCATATATTTTACATTAATGCAAGTTATTCTTCTTGCATTTCATTTCTCTTAGTTTGATTTTGTCCAAAGTCTTACTAAAGTGATCTGGAGAGCTTATAAACTAAAGGATTAATCTCTTCCTTTAGTACAAATAGCCATATATATTTGGAGAGATTTCATATATGCTTGATTAAATTAATGAGATTGAATTCGGACTTATCCAATTAAACTTGGAATAAACACTAATACATTTATACTAAGGGTGTAAGTGGAAGAAAAATTAATGATATATAGATATTATAAATAGACAGATATTTTAAAACATGAAAAAGTAAAAAAAAAAAATTATAGATATTTATGAAATGCAGGAAGTATCAATTTGATTTGACAAAATTTTTTATATCAATTTAGTCTTAACATTCTTAGTTTTAACATCGATTTAGTCACCAATTATTTTTTATTTTGATATCAATTTAGTTATTCAATAAAAGTGATGATCCAATAAAATTGCTAAATTGATGTTGAAATTAAAAATGTTAAGACTAAATTAATGTAAAAAAGTTTTTATAAGGACCGAATTGATGTCAAATTGAAAATTAGGACAAAAAAGATTATTTACTCATATTAATCGTAGTAGTTTGTGAGTATGCATCATTTTTATCCTTATGATGGGAAGACCTTCTATTTTTTCTAGATCATCGTATCTATAAAATGAAATTGATTGTCATACATTGACGTAAAAATACTTTACATGTCAACCAATAAAATCATTAAAATTTATATTTTATACTATTTGAAAATTGATCACATGACAATTTTTTATTATCTAACAGATAAAATGATTACATTGTGAGTGCAAGGTAATTAGATTATAAATTCATTAGATTCCAATTGATTTGTCTGGAGTTAACTCACAATGAGAGTGAAAACACTTTTAATAGAATCACTTGACCTACTCAAATATTGGTAAAAGGGGCTTTTTTTTTTCCCTTAGTCTAACCTCCAAAGACATGGTTGGTTAGGGTGTGTCCACGAGTTTAGTTTAGAAGGGAAAGGAGGGAAAAAAAGATTTAACGAGGTTTGAATGTGTTCATGAGTTTTATTTTTAGAAGGGAAAGGTATTTGAGGATTTTTGCTAAGTCCTCAAAACCCTCCAAAATCCCTATTTTATAGTTTCTCCAAATTAGGGGTTTTAAACTGATTATTATTTAATTTACTATATTATCCTCACTAAAATATTAAAATACTATTTATATGTATATTAATATGAAGTTTATTAACTATACTAAATTAATTTAATGAAAGATAAAATTGTAAGAACATATTATAAGCCCTTTATTTCCTTTCCTTTGTCATTTTTAAACTTGTAAATAAAGTAAGTTGAAACTCTTTAAAACCCTTCTCTCCTTTTCTCTTCATTTCCTTTTAATAACTTTCCTTTCTTTTTCCTTAAAACTCGTGAACACATCCTTAAATTGGACCCCCCTAACAATTTTCTTCTCATATACGTAAATTAACCAATATCTCATGTTTAAGGGACTTGAGTCCCTTCAACCGATATCAAACACCCTTTTAATTATTTTTAAAATTTTTTTAAATAAATAATAATCAATATTGTTTTATTGCTTAATTTATATCATAAAGCATGCATTAATTGAGAAAGCAAGGGAGGGAAATTTTATCTTGGAAAGATGAGTTTTTGTGTCTTCAATACATGAGACCCACCACAAAGTTTCAATTTTTTTTGGGCCTCCCAAACCATTGCCTTGATTAGCAAAACCCAACCTTTTTGTTTCCCACAAGTATCTTCCAATTAGAGGCAATGTTGTTTGAGCATTGAAAATCCCATGGCATGACTCTCCTGACACTCATTTTTTTATATCCAGGCTAAACTTAAAACCATTGGTTAAGGGAAGCATCTGACACCTCATCAATCGTATGTTGGTTTTGTTTTAAATTTCATTTGTGGTCTTATGCTTAACATAGTCTTTCTTCTTTGGGGTCTTTTTTCTTCCCCTCATTTTTGGGGTCTTCAAATTCTTAAAAATTAAAAGAGTAAACAACCATTTTGGTCCTAATACTTTTCATTTGACATTAATTTGATCCTAATAAAATATTTGATATCAATTTGATCCTAATAAAATTTTTTGTATCAATTTAATTCTAACATTTCTATTTTTTTTTTTTATCAATCCTGTCCTAACATATTTTATATTGACATTATTTTAGTCATTTAATCAAATGGAAATCCAACAAAATAACTAAATTGATGTCAAAATTAAGATATATAAAATTTTATTAGGACCAAATTGATGTCAAATTAAAAATGTTAGAATTAAAATGGTTATTACTCAAATTAAAATTAATCAAGATGCTGTTCTTCTTTTATTTTTTCTTATTAGCCGTTGTTTCCCATTTTCTTTTGCTTTCTTTGTTAAAAAGTGGTTTCCCATCTTCTTTTTTGGTCCGGGCCCATGAGAGGAGTCGAGCTCACTCCCTTGCTGTCCCTGGTGTGGCCTTTCTTGAGGCGAATGTACCAAGCATCTGAGCTGGCCTCAGTCAAGTGGTTTACCATCTTGAAATACTAGAGCAACCAAGCAGGCTCGGGAGCCCGTTCCATAGAAATGTACAAAAACCTTAATTTTATTGATGACAATCCAAAACAATCCATATAGGCTTTTTTTTGTCTGATATCTGGGCTCATAATTTGGAACCCCAAAAAATCTCTTACCAAAAGAAAACCCAAATACAGAAGGAAAATTTCATCCATCAAACCGAGACAAACCTGCGTAAGAAAAAAAGAAGGATATAAGACACCTGAAATCTCAGTCCAACCTACTTCAGGAAAAAAAAATCTAGTTCAGAAAAAATAAAAAATCGAACTCTATAAAAGTTGAATTGGTCTGTTAGTTAGAATAAGTTTATCCAGTTTTTGAATAGGTTTTGATGGTTTAAACGTTTTCAAGGGATTCCAGAGTTAGAGAGCCCGTACTATGTTTAATAAGCCAAAGTAAATTATATTTTTTTTAACGTGAAAAAATATTACTCATGAAAAAGTCTCATACGTGACCCTTACAAACCAAAGATGATATTCAAATCTAAATTAAATAAGAAATAGATATGTTGTACATTAACTAATCAATGAACTATGGTTCTGCTCATTGTCTAAAAACTATCAATGTCAAAGCATCGTTCACAATGAAGATCAACACAAAATGTGGTGCACTTGAAGAATGTATTACACTTCTTTTAAAAATAGATCTAAATATTTCTGTACCTATAAGACTATAAAAGAGAATATATACCCATAAAGGGAAGCTAAAACATACATAAAAGGACAAAAACCACAGGAGAAGATAAAGAAATTATTCACAAAGGCTATATTTGGTACCTATCCTAGACATAAATGATAGAGATAGAGAGATAGTAGAGATAAAAATGATATTAGAGATAGAGATGGAACTATATTTGATAGCAGTATACAGGACATGGTGATTGATAAAAAAATAAAAAATATTGAGTTATACTTTGATTTAAAATTGAAAAATGAGAAAGACAAAAATGAAATGTGAAATGTTTAAATGATATTCTTGAAAAAAATATTTTAAATTTATATCTTAGAGAGATGTCTTCAACATTCATCCTTTTTGGAGATATAGAAATTGACTCAAAAAATTATTTTGAAACTAAGACAAATTAAAGATTTTTGTCTCTCTATCCCTTTTCTAAACACATTTCTACTTTCAATGTCTCTGTATTTTTTGGCTTTGAACATTTATCAAACGCACGCTACCAAAGGGAGCAACGAAGGCAAAACAAAAATATAAAAATCTAAACAACAAAAAGAAAATAAAAAATAGTAAGACTGTCATAATAAAGGAAAGATGAGAGTTCCTTCAACAACATTCGCCAGAGAAATAAAAAAGAAAAGCAAGGATTCATACTATAAAATGATATATATTATGAGGCTTCACGGAGCCAAAAACAAATAAATCTTAATATTCAAATCATGATTTTTTTGTGACGTTTAATTCTTAAAAGTACTAGATGCTAAATTCATATTTAATTTTAATTTATTTTTAAAATTTAATTTTGATATAGTACCGGTATAAAGATTTTTTATGCATATACTTTATTATATATTAACACGTTAATAGGAATATTCGGTTTTTCACAAATATTATTTTAAGAATTTCATACATAATGACATAATTAAAAATAATATAAAATTATGTTATAGCGATAATATATAAACACAACATTTTATTCTCAGTTACTCTGAATAAACGCAATTTTAATTTGGAGTAAAGCTAAAGGAATCACATCCAAAAGGGGTTAAAAATAAAAGATTGAGATGGGTTATGCGTAGGACTTTGAAAAAGAACTCACCACCATTACCCAAAAGCAATCTGTATATTAATCCTGACTCGTCTGTCTGAAGCAAAAGGTTTTTATTATCCTATTTCTAGTTCATTTTTTAAAGAACAAAAAAATTGTGAATCAAAACATTGACGTATTCGATTTGAAAGCTCAGTTGACGGCCACCTTCCACCTTGCAAATTGGCGAATTGCAATTGATTTCTCGTGAGAAAGATGTTTGGCAAATTGTACTTTAGTATTCAGCACTTGGAAGATGAACGGTGAATATGCAGAATATCTAATGCTCCTCAAGTACTCCATTGACTCTTTAATGTGCATGGTTTCAATTGAGACTTAGAGGATCAATCAAGTATCAATGTGATTAGAGTATAATCCATCAATTTAAACTTTTGAGAAAAAAGATTTCATGGTATAAGAATCAAATGGTTTGGGGTTCAAACTCTTATTCTAATAAAATCATTTATGCTTCAAGAACAAAAGGTGTATTTGCATGAAATGGTGCATTAGAATATAAAACCATACAGATGTCTTTATTCATCAGTTTAAACTTCTAGAAAAGATGATTTCATGACAAAATGATTCCATGCTATACCAAAAATGTGATAACCATGATATATAGAATTGAAAGATTTTCATATGTTTTCCATTAATCATAGCATGTTAGCAAATTTCTGAAAAGCACAAGGTAAAAGAAATATTATCTTTGATGAGCATATTATGTCTACTTTTTAGAAAGGAAAAAATAAATTACTACGATAAGGGAGCTTAAAGAACAAGAGATGCATGCAAGGTAGTTACGTTCAGGCACTATATTTTAACATTTGATTCAAAAGAAATTTTAAGAAAATAAATCTTTTTTAATCACGAATTAACAAATTGGTAGTTCATTCCTTAAGATATTTAGGTTCAATTCTAATAGGTTAACCAGAAATTTACCCTTTAAAGCTTCTATATTGAAGGGATCAGTTATTGTATCTGGTGGATACTCTAAAAAAAGAACAAAAGAAAGAAATTTTACACAATTGATAGCAGTTAGATTTAAGACAATGAGTTAAGAACCATACCGTCCCATCATTAGAACCCGACATCTCCAAGAAAAGTACCACCAAAAATATTTAAGAAAATTTTCGAACCCTTCAAATTTTGAACTGTATTATATATGCTGACGACATACATTTAAAAGAAATTAGTCCAATATGCGATTTGATGTTTCTTAATAATTTTTGAGAGACCAAAAATAAGTGACACAATTAATGCTCTTAATCCCATCATAGATAGTAAACAGTGAGCCTAACTCCCTTGCTCAACTCCATTCTCAAGCAATGAGGTTTTATTGGATGATGACCCTGCCGTCAGTCGTGAAGCTTGGTTATATATTGTTTGCTGTGTCAAAGAATATGCCAAATACTTTAATGAATCACCTTTATTTTAATTAATAAAATCATTGCTACTTGCTTCATTCTCTTGAGAATGACCTCTTCTATGGCTGTAACCTGTCATTATCTATAGAGATGGTGACCCTTGGTACGTGGTGGTGATTGGTGAATGCATATATACTTGAGAAGTTGGAGTCATTTCTTTCAGTGTCTCTGGCTTCTACCATCAATCTTCTAAGTTGGTGACTTGTTGAAGTCTATCTTTTCCCCTTTCTCATGATGATGTTAAATTTATGTGTAAAATATTTTTACTACAATACTACGTAAAATTGATAATGATTTTTTTGGGTATTATGCGATTTCCTTTCCATTACTTCCAAGGCATGCACACATCCTTTTCTCTACCTCACTCATGAAATTTGGTTGCTGAAACCAACAAAGTAGAAAAGCAAAATCCTATCTAACCCAAGAAAAAAAATAAAAAGCAGAGGTCTTTTCGTAAAGCAAGTTCATTTAATTAAAGTGGATCATCACGCAGATAATTGCCACGACTAGCCTCCTAGTGGCTCGACCTTTCTTCCATACGAGGTTCTATGGGTGTGTTTCCTATCGGTTTCCATTTTCAGTCAATTTTCAGAATTTTATGAAAAAAATATTAAAAATTAAAAATTAAAATTTATAGTTTTAAAATTTTTAATAATTTTTTTATAAAATCTAAATTATTAAAAAATTAAAGGCTTGTTTAGTTTGAGCTTTTAATTTTTAATTTTTATTTTTAGTTTTTTAATTTTTCAGATTTTGTGAAGAAGAAAAAAATTATGAAAACTTGTGTTTTTGAAAAGTTTTAATTTTCAGTTTAGATTTATAAAGGAAAAGCTGAAAAATTGGAAATTCAAAATTTCAATTTTCAATTTTTCATTTTTCTTCACAAATTTGGAAAGCTGAAACTATTTCACAAAGCCCATAAATTAAATTTCAATTTTTATTTAGATTTCAGTATTTCTTCACAAAATTAAAAGTGAAAATTAAAATAAAATTAAAAATTAAAAATAAAAACAACAACAAAACTAGAAAGTCAAACAAATAAGCCTTATTTCTTCCACTTTCATGATAATGATAGGTTATTTATCATCTTAATTTGTGATTTAGTTTCATAACTTTTTTCTTCCCCATTTTTTATTTATTAACTATATATGGATTGACTAGTTCATAAGTCATAACCTCCTTAATTTGTTTCGCAGAAAAAACATCATAACACACTAGATGAAATTACTTATATATACCGGCGCTTGATAACATATGACAATTGTTATTACTACAAAGTTTTTAAATATAATTTCTTTATTAGTTTATTAGTTTCACTAATTTATAGATTTTTGTTTTAATAAGCAAATCAATTTGTTAGAAAAATATATGAAAAGTTGTGTGTTAATGTTTGAGTGCTATTTTGTTTACTGTTAACTCGATACTTACAACACTTGTAATTTCAGATCTCAAGTTCAGGGAAAGAAATCACTTCAAAGAAAACACATAGTCTGAAAAGTGAAGTACCATGACCCATAGGTCGAAGAAGAGCAATAATAATAATTCAATGGTTAACTGAATAAAATTTTAATGTATATTAAAAAGTTATCAATACGGTAAGTTTATCAAGACTTACTATTGAAATAAATGGATTTGCTCCATGAATATCAAACTTATTCACAATCTAATAAATTATACTCACAAAATAAATAAAAAAAACTTCAACTAAAATTAAGGACCTATCTCCTAAACTCTTATTTTTAAAATCACTAGTCGTATAACCGATATATTGGGTGATAATAAAAAATAATTTTTTAACCATTAACAAAAATAAATAATAATTTATTTAAATATATCTTATAGAAAATTGAATATATAAATTTATTTTGAATATAAGTTAATAATTAAATAATTAAACAAATGGAAAAATATATATAAATGTGTCATTCTATTTTATATCTTATTTCAAATATCATGTTTATAAGGCTAAAAATCTCGATAGATGATCTATAACTAAAATAAAGAGCCTGTTTTATGAATATTTTACATTTTAAAAGTTGAAACTGTTAAAAAATAAAAGAATAAGTGGATAATTTAATTATACCATAAGCATTTATAGGAGTAACAATGTTTATCCTTGAGAAGGGGACATGTCTCACATATCTGATTTGAATTTTGCTTGAATCTCTATCCTTATTCTTGTCATGGGTGCACATTCCCCATCCTCATGGGGATTTAATCCCTATACTATTCATGGATTTATTAAAAATTTTCAAAAAGATAAAGAATAAAAATATTTTGAGGTTCAGAACATAAATATCCATAGGAACAAATATTACTAATACAACATAATCCAAATTAAAATTTAAAATGCATACATAATGCAAATCTAAAGATAATTGAAAAATGGGGGTGTGTTTTCTTTTGTCTATTTAACAAATAGGAACTTCTCCCTCTCAGCGTAAGAAAATAAAATCTGTCTTTATTCTCATCCTATTATTGCGGGTAATCCCTATGTATCCACTTTCATTAGTTTTTTTTTTATTATCCCTAGTCATTTACAATTTTGTAGTAAATTAAAGTATTTAATTTATGTGATTTCAATTATACATCCTTTCCCTATACATCCTTTTAGTAAATTAAAATATCAACTTTTAAATATATATTATAATTAATTTTATTATTAGTAAAAAATCATTTATAATCCTAATTTATGTCATCTCATTTATTGAAGTAATATATCAATTACATAATTATTTTCAATTAAAAAAGTATTGTAATTATTTAATTTTTAAAAAAATTAATAAATAATTAGTATCATTATCAAAGAAGTATAAATTGTAGAACTGATTTTTTAAAATATTTTAATTTTAAAAAATTGAAGTTTTTTTTCAAAATAATAATATGAAACAATTGTGGAATTGATAAATTGAAATGTTTAAGTTTCAAAAAATTAAATATGACATAGTGAAATATATATATATGTGTGTGTGTGTGTGTGTGATTTTCAAAAGCTCTAGATTTGATGTTGAAAACTTTTTTCTAACCACGTTTTCATTTAGAATTTTCCTCTCATCCCCATTCCTATCCAGTCATGGGTTCCCATTCCTTATTTTTTGAGATTTAAATCCCTACATGTATTATGAATTTATTAAAAAAATTTCAAAAAAATAAAATTTTAAAAATGGTAACGAAAAGGATAATAATACTATTAGTATGTATATGTTATTGATTAATATGGATATCAATATCAATTAAAGCTTATAATATTAGGCTTATAAAAAGGCAATAATATTATTTATTATTAATTTTGCTATGTTTCTATTTTTTTTTAGTGTGTGTAATATTAGCTTTTATGAATTAGAAAATGAAATTTGTCACTTAAATAGTTAGGTAGGGATTTGGAAAATAAAATCAGCAATCTATCAATAATTATATTTTTCTAAATAAAATAATATACTAATAATGATTATACCTTAAAAAAGCAAACACAAATAAATATGGATTGTATATAGTTACAAAAATAATATTTTAAATTTTATCAATTAATTAAAAGTTTTGGAGTGAGACGAGAAAAGAAAAACAATAAATGCATATATTGGAAGAAAAATCAATCAATGACTATACATATATCAGTATATTCGATTCACATCAAAATAAAAAAGAATAATAGTTGACAATTAATTTGTACAATGTTAATGCATAATGGAAATTTTAAATAAAAAATATAATTTTATTCCAAAATATTATTCATTCTCTATATTAGTGTTTGTAAATGGAATTGAAATTATAATTCAATGGGTATGTATATATTGAATTAAAATCTTTAAGCCTTACAAAATAATGAAGAAAAAATAAATTGAAAAAGATGGAACAGCATAAGTAAATTCCAATGGAAATTAGCTAATGAATTTTGTCTAATATTACAATTGGAATCATCATCAGCTAACTTGATTATGCATTAACTGACTCAGAAAGTGTTGCTCCGCCACAACAACAATTCCCTCTCATATAAATGTTCTACCAAACAAGTAAAAATAGAAGTAAAATCAAACACAATCTTCAATTATTCTTAGTCCTTAATCTTTACTTCCTTAAGTTTAGTAAAATGACTAGTTGAGATAGTTCATCAATAACATCTCCTTTACTTAATTGTGGCTTCAAATTCTAAAACGAAAAAAATTATAAAATTATTAATACTCGTTTATACAACAATAAAATTAATCTCAAATTCAATAAAATGTTTGTTAAATTATTTATGAAAAATACAATTACCTTTGCCACAAAGGATTGAACAATACGTGATTGAACCTATAGCCTAATTATGATTGTCTCCTACACAAAATATAGAAAAAAGACCATTTAGATATACACACAAAGTAAAAGACTAAATAAACATAGAAAAATCTCTATACAAAACAAAAGAAAATCACAAAGAAGAAAGGTAGAAATAAATTGGATATAAATAACGAAAATGAAAAGGATAAATAAATTAGTTTATTTTAAGAGAACTTAAAAAAATCAAATCTTTATTTCATTGAGGAAACATTAAAATGTATAAAATATATATACAAATTAAAAATACTAAACAAACAAAAAAAAAATCTCACAAAGAAGAAAAGAGCTTTAAAGAAGAATGATGGAACATTTGAATTTTCTAATCTACAAATTCTTATTCCTTAATATAAACACGAAGAAGAAAATTAAAAGATGAAATAAATTAATATTCTTGAGAAAACTAATAGATAATGAATGAAGAGAAATGAAAAATATAAAAATATGAAAGGAAGAATAGAAGAGAAAAGAAAGTTGTGGAATAGTAGAGAGGAGAAATAAAATAAGGTGTTAACATTTCACACTAAAGCTTTAGGCAAGAGTCTGGTAATAAACTGATATTGCAATTCTAAGAGAAGTTAAGGGTTTTTATTTTGATTAATACAAGTGGTCATCTTTTGTAGCAATGAATATGTTACAAATTCTAGGAGTAATTTAAGGAGTTTATACTTCGATTATAGTATACCTTTCTTATTAGCAATAGTTTTTGCTTCCATTTTTATTTTTTCACTAATCTGATTGGATTCTTGTTTATTGTGGAATAGAAATTAAGTAGTCTATTGAATCCAAAATTCAAAACATCAAGGTGAATTCAAAATTTAAAATTTTATAATTAATATGAAAAAACACGTGTTTAATTGAAAAAAAATAAAAAATATTATATAAAAAATAGAAAAAGATATGCATCATATGAATATCTATTTTTAATGTTAAATAATTTAAATTGACATATTTTGATTAGTTATATCATTTAAATTAAGAATTGTAATGGTTTGAAATCCAATATTTAATGTGAAATATTTATGTTATATTAATGAAATATATATGAAGGTAATTTTTATAACAAAATAATTAATAATCAATGTTATAAAAATCGTGGGTTATAAGTTGCTATGCGACACCTGCAAAATTTTTCCTAGAATGAATCTAGAATATTAGTATTATAGATTATAGATTAGATTGACATATTTTGATTAGTTATATCATTTAAATTAAGAATTGTAATTATTTGAAATCCAATATTTAATGTGAATATTTATGTTGTATTAATGAAATAGATGTGAAGGTAACTTTTATAACAAAATAATTAATAATCAATGTTATAAAAATCGTGGTCATAAGTTGCTCTATGAGTGACATTAAAACTTTTTCTAGAATGAGTCTGAATATTAGTATTCTATATTATATATTAATTTATTGATTATAGATTTTGAGTTTAATTTATATATACTGACATTATAAAACCTTTTTACATGGGTCATCTAATTGATTATGTGCAAGCTTTACATATTAATTCAATCAATTATATATTGCCAAATCAGTAAATGTGATTAAATTTTACATTTATTACTTAAAAAATATGTAAATGAAATGATTTGATTGGATGATGAAAATTTTTACATTATATCAAAATCAAACCTATACATTTTATATAAGTAAAGAAAGAGAATAAAAAAGATAGCGGTCCGACCTATATATAATTCATTCATACACATTACTCTTGACGACCACGGTTGATAATCGCTGGCACTAAATCATTGATAAATATAACACCAACTATTTTAATGGTAAAAAAGACTGCTTTGAATAATTTTTTTGTTTTGAAAAAAGTCTTTTTTTTTAAATCAAGTAGTTATTTGCCACTTTTAAGATCACAGTACCATGAAACTAAAATAATTTGTGATCTGTAATTCAATTAACCTCTAGACATTTCCATTGAGGGCAAAGATCATCTAAAGTGAAGATTTCACTTTAGAAAATAAAGTATAGAGATTTTACCTTAGGATTAATAAAGTTAAAAATAAAGTTCTCTTCATTCTATTAATTTAAAGGTAAAATTGCTCACTTTATACTATAAAGTGAGAGTATCCAAATCCTTCTATTGCAAATTGCATTATTCTAGCATTGACCACGGTAAGCTGTGTACCAAGGGAAGCACTCTAGAATAGCTTTGTATATAAAATTATAAATATAGAGGCACATTGCACATGGCCGCTAACATGCATTTTTATATCATCAAAACAGAGGAAAGCTACCCAACATTCCCCATTTTCTTTTAGTTTCCCTATGGAGAAAAAGAAGGAGAAGAAGAAGAAAACCAAATGCGTGTTTTACAACCATCCTTTAGCTTGGTGATAACATACAATACTACTAATGATAATTAACAATAGACTCTAATGCAGTCCAACTCACTTATTTGGACATATTGCATATGTCTCCGCAAGAGATGAAGACGTGTCAAATTATTTTAATGTAACTTGTTTTTGCCAATATAGAATGAGATTTGGACCAATTTATTTCTGCACATTATTGGTAAATAGTAAATACCTTCAAATGCAAATTAGCTTTGGCTGAGATTTAACAGGAAAATTGAGATTGATTGCTCACGTTCTTATAGATTTTAGGGAAAAAGAAATTGACATTGCTTCAGAACAAGGCAAAGAATTTTATCAGAGGCTTTATCCACTTCCTAGATTCTGCCTGTCATAACTCAATCACTTCGCAGGCTGGTGAAAAAGAAAATTAAAAAACATGTGATTCTCATATTGACAACGTACTTGGCAAGGAAAACTACAAAGGATCAGCCAAAGCCTAGAGAAAGTTTGTCCATATTGTGCAGTGTTTTCAATGTTGTCGTAATGCTGAGTATATAGGATAAGGGGGTGTTTGGTATGCACATTATACATGATATATGTTGTTTACTTCAGACACATTCAAAAAATTTAAGTGACGAGGATAAAAATAATGCACAAATATAATAAATTATTTTACATAATTTTTATCTTAATATATATAGTCAAATATAATATTGGGGGAATATATATATATATATATATATATATATATATATATATATATTTATATATATATATATATATTCTAAATACGTTATCAGATTGTAGTGGGACAAAATATTTTATGATATTTTAATAAAATAAAATTATTATAATTGAAAAATAAATGTTTTACTGTAATATTTATTTTAAGCTTTAATTTGAATAAATAATAAATATTATTTTACTATAATTCTTATATAGTATTATATTTTCAATTTTATATTTTATTAAATTGATAAATATTTATAATATATTTAAGTGCAAATAATAAGTATTTAAATAATAATATTTGTTTTTAAACTTATAAACAAATAATTAATTAATAAAATTATTATTTTACTTTTTGTTAAATATTTCCTTAATATCAGAATTATTTGTAATATTGGCAAAATAGTAGTATCTATACTATTATGTAAAGAGGACCTTTCGTGTCTCTAAATTGTATTGAAGCTTTTTTCCAAGGCCACACACATATTTTAATAACTTCAAATGATATAATCAAATTTAATAATTTCTATGATCATACATAAAAGCTATCCAACAACATCCATCATTATCTTTTAACAATATTACTTATATATTTAAATTCATTTTCAATTAAACAATTTAATTTGTTTTAAAAAATTTCATATTAAATTTAAAAATGTGGAATAATAAACACTCAAATGTCTATCAATCCACTAATATCATATAATATAACACCTTATACAATGTAATCAAATACCAAATTATATTAGAACCTTAACATGTCTTATCTTATCAAATTTACTAAACAAATCCTAAATGGCATTATCAAGTTCATAAAATAGTACTACTAATAATAATAAATCGCATTATCCATAGCGTGTAGTACTCTTGTTGATGGCGTGGACAATATTTTTGGGTCATCATATGTATATAGCGCTAGTAAGTAATAATTGGCTGGAAGCACACAAGCCGCCCTTTTGTTCGTTTTTATATGTGTTTGCTTGGAACAAGTTGGCAATACTTTGATGCATAATTGCATTTGTTGTCAAATTATTTTCGCAAGCATGAGAGGAACCCAAATGTTCGGTTTGATTTGTTCTGTGTACTTCCGTTTGGTTTACGTTAAAAAATGTACACCGTGAGTTTCATTCCATACAGAAGTGAAGGGAAGCAAATACCCGGATTATGATAAATTTTAAGTTGCCTGTCCTTTCAATCTAGTTTTTAGAGAATAAAAAGAACCAATAATGGGCGCAGACGTTAGGCATGCACGTAACAGAAGCCTCATCCTTTAATAAAGTGTATAATTTAAATTATTAAAGATATGAAAATTAGGTGCAAAGCCATAATCTAGCTGAAGTCCACTGTATTGACCAGATCATCCTTGAAGGGTTCTTACACAAATCCGTCAATAATTAGAGAGATATAATTGGGTTTCTTATCTTAAATGATGTTTGGACATAAATGATCCTACTGTATAGGATGTTTTATATATAAAATATAATTAAATAATATTAATTTAGAAAAGGAAAACGTTATAAAAATTTGACTTTTTTACCTTAAATGACTTGTTTCCAAAGAATGAAAGAATTAAGAAAGGGACCCAATTCAGAGATTTTCGCCTTAAAGGGCTCAGTCTGGCCGCACCCCCCAAAATGGTCGGCCAAGCAAAGTTATTAAAGTTTAAAAATAAATAAAATATTTATTTTTAAAATATGTTTATAAAGAAGAATATTAAAATAACAGAAACGAGAAAACCAATGAGAGCTCCAATGATTGTTTCGCACACCAAAACCAGCCTCACCCTCAAATCAACATTCCTTGTTCTCTCCATCGCTCTCTTTGAATTGCCTTTTAAACATAGGGACCAATATTTTTACCTAACATATATCTTGGAAATTCATACCATTAAAAGATTTTAGTTGGAAGTATATTAAAATTTAACTCTAAAAGAATTTACTTGAATAACAAGTGTGAACACAATTAAATTAGATCCAAACAAAATCACACTCCCTCCATTTCAATATATATAAGTTATTCTTTTTACTTTTTGATGTTTTAAAATATTTATTCATTTGCAATATTTAAATAATATTAATTTTTTTCATTTATATCCTTAATCTAAATGTGTTGATATATTTATCAAAATGAATAATAATTGTATTAACTCATATAATTTTATATAATTATCAAGATTTTATTTTTGCCTTAACATGTGTTATTTAATTTTTATTTTTGACAGATATATTAAAACAGAGCAACTATAATTCTTTCAGAGCAATCCAATCCAAAGTCCAACTCCTTCTTACCCCAGTCCAGTACAGTCCAGCCAGAATCTAAAAGCTCAGTTTTTACGCTGCTAACGCTTCCAAATTCTAGCATTATTCCATTGGGAAGAAAGAGACAGAAAGAGAGAGAAGATAGCATAGCACCTTCTCAGTTTCTTTCTTTCTTTTCTTTCCCCTCTGACGCATGAATAACACCAAATCTGAAATCCCCCTCAATTCTCCTCCATCATCTTATTCCCCAACAAATAACAATCACCCCACTCTCTCTCCCCTCTTAAACCCAACTAAGAGAAACACGGAGGAAGCAAACGGAGATGGAAGGAGAGCAAAGGAGGAAGAGGAAGCGAGCGGTGGTGGTGGCGGGGAGGCAGCACCTCACCCACCTGTCATCGCTATCATCATCAAGATCATTCTTCCTCTGCTCATCCTTCCTCGTCTTCCTCCTCTTCTTGTCCTCACACCACCGCTTCTTCCTCTTCTTCTTCAACACCACAACACTCCGCCCTCCTCTCACCCTCTCTCTCCTCTACTCCTCCGCCAGCCACTCCATTCTTGACCCCCTCACACCCATCACCTTCTCCACCTCCTCCTCCCTCCCTTCTTTCACCATCCAACACCGCATCCTCTTCCCCAACCACCTCCTCCTCATAACAAACCACCCCATCATCATCAAACCCCGTGATGAACTTGAGTGCGTATACTACACCAACGCTAACGGTTCCGTCGGTGTCGAGGTCCAACCGGTTCTCTCCACTGACCGTTACGACCACTCCCGATCCATCGCCAGGTGCCCGTTTCCTCGTGCCAACGGAACCGGCGGTTACGCCGTCGACCTGCGGTGGCGCCGCGGAGGCGATGGTGGAACCCGGAGTTTGGATTTTTTGTTGAACAGAACGGCGTTTTCTTGGGATAAGGTGGCTTACGAGGCGACACTTGACGGTGACACCGTTGTTGTGTTCGTGAAAGGGCTGAATCTGAGAGGGCACAAGGTTTCGGATCCGAAGCACTTCCGGTGCCACTTCGGGCTCAAAGGTTTCAACAAAGACGGTTCCTTTTTGCTCACGACGAGGGCGGTTTCGGTGGCGCAAGAGGTCGTTAGGTGCTTGCTGCCGCAGGGTGTGAGGAACAATCCTGATAGGGCTAAAGGGATTGGTGTCACTGTGAGTCACTTGAGTGGGAATTTCAGGCACCCGGTTCGTGCCCTTTTTCCCTCTGTGGCTAGAGTTGGTGGTTATGGCAGTGGTGGAGTGAAGAGTAAGAATAAGGGGGAGAAGTATGAGCTTTGTGTTTGTACCATGGTGTGGAACCAGGGCTCTACGGTTAGGGAGTGGGTTATGTACCATGCTTGGCTTGGTGTGGAGCGTTGGTTCATCTATGATAACAATAGTGATGATGATATTGACGAGGTGATTCGGGATCTTGATGCTCAGGGCTATAATGTTAGCAGGCATTCCTGGCCTTGGATTAAGACTCAGGAAGCAGGGTTTTCTCACTGTGCTTTGAGGGCTAGAGAGGAGTGCAATTGGGTTGGGTTCTTTGATGTTGATGAGTTCTTCTATTTCCCCAATGAGTTCCATCACCAGCTCGGGTTGGGTGTTCCCGCGAGAATTCACTGAGATCGGCGGTTGCGAATTTCTCGTCTTTGCCGGCCATCGCGGAGATTAGAACAGCTTGCCGTAGCTTTGGTCCTTCTGGGTTGCGATCGCACCCGAAACAAGGGGTTACTGTTGGGTACACTTGCCGGCTTCAGAGCCCTGAGCGGCACAAATCCATTGTGCGGCCGGATTTGCTTGACATCAGTCTCCTGAATGTGGTGCACCATTTTCAGCTTAGGGAAGGGTACAGGCACATCAACATGCCTGAAGGAACTGCTGTTATAAACCACTACAAGTATCAGGTGTGGGATACCTTCAAGGCCAAGTTCTTCAGAAGGGTTGCTACCTATGTAGCTGACTGGCAGGAGGATCAAAACAAAGGATCAAAGGATAGGGCACCAGGGCTTGGCACAGAAGCCGTTGAACCACCTAACTGGCACCTGCGGTTTTGTGAGGTTTGGGATACTGGCATGAAGGACTTCCTTCTGTCTTATTTTGCTGATCCTGCTACAGGGTCGTTGCCCTGGGAAAGGTCTTTTCTATAATGGATAGTAATCAGGGTGCTGACATCTTGGTAGCTGGTACCCTTGTAAAGCACAATAATCATACCTGTAGGCATTCATTCTTTTCATTGTTTTTTGGGGTTGGGGCCTTTCTGTAACACAAGTTTTTGTTTTTCCTTAATTGGTCTTACAGATATGAAACAGACTCACAGCATATACAGGTGTATATTTGCAGCAATATGAATGAATTCCATTTCTTTTTGTGCCCTTTAATTTTTTGACTCTTATTAAAAAGTTTATATCATCATCTGAAACTGTAAAATATTCATGATGAAGAAGGTTGTACGCATCAAATAACCTGTTTGATACATCTCTTTCAATTTAGAACACGACAGATAATCACACACAAAGTTGATGAACTTCATGCCTGCATGGTGCCTGTATATTGCAGTTGCTACTTGGCATCCTTTTGGTAAAATTTACTTGTCCAAGAAAAGGTGGGATTTTTTGGTCATATATTGGGCAGTGGGCACTACTCATTACTCATTAGTTGCAACAAACCATATCCTTTCAGCTAATGGTAAACTGCAAGTATAAATTCTTAGGTTTTTTCTTTTAGCGCATGAAAAATAACTGTCAGAACATGCAAAGGTCTTTGAATAAACTTATTTTGTGGAAAGATCATGGCAATTAATTGGATGTGTGTGCAGGAATAACTGGGAGAGTATGTGACCTTTGGATTGGGATGTCTTTCCTGTTTCTAAAACATTATTTATTTGGGAACCAATCATAATTTGGTTGAGAATAAATGGGAATCTCATAATTTGAAACACATAAGCAACCACTAGAGTAGTCAAACAAAAATGTGCTGATGTATCCAATAAGTTACTATTACTTGGAGTTGGGCAGACAAGTAATACAATTTAAGCACTGCATTAAAAAAATTGATGAAATATACAACGGTCAACTTTAGTCTCTTTTCCTAAAGAACTTGGGCTTAAAGCTCCAGGATCTGTGTTTGCTAAGATTTTGAGTATTACTAGTTTACAATTAATCAACACCAGAGGCTACCTTGCAAATCTTTGACACTTAATCTTGCAAAGTCTGAGGGAGATGTTTCACATATTTTGCAAGGGTAGAATCCAGCTTCTCTCCGATAAATGTAATCCATGCCTGTAATAATTTCAAAATACTTATGCCACTAACCAACAAATAAATGCATGTCAGAGAGTTTAAAAATTAGGAAGCAATTTAAAGTAGTCAAGTCTACAATACAGAAACTGAAATTTGACATCTTAATAGAGCCGAACTGATTATTTAGGAAGAAACACACGATGCTAACCTAAATCTCGGCTTAACTAGAAGATCCCCATTAATCTTATTTAATTAATGATGGTTTAAAGGGAAAGGCCTTCAACCCTACTTTGATATATGGCCTAAACGTAGGAAATTTAAAGACTTAAATGTAAGTAAAACCATAGCATACGGTAGGGTCCAAGATTAAAACATTTTTACAAATTCAAATATCATAAAAAATAAAACATCAAAGCTAAATGTACCTGATCGGACGTAGTGAAACCTCGCATTGTGTCACCGCCAATAATTGCAATTCCGTTATCTCCAAGTGGTTGTAAAATTACAGCCTATCAAAATTTGAATTGTATAACTTTTATTAGATATTTTTAAAATATTTAATGAAAGTCATCGATTACAAGGGAAAAACCCCCAAGCCCAACCCAGAAGAGGGAGGTATATAGAATGGTTATGTCAACTGTAAATGAGAATCACCAGATAATAACAAGAAATAATGTACATAAATCACAAGAATTTAAGCACGATGACATGATAGCATGGTTCCCGTTGATGATTTTTCCTTTTCTTTTTCCTCACTTCTCCTTTTTTGTAATAGATATCACATGATATCATTTGAAGCATTATGTGATCTTCAAGATATAATTCAGCCAAAAGAATTTAAGCATGCATGGTAATTTTTTGCCATAGCCGAAAGTTGCACCAGTCAAGAATACAAAAGATACAGGATCGCAAGCCTAAGGGAGGTTGCCACATAAGTACGCTACTGCATACAATTGGCCACAGATAAATGCACCTCCTTGTAATTTTCATTTATAAAGAACAAACAGCTTGTGGTCCGTATAACAGACAGACATTAACAAATTTTATGAAATGTCGTTGTTTCTAGGGAATCCATCAATGCTCAACAAACTTGCTAGGCACCAAGGTTGTCAGGAGCGAGCTCCTATGTAAGAATGGTCAAAGGATACCAGAACAAAAAGCGTGGAAATGGAGCACGGAACGGAAGTTCCTACTAGAATAGACAGTTCCATTCATACAAATATATATATGTGCATATGACAACACAAATATGCAAAATTGGTCATAATTAGCATAATAATGTACTACTACTTCAAATCTTCAATTAAAAAGGCATAAAGTCACAAACAAACCATAAGTTTTTGACATAATTTAAAACTAACACATTAAATAACACAACTCAAATCCAAGTACTAGAATTAAATGGCATCTAAAGTAATAAATCTATGGGATTGTGATCATCATATTCATCATCTTCTATGTGATCTCCTCCATCTTCATTGCCCTCTCTTCGAAGAAGATCATCAAAGTCATCATCATCTATATCAGGAATTTCCAAATCATTTGAAGGGCCACCAACTCCACCATCATCTCCTTCAGGGGCCAAGTTAAGATCATCTGGGATGTCCAAATCCCCCATACCATCCAATCCTTCATCTTCCACAATCAATTCTTCATCTGAATCCAAATCATCAATGTCATACTCAACAGTTCTTTTAGATTGCTTCTTCTTGGCCAGTCTAGAATTAGCCATTACAAACACAACATCATTCATCGTTTTCTGTGTCAAATGATTTGTCCTCTTGGTGTGGACCTAAAAAATATAAAGAATTTAACATACAGCAATTGGAAAACTAATTCTAAAGGGAAATATGAATCATATCAATAATTCACCAACAGAATCCTCCTCCTCACCATCTTTGTTGCTTGCTCCTCTTTCTTCCAGTTGTCTTGTTTTTTTGATCATATTTTGTTGCAATCCAAATACATTATCAAACATTTGTTTTCTCACATCATCCGTAATTGTAATGCAAGGTACAACATCTTTCTGTGTTCCAGCCAAATGATGTTTCAATCTATAAATACTTCCATTAAATGTATGTCCACAAAAATTGCATTTTATTTTTCTTGAATTTCCATCAATACAAGTTCATAACTCCAAGCCACATCACTCTTATTTCCATGAGCATTCTTATTCATTTTCTTACTTCCTACATTTTCAGTTCCATTCAGCAATGCTCCCAGATTGAGTGTCAACAGAAGTCCTATTATCTTGACTAGCTCCCCCACTTGACATTTTTTTTCTCAAATAATACCTATTGTAAATTTGTAATACATAAAAGAAAAGTTTCCTGATCAGGAAAAAAATAAAAAGAAAACTTGAAGAAGACCAACAAAGAAATAAACAAGGAGCAACACTCACCGAGCCACAGCTCACGGGAGAAGAAGATCCAACGCGGTAGAAGAAGACCCAAGAAGAAGAAGAAGAAGACCCGAAGCGAGTGAAGAGGAAAACCCAAAGCGAAGAAGCAAAACCTCCATCGCGGCGGAATGAGCGCGATCGGGACACGACGAAGGTGGCGGTGCTACCCTCAGGCGGTTTTGGGGACGCAACACGGCGGTGGCGATCAGCACAAAGCAAAGGTCAAGTGGGCATGGGCGGGAGCGGGAGAGTGAGTGGGGCTTCGAGTGACATTGTGAGAGATCTTGGTATTAGGTATGTTAGGAACTTAGGGTGCCTTTAAACCATTTTGGGCCGAAGCGGGAGCACTCGCGCGCAAGGAGCGGCCACTCCTAGCGCTCCTGCGTGCTGAACAGCCCCACTGGCGGTGAAGATCGCGCCAAGCAACAAGAACAGGCGCGGCGGTGCCCCTGGGTTTGTAGGAGCGCGCGATCCTACGTTCTTTGACACGCTCCTGACAACCTTGCTAGGCACTCTAATGAATCTAATAGTAGGAAATTCCATGGTAAGGAAACACCCCTAACACGTGAACATTAAACTAAGACAGACATAGAAATCTACCCTCAAGTGAGTCTCTTTCAAAATGTCTTAAATTCAGTCCAAAATCATAGGCTTTTAAATTCTTCCTTGAACTTCTTCCCTTGTTTCCCTTTATATCGAATGGCAATAACCAGTACTTATAATCTACTTTGCAGATTTCAGGAATTTTGGGAAGAAAATTTTATAAAGTGAAAGTAAAAGTAAGGCTGAAATTGAATTCATAAATACCATTTAATAAGATTTACTTCAAATTTGTCCAAAATCTTGTTAAATTTGCACATCTTCTATTCAGAGATCTCAATCCATAAACTCAAGTACCCTTTTCGGCTTCACTAATCTGGTGAGAGATAAGTCATTCAAGTAACTACATTCCAGTTCAACTGGAAATGCAACTGGATTACGGGTTACTATTTCCAGACTCACTTCTCTGCAAAGTTCAACAACAACCTTTCCCCATTTTCGCTCTTTCTAGAAAAATACTTTTTACTTCAGAGAAGTTGTGAACAACAGACTAAAACAATTAGTTAGAACACAAAAAAAGGATGAATTGCACAGAAATATGCCAAGGGTCAGAGAAAATCAGTTAAATGGACTATTTCAACAAATAGAAACTCTATACCTGAGTATTTGAAGGAAGAAATGGCAGCTCAGATTTCCCAGGATAAAGAGATAGATTAGCCAAGTAACTTTCTGAACATGCAGAAAAGATTCAGCATGTTTTAATTAATTCCTGTGCAAATCTTCATGAAAAGTACTGCAGCGAAGTAGCAGCAATTTTGATAGATGAAACAGGGTTGACAACATATGGTTACAAACTTACGAGCTCCAGATTTCATTACACCCTGATATAATGACCCTTGCATCAATTTATCAGCGTCCACACCTACAGCCTCACCACTCCCAGGAGAAGATTCTGCTGCAACACCAACTTGAAGTACAGAAGTGCTCTCATAAGCAATAACAAGTGATCGACAGCAGGTGACATCTGATAGAGATTCCCACACCCTGAGAACAGGTTATCAAATAACTGTTACCGACAGAAAAAAAAAGGAGTAGTTAGAGCAATAGCTTGGCTAGCATACTTGCTTGTCATACACATGAATTTTTCCTCCATTATATAAAATAAGATCTCATATTCTATATACATCATATTTATAGCTATTTTAGTAATAACACATTAGAAAACACAATCATACTATCAAACCTTAGGCCCAAGAAGCATCTATTCCTTGTTGCAACCAATATAGATTTGACAATTTGATTCTTAATTCTCAAACTTTAACATTTCTACAGAAATAGAAAGCATATGGGTCATGGGAGAGAGATAATGGGAGTGGGAAAAAAGTGGGGCAATGAAGTTGACAAGTGATAGGTTTTCAAGATAACCTACAACTCCCCCTTAATTTCGAGTGTAAGGGATTCCAATAATGAGATTAATTCTCTGTTCAATTCTTTAACAAACTGATTTACAATGAGGATAATTCACCTATTTATATACCTAAGTAATCTACTAATATCTCTAACAACCTAACTGATTGCTACCAATACTCCTAACAAACCAACTGACTGCATTGGGGTGTAGCAACAAGTCTATATAATGTGCATTACCAGAGTAACTCATTGACTGCAACATCCGGGAGACTAGTGCACACCCTCTTGCATTCAACTCCTTCAGGATCTACCTGCGTGAAACAAGCATACTAAGAACACATTTTTAAGCTAAAACAACAATGTAACGTGCGAATTCAATCATGAGATGGACGGAGCGAGGTAGCAGAGGAAATTCAAAGTCAAAGAGCTCACAGGTGTTATAGATTTGGGTCTTATGGAAAGCCACACGAGCCCAGTCAAAATATTAGTGACAGCCAACCCCAAGGTCAAGAGGTCAGCTCTGGATTGTGAACTGCAAAAGAGTTCAAACAATTTTAACTACTGTATTGGAATAATTACCATACTTAGGAGGGTGCTTACAGCTCATCTATGAAATTTTACACTTCATTTTTCACCTCTAATTAAACACACCCATAGCATTAAATACACCTTATAATCAATATAAAGCATCAAGAAAATGCGATTTCTTAAACAAAATTTAAGCTAAATCAAACATGCACTCACTCGCTAAATTCCAAAGAATAAGCCTTTACATTGTACATGATCAGTTAGAAGTTCCCAAGTTAGTCAGAGAAATGTTTGATGTTTCCATGACAAAACATGAAGCATTTCCAATCCTTCAATTTTGAACTCGCGATTCATTCTAAAAATAAAAAATAAAAATAAAAATTTAGGAGCTCAATCTTCGTTTTTTTTTTCTCCTTCAAAATTTTATATTTTTATTGACAAATAAAGAAAACTAAGAAACGAAGTGAGAAATTGTGGAACCTGCCGGCGTTAGCGACGGGGGCAATGCCGGAGAGGGCACGGTTGAGGAGGACGGCAAAGAGGGAGGAGGCGCCGACGTATATGGGAAGGGTGCGAACGACATCGTCGTTTTGGGATACCCACTCGGCTAGGAAGTCGCGTTTTGGCTTCGGTCCTCTATAACTGTAAGCTGAAGAAGAAGAAGAAGAAGACGACGATGAAGATGAAAGGGTGAAGGTGAGGAAGCGCGTTTGGAATGGTGGGAGAGGAAGACAAGGGAATGCGGATTTTGATTTTGCGGTGCGTTTGGAAACGGGAATGGGAAAGTGAGTGGGGACAGTGAGAGCAGTTCCCGCTTCCATGGAAGTAGAAGTTGTTAATTGTTATCGGTGGTGTTTGGATAAAACGCTATTTTAGGACACCACCCCACGTGTTATCACTTATTTTCAATCAAAGACCACTTCGGCACTTCGTTCTTGATTTTTGGGCCCCTTCTGGATCCAATCAAGCAGGGCCAACTTAGAGATAGAGAAACCCAACGAAATCATCATATTTGCCCAATTTTCAGGCCTAAGAACTTTTTTCATATGTGATATTTTGCAATTTGCATCATAACCTTATCATCATTCACATTCTCCTCCGGCCATGTTATTGCTTATTACTCCCGACATTGCATAATCATATTTTTTCAAATTTTTATTAATTAGTTATACCTTTATTGTAATTAATTATATCTTGTCTACTTTTATTTTTTCAATGGCATAATCATATTAAATAGGGACAAGCTTATCAATTACAACACTTTTACACTATTATCAATATTCATTCATTGCTTTCTTAATATGTCCCCTATTTTTTGGACAATTGAGATGCAACGGAAGAAGTATATCATCACTAGATTAGATATATACGGAGTTAAAATCTTTCAACATCTTTTAGTAATACAACTATTTATTTAAGTACCCACAAAATTCAAGACACCCAATACACAAAAAATAGATGGGACCAAGCACCTCGTCTTTTTCTTCCAACTCTCCTCTATTTTCTCTTGGGTGTCTAGATGTGTGTTTGGTTTCAATTTTCAATTTTAGATTAATTCATTTTCAGTTTTCAAGATTTTGTGAACAAAAAATTGAAAAATTGAAAATGAAAATTGAAAATTAGATTTTTGTAGTTTTTATAGTTTTTAATATTTTCTTCATAAAATTCTAAAAGCTAAAACTGAAAATTGGAATTAAATGCGCCCTAGGTGTCCCAACAAAAAGGGTTAAAAAAACATTTCTCTTCAATGATAATAGCACCCAGTAGTAGTGTAATTAACAATATTTGCAGTGGAGTTTTAAGGTTGGGTGTTTGATGGAGTGATGAAGATTTTTGAAGAAAGGGGTGATGGTTGAAATTTTTGTTAAAAATATGAATATATAACAAGGGGCAAGGGGCAAAAGGCATAACTCAATTTAATAATAAGAAAAAAGGCATAGCTCATCTAAATACTCCTTTGAGTTTGTGAAATCATTATTATATCAACCTCCCTTAATTTGTAAAATTATTACATTATCCTTTCTTCTATCGCACAATGAATAGTGCATCCAAAAAGGTCAATATCACCCAGATAAATAGAGGGAAATTGAAGTGAATTTCATCAAAGATTAGAGGAGGTCATGTCACAACCCGACTTGGAAATGTGAGGCACATGAGGAATAACATCCATATAAACCCCGTAACTTCTAAGTCTCTCTATACATATTTTAATCATAAAATACATTTCTAAAATATAATTTCATCTCTAATATAAATCTCTAGCTCTTTAAATCAAGATCATCATAAATAATTTCATAATCAAACTCTAAATTGTACAAAATATGAGTTGCTCTTTGTACAAGGCAACCATGAAAACTATAATAATATAAATACAAAATATATCATGGTAACAAAATGTTAAACTATCTCTATGGTCTGGAACCTTACCCGCAATTAACATTGGAGCACTCTATATCAACAACAAAAAGAATACTTCAGTCCAAAGTGAAGCTCACCAACTGATCAAAAACTCTACTGTTGGGGAGGAAGTGGCTGAGGGATTCGCAGCTAATGTATCGGTAATGGAAAAAAAAAAGAGGAGTGGGTTTTATCTAAAATTTAGTGAGTAGGTCTTCACCTATAACCCTTTTATGGAACAACAACCAAGATAATAATAATAATAATAATAATAATAATAATAATAATAATAATAATCATAAAAGGCTTTAAAACATTTCGTATTTACATACATATTAACTCCAGAATCAACATTTCTAAACATAACTCCAGGACTCTAATAGAGAAATAGAGATCTTTGGTTATGCACAATTTCTCTAGTTATGCATATTAACCAAGGCATAACATACTCTCTGATCTTTATGGTTCTTAGGAACCCAAATTGAACACCTAAATAGGTTCTATCTCTGCTTTGTGAGATAGCCCCTAAGGACAACTTGGTACCAAAGTTAACAATTGCTCTCAACCGTTAACTCATGTTTGTTTCTCTATAGTTACCATCAAGTCTCTAAATCATAAAAATTAGTTACTTTCTCTAAACTCTATGTTGGGCTCTACTTTGAGTTCAAAAGCTTTATTATATAAAATATAGTACTCTGGAAATCATTATTCAAGTCTTAAATTCTCTAAATAATCATATTCATACTCTAAATCTTCATAAAAATTATTTTAACAATAATGATCCTATGAGTTTGCATTAAAATCTCTCTTTCATGCTCTTGTTGAAAATCATAGTTGTCATGAACTTGATGAAATCAATAATAATCTCTAGTTTCTCTAAAATAGCCTCTAGATCTTGCATTCATGCCAAACTCTAAAGAAAATAATTTTAACGATCAACATAGAGATCAAGGATTAAACCCACTTACCTATAAGGGAGGAAGGAATGGTGTCAACATCAATTGAGCTCTATGGAGAGGGAATAGCACCAATATCTGTCATTGAAGCAACAAAACTCTATATTAATCTTTAGTAGCCTCAAGATAGCTTTAATATAACTCTAACAATATTGGGGAACACCCCCATTTGACAACAATGAAAAACAATGACAACCCATACTCTAGGACATAAAATGAAGAAGAAGGAGATGACAAACCAACAAAATCTCTTACCATTGAGTCTTGAAAGGAGAAGGATTGGTGTGGAATTGTGAGAGAAAAGGAAGAAAATATGTTTGGGGATGTTAGACTTTCGAATTGGGGGAAGAAGACAGAGTTTGGGGTATTTAAAGGGGTAGGGGTCACTTATGTGAAATGGTGTCATCGACACTGTTCACGCATCGGGGCACCGCTAAAGGTCAGGAAGCCCAGCACCCAACTAGAAACACGTGACTGCTATGGCGGTCTTGGATAGCTATGGCGTTGGCAGAACACAAAAAAAAAAAACCAACCTCCACACTCTGACCGCTATCGCTATGGCGGTACACCAGTTTTGCATATTTTGATCTTTCATACATCTGGGACCTTCCCGGCTACACAGGGTGGGAGAGGACCCTAAGGCCATACTAAACCTCTATATGGACATGTGTCCCTAAGGTATTAGGTTAGTGAAATTTGCTTTGGAGTTATTGAGTCCTTAACATTGTAGTTGGCCTACGAATCTCAACTTTAATGATGGTAAAAATGAAGGTGGAAATAATTATGAATAAACTTTAATAAGATTTTTGTTTTGATTTCATTTTTACTTCATGCCATTCAAACCAACTGACTAGTCAACAGGTAAGTGTTTTTCTTTTTCGATACAAATAATAATGCTTCAAGCCTATCAAATGGGAGTCTAGACAAGTTCAAGATGCAAGAGTAAATGAACCAAAAAATTACAACTAATAGACAACAAAAAGAATTTAAAACCCATACCAACTGCAATATCCCACAAACACCCAGCAAGACACCATGGGTCCAGGTGATACAACCTATCACAACAACCAAAACGAAGCAAGGGACAAACAGAAAGTAGCATCACTATTATGAACAAAGATAACAATAGGCCATCAAACACAACCCCAAGGAAAGCTGGACATGAATGGCGCCGCTAATACTAAGCCCTTCGGCATTGCTATCAAGGTTAGAGTTAGCGCCCTAGATAGAAAGATCAAGGCCACACATGAGTATTTGTATTCCAACATGTCATTAATATGCCTTATTCACCCTCCCTCCAGAGATCACAAATGCCAAGGATGAACCTGATCTAAATTCCATACTAGAAATTGAGGTTCAAAAGGGAAGTCTTCACACCATGCTCTTACCTAAAAACCAAGCCTTATCCAAATATTTTGGGTTTCATTATCCCAATTTGGCTTAAAACCTTCAAAGATCATCCTATATATTCCTCAACCACTAAATAGTCCAACATACCACATATAATAAAGATAGCACAAGCTTCTTATCAAAACCTTTGAATGAGCAGAAATCCATGCATCAAAGAAGTCAACAAAATTGATAGTTAGGAATAAAGATAGATTCCACCATTTACGACTCCATACTACATTAATGATGAGATAGGACATGTGTCATGACCCGATTTGGATCATGATTGGCACATGAGTAATCTTATTCCCAAGTTTCATGATCGCTATGCCGCACTATATGCATATTTTTATTTATAAAATCAATTTCAAATCATAAATCAAATTTCACACTTAACTCATAATAAATTTGAATAACCCTTTTTTCCATAAATAAAAACTGAAATTGTAGCTGTAATATAATCATGTGGAGTTGCTCATTTACAAATAAATCATGAATGTTATATCATATAGATACAAAAAGAATTGTGGCTATTCAAAATACTATGTCATGCACGTCCAGGATCCTACCCACACTATCATTGGAGCACTCAAACCAAATAAAACAATTCACGGCAATGTGAAACTCACCCAAAAGTAATAGCTATTGCTACTGAGGAGGGGAGGTAGAGGATCCAAGGGAGTTTCTAAATTTGTAGAAGAAACAAGGAAGAGAGAAGTGAGTTTTATCATAAAACTCAATGAGTGAATCCTCACCCATAACCATATACGGGACAAGAAGGAAAATACATAAATAATAATGCAATACTCATATACCATTTCTATTTAAATTGTATAATAGCTATGAAATCATAAATTGCAGTAAATATAAAAATCATCTTTATTCTCTCAAGAATTACTAAAAGAACGAGCTATCCATATACTAAAGGGTGGGTGTTTAGTCCCTCGCCAACAAGAGCCCTTAATTGAGATCTTAAGGGTCCTTGCGAACTGCGTCCCTCGTGGGCTAATCTAACATATGGATAAATGCCCTTCACGAGCCTTGGTATATCAAAGTTAATGAAATAACTCGTTAACTCACAACTCTATTCTTCTTAGTAATTCCCTAATCTAGTTTAAGCTAAAATCATGAAACGAGAGTTCTATACATTCTAAATTCACCTATTCTTGCTCCTCATAAGTAAAACATAACATTTTCTCATAATAATCCAAACTTAAATTCATGGCATAAATCATATAATAGCAATTACATATCAAATATGGTCCCATGTATTTTGAAATTTATAGATTTTCATGAGTAGTTCAAGGAAAACATTTTCTAATTCTAGCACATTTTGCATAAAATCAGATCATATAAAAACTTGATTTCTAAACTCTAATTACTTAATATTGATGGAAAATAACAATATAATGACCAACATAAGGCCATGAGATCAAACTCACTCACCTTAAGGGGTGGAACGTGAAGGACCAATTTTGAAAGAGCTAAGGGGAGGGGATGGCACCAAAGTCTACCATTGCAACCACAAAACTCATGAGAAATCTATGGGTACTCCTAGATTGCTCTAGATCCACTCTAACAAAATTGGGGAGCACCCACACTTAACAACAATGGAAGAAATGACAACAACTCAAACCAAGAACATGAAAGAAATTGAAGGAAAAAGACATGATTTATCAACATTTACATACCTCGAAGCTTGGGGAAGAGGATCTGTGAGGGCGAGTGAAAGAGGATAGGAATGTATTTGGGGAAGAAATGTTTTGTTTTTGGGAGAGGATCTTAGGGTTTAAAAAGGGATGGGGATATCATTTATCAAAACTATGTCGTTCTAATACTATTTTGATATCGAGGTGCTCAGTGAGAATAACTTGCTGGCGGCCTGCCTAACCCAAAGGGAGGTCCACCCGCTTGCTCGCTGCGGCGACCGTGCTTGCTAGGCAGCTGTTCTGCATAATTCTGTAGAACTTCAACTCAAACATAGGTTTTGCAATCCGAGGCCTTTCCAGCTACACGGGTGGGTCCTGGAAACCCTAGACCGTCCCAGCTTACCTATGAACACGTGTACCTAAGGTATTACAACATGCAAAGAAGATATGTTCTAACGATTCTTGAGATGAGCAAAAATAGCAACAAGTAAGTGGTTTAACAGGGTTTGTTTTTAACTTTTAATTTTCAAGCTCGTGCCTAATAATTCGAATAATAAAATTGATTTAATCACGAGACCTACTCTAATTAGTAATTAGTTTTGTTCCTTAAATATCTAGTCAAGTTGTCAAGAATTCGATTTATGAGTATGTATGAAGATGATCTCATGGTCAAAGGCAAAATCCATGTCCTGAACTCTACATTTTAATAAGATTAGTCACTATTTATGGTGGTAGATACTCTAAATAAGAATAAGGATTAAATGCATTTTACTTCCTGAATTTTAGGTTATGTGCAATTTACACCTTTACTTTTCAACATGTGCATCACATGAACTTTCAAACTCCAAAACCTACTTTTCAAACATTGCAAAACTTTAAGTCATAATAGGTGAGGTTGCACACAATAAAAAATCAAGGGGGTTAATTGCATAAAAAATTCACAGATAAGGTGTCAAATTGCACAAATTAGAAACGTAAGGAAATAATGCACATAAATCTTTCTTTTATTAGTTGTCAAAATTATGCTGAAGGGTGTTTTATAGTTTAGAAAGTTCATGGTGTAAATTGCATATGACCTAAAGTTTAGAATGGTAAATTACATTTAACCCTAAAAGTAAAAGTAGTAGTGGTAGTAATAATAATAATAATAATAATAATTTATTTTTTAAAACCTTTATAATATTTTTGGCACATATAAATATATATAAGAGAAACAAAGAAGGAAAAGGCAAAGCGCCAACCCCAAACAGAAACAAAGTACTTTAAGGAGCATATCCATGGCATCAGCTAAAAGCAAGGGTCCATGCAGAGATCTAAAAACATTAGACAATATATAAATAAAATTTAATCTTTAATTTGAAAATAAAACTACTGTATATATTGAGAATGAGTGGAAGTTAAACACTCAATATTAAATCATATTATAATTTCAAGCTCTTAGTAGTGGATGATGTATGGGCACTGTCTTTGTTAGGTTTTAGCATTTTCTTTCTTTTAAACAATAAAAGATCAAACTGAGTGGAGCTTTTTCCTTTTTGATAACATTGATAGTCACCCATGTGGACAATGTTGGTGAACTATAAACATTGGCGGCCACAAGTGACGGATCTAAAAAAATTAGGTGACGGAGGTAAAAGTAATATATAAGTATGACAAAAATATTTTTCATAATTTTTATTTTGATATGAAGTCAATATTATAAAATAATAGAAATAAAATAATTATATATCTAAATATTTCTAATAAAAATTTTAGGTCTAATGGGACATGAAACCCTTTCTCTTGTACGTAAATCCGCCCTGGCGGCCACAGGTTTGTGCGATGGTACCAAGAAAGTTTAAAGATGGAGTCCTATGTCCTATGCAGGGATGAATGGAGGCCTGGCATGCATTGTGCGACGGACACCAAAACTGAGTGCACAAACAAACAAAACAAGCTGTCTGTCGAGCCCATCAACTTGTGCATTCACTTTCATTTCAACCCCTTATCTCGAACTTTATAGTAACAATGTTGAACGCAAACCCACATAAGCAACACGTGCTCCTTCTAGCATTGATTGGCATCTTAATTATATGTTGCAATCCGGAAAAAAAAGGAAAATCTAATTAATCGTAGAAAGAATTCAAAGATTACTTGCATAGCAGTCTATCTATTGAAATGTTCTCTTTAAATTGGAATTCTAAAGGAAAGAAAACTTGTACAGAGATATGTTTGATTATACACAATTAGAATATAATGTTTTATGATGCTTTAAATAGTTTTAAGATCTAACGTGTTGATCTTTGTGTTTATAATTATATGTAGTGTGATACGATAATATTTTTGTTATGAGCATTTTATTGAAGTTGTGCAGTTGTCATTAATTAATTTTATAGGCATTCTATTAAACCTGATATGTTGTACCTAGATTTAGACATTTGTACGTTTAATAATCAATGAACCTTCCTAACAATATATATATTCATATTTTTTTCCTCCTTTTATTATTATTTTTGTACTTGTCTGATTAAATATTGATGCTTTGTTGAGTTATGATAACTAAGAAAAATTATTATCAATTGAAATAAAAAACTTTTTCCTTATAAATTGTGAACATAAGCAAACAGGGTCAGGGTTAGGGAATTTTGAGTAGTATTTTTGGGGAGTATTTTGTTTTTCATGTTACAAAATTATGCGTGTACAGGGAGCATGCCATCTCGCATGGGGTTCGAAAAAATTTAATTATAATTTTACTTCCACGTTATTTTACTCTATTAATTGCAATTGCAAGTGAATTAGAGGCCATGAGTGTCCAATTTTTACAATTTTCAGAGACTATGTGATCAACAAAGAAATTGTCTAGGATTAGGATGACAATGGATATTCATGGGCACAAACATATACCCGATCTTCATTTAAATTCTACGCCTCATCTCCATCCTTATTCTTGTCATTAGTGTCATAGATCCTTATACCCAATGTTTTGCAGATATCCCTGGATTCATTAAAAAATCCAAAAATTAAAAGAATGCTTTAGAATTTGAATAAAAAAACATAAATATAGATCAATAATAACAAATTAAATTTTACTAACACAACATAATCTAAATTAAAAATGGAATATATATATATATATATATTGTAGATCCGATAAAAGACGATTTAAAAGTGATGGTATATTTAAGTTTTCTTGGTATATATCATGTAAATAAGGATTTAGCAAATCTCTAGGGTGGAGATAGACCTCACCCCTCCCGCCATCCCCATTGCGTCCCATTTTATAAATGGGGGGACTTCACCCTTATCCCCCATTGCAGATAATCACGCAAGTACATGCTTACACATTTTTTTTCGCTTCTATCTCTAACATTGTCAGATGTTGACTTAGGATTTACTCATAAAAATAACCTTTGCTTTAATATGTTTTAATATAATTATTTATGAAGAATGGTTTATCCTTCTAACAAATCATCCTTTTAATTACTAAATGAAAAGAAAAATTGATTACCTTTTAAAATTTCATGACATTGATTATGGGTGAGTTCATTTAAGATTTCTTTTAAAAAAATTTATTATAAAACTTAAATTTTTTATACATAATTAAAAATAACTAAAAAATATTTTTTTATAAGGTAATATTTTTAGCTTCTGTAAAAAAAGTGAAAACTTATTTTCACAAAAAAAAAACCAATCCAAATCCAGCTAGCTATATCTATTTTTTTTACCTCATTTAATATTTAGAAAAAATGTTAAGAGGATATATCATTACTAAATTACCTATGTTTTATTATTAAAGATGCACTTAAATGAGCCAAATCCAACTTGTCTTCAAGAACTTTCTTAAAATTGTGAGCAACGACGTAAGTTAAACAGTAAAACGTATAGTTATGTTTCCCTTTCATTCATGTATTCAACATGCTTTTTTATTTTAGACGTCTTTACTTGACCTTTGCCGATGAAACACACAATCATACCACTAAACATTCAACGCCACTGATAACCTTATCAAAGTTGAAAACTTGAAAGCTCTCAAAAAAGGTAGCAACCACACACCCACCATTACCAACGAGTCACCACCACAGCCACATGGAAAGGCTGAGGCGAATAGAAAGATGTGTGGGTGATGAGTGGGGTCCATGCTTGCTTATCCTATGCAAACATACAACCACACCCACAACTTTGGATGATTGAATGAAAGGCAAAACGCTAAAAATCCCATATTTTAAAAACGTACTAGACAACCAAATCTTTATCAGAGGAGCAGCGAATATGCCCATTTCACGGTGCACAAACACCCTGATTCTCCACCATCCCCCTTCTTTTTCTTTATAATAATTGTTTTTAGTAAAGTGCTGTTTGCTCTTTGCATTATTGATTAAATTTTCACATTAATTATTACTTTTAGAAAAAGCTATATTTTCCATTAACACGCTGACATTTCCCACAAATCAAATATGATGACCAGCAACTTTCAACATCAAGGTCACTGGCTCGAAGATATTTAAGTTTCTTAATGTGCGGTTTAACCTATATATATATAAATCGTCATTGTTAGGTTTTTGCAGCTACCCCTACCCCGAGGTAAATCATGTTCCACCCTTACTTGCACATGCGCTTTTCAGTTAGTACCATCCACGGTCTACACCTACCAAGGAGCCGTTAGTTGGAAGAGCCTTCCTAGAACAAAAACCATCCATCTTTGTCTCACTTCTCTTTAATTAAATTTAATTTAAAAATAAAAATAAAGATAAAAATTATTTAGATAAGTTGTATATATTATTTTATATATAAAATTTATTTATATAAATTTTACTTTCAATTTTATTTTTCAACCAAATATATTTCATATGTAAAAATCATGGGTAGTTAAAACAATATATAATTGAATAAGAGATTATGAAAAATATTATCATTAAATATGTGTTAAATTTTTATTGGGAGGATAAAAGCAACAGAAAAAAGAGACAAGTGATTTGAAATCAGCCTTTCTAACAGCTACGCATCCATTTTTTTTTCAAAAAAACAGTTAACTAATTAAAAGAATGACCTAATAATATTTTACTAATATTGTGAAATTAAATAACTCACTATATAAATGGAGAATTAATTCACATATTACTACGTCAGTTTTTTGTATTATTCACTGTTATTGTAACTGCAAATCTGCAATACATGAAATTAGTTTCAATACAATATATCTGTCGTCAATTTAGCTTAGGTGAAGTGATCAAGACGAATAAATAATTAATCTTAACAAATAAATGATATCTACATCCATATAATTGTATTAATTAATATATCATTTGTTATATATTTTAAAGTATCAGACATCTCGTTGTAACTTTTATCATTTATTACTCGAGTTAAACCCAAACAAGTGAAACAGTTCAAATCATATACACACAAAGATTCCATAAGACACACAAATCTAATAATCATATTCAAAATGCGATAAATAAGTAATGCTACATATATATCTTCAAGACGTTGATCTTTTTTGGGTGCTATATCTTCAAGGCTTCAAACTACTTTTTGTTTCTTTAACATTATTCTTCAAAGCATTATTCAAAAAGGTGTCCAAAACTTCATTCGATATGTAATTTAAAAATTTAAAGTAATTAAGAAATGTAGAATATTTCAAGATATTCATTTTTCAAAGGATTTTATTAAAGAACATTTTAAGGACACTATCTAAGAAATTCACAAAGAAAAATTTAATTGTTTCTAGTATATTCAATACATTGAAAATTAAAATTTTATTCTTTAATAAATAATTTTAATTTCAATTTTTTAATCAATATTCTCAAAACAATAGTAATCAACAAAATCCTTTTTCAAATGGACGGATACCATATTTCCAATTTTGAAGAAAAAAGGTTTCTTAGCTCGCATGCTCCTAACTAATATCGGACATTAATTGCTAAACAAATGTAGTACACCCATTTGTTGTGCTTACCGAGGAAGCCTGGCACAAAAGTGGACGGTCCTGATTGGTGACATGCGGCAAACAAAACAATACCACTAGTCCACCACTTATAACTCACAACTCACAAGTCAAGTCACGGCTAAGAACAATCCTTTTTTTTTTTTTTTATTCAAATGATCAATCCATATTTAACTAAAGCAGAGAAATTCTGGCTTAGGAATTTAGCCATAATTTTTTTTTTATATGGATGGAACCACCCATCCTATTACTATATGAACTCAACTAATACAGCCCGACTTGATGGAGGTTTAATTAGAAGAGATAATGGTTTCCAATGAATCTTTGTTTTTAAATTTCCAAGACTGGAATACGAGACCTCTAATAATTAAGTGGTCAAGACGTCTACTATATTAACAAACGAACTCTACTTGGTTATAAATAATTTTTTAATACTTATAAAATTGAACAAGTCATATTAGATGTATATGTTTTATTAAAGGAATTTTATACTTATTAAATAAATTTTTATTATATATGAGACTGCGATCCAAGTTCAATTTGTTTGAACTTCACTAGCTTTAATTTTACTTGATTGAAGAATACAGTGATTATGTAACTTTCACATAAAATTTAATTTTAATGTTATCTATATATAAAAATGTATGTTACCATTTAATCAATTACTTATATATTAATTTATCATTCAAAATATTTTTTATATTTATTTTGAGTTTAATTTTGATGTACTAATTATCATCTAATGCATAACTTTTCGAGTAATTAGTAGAAAAGTCAACTGTGATATATATGATTGGATTATATATAAATTTTTATGGTCTCCATAAAAAATTAATTATCTTCACTTTTCAATAATTGAATTTTTGATATATTATTACATTGTAAAACTATTTTATATGATTATTTAATAATTTATTGACATATTAATAAAATTATTTAACTCTTACATTATTACCTTAAAAGCTAATAATATAATAATATATAATTTTATTACAATTTAAAACTTTCTAAATTGTCGATATATTAAAATTGATCTGTTACTTTAAATATAACTAAAATAAGGTGTTAGCAATATAAATACTTTTTTGATAAATTAATTATCAATGTAAAAAAATTATATTTCCATTTAATCATATGTTATAATAGGTGAGACTTAATCCACTAGGAGTAGGCTAATAGTGAAAAGTTTGTATGAGGTTAAAGGTTCAAATTTCATAGTCAATTTGAAGTGGAAGTCAACCACTTTTACATGATATAAGAATATATACGAGTGAAGATCTATTTACTTTCGAAGTAAGTTTTGATATACTTATTCAAGTTAGTAACTTATCGTAGATATTAAATTTCATCAATTCAATCGTTGAATTATAGGTTCCCATTACATAGATCAAATGTATAAAATTTCACAAAATTTCAAAATAATTTGATATTTCATCATCCATTTTTATTTGGATGTATAATGTAGTTTTGAACAGACATATAAATCTTGAGTATTATATAACATATCTATTGATATCCAAATTTTCTGAAATTTGATATACTTAATCATCAAAATAATATCACATGATTTAACGATTGGATTGATTAAATATGTTGTCTATCAAAGATATTCAATAAAGTAAGTATAACATATTACTCTTGAAGTACATGTATATTTTGACAATAATAGATGGACTAACAATATGAAAAAGTTATATACTATCATCATATTATTTATTATCATATCAATAAATATAGTTAATTTTCACATTCCCTACTTTATTATATTTGGCCATGTAACTAGCAAAATTTGATTCGATCAGTGTACAAAATCTTTTACATTGACATCAAAACCAAACCCCTTAATGGTTAATCAAAAGAAAACTTTTGAATAATTATTATATAAATTAATAAATTATAAAATAAGAACTTTCCACCAAAAATTGATTATCTAACAGAAGGCGTGAATCACACTACTATCTTTTCTCTCCCCATAGTAAAAATAGTAACCCTAATAAGTTCAGTGTACGGCAGCGCCAACCGAAAACAAAGACAAACCCTAGTAAACGAAACCCACATCATCATCTCTCTCTCTCTCTCTATATAACCCAAGCCTCCCCAAGCCTCTCTCTCTTTCTCTCCATTACACATCACACGTACTCTGTTACACACGCACTCCCCTTCTCATCATTCACACAATAATACCTCTCATCATTTTCTCTCTTTCTATTTATTGTATGGGCTGAGCTCTCACTGCGCCACAACTAGATCGATGTCTCGCACGTGCTCACAGTGCGGCAACAACGGCCACAACTCCCGGACATGCACCGACGGTTCCGCCGCCGGATGCGGCGGATCCCCGAGGGAGAACGGCATCATGCTGTTCGGCGTGCGAGTCACCGAAGGGAACTCCTTCAGGAAGAGCGCCAGCATGAACAACCTCTCCCAGTATGACCAGCAACCGCCGCAGGATCCCAACGCCGCCGACGCCGGCTACGCCTCCGACGACGTCGTTCACGCCTCCGGCCGCAGCCGCGAGCGCAAGCGAGGTAAATAATAACAATAAAAAGAAATTAGCACGTGCGGTATTGTTTTAATTTGTTTTGTTTTGTTTTGTTTTTTATTATTGTTGATGTTGTTATTATTATTTTTGGTTAGGTGTTCCTTGGACGGAGGAGGAGCACAGGTTGTTCCTGTTGGGTTTGCATAAGGTTGGAAAAGGAGACTGGAGAGGGATTTCTAGAAATTTCGTCAAGACTCGGACGCCGACTCAGGTGGCGAGTCACGCTCAGAAGTACTTCCTCCGCCGCCACAATCAGAATCGCCGCCGCCGGAGATCTAGCCTCTTTGACATCACCACTGACACGGTACTCGATTTCGATTTTAACTAGTATTCTTATTTTGTTACACTTCGTAATTATGAGATTTTCAGAAAGGAAAATGATTCATATAATTTCTATATAGTTGTTAAAGATAATAAATAGTATTTAATTTAATTATATTTAGGTGAAATTTATTTCTATTGACAGGATTTCAAATCTGAAGTATTTATTTCACACACGTGTTTAATTAAAGTTATATTGAATTTAATTTAATTTTTTTTTCAAATTTTTGTTTGATTTAAGGTGATGGAATCGTCGACGATAATGGAAGAAGAAGAAACTAATCAAGAAACGGTTGCGCCACCCACACCCGCCGCATACCCGCCATCACACTACTGCGGCTTCCACGGTCCGGCTTTTCCGATTGCTCTAGCTCAGGTGGTGTTGCCGGTGGCGGCTGGCGGTGAGAGAGCGGCCAAGCCGATCAGGCCAACGCCGATTCTGCCAGTGCCACCATCTTCCAAGATGGCCAATTTGAACTTGAAAGAGAAAGCTTCTCTAACTCCTCTAGTTGAGCCTCTTCCATTGTCGCTGAAGCTTCCAACGCCGTCGCTGCCGCCCAAGGATCAGTCACCGGCAACTAGTAGCCACTCATCGCCGTCTTCATCATCAGCATCGGCGTCAGCTTTTCAGGCTATGTCGGCCGGAAATTTCAGCAGTGGTGGGGATAGCATTATCAGTGTTGCTTGAACACAAAGGAGTGTTATTAATCAAGTTGTTTATTACTCTTTCCATTTCTTAGTAATAATCTAGGTGGATACCATATCATTTTAGTACATTAAAAAACTAATGTATTTGATTATAAATTATGATCAAATATATTAACTTTTGAATGTATTAAAATGGTATGATATCCCATCATAATTATTATTAAAAAATGGATGCAGTAATTATGATCTATATTAATTAATTTGAGTTTGTAAATTAAGGTTAATGTTGGAAATGTACCCGAAAAAGCGGAGAAAACAAAATATAATTGAAGATGGGGAACAAATGGGTTTAGAGATAATTGATTATATAAGATAGGGGTAGGAAGATGGGGGTATGAGTATGATTATGATTTACATGAATATAATTATGATTACTTACACAAGAATGGTTAGTGTGTGTAGGAGATTAGGCGATTTAATTGCTGGTTTGATTGTACAGGTTTAGAAACTAGAAGGAGACAGAATAGAGAAAGAGAGAGAGGAGGGGAAGATGGGTTGTCATATTCTGTGGCTGTTGGGGGATTCTTGTTTCTATTTGTCTTGGGGAGTGTGACCTTTGAGATGATAGGGCACCGGGTACTCTTGCTATGCTATTGGTCTGTTTATTGCCACTTGGTGGGGTCTTTAAATATTAGCTTAGACAAGGAGCAGAATATATTATGCTCTAAGTTCTATTCTCATTTAGTACACGTATGTGTCATTGATATCTATATATTTTTTTTCCTTCTCTTTGGATGGATCTTTGAGTATAGTACAGGCTGCATTTTTTGCCCCCTACATACTAAATTCCTGTTTTAATTCCATGAAAAGTTAATTATAATGGGAAAGAATGATCAATCATCATGTTAAAATTGGTGCAACAAAGAAATTGGATTTCTAGTACACTTTATTTGTTACATTTGGGAAAAAGGTTTTAATGATTGAAAAGTATTAGAATAAAATTTTTATTCAAATATGTTGAAAAATATATGAAATTCAAGAGGTTTTTAAGGTACCATGTATCAAAATTAAATGTTAATTGATATCTATACCGTAACTTGTTGTGTAACTGTGTAAGATAATTTCAAAATACTATTTTACAACTATATAATCTCTATAAATATAGATATATACTCATTCCCTTTAATGGTCTAGGGTTCAAGTTGTGAATTTAGAATAACTGTTGTATTCATTCTCCTTGGTTAATGATCTTGAGTTTAAATTTCGGATATGGAATAATTGGTGCCAAAGAAGCTAATCTATAATCTATTTATAATATTAATATTTGAGACTCATTACATGAAAGTTTTTTAATTTAGAAAAATATGCCCAACCAGTTTCATAATCTTAATATTTAAAATAAGTTTTGAATTTAATTTATCTTCTAATTATTAATTATTTTTTCAATCATATTTTCATATATATCTTCCATCCACATAATAAAATTACTCTATAAAATACTTCGATCAAAATTATTTAACATGAAAATAATAGCAAATAATATAAATAAAATAATAATTGAACATATTGTCATATCATCAAAATTTTATATGTATAATTATCATAGTATTAATGATAACAAAGCTATTATAATTACGTTATCACTAAAAAACTATTATAATTAACGATAATTTTATTGACCATATGTAACTATTATATAATTATATAAAAACTATTATAATATGTTTTGAAGTTAATAATGAACAAAAACTTTAACCCACCTATGATGTTAAAAAACACAAAATCATTACCTAAAACCTTCTTTGGTTAAATTTTTTAACCCCATCTTATTTCATTACGAAAGAAGAAGTGTAATGGTTTAAAAGTGATATCTGGATGAGATTTCAATGGATGCGATGACTTGATTTTGTTTTCAACCTTTCCCCCTACAACTTTTTCGTCTCATTAGGGGCGATAGTTTGACTTTATTTTCAATTTTTCTATATTTTTGTTGTTATTAAGATTAATATCTGGATCAGATTTTGTTGCCCTAGCAATATTTTACAATGATGCTTGCTACATTATAGGTAGATAGAGGATAAGGGTGCCACAAAGATGGCAACGACATGGTGGAGCATGAATGAACACGAGGTTCGGCATAGTGTGGAAGTTGAGATAGACAGTTATGGCTCTATAACAACAATAATAATAGTTTAGACTCATTTCAAGGAAAATTTTACCATATATCATTGGTATAGAAATTTATGCCCCATTATTTTCTCAATCTTCCCATTTAAAGTAAATTTTTTAATTTTTATTTGTATAATAATTATTAATTATTTTTCTAATTATATCTTTATATTTCTCTTCTATTAACACATACTCTATATTGAATATTATGCAACTTATCAGTTCCATAATTTTTAAACATTTAAAGTATTACAAGCCTTAAATTTTTAGAATGTTTAAAATATTATAATTGAAATTTTTTATAACTTATATCCAACACTATAATGAAAGGTATCATAACATTAAAATGTTATAATATTATTAATAAAAAAAATTGAAATGCATGAAAAAAATAAACGCGTTCATATATTTAACAAAAAATAAGTCACCTTTGCATGAATAAAAATTTTAAAAATCACCATAAAAATAATTAATCAAATAAAAAATTTAAAATTTATTCCTCAATTTAAATGTTGGAAAAGACTCTTTCTATTATATATGGGGATTTATTTTGCATATTTAATTTTTACATGCATATTCTTTTCTAAATCACTGTATTTTTTCTCATAAATCTATCTTTCCTAAAAAGTTATATGAATAATCTATTTTCCAATTCTTCCTCTTCCTTGAAAAGTTTGGAGCTTTTGAAAATCATAGAAAAAAAGCTATCTATCCATCAGTCTCACTACATCATATTTAATTTTTTGCATTTCAAACATTCCAACTTATCAATTCCACAATTTTTTCATATTAATTTTTTTTTGAAAAAATGACTTTGATTTTTACACATTAAAATATTTTTAAAAAAATCAATTCCACAATTTACACTTTTTTTATAATGGCACTAATTATTTAGTAATTTTTTTTAAAAATTAAATAATCACACTGCTTTTTTTTATTGAAAATGATTGTGTAATTGATGCACTATTTGAATAATTAAGATGACATAAATTATGATTATTCATTTTTTTTACTAATTGCAACATATTAATTATAATATATATTTTAAAATTGATATTTTAATTTACTAAAATGATGTACAAGGAAATGAGGTGTAATTGAAATCATATAAATTAAATTTATTCATTATTTTTTATTAATTATAAATATATTTTTATTTTTAAAAAAATAAATATTTTAATTTACTAAAAAGATGTAAATGATTAGGGATAATAAAAAAACCCATTGAAACGGTACCCATGGATTACCCAGGTACTCGCCCCATGGATACTCACCACTTTGTCATTTATATAAATTATTTAAATATTCACTTCATCTTTATTAATTACCTTTATTGGATTTATGTATTATGTATGTATTTTCATTTTTAATTTGGGTTATGTTGCATTAGTAGCATTTGTTATTATAGATATTTAAGCTTTGAATTTCAAAGTATTTTAAAGTTTTTTCTTTTTTTGAAATTCTTTTAATAATTTGAAAAATATCCTTAAGGATTTAAATCTACGGGAAGACGGGGATAAGGATGGAGATGGGAGGCCAAATTATAAATGGGAATGGAGGGCAGGGGCATGTCCCATCTCTCATGAATATCCATTATCATCACTATAAATGACAAACGATATAGTAAAATTTTTCACTTATTTTCTTTTATTATTTAATAATTTCAACTTTATAAAATGTGTAAAATTTTCATAAAATATGCTCTTTATTGCTAGTTGAAAGTTATCTTTCGAAATTTTTTCAACCTTATAAATATAATATTCAAAATAAGATATAAAATAGAATAGCACATTTATATTTTATTTATTTATTTAATTATTTATCTATTAACTTATTTTTTAAAAAAATTTATATACTCAATTTTCTATAAAATATATTAAATAAATTATTAATTATTTTTTACAATGATCAATAAAATAATTTTTATTATCACCTAGTATATTGCAATGGTCAAACAACTAGTCGTTAATACTTTTGAACATGATGTCTTCAAAAGGAGGATGTTGGGAAAAGAAAAATAGTGTCTATAAAATTAGGGGATATAGTACTACATCCTTTTTAAAAAAATAAGTATAATACGTTTAAATATCTGATATAGATAATTAATTAATATTTCATTTTTATTACTTAAAATTAAAAGTTACTTTTACTAGTTTTGGCATAACATTCTTCTATGCAATTTATAATTATATTGTTTATTCTCTAGTGCAGCGTTAAAATGGAACTAAAATGTTTTGAAGAGAAGAATGTTTGCTTCAAACTTGTTTGAGTGATTGGTGAGACAAAATGATGAATGTATGCCTGGCAACTTGTGGTTCAATATCAGTTTTTCTCGTATGCGAGTGAGACCTAAGCTTATTTGATTTTAACGGTTTAATATTGTGTTTTTAGATATAATTTTGGATTCCAATTCCAATATCAAATGGACTTCATATGATGCTAGTAAGTATACTAGATTGTGTAAGTGATAAATGATGAGAAGAATATCGTTTTCATAATAATATGGCATCAAGTATCAAAAGTACTTAGTGTAAACACTATTTGGACAAACAAAATATAGTGAGTAGAAGTTAGGAAAATTAAATTAAAAGAGAGTTAAAAAAAAAATTAAAAGTGAGCGCACGGGAATGAATGAGTGATTTATTAATGATGCAAATGTTATGTTATGATCACTAGGGCTATGGATTTTAACTATTTGCAGATTCTATTGCCATGAATTTTCATTCCCTAATTTTTATCCTGATTGATTAATGATCGATCTCGCTACACAAATTTCAAGTTTTTCTCAACGTCAAGTAATTCACTTTTGTCTAGATTGTTTGCTTAATCTCTTAGCACAAACTAATTTAACAAAATGATGAAACACTTTAAATTCCTAATGAAGACCACATCAATCACGTATGTCTATTTTTGTATTTCGCTCTACTCATGGCGTTTATGATAAGAAACTTTATTTACAAACTCAATCTCTAGTTATTGCAAATAGTCAAATCATCTAAATAGTGATCAACCATTTAAAAGTGTTACTTTAGACAAATGGTCAAACTCGATTTAGCAACTCTACGAAAAGTGATACCTTAGCTCAAAAAATGTAGCCTTCGTTAAAAAAATATCACCTTAGATTATTGGTCATGCCTAATCTGACTAGCAACCTTACGAAAAGTGATGTCTTACCTTAAAAAGTGTATCCTTTGTTATATCAAAAGCAACACTTTTCACACATTCTCAAAAATCAGTGTTATTTTAGGTGAAATAGTATATGTAGCTAGTGTAGTGGCTTGAGATGGAAGGTTGTCTTCATTCTCAAACTAGGGTCTTGGAATCTTTGGATCTCTTGCACCAGCCATTTATGATTGTCTCTGTGTTTTCCACCCAAAAAACAATCACAATAAATTTTATTTAAAATGAATAGAGTTTTGATAAATGGGATTTTGATATATTAATTAATCTTCATATTTAGTCTTTTGTGCTTGATGAATCAATATTAGGCATATTTTATAAGTTTGGGTTCTAGTTGGCTTTAATTGTATTTTTTAGCATTATTGAGATTTTACGTTGTTTTTGCATTTTGGGTATATTTTGAGTTATAGAAATCTAAAATTTACAAATTTTATATTGTACAAAAGCTAAGAGAAAGCTCTACAATTTTTATCAGGTCAAAAACTAATTCAGGTGTCTAATGGGTTGAATTTGGTCGTGAAGTTAGAACATAGCTATTGTTGCTGACATAGCTATTGTTGCTGGAACTTAAGTAGTGTGCACTAATTAGACCATAATTATCTTGTCCATAATCTAAACTTGGCAAATAAGGTGTTCATTTCGAAGAGAAGAGAAATATTTATAACTTTCATGAAGATACCAAGAGCTAATTTGATCGATTTGAGGCTCAAATAAGGCCTGGAATGTGCACTGTTGTGTTGAGTGCAAGTTTGGACGCTTAAGCACCAATATATGAGCGCTTAAGTGCTGTCGCAAGCTAGGTTCAAGAGTTTGGAGGCTAAAGCACCTGAATGATTGGTATAGTGCCCACGTCCAACCCTATTTTCCATTTTTTGTCTGTGATGCATTAGTTTAAAAATGTATCCTTTTGTTAAAAAATGTTGCCTTTGATAATTAGTCACATATGATATAACAACTCTTCAAAATGTGATGCTTTAACTTAAAAAAGTGTAGCCTCTGCTATGTCAAAAACAACACATTTTAAAAAATGTTGTCTATGAGTGCATAAGCAACACTTTTTATATGTACCCAAAACTAAGTGTTCTTTTAGGCATAAATTTCTTTTAGTAATGGGAATTCCAAAATTCAAAGTATTTTTATGAGGTATTTTCAAAACTTGAAAAGAATGTAGAAATTTTAATCTGTAAATAACATAAGTTCCAAAATTTCTACTGTTTATCATGGATCTAATTCTTAATATGACACGTGATAGATGAATATTGTAATTGAGATTAGGTGTTAGAATTTCCTGAAACAATAGAGACTAATGAGTCCGTGACTATTTGATTTTTTTTACCTATAAGAGAAACCAAGCAACAAAAGAATACTTCTCCTATCACCACTTCATTTCAAGATACATGTTCTGTCTCAATAGGGCAACGACCATACTAAAGTGGTTAGGAGCAAGGGCATCTCTAATTAGTAACAAAATGGGTTAAACCTACTCATTATGGCTTAGGCCATTTACAATAACCAAAACATATCCACTGTTAACAAAAATTAGCATACTTAAGCCCAATAACAAAATTAATCATAAAATCGGCTAAATAATATGGTTCAATATTTTTGGCATCTAATTAATTTAGGTTTAAACTAAATTCAACATTGATTTATGTGTCCACAAAATTTTTTCAACAATCTCCAACTTTGACAACATAAATCAAAACATTATAAAACAATACCCAAATTAAGTTACAATATGTGGGAGTAAAAAGATGTCAAAACTAAACAAGTACTTCCAACCAAATGGTCCAAAATAGGATAACAAGCATCTCAACTACGTAGAAAATCATACTCAAAGGAGTCCTGACATCATACATGCAAGATGCTCATTTCCTAGTGACCCAACAAAATATGGTACACAAGTAAATATGATGTACAACAAAATTTGCATAACAATATGTGGTCCGCGTATAATTTCGAATCAAATAGCCCATCTGCCCAAAATACCAAATGAGATCTAACAAATCTCAACACAATAACAAAGTGAGACTTGTCCAAAATGTCTCATAATGTGCTATATTAACATAAAAGTGTGCAGAACACCAACAACAACAAATAATAACAATATAACAACAACAGTAACATCATCAATGGCAACAACAAAAAAAAAGACAGGAAAAGCATCTAGCCAAGATTCTCTATGAGATTCAATAAAACATCTCAGAATGACAACAAATTGAAAATGTGTCCAAAATATTTCAATAATTTGCTATTATACCAACACTACTAGGAGTCCGCGGATACGACTTACTTACCGACGGATGTTTCGATAGATAGGATTTATACCAACGGGTATACAACGATCACGGGCATCGATTTCCTCGATAAGTATTACCAACGGTAAATAATGCAAGTCGGTAATTATCGACACATTTACCGATGAGAGTAAAAATTTAGGTCGTACAATTATATGGAAACCGTAAAAGCGTAGATATATTATTACCAACTGTTTTATTTTTTTATCGACAGGTTATTTAATAAAGTAGAATGTAATTTTACCAACGATATCAATTTTTTTTTAAATATAATTTATTATTACTTATTAACCTTCGGTACAATTATTAAATATTTTTTAATTTCTTTATTTAAATAATAACGTAATTATCAATAAAACTGATATTAAATAAGAAAAATAATAAAATGAATAAATTAAATTGAATAAATATAAGAGTAAATTATAACAATAAAATATATACAAATTACAATAAATATAAAAAATATCCCGAATGTAAAAATGAAAAAGCTAGATAAAAACTAGCTAAAGTCCTGGGCATCAACATCATCGCGGCGTTACATCATCATCTGCACCATCATCGTCATCTGTCCGTCCTTGACTGGCCCTAGAGATGGAGGGGAGTGGGATATGGGGGATCTTCAGAAGCTGGAGGATCCAGAAGCCTGCATGTCTGGAAGAACATCATGACATCTCCAGTGATCTTCCGCATCCTCTGAAGCTCAGCCTTCGCCTTCTTTGCTTTCTCCTGCTCCTTCTTCGCGTTCTCCTCCTCCCCGCTCCAGGAGAGCTTAAGCTCTCGAATCTCTCAGCTCCTCCTCACGCGCTCGCCCGCCTGCTCCTGGAGCTCCTGAAGGAGCTGTGCCTGCCTCCTCGCGCAGCTCATGGTTGAGGGCATGGACACGCTCCCTCAAGGCATCATCCCCATCTGACCTAGTGGTGGAGGATAGGGACATACTCAGGATGGTACCCCATCCCATATATGCGGACCTTGTAAGGGCCACCAACCACCTGAGCCCATACATCCTCCTCATTGGGAGGAGGAAGAATGTGAGCATCAGGCCCAGCCAACCATCTGGGTCTCTCCTGGGTCTGGACCTCTCCAAGGTCTGTAAACTCGCACTGTAAAGGAAAAAAGAAAAAACAAGTTGTAAGTAATAATTATGACAAATGAAAATAATAATAGAAATTAAGTAAAGATATGTCTAAATTTAAACTTATATAGGTCGCCTGAGCGAAAGTCTACCCAGACCTCTCCAGGCTGCCCCTTGCTCACCCTTTCGGTGTAAGTCTCCCAAATAGCTCACCTTATGGAGAGCGGCTCAACTCCCTCGCCTGTATGAATATGCACAATAAAGTCATCAAAATGTAGTATTTATCACAATTCAAATATAGTAAATGTTATTATAAAATGTAGGAATGGTAAAGAATTACCAAGCGCTTCCGGTCCCCTAGGTGCTCGACCCACCGTGTGTAGCGACCCACCTTTCTGTGAGGCTCGATTTGTCTTCCCTTGCCTAACCTATCCTTGAAGGTCAGGTTGCTGGTCCAGTGGCACTGCAACTCAGCCAAGGTGGCGTCGTTCAGCCACGAGCTGTTCATATGTCCCTTACGGACATCATGAAACATATCCCGCATTCGCTTGGAGGACCTAATCCTCCAAGCCCTCACTGCGAGCTCGTGCTCGGGCTCAATATATAATGTTTTTCGCATAAACAAATTCACAATACATTAGTGATTGTATATCAAGCATATAATTAAATAATGTAAACATATTTTTTAACAAAAGCGAAACAATCATATAATTACCTTTCACTCCTTCCACCACGACTCCTTGACATCGCAGGGATGTCAGTCCATGTGGGCCACGATGGTTATACCGACCCTGTATAACCTCCGTGATCCTATGGTGAGCCGCAAATGGGAGAAAACTATTACATAAATAATCAAAAACCAATCAAAATTACTCAAATTTCATAAGCAATTTAATTTTAAAATGTAATAACAAACATGTTTCAACTTACCTGTCTTTACCATCCGGCCTAATCTGGAGCGGTCTCATCAGGCCAAGTGGCCTGCATCTGGCTCGAGAGGCCTCCCATCGTGTCCGTGCCTGTGACCCCATCGAGGAAGGAGGAGTCTGGTCAGATGCGAGGTTGGAGTCGAGGCAATGATAGGTCTAGGGGTAGTGGTAGGGCTAGGGGGGTGGGTAATGCGGGTGGGCTGTGAGTGTGAATATGGGAGGGGTGAGGGCTCGGCATACCAGGAGTCGGCATCATCCGAAAGCCTAGGGTGCTAATGGTCGGGACTAAGGTAGAGGTAGTGGAAGGGGAGGTGGTGGAAGGGACGGTGAGGTAGTGGGAGTGGCGGTGGTGAGGTGGTGGGTACACGACCTTCTGAGGTCGGCCTCTACCTCTATCGGCCATGCTGAAACAATTAAAAAATAATCCACAACAAAACATTAATTAAATTAGGAAATTTTAAATAATTGCATAATAATATTGCATATAATATTGAACACCTTAGTTAATCTGAAAGTGTTGGACGTTTTCATCATCATTCTGTTGTTGATCACTAAGTGACTCATCAGGTACTATCACTTATTTCATCTTCGTGATTTCTGATTGGGTGGTTACTTGTGCATTCGATTAAGTCAACTTTCCCAGTAGTCAATGAAAGAGGGTTTTTAGGGTTGTCTGCATCGAGCATTGCCCTTGAAGGATGTGGATCATCCACTTGATATGCATCTTCAACAGTTTCTTCCTCTATCTCAATCATACCTCTTGGTTTGATCTTATTCACAACCCTCCACTGTGACCTACTTTTCCTAGGATAAAGACATATAATATACTTGTCTGGCATTTTGGGCTATAATAAATGGATCATAACTTCTATATCTTCTGGTGTGATTGATTTCAATAATTTTGTAATTGTTGTGTTGACGTGTCCAAGTTAGTCGGGTTGGGTCATACCATTCACATTTGAATAGGACACATTTATTTGTGAGGTTACCTACGTACTCAAACTCAAGAATTTCCTTAACAACACCATACCAATCACATCTCGTCCCAGTATCGCCTTTAACACAAACACCATGTTGTCGATTTTTTTCCACACCCCAATCAACTGTGTGAAACTTGTACCCATTAACTTAGTACATGGGCCAGCTCACAACTTTATTTTTTGGGCCCCAAGCTAGATTGAACAAATGGGGACATGTTACACCATTATTTTTATTATGAACCTACGTACATAAAGTTTGAAATGTCAAACTTACTTGTATAAAGCAAAATTAATAGATAATATTTTGGGTTTCGTAATCTTAAACAAACAGACTTACATGTAATCTAAACCAATCCGGAAATTGTTGAAGAGAATCTTGACCATGCAGTTGCTCAAAGTATCTGTTGTTGAAAAGATATTTTACGTTATATTTTATATATGCATAACATCACACTCATTCCTACACAAAAAAATGTCATAAAAAAAAATAGACTTATAATCTGAATGGTTGCACTTCATCACAATTTAGCAAAATATGTAAGTGTGCTGAATTCCACTTAGAAGTCAGATCGAGGCACGCTCTTTCAGGCTTCGACAGGTTGATTGAATATAAACAACGTAGGTGGAGTAGAACACTCCCCTCCGTCGTCATTACGGCCAAACGAGTTCTCCTAGATTGAACATGTGGCTGAAAGTAAAATGAGCAGAAATTTGAAGTCTCCTCGCTAGATAAGCTTGGCATATTGATCTTTCCACTTGAGACCTATTCTTCACGGTTCTTTTAAACCTTCCTATTTCCCTTTCAAATGGATACATCCACCTGTATTGAACCGGTCCACACACTCTTGCTTCATATGCCAAATGTATGGGCAAGTGTTCCATTTAGTCAAAGAACCCAGGAGGAAATTTTCTCTAATTTATAGAGAATTTTGGGAATATTTTTTTCCATGACAACAGATCATCACACAGAAAGTAAAAGAGCATAAATCCCTGAAATACTGACTCAGCTCTGCGGCTTCTAGACAATATCAGGTAGCTCTATGAATGCAATTGGAAGCAAACACTCCATGAACACGTGACAATCATGGCTTTTTATGCCAACAAGCTTACCGTATGCAACATTGACACACCTACTTAAGTTTGAAGCATCACTATGGGCATTCTTAACTCCTTAAGCCACTGACAAATTGCTTGTTGATTGGAACTCAGGGCATATTTGGCCTTTGGTTTATAGAAACGACCATCTCTCAGTTCTTGTAAATGCAAATCAGGCCGCATGCAATACTCAGCCAGATCATGCCTTGCCTTGTTGTTGTCTTTGGTTTGATTTGTATTCAATACAGTATTCATAATGTTGTCAAACACATTTTTCTCAATATGCATGACATCTAAACAATGACGCACTAAATTATCCTTCTAATACCGCAACTCCCAGAAAATACTTTGTTTGGTCCAATTATGGTATACTCCATAGCCTGGCTACCACACTACCTTTCCGATTTCCGTTATTTTTGGGATATCCTTAACTCGATCCCACATTTCGTGACCACTTAGTCTAAACCGAGGCTCATCATGTTCAACACAATTTCTTTTAAAACCATATCTGCTTCGCCTATAGGGATGATCAGAATCTAAGAACCTTCTATGACAATCAAACCAAGAGTTCTTTCCTCCATGTTTCAGGGTGAATGCTTTAGTATCGTCCATACAAATCGGGCATGCTAATTTCTCTTGGTCATCCATCCAGACAACATTCCATAAGCTGGGAAATCATTGATGGTCCACATTAATGCAGCTCTTATCATGAAATTCTGCTTAGTTGAAATGTCGTAAGTAAGAACACCCTGGCACCACAACTCATTCAATTCATCAATTAGGGGTTGAAGATACACATCAATCTTAGCTTTTGGATTTTCAGGGCCAGAGATTATACATGTTAAGAATAGGTAAGGATCTTTCATGCACATGTTAGGAGGGAGATTATAGGGCGTAACTACTACGGGCCAACAGAATAGGGTTTGCTAAATTGGTTATTCGGAGTAAATCCATCTGAACAGAGTCCCAATCTAACATTTCGTGGGTCACAAGAAAAATTAGGATATCGTTGATCGAACTTTTTACGCTTCACCGTGCGATGGACGCATTGTCACACCATCATCCCTTTGATTTTCACTGTGCCACCTCATATGAGGTGCCGAACTCATTGACGCATAGAGTCTTATGAGCCTAGGGATTAAGGGAGATAGTGCATTTTCTTCTGAGGGACATCCTTATACCTCCCACTTCCATGTCTCTTGGGTTTAAACCTAGGCTCTTGGTAGAATTTACACCCAGTCAATGAACTATTATCTTTATAATAAAGCATACAACCTTTCAAGCAGCAATCAATCTTTATTTCCTTCAACCCAAGTTTAGAAACTAATTTTTTAGCTTGATAGAAATCTTTTGGAATTGCATCGGGGTTCGGACTTAGCTCACTGATTAGTCAGCCCACTGATCAAAAGAACTTTGGCTTTGATTTCCTTCGGACTTAATGGTCAACATTCAAACTGCTAATGATAATTCAGAGTGCACACAATCCTCCCATAAAGGTTGATTGGCAGCTTCTAGGAGACTATAAAATCGAGCGGCATCTTGGTTGGGCTCATCGCTGAAGGCTGCAAATAACGAGCAGCAAATTCAAGACCAGCAACATCAAACACCATCTCATGATGCCTAGCTATGTTATCCTCCCACAACACATTACCCACATAATCCTGAGTTATATGGATCCCACCAAAACTACATCCAGTTTCACACATACCCACTTGGTTCCATGTTTTAACTACCTCCCCATGCTCGGTCCAAACGCAATAGTCAGGCATGAATCCCCACTTGTACAAATGAACCCTTATTGTATCATCATCCAGATACTTCCTACATTTGCACCTATTGTATGGACACCTAACTTTTGCTTCATTAATGAACTGTTGTTTTTTACATGCCACACTCATAAATTCTTCAACACCATTATAAAAGTCCAACTTAATCCCCCCTTTATTTGGATGCAATCTATCATATATCCATGGTCGATTTGAAGGTAACATTGCACTTGTGATTAACTCTAGACCCTACAATTTTGTATAGATAGAAAGTTGTTACTTTCAAAAATAAATTCAATTGCTATTTAAATTTTTTTAAACATAGTTACTTTTATTTAATCTGTTTCTCATACAAAAAATATTAACAAAATTTTGACAGCATCTCCCTTAAATTAGGACCTTCCATCATTACATATTTCAGTCAATACAACAATTATAAATGTTATTATAAAGATTGACAACAGAATAAACATAGTGAAACAATCATTTGGACCCACTTTTTAAAAATTATACGCCTATGGTTGTATTGGCTGAAATATATGGATAGAAAAAATTTACAAAGCGTTCTTGTTTGAAACATGGATATTTATTATTTTTTAAATATAAGGGGCTTCTATTTTAAAATCAGAGTGTATAAGTACATGGCTTCAAAGAGGATTATTCAAGATATAACGAAAACACTATCCAAGATTGTGAAGTTCGCAATGATGACACTGAAAGACATGTAGCACCTAAGGATTATGTACATTTGTTTAAGGTGCACCGCAACTTTCAAGAAATGTACATAATCCTCAGATGCTACAGGCCTTTCAGTGTCATCATTGCCAACTTCACAACTTTGGATAGTGTCTTCGTTATATCCTAAATAATCCTCTTGAAGCACTTTGTTTATACACTCTTGCTTTAAAATAAAAGCCTCCTTTATATTTAAAACATAATAAATATTCATGTCTCAAACAAGAACACTTTATAAATTTCTTTCACTCATATATTTCAGCCAATACTACTTTAAAACACATTGAATTGGTTTTCTTTGTTTTTTTAAATACAATTATTTTTAATCCTTTTTTTACTTCTATCACCTGAGGACAATTTTTTTAAAACTTTTATCCCTAAAACAAAATTTAACAAAATTTCTAGCATCTCTCCTTAAATTAGGAGCTTCCATCATTAGATATTTCTTTTAATTGGTCTTTAAATTTTTTTTAATACGGTTTATTTTAATCTTATATCCCTAAAAAGATTTTAACGAAATTTTGCAGCATCTCCCTGAAATTAGGAGCTTCTATTATTTGATATTTCAATCAATTCAACAATTATAGATATTATTATAAAAATCAACAATATAATAGGAACAGTTAAACGTTACATGTTAATAATTACATACAATTCAAATAAGCCTAAAAACCGTTCTATTGCGCATCCCTTATAACTCCACAACATGCATCCTGCAATCTCCACAAACATAAAGAATCCAAGCAAACAAATCAAACAAGTCGGGGAATGACCTTTACACCATTCCCCAGTCATGCAATCCCCATTTCCTACAACTCTATCCTATAAAATATAAGTCTCCATATATCATACATATATATTAAATCATTAAACGATATAAATAATAATGAATGAGCTACTAACCTCTATAGCAGAAAAAAGCTGAAATATAAGCGCTCCGTCAACCTAGTCCAATCCTGAAAATCCAACATTATAAATTTCAATCACAACAATTATATACACACAAAAAAATACTAACATATATAAAAACATGTGCAAACTGACGAATATCAACAATCGCAGTGATCCTCAAGCAAAACTCCTACATTAACAAATTAATAACGCAATTAATCCCAATGCAACACACACACAACACTATGGGCAACAAAAAATGAACGAAAAAATTAAATCAAATAAAAAAATAAATTGATTAAAATGCTCACCAAAGCCTCAAGATCGTAATGGTGACCTCCGTTTCTCAAATGGAGCTTCTGGCGTGAATAGGGCAAAAACTCATGGCAAGGGGGTTTTAAGAGAGAGGGGGAGTTTCAGAGTGAGGGGATAGGGTCTGAAGATGATGTATGCGGATTCCGACGGTTTACCGACGGTAAGCCTTTTAATGAAACGGTGCGTTGCACTATCAAATCATTACCGACATCATTACCGATGGGTGACGGAAGTCCCAAACATTTTGCGCGGTTGAAAAGAAATTTCAAAATGACCATCGGTTAACCGGTCGGTAATTTAATAAATAAAATAAAAAACCTTCATACCCGTCGGTTAACCGGTTGGTAATTTATAACACAAATAATAAATATATTTAAGAAATTGCCCTATTTTCATATCCATCACCATCGGTAACATAATTTGTAAATAATTAATTTTAAAAATCATACATACCTGTCGTAATACTGGTAATTGATTTAATAAATATTAAATTTGAAATACCCGTCTTAACCTTTGGTAAATAATTCAATATATTAATAGTGAAATGTAACAGTTACCCGTTGGTTATGCGTCGTATATCTATCGGATATTGTTTTTTAAAATTTTACCGACTCATTTACCGACGGTTCATAAAATCATCCTGAATTATTTTCAAAAGCTCGCCATCCGTTGGAAATCCGTCGGTTACTATCGACGGGTGTGTACCCGTCGATTTTATGTGTCAGTAATCCACGTATTTGTAGTAGTGCAATTATATCGATAAATCTAAGGCTTAAATGACGGTAATATATGAGGTCACAATAAATATATAGAATTAGCTCCCACTAACCCAAAATGCCAAAGAGACCTCAATATACCCATATGGGTTATGTAACTGACAATGAACTTTAATGGCTACCTTTTGGTTAAGGGATTGACAACAATACGTTATGCAATAACTTGAGATTAAAGTTTATCACAACTTATCAAATTAATCTCGAGACAATAACATAATGATAATAATAGTGCACACTTCTTCCACTAATACAATACATCAAAAATATCATAAACAATCCCATTAGAGGTCACAAAATTTCAAAATACTCTAATGGTACAATAAATAGTAGTGAGATTAGTGATAACTCTATAGTAGAGCACTCAATATAAGTTTAAACTTATCATTATTTTTTCTAGCAACAAAAGTATAAAATAGAGAGACGCAAGAGTAGAGAGTCATTTATAATAGAATCTCATAAAATTGTTTAGCATACTTTGTCTACCTGACTTGAGGAGATCACCAATGTCCAATTGATATTGTACAACAAATATCTCCTTTCGTCTTCGTAAACTAATAATCAAATGCTCATTTTAGACCTACAAACCAACAATAAGGACATAACAAAACATAAAGTTTTTAACTCCCACTATAACAAAATTTTAACATTAATAGGAGTAGCATCATGAGATAATTCAAGAGACTCAACAATGTCCTTTACATAGGTCTTACACAAAGCGATGATAGAATAACAAGGGAAAGAGAAAACCATATAATAGAATATTATAATGAGCATCAAATTAATTTGGTTTTCTCATGTTCAATTAATTAGGCGATTAATTGAACTAAAGTCCTTGTATCATTGACACTTTATAATTTGATGTGCAATATTCTAAAGAGTAATAATAAGTATTCATAGACTAAATAGATAGATTAAAAAAAATAAGCAAATTTATAGCATTTGGTCTGCAAATAAACTTTCTTGGGATAGCTCAATAATCATCATGTAATCTCCATCATTATAAAATTTGAATAGACAAATATACATGTATGATTGCAAGTGACCCTATATATATGACAAAGTGTTCCATGGGATCCATATTAGCACAAAACTCTATCTTGTCCATGACAGGCAAAATATGGGGTCTATAATCATACATGAACTAAGAAAGAACTTTAGAGCCATAGGAGCTAAATATTAAAGCATCTGCATTGTATATTATCCTAGCAGCATATCTTAGATTAACATTTCACAAAATTCGATAATAGCAACATTGCACAACAATTATATATAATAAGCACATAACGAGTAACAAATTAATTTAATAAGCATGTTGTATAAAATCTAAGAGCATGCATAAATATTAAGTGCTCAGTAATAATAAGAATATGCACAAAAATTTTAGAATAAAATATGGAGAGTATTACATAATTTTCAATAATTTAAATCTAGAATAAATCAAAATAAATATTTTCGGTATCCAGAAAAATTAATTAAAAAAACACTGAAAAATTCCAGAACATTAAAATACACTAACTGGAAAAAAAATAATTTGAAAAATGGGGCCAGGAGTGGGCCCCACGCATTGTATGCTCTTGAAGGCCGGTGTAAGTGGGCCTCATCCAAACGGCCCAATAAGGCCTTCTTCTTCCTCAGGCGGGTTGACCCTTGGCTAGAACCGGGTTCCACCATGTGAGCTCGATTTGAGCTCTGTTTTTGCAGTTGAACACCGCAAAATCAACCCAGAACAATAGAGAAGCAAGTTGTGATTAAAACCCAACAAGAATATCTCAATTTCTTGGCTCCTGAATAGAGAACCAACATGATGAAGAACACTCACGTTGAAGCCTGGATTTCATTCAGTTTCTGCTTCATTTCTCGATTAAATTCAATGTTTTTGGTCTCTTTGGATTTGCCTTGAAAGGCTCTGATACCACATGTAGAAATTTTAATATGTAAATGTGATAACCCAAATACAAAATTTATTAGTATTAGAATTATTATTACTATTATTATTACCAGGTAAACATTTTAATATTATTTTAACATAATATCAAATGCATGTATGGAACACTCTAATAATATTATAAGAGAAAACGTGTAGCATGTTGATATTATTATTATCGTTAGTTTTATTATTATTGGTATTATTATTATTGTTACTTCAAAAGTAACTATATAAATTACTATGCGCATGCAATAACTTCCGTATTTTCGATGGAGTTCACATGTAAAGTTACTATACAACTTACTATGTATGCATAGTAACTCGTAATTTCAATGGAGTTTCAAGTTACTATACATGCATAGTAATTTTGAAAAATCAAAAGATGCATGCGTTTGATTATTATTATTATTATTATTATTATATAAATTGAAAACGGGGCACCCAAGCACACGGGTTTCATTTTTATTTTTTTATTATATATAAACCTCTCTCTCTCTATATATATATATATATATATATATAACGAAGGTGCCTTCTACCACTTCAGTTCATTTTTCAATTTTATTTTTTCTTTTCTTCGTTTTATACTCCTAGTATGTTTTAGGCACATTATAATATTTTCAAATATTTTCTAAGAACCTTAGCCAGAAGGAATTTTTCCTAGAGCGAAAAAACATAGTTTTTCACAATTTTCTCCGATTAATATCTTCGGTAAGTGATATCTATGGAATTTAGTCAGTTCCTCCCTTTTTTATTTAAATTATAAGTTTGGGTACTATCAGACATACTTTTCACAAAATAAATTTTCTCCCTATCATTCTAAACTCAGTTTGGGTGATAAAGTCAAATTATTTATATTTTCATTGTATTGTTTGGATTACTATGTCATTCTAGCTCTAGAATCAAGTTATTAGTGGAAGTACACTCGGCTACTAATAGTGAGTGATTTAAGCTCATGGCCATACTTTTGATCATTATTATTATTTTTCCTATATTATATAAATTATTTATGAAAGTTTAGAATGATTTATGCAAAGAAATATGTCTTATGGATTATAATAATTTTAGAAAAATTATTATTTTGTGGTAATCATGACAAATTATTATTTTAGAAAATTCATGGGACCATACTTATTGTATGTATGATTTAGATTTATTTTATTTAGAACACTTCATGAATTTCAGTTTGTATGAATAATGAATTTTATTGCAATTAGTTTTTAGCCAATAAATAGTGAGAAACGGATTAGCGAGTTAATGATAAGATTGATCATTAACCTTGGTATCAAGTGGTCAAAGGACTACACCCAGTAAGGAACCCAATGTGGTGTTCATTTATGGGATCTAGTTAGGTGCCCATTAGATTAGTCATTGACTTAATTTAGCTAGTTAATTATATATAAAATATCTATTATTTCTTTACTAATTATTATCATGGATTTACTTAAATTATTGTTTCAGGACAGTTAGATGTAATTATATATAAAATGTTTTACATTAGTTGCATGTATATGTTATATATATTTATTGTTGTCCCATGTGGGTTATGAGTGGAGGCTTATTCAGTTTTGATGAACTCACCCTCTCTTTTTCTCCCTACAGATACAGCTATGTTCTGCTATCACAGGATCCTCCTAGGAGTGTTGCAACTTCTTTTGGTGAGTTTCGCTTCGAGTAGAGCTTACTTTTGGTTATGTTCAGTAGTGCTCCAATAATTGTGTAGGCAACATCCCAAACATACATTATATCGTTTTTACTATTTTTAGAATTTCAGTTATTTATTATGTTTAGCTTTGGCCCAGATTATGGACTTTATGCAGTTTTATGTTTAGGATTTATAATTGGAAATATTTTGAGACTTATGAAAAATTGAGAGATTTTGAATATATTCAATTTAATTATGCATATTAGATGGTCACATTATTGAGGCTTCGTAGGATCCAAGTCTTCACGTGCCGGTCACGTTCTCTAGGTGGATTGTGAAGGTAAATAACATAAGTTCCAAAATTTCTTCTGTTTATCATGGATCTAATTCTTAATATGACACATGGTAGATGAATATTGTAATTGAGATTAGGTGTCAGAATTACCTGTAACAATAGAGACTAATGAGTCCATGGCTATTTGATTATTTTAACCTAAGAGAAACCGCAGGAAGAATACTCTTCCTACAACCACTTCAGTTCCAAGATACGTGTTCTATCTCAATGGGGCAATAGCTACACTAAAGTGGTTAGGGCATCTGATTAGTAACAGAATGGGTAAACCTACCCATTATGGCTTAGCCCATTTACAATAACCAACACATATCCACGTTAAGAAAAATTAGCATAGTTAAGCCCAATAACAAAATTAATCATAAAATCGGCTAAACAATATGGTTCAATATTGTTGACATCCAATTAATTTAGGTTTAAATTAAATTCAGCATTGATTTATGTCAATCCACAAAATTATTCCAACGAAGAGTGGATTTCAAATTTATTCTCTAAGAAGAATTTTGAAATTCCTTCTCATATTTGTCTTATAACCCTCACTATTGCCAAGTCTATAACCATTCATCAACCATTACTTGCTCATCAATAGTAGCTGGCTGCCAAACATCGAGCGCTTGCCATCGACATCATTGCCCAACAGACACCAAACAACAAACACCAAACACCAAACACCAACCACCAATCACTAATCGTAACTGGCAGCTGCCACATGCCAAATGTCAGTTGTGGATTACTACTTGCTCGTCATTGGTCACTAAACCACTGCCAATTGCTGCTAGTCGCCAACATTCGTTGCCCACTACCCATTGCCCACCACCCCTCACTATTGGATATTGGAATTGGAATTGTAATAGTAATAATATAGAATTTTAATTCCAATTCAATCAAATTCTTTTATAATTGAAATTAATTTAGAAGCTTAAGTTTTATGTTTGAGTTCAATTTACTAAAGAATTGTAAAATGGTTATTAGAAAATGGATGAGAAAGAGAAATATCTATGGTTAAGAATTGTAAAATGTTTTTCTTAATTCTTTAATTTAATGACCAAAATCGCAGACACTTCTAATCTCGGTAAGTACTAGGTTTTGCCCATATTTGTTGATTATTTTTCAAACACCAACCAATTAATTTTATGTTTTAATAATGTTTTTATTTCTGAAAAATAAATAAATTTTAGTTTTGATTTCTGATTTTTTTTTGTTTTTATATGGGTTCGGTCACAATCAGTGTGATTGCTAACTCTTATGTGCGTTTGGATAGACTTTTTTCAAGAAGAAAAAAACACTTATTTTTTTAAAAAAGTGCTTCTATGAAAAATTTTAGAGTGTTTGGACTGGTTTTTGAAAAAAAGCACTTGTAACGAAAAGCTGGGGATATCCATCTTCTAAAAACAATGGAAGTATAAATGATTTTTAATAAATATGTACATAAAAATTATCCCTTGTTATTATTTATAATTACAATCATGTTCCTCGTAAAACCCGTATTAAAATTTCCTTATGACTTCCACTCTCACTCACGAAGGCATACAGCACCCTCACCCACATCCAGGAGTTCCATCCGATCAAAGATCTCCCCAGCTTCTTCAATCCTTTTGTTTAATTTTGCACAAACCATCAATCAAAGTATTATACAATATCACATTCCTAGCACAGCCACTTGACTTCATTTCTTTGAGTAGCATCAAGGCTTCTTTAAGTTTCCTCTCAGAACAGTGGCTATATATTAATCAATGTACTGTACGTAGACTCATCAGGCCGACACCCATCCTTCATCTCCTCGAGAAGCTCCATTGCAGTTTCTCGGTGTTACTAGTCATATATAGGACCTCGTACCAAAGTATTGAGCGTGCAAACAACAAGGGAAAAAAAAAAAAAAAAAGAAGAAGAAAAATCCCCTTGCTGGTGAGCATGTGGGTAGGTTCAGTGGCTACCTCAACTTGGTTCTCCTTCCACAACGTGCTAATCAGGGTGTTGTAAGTTAGTGTTCTAATAAGAGTGCTAATTAGAACACCTGGATAAGGAAAATAAATTCCAAGAGTGGTATCGATTTCGTGTGCCAGAGTGAAAAACCTTCCTATAAACTTATTTGGCGCATAAGTTTATCAACACACATTTACCCTTTCATGTAATTTGGCTATCAAAATAGTGCTTTTATTTTTTTTATCCAAACACACAGTTATAAGTGTTTTTAATAGTTAAACGCACTTTTTAAATTGTCTATCCAAATATAAAATAGCTTTTACTTAAAAAAAATAAGCTCTACTGAAAAAAGCTAAGTAAAATAAGTACTTTTTGGAAAAATAAGCTCTACTAAATGAGTTGATCATTTGTTAGCCGCTTCAACATATTTAACATTAATAGTTGGGAGTGGATTGAATCTTGTTTTTAACAAACTGCTTGGATCTGGTTGGATTTTGGATCTATTTTTCAAAACTGATTCAATCGAATCCGAACTGAATAATATTACATAATATAATATTTATTTGTTAAATTTATACTTTTAGTATAATAAGTTTAATTTACTACATAATTTTTTATTTTTTACGAATCATTCTCTTTTAAGTAGTATGTTATAAATATGACGTGACTTGTTTTTACATTTTATTTTTATTTATTTATTTTATTGACTTCATTTATTTATATTTTATAATACTTCAAAGTTATTTTTTTTTTGTGAAAAATCGATCAAACCGATGCAATCCAATTTGATTAAAATTGGATTGGATTGGATCCAATTCAAAATATAATAAATCAAATTAATCTAATGCAAACTACAACAAAATATATTATTTGAATTGGATGAATTTTTCATTCAGAATTGATCTAATTTGCACCGCAAACACCTTTATTAATTAAAAATATAACGACAGGAACTAAAACTAAACTGCTTTAAAAATATTTGAATTGAAACTGAGCAACCAATTTTTTAGGGATCAAAATCAAAATTTGCTTATTTTTTCTTGGACAGAAAATATATTTAGGCCTAAATTTTATTAGTTTGAATTTATTTTAACAAGTGAAATTAAAGATGGTAGAAAAGAGTAAACTATGACAACTGATTAATTCAAATTCTCTAAAATGAGGATGGTCTTAGAGTAAGAAAGCAAGGAATTAACTATTCTTGAATCAATAAGCACTGTGGTGCATTTTATTAAGTGATCGAAAGGTGATTACCCAGTTTCTCACTTTACAATAGCTTAACTTTAGATGAGACAAATATGAAACTAAACTCATATATTGTGCTCCATCCATTTTGATTTATATGTCAATTTATGGTTTACACACAAATTAAGAAAAATTATAAACAACATTGATAACTATATAAAATGTACTAATTTGACAGAATTATTTCTACCTTGATAAAAATGATTCGACTATTAATACTCATTTTCTTATTCATCCTTGTCATCAGGTGTGGAAAGGGCTTGTTAAATTAAATAATGGGCCTCATCTCTACTCGAGAAGGTTTTCTAAGTCTATGCCTATTACCTACATAGACATTTTTCATAGCCTTAACTTGAATCTTCTTAAAAGCTTGATCTGATCCAAAAACCTATTTAAAGGCTTATTTGATTATCAAATTTTTTAAGTAAAGCAGAATGTCTAATAATATTAAATAAGTCAAAGAAGGACTTCTAAATATATAAAAGAAAAATTTAAGTTGGTTAAAAGGCTTCTTAAAAGAGTTTAAAATATATTTTTAAATAGACTAACATGTTTATATCTTTATTAGATATTTTGAATTATAATATTAATAAGAATAAAATAAATAATAATATAATTAGATTAAGGTTGAGTAATAAACTATTTTCATTACTTGTAGCCTAGTGTGTTCGGCTAAAAAAGCTTTTTGAAAAACTTTACTCTAGGTTGTTTACTAAATAGATTAGGTTAAATTAACCCAAATATAGATTAAGTTAAGACTTAGGACAGACGTATGACCTACTTCACCCCTACTTATCATTAATATTTTGAGAGCACTATTGAAAAAATAAAATGTTAATTTGTTCTAAATCGTTTAAATGGATAGATAAATTGAAACTCTAGACAATCTTAGATTGATTTTGATTGGGAAAATTGTGGAGAGCATTTCCGTTAGTTAGCTCTCTCTGCTGACAAGTGGGCTTCTTGATATCTAAACTCGTATACTCAAATTAAGGTGAAGATTACCACTTCTCTAACAACTTTTAACGATTGTATATTGAGAGATAAAATGAAATGGAGGGACTACCATTTATCATTTCCTAATTTATAATTATCTCAACCTGCTGGAATCTAACTCACATGTGAACGCGGCTAACTATTAATCTAGTTATCTATATATATATATATATATATATATATATATATATATATATATATATATATTTACTGATCTTATTATAGGGACAAAATTAAACTAAGGAAAGCTAGCTGATTGACACAGGTTTACACAACAGGGATACCAAAAGAGAAGCTAATTAACTATACTGGAGGAGGTGGTGGAATTAAGAAGGTATCACGACAGTGCTAGAAAAGCGTTTGGAGCAGTAGCAGTGTTAATTAGCATCTCTCTCAATCTTCCCTCGAACATGGCTGATATATTTCCCTGCAAACAGGTCAACATTACCCTCGTTTATTTCTTGCCTCACAATTGTTGGACCCACCTTTTCTGGCTCCATTAGGTAGGCATGTGGCTTTTTGGTCGTCCGTGGCTCTTGTGATCTTTGGCTGTTGCTGGAAAGTTCTGTTGCCGAGGTTGTGTTGTCTTTGCCCACCAGGGGCACATGCCTCCTCTCTGCTTGTGGTGTGAGGTTTTTGCTAGCAAACCTGACAGTTGACAAGCTGATGATGTTTGCCACTACCATCATTGAAATCTCCCACACTGATCTATTGTGTCTGTGGTCCTTCTTAGCCATGTTAGAGTTTGTGGAAGCAGCAAAGTATTCACTTAAGAGTAGGCAATAGCTAGAATGCTATGCACGAAATATATAACCCAATAAGATAAATGTTGTAGAATCACAAACTTAACTTGGTCCGAAAATTATTGTCCTGATGATATGACGTATGATTGTTAGCTTTTAAATGAATAAATGAGTTGTATCATTTTATTTCATTCAATAGTCGTCATGATTTGGGTAAAAAATTCTGTCAATATTTTCTAATCATATGTAGCATCACTCTGCGAATAAAATCAATAATGCATGCTTTTGAAAAATGACTTGGGAAAATGGAAGTTGTTCTTAGAGGGGTTCCCCACTGATGTATTATGTTGTTTGATTACGTCAAATGAGGCATGACATAGCTATCCGGTCATGAGTGGGTCCTAAAAGAGCACACACGTTTGTCCTTGCAAGTTGCAACTACATATAAGACAACCCAATGTCTAGCAAAATCGAACTATCTAGTCATTCACTGTTAGGAGAATAATTATAAAGGAGATATTCACGGACCATAGGGTGCTACAGCGTGTGTCAACTTCCTTATTTGTTATAGACTTATAGGGATCTGATGCAACCATGGAATATTGAACCCACATTAATCCGCCCTTTCAGGAGCCTTCTATTGCTCCACTTTGAGTAAATTTTTTGTACCAAAGAAAGTTTGATCTCTTTATGAATAGGAGTATACTGAGTGATGATATGGTTTTCTCACTACTGCTAATTTGTCCTCTTGTGTGTGTGAGAGCATTGATTCCTTCTGCTTTTAAGTTCTCAAGCTGTCATTGTTTTCCCTATGGATCATCAAACGCTTGGACGCGAGCACATGCACATGGAAAGTGCAGCTTTCAAGCAAAGACTTAGTGGCAAAAGATTCTTAATATCTCCAATCCAATTCCCTTTCGTTTGGTTTGTTTCCACCATTTTTATTTCCCCTTTTCATCCACTATAAAATAAAGCCACCCCTTTTGGGCTAATGTCTGTTTCAGAATCTGTACTGTGTTTTGTCTTATGCATGTGACGCCAAACAGCTGTTCCTAAGAGGCATGGATATTTTCTATTTTCTTGTATAAATTCGCATAAGGTTTATTTGATCCTCTATGTACACTGCCATGTGTATCATTTTCTACAAGCTGAGGGCTGTGATATCAGATATGGCCTCTAAACTCTACTTATTAGGCAATATTCCTACATCCTAGGCTAGCTAATAATGCAATGCTATCATGAGCAACAACTGGCATTGGATAGCAACCCGAAGTCTCTTCTTGTGGAATTAGATGCTGTAATATACAGTTTCTTCGTCTGCTTGATACCCAATTTTTATTGGGTCATAGTCCCCAATGTTCTCATGTTTTTGGGATACCCCTGTTGTTGTGGCCTTAAGCCAGACTCTGTATTTTGGGGTCAAACTAGCATATAAGCCATCTGGGCCTTGACGTTCGACCAAAAAAAAAAACCACTGAATAGTTAGTTTTAATTATAGCTAGTGCCAAAACTAACCTTTAACTTTCCCTTGATAACCTTCCCAAGTCTACTTATTAGCTATTACTGTGCACAAACTATAAGTAACTTTAAGATTTCAACATTCAATTTTCTTAAACACCCAAACACCCTATTAACAAATAATATGGGTTCATCACTTATTTTTCTTCTAACTTATTCTCTCTTCACCACTATTATCACATCATATGAGACTCACATGAGTGTCCTCCAATGTATGTCAAAATAAATTATTCAACTATAAGTTACATAGACGGTCATACGTTATCTAGTTAGAAATATTTTTTCCCATACGGACACAAGTTTAAGGATTAATTCTTAGATATACTCACAAAATAGTTAATAGGATCTATAAATAAATAAATATATATTAAATAAATTTGATTGAATTCACTTTTATTGTGAGTGTATCTAAATATAATGTGTTATATTTGTGTCTATGTAAGAATATTTAATTCAGTTATCGCTCCATTCACGTGAATCTTCCAGTTCGGTTCTAAGAGTTGACAAATTCTTATTGCTATTAAATTCTTTCTTTAGTAGGATAATGTAGTTGTTAAACATGTATCTATGGAAAAATAATTTTAAATATCTATCACATATGTTGTGCTGCCGATGGTTGTTGTGCTCTTGGGTGTGGTCGTGTGTGTTTTTAATGCTAATATTCTTTTGCTTCGGGACAAAAGAGAATTAAGGAAACACATTTTGACGAAAGAAAAAGGAGAAGGAAACGTTTGTCACCAATTGTTGGTAAGAGCCTTATAAGTTGCTTGCAATCTGATTCTATGTTATTTGATTTTATTTGTTACAAATGTTATACTATTATTTTATTTTTATTTATATAACAAAAGATTATGGAAAAGTTATATAAAGGTGAACATATAATAATGTAACCCACCATAAAAATAATTTACACCGTATTCACTCTTGGATGAAAATCTTTTGTTCTCAAATAATATCTCATTTCTTATCCTCATAATTATTTATTGACATTGAAAGATACATATTGTATATTTGGTGACTCAAATTTTTAAATCTATTTTGATTTTTATCTTTCTATATAGCAATAAATTATTAAGGAACAGGAAGAAGACACCAACTAGGGACAAAAGATTTCCATTCTTGACTTTGTGTCTAGGTATAGCAAGTTCAGAGATCACAATGTGCATGTTTTAACATAGGGCAAATTACAATGACTTTCCTTGATGTTAAGTGAAATTCATTCCAACTCTCCTCTCTTTATCCACTGATACTAACCTCCCCCAAATGTATTATTTGTAGGATAGAGGGAGAGCAATTTAATGATTTTACAAGCTTAATGGAGATCAATATAATGATTTCATAAATCCAAAGACTTTATGAGTAAATTTTATAAATAAAAGAAAACCTAGTGTAAATTTCACCAAAATATCAGCGAAGATCAATGTAATTTACCCTTTAACAAATGTTTCCTTATGCTTAAATAAAGAAATATACTTCCTTTATGTATTTTAGAGTAGAAGATCAAATTGATTCTAAAATATATTGTGATGTCAATTTAGTTATTAAAAAAGTTGTGACATTAATTAAGCTTCCATGAAAAAATATCAACTAGTGTCTGATGGGTCACATTATATGAAGACAAATCACATCATTATTGAGACAAACCACATGTGACATTAATTTGATAATTGAGAGATTAATTTTCATTTTTTTTGGAGAATTAAATTAATATTTTACAACTCATTGAGGACCGATTTAGAACCCTTTTAGTATATAACATGTGACATCATCACATAACATAATGTACGATCACATAAAGAGACAAATCAGACACTTTTCAGTATTTTTGTCACAAAGGATATCTTTGAACTAAATTCAATTGAAAATTAATCTTTCAAAATCACATGTTACACATTTTTTGAAAACCTAATTGATGTGTCATAACTCTTTTGATAATGAATTTAAAGTTTTACTCTATATTTTAAGAATGGTTTAGAAGCGAAAGTGGGATAATAACTTAATCAAGGAACAAGCAAAGGAACCACCTTAAAAGAAATTTAGATGACGAAGCTACATGGATCTTTCCTGAGTTTTGTGAAGAAATATCATAAAAAAGTGAAAATTGTAAAATTTAATTTTCAATTTCATTTTTCATTTTCAGGATTTTTGTCACAAAATCTTCAAAAATTGAAAAATTAAAAATAAAAAATAAAAATCAAAAACTAAAACCAAACACATTCTTAACAATTTTATTAGAATATATTCCAATTGTAGATTACTTGATTATTATGATATAAATCATTTACTCCAAAAGCTTAAATTTATAGGCAGAAGTACCATAACGATTATTTATACAGTATAAATCATGATTTTTAACGTAATAGTGTAAAAGTTAAATTTGATGTGATGATACTACAATATGATTAGATAATTGTTTTAAAAAGTTTCATGTATTAAAATTAGAGTTTCATTGCATATTATCTTATATGATGACATAACATGTGTTTTACACTGGCATCTTATAAAAAATTTCATTTACCTAACTTTTTAAACTATGGGTAGAAGAGTTATGACAACTTAACCAATTCTCTCACCATTAACTTAATTATAGTAATTTAATATGATAATATATAATTGAAAGGTGATATAAGTGCTCATCCAATCCCGTGTAGGTGCTCGTAGAGCCTGGGGTTTGTATCTTGATCTTAGTAAAATAACTGGTGCCAAACCCACTTAAATTTTGTGATGTAAAAGAAAAAATCGTAAAATTAAACTCTATATTCATATTTTGGTCATTTTATTGAATAAAAAACCACTAGAGAACTCGCCCTGCAAAATGCAAATGTAGGAGAGGAGTAGAAGAGGAAAGACAGAGACAGACACTGAAAACAATGAATTCTGCAAATTCACCGTTACTTCTTCCACTCTTCTTCTTCTTGTTCCTCATCATCTCTTCATTCCAGGAAGCTCCCTTTCGCGCTTTAGCCCAGCAAACGTAAGCTCTAATCTCTCTCTATCTCTGTGAATCCATGGTTTTGTGCATAGGGCACATGATAAGCCTGATTTTGTGATCCATACAATTGCTTTGATCTATGATTTATTTCTTGTTAAAGTTGGAATCTTTTGTGGTCTATTTGAATTGGGTGGCTGGGATTGGAGCAGCAAAGAGACTCAAAATGGCAATGGGTTGGAGCGCAGAGTTCTGATGAGTTTCAAAGAGAGGCCCTCAGGAAGTAACCTCACCTTTGATTGCACTCCTTCTGGTCCCTGCGTCCCCTGCCTTTACTCCGAAAAGGTTCCCTTTTTTGTTTTTCACAAATCTTGGTTTGATCTTATGCTAGATTTCTCTTCTTCTTTTTGTCCTTTTAATTCTGAAATATAGTTAGAATTATTCATAAGTAGGCGTTTGACAATAAGGATGAGTTTGGGTGGGGTTAGAAGTGGGGAATTATGTTTTTTTCGTGGATGAGCTCTATGTGTAATTTTGGGATTATTGTGTTGCCCTCTGGGTTTGAAGTGTTTGTAGTGTAATTGTAAGTCATTTCATTTTGCAACTAGGTAGACCATACAGTTGTCTAATTGTGAGATTTAAGCCTGTGGTTAGATATATTAATTGTCCATAAACTCAGATCTGGCTCCAGTTTCTGTTATATGCTAATGAGTTATGCCTTGATTAAGATTACTTCAGCATAAGGTATTTGAGGAAATTGTGTATCACTTTGTAGTTTGTACAGACTTGTTCATGAAATCTTGCCACAAACATAAATATTGATGTGATGCCAAAGTGACAGAGCAAAGGATCGTTGATGAAATGCTTATTTAGGTTTATAGTCTTCAGTGTTCCTCATTCAGAAGAAGTTTTGTGAAGCTTTTTAAAAGATTTAAAACGCTTAGAATTTTACTTATAGCCTCTTGGTTGCATGTTTGTGTGGGTTCCTTCTTCTTTTTGTTATATACTTGAAGTGTCTTTTTTTTAGTTGGCCTCTTTGCTTTTTTTTTTATCTGCTAGCTTTTTTCGGGGTTTGTAGGGTGATGAGAAATATCGCTGCAGTGAGACTGGCTACCGTATTCCATTCAAATGTGTGGAAATTAAAGATTCTGTGAAGGATACCGATACAAAGAAAACGAAGTCTCGGCAAGCTCGGTCTTCTTTGGAAATCTCGGACAGTATAGCAAAATCACACAAACTGTCACACGTTTCTTTGGAGGTCACTACACAATCACAAAGAAGTTTACTGGATGATTCATCACCTTCTGATAATAGGTCACAAGCTTACATCACTTATAGAAGCTGTATACCCCCAGCTACTGAAGAGAAGTTGTCAGTTCTTGGTTTTGAGGTAATTTTTAGTTTTTAGCTCCCTTTAATTATTGTATTTGATTAGTAGCTTCTAAACTTGGTTGATGGGGAGAATTGAATCATTTAGTGAGAAGAGTATTATTCTGTTAAACTAATATATCCATATATGAGGATTATCTTGTGTTGTCAGCTGTTGTTCAGTGTTTGGTTCTTGAAATTTCATGGAAGAATGTGTACATACAACAAACTAGTGCATGATAGCAATATGCATAATAAATTGTCAAATAATCATACTTCTTACTTGAGCTGTTGGAAAAGCTATCACCACTTATCATCAAAATGGGGGTAAATTTTCCATGAAGGAGATTCATGTGTAATTTTATACATAAAGCTCATCCATGAAAATTTATCCCCTATTTTTATCCCCTAACCAAACATGCCCTCAGGGTGAGGAATTCTTGTGGTAAATGTTTGAAGTAGCAAATCAAAGTGTTATTGTTTAGATCCTAAGTTGCATTTTTCACATTCTACTGGCAAATAGTTTCCTGTTAGCATGTGGTTAGTTTTCTATGTGCCCTCAGTGCTCAAGTAATCATCATATGCTTCACTCAAACTTACAGTTTAAATCCAATGACTTTATGCCGCAGCCTATGATAATTGTGATAATTGTGTCACTCTTGCAAAATGTCCAGTTGGATTCACAAATTAAGATGAGATAGTAGCATTTTAGTAATAGTTACATATTGGAACCTCTGGAGATGGTCCACGTCCCGTGCCTTAACATTTTATCTTAATCTAATTTTAGCAGCTCTCCGTCCTGCTTGAATCAGTATTATAAGGAAATTGAGTGCTAAATGTTGTCCTTGTCTTTCACCTAACTTTCTGCTATATTATAGTGGCAATCTGTTGGTATTAGAACTAGGCCTCTGTGATTCATCTCTTCAGTCTATGCTGGCTTCAAATGCAAGTCCTTTTACCAAATGTAGTTACATATCACCTACAAATGCAAGTCTTTATAGAATGTGCTGGATAATGTGTGTCAACTATACCATGATGAGTTTAAACGTGAGCTTGTATATGCATAAATGTCATAAAAGATGCAAAAATTGTTCTCCAAATTTGATAGCATACTTGTTTTTGTTGGTCTTATAGTTATGCAGTAATATTTTCTATTAAGCTTGAGTAGTACCCTTTCATCACAGATAACACCTTAAGTGCTCCTCCACTCCATTCACCTAGCTTGAATCCTAATTCCTATGATTTACATCTCCATCTGTTTCCATCTCTATGGGACTGAATGTTGGGAAGTAAAAAGTCAACCAAAAATAAACTTAGTATTGCAAGGATGAGGATGTAGTACTGATGAGTGACACACTAGATACGATAGAATTAAAAACAAATGCATTAGAGAAAAAGTTAGGTAGTCTATATTGTGGAAAAGATGACAGAATCTTGCTTTAGATGGTTTGGGCATGTATTGAGAAGGCCTATGGAAGCCCAGAGTAAGGAGAATAGATCAGATGGAGGGTAGTGTCATAGCTAGAGGTGGAGGAAGATCTAGGAAAACAATAGTTGATACTATTAAAAGAGATCAAGATATTAGTGGGTGAAATGTGAACATGATATACGACAGTACACTATGTGTTGTATTTGTTTTAGTTTTGAGTCACTTTTACTGCTATGTAGATATTTTGGAGTCTTAATTTGTATTTGTTACTTAAATTCATTCTCTGCATTTTACTTGTTGAACAACATATCATGAAACAGGTTTTTATGTTAAAATGTTCATGTATACTGTGTGCAAAACTTTGGACAGGGGGTGGTGATTTTTTTGTTGCTCATTAGTGGATCATTCATATACCTGAAAAGAAAGAAGGTAGTTTCCGTGTCTGGTTTTGCAGCAGGAAGGGCTCAAACAAACTCTCGGTTTTGAAATAGAAGCTTCTTGTATGACGAGATTTATTCCATACTAATTCTTTCTTTTTTTCTCATTTTTCTTGTCAGAATGTATGATGTTTTATTTGTAATAAGGTAAATGTTCGGATTTAGCACCGTCCCAATATTCACTGTATTTTTGTAGTGATTTAATGTGGTATAATGTTACTGGCCTCTGGCATCTTTGCCACTTGCAAAAGTCAAAAGTACCCCAGGTATTAATGGGAACGTAGGATGCTAAATATTTTGCTATTGCTAATTTATTTGGACCAAGCATTTTGAGGGCAAATTGTTGGGTCTGTCGAAGCTGTAAGCACTTTAATTAATTGTCTTATGAATCCTATTGATACCTAATCAAACCAAGGTTGGTTGAAAAAGAAAACATTGAAATAATGCTGGACATGAAATATAGTGAAGAAAAATGTTTTAGTCAGAATTTTTTTTAGAATTTAACTATCACAACGATGTAATAATATAACATGATTATTTTATCTAATTATCATGATTTCAAGTAAATATTCTAGTTATATTTATCTGATTGTGGTAAAGTACACTATAATATGAGTAAAATTACCCTACAATGATATAGACATAAGCGCAACCCACAATGATAAAACATTTTAAGAATGGCACAGCCAAAAAGTAAAACAAAGGAACTCCGTACTCGTACTTTGGTACGTGTAAAATTAACCCATAAGTTTCGACCCAAAAAAGAAAAAAGCGACTTCACTTAAAATGCAGATGACCCTTTCCATAAATGCTTTCTTGAAAGCTCAATCTCTCTCAACCCAGAAAAAGGCTCAATCTCTCACGATGAAAAAATTCCCTAACAACTCAGCTCAAGCATACCCACAAACTAAGAGAATATTTCAAGCTGTTATAGTTATAACAAGGTTTTCCTTATTGCAATCTCAAAAACATTTTTACCATTTCAGTTTTGAACTAATTTTAAAAAGTTTCTAACTTTATCCATTCTCTAATCTCAGTAAAGAAAGCAAATTAGCAAATAGACCCTTAGCTTCCTTTTTTATGAGCCTCGATGCAACCGTTCCCCTCAACCCTCAAGGTAGACCCGTGATATCATCCAATTATGTAAAAATGAACACCTGCACTTTCATTTGTCACCATCAACTATCTCAAATAAACATGGATGGATGGTCAAACCTCAAAAATCTTCTCCCTAACTTAAGATTTAATTGGAAAAAAAAAAATTACAGAACAAGATATACCACGTTATTGCCACTTCCTCCTACCAAAAATATACAACACCAATGGATGGCCTGTGTCACTTCTATTGGTTTCTTGTCCAAACAAGGCAGCAGCAGCAGCAGGAAAACTCCAAAACAAAGAATTATATGGATGATAACCCTCCACTTAAACAGTGAAACTCCTCTTTCCTTAAAAACACATCTACAGTAGCAGCAGAAAGCAGTAACTACAAACAGAGAGATAAATGAAATTACAAAAAATAATCCGGAGTCTTTCGTGTAGTGTCAGGCTCAATTTGCCTGGGAGCTGGATCAAACTGCAGAAAATTCTGATCCATATTCTCTCCAATTTCCAGTATGGCAGCCATATTACCACATCGATAACAGTAATTAGGAGCACTAAAAACTGTCACCACATTCTTCTCCTTAAAGAGACATCAAAACAACAGTCAACACATAGAATGAAATAGGTATCCTTAAATTAAGAAACAATAACTGCACTGAATCAAAACATAATGTCAGTCACCTGGCACCAATTGTACCCTTCCATGACAAGCTGGTGAGCTCTAGATATCAGGGACAGACCATTGGTATGATTGAACTGAGCAGCTATATCCTGCCCAAATGTATATCCAGCACCACGTGGAGATATTCCCCAACCACAGCGATCATCTGGATCAGACCACAAGAGATCACACATTGGTCCTTCATGCGGAACCTATAATGCATGAGCACGGCTGTCAGGCAAAAGATGAAACATCCTAAAAGCCTCAAGCACACATGGATGAAATAAATACTTTACATTTTATTCAACTTTACTAATCAGAAAGAAAGCAGACATCATAGAAAGTCCAAGATGAAATGAACCATTTCCAAGACAAAACGAGAGTATTAAAAACCACAATAAAACAAGAGATTAAATGATTAATTTTGATATACAGCCAATATAAAATATTTTACATTGTCAACCAATTTGATATCATCACATATGCGACTTTTAGTTACTGTAGAAGTCAAGATACTTCTAATGACATGGTAATATTATATTGGATGATTGTCTATCAATCTTTTACACTGACAATGCATTAAAATTTAATCTATAACACAATTACAAAATCAAATAATTTATTAAATTATTTTTTATACCATAGTGTTAGGACCCCAAGTAATGTTAATAATACTGATATGGCCCCTGGACCTGATTATTGTTACCCAAAGTAATACTATTTTACCTTACGCTAAGGTTTACAGTAGAAAGAACAAAAAGGGAAAAGATGACATGATGGAAGCATATGACCGGGAGGAGGAGGGAGAGGTATGTAACTAACTTTGCCTAACTGGCAGAGTTAGTGGGGTGGGGGTGGATGTATTGTGATTCTGTTAGGGAAAAAAGGTGGGAAATATATGGGAAGGGGAGAGCGCTGAGGGGAGCATCTCAGAAAGTTGGAAAAGGATTAGAGTTAGGATAGTGCTAGGTCTCTCGAATACCTGGCTACGTACACTCTGTTTCTTTTGTTTTTCTGCCATAACAATACAAATTACAGCAAGGAGGGAGCAATACTACACTGGTATTATTCTTCTCTTGAGTTGTTCATATCAGTTCCTGCATTTTATTTGTTCTTACTGATACCAGTTCTTACACATAGTTTTCTTACTTTTTTTCCTTATTTTTTTTTTGGAAATAAGAATAGCTCTCTAACTCAAAAGAGCATGCTCCACACAAAATGTTCTTCATACCAAATAAATCATGAGAGCTTGCAATAGCCATTTAATAACACACAAACCTCCTGTATGCGATCCAAGGCCCGGATATTATCCAGTGTATCCAAAGACGGTGAGAGACCACCATGCAAGCAGAAAATCTGAAATATACATGTAAATTAGACACTGGCATAAAGTAGTAAGAGAAACATTCTACGACATATTTAACTCAAACCTGACTCTCAATAAGGGCAGTCAGAGGTAAATAATCAAACAAGTCAGTAAAGAACTTCCAGACATTGGCATTTCCATATTTTCTCAAGCATTCATCATAGAAGCCATACCTGAAAGAAGGCGAGATGAAATGGTAAGAAAACAAATAAACAAGTAACATTCCTTTTCCAATTTTTGTGCTCAGAGAGAGACAGTTTCCCCCCCCCCTTTCATTTTCTTCACAAACCATTAAATAGGCATTAGCATGTGTAACCATGTTATTGGTGTCTGCTTGTTCCTTCAGATGCACTATATAAGCTAGCTATAATGTTTCAGTTATGCAGCTACAGGCGTCCATGCATCAGGGTTCATTTAGATAATCTTAATATACATTCACTGCATACTTTACAACTCTTTATACAGTGGAAAAAATGTCTACATGTCTATAATACTAGTCTCATTAACATGGAGTCAGCCCATTAGCAACAAAGTACATCTATTTTCATATTAATTTCATTTATAATGACCTAATACTAAATAATACATCAGAATAATGGTGAGAAGATGAGAGAAGAAGAATCAAGAATGCCATAATGTCATTGCAAAACTAAAAGTTGCCACTCTTGAGCTAGGCAACTTCAAAGTTTCCCTCAAAATAGATGGAACCCACGATGACAAGCAAGTTTTACAGTGTAAAGCCAATGAATGCATCAGGGGGCTGCAACACGCTTAACCTATTCTCAAATTTTATGCAGGATATATGGTAAAATCATGATACATCTTTGCATACACAAATTACAATTAGTTAAACAAAGAATGAGAAGAAAATGTTCTTACACTTGAGTAATTTGACGACTCTCATGATTTCCCCTGAGAATTGTAATTCTGTCTCTATAACGAACTTTCAAGGCCACCAAAAGTGTAACAGTTTCCACTGAATAGTACCCACGATCTGCATAAATTTAGCCAGTATCATGAAGAAATGGTAGCAATTCTTACACATGCCAAGTCTGCATTTTAAATATAATTGAAAGCAGTATGACAGGAAAAACAACCATATTTGAAGTAGCGGTTTTTTTTATGCACCCGTCACATTTTGTCAAATCTCAAAGGAATGGCTCTTTAACATTACAGGACTTCACTTCTCACTGACAATTATCCCATGTAAAATCCTCTCACACAACTGTCAATTTCACTGTTCCATTGACAGTTTGATGAACAATCTTTCCCTTCTGCCACCTCTTCTACTATACAAACTTAAAATATTTAGAAAACCACAAGAAGCAAGGATTAGTTATAATTTATTGATTCCATATTTAGTGCTCATACTTATATATCCACATTTCTTCATTGCATTGTGCTGCCACCCTACTCCCTACAGTTCCATACCCTAAACTCTATCAATGATGCATGGCAATCACTCTAGCAAGAAAAGGAAAATGGAGTTGGGAAGGAAGCAAGTTTCACCTAGCAATTCTCCTTCCAAAAAATGTTGCGTTACATAACTAAAGGAGGGCAAGAATCGGCATCAATGCTATAGACACAATATGGAGCTCACACATGGAACTCACCAAGTTTATTTTATGCAATGAACAAGTCAAACACAAAATCCAACTAATGTAATAAGCCAGATAAAATTCACCAGTATGATATGATCACGAAATAACCTTGAAACTGACTCAATCTAGCTGACAAATCATCACGTCATTATAGAAAAAGCAAATACTCAAACCAAACTGGCTGAATACAACACTATCAGTGGTGACAATACAACACAACAATTTCAAACAATCCGACCCCAACAGTTAACTTTTAAAACCGACGTAACCAGCTAAAAATCCCCAACCCCCCACCCTTTCTCTTTTTTCCCAACATAAATAAATAAATAAGCAGTTTCTAGAACACATCATAAACCAAAAACAATGGGCAAAGCGCTAAGAATATAACCTTCAGGCACCAAAGTTCAGAACGATAAAACAAATTACCAACACAAAATGAAAACTAATAAAGTTAAAAAAAAATGGCCCGTTTTCATTTCCTGTTTTTTCAGTTTTTAGGTTTCTAGGACTTTGAGAAGGAAATAATGATAACACTTAAAACAATAAAATCCTGGTGTCAGTTTCTTTTTTTTTTCCCACTATTTTCTTCACAAAATTCTAAAACAGAAATCACAGAAAATAAAACTAAAATATTAAAACTGAGACCAATCAGGCCTAAAAATTTCAACTTCAAATTAAATCCAATACCACGCTATCAACCTCGTTATTTTCTTCAAGCTCTTAAAACTAACGCAAAAAAAAAAAAAAAACACGGTCAAACATTTTCTCCAGAACAAAATCTCAGCAAAACAAAACCGAACCCTTACTCAGCTCAAACCAAGCCAAAAAAGGAAACGAATTTGAAGAAGACCACGGAAGAAAAAAACTGACCTACATAATCGCCCATGAAGAGGTAATTGGTATCAGGAGCGTTGCCTCCAATACGGAAGAGCTCGATGAGATCGTAGAACTGACCGTGGATGTCGCCGCACACCGTGACGGGGCACTTCACCGGTTGCACGTTCCATTCCTCCACCAGAATCGCCCTCGCCTGATCGCACAGCGCCTTCACCTCCCCTTCCCCCAGCGCCTTGCACTCCATCAGCTGCTCGATCTGACGGTCCAGATCCGCGTGAGACGGCATCGTTCTCTCTCTCTCTCTCACAGATCCGAAACGGTTCTGAGATCGCTGTTCGTACCAGATCGATCGGTGATCTCGCGAGGAAACGACGAATCTGTGATGGTTAGTGTGACCGGAGAGTGGCCGGCAGCGGCCGGAGGAGGAGCGTCGGGGAAGAGGAGGTTCCGATGCGAAACACGGAGGGGAAGACGAAACGTTTCGGAGAAAGGGATGGGATTGGTGGTTTCTTCTTCGGTCTCTCAATCATTTCATTTTTTTTTTTTTCTTTTCGTTCGTGGCTCTCTCGCTCTCTCTGTTGTGTTTCTTTTTTCTTTCTTCTTCTTTGTTTTCTGTACGTCGCAGGTTTTTTTTTTTCTTTTTTGTTTTTCGTGAAATAAAATACGAGTAAGAGGTCAGAGAAACAAAAAAAAAGGGAAAGAAAATGGTTATTTTATTAAATTTAAAATTTTATTTGTGAATGAGAAAAAAGACGGGGGAAATTGCCGCGAAGGTGGGGGAGCTTGCCAGGAATGTAATGTAACTCGAATGCAAAATGAAATGACACTACGATTAAATTTGTTTTTTTTTCTCCCCTTAAAAAGTACAACATTTTTTTTTTCAATCGCTATATATATTTTTATTTATAATGAGAGATTTATGGCGGGAGACCCACGTTTATAAACTTTATTTAGAAGAATTAATTATTACTTTTAATAATAAATATGCCTTGTTCATGAAAAAAAAAACATGTTAAGTGAAATTTTAGGTCATATTTTTTGTTTTTTAAACTATTTCTCACCGATTAGATATTAGATGAAAGACTAATCTCATGATCAATAATTTAAACAATGACCCTCTCAATTATGTCAAGTATTTCAGCAATGATCCCTCCCAATTATGTTTTTTTTATATAGTCAATCTCATGATTGAATATAGGACCATATTATCTCAACTCTCTAGTCCCTTCAATGGGATAAACAATTAACTCATTTAATTGTTATTTACAAGTAGCATGTGTTGACAACGTTTTAAGATTAAACTTATTGCAATAACATTTTCTTATATAATTAATTATTTAAAAATTAATTCATGTTTAAGTGCTTTAGTTGAAAAGTGATTTTAAATTAATCTATTTTATTTAGATGATCCATGATTGTTTTATTTTTGTAAATTACTAAAATAGGTACGAGGAAAGGATGGGTGCGCGGGTGGATAACTCACGGAAGTTCAGTAAAAAGACTTGGGTAATTTCGAAAATTTAAACTTTCACTCTTCATTTTGATTATAATCTAAAATGCTCAAAACTTTAACTTTCCCCTGAAAATAGTTTAAATTATACAAAGAAGATTATAATCTAATCAATCTTTATTTCCCAAACAATATTAAACTTCGTAAAAAAGCTTTTTGCTAGAAAAAAAAGTTGTTTTTAAGTCATTCCCAAACATGTAATTAATATTTAATACACTACTCTGCACGTATAATGTTGGGGCACATGCCCTCACTATAATTTCAGAATTTTTTAAGAGTATATATATATATATATTACATTTAATGTTTTATTACATTACACCACACACTAAAATAAAAACTATATCATTATTATTATTATTATTATTTTATCCATCACTACGGGTAGCCTCAACCTTGCAACGCCAACTTCCTCTAGCCTCCTATTCGTGGGTTTTTTTTTATTTGTGAATTGTAGTTGGGCTTTGATTTGCGGTGTTGCATTGTTGGTACAAAGGAATACGGACCAGTGAAGATAACAATAAGCCCAATATGAGCCAATTAATTAGGCTAAATAACAGTAGTAATTATATGTGATTGAGTGGTAAGGACTCACCATTAACAGTAATAAAAAAATTTAGGCTTAAACAATGTACATGAATTAATTTTGATATGTCATTAATCTAGGTCTAAAATCAAAATATGATATTAGTTTATGTTAGTTCGTAAAATAATTCCACTGAACCATGTCAAAAACTAAGAAGTCAACTCAGTTTGGGAAGATAATTCATTAGAAAAAAAATGTAGCATATAAATATTTAATGCCAATTTCATACTTTTCAACTAAATAGAATTGTCGGATTCCATCTGCTTTAGTCGATTAAATATCACTTTTAATCATAATAGTTCAAAGTTGACACTATTTTGGTCCTGAAAGAATTTTCTAATCAATTTAATTCAACAACTTAAAATTTGACATTAATTTCATCTTTCCATCAAATCATTAATAACTATCATTATAATTCCTTCCAGTTGTACGGGTTATGCTGAAAAAACATGTTCTAACTTTCACCCTCCAATGTGTTACGGTAGAATAATATAGAAATATCCAATAAGAATATTCTAAAATCAGAATAGGAATTATTAAGGATAAAAAAAATATTAAAAATATCTATAGTTTAGAGTGCAGTATCATAGTTTAAAAATGTTCTACAATAACTTTTATTGTTATAAATGTAATAATTTGTGATCAATAAATACAATAAAAAAAATTGTTAGCCATAATTTTTAACCTTAGTCTTAGATTAGGTAGTTTCTAAATTTTCCGTAACCCAATGACACATGAATAGCTATGCGATTCAATTTTCCTTGAAACCTGATTGTGCCTACCGGCCTACCCTATGTCCCCCTTCCAAGGCATTCAAAGATAAATGGTGATCATCTTGTGATTATTCTGTCTCAATTAGTTGCATATTAGCTGAAGCATGATCTGGTAGCAATATAGCATCATCCTCATTCTGAAAAAACAACAAATGCCTGTTGGGAAACTTATGGTTGAAGGCGAACTTTTCATCACAAGTGTAACATAAATCCTAATTCCTTAACTCGATTTAGGCTACAGAGATTCTCTTAATTATAGGGTCTTTCAATTATAATACATTGTGTTTGAAGGCTGGAGTAGGCAATAAAGGGGTAAACTTTGTTTGCCCTGAGGTTTTCTTATTGGAGGGGCTGATGTTATCACTTTGTCATCTAGCATTATTGAAAAAATGAAGAGATCCTTCGAAGTGGTGGCGTAATTCTCGTCAAATAATCAAGCAAGAGATACAGCGCTCAAAATGGAATTAGGATTGTAAGGTGACACATGTCTCTTGATATCAACTTGTAGCCCATTTAACAAAACAATTTAATAAATAATAAGGCATCATTTGATAATCCACACAAGTTGATAATCCATCACTTAAAGTCCTTAGAAGGAAGGGATTCTTGCAAATGACGAAATATAATCTAAATTAGAAACTGAATAGGGAAAAAGAGGAACTTAATTCACGGAGAAAAGAGGAAGAATGATTCACCAATCTCATCCCTCAGAACCAAATGTCGACCCTCCATTTAGGATATGTAATATGTTCGTGGGCTTCTCAATGAATGGATCAAGTGATACATGTCTTCATTCCATTTTATTCGCTTAGCTCCTCACTCCGCTTTATTACTTTCCTTCATTCCAAACGCCTTATTACTTCCTTCATTCCAAACGCCTATGTTGACTAACTTTCCCTCCAACACACTCTCTTCTTGTGCATCGCCTTTCAGTCATCAATCTTGCTGCCAGCATATGTCGCATTTGTTGAATATATATTGCAAGCAACCTTTCCACCTCCAAACAAACTCCAGTTCCAAAGATAGGTGCAATTCAAATACTTAAAAGTGAGTGTATTTGGGCACCACTTAATAACCATTGCATATGATAGTGAATCCACACATTCCATCTATTATATCACATCTAATAATTATTAAGTGAGACAATAGTTATTAAGTAGATATCCCAATAAACACTTATTTTTTTATTTGAATAGCATTTTCAGGTTTGAAAACACAAAATTCAATGGTTCACCATATGATTTTAATTAAAGATATATTCTTTCAAAATGGCATTTGAGGTACAAAGTCTTTGTCATTTTTTTTAAAATTTTTAATCGAAGTATCTCATCATATGCATAATGTATTGCTATGAAATCAACGCCTTGACGAATTGCTTGACGATCGATGTGACCAATAATAATTAACCACAACATAACAATTAATCATGGGGGATAGATAATTGATCAAACGTTACATTAGATTGACATTGTGATAAGGGATTTATAGTATGCATGAGGTTCTATGTTCAAATCTCATTACGATTAATGTAATTTTAGAAGTCCAACATCACACAAAGTAACATTATTCTTAAAATATTTGTGCAATTAACTTTAACACTAAACTAGGAGAGTAGATATTATCGCTTTTAAATATTTATTATCACTCTCACTTACAATGATTTTCGATTGACTTTTATAGAATGCCCCTTTTCTTATATTTCATAAAAGAATAGAATAGATATTGATTGATCTTCTTATTATTGTTATTGGCTCAATTAAAAATAATTTAATTATTTAAGTTATTTAATATTTACTCATAAAAAATTAATATTTCTTTGCAGAGCTCTCTATTTTATGATAACATATGAAATAGAGACATTGATATGGATACGGATACGGTACAATATGAACACGAGCAACACACTAAAATTGAAAAGTTACAAGACACAAACATGATATATATATGACTAAAAATTTAAAAAAATGATATATTATTCAAAATATCATTTATATAAGTTTTATTTATACTTTAGTTTCTTATAAACTAAATGTTATGAATTATTTCTTATTATAACATTTTTTATATTGTGTTTTTCTATGTTAGAATAAGAAAAAAATTAATTAAATATATATAAATATATATTATTGGTGTATCATGAAGATCGACATGAACATATATCCAACATATAAATACGACACTCAAATGTTGTATCCATCCTTCATAGATGATAACAAACTGTGCAAGATAATCTAATAAAGTTCAAATAAAGTTCAACTGCATAAATAGAATTGAACAAAATTAAAAGTCGTTACGAAATACTTGAAAATATAAGTATATTTTCTATTGTTATGACCATGTATAGAAAATATATGAAATTATTTCATAGGACAATCTTTTTTTTCAGCGTGTGATAATTAATTTTTGGTTAATATTTTTCAAAAAAATAGTCATTACTATAATATTTAGATTATTATTTATCAAAAGAATTAATTAAAGAAAATACTCAGTGTTTCGATCTAAACAATTATATTAAAGAGATGAATTATCAGTATTTTTTGGTATCCAAAAAATACTTTCAATATTCCATTAAATATTTTTTAGAGAAATGTTCATTTTTTTATGGTTAAATGTTAAATGCTTTAAATAATTAATTTTTAATTGAAATAATTACAACAATAAACTAAGATAAAATTATGATTAATAAATAATAACTAATGTCCATTATTTTGATTAAATATTAGAAGAAGGGCATTCTAGAGAAATTAAATAAAATTTATTGGAAGTGAGAGTGGCAATAAATATTTTGGAATCGCAATAGAAGGAAAAAATTCTGCAATGACAAGTTTTAACCGGTGGGGCACTAATACATGTAGCTGTCTTAGATCTCATGGGGAAAAAAAAAAAGCTTAAGTTTAAAACCATATTTCCTTTTTTTTTTTCCCCCATTTTGGAAAATGTCCCAATTTGAATTTCGCTTCGCACACATTCTTTGCTTCTCAATCCAATCAAAGCGAAACAACAAAAAACAAAAGCAGACAGAAAAGCTTGCATTGAGGGCATCCTTTAATTTTCACTTTCAAATACTGAAGACCACATATGTTTGTTTTCATCTTCATTTTTATAATCACATTCTTTTTCTTACCACTTCTGGCTGCCACAAGATATTAAGAATCTAATACAGTTTTAAAATGTTTGAATGGAGCAAAGACCAACCAGTTTCACTACCCCCCACCAAAGAATCTAGTGAAAAAGACTAACACAAGATGCAAACACCCTTCTTTTTACAGGTGCGCCAACAACACCTTTAAATGGTGGAATTTACTTTACTTTAGGAACTCATGGCTATTCTTTACAATAATAGATAGCAAAAAACAAAACCAAAATGGAAATTCCAAACATAATCAAAGCCAATTTTGTTTCTTTAATAACATAGAGACTTGCACTTGATCTAGTCCTCCAAACTCATGACAGCTGCTGTTGCTACAACATGTTGTGATGTATCTCTCTGGCTTTCAAGCTTCGAAGATACCATAATCGGTTTACATATTCTTGTATCGATACAAATCTAACATCTCATATTCAAGCACATTCATAATAAAATTTAGTCTCACTAGCTTTGTGCAAGACATTACTTGAGTCTCGGAAATTTTATTGTGAACGTGTTTAAATTTAATACATAGTTGTATCTACAAAAATTCCGTAATTGGTTTAACAAGCAAGTGCTGATTTCATTGAAGTTTTGGATACTCTTCCTCTCTCTTTCTCTCTACATCCTGCTCCACCCCAATCACAAGATAAGTTCAAAACAAATATTGTAAACACTCACTAAAATTGCAGTTTCTGTATAGAAACTGATCAAACTTTCTGTGGGACAAGCTTCTTTTCTCTTTCTCCTCTTTAGGCCACAAACTCTTCACATAACAAAATCAATTTCCCGTAAGTGAGATTAGCCCTTCTATACATGCTGGAATTCCAAGAAGTCAGGAACATATATATACACACATATTAGATAGTTTAGTCCCAGTTCTCAAATTACATGGCTAACATCTTGTGACATGTTCAGCTGGGTTGTTGAAGCTTGTCGAATTCCCATCTCACTAAGCTTGGCCAGGAGGTCGACCAGAATTTCCAGCTCTCCTGAACAAAAATTTGTCACACAACTAATATTTTAATGAGGGAAATCCAATATTCCATGTCATTGAATAAAATTGGATATATAGTTATAGTCTATAAAGGGGAACAATCCATATCAGAAGCAACCAATATTTACGAAATAGGTTCAAAGTAAGTCTTGCACTTCATGCATGCTTGTGTGTTGTGTCTCGTGCTAAAAGCAATAAAGAAAGATCAAAAGAAAGACAACCAGGAAAAAGGTTAAAAGTTTCCTAATGCAGAGAGCCAAATGACACAAAAAACTTTAAAAGCTCATTATTAATTAAGATATGTGGAATAAAGTTGTTAGCCATATACTTTATCTTTTTTTAATATCTTTATCTGCACCCTACTATGAAGGACTCTGCCCGTTAAAGGCCTCAAATCAGCAATTCAATGTAACAGTTAAAAGCGCGGTACTTGTAATCAACCCTCGTATATAGATATATATAAACTTTTCTAGCTTCCTTCTTCTGTGAAGCTCCATCATGGCAGGAACCAAGAAACATGAAATTGATATGAGTCCTGTTTCTGTGTGAGGCAGAGTACAGTAATTCAAATTTCTAGATTATTATATGGGAAAAAGATGGAGTAGACAAGTAACTAAAAATATTAGGTGTATTCAGCTTATCTAGGACTTTGTCGAGTGTCTACTCATCCATCGTCCACCATTGAAATCGAAATGATTAGCCTTTTGTGATCATTTTCAATGGTAAATGATAGATGAGTTGGCACAGTCTCACAAGCAAGAACAAATCCAAATAACACAACTCCACAAGTAATACGGTGGATGTGCTTTGAGAAGAATATTTCATATGTAATATCATGGTATGGACGAATAAAGTGGATAGTATAAGTAACGTAACATGGCGTGCTCACGTTTAATATCGAAAGCAGAAAAGTTCAAGAAACACAATATTGATCCAATTAATAATGAACATGGTGACTTAAACTGAACTTAAAAAGGCACATATAAGTCGAACAACAAAATATTTAATTGACTTCTTTGTTGTGTTTGTGTTCAGCTAGATCAGCTAGACATACATACCTGTTATGAATTGGATCTGGTCCATTGGGAACTCTTCTTTTGCTCATGTAGTTGAAATCCAACTCTTCATGATTGGCAGCCTCTCTACCCATCACTTGTCCATGCTTGAGTCCTTCACTAGACCATTTTGAGGTTGGTTTTCTTGTTGTTACTTCACTCCTACCTAAGCTTCCAACAACAAGAAGGCAAACAAGCCCCACCACTAGGAATGCTCTAAAGAAGAACATTGGAAGGAAATAACTACTACAAGTACCCATATGCAATATATTTTTTTTCCTTGATTAGATGTATATATCTTTGTATATTTTTATGTCATAGGAGGAAAGATGCCTCACCTTGCTATGACATAGATGAAAATAAAAACAGAAAAGGCTATCATTGCATCATGATTATTGAAGTGAAGTTGTGTTGTATAAGAAGACAAAGAGAGGAAGAGAATAGAAGGAGAAGAGAAGGGAGAGGGGTGAGCTAAGGCAAGAATTTTTTTTTCCCACTACAAAGGATTAAGGTGTGGTTGGTTTTCTTTATAGGTTGGAGGGATTCTGTTGCACTTTCTCGAACTCAAAGAAAGAGAGAGAGAGAGAGAGAGAGAGAGGCTTAGCTGGTTTCGAGCGTGACATGGAGGCAAACCCGTTTGCTTTATACGGAGAAAGGTCCCAATACGACACTGTTCTTTTGCTTTGATGTGTGTATTTTCATGCAACTACGATGCCAAAAGACTCCTTATCCTGTCATTCTTTACGTACAAATGGTGTAAAAGGAAAATAATAGGTTGCCTTGTCTATAGTGTCATGCCCCCAGAATCAACAAGGGGGAAAAGGATAGAATAAAATTTACTGCATTATTTGTGATGGACTGCTAATTGAGCATATTAACCAAGGTCCTCAAATCTCGACCAATAGCTATCATATTGTAAATACTAGCATGATAAAGGGAAAAACTAATTCGCGAGGGTGTGTTTGGTTTGGAGCAAACATAAGAGAAAAAAAATCTTATAAATGAGTTTCCTGTGTAAAGTTCAGAGAGGGAAAAATTTCATGAACAGCTCCATGTTATTCATGGAACTTATTTATGTAAAATTTGCTATCATTTTTATCCCAATCAGACACATCTCGTGATGAAATTAGAGGGGAAGAAAACTCCTACTTCCCAATGCTGCAATCGGAACATTGGGTTCACTCTTCCTCATCTGCTGGACTGAAGTTTCCTAGATTAGGAAACATGCCCCCAACAAAGAACAAGTAACTCGTATATGCGATTGAAAAAGGATTAAGAGTCTACTATATTTGTTTGACCAATAAAGTAGAGCTACACAAAAGTAAATTAAGAATAAAAAAGAACATGAAACATAAGGAAAATAAGATAACACTGAAAACATGTTATATTTTGCAACTTTGCTATTTTAGAAAAATTTTTGTTGTGCAACAAAATTGCACAAGAAGCTTACATCATCATTATTTTTTTTTCTCATTTTAATATATTATTGTTTGGGCCCACTTTTTTGTTTTGTCTTTTTTTTCATCTACACTTATGGTGTAAGTTTATTGTCCTATTATGTTATGCATATATCATCTCTTGCTATTTTAACATCCAACTTCCTCAAATACACACTTCTCATAAAATACATAGGTCTCACCACTTACTTTTTCTTCCAATTTATTCTCTCTCATCACTCCTCTCACATCACATGAGATCCACATGATGTCCATACTCATGTGGGTGTTAAAATAGAATTTTTCTATATTTTTGTGGGCATTCATTACTCTTTGTCCATGATTAGTTTTTAATATGTAAAAAATTTGTCCTCTCATAATAGATAAGAATTTTTTCACACAACACGAGTAATATATAGATAAATATTATTTCAACATAAAAAATGATGTTCAATTGAGACATCCATTCCATCATTATTGGATATAATGATGCCCCACTTTTCTCCAATTCATCACATTCAATAATGATAGAGTGGATATTCTCAATTGAACACCCACTTTTAGATGTTGAAATAGCATATATATATATATATATATTACTCGTGTTGTATGAAGAAATTCTTATGTATTATGAGAGCACAAATTTTCTATTGTTTTATTCGATTTAAAGCATGACAAATTAGCATGGTGGGTATTTTTAGTTCTTAACTATTTGTCATGTACTGAACAGAACGGGGCAAGAGAAATTAAAATTCTTCTTGTTGGAGTATACAAAAATTTCTCTATCATGACTCGCTTGTGCTTTCCATCCAATGTGCTGCCGATAAAAGCAGAAGATCCATATGGCTTTGTTGGCTTTATATAAATTCATGTTAGGCTAACATATATTTGATCTCCATTGTAATATACCATTAACAGTATGATATCTAAGCATTTTATATCAAATCCCCTAGTACACTGCTGGCAATTCTAGCCTACCCAACAACAGAAGAAAATTCTCTCCTTTCTCTCAAATCTCTCTCTCTCTCTCTCTCTCTCTCTGATTTTATTATTTATTTTTTCAATCCTGTACTTTGAACACTTCATCAAATTATGCTGCCGTCTTTAATTCCATATATGCTCTATATTTGTACCTAATAGTAGCTGCCAAACAAATGGCCCACATACACATCTGCTTTAATATATCTTGTGAACCACTCTTACTTGCGGCTGCAAATTATATACAACTTTGCTGTACTCTGGTCTCTGGACTAAAAGGGTATCACCGTATGGAATCTCTACACTAAATTAAATAGGAAGACGAACATATGCATCTCAACAATTGAGTACATCATAAACAGAAGCTGGTTCCTTTGAATGAGGGATGTGATTGGGGGAATATATATATATATATATATATATATAGCATCATCATCCCCTTCTTAATACTCCTTAAGGTAAAGCACAAGGTACATTTTGTCTTATCCATTCTGCATGAATCTTGCAATAATAAATAACGAAAGCGATTTTTGTTGGAGAATCCAATGCTAATTTTACTGCAATAGCTTCGCCTTGAAGGTACAAGCTAAGCTGAATAGCTATGTATGTTATTTTTTAACAACAAGTGATATTACATATTCTACTCTAAATAAGCTTTAGGAATTGATGCCTTGGCCTATGGCACATGTTTGAGGTGTGGAATCTAACAAATATATGTATACTTGTTGAGACTTGACAGTGATTTGTACCTTCGGCCATCTACAAAGTTAATCAATTTGAGAGTTATAATTAAGGCTGAGAGCTTAGCCGCCTCAAGCTGATTTGCTCATTGCAAAGAACTTTTTGGACTTGTTCCATAGCAGATGGCTAAAATTTATATGGCTTCTATGCTGTACACGTACATTTGTATTAAAGTATAACAAGAAAATCATCTAGAAGATGTGCATATTATATAGAAAAATATTATTTGTCAAGGTATGAGCAGACACCAACTCACATCTCATTCATCATTAGATAAGATGTAACTCTATTTGAATAAGGTCACATCCTATTCAACAGTGGATGAATGTAAGTGACATATCCATGGGATGTGAGTGCAAATAACATAACTCTATTATATACTATAAATTGGCTTTATAAAAGGTTTGTGCATTAGTAGTTGGGCATATGCTAGGTTTACTAGCTGTTTTATGGATTAGCACTTTCACAAATGAAATAGTTTTTGAGACAACATTGAGATTCCCAGATTGGGCAAAACAATCATTCTGAATTTTAAAACGTTCAGGTCAAATCAAATTTTTAATTGACCAAATCATACGTTTTCCTAATTTCATTTATACGAATCTTTCAGTGTACGCTAACAGTAGTAGAGCTAGAACCAAGGGCCACTGTTGGTACGTAGGTCTAAAAGGATAATGCATATTTAAGTTATTCTGTTCTGTGAACTAATTTCTAGTGGCATAAGGATTTTGGCGTAGCATATATATAGCAGGGCTACATTTGTATCTCCTCGTCTTCATATATCTGGCTGTAGCAATTATGTCTAACTGGATCAAAATTATCAAATGACTCCAGGTATGCACCAAACTGCCTTTATGTAATTGCTATCATCATTTGTATAATGCCATATTTGTTTACTATAGTGAATGCTTTATGCAAGTTAAATTTCTGACATAACTTGTCCTGGAAAATGTCTCATCCGTCAGCCCACTCCAAACCTTTACTGCTGTTGGAAGAATAGTTTACGCATGCATGTACAAAAAGTTGAAAGTTTATCTAATGTTAAAAGGCACTTGGAAACGTATATTAATTGGGCTTCATATGTATTTTGTAAAAAGCACCTACCTAATTATTAGAGGTAAAATCATTCATAAGGATAATAGCTTTACATGATATATAGCTTAGATTTTGACATAGTGTCCTTGACATGGTATTAGACTTTACATGAACAAGTGGTCAAAAATTGATTCACATGGTCCTATTCTCTTAAATAAATTTGAATTTCACCACAATATAGTGTGAATTTGTGCATTGCATCTGCTTCAAACTTGTCGGACGATCTTATCTAATAGATGATTTTAAATTGAAATTGTGGTTGCAAATACAATTACATCCCGTTTAATGTATCAAATTGAAGTTTGGAATTAAAATTGAGCACTCTAATTTCAATTTTCATATTTGAAGTAACAGATGTAATTGAAATTATAATTCTACAATTCAATTTTATTGAATTAAAAAACAATTAAAATTGACCATATTTAATTCTTAATATATACCCTATAAATTGTTAATTCAAAAACTTATCAAATATATCTCTTCATTAAAATCTATATAATTATTTCCCTTCTCATTCATTTTCCAATACTCAAACATAAAATTGAATACACTAAATCAATTCCGGTAAGTTCTTTTTTTTTTTTTATGAACGGGGCCTAAGCCCAAAAGAGATTAAATAGAAATAATTCTATCCTAACAATGACCCATTTGGTCAAGCGAAACAAAAGACAGAAAAAGAAGGTATTGTCTCAAAATAGAGTACTCCCTGATGATGATGATGATGATGGCCATACTTAGCAAGGAATCGGCACAAGAATTTACTTCACAATAAATATGACACATAGAAAAATCTTCACATCTTGCACCCAATTGCTGAATGTTATGAATCAGTGGCTTACAAACTTGCAATGGGGAGCATGTCCTTGACACAGCTGAAGAACACATAGAGAATCCACTTCCAGAAGGATTTTGGAATAGCCCATCCTAAGAGCAAGCTTCAGTCCATAGCAAATACCCCATAATTCAGCATGAGTTATAGAGCAGGTACCAATGTTAGCACTAAAGCCACCCAAAAAGTTTCCTATAGAGTTTCTGAGAAGCACCACGGCAGCCTCATCGTAGTTGATAACTGAACCATCATATTTAATTTTACCCAACCATCGGGGATCCCAACCAATACTCAAAGTAGAAATCTCTCCAAATTTATGCCTTGTAATAGAAAGAAGAGAGAGCTAATCCATAGTCAAAGGCAAGGCAGAGACTTTTGTAAAAAATATCCTACTGAGAATAACTCCTTCTTCGAAAATAAATTCATTCTTGCATTGCCAAAGGACATTACATGTAGTAATAAAAGTAAGGAACCAACTGGTCCCATTTTGAGAAGGAGAATGAACCACCAGATTTTGTTCTAGCCAACTGGAAAGTTGAGTAGTAAAAAAAGTCGAGTGGGTCATTCTAGTGTTGATGCTTTGCCATGTGTTTCGTGCCACGTGACGGTCACGGAGTACATGGAGCATCATTTCCTCATGAAAGTCACAAACATGTCAGCTAGCATCATTCGTCAGGTGCCTCTTCAGTCTATTTGCATTGGTTAGTAAAGCATTACTAGCAACCAACCATATGAAAGCACAAAACCTTTGGGGAACATCTAAATGCCATATGACATCAAAAATTTTACTCCCACTATATGAGGAAAGTTGGAGCAACAGGCCTCATATGCAGATTTAAGAGTAAATTCACTTGAGATAGTAGGAGCCCAGGCAATCATATCAGGGCCAACGTCCACCTCGGGGGCCTTGAGAGGAAGCAAAAGATCAATACAATCCTAAGGAAGGACCTAAGAGAGCTTCCTAGTATCCCAGTTCCAGCAACGGTAGCATAATCCCCAATTGACTCGTTAGCTATGTCCTCATCAATAGGAATAAGTCCAAAGTCTCGTAGGTTTTGCATCCCATGAATCCAATGATCATGCCAAAATGAGATAGATAGTCCTTTCCCAATATGGCAAATTAAGTTGCGTTTTATCGCAAGGCAGATTTTCATAATACTCCTCCAGGAGTTCGAAGCAAAGCTTTGTTTCTTAAAGTTAGGGATGTAATCATGACCACCACGATATTTGCTGCAAATAACACTGACCCAAAGATCACTCCTGTTATTAATAATTTTCCAAGCCAGATTCATCAAATGAGCATTATTCATATCCCTAGCTTTTCGGAAACCCAATCCTCCATCTTTTTTGGGAGTGCAAATGGTTTCCCAATTGAGAAGATGAATTTTCTAGTGTTTTGAAGGGCTACTCCAAATAAAATCTTTGCACATGTGGTCAATTTTGTCACAAATTTTCACAAGAATTTTACAAGTCCACATCACATAAAGGGGGATAGATGCCAAAGTTTATTGGGCCAAAGTGATCTGACTAACTAAAGACAATGTTTGGCCCTTCTAGGAGCTCATCTTATTTGTCATTCGGTCAAGGATGAATTGAAAATAATTCTTGGAGCATCTGTCATGAAAAAGAAGGACGCCAAGATGCTTCTCAAATTCGGGTCAATATCATGCGAAAGCATCACTCAATTCACACTTTCTAGCCAACCACACGTTCTTAGAGAAGTAGACACAAGATTTATGACTATTAACTCTTTGCCCAGAACTTTGATAAAAAATATCAAGAATACCTTTAATCACTTGAACCTGATCCTAGTGGCTTTGGCAAAAAGAACGAGATCATCAGCAAAGCAAAGATGAGATAGCTTGGGACCATTTATGTTCAGAGAAATAGGTTCCAAGACCATTATTGACAGCCAAATTAATAAAATGAGCCAGCCTTTCAATGTAAAGAACAAATAAATAAGGTGAGAGAGGGTCTCCTTGACGAATACCCCTAGTTGGTTTGAAAGAATCAGAGACTCTTCCATTCCAAAGCAATTGCATCTCGCTGAAGTGATACTCCACATAATAAGCTGTATTAACTCATTTGGAAATCCAACATCTTTGAGAGTATCTTCAATAAAATTCCAATTCATCGTCGTAAGCCTTCTCTAAATCCACTTTAATAGCCATAAAACCAATCTGACCTTTCTTGGACTTCATAGTATGAACAACTTCCTAAGCAATGAGAATATTATCGATGGTTTGTTGCCCTGGGATGAAGCTAGATTGTTCAGGACCAATCAATTTGTTCATGAGGCCTTTGAATCTCAAGCAACAATCTTTGTGACTAGCTTGTAAAAATTTACAAGAAAATCCATATATATGCAATTAATATTGTTGTTACGATGTGGTTGAAAAGACCATAGGACCACCAATACTATGGCTGCAATTATGGTTGCATACCCCAATTTAAATCATTATAAATGTGTCATAAAATCAATGCAAAGTAATAAATAATACAAATAAAAATTAGGTGAAGTTGCTTTTATGAGCCTTCTTTCATTATTTCATAGGAAGATTTATCACAATTTCACAACAAAGAAAAAAAAAAGAGAAAAATCCTCTCACATAGCACTCTTGAAATCAATTATGAGCCTTTGCTAACAACTTAGACTTGTTAGAAGAGTTGGTCATTCACACTTTGAAAGCCATATATAGAAAATACGAATGAAAAGGATATCAAGGAAAACAAGATCCCATGACCATCCTTGAAGTCATAATGAAAAGTATTACTACATAATTATAAGCAACTCATATTTTTTAAATACATTATATTGTTGGTTACTTAGAGCCTAACCAACACCATTGTCATCAAACACTTGATTCAATGTCCTACCATTAAACCATGGTAGAGCTTTATTGGAAGAGAATCTATGGTGGAAAATGGTGGAAGATATTAAATGCAAATACCAGTTAACAAACATATTGTCGCAATGGAAGCAAAAAAATTATCTCTATCCCACTAGATTTTTCGTATCTTTTTGTGGATCGGTCATAGATAAGGTATAATATTTTTGCATGCATAGTTAGATGAACCTTTGCTTTTATTTTGAAGGATGGATTCGATTTATGGAACAATGTATCCAGCATCATGCTTTCCATTTTTTTGGTGCAGGAATCTTCATTGTATGTCATTATTGTCATATTCTTAGGGCATGTTTGGTTTTAACTTTAGTTTTCAATCTCAGTTGTTTAGTTTTCAGGATTTTGTTAAGGAAATACTGAAAATTGTAAATGAAACTGAAAACTTAGATTTTTAGAGAGCGTTTGGTTTGCACATTTTGTGTTTTTATTTTCACCAAAAATGAAAAACAAGAGTGAAAACATATTTGGTTAAAGTTTTTTTAAAAGATTTTCAGGAAATATTTTCTAAAATGCATGAAAATATGAAAACATTGAATCCTCATTTTCACCGTTTCCTATGAAAATTTTGGAAACATGAAACAGTTAAAACACAGTAGCCTATTTGTAATTTTAAAGACATTTCAATTTAAAATTATCTCTCTCCCTTGTTATTACTCAGATGGGCTAAAAGGAATGCAAGCTGCCTTGCTTCTCCTTCTCTTCCCTGTGCTGTGTCTCTTTAGTCTTTACCATGCAACCACCATGAGACATAGATTTCAGGAGATTCCACTTGAATCTTTGTTCACCATGTCGCCAAAGCAAAAGTGCCTCTCCACGATCCTTCTCGGTCAATTTGAGGAATAGCAAGAACACTTTGACTAAGAAGAAGACAATGATGACTTGAGCAGTTTTTTGTTCTTCCTTTGTGTTAGTAGTAGGTGAGATTTTATGAGAAGCCGAACTAGAACTGATCGAAGCTCCCCACCTAACTAATTAATCCCCTTTCCTCTTTTTCATTTTTTTTCTCCACTCTATCAGCCACACACTCACACGCACCTACCAAATCCTCCTTCTCTTCTACCTTCTTCCTCATTCATTTATTCCCCCAAACACCCCCTATGGACTCTCTTTTGGCATGTTATCTCTCTCTCTCTCTCTCTCTCTCTTCGTTCTATATTTTCTTTCTTTTCTCATCAAATCTCACCTACTACTAACACAAAGGAAAAATGAAAACCTCAAGTCTAACCAATTCCTCACAAAATGTGTTTTTTTTTTAAATATGACATTAATTAATAAATAATTAATTTAAAATGGTCATGTATGCGATGATATACACGAAAGAGTTTTCTTTCTACTTTTTACTATTCATTTTTACTTTAATTTTTTTAAAAAATAGTATAAACATACTTAATGAAAACGTTCTAAGACATTTTTAACTTTTTATTAAAATTAAATTATTTTGAATATACATATTTTCTATTATTTAATACTAAATAAAATTTTATTATCTTAAATTTGATTTTGAAAATTACGTTTTAAAAACGGACAAATCAAACATATTTTCATTATTTTCACTTTCTAAAAATAAAATCTATTTTTGTAAACCAAATGCATTTCTTGATTTTGAAAATCTGAAGATGAAAATTCTTAAGAATGAAAATAAAAAAATATTTTCACAAGTGAACGGGTTCTTAGTATTTCCTTTATAAAATATAGAAAACTGAAACTCAAATCAAACACGCCTTAAATCTTGGCTCTTCCGGAGGCTGAGTCTAAAGGACCTATCGTAGAGATGGATATCCTCTATGCATTTCAATTTGCTAATCATGTTGAGAATGGCTTGAAAAATTTTCACTTTTGCCACTCGCACTGCTATGGAGTATGCTAGCTAGTCAGTCCAGGAGGTCTTTGATCCATAATGACTGGTATAGTACCACTGAGCGGTTTCCCTTGAAAATCTCCATATATATACCATTTGTATATATATACTTTGGGAGAGACACCAAATATGTAACTCCATAATCTACTTTGTATTCGGACTGATAAGTATTTGAGGAAGTTGTGATTTTTTGTGAGAATCAATTTATGATTAGATACTTCAATTAAAAATGGTTTCAAGATAATATATTTTGTTAGTTGGATTGTATGAAAAAGTTGCTTCTATATGGTAAATTATTACAAGTGTATGAAATGATTTGTTTATACTACATAATATTTAATACTTAAGAGGTGCATTTGTTAAAAGTATCATAATTATAAAATATTCACCTTCTAGTTACAATAAAAACTTAACAAGTTTTTTATGATGATAAATTATTTTTTCGCCTTAAAATTATTAGCTTTTCATTACAATCGATCTACTTTAAAAAATTTACTAAACATAATTGATTCTTTTAAAATAAGTTGTTTCTATGAAAAAAAAAGGATCTTATCGTATGATTGTCAAACACTTAACAATGTAGCAATTATTTTTTATATATAAATAACTAGTATTTTTTTATAAATAAAAATTTAGAACAAGAAGATAATATTTCAATTCAAAATAGAGAATAGCCTCCAGACTTAGAGAGTGGTTATAGAAAAACAAATTAAAAACAAAAAATAAAACATGAAATCAAAATAAAAACTAAACAAATCCTAAAATTTTCTAATTTTAATATGTTAAGTACATTAAGAACTCTGAAATTTTAACTTTAAATTTCTCAATTTATGCTCCAAAAGGCAGTAATCAGCATAACTGAGCAAATAAAGGCAGCAGATTTTCCCCTGCACGAGTCTTTTCTTCTTTTTTGGATTCGTACACTACAACTTTGCCAAATGTTCCCCCATAGTTATATGTGATTAATGATGATTAATAATTTTGTTATAGGACTCGAATCAGCCTGACATGTGTCGTACACACAAGGGTCATCACGAACTCCAATGAACGATTCTATGCCACCGGAACCAATAGATTTTTGGGAGCAAAAGAATGCACTTCAATCCTTAATCACGCTCCTTGGCCCCTTACCGAAATATGCTTACAGTAGTAATTAAAGTGGCACTTAGAAACATCATTCTCTTACAAGCTTCCACGATTATAATATATATATATATATATATATATATATATATAGGTATATGGTTTTTCGAGTACCCTGTGTGTCTTTTTACAAATTCGAGATTGTCCAAAATGCTCCTAAACGTAAGGTACATAATTGGCGTTATTATTTTATTTTTTTTCATATTTATTTGTTAATTATTATTTTTAAATCTTCTAATTTTTGGTTAAATTTGAAATATTTTTTTATTAATGAGATTATCTTTTAATTTATATTTAACTTGAGTTTTTAAATTTAATTGATAGATATTATCACAATTCCTATTTTGTTGCAAAACAAGAAAAACGATATTAATATGTAATTTGAATAGAACATCTGGATAATGATTTGAATATATGAGAAGATTTTGATAAAGATTTAAAGAGATGAAGATATGCCTAAAATCTTGGAAAGAATTATGGAAGATATTAAATTCAGTTTTACATTATGTTTTCTTTAAATAGATGATTCTTCTGGAGAAAGAGGAGAGCTAGAGGTTTAGAGAGAGACATAGACTAAGGATTGATACTCATTCCAATGGATATCACTCCAAGGTTTATTGTTTTATTTCCTTTTATTTGCTAAATTTCTTTATTTGTTAGGGAGATGGATTCTTAGTGAACTTGGTTTTGTGTCCTTTTTATTGTTGAATTTTCTTTTAATATTTTTTTTATTTTCTAGCAATCTTAATGATGTTTTTGACTTGATTACCCATTAACTATTGTATATGGTTTTATATTCTTGAAAGATATTTCACGTTATAAAATAAATCAAATTATAATTTAATATAAGTTAAAAAACTAGAGATAGAAGTGCTTATCTGCGATCTTAGAGAATTCATATTCTTCATCCTTAAGATATATATAAAATTATGTAAGAGATCTACTATCTGTTTATCTTAAGACGGTTATAGTAATAAGAGATCATGTTATACCTATTAGTAATGAGAAATTCATTTGGGAATAATATTATTAGGAAAGAAAGGTAACAACTAGGTAATGCAAAATCAAGAAACTTTGATAAAATCGAACCCCTCACATCTATATTCATTTCCATTTTATTTTATTCTTAATTCAAATCATTTATTTATTCCAATTTCATTTTTTTTTTGCCTAAATAGTGACATATCCAAATGAACTAGTACTTATTCTTAATACTAGTGGGAACGACAATCCCCTTCTCACTCTATATTGCTTGAGACCCGGTGCATTTACTGGAATCTGGCTTTCACAAATTGGCTATCAAAGGTGCATGTATTTATTGTGTATTTTAATTATGAATTATTTTAACAATAAAATTAGATAAGATTTTATCAATACCAAAAATTTGTTATAACTGTCTCTAAATTTTTAGGAAAACGTTAGAATAGAATGGTTGCAGCTGTAATTGCGCCCACTGAATTGCGCCCACTGAACTCCCAATATTGTGAAAATGACAATCCTCAATTTCTCAATTTCAAATAGTACTAGTGTAGTGCTTTGCACGGGAAAGCCCAATGCAATTGCAATAAAACTTCTTAATACCAAGTTTGGTAATAGTGATTCAAATGATATTGCATTGGCTGTATCTCAATACCAATATATTCATGATTTTTACTTATTTTAATGCCATTGTAATTTGGATGGTTGAGTTTAATGATAATGATGATAATAATAATAGTAATAGTAGTAGAATGAATTTCATTGGTCAATATGGGTGGCAAACAAAAACATATGCCCAATTCCACAACAAATGGTGGCTGCAACGTTTCATATTCTACCATTAAATCCATTTAGTACTCATTAATAAGAAACCCAATAAAATTAAGGTAGGCAAATGTTATTATGAAACATGATAAAATTATTTGAGGAGAAATACTTAATATCCAAGAAGCGAGATAACACTTACTCTATCTATTTATTAATTGACATATAATTTTTATATGTCATTATTATCTCTCACTTCCCTAAATTTTTAATACAATATCTGATTTATCAATCACTAAATCAATCAGAACAAATATTTTGTCTTAGTCTAAGAGTAGTTAAGAATTTCTCTTATTTGAGAGGGAAATTTTTTTTGTCAAGTGTTGCAAAGAGAAAACTGCTATTAATCCTATTTTACAATAATAAGTAGATAAATAGATTATTACAATGCTAAATATTTATTCTTTTGATATTTCCTTTGCTATTAAATATAAGTTCATTTGGACAAATTGATAAATTTAAAAGTCAATATATATGCAATGGGACACTACCACTAAGTCATTGGCTCATTTGCATTGGTCTCGTGATCTTAAAGTTTAATTGTGGACATATTATGTTAACTACGGCTTTTTTACCAAGAAAATAAAAAATAAAAAATTTGATTATTTATATATGTCCATGATTTTCAACTTTATTTATCAATATATACTATTTTTTTAATAAAAGTAATATGTTTAGTGGTCAATGTTTTGACTACACATAATAGATTTAACTGAAATGTATTGTATAGGTTTAGGTGTCAGCTAGCATTGATAAGTGTCGACTTATATTATGACTCAGTGTCCACCGTATTACATGGAATATGGTTGGTTGTTGGCCGATTTATGAAAAACAAATGAAATGGCTCACCGCTGAGGATTTACTTTCATTGTTGTGATCAAATGCTTACTGAGGTTGCCTCAAACAATGCAAGTGCTCACTTGTTATCTTTTTGCGTCTACATTCATCATTTCGCAATGTAGTAAATTGTTCATCTGAAATTTGGAATTTCCAGTTAATAATAAAAGTTATAAAAATATAAATAAAAGGAATCGTTCTTCTAAATTAATAGACGAACTTTCTTTAGAAATTAAGCATTTTGTTAATTTTTTTTGTGTTATTAATGATACATAATATATAGCAAGATAATTAATAATTATCATAAGTGGCAGGGGCGGTGGTGGAGGTGGTGGTGAGTAATTCTGACCTTTCGAGATCAGTTTCTTTTCTAGTCATTCTGAAATAATTAAACAGTCTAAAAAAAATATTAATTATATTGGAAAATTTAAGGTAATTTCAAAATATTATTGCATATAATATTTAACACTTTATTTAATCTGAAAGTTTAAGGCTGTTTTCATCATCACTTTGTTGTTGATCATTATTTGAATAATCACCACTACTATCACTTATTTCATCTTCGTGATTTCTCATTAGGTGGTTACTTATGCATTTAATTATATCAACTTTCCTAGTAGTCAACAGAAGAGGATTTTCAAGATTGTCTGTATCAATTACTGCCCTTGAAAGAGGTGGATCATCCATTTGATTAATGTCTTCAACAATGTCTTTCTTTACTTCAATCTTATCTCTTGCTGGTGTCTTCACAACCCTCTAGTGTGACATACTTTTCTCAAGATAAGACATATAATAGATTTGTCTAATATTTTGGACTATAATAAATTACACATACACTTAAACATACATAAGTATATCTACTTTTACAAATAAAAAAAATTAAATGACAATGTTCTCTTCAAGCACACTATGCAGGAAGACAATATTATGGTGATACTCTTACAAAGATCGGTGCATTTGGAGATGACTTGCTTAGGATTTTGGGAATCTCCTAAGAATTTGATGTTGTCGTTATTAATAAATACTTTAGGAGCGATCATTTCCCAAGGCACTAGTTATGATGTCTTCATCCATGTTTCTTTCTTTTCAATTGCATAAAAAAAAAATGAAAAGCAAAAATTGACAAAAAATGAAATCAACTATGCATAGATAAGTACATAATAGTTTGATGAATATAAACCAATGACAACAAAATACCATAAACCATGGAACCCATAGAAATATATATAAAAAATGAATTAACACAACAATTGAGAATAAAACTAAAGGCAAATAATCATAAAATAGTTCACATAGAAAATCATATGAATTGGTGCATCAAGACAATAATGAAAAGCAAATAATGATATTGTTGTTACCCAGTACTGGTTGAGTCTTTCTTTGTTTCTACTAATAAAAAAAGCAAAAAAAAAAAAAGAAACTATGAGAGCAATAAATCACAGGAAAAATGATCTTGATCAATTTATATGGAAAAGTTTGAAAACTTTTTTGGATATTGATGCCTAATTTGGATTAAGATTATTTGCTTTGATATTGAATATAAATTTATGATTGATATAATTTATTTTTTAATTAATTACAATTATAATTGATATCTCATAATTAATTATGATTTATGTGATTGATATTTATTTATTGTAGTACAATTCTACTATTAAATATTGATATCTTCAATGATATTCCAATGACATATAATAATTATGGTTATATTTTTTAAAAAATTATTAAATTATCAAATTTATGAAAATTGTAGATTCTATCTAACTCTAGAATCGATACGTGGAAAATTTTATACTAAAAGAAGATTGAATATTAATATTATAGATGAGATAGATGTTGGATTAGATGGAAGTTGATTCAGGTGATGCCTTTTATTCTTAAATCAAAAGTCAATATTCTGAAAAAATAAAAAAATAAAAAATCAATATTATTTGGGTTCAGTTCTTTTGGTTTTCTTGTTGGAAAACTATTTGTAAGTAGGTAGCTTTGTAGACATATATTAACCTTGAAATAAGACCAACTTTTTTACTAAGCTGTTCAAGATATTATCATTTAAATTGTATGTTATTATGTCAGTAAAAATTATTTCAAAATTACATTTAAAATAAGAATTTAATTTTAAAAAATATTTACATAATTATTTAATTATTAACTCATTAATAAATATAATTAACTCATATTTTTATTATTTAAAAAATTATATAAATAAAAAGATTTAGTCGGATGAAAGTACAATAGCATATATTACCAATAAATCAAAATTATACTCTTAAACTAATATAAACCTTTTTGGTAATGAAAATAATATAAAGTTGATGGGAAGTGTAGAAAAAATTTACATTATCGTTTATTAAAATTCAATTAAAAAAAATACTAAAATTAAATTCTTATGAATAAACATAATTTTCATTCGTAACAGTGTGGCCGTTAGAAGTAGAGCAGAGACATATGCTCCAAAGAAGAGGAACAATTGGTGTTGTAGAGACTATGGTGAACGCAGCCAAGTTGCTTTTCATCAACCAAGTGCGCACCATAGCATCACCCCACTCCTCTGCTAACCTGCGCCCTCCTTCTTCCTCCTCTACACGCTCCATGAACACCAACTTCGACCCTCACCTCCATAACCTCTTTCGGCAGAAGCAATCTCTCCGATCCAAAGTACGCACACGCCTCAAAAACATGGACCCCATTCTCAGGTCTCAAGAAGGTTATTATTATTATTTTTAATTTTTTTTTGTGTTTTTCCTCTTCACGTTGGTCATTGATTCTTCTATTGGGAATTCTGGGGTTTTCTATTTTGTTATATGCGTGTGATGAAATATTGAAATGTTTGAATGGTATTGGACTATTGGTAGCCTCTGCTATACCAAAGCGTCTGTTTTTAATTTTTTGCGTGTGTAAATTTAATTCCATTTACTCATCCTTTTTTAATTTTTACTTTTGAAGTGTAAAAAAATTTTACAGCGACATCTCAACATATAGTGTCTTATCAGCAAAAGTGTTAGACAAGTTTTACACTTTTAAGTGTATCAAAAATTATTATTGCTATTGTTATTATTTATGGGACTCTCGATTTTGAGTTCATAATTGTTGTTTTTGACCCATAAATTGGCAGACATAACAATTGCATGGATTTTATTGTTTCACTATGATTTTACCCCCAACATATATTAAAGGCTCTTTTACATGGTAAAACTGTAGTTGATAGTTACTTTATTGCTTTGGTGTGGAAGTTCAACTCCAATAGCAGTATCTAGTTAGAATTGTAGAAGTTTACAGTTTTTTGATAGAATTGTAAAAGTTTACAGCTATAAACATGGCAATAAGATTTGGTGAATATCATTGAAGTATAGTGATCTGTTGCTACTCTGTTGTTATGACCTGCTTATGAACAGATGTTGCTTCTGGTATGACTGTGTATTGACTTTCTTTTTCTCTGGGGGATGTCTTTCAGATGATGCAATCCAGCAGGTTGTTTTAGAAGCTCCATGGTTCAAGAACAGTAGCAGTATATGCGCTTATATAAGCTCTGATGCTTTACGAGAAGTAGATACGTCAAAAATTGTGTCAAATATCTTATCTAATCCAACAACAGGTGTGCCGTGTGTTTTATTTTCTATCACTGATTCTGGCATGTTATGTATTTTTTTTTCTAAAAAAAGAAATCTATTACTTGATATGGATTTTCCATTCTCAAAGATTTTGCTTTTGGAAGAGGTTTTTCTTCCCCTTACTGCCAATTAGTTGGAGAGGGTAATATGTGCATTTGCACTTTGAATCAATTGTAACCAATGTTGTTGCTTTGATTGGGTATTGGGGTTTAGTATTATTTTTTTGTTATACATGTAACATGTATGTAATGATAAGATAGTGAACAAAACGTCAATGATTAATAGAGCTTTAACATCAATAAGTAATGACTAGTGAATAAAACTTAAATATCAGCGATGAAGCAGGTCATCTGCTGGCTGCTATTCATTTAGAGATACATTAGGGTTTACTCTAATGTGCCAGCTGTGCTATCAGAAATATATGCATCCAAAGAGTTGTAGATAACAAAAGTTTGCTTAAAAGTTCAATCCAATGTTGCTCAAGCTTTCGCCGTCGATATTCATTCTTGGGCAACCACATGTCATCAATGTGCTGTAACATCTTAGAGATTCTTACCTCTCATTTTCAACTGAAGAGGGTCAGGGTCATATACAGATGAAGAGAAGGCTTTATTTACCGCGTGTAGAGGACAAAAATAGCAACATGAGGATGCTTAAGGTATCAAGTTATGATGATCTGGTTCTAAGTTCAATGAACATTTTGGAGCCAACCTTAGTTGATTGTAATGGGAATCCACGTGAAGATCGTATGACCTTTTAGTATTTTCTTGTGCATTTTTTTTAATGTCTTTGGTATCTTTTTGTTTTTCTTTTTAATTTAAAACTAATATGCCGTTCTCCTGGTAATGTGGCACAAATTGTGGCAGTTATGCAAGCTACTGACCCTGTTGATTTGTTCATCCTACCAGGTATTCCTCTACCAACCTTTCTGATACCAGTTAATTACTTGCAGTATGATAGATATTTACCATTGTGCTGCATTTGTTATCTTGGCAGGCCTTGCATTTGACAAATGTGGAAGCCGTTTGGGCCGAAGTGGAGGGTAAGCGTACATGTCTAATTTGGTGTGATAGTTGTCAATAGCTTATTGTGTTTACATGTTTTTGTTAAAGGATGTTCCCTTTTAAAATCAGCTGTTTGGGACTATGCTGTTAGTTATTTTTCATTTCTCTAAAAATAAGTTTCTGTCTTACATATTACTAAATTCATTACGAAAGATGACAACTGCCATTCAATGCTGTTTTGGTTGGGGCTCTGTTCATCAACAACACCATACATAGTAGAGGAACTCTCGTTGCAATCTATATTTAGATGCAATATTGTATAAGCAATGCGATCGAGCTCTCACCTTCTTGTTTGTGTTGATTTTCACTGCTCATTGTTTAGGGATGTTAAATTTTTGCAGTTACTATGATATGTTCCTTAAAATGTACCAAGAGCTCATTAAGAAGCAAAACTGGAAGCTGCCCCTACTTGGTAAAAATTGTTAATGTACTAGCTTCATAACAGTATCACTTTTTTTGCCTTGTTTCTCTCATTGTTATTGTTTTTACTCGATTGCAGTTGCACTGTCATACTCTGTACAAATAATACAGCATGAAAGAATACCTACCACTCCCTATGATGTTCCTGTTGATGCCCTCGTATCAGCTTCTGGCTTCATACCCATCAGCCCAGTTGCATTCAAGTATTGCCACTGAGTACAGCAAGTCTCTATATGACCTCCTTGTAATTGTATGATAAACAGTTTTGCCTTCTATTTTGAATTTTGATGAAAGGTTCAGTTTGTTTTATGTTGTCAATATGTAGGCTAAGAGTGATTTCATAGAGGAAGGGGGGTATACCCCTGCACATTGCCTTCATTAAATGAACATGCTATTGGTATATTGAACCTTCCGTTTGGGGCTGTTTTGAAGTATAATCCTGAAACAGATTTGGTTCCTTTAAACTTGTAAAGTGAGAAAATAAGAGGTTTACCATTCTTGGATTATTTTACAAGGGTGATAACCTCCCCACTTTCTCACTGTATAACTATCCTCGCTTTAGAGGATCAAAGTTCCTTATAGTGGCTTTTGTGTTCATATTGGTTTAACTCCTCACATAATATTCTTGAAGATTGGACAAAGTTTTACAAATCCAATATAAGATGGTTTGGATAGCATATTAAATTTTATTTGATTTTTTACACCTAGGCAAACGTATATGTATAGCCTTCATTGTCTTCATCCACGCTTAAGCACTTGAGCTATTTCTGAGAGTGAAATATTGTGTATGATTTTACTTTAGGCAGGACATGTACATGAAAGTAACACAGTTGTCTCTTGCAACATGACAGCTGTCTCTTGTAGTGGTCTCATAAAAGGAAAAAAAGAAAGGAAGACTCATGGTATTCTTACGGGCTCTATATCAAGCCCTATATGTGGAATAGACTGGACATAACCAAAAAGGAATAGATGTCTCTTCCTCTGCTCCCTTCTTCTTCCTCGGCTCTTCCTCTCAACTCTCTCATGTCTCACAGGGAAATGAACCTACTCGAAACATTTGGCGACTCCACTGGGAGACATGAGATGACTGAAAGAGGGAAGAAGGGGAGGTCCGCTAAACCTCCAATCTTTCTGAAGTTCAAAAGCTTGAATCCCTAACCGCAATTTGGCTAAGCTTCAATATTTGCCTCCTGCCACCACCAACGAGCATCAGTGGTCAGTCACAAGACCCGACGAGCATGAGTGACCCCCTCTGTCATGGATGGAGATTTGAGCCTAGGGAAAAATTTAGCCGCCTCGAAATCCAATGGCTAAAGACGTCACATCCTTCTCTCCGCGTGTGGAAATAGCAATCGTCGAAGCTCTCTACCTCGACTCATGCTGTTCTTCCAGCGATGCAGCTGATGGATTTGACTTTGCCTTCGAAGAGTGGAGGCTTGGACCAAACGACTAAGAAATGAAGCCACCCCTACGCATGAGCTTGCCTTTTTCGACAACTCCTTCCTTGTGCCAGCCCTAATCCCCAAATCACTAGGATCTGATCCTCCATCTTCCATTATCTCCAGCCATGGGACAAGCAGCGACGTTGAGCTACCTCCAGTGAACGAACAACACCCGAACCCACAAGAGGTCTTCTTCTATGACGACCATGTAGCCATGATGAGCAGCTACCGCGATTACTGGAGAGCACAACGGCTTCAACGAACTTGCAAAGTCAAACAATGAAAGGAGAAACCACCGTAAGAGAAGCTCCATGAAATCTCACCGGTTTGGCTTCCATCCTTCTAACACATAAGCTCAAAAATGGTATCCCTATATCCCTTAACTTTTTTCCTGAAATTTGAAGTAGCATAACTCTGGTTTCCAATTTGATGCTGCTTGGTACGTTAAAAATAATATGTCTCTATGTGAATGATTTGATCCAAGCCTTTTCACTTAAGTGGCCTCTAAACCAAGTTTCCTGAACTCTCTATGAATTAATTTGTGCTGAATGTGCTGAGCTTGTTGAGATTATTTGATTGATGTGTACTCTTGGATTAAACTTTAGATGAAAATTGTGTGAAACACCCACTGGCTGGTTGATTTAAGTTTGTCATCAAGTTGTGGGTATAAGGTTATGAGAATTGGAGAAACTCTTGAAAATGAAAGGTTAAAGAGACCCATGATAATATGCTTTCCTTTGCCAAATAGCAAGAAAATGTTGATATCGTTTGTGATTTTGATCTCTACAAGTTCATTGCTGTCTAATATTTGATTTGAGGTTTGTGCTTTCTTATGATCTGATATTTCTAACGATAGACAGGAAAAAGGTGTTGGATTATTGTCCTACTTTGTACAATCTGAAACTTTGTTGGCCGAATTCTTGATTGTTAAATTATCTTTCTGAACATTCAGGTGACTTATATAATATTTTTTATTTTATGCACATTTGCTAGTTAAACAAAGAATTCTATGAAAATCTAGGATCATTCACATAATCCAGGATGGTCTTTCCTAATCATGTGTTGTCTTATAAATTATAATGACAGTTGAATCTAGTACATGCAACTAACCCACTGCTATTTTGTTGATCCAAGTGGCCAAGTTTTCGTTTTTTAGAGGCATACAGTTGTGCTTAGTTGCATCATAAAAAATTTAGGTGTTCATCATTACATTACCTTGGCAGAAGTCATTAAAGTGTGAAGGGACAATTTATGATTTTAATTCTCACCCAAAATACTTGGACCATTTGGTAATGAAATGAAACTAAAAGTTAATGCTATGCTGTATGCTTGTACTCATTTGCTTCTTGCTCCTAAAATGGGAATGCCTTTAAAATACCATTCTTTGTGTTTCTCAAAATAATATCACGTATATCAATCATGGCTTATTAGCTTACTTCTCAAAGAAAACAATTTCCTGGTGGTGGTGTCTGTTTAATAAATTAGCTATTTTGATTTTGAAGCTCATGAATTAAGATGAGTTATTATAAAAGAAACCAAATGATGGCCTTCCTGTTTGTTATTGATGAGCTGTTATGTGTTGTGTTTTCCTTAATTATTGATTGCATAGTCATTTGATAATTAGACAACAAACCATGCTATATCGAATATCTATGTTACTTGTTTCTTGAGATTTTCAGATCATTCAACCTAAGACTTGCAAAAATTAGAGTGGAAGTTGTGCATGCAACAAAGGTATGAATAAATGTACAATACACAATCATATCATTAGCTGGTGAAATATCCGTGCTTGAAATGGTAAAATCCTAGTCTGCACTAGTACTCAACATTTTGCTGTTAGTATAATTTCTAATGACTATGAGTGCTGGTTTGAAAATTTTCGCTTGTTGATGTGTTTTATCCATTAAAAATAAAATTGTTGCTTATTTATATGTTTGAAAAAGTTTCAGTTTATAAAAAAGCACTGTGCTTAGCAAAATTACTAAGTATAAGCACATATATCATGAGGAGTTTCAAAAGATGATGTCATTTATGTAATTTATGAGCATTTGTTATTGAATTGGACTATCAATGCTTAAAAAAAAAATGGACTAACAATGATAGGTTGCCCAAGACTAAGAACTCTGAATCTTTGCCCACTCAAACGTGAGTGGAGGCCCCAGCCCAAAGCGGCATGAAAGGGGGTTAATTTGGAACCTTCGCCCACTCAAACGTGAGTGGAGGCCATAGCCCAAAGCGGCATGGAAGGAGGCTAATTCGAAATCTTCACCCACTCAAATGAGTGGAGGCCCCAGCCAAGCGGCACGGAGGGGGTTAACTTGGATCTGTCCACTCAAACGTGAGTGGAGGTCCTGGCCCGCTGCATGAAAGGGGTTAACTTAGAATTTCGCCCACTCAAACATGAGTGGAGGCCCCAACCCAAAGCGGCACGAAGGGGCTGAAATTCTTTGCCCACTCAAACGTGAGTGGAGCCCTAACCTAAATGTTGAAGGGGGCTAACTCAAAATCTTCTCCCACTCAAGTGTGAGTGGAGGCCTTTGCCCAAAGCGGCATGGAAAGGGCTAACTCGAAATCAATTAAAGGCTTTAGCCCAAAGTGGCTGAAAAAAAAAAAAAAACCCTCAATGTGACAATATCAACACCTACTCACCAAAATGTGAGTGGAGGTTTTGCTAGTGGATGAAAGAAGCTTGAACAAAATTAACACCTCACTTAAATGGGAGTGGAGGTCCTTGCCTTAAGTGGTTGAAAAGGACTAGTGTGAGCAACATCCACTCACTGAAATGAGAGTGGAAACCCTTACCTTAAGTGGCTGAAAGGGGTTAGAACAAAACTATTTGTATGATGAAGGAACATACTTGACCAAGTGGGCAAAAAAAAAAAAAGAAATTATTATGACCTTGTTGGGTAATAAAAAAAGGGCTAAAGGCGAGAATTATCAGATGAAATTCACTCAAGGTGAGCATTACATTAAAAAAAAAAATGTAGAGGTGGCTGAAACATGCTAAATGACAAGCCACCCCTCTTCATTAAATAGGGGCTAAAGATATAAGCCCCTTCCATGATAAATAAATGAGGAAGAAATCTATTATATTTTCTCATGAAGCATGAAAAAAATAATCAGAAATCTATTATATTTTAAGACCCTCAAAGTAAAGAGCATCCATGGACTTCAAATAAAACAACAAACAAGGGGCTAGAAAGGTCTAGCCCACATTCTTAGTGCATTGAGAGGATCATAAAATTGGAAATGTAGAAGTACAAAGAAGGCCTGTCCAATGTCCAAAGCAGGTGTTACAAAACAGAGCCAATAAAGGGCCATTTGAAGTGGTTATTACAAAATAAACATGCTAAAAAAAAGAATTCTCATAAGAACAAAGTAGTAAAAAAGAGACACTTGTCTAAGCTCAACAGAATCTTAACAAAGTACCCCTTAATGTATATGTATGAAAAAAAAAAAAAATATGAGAGCAACTAAGCAAGGTAACACATTTTCAAGGGCTTATGAAGGGTTATATGATAGCAACAGAAAATGTCGAAGCAACGAGAAGAGAGATCAAGCACCCTAAGGAAGAAAGTGATTAAAAAAAAAAATCTATCAAAAGATATCACAAAAAAAAAAAATGCTCAATGAAAACGCACATATCTTCATTGAGCAGGGGCTAAAAGACATAGATTCCCTATTACTATGTGGTCAAAGCCAATTTAAGCCGGCCAAAGAATAAAAAAGAGCCTATAAATTTTGCTTTCTAATATCGGAAAAGATAGTAGCTCTTCTATTAATTTATTTCCTTTGCAAAGAGAATTTAACTGCTTAGGTATACCTATTAATGACTGACTTCATAGTTGTTTGAAGCATGGATAATAATAAAAAGAAGAAGCATATAGAACATATTTTAGACCAAGGTTCAATCCAATCTTGGTTTGAGTTGAACATTAGCTATTCAACATCATTTTACCATGTCATAGCTTAAATCATGCTTGTTCCTGATATCGAAATATAAATAGCACATCACTAAGCGTCCCCATTAAGGGAATTGCGAAATTGAAGACCTTCAACAATTAATAAAATTAGTTTCGTAAGAGGAGCTAACACTATCTCAACTAGTGAGAAACTGTAGTTAAAAAGGGGCTGATATTTTCAATGTGATTCATAGGTTAAATGTCTAAAATGGAAAAGAAGAAGAATTTTAATATTGCCTATAATGATTCATTAGATTTTGCTAGAACTTTCAAGGGTAAACCATGGTAATTTTTTTAGGACAAAGCTATGCTCAATTGCGGATTATTTCCTTAGAACTTTGTTGTTTGCTATGCAGCTAAATTGTTATGCATTGCTATTTTTTTTTATCTCAATTTGCCTCTCCTTCTTTGTTTGGTCTCACATCATGACACTTAACCCAATTTGGGTCCATCACAAGTAACAGTTCTAAATTTCATAGCATATTTTTTGACACTGACAAAATATTTAATGAAAACAATCATTATAAGCCAAAGTTAAACTAGAGCATAAAAGACTATGTTGAGGCAGCAAAAGGACTTCCAGAGAGTTACGACTACTAGAGACCATCCGAAGAATTCAAGAAATTGGATTTCCAAGAAAGCAAACAAAGGATGATTCCCAATGACAGGGGCTAAAGCCTTTCTCACATTTGTAAATAAACTGCATAGGAGTATTACCTCCATAAGAAGATTAATGAAACAACAAAACAGTAATAATGGTAAATGGAGGAAAAGAACATGTGGCGTTTAATGTAAAACTTGATTTTTGTGCATAATCGTTTGAAAACACACTTTTCTTTTCTTCTGTCTAGAAATCTTGAGATTATATGCCCCTGGAGAGATTTTCATGGTATAACGATAATAATTTGTGTGTATGTGTTCTCATTCTTAAACTGGTTGTTATCTTGTCCTCATGCTTCATTATGATAAATCTTTATCATCTGACTATGTGGACTTACTCTTAAGCATATGAATGTAGAGTGTGGAGCTTGTAGAATTGTTTTTGGTAGCTCAAATAAATTATTTGGTGATGAGATATTACTCATGTATGGTATCATTGAGTCACACATTTTACATTTATGCGTTTGTTGATCCCACATTACATTGAGAAAATTTTGGTTCTATCTGTGTGCTTCCACTACATGATAAGATACCTTTCGCATTCAAGCCATAACTATCAAGTTTTAGCTCAATTTTTGCCATTTTCACAATCTGCATTATCTTGGCATCTACCATTTTGAGTATATGCTGAGAAATTCAACTTGAAACCATCGTGTTAAGTTTATCAACATTTCAAACATGGTCAACACTAGTTTCATGTCTAAGTCAGAACATGAGTGTGTTTGAAAGTTCCTAAGGTCAATACATACAATTGGTGGGAATTCTCAAATTATGTTGAATTCTTGTAACTGCTTATAATATCTTTTGTTCCACTAACTGTTCTACTTCTATGGGCTATTGTTTGTAGTCAAGTGCATGCTCAACAAAGAGCTACACCTCTTAGTTGAGCAGGGGGCTAATGTTTTGGAGTGAAATATAGTGTATGATTTTACTTTTAGGCAGAACATGTACATGAAAGTAACACTACAGTTGTCTCTTGCAACATGACAGCTGTCACTTGTAGTGGTCTCATAAAAGGAAAAAGAAAGGAAGACTCATGGTATTCTTACGGGCTCTATATCAAGCCCTATATGTGGAATAGACTGGACATAACAAAAAAGGAATAGATGTCTCTTCCTCTGCTCCCCTTCTTCTTCCTCGGCTCCTCCTCTCAACTCTCAACTCTCTCATGTCTCACAGGGAACTGAACCTACTCCGAAACAGCCCCCAAGTCGTTAACCCGGAGTAAGCCTTAACTTACTCATCCTCTTTCCAAGTTCCTTCCCATTTCCTTAGTCCCTTCAACCAGAAAGGAGGAACGCCCAAGAGTTGTGAACCAGCATTATTCTCAGCCATGTTGACAGTACATTGCTCCTCCAAGGATAAAGATTCAAGCTATTCAAGATGTAACAGCATTGAGATTCCAATCTAGAATTTCATTTAGAATATAGTAGCATGCATCAAACTACGAATTACAGACCCTGACAACATTAGGATTGGTATTAATAAAAGAATTGTTTCATAGTTTAAGCAAGGATACAAATAGAGGAAAATTTTAGAACTTCAAATCATAGCTGTGAAAATCGACTTTCCTATGAACAGAAGAATGAAATCATGAAATTGGTCCAATGCACTGGTTGGATAGATCCATGAAACCAATTAAGATTGACTAAATTTTTTGTAGAAAATGATTAACTGCTCTTTGACAAATAAAGTTATTTTTTTTTTTTTTTGGCTAAATGATATCATTTTTTAAAACCTAAAAAAAAATTATAATCTAACTAAAAATGCAATAACTTTGTTTGTATTATCATGATTTGTGAGTTTGTGATGTAAAACTTTATGAGTTTGCTTGTGTAATTATGTTGTGAACTTTCAATTGTAATTCATGATTATGAAATGTGAACAATATTTAGGAATTTATGTTATTTATTTATTTATATTTTTGTATTTAACAATTAAAGCGTTTAAGTTGTTAATTACTCATTTTGTTGAATTTTATTTAAACTTTTATATATTTTTATATTTTTTTTGTATAAATCATTTGACAATGATTTATCGTTCCAAATACCCGAATATATATGATTGAGTCGATTCAAATTCTTCTACTATGCTTCAAATCCTATTTGAAGTTTTTTTGGTACACGAAACTTATTTGTTTGCTAAGGGTCTTGAGCATTTGTCCCTCGGCAAAAAATTCTTTCTCCAGTGATCTTACACCATCAAAACAAATATGGAAGTTACAAAAGTATTAGGATCCATCACAAATATAGGTCATTTTGCTTTGTAATCCCTCTAAAATTTGTTTAGGTTTTAGTCCCTCATTTTTCTAATATTATGTTTTTGGTCTCTACTGTTAATTTGTACTTGTAAGTGATATATATTGGATAAGTAATAATTATAGGTAGGTTTGGTATAGTCATTCCATTAATATTAGGGCACGACCCTAGGTTTATGAACACTTATAGGGAATTTACAAGACGCTATCAAAGGACTTACAATAGCAGTGGGAATTGAACCACCTGTGCCAAACTTTATTGGCAAGTGATGATATTTATAAGGATCAAAGGAAGATTTTAAAGATGTCTATAGGGATTATAAGCAAAATTTTCAATATTGATATTTGGTAAGAATTTAAATACACACTTTAAACTATTTTTAGGGACTTAAATATATAGTGAAAAGATTAAAAAAAATATATAAAAAAGGATCAAAAGCCAAATCTTTTTTTAAAGAGACTAAAACCAAATTGATATATATTTAATCGACAAAAACATAGTTAAACCTAAATTATTTTTTCGAAGGGAAGGGGTTACTATAGGAGTTTGCTACTATGCCCCTTGTGCGTTGCCCATGCCGTGCACTACAGCAAGGGCTGGCGCACCCACCAATCCAATTTTAAATGTTTATTATTATTATTATTATTAGGATTTAATTACCATGTATTAACAGTGTAAAATTTTTTTACATAGTCATTCAATCATGTATTACCACATAAGCTATAATATTTGACTTTTATACCCACTACTTGAAAAGTCATCTAAACTAAATGTTTTGATTGGATGACTGTCACTACATCAAAATTAATTATTATTATTATTATTATTATTATTGCATTTCATCAATGATATCATACTTTATCGTTGAGCAAGGTTACAGATTAGTTAGACAACGTTCATTCTTGAGTAAAATTTCGAATTGGTTTTCCGAAGAGTACTGCTGTATGGCGGTTTTTGTAACGATCCGAATTTGACTTAAAATAGAATTAAAGATTTAGTATTAAGAATTTAAATATCCTACTAATTAAGTGATAGTGGCAATGACTCGACGAACAAAAAAAAATACCCAGTTTGGGGGATAAATAATAACTTTTTCAAGCCCACAAATGAATAGTAATTTTGAAATTGTATCAAGGATGACCTAAGACCGGGGGGGGGAACTTTGGACCCGAAGGACGGAGGTAGAGTATTAGGCCTGAAGTCCAAACGAAGATATTTTAAGATTCTAGAGGTTTTGCACCCATTCAATAAAATTTTAATGTATAATTTTTGACATTGCAAAAAAGCTTTGTGACCAAGTAATTTTGGCCAACCACCTCATGCCAAATGGATGGTATAGATTAAAACTTTTCAAACCATCCATTACACCAAACACATTTAAGAATTAAAATTAAGAGAAAATAAAAAAAGATGAATTACATTTATAACTAAGATAAACGTCACACTTCCTTAACTCACTCTCGGCCATCTCTCCCTTTGCAACCCCTCCATATTTCATCTTCATATAATCTAAGGAACTAGCTCACAAACTCTATTCCACATCTCCAAATACAAAAATACTAAATATAAAACCTAAGCCACCTCTTGAAACCTCCATAACTATCCTAGAAAATCCTCATCGCACCTCATCATCATAGAGGACAACCGCCTCACTTGTTAAAGTAAGGGTCTTGGCTCAGTGGTGGATCTTGAAAAGAAATTTTAGGGGGGCCAAAGTAACATGTAACATAGATGATGTTAACAAAATTAAAATTAATTATACATCACATATATAAGTTTTTAAAATATATTGAATAAGAGAAATATTTTTATATGAGAGATAAAATGAGCAAATCTTAAGTTACTAAAATTGGTCTAGTTATCAGGGATGTGGATAATTTACAATAAAAGTTGTTTAAAAGTTAAGTGATCACCTACAAAGTTAAATAATTATAGATTTTACTTTTAGCTATTTTTTTTAAGATCTAATGATTAAATTTGCTCCTCTCACTCCATAAACTCTTTGTAAGATTTTAAATGAATCACTAATAGGAGATTTTTTTTGACCTTATAATGTTGCTTTATATTTTTTTAATGACTTGAAAGTGTCAACAATTTAACTAATATTTTAGCATTCACTAATTTTCTTTCTGCAATGTATTTGGTATGATGGTAAAAGTGGAGGAAAAAAATTATGAATAAGTTTAATGTGTAATTTTATTGATAAATTTTATGTGTAAAATCACACATTAAGCTCATAACAACAAAAAATTCTCTCATTTTCACCATATCAAACACATCTTTAATATAAAGAATCATACTATTTATAAAAAAAACTCATCTTTATCATATTTATTGCATGATAACACATCATTTTTCTTTTACAACTAGAAAATAAACTAACAAACTCTAAGATTAAAAAAATTACATTTTTTGTTTCAGTAGATAGCACAGTTCTAAACTCTAAATCATATGAGTAATTGAAAGGAGACATGGCTACAACAACACGAAAAAAACCAAAACATCACCCCAAAGTAACAAAGTGATCCCCATAATCTAGAAACTAAGCAAAATACGAATCTACCTGTGATGGCAAACAAAGCTCCATATGTCCAAGCATTTGAAACTATGTACACATGGCAAGTTGCATATTGGAATTTATTGCACATATATCGCCCCTACACGGATTGCATCGCTACCCAACCATCATGAAACCAAAATTCACTTACCAAAAAATCACATTTATATAGAGTAATATTTATTATGAAATCTATTTGTTACACAAAGTATATATATAAATTTTTCAAAAAAAATTTGGGGGGCCATGGCCCCCCATTGTAACTAAGCTCCGCCTGTCTTAGGCTAGTTTATTTGGTTTTGGATGGAGTTGCGCTTGGAAAATTGGTAAAGGATGGAAAAGCTACCCTAGCTTAAAGTAGGGTTACTTGAAAACATTTTTCAATCTAGCTCAGATTAAAATTTATTTTAAATTTGTATAAAATTTTTTTTAATCTTTTAAATTAACTTAAAATAAATTTTAATCTTCAAATAACTAAATTGATTTTACAACCCTTTCGATTTTTACAGCTAAACTGGTGTTTAAAGACTCTTTTAAGGATCAATTTTGGATTTTACTCTTCAATTTTTAGTCTGGTCTAGCTAGATGTTAGTTAGAGCTTGGTCAAGGCCAGTTCAAATGTTGACCCTAAAAACACGGCTGGGTGAAATTTTATTGAGGGCTATGTAATTTTCATATGAAATTTTGAGGGTTAAATTTTGAAGTCACTATTTTAGGTTAGATTTATTCAATTATTATTTTCCAAAATTACATAAATATTTATAAATTACATTTATTAACTTTAATTGTCTATTGTTAAATTATTTAAAGAATGCAATCATGGCAACAATTACATAAAATGCAACAAAACGTAACAAACGAATGACTCTTAACAATGTAATCAATCACACAATAATATGACTACAGTCAACTTATGATGAATTTTTCAACTAAAACTGCAATCCAATCCAGCAACAGAACAACTAAAACACGCAACAATAATAACACATTTCGTTACTGACGCATTTCATCAAGCAGGTTGCATGCATGCAGTCATCCAAAAAGCATTGATTAAACTACCAAATAATCATCACAATAATCGAAATCACCAAACCAAATCACCAACACGGAGCAAATGCTTAAATCACATTTTCTTCATCCCATAATGGGAACGAAAATCACCGAACGATTGAACGAATTACATGACAACAAACTATGATGAAATCGCCTACAAAAATGTGATTAAGAGTGATTGAACAAGGAGGTTTGGGTAATCAAGCACAACAATAATTTAATTTTGAAGTCTTACTAATTTAATTTAAAGTAAACTTTAAATTATAGAAGAAAGAGATCACCTCATATTTGCAATATTCAAAATCACCCCCAATTTTCTTGTGAAACTTTCCGAGTAACCAAACACAATCAATCTTCTCACGGAGCAAACCTTAGAACAATCGCTATGATCAAATCACCTACAAATCGCAAGGAGATCGAACAAATGAAATTGAAATCGGAATTAAGGCAAATGAAATTGTGATTTAAACTCACGAATTTAATCACAAACTAGCAGATCACTGTCAAATTGTTTACTGAGGACGCAAGCACGGACACCACATCGCGAAGGAACAAAGGAACAAAACCAAGCATATTGGCGAGCTTTTCTTTTTTGGAGTTTCTTTTCTTTTTTTTTTATCTTTCACGGAGAGGGTAAGAAGTGGTTCCAATGTTTTGCTTCCACGGAGAGGATAAAAAGTTAAGTAAAAGGAAAACAGTAAAACAAATGCATGTTTTAGTTTTTTCGCTGCTGAAATAGTGTTTTAATTTGTTTATAAGAGCACCTAGCCATGTCAAAAGAAAGAACTCAGCTATTTTCATTAGTTTGTAAGAGAAAGAGAATTTGGGGCCTTTTTTTTCACTTGTGTGTGTGTTCGAATATATGTCTTTTTAATCTATATTTATAAATGTAGGTATATAATTTTGGTATTATTCACTCTTAGTCTTTTTTTTTTGGTTGGCTTTTGGTCCCTCTTTTTTCTAAATTTTTATACTCTATATTTAAGTCTCCAAAAATAATTTAAAATACACATTTAATCCTTAAAAATATTGAAATTTTTTTTGTCTTTATAAATATATATTAAAAATCTTCCTTGATGATTATCAATATCACCACTTAATTATACAAACTAATGATAGGGATCAAATACATACCCTCTATTGTAAACAACCCTTAAAAAGTGTTGCCTTATATTAAAACAAGTGTGCCTTTAGCTACTATGATATAGTAATATTTGTTAAATGTGCTCGACTAACTTTAAAAGCACACTTTTCAAGTGATGCTACATAATTTGTTGGCAAATCCCTGTTTCAAAGGCAATACTTTGAAAGTGTTTCTTATTATAGTATAAGGATACATTTTTTAAGTGTAACCTGTAAAAGTATGGCCTAAGGGGCACATTTTTTGTAGTGATATAACAAATAATATATCGTATTGAAATTTATTGATTTTAATTATACCTTGATAACTTGCATGCTTCGCTTCATTGACTTGCTCCTCTCTCAAGTTCCTTCCCCTTTCCTTAGTTCCCTTCAATCGCAAGCAAGGAACTATCAAGCTTTTAATATCTAACATAAAATCATTTTTGTCTCTATTTATTAAATTAAGCTTTTAAGATAGTTGATTTTATACATGGTATCAAATCATCATGATCAAATGATCAAAAGTTGATTCTTATTATTCCCATTGTAAAAAATTATTCGTGTAAGGGGAGGTGTTAGATATAAATTATTTATTTGTATCTAACCATTAACTTAAATTTTTAGTAGAGATAATTTTATAACACGAATAAATATCAATGTCTTGGTGTTATTTCTCGCCATGAAACATTTGAATTAGATTGCTCCTCTAAGTAGAAGAGATTCATGAAGTCAAGGCATCGAAATTGCAACCTGCGAATTTATTGTAAATGAGGTTAATAAGCCAGAGAGTTTAGCTAAACTTATAAGATCGATTTTACTAAACTCAACTCAACTTTTAAGAGCTTTCATAGTAAAAAGAGAGGAGGAAATCATTGACACATGTATAATAAGTAAACATATTTTTAATAATAAACATACCTAGGTAACATATTTATGATTAATATTAAATACATTATTTTATATAACTATGCAAAATTAATTGTAATTTTTAATATCTATTGTTTAAACTCTACTATATATACACACATAATCACCGACAAATAGAGGCCTCATAACGATTGGACAGAGTAATGATTCATTAATCTTCATAGTTTATTATTTTTTTAATGTTAAAAATTATATATAAAACATAAAATGAAATGTTGTGCATGCTTAAGGATCACGTATGATGTGTACTAGAAGTATACAAGAATTTCTCATCAATTTGGATGATTGAGCAAATGTTTCTATAAAATATAGTCTAGTAAAAGTAGAAAAGAGAATAAATATTAAAAAAATCCAAATAAAAGTATTTGTAAATAATATTAAAGATAGAATGATAAAGGGTATTATATTAATAACATTATATTATTATATGTAAGTGTAAAAAAACAATTCATTAAAATTATTCTTTTTACAACTATTTACGTAATATTTTTCAAAAAGTTATTAGTTTAGCAAAATGATTGAAAAAATAATAACATTGCAATTATCTCCTCAATGCTGTAGATAAAATTGCAATAGAAAATATTCATACAGAATGAATATAAGTCATAATAGTCAACCATGGCCTGTACAATGCTTTTCTTAATCTTCTTCTCAATAGTTTCGCTTTTCAATCAGAACATTATTGTTTACACTCATGGATGAAGGATGCTGTGTTGGTTTAATCTCATCTATTATTTGAATAAGATATAACCAATTAATAGTGTCAACACTCCATCTTATGATAAATGATAAGTTTATATAATATCTCACATTTTATAGATACAAATAATATAACTCTTTTAATTTATATATTATTTAACGCAGCTTACAAAGAATCCTAAACTAAACAGGTTAACTGAAAAGATTAGTATACTTTAGTTTTTAGAAGATCAATTGCATATATTTTGATCCCTAAAAAATTAATGTTTTAATACTTTGATCCTTGAAAAATCAAATATATACACTTTAATCCTCAAAAGATTTGTGTTTAATACTTTAGTCCTCGAAAGATTAATTACACACTCTTTTATCCTTAAAAGGTTTGTGTTTTAACATTTTAGTCCAGAAATATCAACTGCTTGGTGTTGTGCCTTGGCATATCAATGTCACAGCGTCGAATGCAGCTAATTTTGTCCTTTGGTGGTGTATGCAAGTCAGTGCTGGGGCACGTGCTGCTACCCTGTTACACGTGGCCAACCTATATAAATAGGAACGATGCATTAATTAGGTGACTAAAGTAATCTTTCAGGACCAAAGTGTGTAATAAAATTTTCAGGATCTAAAGTAATAAAACACCAATCATTAAAGTATATGCAATTGATCTATTAAGAAGTGTTAAAACATAAATCTTTCAAGAATAAATGCGTGCCTCTTTCGGGGACTACAATATTAAAAGACAAATCTTTCATAGACTAGTGCAGTCTTTCGGGACTAAAGTGTTTAAGCACCAATCTTTCAGGACCAGGTGTGGTTTACTCTAATTATATTTTATAATGATTTAAAAAGTTTTCAATATCTTCTCACTCTATCAAATTAAACTTACGAGATCACAACTTCCTTTTTAATTTGATCAGAGCATGCACTCCTCTTGATAGATCCTCTCCGTTTTTACGTGACAATAGAAGAACGTGCAATAATTTCTGGCAGTTGAGAATGGTTCCTGTTTAGATCAGCCCGAAAGTCCTAGTTTCCTTTCAATTTTGTTCTTTGAAAAGTCAAGTTCGATTTTACAGTAGCTGTCCACATATTAGGGTTGGTATGTGTCCTCCTCAATTAAAGAAAGAGAAGGAAACAAACAAATATCTCACAGAACCACTCGAAATAATCAATCGATCGACAAGTTAGGTAAATTGTACTCATTTTTCAAATTTATTGTAGACTCACGAAAAAATAAATAGATGTAAGTTACTATTCATGGAGAACTTATGCTCAGTAAGTCTGAACTTTGCACCAACCAGCATTAGTATATATATATATATATATATATATATATATATATATATATATGTGGGAATCATGTACAGAAAAGAAGAAAAGATAAGGTGGGTCACAGTAATAATTCCTCCATAGAGAGCCTTCTTTTTACCGCACATTTTCAATGGATCCCACTGCAGAAAAAGCGGAGAAATTAAAGGAAGAATAATATTCTTCCCTGCACTCGACTTTATTCTTTGAAAGTAACCTATTCTAGCTTCCTAAGTAGTTCTACAAAGACTCCATCAAATTTTCTTTGTCCTCACATCTCTCTTCCATTGTTTTAAAGTTTCTTGCACAAAACCAATACGTAATAGCAACGCAGACTCATGTCCACCGAGATTTCATCAACCCCAGGAGCTTTCAGGCTCCGCTGGGACGTGTTCCTGAGTTTCAGGGGAGCAGACACACGCCACTCCTTCATCGAACCGCTCTACAACGCCCTCCACGGGCGCGGCGTTCGGGTCTTCCGCGATGACGATGGTTTGGAACGTGGCGAGGACATTGCTGACTCTCTTATCGAAGCCATAAATGACTCGGCAGCTTCCATCGTTGTCTTCTCGCCTAAATACGCTTCTTCCCGCTGGTGCCTTGAGGAGCTGGTCGAGATCTGCGACTGTGGCAGGCTCATTCTCCCTGTCTTCTATAAGGTCGAGCCTTTCCATGTCCGAGCACAAAAGGGTCCTTTTTTTAAAGCGGCTTTCGAGACCAACGAGAAGTTGTTTGAGAAAAACATGGTTCTTCGGTGGAGGGACGCTATGAGGAAAGTGGCTGACCGCTCTGGTTTTCCTCTTTCTGATCAAAGCAGGTGCATGGTGGTTATATGTTTTGTTTCATAATCTTTGTTTGTTGGAAGTTAAGGGTGACCGCATCAAGTTTTATACTGGTAACGAATGTGTTAAGCCCACTAATATTTTTCAATTGATCAAGTGGTATACACTAGGTTTTCTTTTTTAAATATAGTTTCGAATTCGATTCATTTGAAAGGAGAAAACTAACGTTTAGAAGAGATTTAATTTAATTCTCAATGGGCCAACTTGATTTAAACTCGATCAGTCCATAAGCTCTGGATGACGGTGGCTTAGATTAAAGAAAAATTTGTCCATTAATTCTGTGAAGTTTTAGGTTTAGATGTGATTTTAGATTTATTGTTTTACAGTGAACTCTGCAGATTTTGGCTCCCTAGTTCCTCAACAATTAGTATCTAATCCATGTTAACTAGGATTTAGAACATTGGCAAGAAGATATTAGTTGCCCCAAAAAACTTGAAAATGGGGCTACTGATGATTAAGTTCCTTTTTTTTTTTTTTTATTTTAGACTTGAAGTATGAAGTGTTTATCAAAATAGAAGATGATAAAAATCAATTAGATTAACCGATTATGAAAGCTCTATTATCATATCATGACCATTTCTACCAAGGAAAAAAAAAACACTTAAAGCTAATGTGTAATAATATGTAAAAACACGTGAATAATTTTATATGCATTACTCGAGTTATGTTTAGTTGGAAGATTAAAATGAGGATAAATTTTTCACAATTAAATTTTGTATGTAATTTTATAAATTATATTTAATCACAAAAAATTTACCTTATTTTTACCCTCTAATAAAACATAGATGGGTTAGAATATGTACCAACTGGCAGCACTAGTTATCTATGTTCTAAATTAGGCTTTTATCCCTTTGTTTATTCTTTATGCAATACTTATCACTGATGTGTTCTTCTTTGTAACAGTGCTGAAGACCAAGCTACTCTGATTAGACGCATAGTGGAAAAGGTTGTAAGAGAACTTCGTAACACTCCACTAGGTGTGGGTCAGTTCACAGTAGGGCTTGATCACCGTGTTGAGCAGTTGGCCAATTTGTTAGAGGTCAAATCCAATGGCTTCCGAGTGTTGGGGTTGTATGGGATGGGCGGGGTCGGTAAAACAACCCTCGCAAAGACTCTCTTCAACAACCTTGTTGCTCACTTTGAGCATCGCACATTCATTCCAAATGTCAGAGAAGCTTCATCAAAAGACAATGGCTTGGTTGATCTTCAAAGAGAATCATTGGTGAACTAACCGATCCATCCACAGCGGCCCAAATCAGTGATATCCCTGCCGGTGTTGCTTCAATCAGAAGGACAGTTCAAGAAAACCGAGTTCTGATAGTCTTGGATGATGTCGACAACGTGAATCAGCTTGATTCTCTAATTGGCAAAAAGGAATGGTTTTATGAAGGAAGCCGTGTAATCATCACCACAAGGGATATACAAGTTTTACTTGACAACAATGCTGATTTGCGCTATCAAGTTAAGGAGTTGGGTTCAGATGATGCCTTGGAACTATTCAGTTACCATGCTTTGAGAAGAAAGAAGCCTACAGATGAATTTCTTGGCTTATCAAAGCAAATTGTGGAGCTAACTGGAGGACTTCCTCTGGCTTTGGAAGTGTTTGGTTCATTCTTGTTTGATAAGAGGAGGGAGAAGGAATGGGTTGATGCTCTTGACAAGCTGAGACGCATTCGCCCCCAACACCTTCAAGATGTGCTCAGGATAAGTTATGATGGGTTGGATCAAGAAGAGAAGACCATATTCTTAGACATTGCTTGTTTGTTGGTCCCAATGGAAATGAAGAGAGATGATGTAATAGATGTGATGAGGGGTTGTGGTTTCAGTGCAGAGGTGACAATCACAGTGCTCACAGCAAGAAGCCTGATCAAAATTGCTGAGGACGATAATACGGTGGTGATGCATGATCAAATCAGAGACATGGGAAGACAAATTGTAATGGATGAAGGCCGTGCTGATCCCGGAATGCGTAGCAGATTGTGGAATCGTGAAGAAATCTTGACCGTTCTGCGGGAGAACAAGGTACGTATGAGCTATTGTTTTTTGGTAGGGAACGAGGTATATAAGCTATATATGTACATGATACGAAATATGTTTTATATAGTATAATTTAAGGTACATTAAAATTGGAGAAATTCTTAAAATTTTGTTTGCAATATTCTTCTCATAAAATGGGGAGTAGCCATTGCAAATGCATCGGAAATGTTAATGTATACCGTCAAATTTATGTGGGTTTATACGCTATCAATATAAAAAGCTTTACTTTGTTATTCAGTTAAATGCTATAAAAATATATGATTTTTGAAATTATAATTATAATATATGATTAAATAAATGTATACAAAATTATATACTAAAAATACATTAAAATTAAATTCTTTAACATTTTGAATACATTTACAATGAGAAAGTGTTAATCCTTCATGAAGGAATTGACAGAGGACGAGGAGATGCAAGGGCAGAGGCCGGTAGACCAATTTTTAAGGGAAGGCAAATATTTAATAGTGAATTTTATCTAAAAAATATATATTTTATAATATTTTAATTTTATTGTAAAAAACTATATAAAAATATTTATACATAAAAATTATATTTTACAATTAAAATTTAAGAAAAACACACACATGTATGTATTATTTAGGGTAAAATGCACTTACCTTTTTTAAGGTATTATAAAATGACACTCTATCTCATTTGTTTGAAAAACCTACACTCCATCCCATTTTACTAAGGTTGTGTTTGGTGTATTCTATTTTATAATTTATTTTTTATAAATTATATACTAAATAAAAAAATTAATTATAAAATAAGTAATAAATTGAATTTTATATACACTATTAGTATAAAATAAAATATTGAAAGATAATTTTTTACCAAATTTGACATTTTTTGAATTTTTATCGGTTCATGGTTAAAATTATTTTATATTGAAGTCTATAGAAACTAAATTTACAACTAATATTAAGAATTATATAATAATTATTATTTTAATTAAAAATTAATAACAAGCATTTCTATTAATTGATTTTTTTTTGTTACATTTGATTTATTCATTTTACAATTATTATTTTAATGAATTTAATTTTAAAGTACTAATAATATAAATGAGTTCTATAATGTATTCAAGCATATATTGTCTCATAGCCAAAGTGATTTACTCCTATATCCACTACTTAAAAAGTCATTTAAATGAAATGATTAATTAGATAACAATGTCAAAAAATTTTACACTATCAATTTATTAAAATTAAATTCCTAAAAATAATAATTGTAAAATAAATCTAGCAATAGTAATTTAAAAAAGTGTCAAATCATATTAAGTAACTACCTATTATGATAACTACCGATTATGGTTTGACAATTTATTGAATTTTATTAGTGTACAATGTAAAATTATATTTTACTGCAAACTAATAAAAATTTAAAACAATACCAAATCATGCTAGATAACTAACTATTAACTATGATAATTAAATTATTGATTTATAAAAATTATATTTAATATTTTTAATCTCATTCATATAATTATATTTTATATTAATATTATTTATTAATAATATTATTTAGCATGTATTATTTATTTTTTCAAAATAATTAATGTTTATTTATATATTTTAATATTACTATAAATTTTTATTTAATTTTTATATCTTCTTTATTTAAAATTCTTTTTATTATTTTTTAATTAAAGTAATTATTATTATATAATTCTTAATTTTAGTTATAAATTTAGTTTCTATACTGACAATATAAAATAATTTTAACTGTAAACCAATAAAAATTAAGAAAATATTAAATTTGATAAAAAGCTACTTGTTAATATTTTATTTTATGCTATTAGTGTATAGAAATTAAATTTATTACTTATTTTATAATTAATTTTATTATTTAATATATAATTTATAAAAAATAAATCATAAAATAGAATATACCAAATACATCCTTAATAAAATGAAGTGGAATATAGGTTTTTCAAACAAATAGTGATGGTGTGTCATTTCATAATAACTTAAGAGAGGTAAGTATATTTTACCTTATTATTTAATATTAGGATCACGTGATACCTATATAACCTTAAATATAGTTATATTATTTAATAATATTTAAAATAGTTAGATATAAAGTTAACAAAAATTAATTAATTAAATAAAACTTTCTGAAGGGGGCCCAAATTTTAAGAACAAAAGATTTATAAAGCAAACTAAAAAATTTAGGGGGCCATTGCGCCCCATGAGATACATGACGCTCCGCCTCTGCGGAGTTGACTCTACTCAGAAAACCAATGTCAAAAGGAAAAAGAAAATTTGACGTGCAAATAAAATTAATAGGAAAATAAAAAAATAAAATACTAAATAGTGAATGCTTTAGGATGACCACTTGTGTGAGGATCTCTAATCCTAAATTAATACTCCTTTTTGGTACCGGACTAAATTAATACTCTATACATACGTCAAGACCTTCCAACACGTTGATAACACATCAAATGAGTTTTTCTATTTGTAAATGTTTGTAATAGTTTGCACCTAAACTTGTTTTTTCCTACCATTTTCTTTGTGTGAAAAAGGAAATAAACACAGTTTTCAATACTTTCGATTTTTTTAATAAAGAGAGCTAAGACGTTACACTTTATATATAAAAACGGAATGTGCAAAAAAATATTTTCCATCAAAATCTTGACTATAACTCGATCAGAAAAACTCCGATGATATGCCAATAATAAGTAATTATCCGAAAATCTTAATTTATTATAGGTCTAGATATAAAACTTAAATTTTATGTATCTAATAATAAATAAGTACAAACATTTGTGTTTATGGAAAATCTAATTTATTTTTCTTATATAAGAAATTATGAGTTTGAGCTCAACACTTAAAAAGAGAAAGAATCTTTATAATGTGAGCTTCAAGCATGCAAAAAGTATTTGTAAACATAGATGGGCTCGATGAAAGTATTAACACAACTCTTTCCTATGTAAAAATATTATTTGTAATTAGAGTGTGGGACACTATGCCTCCTTATATCCTATCCATAATTAGATGGGGTGTGAATCTTATTTGAATGAGATTCACATCACATATAATAATGAGATTAGATATGAGTTGGTATGGTAGGATAGAATGTATATAGTATACTACTTGTTTCTCATATGATGGTGTGCACACCGTAAGTTGTAATAAGCTCATGCTATATGACAAGATAACATGAGTGATCTTTTACTTTTAATTTAAATAGTAAGGCTCAAACGTGACATGTGATAAAAGGACATAAATGATGAAAAATCATATATGTTAAAGACATGTGAAAACATGAAATGATTGATTCCTTGTCCAGTAAAAATATAAATTTACAACTTTACGTAATTGACACTGCATGCTTCTTGTATTTTTTTGGTCGAGGGAGGGGAATTGGGATTGACGAAGGGAACAGGGGCAAATCACATACGTCATCATGAAAACTAATAGTTATTGGGTATAAAGATATTAATGATTTTATATCTAATATTTTATTATTCAATTCTGGACTCAAATAGTGGTTATTTGAGGCAACAACGTGTTACCTCTTTGCCTCATGTATCAACCACACATTGCATGCTTCTTGTAGGCTAGAGCAATATCTTGATGAAATCTATGTCATTTTGTTTTTAGGGAACAAGATCTACTCAAGGGATCACCCTCGACTTCAAGGTAAAAATAAATTCTGGGCACAATCTTCGTCAGCAGATGCCCATCCTAAATCTATTAGCATTTTTAAAACCAAGCCTCACGGAGAAAGAGAAAGAGGTTACACTTCAGACAAAATCATTTAAATCAATGATGAACTTGAGACTACTTCAGATCAATAATATGAGACTAGAAGGGAAGTTCACATTTCTTCCTGCTGAAATGAAGTGGCTACAATGGCAGGGATGTCCTTTCAGAAACCTGCCTTCTGACTTTTGGTCTCAGAAATTCACTGTCCTTGATCTCTCACACAGCAAAATAGAAAGCTTCAGGGGGCTGCTGCTGGAGAAGCAAAAAGGTAATGTATCAAATCGTGTGTGTCAGTTATTTACGTTCTGAATTTTTTAGAAAACAGAATATCATAAACCATTTCTTCCAATGGGTTAAGCCATTGCATGAAACATAAATAATTTTATATTTAATACGTATAAATGATTTCTCATAATAAAGGATAATAAAAATTGAATCCCAGATCACCTGATCATGAAAACTCATATACTATGTCATGAACCATTTCTCTTGTTTTCTCTCTATGTCAATGATCTTGTAGCTTAAAGTTGAAATGGATCATGCAGTTATTCTTTACCAAGGAATTCTACTATGTTCTTGGAAATAGGGGAAAAAAAGAATAAATATCCAAATTGGTTTCTTAAAAATATATCAAGAAACAAATTAGTTATTCATATTTGAAAATTCCAAATTAGTTCGTCACATTTCAAAAAAAGGACAATTTGGTACTTCGTATAAGTTCATACAATTAGAAAAAACTGTATACTATAAAGGGGGCCAATTTTCCTTTTTGAAACATAAAGGACCAATTTGGGACTTTCATAATTTGAGGACTAATTTATTCCCAAATAAGAACCAATTTGGGAATTTTGTGGAAAAAAGAAGAAGTCTTGTGTACCATTTAGCACCTTAACTATATTTTTAATGCAATACTTCCTGAAAGTTTTGAATGGTGCAAAGCACCTATCATAATTTTGCATTGAAGGCATTTAATAAATTCTCTTCTTTAATATACTTTTTCTGGTGTACATATTAAAAGCCACATGAAAGCTACTAGACTTCAGTCTTTGATAGCATACACTTAAATGAATATTCTCTAGCAGGTGCCAAAGAATTTGAAGGTCCTGAACCTCTCCCATTGTTATAATCTGACTTCTATTCCTGATTTATCTGGATGTACAAGTTTAGACAAGATTGTGCTTGAGAGATGCCTTGCTTTAACAAGTATTCATGAGTCAACTGGGAGTCTAAATGCATTGCATGACTTGAATTTGAGCGAGTGTTCAAACCTTGAGAAGCTACCTAATGATGTCTCCGGGCTGAAAAATCTTGAGAACCTGTTGCTCTCTGGCTGCTCAAAATTGAAAGCCTTGCCAGCGAACATAGGCCACATGAAGTCACTGAGAAAGCTACTTCTTGATGGCACTGCCATTGACAAGCTACCTGAGTCAATCTTTAGCCTGGAGAAACTAGAAAATCTTATTTTAGATCGTTGCAAAAATTTGAAAAGGCTTCCAAATTGTATTGGAAACTTGACTTCTCTGCTAGAACTCTCCCTTTATCAGTCTGCATTAGAAGAACTACCCGATTCTGTTGGATCACTGGCAAGCCTTGAGATACTCAATTTGATATGGTGTCGATCTCTCACTGCAATTCCTGAATCCATTGGCAATCTCAAATCATTGACAACACTTTCAGTTCATGAGAGTGCAATCAGAGAACTCCCTTCTTCTATTGGTTCATTGTCATCTTTGAAGGAGCTATCAGCTGGACAATGTAAGCTTCTTAGTAAATTGCCTGATTCAATTAATGGCTTAGCTTCCATAGTTGAGCTTCAGTTAGATGGTACAGCTATTGAAAATTTACCAGATCAGATTGGAGCTATGATATCACTAAGAAAGCTTGAAATGAGGAATTGTAGTAATCTTAAATCATTACCAGAATCTATTGGCAGCCTAGCACAATTAACTACTTTAGACATACGCAATTCGAATATTGAGGAACTGCCAGAGTCCATTGGCTTGTTGGAAAATCTTGTCGCGTTAACTTTGAACAAATGCAAAATGCTCAGACAGCTTCCAACATCTATAGGAAAGTTGAAGATGCTGCATCGCTTGAAGATGGAAGAAACATCTCTCACAGACTTGCCTGAAACGTTTGGCTCACTCTCAAGTTTGATGACATTGGAAATGGCTAATAGGCCACATTTAATTGCAGATGGTGATAGCTTGCCTGCAGGAGCAGAAACTGCTCATTCTTTCCAATTCCCAACTTCTTTCTATGATCTGACTTTGCTATATCTGTTGGATGCCCGTGCTTGGAGAATATCAGGGAAAATTCCTGATGATTTTGAGAAATTGTCATCATTAGAGACATTGGATTTATCTCAAAATAATTTTCATAGCCTTCCTTCCAGCTTGAAGGGCCTCTCAATTTTGAAAACACTTTCACTTCGGAATTGCAGTGAGCTGATATCTCTCCCTTCACTTCCTTCAAGCTTGATAAAACTGAATGCCGAAAACTGCACCGCTCTGGAAAGCGTATCTGAACTCACAAACTTGGAAAGCTTGCAGGAGCTGGACCTCACAAACTGTGCAAAGTTGGTGGATATTCCAGGGCTTGAATGCTTCAAGTCTTTGAGGTGGTTATTCCTTAGTGATTGCATTTCATGCTCCTCTCAAGTGAGGAAAAGATTTTCAAAGGTTTGTTTCCGATTCTTCCTTTTCAATTTAGTTAGAAAAATCTTTTAGTCCTACTATTTTTAATTTGATATTAGTTAATTTCTGAGAAATTTTTTGACATAAATTTAATCTTAATATTTTTTTATTTCAACACAAATTCAGTTATTCTATTAGATCTCCATTTTAATGGAATGACTAAACTAATGTCGAGATTAGAAATGCTAGAACTAGATCGATGCCAAGATTAAAAATGTCACGAATAAGTTAATGTAAAATATATTGTTGGAATCTCATTGATATTAAATTGAAAATGTTAAAAGCCAAATAGTTATTTACTCTTTTATTTATTTCATCTGACAAGTATCCTACAAATAAATGCAAAAAATTGTGTGATTTGTGTGACAGTTCGCATTAAGGAATTTATCGAACTTGAGCATGCCAGGAAGCAGGTTCCCAGAATGGTTTTCAGGAGAAACAGTGAACTTTACCAAGCACAGAAACCGTGAGCTTAAAGCTGTTCTTGTATGTGTTGTTCTTTCTATCAACCATGATATACCTACTGATGATATGATGCAATATCTTCATAATATGCCTGGAGTGGTTGATGTTGAGGCACGTGTTCTTAAATCGGGCAGACAAGTGTATAGTACTGCATTATACATACGTGGGGTGCCAAAGACAAACCAAGAACACATACACTTGTGTCGGTTTGGAGATTTTCATCAATTGGTCCATTTTTTGAGAGATGGTGGCACCTTATGTGTGACCATGAGAAACCCTCTCGTTGATAAGAGGTTGGAGCTGAAAAATTCGGGGACTCATTTGATTTTTGAAGGGGATGATGATTATGGTGGAGATGAAAATTATGTGGACCAAAGTCTGAAATCGGTCTCGGAAAAAATGGCCGAGTTTTTCAACTCTTTGGAAGATAATTGATGATCCTGTTGGGCTATTGGCGCAATAGAAAGGACCATGACAGTACACTTTCCTACAGTTATTATCAGTTTTTAAATTTGTCATAAAAAAATAAAGCTTGTGAACAGAAAATTACTATCAATAGACTTATTAAACTTGGTATTCGAACTATCAATTTCTCGGTAACATTTTGTCATTTTCACTGTTTTCTTTTATTATTTCTTTTGGTTAATTTGTTGATTTTCCTTAGGCATGTACACGTTTATTATATGCAAAGTAGGAAATTCTATGTTGCTGCAGCATTTGCAAGTTTTGCCATGAGTCTCTACATTTTATTAAAGTCTATATCTATCCATATCAGTAAAGTGACAGTTGATCATAATTGTACACATGGTATTCGAAAACCCTAGAATTTGGGGAGAAGTTGAAGCTCTGCAAGTCTCCATGGTTCACACTTGTGCTCACGTGATTCAACATAACAAAATAAGAATAAGATTTTTTTATTTTTTTTATTTGAAAATAATTTACCTTTCATTAAAAAGCCACATCATTATTTTAAAAATTATTCACTTAATTGGAAAATTCCATGTCATCTAATGGTGCTACATGTCCATACTAATGTGGATTTCCCGTCTGTCATGTCAGCAATTAATTAAATTAACAGCAAGAACTACATCAAACTTTTGGAAAAGGAAGGACAAACAACAAAAGCAAAATTTTTTGAAGGATTAAAACTAATAGTACCTATATTTAGAAGAAAAGAAAATATAGTTAAGCCTAAGATTAATCCCAATGAAAAAAAAAATTGTAAAAAGCAATTTTAACCCACTAACTCCTGCAACTACATTTCGAAACTATCCCATAACTGATATAGCCATTTAACATAATTTTGTTTTCTTGATTGAGGAGTAAGTGTGAGAATAAAATTTTCTTAAATGAATTTTATATTTAAAATTACATATGTCATGTTTATTTGAAAAATTTTTACACCTAATAATACATTACTTTTAATTATAATAATACATTAAAAATATAAAAGTTACATACTTACCTATATCTTTTTGTTATATTAATATCTCTTAAATTTGCAATAAACATAGAAAATATGAATTGATAGCCGCTCACATGGCTATATCAATTCTGTAGTTTTATATGATCAAATTCTAGTACAAATTTTATAAATTTTCTCTTGTTAAACTTATATTTTAGAATAAAATCTTAACAATGAATCATTGCATTAGACTATAATAAATATTACATGGACGTATTTTATGTTAGATACGTGACAACTTACACTTCATCCCACCATTGCATGTGGGGCCACATCTAATAACCGTATGCAACACAAAATATGTCTAAATAACATACCTCGTATTAAAGATGCTGAACACATCTCACTCTCGTGCATCACAATGATTTCTATGGTATAACTGACTACATTATTGGGAATTTTCCCTCAAGCAAACAATAACTATTAATAAATCACCCAATTTGGCTCTCAATTCCGGAACTACAGAACACCCTTCAGCAGTTGGCAATCTTCTGAAGAAGTTGAGATGCAGAGGGCAATTTGCTTCTTAAACGTGGTGGTCTCAACGAGTACAATCCGAACAGAGCAATCACAAACCGAATGGGCACAACATAGAAACCAAAAGCAGCAACCAAGCACAACACCAAAAACAAGAAAGTAGCTCGTGGATGAGTCCAACTTAGCAGTGCTTCGAGACATTCCAGAAGTACTGCCGTATCTCCCATCAGAGTTTGAATTCGTCCTGCTATAGATCTCAGCCTGTCATACCTCATCCTAACAATATCAGGAGGACGACTTGTAGGGAACGTATCAAATTCCTCGTCAAGCTCATCCGGATTAATCAAGCCAGCACTTGCAAGTGTTGCCCTCATGTTCCACATATCATCATCAAGCATGTACCCCACTACCTCCCTTCCCAGCGGCAGTTCTTCATTATTCAGCCTTGATGCCAACAAGTTCTTGGCTTGGTACCTCAAGTTCTGTAGTTGATTCCCGGTCAATGGGTGCATGTAATGCATCCTTGGCAGCAATGGCATTGTGTACATAAGCATCATCTTAGCCACATTGAAACATGAAAGCCTTATGCGCAAATGAAGCTCCCCCATTTCCTTGACCCCAGATGGGTGAACCATCAGCAGAGGGTAAGAGTTAGTGTAAACTCTATCAGTTTCCAGCGTGGACAATGTGATTCTAACTTTCCCAATACTGTAATCAGAAGCTCCAACATTCTTAACTATCCTACAGTTGTCAAAAACCCCAACAGTCAATACAGTGCATAGATCATAAACTTCCCACTTGTATAGCTCATCCACTTTGGTGATGAGCTATCGACCACAGTACGAGTCCGACACCATTTTTGTCCGTACTTTGCAATACAATAGGCATTAGCTGCACGTTCTTCACTATCTGTTATCTTCACTGGCATAAACCCACTGGCACCCAAGATTCGCATCTCAAGCACACCAATGTGAGGCTTCCAGAGGCTCATGTCAGTGGGCCTAACATCACTGCTATTAAATGTGTCCCCATCAAACACATGGTACCCTCCATCGAACGAGACTTGCAGGTGAATCCGAGGAACAAACCTTGTACTTGGTTTGTTATTATCGCTTGCTCCAAAGTGACTTCTAAGGTCGAACCAACTCAAGGTGACTGGTCTTTCATCAACTCGCTTCTCTATTGTAGCCACTGGAAGCTCCATCATGGCCACAGCCACAGGGCTCGATGGCCCAACCTGATCTAGAACCCAAACCGACATTGAATTCACAAATGGCTCTTCAACTACAAACAACAAGTCCTCGTTCCAGTAAGGATTCGAGAAACTTCGAGTGGCACTGGGAGCAGCAATTCTAGTCTCCAGACAGTGGCTTCCCACTTGGACTTTGGCATAAAAGTCAGGGAACCTCACCACTTCTGGGCTTGTGTGCCCTGGCATGATGTGTTCTGCTTCAATAACTGAAACTCTCATATACCATAGTCCATAGCTTAGGGGAATGATAAACCTTTGATTTTATGAAGCTAAGCCCATCAAAAGGAACCTTTGGGGAATTCCATGCCTCTGCAAATGCCTCATCATTCTGAGTTCCAAACCATATCGATATCATTAGCTCCCCAGATATAACCTTGTCACCTGTCTTGTCCTCCATTTTGTACCACTGTGGTGCCAACTGACTATCCACTGGTCTTCTGCTAGGAACATTGCTCAAATCAAACAAAACTCGACCCATATGGTTTTCTTCATTTCTGTCTTTGACAGTGATTTCCACCGTTGATGACTGTATGCATTCTCCAGAGAATGCAAAAACCTGATCCCATTCTATATTGCCCAGGCCAGCCGTCTGTGTGATTTCACTGTAATTCCCAACCATCACTTCAGCAACCAACTCAACCCCACCAGATATTGACATGTCTCGTGCTTTCACAACTCTGACATAGAGATATTGCTCCACGAGATCATAGGTTGAGCTGGTTTCATCCTTCTTCAAGGTCTGACCTGCGCATTGGGGCCGAGTTTCTTTGAGTGAAAACTCAGTGAACTCACCTGGATTTGGGTCTACAGCGTTTGAGTTGTTCTGAATCTGCTGCATTATTGGTTCGTTTGTAGTTTATGCCTACATAAGGGAAGAAAAAGCAATCAGTTGATGCAGTACAATATTAATATAGCCAAAATAACCCCAGAATTTAGTAAGTAGTAACAGCTCTTCCAAGCTCATTGGCTGACAAAGAGTACAAGAGTTTTAAGACAGATTTCGTAATATATGATTAATTGATTATTACTACCATGAATTTCACAAAACTCCAAAATTCTCTGCAATATATAGAGCTTACTGCGATGAGTCACAAAGATATTATCTTTCACTGGATTCCCGAAAACATGGTCAAATGATTGATTAAACTGATCCTTAAAGAATCAGTTTAGACATGATGCAATATGGAAAAAGCAGATGAGTAAAGTTGTTACCCTGGGCAACATATTAACTGTAGCCCAAATTTAACCCATATCTCTTCAGAGAGAAAAGGTGATAACCATATAAACTAATTCTGAAGTTTCGAACCAAGTAGAAAATTAAAGATTGTATGAAAACTAAAATATTGAACCTGTGCGAGCAAAATGGAATTAAGAGTACATATAGTGCCAACAACACTCGGACTCTATAGTTAGAATGAAGTTGGTGATGACGAAAAGGCATATGAAGCTTGAAGAGATAAACCTTCCTACTCTAATACCAAGTTAGAGAAAATGGCAGCAAGATTAGAAAGCCCTGAACTTCTTCTCAGATACTACGGCTCCGAGAATGGCCAAGTAAAACTGAAGCACTCTCTTTGGACTCGAAGGATTTATTATAGAAACACCACCGAAAAAATGTGATCACGATCTCACGTGCTTAGAACTGGCATGTTCAGGTCAGGAAATCAAAAAGCACAAAGGGACAAACGAACCCAGCTGAGTCAGATTAGAATATTATTACAATTTAGGCCTTCCTTCGATCATTTATTATAACGTCGGTAAAAATAGTAATATTTAAAAAGTCTTGTAATGAGGTGATTTAATTAAATAATAATATAAAAAATTTATATTATTAATATATAAAAATTAAATTTTTATTATTATATACTTATTAAATAAAGTGTAAATTAAAAGTTGTGGCCATTATTATTTCAATATATTTTTTTAAATATTTTAAAATCTTGAGTATAAGCTTTAAGCTTTATCTTGGGAAAATTTCTAAAATTAATCTAGTGATGAGAATTATTATGAATAATATAGTTTTAGAGCCACCAAAAAAGCTTGGGATTGAGAAATTTTTTAGGAAATAATAATATTTGATTGATGGGTCTTCACTACTTTAACATTCGTCTAAAATATTTTAAAAAATCTTGAAGTATTAGCTTCAGGCTTTATCTTGTGCGAGGGAGAATGATTTTGCAGAGAATAACTTTTTTCTTTTTTATTTGTGATGACTATGAGAATTTGTCATATGAGGTGATTTTTTTTGTTTCCCAAGATATTTACTGTTGAATACAGTAATTAATTGCTTTGTACTTTAGGTCCATTTAACTAGTAAACACTGGCGACGAGTTTTGAAATTATTCTATTCCCAAGGTGAAAATCAAACAGTCAACATTTTATTAAGGAATGAGAGAACTTTCCTATCTAATTTCCCATAGTTATAACATTATACCATTTAAGAATATTTTAATGTAATATTTATTATTAAATTGAAATTTAAATAATTATGATAAAAGACTACAAAATATTAAATTATATAATTAAAATATTACTTTTATATTTTTAAAATTTAATGACATAATAAATAGTTATAAATATTAAAATAGATAATAAATAAAATTTAATATAAATATAAATTTTAAATCATAATACATTTTTAAAATTATATTCAAATAATTAATAAAAAAATATCATTTTATTTTTATTCAAAATTTATTTTATAATAAGAATTATTTGTAAGCAAATGATAGTATTATATTTTTTAAAATTATATTTAAATTATTAATAAAATTATAATTTTATTTTTATTTAATATTTATGTATAGTTAAAATCATTTATAAATAAATGATAATATGATATAGTATAAAATATGACATCTTATATAATATCTCACTAGATACTGTATAATATTAAAAAAATATCAAATTTTATACTATTAAGTCTTATCTCAGGTGTTATATCATCAAACTTTATTTTATTAGCCATGCCAAATAGGCCTTAAGTGATTATTTCCACTGCATTTTCTTGATTGCCCTTTTCTTCCGTTTGGAGAATCATCAGATGCTTGTTGGCACATCTATGATTAAATGAGAATTTCTCATCACATGGGAAGCATAAGCCCTTGTCTCCTAATTGCATTTCATCCGAGACATCTTTCTAATATCAGTGCTCAACCCATAAACTCTATTGGCTAATGCAGTGAACTCCAAGTAATAATCAGCAACTTAACCAACTTGAGTGAGTTTAAATAAGATGGATCTTAAGCATTCATAGGGAGAAGGTTCAAATTCCACTTAAAGAGCTTTAGTAAAATCCTACCATAGGTGGAAACACCTGATTCCTACTCATCATTTCAAACCATGAAACCTATTCCTTCAAGTGTACAACTGCTATAGCCAATCGTTGAGCATCAAGGATACCTTACTGCTCAAAGAATTGCTCAACAGCAAAACCCCATTTGAAAGCATCTTTGCCATCAAACCTTGGGAATTCTAGTTTAACATTTCTTACTTGAAAATTTGTCTTTAAGGGTATATTTAAGAGTTCGAATTTTAAAAGGGAAGGGAAGGATTTGTAATATAATTTTACACTACAAGTCTTTCCCTTCCTCCAAAATTCAAACTCACAAACACACCCTAAATAAACTGATCCAAGGTTGAGCTCGGTCCCCCCATTTGTTGTGATTAGTTTTCTGCAACAGAGACGGCAAGGCTGCCTCCCCTCTAACAAACATTGCATCCATTCCATCAAACCCACCATCCAATCTATCAATTCGAGGAAATTACTCCTGATTAGACACTGAAATCTTCTTCAATTCAGTAGTCATTTCCTTCATCCATGTGTTTTCAGTCATAAGGGGCAACAAAAGCACCGGATGTGACACTACTAATTTTCTGAATGCAAGATATAACTGATTCGAAAAGGGTTATCTTAATACAGAGATAATATCTCAGTAAAGCAACAACAGCAACTTAAAGTATCTGAGAACAGGAATTAAAATGGAAGCAATGAAAGAAAGAGATTCCAACTAAAGCAGTCTTCAAGCCAGGTACTGTTCATTGATACGAGAGTTTCCTGTCCTGCAAAGAATGTGTACACTGAGTTACTTCGAGAAGAATCCCAAAGAATAAGAAGGGAATAACATGAGATGTTCAAAGGAAAAACAGAGGAGAATCAATTCTTACTTCACTCATGCCCTCTTTTTGGGCCCTTCCATTGGTACCTACCCCTTCAGTTACTAGCTGAAACACTTCCTTAAGTAGTTAGTTATTTTTCTCATTCTGGGTCTACCCAAATCCTTGATTCTTGGATCAGCCTCCTCAACACTGCTAACTGACTTGGCCGCTCTATCCATGCTGCTATCATTTGCTGACTCAGCTTCCTTGTCATCCTTTTGTCCAGCTCGGATCATAACAGATTGGTTTTCGGATGTGCAATTGATGAATGGTGCAGAGCTCTGCCAATGTATGTAAAAATTAAAATACTATGAGCTCTGTGGATATACTATTAGAAAGAGGTTTCTTAGCCATCTGCAATTGTTAAGGTCAGTGATATTTAGATTTCATTTAAATTTGAGAGACTTTTCTTATATAAATGAGATAAGACAGTGATATTTCGATTTTTCATTTAAACTTAAGAGACTTTGCCGGCATTAATGAGTTAACACAAAACTTTAAGTGAAATTTATTGAATCTTCAACTACAGCTGGTACTACTTTTTTTAGTTATATAGAAATAAAATTCAGTATACCTAATATGACTGTTTAAGGTTAGTTAAATAAACATCAATTATTATAATATTCTAGGAATTTAATTTCGATACACTGCAGTGTAAACAAAAATTTACATACATATTATCACAATAGCAAAAATGTTTGACTCAATCCCCTATTACTTTAAAAGTTTTACAAACAAAAACATGTGAATGAATAATGGTGTAATATTGAAAATGCATCAAAATTAATTTCATCCTCCATCATAATTCAGGGATGGCAATGGGACAGGTTTTAGCTCAATCTAACCCCTCCCTGCACCTTATTAATGTTAGTCTCAACTTATTCCGCCCCTACTCGGTTTTAAAAATGAAAACCCGCACTCGCCTTGCGGGTACCTGCCTCACGCTTTTTTTTTTTTCAAGCATCTGTAAAACCTAACAAACATATAGGAGTTTCAAGAAAATAATAAACAAGAAATCAAATAAGTTAAACGTTATCATGCAAAGTACAACAAATGTCAACATTTATTCAGTAAATAAAAGACCGATGGTGCAATAAAAGAACATACCCTCTCGTTGTGTGTATATATATATATATATATACACACACACGTCAAGGGTGGGTTCACCCTAAACCCAAACCTGCCTCACCTACCCCGCTCTGTCCACAAAACCTACCCGCATCAACCCAACTAGGTTGGGTAAGGGCAGCTACTCACAGAGCGAGTAAAAATGGACATACTTACAATCATAGCAAATAATATAACCTCTAATGAGGGAGATGAGAGATAAAATTGGGATTTAATTTTGATGCTCTCATTTAACAGTCATCCAAATGGGAAATGTTTAGTGTATAATATTTCTTTACAACAACTTTACATCTCTAGTATATAGAGGCACATGAAAACAAAACAAATGTAGGGTGCATGTGCCTCTATACACTAGAGTTGTAAAATTATTGTAAAGAAATGTTATACACCAAACATTTTTCCGTCCAAATATATATTAAGAGCAAACATAATTGACTCTCACATCAATTACTTGAAAGGATCCAAGTGAATGATAATGTTAAGGGTATCAAAATTAATCTTGAAAAAACTATCCAGAATGTATTTGTTCATGTTTATGTGAATTGCATTCTAGTATATTGGATGGTGATTTACCGAAGAGAAGCGTTCACTGGAATTTTCTCTATTTGAAGCCGTTACACCTTCTCTGATTTCTGTTTGCTCTGCATTGGGGGGACGGCTGGATTCCTGGACCTAGGTTTGCCAACACTCTTCTTGTGTGAGTCAGGTAAGGCTTTAGATCTAAAATCTTCCTTACATAAAACATGATAGCCACACTCCGTCATCTTTAGCTCTCCCCTTGCACATCAAAACACAACCTACTACTTTCACTGAAATCAGGCTTCCGGTGCTGGCTAAAAGGCTTTGATTCACTAATGTTGTCATATTTTCTGTGATGTAGTTGAATGTATATATATTTGTCACTCATTATCATTGTTACAAGGCAGCAGTCATAATGTGCCCTCGCAGCATAGGAGGAGAGATGTAAGGAGGGGCCAGCTTCAGGATGGGAAGCTTCGAAGCTCCAACTGAATTTCAAATTTGGAAATGTTGAAGATTCCAGAGGTTCGAAGGCAATGAATACAACAATTCCCCACCACTCACCCCTACAACATTCATTAGGGATATCCACCATGATTGATGCACTCGATTCAAGTTCAGACAAACGTGTACCCATTGGAAAGAGTATCTCATTACCAAACTTTGGAGGAATTTCAAGGTACGTAATAGGATAACTATGATCTATAACCTGTAACAGGGGAAATATACTTTTCGTTAAATAGTTACGGTAATTGCATGAATGAGCATTATTCATAATTGTTTTTATTGTGTATTTATGCAAGCAGTACCTCCGACAAAAGTAGCACGTTGATATTTTCAGAAGTTACATGATGAGATTTAAAAAAATCACGAGATAAAAAATTTAAGATGCTGAGACTGCAATAATGCATATTATAGTGCAAGCTATAATCCATGCAGTAGGGGAAAAAATCTTAAAAGATATGTGCTTGGATTCAGTAACTTTGTGATTTTGATACCTTAGAGATTTGTTTACCTGGGAGATGTTGAATAAAACATTATGGATGAATACCATGTGTAAAAATCTTGTACATAAGGCTCATTCATAAAAAATTTCACTCATTTTTACCTCCAACTAAACACACCTAAAGTTTTAATGTTTTCTCAGATATAACTTTTAAGAAATGTTCCACTTTACTATCCTTTTCAGAAGCAATTTCGAAGTGTTACCGTGCAGTCTTATATAAAAAATTTCCCACAAAGATGGACATTAGCTAATAACTTTACATGCTCCTTATCTTTTCAATTAATTTATCTTCTATGTTATGATATAACTCACAAATAAGGTCAAATTATTTTATCGGTACTTAAATGTTTTGGAAAAATTCAAATAGTTTCTTATACTTTAAAAATTTGAAATTGAGTCCCTCTGATCTTATGAAAGGCTTATAGATATTTGGGTCTTTAGATATTTTCAATATGTAGTTATATTAATGTTGTTTAGTGATCTAGTAATAATAGTTTGACACCACCCTTCAACTCAATTATCAAATAATATTTAAGATAACACCTTAAAATATTTTGTTCTATCATGTTCATGGACCTAATTACAAATGTTATGTAAGTTTGAAGATCTAATTACAAAATTTTAAATGTAGAGACCTATTGAAATTTTCCTAAAAAATTAAAGGATGCAGACTAGAAGAACAGAGGTAGTATAACTGCAATGAAATTGAACAAACCTGAGATAAAAGCTCGCTGTCATCTGTCTTGAACAGCTTCCAAAACTTCCAAAGGTCTAAGAGTACGCCAGCTTCCACTTGAGAATCTGACAGATGTTGAAGCACAGATCGATCGACAAAGCTCCTGCAACCTTCTGCTTCAAGAAAACGTAGCTTAGGAAGCTTAGCAATGCTGTCAGGTACCACAAGCTCTGTATTCCCACTCAAAATTAATGTCTCCAAAGATGATAAATGCTCAAGATCTTCAGGAATTAATCCATTATGGAGATTGCAATAGCTTAAATCAAAAATATTTAACGAGGAGAGTCCTGAGACAGAAGGAGGCAGTGTTAACTGCGAAAGATCTGGTTTCCGCTAAGATTGAACACAAATGATGGTGGTAACTCGCAGATGTTGGATACTGGCCCACTGCATCCGAAAAGAAAGCCTCTTGAGATTTTCCAATTGAAATAGGCATGGATTCACTACTCTTATGGAGGTTTTGCTTAGATCAAGATCCTCCAAAGCTTTGTTCTCATTTATATTGTCTGGCAGCCAACAAACTTTTGAGCATCCAGACAAATTGAGGAGCCTGAGTGACTTCAACTTACCAATGGTATCTGGAATGGAGAGAACATCTGAGCAATTCATTAAATTCAACAATGACAAGCATTCCATGGTCTCCCCAAAATCAGGAAGTGTCTTCATGTTAGAGCAGCCGCAGAGAAAGAGCCTTTTCAATGAACACATTTCCAATCTACTTGGCAAGATTTCAAGCTTTATGCATCCAATCAGGCTCAGCACCGCAAGTTTCTTATGCTGCCCAACAGATTGGTGAACTTCAACAAGCGAGACACAACCATCAAGGAAGAGCTCTTCAAGTAGTGGAACATCAGAAATATTTGGAGTTTGAATCAAATCATTGGAATAACTCAAATCAATGACTTTCAGTTTCTTAAAAACCTGTACAAAACAAATAACGAGAAAAAAAAAAAAACATGATCACCACATTGATTTGTTGAACTTAGCTAATATACATAGGATTTATAAAAGTTATTTTGGCGTTCTTATAATTACCTGATCGTCATTCCAAATTTGTTCTACTTTGCTATTGTTCATTTGCAAGTGAACAAGTTCACAGAGTTCCACCCCAAGTGGTAGAGTTTTCAAGGGATATCCCACCCAAATAATAACTTTTAATGAGCTCGGAAGGCATTCCAAACCTAGCAAAAGATGCAAATCACATAATATGATGAGAAGTCTAAGATTGCGCATCTTAGAGAATGCTCTAGGGTGCCAACGAGCTGCTTTATTATATGACTCAATTTGTTGCTTCAAAACCACGCCTTCAACCTTCTCAATTCCCTAATATAAAATAATGGTAAAATAAGTATCATAAGACACAACGAATCAAGCAAAAGTAAGTGAATGGATCCTCTCATGTGAAAATTTTTATATTATTTTGTCATATGTGATATACTACCACTAATTTAAAAAGTGGGAACCAGACATGACGTGATACAAAGAATTAATTATAAGAAATCACACATGATAAAATCATGTAAAATTTTCACATGAAAAGATCCGTTCTCCAAAAGTAAAGGATAAAGGAGAGAATGGACACTCACTGTATGTTCTTCCAATGCTTGATTAATATCCTCCAGAGAGCACAACCTACTGCATCCACGATCATGTCTAGATTCTTCAAAAGCTATTCCTTTACCCATTTCTTCAAGCAAATCGTGCATCCCTAGAACTCCTTTGTCACAAGTTACCAATGATTTTTCAATAAGAAGATTTAATCCAATTGTCAGATGTAGGCCACAATTTTTCAATATCTTTGTCACTTTATCTCTGTACCATCCCTTGAAAAAACATGCAATATCAAGAAATATAGTCTTGTACTCATCTTCCAACATATCATAACTAATCCTGAGCATGTTCATTATATCACCAGGTTGATCTTTTCTCATCTTATCTAAAGCATCTACCCATTCATCTAGTTTCCTTGTACACAGATTAGATCCTAGCACTTTAAGTGCCAAAGGAAGGCCTCCTGCATATTCTATGAATTTTTCGGACAACTTCAAACACTCTTCTTTCGGTTGCTCTCCTCTAAATGCTTCTTGATGAAAGAGCTGACGTGATTCGTCATTATTCAAGATTTTCATCTCTTACAATTTAAATCTATGCGATCTAAGCAGGTGCTGGTCCCGAGTTGTAACTATTATTCTGCTCCCTGTACCAAACCATTCTTGGTTTCCTGCCAAATTCTCTAGTTGCCTTATGGTTCTCACATCATCTAGCACAATAAGAATCTTTTTCTGGCACAAAAGGCTTCTGATGCTGTCCTTTCCTTGGTCTAAAGTTTCAATTACCCTGTGCTTTAGTTTCAGATGTGAAAGAAGTTTATTTTGCAACTGAACTAGACCTTGATCTCCTTCCTTCGAAACCTCTCCAACAAAGAGAATGCAATGAACTTCAAATTGCTTGGATTTTCATATAGACCTCAGAAGCAAGAGTTGTTTTTCCCAACCCACCCATGCCCCATATTCCAACAAAGAGCACATCTTCTGACTCTAGGCTTAGACATGAATACACTTCGTCTACTTTTGAATCGATCGCGACCAGATCATCAGCTTTTGTTGGCAATTTAGGCTCTATTTTTTTCCATACTTCTGCAACAATTTTTTCAATGAGTTGCGCTTCATGCCTACATAAAACAAACAAGAAATAACGTTGTGTAAATTTAAATTTAAATCCCTTTCATTTCGTGAATATGTGTGTGTGTGGGTTCTCAATTCTCATCTAGAAATCTAGGATCACATTCCACGTCACGTGAGAAATACTTGCATCCGCATAGTCATTGAACACCAGATTAATGAATATGTTATTCTAATATACAGAGCCTAATATGGAAATGCACAAACCAAACCCACTCTTAAAATAGTGTTTTTTCTTTTTCTGAAAAAAAAAAACTAAATACGCAAATTGATCTTTCAGAAATGTATGTATCAGAGACTAATTAGTCACTGAATCTGAAAGTCCCAAGTTAGTCCATCCATACAATCAGTTCCGTACAGTTCCATTTTCCAGTGTACGGAACTGATATTGAGAGGACCAATTTGTCGCCATTACGTGAGAGACTAATTTGTTACTTTCAAATTTGAAGGGAACAATTTATCGCAATACATTTGGACCAATTTGGATATTTCGGCAAAAAAAATAATAATTAGTCGCTAGTTATAACTTACCGATCCTTAGAGCTGCAGCCGCTTAAGTTGGCTACGAATTTCAGAGCATCTTTCCACTCCTGTACCTTTTCTTTGTTCTTCCTAAACCTTTTTTCATGTTTTTTGAAAGCTTCTGCAAAACTTCCCTTTAGGTATCGTACATCAGAAGGATCCACATCATAAAAGACCGGAACCACAAGGCCCGAACTTCCTTTGGATTCAACAATCTTTTGGAGCTCATCCAAACACCACGCGGAAGTCGCATAGTTTGGGGAGAGTATGACAATTGCAGAAAGAGATTCCTCAATCGCACGAAGGAGCTGGTCAGAGATGAATTCACCTCTTCGAAGTTCTTCTTCGTCTCTGAACGTTTCGATACTGTTCCTTTGCAAGGCTGCGTATAAATGGTCAGTGAAATTCAGGCGCGTGTCTTTTCCCTGAAGCTCAAGAACACGTGGTACTTCCATTTTGATGTTCGTGGAGAATCAGTGTTCAGTGCCATAGGAAAACATGGGGATTCAACCCTGTACTATAACAGTGAAAATTGAAATAATAAGGAGCAGTAAGTTGAAGCAGTTAAACTTACACCTGCATGAACCCAAACATTACGAGTTACCGAAAAAAAAAGACAGTGAGACCTCTAACGGGTATTCTACCAGACAGCGAAAGAGGCAGGGACTTGTGCTGCGGCCGGTGGGGGAACAGTTGACTCCTGAGAGAGAGAAAAGTGTTGGGGGTAAGGGTACGTGGTATAAATTTCTTCCTATACAATTATTTCGAGATATATTTAAGACAAAACCACCAAATTAGTTGTAAAATTTTGTCCATGTTGTAAAAAGAAACTCCAAATGGTCATCTAAATTCAACCAAGTTCGTAGTCCTGTTAACATCATCCTCACATGCCTACATATGTGTATGACACGTTACGCCCAATGTTATAAAATCGTAAACTTCAACCAAAATCGGAAATCGGTCATGAAACCTCAAGCCATTGTTTGGATTCCCATCAGACATTAAACACGTTTGCTAGAGGATTTATATCAAAACTAATCCTTGCCGAATTAAATGGCCGGTGAGTTTTTTTTTTTGGTTAGTTTTTTTTTTGCTTTTTTTTGTTAAATGATGTCATTTTTTAAAACCTTAAAAAAAATTCTAATATGACTCATAAAAATTCAATAACTTTATTTGTATTGTCATGATTTATGAGTTTGTGATATAAAACTCTCTTAGTTCCTAAGTAATTATGTTTTGAACTTGTCAATTGTGATTCGTGATTATGAAATGTGAACAATATTTAGGAATTTATGTTATTTATTTATATTTTTATATTTAGATCTTTAAAAGTGTCAAGTTATTAATTAGCGTCATTTTATTGAATGTTATTCAAACTTTTATATATTTTTATATATATTTTTGTATAAATCACGTTAAACTTGGCAAGCTGGTTGAACCAATAACCCAATGACAGGTGCCTTGGGTGATCACTTCGATTCTGATAACTATGGTTATGCCCCCTCCACTAATCAAACGACTTCGTTTCTGAAAGTAAACCCTAGCCCATCACAACCACTCCTTCCACCTTCTTCTTCATCTCCCTTCTTCTTCTTCATCCCATTTCTAAAATTTAAAGCCCCATATTCTTAGGTAATCATCTTCTTCGCAAAAAACATAAAAAAAAATGATAAAAATCATCACATCTTTCTTTCTTTGAACTTGTTCCTTTTTCTTCTATTTGCAGAGGTAGAATCAACTTCATTCAAGATTGTGAACAAGTGCCTGCCACCCCATATGGCCAGGACTTCTCTCCGCCACCTCGCCGGTGCCCACCACCAGCTTCCTCAACGGAAAGTCAGGAACATCAATGCCTCACGGTCATGGTTCAGTGGATTTGGGCCCAGCAGGCTGGGACAGGAAATTCTCCTGCGCCACCAAAGAATGCAGCTTCTGGCAAGGAGGAGTTCACTCTCAACGGCCCTGACGACTGGACTTCTATGACTTCAGCCTTATTGATGCTCCTGGTTGCGAGGGCGGCGCAAGGGTGGTTGGCGCCAGATGCCTGGTGGACTGACGCGTGTGCCTTGAAGACTTGAGGGTGGCGCGTGGGAATGGGAGTGATGGTATTGGCATGGCTTGTAAGAGCTCGTGTGAGGCGTTTGGGGATCTTGAAGCAGAATGTGTGTACTTTGTATTTAGTGTTAGCACCTCTAGTGGATTTGAAGCAGTTTCTTTCACTCATGAAGTGTATATTACTACCATACTAGGTATCCTGATGATCCATTTGATAGAATTTGGAGGTCAGATTATATCAAGAAAGTAAATTATCTTGTTGATGTTGCTCCTGGAACTCAGAAAATTTCCACCAATGTACCAATTGATGTTAGAGATGAACTTCCTCCGATAAAAGTAATGTAGACAGTGTAGTGGGTACAAGTAGATCTCGAACTTACCGGTTAACGTGGATGGTTTTCTTGGTATTGGTTGACGTTCACCTATTTTTAGAGATTGAAGATTTGGCTTAAAATGAATCCAGAAAATTCAGGTTAGTACTTCAGGACACCTTGATATGGGGTTTAACTTTCAGAAATGGGATGAAGAAGAAGAAGGGAGATGAAGAAGAATGTGGAAGGAGTGGCTGTGATGGGGCTAGGGTTTAACTTTCAGAAACGGCGTCGTTTTGATTAGTGGATGGAGTAACATGCCACATCAGTATAGTAATGGACACGTAGGCATGTCCGTTAAAGGATGTTGACAGAGGGACTAACTTGGTAGATGTTTGAATTTGGGAGGGACCAATTTAGGAGTTTCTTTTGCAGGGACCAATTTGGTGGACGCGAAATTTTAGCGACTAATTTGATGGTTTTGTCTATATTTAATTATTGAGGATTCTCAAATATAGTTGGCGGTCAATGTTTTCCTCCAGTCGCCCAGTTAACCACATTTCAAGAGCGTGGTTAAATGATATTAATTGTGTGGCTAAATACCAACTTCATCCCATCTCAGTCCCTCTTTCTCCTCCACCATCTGTCCTTTCCATCTTAACATCTATTCAGCCAATTCAGCCATGCCATAAGAAAAGAGGAGAAGAGAATGAGATTTTCAAAACACCATTATCACACCTCCATTCACAACCTTAATACTCACCTGTAAAAGTAAAAAATTGATCCAAACCACCATTACAACCCACAGCCAAAAAAAAAAAAAAATCTTCATCATAAAAAACAATGAAAAATAATAGAGCAAGGGAGGAACCGTGAAGGTCTCCGCCAAGCACCACTGCCGCTTTTGCCACCCCTCCATGCCACGGAGTCTCCTCGCCGCTCCTCAGTTTCCCTTCCACCGCCCCTCCGCACCGCACCGTCGCAAAGCCCAAAGCCTACCATTGCCCTTTCCTCCCTCCGCCATCCGTCATTGCGAGTCACCCTCCTTTCCGCCATAGCTGCCGATCTCGCCCTCAGCCGCACTCGCCCCGCGATCTCTCTCTCTTTCCCTGTCGCGAACAACCGCCGATCTACCTTCTCCATACCGCATGCAACACCTCCACCTCTCGCCAGAGACGCGCTACCATCGCGCTCAGGAGCAGCGCGCCTCGAGCTCCTTTCCTCTCCTGCATCGCACTACTTCATTCTCCTTCCCTGACCAAAACCCACTCACCCCGCCTTCATCCATAAGCATTGTTATTATTTTTCTTTTGTTGATTTTGGTTTTTAGTCCTCCATCACAATCTTCCATGGTGGTGGCCGAAGGGAAAGGAGAGGTTGGTGATGGTGGTGTAGAGGAGGGAGGGAGATGAGTGCGGAAGAAGGGAGAAATGAGGGTGGAAAAAGAGATGGAGACTAAGAGGAGGTGGAAATTATTTTGTATTTAGCCACATAATTTCATTTAATCACATTCATAAAATGTGGTTAAGAATTCGTGAACTCTATCTAGTGAAGTTTTTCTTTTCATTACCCACATTTTTGAAATGTGGTTAAATTCGTATACAATCTGGTTAAATGCCAACTGTAGGGAAGACATTGACTAACAACTATAGGGTAGTAGACACCTTTAATTATTCGTAGAAATAGATAGTTGAGAGATATGTTCCTACATTTGTTACAAGTTTTATTAAATTTTTTTGGGTATTAATTATTTCATTAAAAAAGATTTTCCTATGATTTAATGAAATCTCATTCCCAAATTGAAGGGTGGAGAAAAACTTCTCATACTTTGAAATCACAATTATTAAACATAATTACTAAATTATGTCTCAATTATTTACTTTTTTCCTCACAATTATTTGGCCTAAAGGTATTTTGAAAATTATGATATATATTATTAGGAATATAAATTATAAAACAAACAAGTTTTAAATTTATTCAGAGAATCTTAACAAATAATCCCATAAATTTTTAATGTTAAACAAACAATTTTTTAAAAATACTCGAGAATAATATTCCTAGGAATATCATTCTCAGGAATGCGATTTCTAGTAACATAATTTCAAACCTTGAAACAAACGCTCGCTTATGGGTTAAAATCCCAAATTAGTCCTAAAATTTAGGGTGGTGGACAAATTAATCCTTTAGATTTGGAGTCCATTAGGCTATGATTAAGAGTCACTTAGGGTTTAGGGTTTAAACTCTCCATTTTCATTCTCTCAATCATAGCCTTAAATTTTACAAATAAGGCAAATTAGTCACTCCATCAAATTGCTATCTAAACCGTCAATAGAAATATCCAAGTGTTTTGTTAACTTGCTTATATATACTATTAATTTTTATGATGGGTCATAACTTCTATATAGAATAAAAGACAACTTAAGTCAAAATCTTTCTCTTGAGCAAAGAATTATGACAAGAGGAAAGATGAACAAGAAGGTCTAACGACCTCGTTTAGAGAAATAAGATAAGTTAGGACCCATCATGCAAATTAACAGTACACTTAATCCAATTAACGAGCACAACTTAGACAACAATTTAACGAGGGACTAATTTGTCTTCATTTATAAAATTTGGGTGCCAAAATAAGATTTTTTAAATTTGAGGGACTAATTTATCCCTCGACTAAAAATCCAAGGGACTAAATTAGGGCTTTAGTCTTTCTTATATACGGCTAAGGATTCCTTAGTCCTTAATGTTGGGGACTACTGTTAGTCATTTCTTTAACACCGTTAGATATAATATTAAAGTAAATAAATGAACTAGATTTATCAGATAAAATAGATTAAATTTAATTCTAAAATTAAATAATTTATACTTTATCAAATCTACCCTTTGTGCATCTCTTTTTTTTTTTTTTTTTTACTTTGTCCATCACCTCTCTCTTTCTGGATTCACAAGCACTGCAACCTCAAACCCTACCAACACCTCTTTCCCACTTTTCTTATTTTTGTCAAAACTACCCATTTCTTACTTCCTTATATTTGTATCTTACTTATATGTCTTTGTTCTATCTTTTTTTCACCTTTCCTTACTCTCTAGTTGCATCAAGAAGTCCATAATGAAAAACATCACCTTGCTACACCATGGCTGTTTACTACTCATGGCTTATACACATTAACTGAAAAAAAAATAAAGAGTTCCTAAAGACAAGAAATCCTATCGCAAGCACAAAATATATTATTTTGATCCACTCCATAGCCATTTATTAAAATGTGATTTTGCATTCAAGTCATGAGTGTATAGCAAAATTTCAAGCTTTGCAATAAAACATGACAACAAATGTTCCAGGTGATGCTCCTTGTAGCCCAATCTGTGTCCTTTAAGTGAATGTTAAACTGAAAAAATTAGGGGACTTGTTATGGATTTTAGTGGGTTGCTCAAACTATTGCTATTATCATCTTCTATTTAGTCTTTTCTTTTCACACTTGTGTAGGTGGGGTGCAGGTGAGGTTGGGGTGGAAAGGGTGGCATCGAGTGAGCAGGAACGATGGTGGCAAAGACAATGATGGCGATGGAGACAACAATAGAACGGTGGATTCATTGAACCAGGGAGATAAAGACTAAAGAGAGAATAATACAAGATTATAATGTAAAATATGAAGGAACAAAAGGACAATAATAGTAATATTAAGGAGGGACTAATCTTAGTCCCCAACATAAGGGGACCAAGGAATCCTTGGCCTTCTTGTACTTTGTTTTAAGACATCCAACACTTAAAATATTAAAAAAAAAGTTTATCTAACTAGTGCCCTGAGGACACTATTTATGGAATTAGAAAATAAAACTTTGATATTGAAAAGATGAGATTTTTGTATTTTCAAAATATAGGGTCCACTAAAAACTTTTACAGCTTGCTTATTTTGGTATCCTTACCAAGGCATGAGTTACCAAAATCCAAACAAAAAAAAATGAAAAAACATCACTTCATTTTAAATTTTTTTTTTCATTCTAGGTAGCTCTTAGTAGAGCTAAAGGGAAAATGGGAAAGGGGATGTGCAACAGGGATAGAATCTCTAATCCAATATCAACAAATTCATAGTCACTTGGAAGTTGGATCAGAGTGATGCCATGTGAGCTATTACTCATTGGCTTTATTCTAGCTTTCTAACTTCTTTCTATTTTATTGTTGTGTTTGATTGAAGTATTTTTAAATTACAGGGATTTTAAAATACAAGAAATTATAACTGCTTCAATTGAATTCCCTTCATTTTTAAATTCTTTTGTTTGGATAAGATAATTATATGACTTCATTTACAAAATACTTTATTTATGTAATAAAATTATATCACATTCTTTATCAATAAGAGCAAATGATGGGCACTAGATGATAGGCAACAATGGGTGGTCGATGGTCGATGGTAAGTGGACAACCAGCAATAGGTGGGGTGTGGCGGGCTAATGCCAACGCAGATTGTTGATAACTACCAGTGGGAGGTCGATGACTGGCGGCATGTGTTTGGCGACGACGATGATTAGTAGCGAGTGAGTGGTTGGCTAATGGGAAGCTAGTAATGGTTGATGAACGGTAGTAGTGTTGAGAGAGTAAAAGTGATGAGACAAAGATGATATCTATTATTGGTATTGAGAATGCTTCGTCATAATATTTGAAAATTTGAAATTCCCTTATAATAATATCCAAATAAAGAATTTTATACCAAACCATTTGAAATCCTTTCAAAAAATACATTATCCTTTAAAAATACTCTATCCAAACAAAAGCGATATATTCAAAAATTATTTCTCTAATTTTAATGCCTTACTAACCGACATAAAACCTTATTTGTATCATTCAATATATTTTAAAAAAAATCACATAAATCTCGTGATTAAATCTAGAACCTTATTCTTAAGGGACCCATGCTCATTCCATTTATATCAGTACCTCATTGGTCATTCACTTGTATTTTATTATTTATAAAACTTTTGAAGAAAGTAAGTGTGAGAGTTAAACATTTTACTAATGTGACAATGCAAAAATACTCTTACATTCACGTTACAGCAAAATTAAATCTGTTTTATCATTGAATTAAGATTAAACAATGGTCTTGGTTCTAACATATTTTCAATTTGAAATCAATTTGATCCTAAAAATACTGGACATTAATTTAATCCTAACATTTTTAGTTTCTAACATCAATTTAATCTTAACTTTTTCAATTTTGACAGTAATTTAGTCATTTAATCTAAATGGAGATCCAAAAATGACTAAATTATTGTCACATTAAATAATATTAAAACTAAATTAATGTCAAAAATTTTATTTGGGTAGAATCAATGTCAAATTGAAAATGTTACTTATTTACTCTTAAAATAAACACTTATTATATACTTTTTCATTTGTATTGATATAATTTTAATGCATTACCTGCCAATAGAAAACATTTTTTACTATTATCCAATCTTCAAGAAAAAAAATCCACATGCTTCACTCCTATGGGTAAAAGTCTAGGATGTAGGTTTGGTTTGGTAATGGTCTTCAATAGGTGCTTTTCCTTATTGTAGGTAGGCTTAGTTTGGTAATGTTCTTCAGAGGTGCCCCCCCCAAAAAAAAAAGAATGAAAAATGTAAGTCAACTTATTTTGTTTGTTAAACAAAAAATTTAAGCCACGAGGAGTGGTCTAGTGGTGAGAGATTTGGATAGTTTGTATGAGATCTTAGGTTAGACCTCATTGCAAGCAATGCAATTTCCAAAGTACAAAAAAAAATTTGAGATATTTTTAATTTTGACTTTTAAAAGTCATATATTTTAGAGCACCTCATATGACAGTGGCAAACCTATCTTATGCTCTCTAAATATCAAAAGACTAATAAAATGTTACTCTCATTACAAGAAAAATGGATATTTTCAACCGTTCTTGATAATTAAAGTGTCAATAAAAATATTATCAAAAAAGTAATTTGACATAAAGTGATCGTTGAAAATACTTATAAATTTTTATCAACAATTAGTACATGTCGAAAATACATCTTTTGGGTATTTTCGACATGTACTAATGATGTGTTTTCGATATGTACTAATTGCCAACAAAAATTTATAAGTATTTTCAACGGTTACTTTATGTCGAAATTACTTTTCTTACAACATTTTTATTGATGAGACCATTGAAAATATCGTTGAAAATGTTCGTTTTTCTTGTAATGTCTAATAATAATAATTAATAATTATTGGAGTTAAATGTGGCAGATGAAGTGTTACATTGGTTGAGAATTGACTAAATGAGTGATATATAATATGAGATGACCTATAACTCATTGTCTTAAGATCTTGCATCAAGATGTGGCATTATGCTGTTGAATTTCTCAAGGGTATTTCAACATTAAACTCCTATTTCACGTCACAGAGCATGAATGCCTCATGCTCTTATAAATATTTGCTGGACAATTTACAAAGGGGATTTAGCCAACTTCCTTATCACAAAGGATAAATAATAAGCTCCTTATTGCTTATGCATTATTTACTAAAGTGTAAGCCCACTGAATTCATGAAAGTTTGGAAACATGTACTCCCTACATCTCTAAATGATTGATTATCTAGTAAAATTATCTATCTATTTATTTTTATTATTCAACCATAACAACTTTTAAAACGTCTACAATTTTTATAAAATTAACTTTTTATTATTAGTTAAAGGTTATTTATTGAGATTTTTTTAACATTATAAATATGATATTCAAAATAATATATAAAATAGAATGACACATCTATATTTTATTAATTTACTTAATTATTTAACTATTAACTTATTTTCAAAATAAATTTATATATTCAATTTTTTATAGGACATTTTTAAAATAAATTATTATTTATTTATTATTATCTATTCACACGGGTCAAACAATTAGTAAGTAAAAATGTTTGACTTATCTATCCACTAACAAGAAAGCCTTATATATAGAAGTACATGATTGATACATAGTGTAAAACTCTTATACTGTTAGTAAATCAAAATTAAATTTATACTTTATTTAAAAGGTAAATAATAATAATGATAATAACAATAACAATAATAATATTAATAATAAATTTCAAATAGAATTATAAAAATGAAAACCAAAATAAAATCGTAAAACTACTAGATAAATTCTAGCAGTAACATTCTACTCTTTTTCTTTTTTTCTTTTGGGTTCGCGATACTAGTAGTATTCTAATGTGAGTCAGTTGGGCTCGTTTGTCGTGTTGTGCTTGGATTTTCTAAACTGAACATTTTTTATTGTTCTAAGCGCGTGATATCGTGACCAATTGAAATGTCCATTACATCTTCATTGATATATATAATAACTCATCAGTCCAAACTCCAAAGGGAGTGCTTCAGTTTTATGAATTTAAGAATTCAGTTTTATGAATTAAAAAAGAGTGCTTCAGTTTTACTTGGCCATTCTTGGAGCCGTTGTTGTATCTTAGAAGACGTTCAGGGTTGACTTCTAATCCCTGCTTGCTGCCATTTTCTCTTAACTGGGTATCAGAATAGGAAGTGTTATCCCTTCAAGCTTCATATGCTATTTCGCCATCACCAAGTTCATTTTTTCTAGAGTGTTGTTGGAAGTTGGAACAATGTACTCTCTGATTCCATTTTGATCCTATCTTCTCCTCAACTCTGCTCCCACAGGTTCAATAATCAATATTCTAGTTTTCATACAATCTTTAGTTTTCCACTTGGTTTGAAACTTCAGAATTAGTTTATTTGGTTATCACCTTTTTCTCTCTAAAGAGATATTGGGTTGAATTTATATTACAGTTAATATGTTGCCCGGGGATAAGATCTTTAGTCATCTGCTTTTATTCTTATTGCATCATGGCGAAACAAATTCTTTAGGGATCAGTTTAATTAATCATTTGACATGTTTTTGGGAATCCAGTGGAAGATAATATCTTTGTGAACATTGAGCTAGAATCTTGAGCAAACAATAAGATGTGACTCATCACAATAGGCCCTATATATTGCAGAGAGTTTTGGAATTTTGTGATATTCATCGCAGTAAATGATCATATACTACGTAATCTGTCTTAAACTCTTGTGCTCTTTATCAGCCAATGAGCTTGTAAAAGCTGTTACTACTTGCTAAATTCTGGAGTTATTTTGGCTATTTAATATTGCACTGCATCAACAGATTGCTTTTTCTTCCCTTGTGTAGGCACAAACTAGAATCTACAAACGAACCAATGCAGCAGATTCAGAACAACTCAAACGCTATAAACCGAAATCACTCAAAGAAGGATGAAACCAGTTCAACCTATGATCTTGTGGAGCAAATGCAATATCTTTATGTCAAAGTTGTGAAAGCTCGAGACATGTCAATATCTGGCGTGGTTGAGTTGGTTGCTGAAGTGGTGCTTGGGAATTACAGTGAAATCACAAAGACTGCTGGCCTGGGCAATATAGAATGGGATCAGGTCTTTGCATTCTCCAGAGAATGCATAGAGTCATCAACAGTTGAAATCATTGTCAAAGACAGAAATGAAGAAAACCATATGGGTCGAGTTTGGTTTGATTTGAGCAATGTTCCTAGCAGAGGACCAGCGGAGAGTCAGTTAGCACCACAGTGGTACAGAATGGAGGACAAGACAGGTGACAAGGCTAAAACTGGGGAGCTAATGATATCAATATGGTTTGGAACTCAGGATGATGAGGCATTTGCAGAGGCATGGAATTCCCCAAAGGTTCCGTTTGATGGGCTTAGCTTCAGAAAATCAAAGGTTTGTCATTCCCCAAAGCTATGGTATCTGAGAGTTTCAGTTATTGAAGCAGAACACATCATGCCAGGGCACACAGGCCCAGAAGTGCTGAGGTTCCCTGAGTTTTCTGCCAAAGTCCAAGTGGGAAAACAACATCAGAGGACCAGAATTGCTGCTCCCAGCGCCACTCGAAGCTTCTCCAATCCTTACTGGAATGAGGACTTGTTACTTGTTGTTGAAGAGCCGTTTGTAAATTCATTGTGGGTTTCGGTTGAAGATCGGTTTGGGCTATTCAGCCATAAGGTCATGGCCATGGCGGAACTTCCACTAGCTAATATAAAGAAGCAGGTCGATGAAAAACCGGTTACTTTGGATTGGTTCGGCCTTAAAAGCCACTTTGGACAAGCCGATGATAATAACAAATCAAGCACAAGGTTTGTTCCTCGGATTCAACTGCGAGTCTCGTTTGACGGAGGTTACCATGTGTTTGATGAGGTCACAACGAATAGCAGTGATGTTAGGCCCACTGACACTAGCCTTTGGAAGCCTCACATTGGTGTGCTTGAGATGCGAATCTTGGATGCCAGTGGACTTATGCCAGTGAAGATAAAAGACAGTGAAGAACGTGCAGCTAATGCCTATTGTATTGCAAAGTATGGGCAAAAATGGTGTCGAACTCATACTGTGGTTGATAGCTCATCACCGAAGTGGAATGAGCAATACAAGTGGGAAGTTTATGATCTCTGCACTGTAGTGACTGTTGGGGTTTTTGACAACCGTAGGATAGTTAAGAATGTTGGAGCTTCTGATTCCGGAATTGGGAAAGTTAGAATCACCTTGTCCACGCTGGAAACTGATAGAGTTTACACTAACTCTTACCCTCTGCTGAAGGTTCGCCCATCTGGGGTCAAGAAAATGGGAGAGCTTCATTTGCGCATAAGGCTTTCGTGTTTCAATGTGGCTAAGATGCTGCTTATGTACACAATGCCTTTGCTGCCAAGGATGCATTATGTGGACCCCTTGACCAGGAATCAAGTGGAGGGCTTGAGTTGGCGAGCCAATGCCTTATTATCGGCACCTGGGCTGAATAATAGACCACTATGGGTCAGGGAGGCAGCGGGTCACATGTTTGATTATGGTATGTGGAACATGAGGAAGAGCAGAGTGAACTTCAACCGGCTAATTACTGCATTCTCAGGCCTTATTGTCATGAAAAGGTATCTCGAAGCAATCCGAGATTGGCATAAGCCAGTATATTCAGCGTTATTCCTAATCATTTTTCTCACTCTTGTGATGCTTCCTGAGTTTATCCTTCCCACCATTATTTTCTTCGTGACGTTTATGGGGCTTTGGGGCTATTATTTTCGACCGCGGTACCCGTCTGAGATGAGTGCAACACTTGCAAGTGCTGAAATGATTCATCCGGATGAGCTTGACGAGGAATTTGATACGTTTCCTACAAGTCGTCCTCCTGATATTGTTAGGATGAGATATGACAGGCTGAGAGCTATAGCAAGCAGAGTTCAAAATATGATGGGAAATACGGCAGTACAACTGGAACGATGCGAAGCACTGCTAAGTTGGACTGATCCACGAGCTACTTTCTTGTTTTTGGCGTTGTGCTTGGTTGCTGCTGTTGGTTCCTACATTGTTCCAATTCGGGTTGTGATTGCTCTGTTTGGATTGTACTTGTTGAAACCACCATGGTTCAGAAGCAAATTGCCCTCTGCAGCTCTTAACTTCTTCAAAAGATTGCCAACTGCTGAAGGTTGCCATGAAGGTTTGGAATGGGGAGGCAAATTGATTGATTTAGGAGTCATCATGGTTTGCTTGTGGGAAAATTTCCAGTAATGTAGTTAAACTATAGAATCGTTTTTATTTTGTTTGAACAAAAAGTTTAGGTCAAGGGAATGGTCGCCAGTCAAGGTCAGGAATTGAGCATTCATAGAGTAAAGATACTAATAGAAAAATCCAAAAATCACTCATGCATGAACGAAAGTTCGATAGGTGAGTTAAGATTGGCACTATAGTAATCATTGTGATGCACGAGAGTGACGTAAATTCGACATATTAATTATGAGTTATGTTATTTGCATATTTTGTATTATATATCATGGACTCACACTTTGTATATCATTTGATGGAGTGTGGACTAAATCCAAATGACATCCATACCACATGCAATGACAAATCAAATGAAAATTGGCTCGATGTTCAACACAAAATATGTTGGGATAATATTTGTCATTTTATATAGTCTAATGCAATGATTTATTGTTAAGATTTTACTAAAATATAAGTTTAACAAAAGAAAATCTATAAAAATTTGTACAAGAATTTGAGCATATAAAACTAGTTGATTGATATAAGCATGCAAGCCATTATCAGTTCATGGTTTCTATATTTATTGTAAATTTTAAAAATATAGAAAATTTAGAAAAATCCCTTTTAATTTTGTCTTATATACACTTTAGTCTCATTACTTTAAAAACATGCTAAATAATTTTTAAAAATTGTTATATGTTCATATCGTTACAATATACTAATAAATGTTTATTTTTTTAATGAAAAATCTAAAAATATTCCTTTAATTTTTATCTATATTTCTTTTATCCTATTATTTTTTGCCTAATTGCAATTTAATGCAAGTAAATGTATAATATATAATAAAAATGAAATACAATGACAAAATCACATGGATGGTCTTGTGTGCAAGAGGCGCAATCATGCTTCGATTTGCCCCAGATTTGACCAATGTTGATCGACTCTTGTGCAGATTCAGTCCAATCTAAGAATTGGAGTAGTAGTCAGTTCATCAATTTTCGATCCAAGTTTGGATAATTACATAATAAAGTATCACACTAATTTATTTAGGTTAATAAAAAAATCAAAGAGCCATAATTGGTATGATATGGATGCAAAATATTGTAATAGCTTTATAGAAGATATATTAGTGTCATACTAGTGCTTGTTTTGTAGGTTTTTTTATTTAGAAAAGCAATCGCTTTTTAAAGATGCTATTTTTTGGAATATAATTACTATAAAGTGCTTCCATCTCAAAATAATCTAATCTATTTAAATGTCACACTAATAGTTAACATAGCTATTTTTAGTTATTTTGATTTATACAACTATCATATGCAATATCTACAAATAAATTCACAGCACTTGGGTATTAAACATTATTAGAATGTGTCCTTCCATATAACAATATCTGTATAGGCCAATCATAACACCAAGTTAGTTTTCAAACTCTATTAAACATAGAAAAACATAGTTCAAATTATATTAAGTTGATTTCCATGATATAATTTATATAGCTAAGTAATAAGACCTCAAACATACGCATAACATAAAAGTACATTTTTGCAACTAATAGGCCAAAACAAACTATTTCCAAAAAATTGAGAAGGCTTACCAACTCAAATCAATAACTTTGACCTATATAGGATGAAAGGACCTTTGAATATTAGTTCTAAATGCAAGTATATAAAACAATATAAACATAATAATAACTCATAAGAATATGGTCTTAGTCATGACACAAGATTTCAAAGTATAATCTCAAACATAGTTACTAAAATACATCTATTTCTTTAATTCCTTATACTCACATAAAAAAATTAACTTCATCATCAAATACTCAAATACCCATTATATAAGAAGCATAAATCCTAATCAATCACAAGGTTTATTATTTCTCAAATAAGGGAAACTATGTACACATATATAACATGGACATTGTCATTATAGTAAGGCGCCATTATAACGATCAGATTTAGGTACAAATGATAAACTAAGTTTACTTTGGACAATTTGTATAAGAATATCGTCATGTTTAACTTTGACTATTTATGTATAAAACACCATATTTATAATTAAAATTTCGGCATGGTTATGTGCTATCAAAAATTGGATAATACAAGTGCACAATAATTTGCATCAATTAGCTTATTGATAGAAAATCCTAAATCAAACTAGATTGATATAGAGAACTCAAAATTGATAAATCATACATACTGCTCATTAAATAAATTTAATAGTATTAAACACAATTCTTGACATCCATTTTCCATCTATCCATACAAAATTAACTAATTTAATCGGTGGGGAAATTTCAAGTTTTATTTTATTTTGTTTTGTTCATTTCTATTACCTACTCAACCGTCATATTTGACCCCTAAAAAGCTGTGAGACGTGGCCCTTCTATGTTTAAATGATTTTAAATATTTGTCCCATGAAAAGTACCTTTTTTTTTTAAATTATTTTGAGAGTAAATATCCAACTTTGTTCTTAAGAATTTTTTGTTGGAAAATTTGGTCTTCTAAGAAATAAACTCTTTTTATGGTTCCTCAAGAATTGAAACATAATAGTCCCTTCATAAAATTTATCTATTAAACCTTAATAGGATGACATGTGCGACCTATGAAGTTATGTGTCATGCTACATGAAATCACATTATACTCCTTGAACAATATAATATTATATTAGTATTTTAATAATTTATTACTATTCTTAATATGTATATATCTTACATAAATAAGTTTATCGAAATTTATCATTATATATAGGGTTTATGGTAGCATACATAAGGTTTTAGATTCAAATCTTATTATGACGATATAATTTCAAAAGTGCTAAAAAAATTAAAAACAAAGCAATAAATTACTATGTGATAGATTTTACACCTAATTAAATTTTATCTCGATTGAGGTTCACAACCATTAAACCAAGTAAATACTACTCTATACACAACTGGAATGCATTTATAAATTCATATTTTTGCCACATTAAATATTCATCAACTAATTGCAAAGCTCAATTTTAGTGGACAAAAAACTTTTTAAGTCGCTACCAAGTGACTTAATTCCAATGTTTTACTTCAATACTTTTATATATTAATAGACTAGGATGATCTAGTGTATGAGACTCTCTGGTGAAGTGGAAATGGTAGATATAATCTTACCCTACTTTCAGTTTCATGATTTGAACATATAGTCTCTAAGTCATAAGGTAAAATCTTATTAACCCTCTTTTATATATTAATAGACTAAAATGCATTTATAAATTCATACTTTTGCCTCATTAAATATTCATCAACCAATTATAAAACTCAATTTTAGAGGGAAAAACTTTTTTAAATTGCTGCCAAGTGGCTTAATCTTGATGCTTTACTTGATTACTTTTATATGCTAGTTTAATACCCGTGCTTGCATGGAGAAGTATAATAGATTTCTAAAAATGCCTTATTGAAATTATTAATAAAAGGTGATGAGTGGTGAGTATTGAGATATTCAATGTTTTTCATTATTTTTAATGTGGGGTATGATGACTATTGAGATATTTATCAAAATATTAATCTTAACGAAGAGTATGATATGTTAATGGATATGCGGGATTTAATTTTTGCCTATATTCCTTATTAGAAATAGATATTAATTCATTGTCAATAATTGATTGCGGAACGCTGGTAATCCTTTTATTTCCAATAATGTTAGAAAAAGAAGGTAGCAAAATGCAATGATGCCAAATGTTTATGAAGTTTTTTGGGAAAACAACGTCGACTACTAAACAAATTAAAAATGAATAATTATGATAATTATTAGTGTGGTCGTGTATATATATATTCCTGAATTAAAGTGCAGAAATAATATTGGTGTAGAAACAATATGATATAACGGTAAATGAGATTTTATCATCAAATGAAAGAGACTTCTAAATTTAAATTAAATTAATTTTATCATTAAATGAAGAAAGAGAAAAGGTGGAAAGAACATTAAGTCAAGGCAGGTGAATGCTATTATATATGGCACATAGTGAAATTATTTAAGTGAGAACATATTTTTGCCAAGTGTTACGAGGACAAAACTCTTATTAACTCTATTTTACAATAATAACCATATTAAACAATAATAGATAGATATCTTTTTCCTGTTCAAAACATGTAATTTTGGTTGAGTAGAAGTATTCCTTTAATATTCTCGCTTAACCATCACTTTGGGCATATTAATAAGGTGGAAAGCAATTTTTCATGTATTTTGAAGTGAAGTGCAATTTTAACAAATCTCAGGAATACTTTGTATCAATTACTCTAGACTAGATCTAATATTCTTTTTTTAGTTGGTCATTGGTCACGCCAATATTATTCTTTTATTTGGTCATGGTCAATTTAACATTCTAATCCTAACCCTATCGGGTTCATTTATCACTAGCATCTTGTCTAAGCGCGTAAGATCAAGATGAAATGTCTATTGCATTTTCAATCTCATTGATATATAATAAATGCTTTGAGTCCAAAGAGCAGCTTCAGTTTTGCTTCGCCTTTCCCAGAGCCGTTGTTTCTGGAAAAAAGTTAAGGAGCGCTTCAAATCCGTGCTTGCTGCCATTTCCTCCAGCTGGTATCAGAATAGAAAGGTGCCAAGACCAAGTTCATTTTCACTAGAGTGCTTTGTGAGTCCATTTTGATGCTATCTTTTCCTCAATTTTGATTTCTCAGGTTTCAATATTTTTAGAAGTCTCGAAAGGGATATATAGTAGACAACATATACGTATGTGTTTATACAGCAAAATGTGTTGTCGGTCCCAAGTTCTTACTTTCTTTGCGTGTTCTTCTCTTTCATCCTTTTTACATACATTCCGTTTTCTATTTGGTTTAAAACTTCAGAATAAGTTTAATTGGTCGTCACCTTTTTCTATCTATAGTCATATATGGATTAAATGTGTTAAAGCTAATATGTTGCGGAGGATAAGGACTTTAGTCATCTGCTTTGGTCAAGTTACATAGTGGTCAAAATTCTTCAGGATTACTTTATACCATCATTGGACTATGTTTTTGGGATCCACTGGATATTCTGGTCAAAAGTAAATGATGAAAGTTTTAAAGATAACACACAAATGAAGAGAAAAGACAATAATTATTGAGGTAAAAAAAAAATAATCAGTTTTAAGTTTTTATCAGCCTTTACTTAAGATGTGTTTTTGAAGAAAATTGAGGATAAAATTTATTTAGGAGCTTAATGTGTAAAATAACACATACAACTCATCTAATTTTTTTCTCATTTTACGCCTCAACAAACACACTCTTAGAATTGCAGTTTTAATTTTTAAATGGTACGAAGCCCACTGTGTTCAAACATCATCAGGCCAATTTATAGTAGTACTAAGTTGTGACAAAAGCCAAATGGAAAATTCAGCTGGCCACAAATGAAAATCATCGCGCATAAGAGCTTTCTGTGGAGTAAATGCACGAACTTTAAACCTAGCATATGGAATTCCAATCATGTTATGCGACTTTCCTCGACTATTAATTCCGTGTTCTGGCATTGAGACTTATCTGTTTTTAAATCCGGCTGATTGATTTTCCAAGCCATTCCTACTTGAAACATTCTGGACTTGTTTTATCTAATATTAATGTGTACTTCGTGAAATGATTACTTTAATCTATGGAAAACAGGTTGTTACAAACTACCAAATTGTTACAGTTGATGGAAAACAAACCAATACAGCAGATTCAGCACAATTCAAACCCTATGGACCCAAACCCAAGTGATGAGGCATTTGCAGAGGTATGGCATTCCCAAGATGCAACTGCACCTTTGGATGCACTTAGCTTGTTTGAGTCAAAGGTTTATCATTCCCCAAAGTTATGGTATCTGAGAGTTTCAGTTATTGAAGCAGAACACATCATGCCAGGGCACACAGGCCCAGAAGTGGTGAGGTTCCCTGACTTTTATGCCAAAGTCCAAGTGGACGACTGCCACTGCTCTGGAAGACTGGAACGAGGAAGTTGAAGAGCCTGTTCAAGATCGACTGGGCCACGTAGCAATGTGGCCATGGCCATGGTGGAACTTCCAGTTGCTACAATAGAGAAGCAAGTTGATGAAAGACCAGTCACCTCGAGTTGGTTCGACCTTCAAATTAGCCACTTCGGAGAAGCAGGCCATAATAACAAACCAAGGACAAGGTCTGTTCCTCGGATTCATTTGCGGGTCTCGTTCGATGGAGGGTACCATGTGTTTGATGAAATCACAATGAATAGCAGTGATGTTAGGCCCACTGACACGAGCCTCTGGAAGCCTCACATTGGTGTGCTTGAGATGCGAATCTTGGGTGCCAGTGGGCTTATGCCAGTGAAGATAAAAGATAGTGGAGAACGTGGATTTAATGCCTACTGTGTTGCAAAGTATGGGCAAAAATGGTGCCAGACTCGTACTGTGGTTGATAGCTTGTCACCAAAGTGGAATGAGCAATTCAATTGGGAAGTTTATGATCTCTGCACTGTAGTGACTGTTGGGTTTTTTGACAACTGTAGGATGGATAAGAATGTTGGTGCTTCTGATCACGGTATTGGGAAAGTTAGAATCACCTTGTCCACGCTTGAAACTGATAGGTTTACACTAACTCTTACCCTCTGCTGAAGGTTCACCCATCATTTGGGGTCAAGAGAATGGGGGAGCTCCATTTGAGTATAAGGCTTTCATGTTCCAACGTGGCTAACATGCTGCTTATGTACACAATGCCATTGCTGCCAAAGATGCATTTTGTGGATCCCTTGACCGGGAATCAACTACGAAGCTTGAGGTACCGGGCCAAGAACTTATTGGCATCAAGGCTGAGTAATGAAGAACCACCGTTGGGATGGGAGATAGTGAGTTACATGCTTCATGATGATATGTGGAACATGAGGAGGAGCAAAGCGAACGTCAGACGGCTGATTGCCGCATTGTCAGGCCTTTTTGCCATTAAAAGGTATCTTGAATCAATACGAGATTGGCAGAAGCCAGTATATTCAGCACTATTCCTAATCATTTTTCTCACTCTTGTGGTGCTTCCTGAGTTTATCCTTCCCACTATTATTTTCTTGGTAGCGTTTGTGGGGCTTTGGGGCTATTATTTTCGACCCCGGTACCCGTCTCAGATGAGTGCAACACTTGCATGTGCTGACTGGACTGATCCGGATGAGCTTGACGAGGAATTTGATACGTTCCCTACAAGTCGTCCTCCTGATATTGTTAGGATGAGATATGACAGGTTGAGAACTATAGCAGGCAGAGTTCAAAATCTGATGGGAGATACGGCAGTGCGACTGGAACGATTCGAAGCACTGCTAAGTTGGACTGATCCACGAGCTACTTTCTTGTTTTTGGGGTTGTGCTTGGTTGCTGCTTTTGGTTTCTATATTGTGCCCATTCGGTTTGTGATCGCTCTTTCCGGATTGTACTGGTTGAGGCCACCATGGTTCAGAAGCAAAGTGCCCTCTGTAGCTCTTAACTTCGTGAAAAGATTGCCAACTGCTGAAGGGTGCTGGGAAGATACGGATATGGATGCCAAATGGAGATCAATACTTATTCTTTGTTTGTTGGGAAATTCCCAGTAATGTAGTAGTTATACAATAGGAATCATTGGGATGCACGAGAGTGAGAGATATGTCCAACATATTTAATATAGTCTAATGCAATTATTTCATTGCTAAGATTTTATTGTAAAGTGTAAGTTTAAAAAACAGTAACAACCAGAAATCTATTTTTATTTTTGATATGTTACACTCAATGCTAGTTCTTTTTCTCCCATTAAAATAAAAAAAACCAGGTTCATGCGATTGGGGAGAGAGGGACCCTCAGCCTCTCGAAGAAGCTCTGCAACTTGGTCACTGCGCCCCTCACCTGACAACGATAGAAAAAAGTACAGGAACTGTTGGCAAGTTAATATGGAGCAGTTCTCAAAACTTAAAGGATTATAGTTACTTCTTATGTGGTCACCAATGAGTTTGGGACCATTGGGGACTGAAATTACACACTTGAACTAGGGTGTTTTTATAATTTTGAGAGATATCAAGTAGGCCACAACCAAAAATGTGGAAGTTTACTTAAACCCATTTGTTTCACCCCTCAATGGAATAATCCCCTAAGCTAGTCAACAGTTCTTCTCCAATCTCTTTGTGTCGTTAGCAACCTCCTCAATGGAAGAATCTCTTTGTCCCTTGCAAGCATCTCTGCCCTTAAGGAGTTTCACTTAGGTTACAACCTTTTCACCCCAGGTCCCTTGCCTCCTGAGTTTGGGAACCTTTTCAATCTCGAGGTTATGTGGCTCGGTCGTAAAACCTCAACCTTTCGTGTAACTAATTTTCTGGCAAGATTCCGTGGGTCTGTGCTACCAAGGAGCTCTTGAACAATAGAAGGGAAGATTCTAAAACAATCCGAAAATAAAACACTACTAACACAGAGATTTATGCCACTTCAAAAAGACCAAGCATCAAAGTGCAACACCTCCCTTCACCTCTACAGGGGTTACAATCGACGTCTAATGAGATGGAAGCATGTTGCAGGTGGAGAGTTTTCCCCAACTTCAAATAACCTGGAACGAAAAGTAATCACAACTCTTAATGACCATAATTAATTAATAGTTAACAATCATTATTAACATTTTCCAACATTGATAAATAGTTTAGGTTGGAATGTTAAATCACTTCAAGTTGAAATGGTTAAAAGAAGGTTGGGCACTGATTCTAAAAAAGGGTGATTGTGTGCTGAAATATAATTCAAATATTTTGAATGATGGGGAAGATTTGGAATATTGAAGAATATGAAATGCTTTTCATCTTAGCCGTTGGATGGATTTTTGTGTGGCTAAGATTTTATCACCATATGGTTCCAAACATATTAGTCACCACATAAGAACCCACAATAGTTACTCTGTTTGAAAGGATTGAAGGTTCTAATGTTGTAAGGGGCACTTGTAGGTAGAGGTGGATATGCGGATTAGCTTATCAGAGTCGTGTTGGATCACAATTAAATGGAGGACCAAGTCAGTTGTTTTATTAATGGACTTAGTTTTGGCTGAATGACGTACGTCAGCATAAGCCGCAAGTCTGGAGAGATCTGTGTAACCCATTTTCCTGTTCACATATTTAGCCTGCACAGCTCAGATCATCTCATTTTTTAATTTCCTTTCATATTTTTTTTAGCTTTTTTTTATACCCTATACTATATTATATTTATATATTTATATTTATACAATATATTTTATCTCGCAATATATATATATATATATATATACACTTTTTATTATAATATCCAAAATATTACCAATCAAGCATGCATAACTCTTCCAATAATAAAAAATAGTAAAACTACAAAAGAATATAAATTAACAACTACCAACTATCAAATACTAAATATAAGCAAATCAAATACCAAATATAAATATAAAAAATGGTAAAATAAACCAACTCACCAAAGTCTATCTATCAAGAACATAAATAAATATCACAAAATGGAAGTGTTCCATCACTTATGATAGATAAGGTTGGTCGCAAACTCACGTCTTAGCCACTAGTTAAGTCCTGTCCAAAAAGTTCACGGGTTGGTGACTGAAAATTTCTGGTCCATTTTTGTGTGGGTTGTGAGTTAAACGGATTGATCTAGGGATCTCGGCCCGTATATCCAGCTCTACTTGAAGGAGGTGAAAAATTTAGAGTGATAATTACAGCTTGATCTAAAAATCATGAACAGGCAGGAGGACGGAGAAGAATGGTAAAAGAGTAAAATAGAATTGTATAAAAGTGTCTCATTTCTTTTATTCAAGTTAGATGTCAGAATTTTCTTGGTCCACCTCGACAAAAAAAAAAACACAAACTACTACGGAATTGAAACAAACATTAGAAAGCTCTTAGACCTATGGCTTCTTAGGAGCCATTGAGCCTTTCGCTTTCTAAAAAACTGGTATTAAAAAATTATAGTAGTTTATTTGATAAAATAACATAGAGTTGTTCCAATAAGTAAGAGCGTGTTTGATTTATAAAAATATTTTTTATTTTTATTTTTTGAAAAGGGTTTTTATTTTTAAATTTTTAAAATTAGGAAATACATTTGATTTATAAAAGTAGATTTTATTTTCAGAAAGTGAAAATGATGAAAATATATGGTTTGTCTATTTTCAAAATCAAATTTAACATGATAAAATTATGTTTGATATTAAATAATAAAATTTATATAATTTAATTTGCACTGATTCATCACTAACAAGACTTTATAAAAATCTACATCTATAAAATATTAAGACAGTAAAAATAAAATAAATTGCTCGTTTCTAACATTACACATAAGTAAGTTAATATGACACACGTTAGACGTTAATTTAATGGAAGGATTAAGTTGTTCCCATTTGTGAGATTTGAGGGACCAGCATGATTTTTTAAATTTGAGACGATTTATCTTCCACTATAAAACTGAAGGACCAAATTGAGGTTTAAGCTGAAAATAAATTGCTCACTCTTAAGTTTATTATTTTTTATTGGCCTTTTTTTATAGGTTGTTATTTTATTATTGTACCAAAAAAGTTATTTTTATTATAATTATCACTTTTAAGTTGTTATTATTATTATTATTAGGTTTTTATTATGGTATCCCAAGGGCACCGATATCTTTTTGAATCCAAGGATTGTAATTTAATTATGAATACTTAAAATATTAATAAATTTAGTTAATAGGACATGTGATAAATTTTTAACCATAAGTTATTTAGAAGGTACCAATACTCATAAATTTTATAGGGTAGGAAAAATTCCTTATTATTATTATTATTATTATTAATTTTTTAAATCCAATTAGGGTGGCCCCACTAGATCGGCCTTCTTCCCTCTTCTTTCTTCACGCAGTGGCCATGGACAGCTTCAGGCACATCCAAGGATGCAGAATTTTTTTCCTCTTATTGGCCTTGCTATCAAGATACTATTATCTAATTGAGATGCCTTAACTCGAATATGTGCATCATTTCCTTGGTTATTGATACGCGCGGAGAGAGTTTTGGATGAAGAAGACCTGTTTGTGAACAGGAGTGCAAGGCCGATAGGAGTGTGTCAACAATTGCGCGCGTCACCCTTGCCATACGGGCGTCCACTAGCAGTAACTCATGATCGTCGTTCACTTGCCTTTCTTGCAAAGCATGGGCTCAACCATGGAAAACAACACTGCCCACAACGTTGTTGTTGAGGTGCTGCCCAACACCACTGGTGGCCGCCCACACTACTCGATTTGTTGCCGATCTGACACGCCGCCCTCAGACGATCTATGACTTTGCGATCTACTTCGCTCCATGGTCTACGGTGATGACTGCCCTTACTCCGACTTCCTCTCTTTCAAGGTTCCCACTGGATCTTGCCTGGTATTATGAATGGCCAAAGGGCATGGCGTTCCTAGTGAGGGGTGGCCACTTTGGAAAGGGAAGATGGATCTAGAAGGAATTGTTGGTGAAGAAAGAAATGCAAGTTCTTTGTAATTACAAAGAAGCTTCTGTTTTCAATCCGAAAACGTTTTCAAGGCTGCATGAAATGTATGTTGAAAAGATTGAAAACGTAAAAATGATGTTTTCACCTTTTCAAGGAATTCAGAAAATATTTTTAGAAAATATTTTCAATGTGAGTAAGCCAAACGCATTTTCACTACAATTTTCTATTTTCGGTGAAAATAAAATGGAAAATATGGAAACCAAACGCACTCTAAAAGTCACAATGTTTGATAAATATGTTCAAAAAAATAAAAAATGACAATAATGAATATAGTGTTTATTATCATTAATTAAAGTAAAATTATATTAATATTTTAAATTTTAAAGAGTATGAAAAAGCTTTAAAAAGCAACCCATGATATGCTTTTAAAAATATCCCTTACTTTTAAAAGTCGTGAGCAATTTAATATTTCTTTGGTTTACCAATTAAAAACAAAAAGATTCACTTGTGTTTTTTTGAAAATAGAGCACCCTAAGAGGATTACTAAATCCAACCTTAATTGTAGCCCAAATCAATCACTGATCTTTAGTTGTTCAAAATATTATACAACTCAGTCAATGTCATTGAAAACATTGACTATATAAATACATTTTGGATTTATCTAACAACTACTTTAAGGAATTAAGGAATTGAAAAGGAAATTTATATATTGAAATGTTGAGTTTTTCTATTCCAAAAGAATGAAACCTAAGACTAAGTTTTAAACAAGGGCGTTCATCACAAAAGTTTTAAACAAGGGCACCGATTTAAAAAAACCATATATTTTTAATGAATAATATTATGTATATAATAAAATTGTATAATAATATATTACTATAGATTTGATGAGTGATCTAGATTTAATTTGCTCCTCATTACATCTAATGATAATAAAATATATTATATACATTTATTATGCAACCTTATTATATACTTAATATTATTCATTTTTAAATAGCGCCATGTATGAATTAGTTGACAATTAAAGTGTCATGCATCCGGACTGAGTCGCAAGGGAAGCTGCAGCCTGCGGGAGTTCAACCTCCCCCGATGACCCTAAAAGCATAGTAATTGGTCTCGTTAAGGACACCTTGACAGTGGGGACGCACACGCAAATTAACAGGCCTTTTTCCTTATACATAATTTTCATCAAATTTTTATATCAAAAAGTGACGTGTAGAGGAACAGGAACATTTTGTTAAGATATATTATTGTGTTAGAAAAATATCTATATAGTAATAATTTGATTTAAGAACTAAATGGAAAAAATAATCAAAGAGGTTTCTAAAACTTATGTAAAATCTACGTATTAATATATAATATTTGCCTAGCAGCGAAAAAAATATAATATTTGCCTTATTCATTATCACATCAATATACGACATTGGATATCTGTCCACAAAATGTACACAAAAGATTTAATTAATTGTAGTTTTATAGTTTCATTTAATTTTTAATTAGATTTCTGTAATTTTAAAATTTGCAAGTAAACCCTTATAGTATATGAGAATTTTCAACTAGATTTCTGTTATGAAAAATAAAATATTTCATTGTCATCTCTATCTTTACTCTCTTATGAAACCGTAATATTCATAAAAAATTTCATTTTTCATAACATCAATAACCTGATTAAAAAATTTTATATACTATATAGATTTATTTATATTTTTTAAAACTATAAATACTTAATTAAAAATTGAGTGAAACTATTAAAGTCAGAGAGTAATTAAACTTACACAAAATAATGAAAATATTTTCTTGCGAAACCCCCTTCCTTTGCGTATGCGCCAAACAGGCAAACACTATCAATTTCCCGAGCTTCAAACATAACGCCATTTATCTCAACCCCCAACAAATAAATACAGAACACAAAGAATAGACCTTCAATTGTAACACACTTGTAAATTGTAATTCTATCACATGATGAATTTTTCTCTTCTGGTGCCCGCATGCCAAATTGCACCTGTGACTAATCTTTCAGACACGGTTGCACCAATAGAGTCTTAATCATCTTCTAAAGAGTTGAAAAACTCGGCCATTTTTACTGAGACGGATTCCAGACTTTGTTCCACATCATCATCCCCTTCAAAAATCAAATGAATCCCCGAACTTTTCAGGCTCCAACCTCTTATCAATAGGAGGTTTTTTCTTGGCCACACATAAGGTGGCTCCATCCCTCAAAATATAGACCAATGGATGAAAATCTGCAAACCGACACAAGTGTATGTGTTCTTGGTTCGTCTTCGGCACCCACGTATGTTCAATGCAGTGCTATACACTTGTTTGTCCTAATTGAGAACATGTGCCTCAACATCAACCACTCCTGCCATACGATGATAATATCGAATTATATCATTATTAGATATATCATAGTTTATAGAAAGAACAACACATACAGCAACAACTTTTAAGTTCACGGTTTTGCTGCTTGGTGAAGCTTATAGTTTCTCCTGAAAACCATTCTGGAAATCTGTTTCCTGACATACTCAACATCAGGAACAACATACTAAAATTTCATGATAAACAAAACAAGTTTACCCGTCATGATGAGCTCTCTTCACTGCCTTTTTTTCTTCTCTCCGTGTGGCGCTCCTCTGCTTGCGTCTTCAGTTTTTCCCTTCTTTCTCTAAATTCAACTACTGAAGCGTGATCCCTTTTCTTTTCCTTTCTTTTTGTTTTTAGTTTTCCTTTTTTTTTTTTATTATAAGTTGTTGGCCCCCCATGAGGAGGGAAGCCCACCAGCAGATAATGTGACAAGATTTTCCAATGAGACAATGGACTCTGGCAGTTCCTTGATATTTGCATTGAATATGTCTAAAGTAGTTAGTGCTACCAGGCTGCCAATAGATTCTTGTAATGATTCAAGATTATTGCAATTCCTCATTTCAAGCTTTCTTTGTATTATCATAACTTTAATCTGATCTGGTAAATTTGCAATAGTTGTACCATCTAACTGAAGCTCAACTACTGAAGCTAAGCCATTAATTGAATCGGGCATTTTACTAAGAAGCTTACATTGTCCAGCTGATAGCTCCTTCAAAAATGATAATGAACCAATAGAAGAAGGGAGTTCTCTGATTGCAATACCATTAATTGAAACTTTTGGAAGTCATAACAATGATACGAGATTGCCAATAGATTCAGGAATTGCAGTGAGAGATCGCCACCATATCAAACCGAGTATGTCAAGGCTTGTCAGAGATCCAACAGAATCAGGCAGTTCCTCTGATGCAGACTGATTTGGGTTTTATTCTATGTTTAATAGTTAGTCTTTTTATTCTTCAAAACAAAATTATACAATTGAGGGGTTGAAACAAAACGAGAATTGGAGGGTGCTCCATGCACCAACTCCGAGACTGCAACTTCTCCCGCTTGCTGATGCTCTAGAAGTGGTCTTCCTGCGTAGTTTTTCTTTTATTATTCCTCTCATCCTCTGTACCCAAATAAAAAAAACTTAAAAGTCGCTTGGATGTTTGTCCCCTCCTTACATAACAATTAACAAATTCGTCTAATATGTGCTTTATTTATAGCCAAACTTCTTTCATCATTGATCCCCAAGAAAATTTCTCATGAACTCCAATTCTCCTTAATTTCAAAGTTTCTCTAAATCAAGAAATATTTATCTCATATATGTACTAGATTACGTTTAGAGATAAACTTGTTAACAATAGATATATGAAGAAAATCATCCGTAAGTTATCATAATACAATTTAATGGTTCACATGTATTTTTTGCTGAGTGTTACTATGATAAGTTAATATTAGATTAATGTGTCTCTTTTTGTGAATTGTGTGGGACAAGAAGAAGATTTCTAAATCCTAAAAGACTAATTTATATCCCATAATATTTGTTAGGACCAATCTATAGTTCTACTTTTGAAACATATAGATACTATTGATACTATTAATATTACTTGTAATTTAAAGATGAATTTTCCCTATAATACAGATTTTTTCATCTATAATTGTCCAATTTTTGCAAGATTTTTTTCAGCTCATTACATATGAAAAGTAACAAAAATCCATCTGTAATAGTTTAGATGTGAAAATAACAGCGACATATTTCCATCTATAATAGAAAAATTCATCGAAAAATGACATCAAATTCATCTATAATTTTGTCTTTGTTGTGTAAATTTTTGTTACCCGATGAATACAATTAATCCAAACCAATTCGATCAAATTGGTGTAGTTTAAATTGGTTCAATAGGTTTGAATCTAATTAGAACTAACCACACATTGGTTTGGTCATTATATTGTATTTGCATCCTCTAACGTAAATCCAACGTGAACCAATCATATGATGTTCTTATTACATATCAAGATGGCATTTTTATTTTAAGGTCATTACTTATTTCATTTAATTTGTCATAAAGTCATTGCCAAAATAAATTTTTTTAGAAAAAAAAATTGTAGGAAGTAGATGAAATGCTCAAAATTGTGAATTGGATTTGGAGATGACAAATTTATTTTGTATCTCATTTGAATGTCTTCAATCTACAACATGTTTGAGGCTTTATGGTTTGTAATATGAATTGTATTGTTTGATATAATGTTTTGAATTTGGAATCATTGTAATATTAAATTGTGTTGTTTGGACACTATGCTGTGATACTAAAATTGTACTATTTCGACACCATGTTTTAGGCTCCTAGCCTATCGATGGATATTATAATACTATATTAGCATATTTAAATTTGGTTATATCAAATTTTGATCTTTTACAATTTACATTATTTTTTATTAAATTTTTGACAAAAATTGAAAAAAAAAATAGACAAATAAATCCAATGACATAATTTGAACTAACCCAAATTTAATTGAATCGGTTTAATTTAGACTTTAGAAAAAAAATTATAAATTTGAACAAATTCAAATTAATAAAAATCTTTAAAAGTAATGAATTCAGACTCATTTTTCTTTAAATCCAATTCAAACCGTACCATTTACACCTCCCTTACTTCGTCACTTTAGTCGTGCACCACAATCTTGGCCCAAAACTACTTTCAAAATAATTTTACGCTCAAACAAAATTAGTAGAGTTAAGCTTGGATAGTTTTCAAACTTGACTCTAAACTCCCTTTAGAACAACAGGTTCCTGGATCATTAACTTTAACTAATATAATTAAATAAATATAAAAATTATATAATCCAAAAACCAAAAACCCATTACATACTTTCACTATCTATTAGAGACAAGCTCAAGAATCCCATAAACAAGAGAGGGGGAGCAAGATACAAGTCCAAAAGCATCAAAGAACAACAATAAACACCAAAAGCTCCCTGGAAACTGAAACTATTTTAACTTCCAAGCCAAAATCAAGGCCCACCAAAAGTTCCCCAATATTTCTTGATAGAAAATGATTATACTCTACTCCCTGCCGCGTGATGTGTTGACATTTAGAAGAATTTGCAACATAGCTAGATTCATTGCGTCTGATATATTGGCAGCAAATTAAGAATCTCAATCAAATTTTGTTTCGAATTTATTATGGGTCCTAGCTTTGCTTTCAATCCCAGCTTTGAAGATGCAGCAGTGGGGGAATCGCATAGGCATAGCCTCGATAGACTCAGGTACTGGATTGCTGGACATGAGTGGAAGGGGAATTTAGTCCCACACCGCTGGGAAGGAAACACTGAAACCAAGTGGGTCTGTTATAAAATGTGAGGATTGTTAACTTGTACTCTAAGCGAATGGAAGCAGTGTCTTATTTGACCAATGGGCTTCTGACAGTGAAGCAAATAAGCCTAGAAAATAGTTGGGTTAAATTAATTTTGAAAGTTATAATTTTTTTACATTATATTTTTTAAAAAGCATGACTCGGCCAGTACTATTAAACCAGCCTGGATTGCTGATTTTTAGTGAAACTGGACGGCTTGTGCCTGATTATTAAAGTTCAAATGTTTGTCTGGTTTTTTTGTAACTCGGATCGGTTGGTTGATCGGTTTACCGGTTTTTGATTCAACTGGCCGGTTCCAGTTCGAGCGGGTTTTTAGAACTCTGGCGCTTGGAATATGGGTTGCTTAGATCATACAAAAGTCGGTTTCGCGTGTAAAATTCAAAGTCGTCGGGTCTTCTTCAGAAGTCAGGACACAGTATACAGGGAGCAAGTAAATATATATATGCAGGACCCACAAAATACGAAGCTGAAGCATCAAACGAAAGTGCTCATGCTAGCTCGCATCTTTAATCCTAGTCGTCAATGGTCTTCTTCAGAACACGAATATAGAGCAGCGTGTAAATATGTCCATGCAATGGCAGAGCGAAAAATTTTAGGGGTCAAAAATTTCACATCAATTAAATTATAAGAATTAAATTAAATTAAAATTAATTAACATGATAAATACTGATATACATTTTGATTAATTATGAAATTAAAATTACTTTAATAATTGAATGTATTTATAATTGAATTTTTTTATAATTGATTTTTGAAAATCAATTTTCGGTTTGACTGTACTAGTTTGAAAGTAATTTTTAAGAGGTGTTTTTTTGTTTGGATTATATGAAAATAATGAATTTTATATAATAAATTACGAAAAAATGTATCAAATGATTTTCTATATTTTATAATATTTGCTACTTAGGATTATTTTAATAAAATAATAAAGTAATTTATTTTTATTTTAATAAAAATTAAAAATCTGTTTTCACTTATAAGTGAATTTTAGAATGAAAATTAGTTTTTGTTAATCCAAACATGTAAAGTCATTTTAAATTTAGATCAAAAAACCTTTTCTTTTTACATTATATTCCCAAACATAAATCTAATAATGTCAAAAATTTTATAAGCATCCTTAGGAATCAAAATGGAACACAAAGTTAACAAATCCATTGTATACATTGAATTTACTCTTATAATTACTTATCTAATGTAAAAAATATAAAACAATATTTAATTATGATGTGATCTTTTTCTTTTTATTTAAAAGACAAGTTAATAGATTGTAAGTTGAAAAAAACTCATTTATATAGAATAACATAATATGTATAGGATAACATACCACACTTCTTATTTATTATACATATTTAACTCTTATATCAACTATTTAAAAAATTATACATTTATAAAAAGATATAATGGAATGAAATTGTATAAATTTCTTACATTTTCATTATATTTAAATTTATATATATAATTTTTTGAAAAAAATTTAGAGGGGCCATGACTCCATTGTCCCTACGAAGCTCCGCCAGTGTGCCCATGCAGGAGCCACAAACTGTGAAACCAAATTAACCGTAGCTGAAGCTAATGTATCACGATTAATGAGATATTCTTAAATGTTGTCGATTTTACTATACTTTATCTGATTTATCATACATTAATTAAAAACGTAGAAAATTGATAATCATAAACATGAATACTAGCACAGTTTTTATAGTTTATTGGTGAGAGGAGAGCATCTACGAATTTATGGTGTAACCCCACAAAGGACATCTTTTCATCTTCACCTCAAAACCCATATCACATCTTGCGTATCACTTTACTGGTGCATCATTTAAGCACTTTTTCATCTCACAAGCACAGCACAGTTTCTTTTCTCCTTTCCCTTCTCAAGAATAATATATATAAAAAAAAAAATCCATGTCGCCGGAAAGTGACATCGCACCTTCGTCTCCGGCTTCTTTCCGGCTCCGGTGGGATGTGTTCCTGAGCTTCAGGGGCACCGACACCCGCGAAACCATCACAAAGGACCTCTACGACGCGCTTGAGGCCGCCGGCGTCCGGGTCTTCCGGGACGACGACGGGCTGCGCCGTGGCGGCGAGATAGCGCCGAGTCTTCTGGAAGCCATAGAAGACTCGGCGGCCGCCATCGTGGTGCTGTCCCCAGACTACGCGTCCTCACACTGGTGCCTGGAGGAGCTGGCCAAGATATGCGAGTGTGGGAGGCTGGTGCTGCCCGTTTTCTACCGGGTCGACCCCTCTGATGTCCGAAAGCAGAAGGGCCCGTTTGAGGCGGGTTTTGGGTCTCACAAAGAGAGGTTTGGAGAAGAAAAGGTTGTGAGGTGGAGGAGTGCTATGAAGAAAGTTGGTGGAATTGCTGGCTGGGTTTTTGATGACAACAGGTGGTTGGTTGATTGGTTGTATATTATCTCTCTCTGAATTGGATTAATAATGTAAAAATTTTTAACTCCACATAATTTGCAGTTAACTTTACCTGCTTTGTTACCAATTTTTTTTATATTAAAACAACTTGTGTGATTTTAAATTGTAGTTATGGTCATTATCAAAGTTGCGCTAAGATGTGAAAAATTACAGAAAAATACCATCGATACGTGTCAAATATTGTGGAGGCCACCGTAATAATAATATTACAGCTGTAATTGCTCTCGACTACAGTTTAAAACCATTAATTGCTAATACTAATAATCATCGGCTAACTTAAAACTTCTTGTTGAATATTTGTGGATATATAAGTATATATAGCAATAATCGATTCATCATGATATAAGTAAGTGGTTGATCATATGAATTTTGTTATGAATCATGTTTCATGTATATTTTCGTTGCTAACACCACAAGAACGTTAATTGCCAAATATATTTAAATGACTGAAAATTTGTACGTGACAAATGAGGTGTTAAAATGATGGTCCAATAATGGTATGAGAATGCCACCAGGTCCCTTTTCTTAGGGAAAAAAAAAAAACTCTTGGTTTTGTTTGCTTGTTAGTATGTTAGTTTTAATTCATAGCCTTGCTGGTTTTGTTATGTGCGATTCGCTGATTTTCCAACTTATTTTTTTTTTCTGTTCAGTGACAGTGATAAGCTCATTCGGATTTTGGTGCAAACGATTTTGAAGCAGATGAGGACCACTCCGCTGAGTGTGGCTGAGTATGCTGTTGGGCTTGATGAAAGAGTTGAAGAGTTACGCAAACTGTTTGATGTAAAATCCAATGATGTAAGAGTTTTGGGTTTGTATGGGATGGGAGGGGTTGGTAAGACAACCCTTGCCAAAAGCCTCTTCAACAACATTGTTGCTCATTTTGAGAGACGCACCTTCATTTCAAATGTTAGAGAAGTTGCAAAAAACAATGATGGCTTGGTTTCTCTTCAGAACAAAATCCTTGGTGATCTTTCAGGTGGAGCAGTGAATCGCATAACTGATGCTAATGTTGGTATTTCTGCCATCAGAAGAATAGTTGAGGAAAATAAAGTTCTGCTTGTCCTTGATGATATTGATGATGTAAAACACCTTGAGTTTTTTATTGGTAACAGAGAAGGGTTTTATAAAGGAAGCCGTGTTGTGATCACCACAAGGGATAAACAAGTTTTACATGAGAGTTATGTTAATGTGCTCTATGCAGTGGAGGAATTGAAAACATCTCAGGCGAAAGAACTATTCTGCTACCATGCAATGAGAAGAAAGGAACCTTCTGAAGGTTTTTCGAACCTTTCAGAACAAATTGTGTCTCTTACAGGAGGGTTGCCTTTGGCTTTGGAAGTCTTTGGTTCTTTTCTGTTTGACAAGAGGACGGTTAAGGAATGGAGAGATGCTCTTGAGAAGCTGAAACAGATTCGCCCGGAATGCCTTCAAGATGTGTTGAAGATCAGTTTTGATGCCTTGGATGGGCAAGAGAAGTGTGTGTTCCTTGACATTGCTTGCTTGTTTGTGCAAATGGAAATGAAGAGAGATGATGTGGTTGACATATTGAATGGTTGTAACTTTAGAGGGGAGATAGCAATAACAGTCCTTACTGCAAAGTGTCTTATTAAGATCACTAGGGATAGTGTCCTGTGGATGCATGATCAGGTTAGAGATATGGGAAGGCAAATTGTTCAAAATGAAAGCCTTGTAGATTCTGGTCTGCGTAGCAGGCTCTGGGATCGTGATGAAATATTGACCGTATTGAAGAGTGAGAAGGTATGTATCACGAGACCTTGGTTTGAGACAAATTTAACACTTTATATTTAAATACATAATAAAGGTAGGTTAAATTAACTTTAGTTATGACACACCCATTTGATTATGAACCCATCAATTTTATTATGAGTGTGTGCAAGAATAATGTCATTTATCTTTTGTAAGTCTATCTATAAATCTCATTTTAGATAACTAACAATAGCAAAATGGCCATGCACACACACATTTAGTGTGAGTCTGGTCATCCTCTTCAAGAGATGCTCTAACTTATAAAAAGTATAAATCAATTTTTTCTATTTGGTAAATAAAAAAATTAAGATGTTTTTGCTCCTGACTTCTAAAAACTAGGGATGCTTTTAAGAACACCTCAGGAGGTATTTTTTAGAGTTGGCTTTACTCTTCTAAATTCAAAAAATTTCAAAAGACTAATATAATATTAAATTTTAATAAAATCCAACTTTATTCTTCCCATAAATAAGACTTCTAATTTTTCATTCTTCCCAATAATATTTATGCCCATTATAATCATTTAATATTTTGAGGACATTTTTATAACATATTTATCAAACATTACTTCAATGACTACCTTTTGTATTATTTTATTAAATGATTCTACTATAACTATTTTAGAACAGTTTTTTAAGAGTCTAAATAACTCAATAGCTTTTTAAAATCCTAAGCAATACCAAACCAAGTCCTAGTATGTTCACGTGTTTCAAAGCTTGTTATCTTAAAATAAGATTGTGAATGTAAAAAAATATTAATAAGATTTTAACCTAACATGAATTAGATTAGTTGGGGTTTAAATTACTTTAAATTTCGGTGAATCAGCCAAAAAAGGGGAAAGCAAACGGGCACGCATAATTACTCCCAAAAACAACTTTCAAAATAATTACAATAGTTATATAAATTCTCCATTCGGATTTTTTTTTTAAAAAAAAAATAACAATGAATGGTGCTACCTGCAGGGAACAAGAAAAGTTGAAGGCATTGTCCTAGATTGTGTAAAGAGAAGCAAGAGTAAGCCTTCAGATCGTACTGCTGAAGAAATTACTTGGGAGAACTTTCAACAGAAGCCAAGTTGTAAATCAGCATTAGCATATGTGAAGGCCAAGTATGAGAAGTATCTGCAGGATAGAGAAGAGAAAGCAAAACAATTTGTGCTTCGTACAAAGTTCTTTCAACCAATGGTTTCCTTAAGGCTGCTTCAAATTAATTATTCGAGATTGGAAGGAGAGTTCAGGTGTCTCCCTCCAGGACTAAAGTGGTTGCAATGGAAACAATGTCCATTAAGGAACATGCCTTCTTCCTACTGTCCTTTGGAGCTTGCTGTGCTTGATCTCTCGGAAAGCAAGATTGAAACGTTGTGGGGCAGCCACACTAACAAGGTTTGCTTTCAACCAAACTTTTTGATTAGTGAGTTCAAGAATTACGTGTAATTCTATCTAGAGAAGTTGTTGGACGAGGAAAATTCCAACACCTCATTTTTAATTTTATTTACGATACACTCATTTATTTATATGTTTCATTAAGTTTATTTTGAGTGTGTACGAAAATGAATTGTTAGAATTGGGTTCATGACCTAAAATTTTTTTTCTTCTATCTAAATTTGATTGAGTTGTTTTATGTTTTTTTTTATAGAATGAATACTTAATTTTTTTTTCTCAAGTAATACCTGACATCAATTTATTTTTTCTAAAAAGGTTGTAATCAATTTAGTCCCTCATGCATGAAAAATGACATATAAATTGTCCTGACTACAGACAATAAAGTTTATGGACTCCATCGATATTATTTCCTATCAATATGAAAATAAATTATTATCTACTTTTGCTGATTAGGGGAATAAATTAATATGAACTTTTGACAGAACCAAATTGATGTGGCTTTATTCACTTTAGGAGGGCTAAAATGGGTATTTAATTTTTTTTATAATTTTTATATAAATCAGTATCAAATGAGTACAAAACTTGGATATTTCTTTGCCAGGTTGCTGAGCACTTGATGGTTTTAAACCTCTCCAGTTGCGACCGTTTAGTAGCAATTCCTGATTTAACTGGGTACCAATCTCTTAAAAAGATTAATTTGAAAGAATGCACTCGTTTAACTAGGATTCATGAATCACTTGGAAACCTGAGTTCCTTGGTCCACTTGAACTTGCACTACTGCTATAGCCTTGTAGAGTTACCTGGTGATGTCTCTGGTCTGAAAAATCTTGAGGACCTAATTCTTTCTAACTGCTGGAAATTGAAAGCATTACCTGAGGACCTAAGCTGCTTGGTCTCTCTAAGACAACTTCTCATTGATGACACTGCTATAACTGAGCTACCTGAGTCCATCTTCCACCTTACAAAACTTGAAAAGTTGAGTGCAAATGGATGCCGTCATTTGAAGAGGATACCTTCCTGCATTGGGAAACTGTGCTCTCTTCAAGAACTGTCACTTAACCATACAGCATTAGAGGAATTGCCTGATTCTGTTGGTTCTTTGGTGGAACTTGAGAAGCTTGGTTTGGTGGGGTGTAAGTCCCTCTCATTGATTCCTGATTCTGTAGAAAAATTGACTTCATTGACACAATTATTCTTGGATGTCAGTGGAATTAAAGAGTTGCCTGCTTCCATTGGTTCTTTATATTTAAGGCATCTGTCTGTTAAAGGCTGCACTTCTCTTGGTGAAATCCCTGAGTCAATCAAAGCATTAGTTTCTATTGTTGTGTTTAAGCTAGATGGGACACCAATTACCAAATTGCCAGATCATATTGGAGCCATGAAAATGCTAGAAAAGCTTGAGATGGCAAATTGTCAGCATCTCAGGTTCCTACCAGCATCAATTGGTAACTTGTCAGCTCTTACTACCTTGGACATGTACAAGACTAACATCACTGAATTGCCAGAGTCAATAGGAATGTTGGAAAACCTTATTCACTTAAGACTAGATATGTGCAGACAGCTCCAGAGGCTTCCAGCCTCCATGGGAAATTTAAAGTCTTTGCAGTGGCTACAGATGAAGGAAACAGCAGTTACTCAACTACCTGATAGCTTTGGAATGCTTTCAAGCTTGGTAAAGTTAGACATGGAAAGAAGGCCTTACCTTGCTATGTCTGGAAACAACATGGCTAACATACAAGAAGAACCTAATTCAGCTGCAATCTTAACTGCTTTTTGTAATCTGACCTCTTTGGAAGTGCTAAATGCTCATGGTTGGAGAATATCTGGGAAAATCCCAGATGATTTTGAAAAGCTATCATCACTGGAAACTTTAAATTTAGGCCACAATAATATTTTCAGTCTTCCAGCCAGCATGAGAGGCATGTCCTGTCTCAAAAAGCTTCTGTTGTCAAATTGTAGGGAGCTTATGTTGCTGCCTCCTCTTCCCTCTAGCTTAGTAGATGTTGATATTGCAAACTGTACTTCATTGCAGCACATATCAGATATTTCAAACTTGGACAACATAGAGGAGTTGAACCTTACAAATTGTGAAAAGGTGGTAGATATACCAGGTATTGAACATTTGAAGTCCTTGAGGAGGTTGTACATGAGTGGTTGCATTGGATGTCACCTTGCAGTGAAGAAAAGATTTTCAAAGGTTTGTCATTACTCTTTTTAACATATATGCCCTTCCACCCCATCCTTTAATCTCATCTTTCGAGCGGACAACTGCAACATTAATAGCTTTTTCAAGAGCTTCCTTTTATTTTGTCTAGTATTTTTTTTCCTTGCTTTAATTTTATGGATTTAATTTTGATGAACTTAAGAGTTTTACATTGTCATTTAATTATGTATTGTCACATTAATAGATATGATTAACTCTCACACCAATTACCCGAAAGGTCATGCAAAAGAAGGAGTTTAATTAGATGATAATGTGAAACTTTTTTATATTCTCAATGTATTAATATTAAAATATTATTTTATGAGATTAATTTTAATCCACTAATAGTGTAAGGATGTGTTTGGTTAGAGAGTAAAAATAAGAATAAAATTCTCTAAATGGATTTCATATGTAAAATTATGCTTAAAACTCATCTAGGAAATTTTTATCTATATTTTAACCAATGTTATTAAAACCGAACCGAATCGGCCTTCAAATCAGAACTGATGAATCGTCATTGGTCTAATCGATTCTTCAATTGGATCAATCATGCAATTAAACCGATTAAACCAAGGTGAACCGGAGGGTCGTCTATGAACTGCTTTGGTCGAACCAGTTGAACCGTGAGAGACCACTATGCACCACCCTGGACTGTGTACACAGTAAGCCATGAGAAATGTTGAATGATTGTCAAAAGCCCAATGTGGGAAGGAAGGAGTGCTAATACCACTAGGCCAACACTTTTGTTGTGCTATGTTCTGTCTAATTAAATACATATGTTATAATTATTGTATTAAATAAATTGATTTATTAAAATTCAATTTGACCAATGACCCATAGTTTGACCAGTGACTAGTGACTCAGCTCTGCCGAGTTGATGATTAAGCAAAGTCTGATAACTATGATTTTAACTCTCCAACCAAAAGTTTTACATGAACATTCAATACATAATTGTATATCTATGTAAAACTTTTTTATGCTGATAATGCATATAAATTACATTCTTAATTTATTTATGTTGTATGAACACTCGGTGTATCTTTTGTGCCAGGATCTACTTAAAAATTTACAGATCTTTATTATGCCTGGAAGCAAAGTCCCAGATTGGTTCTCAGGTGAATCAGTTGTGTTTTCCAAGAGAAGAAACCGTGAGCTTAAAGGTATTATTTGTGTTGGTGTGCTCTCTTTCAACCATATACCTGAAAACCGAAGAGATGAGCTACAGTTGGTGGATGTTCAAGGAAAAGTCTTCAATTTGACCGATAATGTATACAGCACAACGTTTCGTCTTCTGGGAGTGCCTCGGACAAATGAAGACCACATTTTCTTGCGCAGATTTGGAGCTCACACCTCATTAGTCCGTGAGTTGAAAGATAAATATATCTTGCATTTGACAAAGCGGAAACCACCCTTTGTTGAGGAGCTGGAGCTGAAGAACTGTGGGATTTATTTAGTCTTCGAAGGTGATGATGACTATGAGGGAGATGAAGGATCACTAGACGAACACTACCATTCCGTGTCACAAAAATTAGCCAAATTCTTCAACTCTATTGCAGAGGATTGACCATGTTGTGAATATAATATCAGCACATCAGGTGAACTGCAAGAGATCGAGTGGAGAATATCATGCACAGTTGTAGACCCATGTCATCATGCAGTCCTTTTTAGTCTGTATTTTTTATTGCCCTCATCCATTCACACTTCAATAACTCAATCATAGTAAATAATTTTTATTTTTCATTTCACTATTCATCTTCTTTTTTTTTTTTTTTCCATTCGCTTTTCAAATAGTTTTATAATGCCTTAGAGTTATATCCGGGCATTAACCACTTAAGTCCGTAAAAATGTTCAAGAATTCTTTTAATCATCCGGCAATATCACGTCGCTCAAGCTAGGGTGGTCGCACTCCAGCACGGTGCCTCTCCGTCATGCTCCAGCCTAGGTGGTTGTGCTCGTCCAATGCGGTTCTCCATCGTGCTAGGCCCGTGAAGTTGCGCTCAAGTGCGGTGTTTCTTCGTTTTATAAGGACAAGAATTTGATTGAAAAATCTCATATACTATGTAGATTTATTTATAATTTTTTAAATTATAATCATTTAATTGAAAATAGAGTGAAACTATTGAATTAAGAATAGTTAAACCTACACAAAATAATGAAAATATTTTCTTGCCAAAACCCCTTTCCTTTGCGTATGCGCCAAACAGGCAAACACTATCAATTTCCTGAGCTTCAAACATGACGCCATTTATCTCAACCCCAAACAAATAAATACAGAACACAAAGAATAGACCTTCAATTGTAACACACCTGTAAAGTTGTAATTGTATCACAAGATGGAGTTTTCTCTTCCGGTGCCTGCATGCCGAATTGCACTTGTGACTAATCTTTCAGACTCGGTTGCACCAATAGAGTCTTAATCATCTTCTAAAGAGTTGAAAAACTTGGCCATTTTTACTGAGATGGATTCCAGACTTTGTTCCACAAATATTTCATCTCCACCATACTCATCATCTCCTTCAAAAATCAAACGAATCCCCGAACTTTTCAGGCTCCAACCTCTTATCAAAGGAGGGTTTTTCTTGGCCACACATAAGGTGCCACCATCCCTCAAAAAATAGACCAATGGATGAAAATCTGCAAACCGACACAAGTGTACGTGTTCTTGGTTCGTCTTCGGCAGCCACGTATGTTCAATGCAGTACTATGCACTTGTTTGTCCGATTTGAGAACATTTTTTTCAACATCAACCACTCCAGGCATATGATAATATTGAATCATATCATTATTAGATATATCATGGTTTATAGAAAGAACAACACATACAACCACACCTTTAAGCTCACGGTTTTTCTGCTTGGTGAAGTTTATAGTTTGTCCTGAAAACCATTCTGGAAATCTGTTTCCTAGCATACTCAAGTTCCTTAAATTCCTTAATACATATATTTCAAAAGGTTTATTTATTTTTATTTTTATTTATTTATCTAATTATTTTTCACCTAGTGTATGAAGGTTTTAATTGACTTGACCTTGATATTAAATCTAAATATTATAGTTTTGAAGAGGATTGTATATTATATTTCCTTTATCAAACATTTTATTCTTTCCAGATTCATATGACAATGCATTAGCTTTAATAGGTATATACACAAGTTGTGATTTCTCTTTTAAATCCTCTTTAAAATCAAAACCAACCAACGTAGTCCGATTGCATTCCTTTACAATTATTAAATCAATTATTCTTTAAATATTTAAAGCAAAAACCGTTGACACAGTTTCAGCATATTAATATTGTGGAGTCATTAAAATTGATACATTGGGCTTATTCCCTATTTATTAAAATATAGTTTTGATCTGAAAACATAGAAATGAGTTTTGTGAACAATATACTATATACTATTAGCCTTGAGTTTTGTTTTAGGAGATATTTTTATTTTCATTGACTGGGTTATCAATCAAAGTATATTACTTTTACAGTTCTTGAGTTCCTGGTTTACTAGAAGAGTCTGTTGTTTTAGGACAGTGCATAGCATACTTCAGGCTTAACAAACCTCTTTTTCTATTTTCTTATTTTACACGAGCAGAGTTCTAATTTTACAATGGAAGGAAGGCTGTGAAAATTATTTTGAGATAAATCCAGTGCCTCCAATGATGACAACTTCTCAAAATCATATTTTCCCTGATATTCTCCGAGCACGTGCATCCAATACATATAGCAAAGTCAGATCACAGAAAGGAGTTGAGAATTGAAAAGAATGAGCAACTTCTGCATCTGCAGGCAAGCTAGCTATCACCATTTGCAATTAAATGTGGCCTATTAGCCGTTTGCAATGACATCAAGCTTGAGAGTGAACCAAATGTTTCAGGTAAGTCTGTGAGAGCTGTTTCCTCCATCATCAAATGATGCAATTTCTTCAACTCTCCTATAAATGTTGGAAGCTGTCTGAGCATTTTGCATTTGTTCAAAGTTAATGTGACAAGATTTTCCAATGAGCCAATGGACTCTGGCAGTTCCTTGATATTTGCATTGCATGTCTAAAGTAGTTAGTGCTGCCAGGCTGCCAATAGATTCTGGTAATGATTCAACATTATTGCAATTCCTCATTTCAAGCTTTCTTAGTATTATTATAACTTTAATCTGATCCGGTAAATTTGCAATAATTGTACCATCTAACTGAAGCTCAACTACTGAAGCTAAGCCATTAATTGAATCGGGCATTTTACTAAGAAGATTACATTGTCCAGCTGATAGCTCCTTCAAAAATGATAATGAACCAATAGAAGAAGGGAGTTCTCCGATTGCACTACCATTAATTGGAAACTTTGGAAGTCACCAATGATACGAGATTGCCAATGGATTCATGAATTGCAGTGAGAGATCGACACCATATCAAACCGAGTATCTCAAGACTTGTCAGATATCCAACAGAATCAGGCAGTTCCTCTAATGCAGACTAATTAAAGGAGAGTACTTGAAGAGAAGACAGGTTTCCCATACAAATTTGATTGGAAGCCTTTTCAAATTTTGTCAACCATCCAACATAAGCTTTTCAAGTTTCTGTAGGCTAAAGATTGAGTTTGGTAGCCCCGCAATGCCAGTGTTATCAACTACGACCTCCATTTTCTAACAAGTGACAATCTTCATTTATACGCACATATTAAGGAAATGATTAGATCAACTTGACATTAAATACATTTAAATATATTTTACAATACTATCCTTATCTCCTACTTACTCTTTCTCATATTAATTTATCTACTAACTCTTTCCCTCTCTTTTAAGAGTATTAAAAAAATAATTATTATTATCTAAAATTCTTAAAAAAAATAGATAATAATAAAAAAATAAAATTTTATAGATGACCACATAATATAATAAGAAGGGAGAAGTAGCTTTCTCAATGACTTCGTGTGGCTTATGTTTTCTGGCAAGGCTTTCAATTTTGAGCAGTAATACAGCACCAGGTTCTCTAGATTTTTCAACCGAAGCCATCATTAGGTAGTTGTAGGAGTAGTTACTCGTCCAAAAGTTATCCACTATGGTAAATCATTCTAGAATTTATTTTCTAACAAAAACTCTGGCTGTTTAGAATTTTTAGATTGGGAAAAAGTAATATAATTTTGGACAGGACATTTAAACAGGACATGATAAACGAGCACCTGAAAAATTAAAAAAATATTAATATGGACTCTATTTTATGATGAATTTTACACATGACACGATCTCAACGAGTATTTTTATAATATTTATATATTCTCAATTTTAAATTATATTTTGAATAGTTATTATATTATCGTTTAGGATTCACCATGAATCCAAAACTATATTATCATCCTATTTTTTGGAGGGAAACTATAGAATTTGATCCTACAATTATCACTCCCTCCGTCCACATTTTTATAGTTATCAACCTACAGTTTCGAGGGAAACTATATATTTTCCGAACATGCAGTTAACCCTCTCGAAACTTGAGGTAAAACCTGTCCGATCAACATTTAGTTGGTTTAATAGCATGTTTGGATTGTAGTTGAGATAGCTTAAATCGAGATTAGGAGTTCAATCACTATGAGACTTGATATTATTTTATCACTATGAGACTTGATATTATTTTAGGATAAATGTATTTTACCCCTTGAATTTATGTCATATGCAATTTGTACCTGATTTTTCAAAATGGATATTATGACACCCAAGACATTTCAAATAGTGCAAAACACCTCCTTTGGCAAAGTTGACATCCATGTCTACCAATAATAATCATGTGTATATTACATGCATAATTAAATGGACAAAAATATTATTTCTTTTAATCAAATTTCTTAATCTTATATCTCCTACTAAAAAATGGACAAAAATATACTTCAGAATGTCAAATTCAATTGTAATAAAAAGATATTTTTGTTCGTTTTTCAATGGGAAAGGGTTTGTGGTTTGAAATTTTGATTAAAATAAAGGAAATTTTTGTCCATTTAACCATGTACATAACATGCACATGACTATTTAACGTGGAAATATTTGTCAACTTGTGTTTTGCATTGTTGAAAAGTCCAGGTGTTACGATATACGTTTTGAAAACTCAAGTTATAAATTACACATGACCTAAAGTTCAAGGATAAAATGCATTTGATCAATTATTTTATTATATTTGATTATGTATTTCATTCTCAACTCAAATTAAAATGGATTCTTAAACCATGGTTTTGTCAAAGATATGAATTTCTTTCTTTCAAGTAGAATGTTATTCCATTTTACTTAAGGAATTGTTTCTGTAGTTTCAGCCTCCGGATCAGAAGTGATGGTTGTACAAAGTTCTTCTTAGAACAACAGCTTTACGGTTGGAACTTTGACATTGCAGGCAAAGTCTGCTGGAGATCATAATTTACTTTTATAGCGATCAATCACTTTAAGATACATTGGGCAAAAATTTCAATGACAATGAGTTTGTCAAAAATACTGTTAACTAAAATCATATTTGACAAAATCAAAAATTAACTTTACAAACATAAAATTGGAACACTGGATAGTTTGATACCTAGGATAGTCCCCCAAATTCATTCCTGTAAAGTATTATGGAGGATAAATTAGCCCTATCATTTCACAAAAATAGATACATTAGTCCTCTATTATCTCGTTATTTCAACACTAAATGAAAAAGTACATGTTGATCGTTAAATTATTGATTTGGCCCACTATTCAACTATATAGGGGCTTATTACTAATCTTTCACATCAAAATGATCATGTTTTGACCTACTTCTTTATTAATCATGCTTTTGTCATATTTTTTCTCAATTGGTTTACACACTTTCAGAACTAGTTTATATGTTTTATGAACATGGTTTGCAACTTTTGACGTACTGGTTTATAACTTTTTGTAATACCCATTTTCAATTTTTTAACTCCAATTTCCAACAATAAATCTTAACTTAATAAAATTATTCTCAATTCGTTTTGTTGCTGAAAAAATTCTTAAAAAAAATAACCATATATGTTTTAGGACATAAACCACAAATAGATGAAAAATTAAATAAAATAAGCTAAGCCTTCATACGTGAGGATTAATTTTGTGCACCTCAACAAACTTGATTCTCCTTCTTTTTCTTGTGAGTTACAACGAACGAGAGCTGTGAGTTATGGGAGATTGTTCTCTTTAGAGAGAAACGAGACAAAAATGAGAGAACGAAAGCTTTTGGATGATGGGTCCCCATTTTAGCTTTCCGTATGAAATACTCTTATTTTGTCTTTTAGTGTGGTGCAAATATATGATAGAAGTTTGGTATGCAAATATCATTGCTTATTTTCAAATCCTATTCTCATTCTCTAATTTCTTCTTTATTTTCACATATCTCAAGCCAAAATGAGGTCATTTAATATTTATCATGAAGCTTAATGAAGCCACATCATCAATTTAATAGACACAAGTGTTTTTATGCTAAATGTGTTAGAATGACGAGTTAACATAGTGACTAACATGTTTTCTTTTGTGAAAAGTGAATAATTACAATGAGGCTTTTAAATCCTAAAGGACTAATTTGTCCTCCATATGGCAAATTTAGGGTTTTACTCTTTTTTTTAAATTGTTTCAATTAAAGTTTTGTAAATAGCAAAAACTAATATCTTACTTGGTGCATCGGGTAATGTGATGCATTGCATGCCGAGTATTCAATCACATTTACTAAATGCAACTAAATGCACTTAGAGGGTGGTAAATGAATTTAGCCACACTCTTCTTTAAATATGACTAAATAAATTGATGCATAGGACATTTTCAAAGTAGTTTGCCACATTTAATAAATGTGACTAAATATCCTGTGTTTGCATGGGTGTAAGCGGATTGGACCAATGCAATCAAATCAGTTGATTTTATCCATTTAGAACCAATCTGTCATGACCCAACTTGAGAACATGATCGGCACGTAGAAGTCTCATCCCCACATAAGTCTCATGATTTCTAGTCTATATATATGCACAAAATAACATACTTTTCATTTTAAAAACATAGCTTCATCTAAATCTTTATCCCAATCTTTATTCAAAACTTGACATCTGGAATCATTAAATTAAAATACTTAATATATAGAGCTCTAAAACATTTTAATCATACTTTGAAAATCAATTTAATCTTTGAAGCTAACATAAGTTCATCTCTAGCTCGTTACATAAATCATTAACCATAGTTTGTATTTCAAATACATACTTGAACTCTAAAGATTATACAAAATGTTTCTAACTCTAAAATTTAAATACATAATATGAAAATAATGGATGGCTCTGAATCCTCCCTACAAATCTACTGGAGCACTCTACTCTAACAAAACTCTAAACTAAGTCTTACTCTGAAGTAAGACTCACAATAGAAAATGGTTGCATCAATGAAATGGTGACAATACAAAATCTATACCCAACTATGGAAGGAAGAAGGGTAAGTCAACAGACTTAGTGAGTGAGTTCTCACATATTACCTACATGGGATAACAACAACCATACATATATATACATGCACTGGCAAAAGCATTTTCAATATTTACATAATATAGCTATTATGGGAAAACACTTTTCATTCCCTAACCTCATAAATAAGCATCTCTAAATCCATAATCTATCATGAAAACATTTTATTTGGGATGCGACAACTCATAGAGAAATAGTAATCTGTAACTATACATATAATAATAATAACAATACCTCCAAAGTTTCCTGGTTATACATGTCAACCATGGCATACCAAAATTCTCTACTATGAGATTGCCTAAGGACAACTTAGTACCAAGGTTAATGATCGTTTTTACAACCATCAACTCATTGTCTTTTCTTTATAGCTCCTATCTAAACTATTTTGTCAAAAACCAAAATTGAAAGGTGGGTGCTCCATCTCGTGAACACGAACCCCTAAATTCTTAGTGCTCTGAGAGTTCTTGACTCATAAACCTAACAATCTAACTTTAACATAACTGTAGGTGTAAGAATCGTGCCTAAGGGATTACCCGCTTGTAAGCATTTCGATTACAAGCCCATAAAATATGTATCTGGTAATTGCTATGAATCATACTAAATTCCATACCTCTTAGTACCATAAAACTAAATTTTTCCAATTTGTATCTTAAGCTAACATATTCTTATACACTTGAAAATTCTAAAATCATAATTCAAATACTGAGGTTTATACTCATAATAACTGAATTTCTTTTCTCTAAAACTCTGTTCTATGCTCTACTCTAGGCTCAAAACTCTTTCATATAATTTTTTATACTACTCTAGAAATCATAATAACATTTGTATTCAAAAGCTAAAACATGCTCTGCTCTATATCCATCCATAATAACTCTTCTTGATATTCTAAAAGATTTCTGAAATCTCTTGAAAATGTGGTAATATCATGAAGCCATCAAATGCATTGAAAACTTTAGTAAACTTTGTCAAAACACATAACTTCCAATAAATATCTTCTTGAGAACATAAAACATTTTTATCACATATAATATAGCAATCATGACCCCATAGTTTTTTCTTAAACACGTCTTTTCATGCTATAGTCAAAATCATGCTCTTTGCTAACATGTGATAACTTGCCAAAATCATATCTATACATATCATTATCTCTAGCCTCATAGTTAGAAAGCATAATGCATAACATACTCATAATGACAAGGAAAATAAGGTCATGATTTTGAATTCACTCACTGTTTGGAGTCAAAAATATGTGAGCACCACTAACTTGATCTCTGAAGCTTGGAATGGCACCAATAACTATCATAGAGCAACAAGGACACATGAATACTCTTTGACAACTCTAGAATAACTCTAAACTAACTCTAACAACATTGGGGAGTACCCCCACTTGACAACAATGAGAAACTATAGCACTCAAACTCTAGAATATGGAAGGAATGAGAGAAAGGGAGCATAAACCATAGATAAACTCTTACCTTGAAGCTTGGAGGAAAAGGATTGATGGAGGATGAGAGTGGAGGGAGGAAGAAGAGCTTAGGGGTAGGGTTTCAGGTTTTTCATGTCAAAAGTGACTGGAAGGGTTCATATAAGGTAGGGTCGCTTACTGAAACTATATCTTTTTCTATTGTGCTGACATCAGGCTTCTCCTAGCAAACATGATGTCTTACCAATCGCTAGCTGAGAAAACTCGTCAGGAACTTGCATGGCCTCTTGCTCACGGCAAACATCGTGCTCGTTGCAACTAGAAAAGTTCGCTGCAGAACATGTCTACACTGAAAAATGTAGACTTAAGCAAAAAGGTGACTTTCTACAATCTGGAGGTTTCCAGGTACCCAAAGGCTATACTAGGCTTAGTCAAGGACACGTGGACCTTAGGCATCACATAATCACTTATTGATTCAATCATGGATTTGCATCCTCCGACCCAAGATTTAACCCAAACCAATCATATAATGTTTTTGTTACATGTCAAGGTATTAAGGTCATTACTTATATATGTCATTTGTCATAAGTCATCGTCAAAATAAAATATTTTTTATTAAAAAAAGAGAATTATGTTTGGAGTGCTCAAAATTATGAATTGGATTGGTAGATGACAAGCTTATTTTATATCTCCTTTGAATGTTTTCAATTTACAATATGTTTGAGACTTTAAGGATATATAATGCTTTTTAATTTCAAATAAGAGAACTAACACAAATTCATTATTTAGACATTAAATAAAATATAAAAGTTATTATAACTTAATATATATATATAATTATATATATATATATATAGTAGATATATTCAGAATTTTCAGTATAGTAATAGTGATACTTCCCATAAAGTGTAAATTTGGTACACAAATAATTACACGAGTAATTTGTTTTACATTGTCCAAAACAGTGATGATGTATGTATCATTTTTTTATGGATTTGAATCAATTTTTTTTTTTACTTATTGCGTCAATTTTTAAAATATTGAAGCTACCAACATGTGATTAGTGTATGGATCCATGAAAGAAAAGTTTTTTGGATCCAATCTTATTTAGTTTTTTTGGATGCTATAATAGCTGAAAACTAACTACAAGTCCAGCCAAATAAGCAATAATAAGAACAAGCCCATGATGGTACATCAACGGCCCAATCAAACCTTTAATGGCCTTATCTTATGCTCTATGCCTATGCCAATTGCAATCCCATATGCGAATCTCCTGCAAACTTCCTCTCTCTGAAAATCTTATCTTCTTGGTGGAAGAAGTCATTACCGATAGGGCTATATAAGACCCAGGTTCGGCCTGTGGCCGAACCCCAGGTGATTTGGTTTAGATTATACCTGATTCGCAGTCACCAAGCGGCTTGGCCTAGTGTATAGTTATATGCGACTTCAGTGATTTTTATCTTGTTCCCTATAACAAGTTTTCTTGTACTCTACAACTTTCTTCAGAGAAATGATGTTCACTTTTCAAAGTTCAAATAGCTTTTCTCTTCCTTTTGGCTTCCTCTTTGCTATGTTATCATGCTTTGTTAGGCTAGGACACAAAAAGAACTAAGGAAGGCATTACCTATAATACCCGATGTACATGTGTTAGTAGTCAAGTTCCATATAGCCTTAGGTCTCTCGGGACCCATTGTGTTTCGAGAAAGCCTCGAATGTGTGAAGGGCCAAGGGATACAGCAAGGGTCCTGTTGCTTGAATTTTATAGAATAACCTCACTGGTAGGGCCAAATGTCAAAACAATGTAAAATGATGTAGTTTTACTAAATGAGCTCGCCAACCCTTTAAAACACCTTATGCTCGAGATTTTCCTCCCCAAACAAAAACCCTTGGTTCTCCAACCCTTTCTCTCTTAATCCCCCTCAATCTTCATCTTCCAAGAATCAGAGGTAAGAGTTTTTGTGGGTTTTTGTCATTTCTTTCCTCTCCTTTTCATGTTCTATGGTTTGGGCTTTGTTGTTTCTCTCATTGTTGTCAAGTGCGGGTGCTCCCCAATGTTGTTAGAGTTAATGTAGAGTTATCTAGAGAGTATTAGAGATTAATCTAAAGTTCTATGGTTGTTATGGTAAACTTTGGTGCTCTCCCTGCCCCAGAAACTCAGTTGGTGTTGGCACCATCTCCTCCCCTTCAGGTGAGTGGGTTCAAATCCTGATCCTCATTTTGATCATTAGAATTATTTTCTTTAGAGTTTGTCATAAATGCATGATTTAGAGACTATTTCAAAGATATTAGAGATTGTTATTGGTTTTTGTCAAGCTTATGAAATTAGGATTTTTAACGAGCATGAACTATATATTTTAAGAGACTCATGGGACCATTTGCTGCTAAAATGACCTTTAATAAAGAGCTAGATTATGAATATGATTATATTAGAGATTTATGAATTACCATGATAATTTCAAGAGTATAGTATGTATATATATGATAGAGTTTAAATTAGAGGAAAGCTTAGCATAGAGTTTTTAGAGTAAATAAATATATATAAAGCAAAATATGATTTAGCTTTGTGAATAAATATGTTATTCCATTTCAGAGCTATTATGTTTATGATTATGAAACCTTGCATCAAGCTATGATTTTAAAGTTATCAAATATATGAAAAACATGTTAACTTAAGATATGGATTTAGAACTTCAACTTTATGGTACCAAGAGGTACCAAATTCAATATGATTCATAGCAACTACCAGATACATATTTTGTGAGCTTGAAATTAAAATGCCTATAAGTGGGTAATCCCTTGGGTATGATTTTCACGCACGCTATGCTAAAGTCAGGTTGTTAGAGTTATATGAGTCAGAACTTTAGAGTACTAAAATTTTAGGGCTCTTATTCGCGAGGGATTGAGCACCTGAATTTTAGATATTGTTGATTTTATTTATTTTCAGTTGCGTTATGTATGATGAATAATAGTATTAAACAACCATGGAGGCAACAATATTAAACAGTCATGGAAGCAAACCCTTTAAACGGCCATGGAGTCAGAGCTTATAGAGAATAAAGCAAATCGGGACTTAGTGAAGTGCCCATAGAGAATAAAGATAATTACGTACAACTATGACCATTCTTGTATATATATGTGTGTATCAAGTTTAGAGTAGTATTGGTTATGATTAGGATAGCTTAATGGTTTATTTTAAATGTTAATGTATGTGTGTTGAAATTGTTTTAGAGTTTGTTTACTTTCGTTATTATTATTGTTATTATTGTTACCTTGATTGTTATGCACCTTGGTAGTTATCCCATGAAAGGGGTTACGAGTGAGATTCACTCACCATTTTAGATAAAAGTCACCCATCTCCCTTGTTCCTTTCAGATGCACTAGTTGCTAGGTTCCTCCAACCACCTCTTCCCCAGTATGGCATTCCAGTTGGTGAGCTTCATTTCGAAGTGAAGTATCTTGGTCGTGGTCATAAAGTGCTCCAATGTCATTGCGGGTAGTCCCAAACCATAGGAATAGTTTTTTTCCATTTTGCATACCGTGATAGTACATCTTGATTTGTAATTAATGATTTAGCATTCATGGTTATTTTTTAGAGTATCTATATATACGTATATGTTTTGTATCATGATTTACAGACTTTAGAGTTTGATTTATGAAATATCAATTATGGTTATATTGATTTTAAGGAGTAAGTGATTAGTATGTTGACAGCGAAATTATGTTTTAAATGGTTTTTATGATTTAAGTATATGCATATAGAGAGATGCGTTACCTAGAAAGCTTACGTAGAGATGAGATTTCTCACGTGCCACGATCCAAGTCGAGTCTTGACATTAACCTTTAGAGAGTTGAGACTTCAAAGAAACTGAGAAAGCTTTTCCATTCTTTGCTCTTTGCGATGCTCTACAAGGGCACCGAAGGAAGACACATTTCTTCTCCACTTTCTTTGACGTAGTCAGTACCAAGGCACAAGGAAAACATCACCAACAATAGCGGGACTTCCTAGGAGCGCCTCCGTAGTACCCTTCTCCATTATGATTAAATGACATGGTGCCTTCACGTCAACGACTTCCCTTAACGAGATCAAAGGTGCGGTGCTAAATACCAAATTGAAGACCTCAAATCCAATTTCCTTGGTGGGCTCTTGCACGAAACTGGGTTGTTTCCTTGGCTTCTAGCCCTCCACTGTCATGTTTTCTCCCTTTCGGTGATGGTACCTCCATTCTTGCTCAAAAATATTTCCTTGAGACTCAATAGCACTTCGATTTTTTTCATCATTACCTTGTTTTTTTTTCATTGTTTATAGTTGCTACTCTAAAAATTATTTATGCTAGCATGTTAGGAACATCATATTAATAGATGAACTCTTTTTGTTTTTTTCATAATGTACATCAGATAGCCATGAAATAGGCTTCTCTATGTATTACCCACCTTCCAAGCTCCTAAAAATGAGGAGTTATAATTTATGTTTTTGGTGTTTCTGAACCTTTAAAACTATTTGGCTCAAAACCCTCCAATCTTGTGTTTGGTTTGACTTTCATAAAGAAAGAACATTTTATTGGAGAAGCTATTCTAAGCAATTTAGTTTCTTTTCAAATTGATTGTAGTGCACTAAGACTTGGAGCTTTGTTATTATGAAATAAAATGATTTATTGGAACTGGTTTTACAAAGTTGAATGCTTCTTTTGAGTGTGATTTTCAATAGTTAAAGTTGTTAGACTCTTGTTCTAATTCTAATCCATTAAATGGAAATATGACAAGATCTGAAGTCGATTTGTTTTCTTAGGAATTTGAGCACATTGCCACAGCATATGTTCAGCTTAGAAATGCCAGTTGAACTGTAAAGGTTAGCATTGGCAATTATTTAAGTAGTCATTGTCCAAATGGTTTAAAAATTAAAATTTTATTGATATGTTGCCGACTTTATAAAGATAGGAAGAGCACTTTATATAACTGCCTTAACTTTATAAAACCATAAGATGTCTCTCAATGCTTATGCCAAATTGAAGTTAGCAGATTGTGCTGGAAACATGGCTAATATAATGCTCTTAATCCCCTTGGTCTCATTAGGTACTTCTTATATCATGAAATGAAATACGTGTTTATTTTAATAATATGTTCAAGGCCATGTTCAAGAAGCACATTATTTGTTTTGGCTTTGAGTCGAATATGTTATATTTAGATGGCTATTCAATATTCATCCCTTCATTGTTAGACATAGTTTCTTTTCCCAAGCATCTAGGCAAGTTGTAAAAGTGGGGCCTATAAGAGAGAATTGGCCCGATCTAAACTCGGTCTTAACTAGCCCAATCATGATTGGGATTTATTGGGTCTAGGGTTGGGTTAGGGTCTACAAAATTGATCCGGTCAAAATATAGGGTCAGGTTTGGGCAAAGTCAAACCGTCATAAACCACCTACACACTATAATGATGTACACATGTTAGTAGAAAAGTTTTGTACGGCCTTAGGATCTCAGGACCCACCAGAGGTCCTGAACTTCACTAAGTCTGGACTCTACACCTCCTTGGAAGACTATATGTTTGCATCACATTCTTGGATCAAAAGTCCAAGTAATTATTCCTAAAGGGAAAATGAGTTGAAGAGTGATTTTTAATGAATTTCATGAAACCTTTAAACATTTCGTTTTGAGCCCTCAAATTTAGAAAATCTCTAAAACTTCCAAATTTGAACTAAAACCCAAAATTTGGATTTTGAATGGTTGGGATTTTGATTTTTTTGATATTTTATTTGAATCCAAATGGGGGTATTTCCTTATTTACATTTATGTTTTAAAGTTAATAGGAAGTAAAATATAAATAAGTGAGTGTGTTGTTACTATATTTTTGCAAAACAACTCGCTGAGCGATATGTTTGTTGTAGCAAGTGGTTGTTTCTTTTGGTTCGCTGAGCGAGCTTTAATCGCTGACGAACGTGTATGATGTCACAGTGTAAAATGACAAGTTTTGATAAATGAGCCCCCCAACCCCTTTAAAACAGCCCGATGCTCGAGATTTCCTCCCCAAACCAAAACCCTTCTTCCCAAATATATTCCCACCTCTCACTCATTCTCACACAAATCCTCTTCCCTCAAGCTTCAAGGTATGTAAATGTTGATAGATTATGTCTCATTCCTTCCATTTCTTTCATGTTCTTAGTTTGGGTTGTTATCATTTCTTCCATTGTTGTCAAGTGGGGGTGCTTCCAAATGTTATTAGAGTTGTGATTAGGGTAATCTAGAGAAACCCATAGAGTATTCATGAGTTTAATGGTTGAAATGGCAGACATTAGTGCCATCCCTCCTCGAAGCTCTCCGAAGTTGTTCTCTCTTGTTCCCATCTCCAAGTAAGTAGGTTTGATCTTATAACCTTAGTTTCATCATTATGAGTATATTCTTATATTATGGTTGTTAAACATGAAATTTGAGATGAGAAAAAGTATAGAAAATGATTTTACATGATTATGTTTAGCTAGAAAAATAATGATTTATGTTGATGGCATGAAAGAAATATGTTTTACAAAACCATGGGACCATGATTGCTATGTTGTGTGTTATGGAAAATGTTTTACATGTTTGAGAAATGATTTATTAAGAAAATATATATGGTAGCAAGATGACTATTTTACCGAATATGTTTTTATAGGTCTTATGATTTTGAACCTTTCAGTTTCAAAGTATGATATTAGAGTTATTGAATTATGAAAAATGTTAGCTTGAGAAATGAGATTTTAGAAATTCATATGTACCATACTCAAAGTATGGAATTCAGTATTCGGTAGCAACTCCAGATACATATTCTATGGACTTGAAATTGAAATGCCTACAAGCGGGTGATCCCTTAGGCATGATTTCATAGTCACAATTATGCTAAAGTCAGATTGTTAGAGTTATATGAGTCCAGAGCTTTGGAGTTTCAAAAGTTTTAGATTTGAATGATTTTATGTATATTAGAGATCTTATGATTTCAAGAATAGAGTAACTATATGATAGAGTTTTAAACCTAAAGAGCCTAGAGCAGAGTTTTGGAGAAATGATTAATTTATGATCTAGAGACTATCCAGTAGCTAAAGAGAACAAACAGTGAGTTAACGGCTGGGAAAATGATTGTTAACCTTGGTACCAATTGTCCTAAGAGGACAATCTCATAGAACAGAGAATGGAACCTAGTTAGGTGTCCAATTTGGATCCAAGAGATATCTTAGAGATTAGAGAAATTGTTATGTTATGGTTGACATGTATAACTAGAGAATTTATATTTTCCTATATAAGGCATAACCAGGAAATCCTATTTCTCTATTAGAGTACCATTATTTATGTTTTCAGAGAATATTTGATTTAAGAGCTATTATGTGTATGTAGAAAATGATTTCTCAATAGAGTAAGAATTTAGAGACATTTTTTATGAATTCATAAAAGAGATATTTTTTCAATGTAATTACGCATATGAATATCAAATGGTTTATGATTGCTGCATGTATATTGCATTATATATGTATGTGTATGTGTGTGTGTGTGTGTGTGCGTGCGTGTGTGTGCGTGTTCCTTGGTTGTCCCATATGGGTGATGGGTGAGAGCTCACTCACCAGTCGTTAACTCACCCCTCTCCATTTCTCCTATAGTTCAGGTAAGAATGTTATTCAGCCTCCAATTTGGCAAACGTAGTTGTCTCTTACTTTGAAGTAAGGTTTAATTTAGAGTCTTGTTAGAGTAGAGTGCTCCTGTAGAAGATTCGAGCCATGCATAGATTTTCATATTATGTATTTAATTTCAATATTTGAACAACCATGTTTATGTTTTCAGTTTATAAGTATAAATTGAAATTGTAGAGTTTGATTAAACATACATGTAAGTTAGAGATGAAATTATGATTCAGTTCATAAGTTAAATTGATTTCAGAGTATGATTAATATGTTACCAGGCTTCGCATATCAAGTTTCAGTTATAAATTTCAAATATAAAGTTTAATAGAGATTTAGATGAAACCATGATTTATAAAAAGATATTATTTTATATATATAAAAAATATATTATTAGTTATGATATAAACATATTGTCATGTAGGGGTAAAGAGAACATGGAACACATGAAAATCATTTACACAAAAAACCCTTAGATAACACCCTTTACTAACCATTCACTTAAATACTCTAATCACTTTCACTTTTGCACGTTTATCAAGTAGGATTATCATTTTATGTTACTGAGCGGTAATGATTGTGCGGTTTTATAGTCAGACTTATTCCAAACCAATTTACATACTCTAATTTCTTTAGTGACTTTTTGAAAATATTTAAGGCACTTAACATGGAAGCATGATGGAGAAGAGCATACATCATATGTCTATAGTTATGTTTTTTAAAATATTCTTTATGATAATTAATTTCGCCAATTCCATACCTCAGTGAATCATATATATTTTTTAAATAACAAGTTTTTATTTTTAAAAAACTTTATATGAATAACCCATAATAAAAATGGATTTGTTTTTGTTTAAAATGTTCGCCTATCGTTGTTAATTATATTTGTTGTTTTTAAGGGTTTCTATTAAAGGAAACAAAAAATAAAGCTCATTAAGAAAATCACATTTTGACAAAGGTTTACCAAAGAGTTATTAACGAATTGGTGAAAGAAGGGAATGATTGTTTCATCCAATTACAATGTAGCATATCTGACACCTAATTGCATGGAAAAACTATTGTAGTAAATGTGCTCTTATTGTTAATTACTTTAATATTAAAATAATCATATACATATAAAACTAATATTTACATTTCAAATCATTTTAGAATATAGGAGACCTACTCTTGAGCTTTGTTCAAGCTCATGGTGATGACTTTGATGACACTATGTACCCAATTGGTCAGAAAGATAATTGTTTTGAATTGAAAAAGAAGGTGGATCAAAAGCATATTTGACTAAGGGTTTATATGGATTGAAACGATTTTACAATCTATGCACAACTATGGCATCGAGTTGTATTATGTTTATCATGGTACTTTTCTCTTGAAATATATGATGATGTGCTTTATAAATTGGATTTCGAGCTTACCCATCGAGGAACATGAAAATGTGTTGCCAAAGAATCTTTATCATATTATAAAACAGGATTACAAGACCATGATACATGAAATCAATCCTTGCTCTAATTCTTCATTGTTAGATGGAAATTGTGATCATCATTCCCCTAATCAGATTCCTAATCCTCCACCAAGATAGTTAATATTTTATACTCATTATTTGTAAAAGCTCATGTAACATACACTTAATAGGAGTTCTCTTTTGTAGAGTGCTGGTACTCCACCAACTCCACTGGTTGTTGAACAAATAGGGAACTTTGATAGGTCAGAACACTTAAATAATTTGATATCATTATGTACTATTTGTTTTTTGACACAATCTTATTGGATTGTATTACAGGAACCAATAATTTTGGGAAAGTTTTGTCCCATTATGAAGTCACTAAAAACCAACTGGTATATGAACTTTTATATCCTTATGTATATGTTTATTTATAACTCAATTCAATGAAATTAACTGCTCATATAATTTATTGAATTTTTTTTCCTGAAACATGTCTTGTAGACACTATCTAATGCCTTTTCAAGAGAAATGTTGAAGTTTGAAAACAAGGGAAGCTGGAATATTATGGTTCAAAAAGGATCAGAATCTCAACAGTACTCATGCAAGCTTTTGAACTGAAAAAAGACCAACTTAAACTTAGGAGTGGATGGAAAAATTTATGCAAAGATAACAATCTTAAGTAGCATGATGAATGCACCTTGATAATAATTGATGGTCCAAAGCGGTTGGCTTAGCTCTTGATTGTGTGAAAAAATATGATATCTGATATTTTTTCTGGTGTGGATAATATGGATTTTACAAACATGTTTGGTACTTAAGATTTTCAGATTGAACAAGTATATGGATATATTTTGTTTCTGTGCTCAAAACAGACAAGTTTTTGTTTGATCAGTGGCTAGCATTTAACTATGAGTAAAAGCCATTTTGTACTAAATATCATGGAATAACAATTATTATACAGAACTTATGTGGTTGTGGTTAACTTCGAATGTATGTGGATTGCATGTACTATAGAATTTATATGTTTTGTTTTGTTTACCATTGTGAGTGTCTTTTTTGGATATTATTGCAGTTACAAGTTGTCTTAGATAAACTGGCACCATTTGTTTTTTTATAAAAGCTTCATGTAATGCTTGCTATAAGTTTTCTCAATTATGTACATACTTTTATCTACAGAAGCTTTTTCATGATCAATACCATTAGGTGGAATTGTGTATTTTTTGTTGGACTTCTAGAATTGGGGGATGTCATAATAAAAATCTCATCAAGTTGATATTTTTTTAATATATATTATTTTCAAATTGGATATCTGTCTATTGAATCCATCCGCGCTATAGAAGCTTTTTCATGACCAATATAATTAGGTGGGATTGTGTATTTTTTTTGTTGGACTTCTAGAATTGGGGATGTCATAATAAAAAACTCACCAGGTTGATATTTTTTTAATATATATTATTTGCAAATTAGAGTTCTGTCTCTTGAATCATCCGTGCTACATAAGCTTTTTCATGACCAATACCATTAGGTGGGATTGTGTGTTTTTTGTTGGACATTTAGAATTGGGTGGGGGGTGGGATTGTGTATTTTTTGTTGGACTTCTAAGATTGGGGGATGTCATAATAAAAATCTCATCAAATTGATATTTTTTTAATATATATTATTTTCAAATTGGATATCTGTTTATTGAATCCATATGTGCCACATAAGCTTTTTCATGACCAATACTATTAGGTGGGATTATGTAATTTTTGTTGGACTTCTAGAATTGGTGGGTGGGATTGTGTTTTTTTTGTTGGACTTTTAAAATTGGGGGATGTCATAATAAAAATCTCATCAGATTGATCTTTGTTAATATATATTATTTTCAAATTAGATATATGTTTATTGAATCCATTTGCACTACTTAAGCTTTTTCATTACCAATACCATTAGGTGGAATTGTGTATTTTTTGTTGGACTTCTAGAATTGGGGGGGGGGGGGGGGGTGAGATTGTGTATTTTTTTGTTGGACTTCTAAAATTATGGGATGTTATAATAAAAATCTCATCAAATTGATATTTTTTTAATATATGTTATTTTAAAATTGGACATTGAATCTATCCGCGCAATAGCTCGGGTAAGATGCTAGTAAATATGAATACTAGCACTGTTTTTGTAGTTTCTTGGTGAGAGGAGAGCATCTGCGAATTTATGGTTTAACCCCACAAAGGACATCTTTTCATCTTCACCTCAAAACCCAAATCACATCTCGCGCATCACTTTACTGGTGCATAATTTAAGCACCTTTTCATATCACAAGCACAATACATTTTCTTTTCTCCTTTCTCTTCTCAAGAATAATAATAATAAAAAAAAAAATCCATGTCGCCGGAAAGTGACATCGCACCTTCGTCTCCGGCTTCTTTCCGGCTCCGGTGGGATGTGTTCCTGAGCTTCAGGGGCACCGACACCCGCGAGACCATCACAAAGGACCTCTACGACGCGCTTGAGGCCGCCGGCGTCCGGGTCTTCCGGGACGACGACGGGCTGCGCCGTGGCGGCGAGATAGCGCCGAGTCTTCTGGAAGCCATAGAAGACTCGGCGGCCGCCATCGTGGTGCTGTCCCCAGACTACGCGTCCTCACACTGGTGCCTGGAGGAGCTGGCCAAGATATGCGAGTGTGGGAGGCTGGTGCTGCCCGTTTTCTACCGGGTCGACCCCTCTGATGTCCGAAAGCAGAAGGGCCCGTTTGAGGCGGGTTTTGGGTCTCACAAAGAGAGGTTTGGAGAAGAGAAGGTTGTGAGGTGGAGGAGTGCTATGAAGAAAGTTGGTGGAATTGCTGGCTGGGTTTTTGATGACAACAGGTGGTTGGTTGATTGGTTCTATATTATCTCTTTCTGAATTGGATTAATAATGTAAAACATTTTGTTAACTCCACATAATTTGCAGTTAACTTTACCTGCTTTGTTACCAATTTTTTTTATATTAAAACAACTTGTGTGATTTTAAATTGTAGTTGTGGTCAAATCAAAGTTGCTAAAATATGAAAAATTGCAGAAAAATATTGTCAATATGTACAACTGAGATTGTGGAGATCACCATAATAATAATATTACATTGAAATTCTCGACTACAATTTAAAACCATTAATTGCTAATACTAATAATCATCGGCTAACTTAAAACTTGTTTATTTGTTGATATGCTATATGCATCATGATATAAGTAAGTGGTTGATCATATGAATTTTGTTATGAATCATGTTTCATGTATATTTTCGTTGCTAACACCACCAGAATGTTAATTGCCAAATATATTTAAATGACTGAAAATTTGTACGTGACAAATGAGGTGTTAAAATGATGGTCCAATAATGGTATGAGAATGCCACCAGGTCCCTTTTTTTAAAAAAAAAAAAAAAACTCTTGGTTTTGTTTGCTTGTTAGTATGTTAGTTTTAATTCATAGCCTTGCTGGTTTTGTTATGTGCGATTCGCTGATTTTCCAACTTTTTTTTTTTTTTGTTCAGTGACAGTGATAAGCTCATTCGGATTTTGGTGCAAACGATTTTGAAGCAGATGAGGACCACTCCGCTGAGTGTGGCTGAGTATGCTGTTGGGCTTGATGAGAGAGTTGAAGAGTTACGCAAACTGTTTGATGTAAAATCCAATGATGTAAGAGTGTTGGGTTTGTATGGGATGGGAGGGGTTGGTAAGACAACCCTTGCCAAAAGCCTCTTCAACAACATTGTTGCTCATTTTGAGAGACGCACCTTCATTTCAAATGTTAGAGAAGTTGCAAAAAACAATGATGGCTTGGTTTCTGTTCAGAACAAAATCCTTGGTGATCTTTCAGGTGCAGCAGTGAATCGCATCACTGATGCTAATGTTGGTATTTCTGCCATCAGAAGAATAGTAGAGGAAAATAGAGTTCTGCTTGTCCTTGATGATATTGATGATGTAAAACACCTTGAGTTTTTGATTGGTAACAGAGAAGGGTTTTATAAAGGAAGCCGTGTTGTGATCACCACATGGGATAAACAAGTTTTACATGAGAGTTATGTTAATGTGCTCTATGCAGTGGAGGAATTGAAAACATCTCAGGCGAAAGAACTATTCTGCTACCATGCAATGAGAAGAAAGGAACCTTCTGAAGGTTTTTCGAACCTTTCAGAACAAATTGTGTCTCTTACAGGAGGGTTGCCTTTGGCTTTGGAAGTCTTTGGTTCTTTTCTGTTTGACAAGAGGACGGTTAAGGAATGGAGAGATGCTCTTGAGAAGCTGAAACAGATTCGCCCGGAATGCCTTCAAGATGTGCTGAAGATCAGTTTTGATGCCTTGGATGGGCAAGAGAAGTGTGTGTTCCTTGACATTGCTTGCTTGTTTGTGCAAATGGAAATGAAGAGAGATGATGTGGTTGACATATTGAATGGTTGTAACTTTAGAGGGGAGATAGCAATAACAGTCCTTACTGCAAAGTGTCTTATTAAGATCACTAGGGATAGTGTCCTGTGGATGCATGATCAGGTTAGAGATATGGGAAGGCAAATTGTTCAAAATGAAAGCCTTGTAGATTCTGGTCTGCGTAGCAGGCTCTGGGATCGTGATGAAATATTGACTGTATTGAAGAGTGGGAAGGTATGTATCACGAGACCTTGGATTGACACAAATTTAACACTTTATATTTAAATACATAATAAAAGTAGGTTAAATTAACTTTAGTTATGACACACTCATTTGATTATGAAACCATCAATTTTATTATTAGTGTGTGCAAGAATGATGTCATTTACCTTTTGTAAGTCTATCTATAGATCTCATTTTAGGTAGCTAACAATATGCAAAATGGCCATGCACACACATATTTAGTGTGAGTTTGGTAATCTTCTTTGGCTGAGGTGCTCTAACTTATAAAAGTGTAAGTCAATTTTTTTTATTTGGTAAACTAAAAAACTTAAATGCTTTTGCTCCAGACTTCTAAAAGTTAGGGATGCTTTTGAGAATACCTCATGAGGTATTTTTCAAGTTGGCTCCTACTCTTCTAAATTCAAAAAATTTCAAAAGACTAATATAATATTAAATTTTAATAAAATCCAACTTTATCCTTCCATTAAATAAGACTTCTAATTTTTCATTCTTCCCAATAATATTTATGCTTATTATAATCATTTTATATTTTGAAGGCATTTTTATAACATATTTATTACATATTACTTCAATGACTCCTGTATTGAGAATAACTTTTATATTATTTTATTAAACAATGCTACTATAACTATTTTGGAACAGTTTTTTAAGAGTCTAAATACAGCTTTTTAAAAGTCACAGTAGTATCAAACCAAGTCCTAATCTATTCATGTGTTTCAAAGCTTGTTATCTTAAAATAAGATTTTTTTATAATAAGATTTTGATTTGAATATTGTGAATGTAAAAAATATTAATAATATTTTAACCCAACATGAATTAGATTAGTTGGAGTTCAAATTACTTTAAATTTCGGTGAATCAGCCAAAAAAAGGGGAAAGAAAACGGGCACGCATAATTACTCCCAAAAACATCTTTCAAAATAATTACAATAGTTATATAAATTTTCCATTCAGTTTTTTTTTTTTTTAAAAAAATTTAACAATGAATAGTGCTACCTGCAGGGAACAAGAAAAGTTGAAGGCATCGTCCTAGATTGTGTAAAGAGAAGCAAGATTAAGCCTTCAGATCGTACTGCTGAAGAAATTACTTGGGAGAACTTTCAACAGAAGCCAAGTAGTAAATCAGCATCCGCATATGTGAAGGCCAAGTATAAGAAGTATCTGCAGGATAGAGAAGAGAAAGCAAAACAATTTGTGCTTCGTACAGAGTTCTTTCAACCAATGGTTTCCTTAAGGCTGCTTCAAATTAATTATTCGAGATTGGAAGGAGAGTTCAGGTGTCTCCCTCCAGGACTAAAGTGGTTGCAATGGAAACAATGTCCATTAAGGAACATGCCTTCTTCCTACTGTCCTTTGGAGCTTGCTGTGCTTGATCTCTCGGAAAGCAAGATTGAAACGTTGTGGGGCAGCCACACTACAAGGTTTGCTTTCAACCAAACTTTTTGATTAGTGAGTTCAAGAATTAGGTGTAATTCTATCTAGAGAAGTTGTTGGATGAGTAAAATTCCAACACCTCATTTTTTATTTTATTTATGATACACTCATTTATTTATAAGTTTCATCAACTTTATTCTAGTGTGTGTGAAAATAAATTGTTAGAATTGTGTTCATGACGTAAAATTTTTTTTCTTCTATCTAAATTTGATTGAGTTCTTTTATGTTTTTTTTTATAGAGTGAATACTTAATTTTTTTTCCAAGAAATACCTGACATCAATTTATTTTTTCAGAAAAGGTTGTAATCAATTTAGTCCCTCATGCATGAAAAATGACATATAAATTGTCCTGACTACGGACAATAAAATTTATGGACTCATCGATATTATTTCCTATCAATATGAAAATAAATTATTATCTACTTTTGATGATTAGGGGAATAAATTAATATGAACTTTTGACAGAACCAAATTGATATGGCTTTATTCACTTTTACAGGGCTAAAAGGGGTATTTAATTTTTTTATAATTTTTATATAAATCAGTATCAAATGAGTACAAAACTTGGATATTTCTTTGTCAGGTTGCTGAGCACTTGATGGTTTTAAACCTCTCCAGTTGCGACCGTTTAGTAGCAATTCCTGATTTAACTGGGTACCAATCTCTTAAAAAGATTAATTTGAAAGAATGCACTCTTTTAACTAGGATTCATGAATCACTTGGAAACCTGATTTCCTTGGTCCACTTGAACTTGCACTACTGCTATAGCCTTGTAGAGTTACCTGGTGATGTCTCTGGGCTGAAAAATCTTGAGGACCTTATTCTTTCTAACTGCTGGAAATTGAAAGCATTACCTAAGGACCTAAGCTGCTTGGTCTCTCTAAGACAACTTCTCATTGATGACACTGCTATAACTGAGCTACCTGAGTCCATCTTCCACCTTACAAAACTTGAAAAGTTGAGTGCAAATGGATGCCGTCATTTGAAGAGGATACCTTACTGCATTGGGAAACTGTGCTCTCTGCAAGAACTGTCACTTAACCATACAGCACTAGAGGAATTGCCTGATTCTGTTGGTTCTTTGGAGAACCTTGAGGAGCTTGGTTTGGTGGGGTGTAAGTCCCTATCATTGATTCCTGATTCTATTGGGAGACTAACTTCATTGACACAATTATTTTGGATGTCAGTGGAATTAGAGAATTGCCTGCTTCCATTGGTTCTTTATCATTTTTAAGGCTTCTGTCTGTTGAAGGCTGCACTTCTCTTGGTGAATTCCCTGAGTCAATAAAAGCATTAGTTTCTATTGTTGTGTTTAAGCTAGATGGGACACCAATTACCAAATTGCCAGATCATATTGGAGCCATGAAAATGCTAGAAAAGCTTGAGATGGCAAATTGTCAGCATCTCAGGTTCCTACCAGCATCAATTGGTAACTTGTCAGCTCTTACCTTGGACATGTACAATACTGACATCACTGAATTGCCAGAGTCAATAGGAATGTTGGAAAACCTTATTCACTTAAGACTAGATATGTGCAGACAGCTCCAGAGGCTTCCAGCCTCCATGGGAAATTTGAAGTCTTTGCAGTGGCTACAGATGAAGGAAACAGCAGTTACTCAACTACCTGATAGCTTTGGAATGCTTTCAAGCTTGGTAAAGTTAGACATGGAAAGAAGGCCTTACCTTGCTATGTCTGGAAACAACATGGCTAACATACAAGAAGAACCTAATTCAGCTGCAATCTTAACTGCTTTTTGTAATCTAACCTCTTTGGAAGAGCTAAATGCTCATGGTTGGAGAATATCTGGGAAAATCCCAGATGATTTTGAAAAGCTATCATCACTGGAAACTTTAAATTTAGGCCACAATAATATTTTCAGTCTTCCAGCCAGCATGAGAGGCATGTCCTGTCTCAAAAAGCTTCTGTTGTCAAATTGTAGGGAGCTGATGTTGCTGCCTCCTCTTCCCTCTAGCTTAGTAGATGTTGATATTGCAAACTGTACTTCATTACAGCACATATCTGATATTTCAAACTTGGACAACATAGAGGAGTTGAACCTTACAAATTGTGAAAAGGTGGTAGATATACCAGGTATTGAACATTTGAAGTCCTTGAGGAGGTTGTACATGAGTGGTTGCATTGGATGTCACCTTGCAGTGAAGAAAAGATTTTCAAAGGTTTGTCATTACTCTTTTTAACATATATGCCCTTCCACCCCATCCTTTAATCTCATCTTTCGAGCAGACAATTGCAACATTAATAGCTTTTTCAAGAGCTTCCTTTTATTTTGTCTAGTATTTTTTTTCCTTACTTTAATTTTATGGATTTAATTTTGATGAACTAAGAATTTTACATTGTCATTTAATTATGTATTGTCATATTAATAGATATGGTTGACTCTCACACCTATTACTGGAAAGGTCATGCAAAAGAAAGAGTTTAATTAGATGATAATGTAAAACTTTTTTACATTGTTAATGCATTAATATTAAAATATTATTTTTAAGATTAATTTTAATTCACTAATAGTGTAAGGATTTTAGAGAGTAAAAATAAGAATAAAATTTTTTAAATAGGTTTCATGTGTAAAATTATGCTTAAAACTCATTTAGAAAATTTTTATCCCCTATTTTTACTCTCCAATAAGAATTTTACATGTTCATTCAATACATAATTATATGTCTGTGTAAAACTTTTTTATATGATAGTGTCTATAAATTACATTCTTAATTTATTTATGTTGTATGAACACTCGGTGTATCTTTTGTGCCAGGATCTACTTAAAAATTTACAGATCTTTATTATGCCTGGAAGCAAAGTTCCAGATTGGTTCTCAGGTGAATCAGTTGTGTTTTCCAAGAGAAGAAACCGTGAGCTTAAAGGTATTATTTGTGTTGGTGTGCTCAATTTTAACCATATACCTGAAAACCGAAGAGATGAGCTACAGTTGGAGGATGTTCAAGGAAAAGTCTTCAATTTGACCGATAATGTATACAGCGCAACGTTTCGTCTTCTGGGAGTGCCTCGGACAAATGAAGACCACATTTTCTTGCGCAGATTTGGAGCTCACACCTCATTAGTCCGCAAGTTGAAAGATAAATATATCTTGCATTTGACAAAGCGGAAACCACCCTTTGTTGAGGAGCTGGAGCTGAAGAACTGTGGGATTTATTTAGTCTTCGAAGGTGATGATGACTATGAGGGAGATGAAGGATCACTAGACGAACACCACCATTCTGTGTCACAAAAATTAGCCAAATTCTTCAACTCTATTGCAGAGGATTCACATCAGATAAACTGCAAGAGATAGAGAGGAGAATATCATGCACAGTTGTAAACCCATGTCATCATGCAGTCCTTTTTAACGTGCATTTTTTATTGCTCTCATCCATTCACACTGCGATAACTCAATTATAGTAAATAATTTCTTTTTTTTATTTTCACTATTCCTCTTCTTTTTTCTTTCCCATTCGTTTTTTCAAATAGTGTCATAACGCCTTAGACATATAGTTTAGTAACACCTGAGAAAGAATTATCATCAGGTACCACTTTAAGTCCGTAAAAATGTTCAAGATCCGGCAATGTCACATCGCTCGAGCCTGTCGCGCTCGAGTCCAGGAGGCCGCTCTCCAGCACGGTGCTTCTTCGTCGCGCTCGAGCGCGTCAAGTTGCGCTCCAGCGAGGTGCCTCGTCGTCGCGCTCCAGCGAGCTGCCTCGCCGTCTCGCTCGAGCGCGGGAGGCCGCGCTCCAGCGAGGTGCCTCTCCTTCGCGCTCGAGCCCGTGAAATTGCGCTCAAGCGAGGTGCTTCTCCGTCGCGCTTGAGCCCGTGCGGTTGCGCTCAAGCTCGTGCGGTTAGCGGCGGTCCAGCGCGGTGCAAGCGAGTGGGAGAGAGGTCGGTGGTGGTGTTGAGGTTGACGACGACGACATGCTAAGCGTTGAGCTAGTTGTGCCATTGGAGTGAGAGAGAGAGAGAGAGGTGAGTTACTTATGATGGGATTGGTTTTGGGGGAAGCGAAGTGAAGTCTGCGAGGGAGTGAGTAATAGATCGGAATTTTTAGAGGGTATTGTTAATATGGTCCATCCCATCTGAACCATTACATGATCCATACTTGTATACCGTTAGATTTTATTTGGATGATTGAGATTTAAAAATATAATAATTATATAATATTATAAAATGAATCATAATTTTAAAAATTAAAATCAATCCTTTTCAAAAAGATCAAATTATCCTTCCATCTCTCTCTTCTCACTGTCTCATTACAACAGGCACTAGCACTTGGTTGCTGTTGTTGTCTCCATGGCTCCCACTTTATCTTTCCACCTATTGGACATGTTCCGGCAAAGAAGGCTAACATATGAATAGAAATATATATAACCTTTGTTTTATTTTTTCTTTTTGATAAATTTGGAATGGATAAAAAGTTGGGAAATCTTGCTCTCTTCTTCACATTGACTTTGTGCATGTAACATCCCTGCTCTTTATTCGTCGACCGTCCCCACAAACCAACATCCTTTCAGCGCGCTTCGTCCTCACTCACGCTTCCTGAAAACTTCCAGGGCCACCCATCCCAAAATTACCCCAAGTCAAGCACGCTAACTGAAGTTCATGATGGACCGAAGAAGATGCATCTTTGTGGCAAGTAGTACCAATCAATTCATATAAGTCTTCCTTAACTGGATAGTCCCATACCCAGACTTAGATCCCTCTCATTCAGTGTGTAATCGAGTCATTCATGTACCCCTCCGCTCTGGAGGCGGAACCGCTCCTTGTCCCGCCCCTGGATCAACTCCCCCTCCGTCCCGGCGTTACAGTGCACATATTTTTGAAGCTGCCAAATTCCAATCATTTGAAAAATCAAATGTTTACAACTAAAAACTATAATCTTATTGTGCAAAAGTTTTGTCCTTTATTGGATTTGTGCACGGAACAAGAGAAACAAAAGGAAAAAAAATTAAAAAGGGTGCAAAAATTTCAATTCATGAGATCAAGTTTTATGGAATGATTGTAATGCATCGTAAATGAGTTGTGAATAAGAGTGCTGTGAAATTTATAGTTTATTTTAATAATTATGTGGGTCATGCTTGTTAATTTTTTGAGTTGGTCAATGTTACAACATATCCTAGGGCATCATAACAAAATGACAACAAAATAAATTTATTCCTAAAAGAAATAAATTTTAAAATGGAGTCGCCACCAATTTTAATTCTGCAAAATTGGAAAACCATTTGATTTGGAAAATTGGTCTTTTAAAAAAATTTGGATCCTGAGTCTAATTATGATTAGGGAAGGGTGAAAACTTAATTACACTACACCCCTAATACATCTATATAAATACGGTTACCCTAGAGTTCATTATGCAAATTAATTTATAACTTTAATAATATTTATTTTTTTCAAAAATTATAATTAAAATTATATACAAAAATAAAGAAAATAAAATATAATGAAATAAAATGAAATAAGAACAAGATTTAAAGGAAAATTAATTTTGGTTTGATAGTTGTTGGCTACGCCACGTATCCTCCTGAATGAGGAATTCAAAGTCACGTCGTTCTTATAGAAAATAAGTATGTGTTGGGTTGATTTTATTAAAAATAAAATAAAAATTCCACTTTTGCATAGGGTTCAAGATAGCATAAATTATACAATAAACCCTTACATTCTTGTGACACTTGAGGATGACAAGTCACACATCAATATCACAAGTTGTCGCATGGAATAAATATTTGACCCCAAAACTTCTAAAATAACTAGATTATTATTCTAGAAAAAAAATCTAAATAACCTATATTAAAAAAAATCAAGACACCCTATATATGAATAACAAAGCCTGTGTCCCTGGATTAAAACATTTAAATGAAGTGAAAGGGACGTAACCCACAACACAAAAAAATCGAAAACAAAAAGTAATGATAAAGAAAAGAAAATGAAACGTGAATTGAACAAAAGAAAAGAAATAAAAATATTAAAAGAAAACAAAAAAGTGGAAACCCAACCTGGACGTGAATTAACCAAAAGAAAAAGAAATAAAAATATTAAAAGAAAATAAAAGTGGAAACCCAACCTGTTTCACTGGCAAATTGATATAAAATGGAAGCAAGTAAAAAGGACGGTGGCAGCACATGAGGCCTATGCAAGGCTGACAGCACTAATGATGGATTGCCTAATGTTGTAATATTGGAGATAGTTGTAATTGAGGGGTTATTGTGATGGTGGAGGATGATTGAGGTGGGTGAATGTGAGAAGGTTATTGATTTATGTGATGGTGATGGGGGTTGAAGGATTATGTTTTGTGATTAATTATGAATATGATGATAGGCTGTGATTTTTTCAAAGGGTGGCTAATTTGACTTTTTTTTCCAGTGGCTATGAAGATGATGATGAGAGAGTGATGATGTGTGATGGCTCTCTTTCTGCGTGTTACTAGTCATTTTCTGGAATAATTATTATATAGAAGAGTAGAGATTTTGGGAGTCATTAGGGTTAAGTCAGTAAGATTTTGATCTGATTTTTGTTGAGCCAGTGAGATTTTGATTTGTTTGATTTTGATCTGATTTGATTTTTTTTTTTTTGAGTCAACTAAGATTAAATTTAAATTCAAACACACATTAAAAAATAAATAAATAAGTTGAAGATAAAAATATGGTATTCACAGTTGCCCTTTACTAGTTTCTTACTCAAACAATATAAAAACAGTAGTTTTTGATATTTTCGTTGTAAGGAACTAGTAAAGATATGAACACATATTTTTGTTTCAACCTACATGTGAAAGTGTGTGAAAAGTGAAGGTGTAAAAGTATGTAAAGATTGAACACATGACTATGCTAAAACTTGACGTCTGAAATTATGTGAAACTAAAATTTGACGTCCTGAAAGTATGTGAAATTAAAGTTGGAAAGTGCCGAATACGTGAAAGTAAATTGACAATGCTGAAAGTATATGAAAGTAAAAATGAATAGTACTGAAAATATGTGAAGTTAAATGTTTGACGATGTTGAAAGCATGTGAAATTAAATTGACAATGCTAAAAGTATATGAAAGTAAATGCTTGATAGTGCTAAAAGTATGTAAAATTAAATTGATAGTGTTGAAAGTATGTGAAAGTAAATGTCTAACAATGTTGAAAAGATGTGAAAGTAAATGTTTGACAGTGCTGAAAGTATGTGAAATTAAATGTTTGACGATGTTAAAAGTATATGAAATTAAATTGACAAGTATGTGAAAGTATGTGAAAGTAAATGTTTGATAGTGCTGAAAGTATGTGAAAGTAAATGTCCAACAATGTTTAAAGGATGTGAAAGTAAATGCTTGATAGTGCTAAAAGCAAAAGCTAGAAGACCGACAATGATCTGAATGCTAAAGCCCTAAAACTTTGCCCCAGTTTGCTTAACAATATGGATATGGTAGTATGTAATGGAAAAATGATGCAATGGTATGATGGTATGTAATGAAAGTTTGAATGATGCAATTGTATGATGGTATGCAATGAAAATTTGAATGTTGTGATGATATGATGGCATGCAAATTTATAAACTAAAAATTTGCCCCAGTTTGTTTGATGCTTGGAATGACCTCTTGCTTAGAAAGTTTCGTCTGATTAGGCATGAGGACTACATCAAGAAGCTGTCGAACTATCCATTTTATTATTCTTCTGAGAGACTATAGCTTTCTTTCTCAACCTTTATCGAATCCAGTGTGTTTGACCATGATTAGGCCAGTTTTTGCATAGACGCCTTTCCAGGTTTTCAATCTAGTGATTCCCTCCTTCTTTTTTTTTTTTTTTTAGGGGATCTACCGTTGAGCAAAATCTCAGACTGAACTTCCTTAGCTAGTACCACTTCCGTTTATTCATTTGTAATGTCTTAACCAGGCATGGTTTCTTCCAAAATGGACAAATGAATTATGTAAGATGGAAATAGAAGAAAGAAAGAAAAAAAGTGATAACAATGGGAATAGAAACAATTAGGTCACGGTTTGTTAAAGTAACAGACATAAAAAGGATGAAACAAAAAGTAAAAGGGAAAAGACAATAAACAAGGAATAAACAAGAGATAAGAGACTAGAAGGCTTTGTAGTTCTTCTCCAATTAACCCATTTGATTGATTCCTTAATTACAACGGACTTGATTTCCCATCAAAATTTCAATCCTTTATTGGCCAAACAGATATGCTATCATCCACCAACTGTTCATTCACTTTGAGGGTTAAATTGCCCAAGTTTAATGTCATTCTGGCTTCTTAACCGGCTGTATTTTTGCATAGGTCGCCCTTTCAGATTTTTGAGCTAGCAACTCCTTGTGTTTTGCTCTAACTTTTGCCTAAGTCGCCCTTTCAGGTTTTCAACTTAGCGAGCTTCTTTTTTTGTTTTTGAGCAAAGTACTTCTTGACTGCATCTGAGTTGATTGGCTTTGGAAGCACTCGGCCATCCAAGTTACTCAAAATCAGCGCGCCTCCAGAAAACGCTTCTTTGACAATGTAGGGCCCTTCATATGTGGGAGCCCATTTACCTCTACTATCTTCTTGATTTGGCAAGATTCTCTTCAACACCAAATCCCCAGGTTGAAATGTTCGAGGACGAACTTTTTTGTTGAAAGCTCTTGCCATCCTTCTTTGGTATAGTTGTCCATGGCAAATTGCTGCCAGGCATTTTTCCTCAATCATGTTCAACTGTTCGTACCTTGCCTTAGCCCATTCAGCTTCTTCCAATTCTGCCTCAATCAAGACTCTTAATGATGGGATTTCTACTTCCACCGAAGTCACTGCCTCCATCCCATATACCAACGAGTATGGGGTTGCCCCAGTTGATGACCTAACTGAAGTGCGATATGCATGTAGTGCATAAGGCAGCATCTCAGTCCAATCCTTGTAAGTGATAACCATCTTTCCCAGGATCTTTTTGATGTTTTTATTTACAGCTTCCACTGCCCCATTCATCTTTGGTCGGTAGGAGCTGAGTTGTAGTGCTTAATTTTAATCCTTTCGCACAATCTTCGAACTTCTGCACTATTCAGGTTGGTCCCATTATCTGTGATAATTCTTTCTGGCGATCCATATCTACAAATAATGTTATTCTTCAAAAACTTTGCCACCACTTTCTGAGTCACATTAACATAAGAAGCTGCTTCTACCCATCTTGTAAAATAGTCAATGGCCACTAGGATGAACCGATGACCATTAGACGCCTTGGGATTGATGGGACCAATGACATCGATTCCCACATTGCAAAAGGCCATGGTGACGTAAGAGTATGTAATGGGACCGGAGGAGCATTGATGCGGTCGGCATAGATTTGACATTTATGACACTTTTTGACAAAATCAATGCAATCCTTTTCCATGGTAAGCCAATAATACCCATGCCTTAGAATTTGTCGAGATAGTGTGTGTCCGTTAGCATGAGTCGCGCAAATCCCTTCATGGACCTCTGATATTATAATGCTTGCTTCTTTTGTATCAACACATCTTAGCAAAACTCCATCAAAGTTTCTCTTGTACAACACATCACCTGAGATGAAAAATGACATTGATAACCTTCGGATTGTCTTCTTATCACTCTTGCTTGTGTCGATTGGGAATTCTCTTGTCTTGATGAAATGCTTGATGTCATGAAACCATGGTCGGCCATCAGGTTCTTCTTCGATATTTGAGCAAAATGCTGGCTCTCTTCTAATCGTAACCCGTAGAGGTTGAACTTCTGTCCCAAGGTCGAGCTTGGTCATGACAGCTAAGGTGGCTAGAGCGTCAGCATATTGATTTTGGTCGTGAGTTAAATAACTAAAATCAAGTTCTTCGAACTCCTCTTTTAGCTCGATCATATGCTCATAGTATGCTAGCAATTTAGGCTCTTTAACGTGCCACTTCCCATTCACTTGGTAAATGATGAGTGCCGAATCTCCATAGACTTTTAACTATTTGACACCAAGTGATATTGCTGCCTTCAATCCTGATATGCATGCTTCGTATTCAGCCATATTGTTGGTACAATCAAATGCTAGCTTTAGCGATTGGGAACTGCTTTCCATTTGGAGATATCAGAACTGCTCCAATTCCATTTCCATGAATATTGACTGCCCATCAAAGTACATGCTCCATACCAGGTCTCCTCCTTCATCCTTTTCTTCAACAGTTGCAAGGATATCTTCATCAGGGAGTTCTACCTTCATCGACTGGTATTCATTAAGTGGATTCTTAGCCAGATGATCTGCTATTACACTTCCTTTTATTGCCTTTCTGGTCACATATTTGATGTCAAACTCGCTAAGGCTATTTGCCACTTAGACATCCTCATCGAGATATGTGGGCTTTCCAAGATATACTTTAAGGGGTCCATTCGAGAAACCAGCAAAGTTGTGTAATATAGCATGTACCGCGTAGTCGCAGTCCACACAAGTGCACAACAAGTTTTTTCGATGGCCATATATCGGGTTTCGCATTGATTGAACTTCTTACTTAGGTAATAGATGGCTTGCTCCTTCCGCTCGTTCCATTATGTTGACTTAGCATTGCCCCAATAGAATCATGCAGGACCTGTGAGATACAAAATAAGAGGTCGTCCCGGGTTGGAGGAACCAAAAGGGAGGATTCGTAGATAATCCTTGATCTTATTGAAAGCTTCCTGGCATTTGTCATCCCATCCACTGGGATTGTCTTTCCTTAACAACTTGAAAATCGGTTCGGATGTATGGGTCAGATTAGAGATGAATCTTGCTATATAATTAAAACGACCCAGAAATCCTCTGATTTCTTCTCTGTCTTAGGTGTTGGCATGTCTTGGATAGCTTTGATCTTATTGGATCAACCTCAATACCCTTCTTGCTAACAATGAACCCTAGGCTTACCGTAGATGCTCTAAAAGTACATTTTGTTGGGTTCAACGAAGTTGGTAAGTTCTAGTCTTTCAAATAGCTTCTTTAGCACAGCTACATGACTTTCTCCATCTTTTGACTTTGTGACCATGTCATCAACATAGACTTCCAATTCCTTGTGGATCATGTCATGGAACAACGTTACCATTGCCCGTTGATAGGTAGCCCGGCATTCTTCAACCCAAAAGGCATGACTTTATAGCAGAATACACCCCATTGAGTGATAAAGGATGTCTTTTCTTTGTCTTCTTGTGCCATAAGGATCTTATTGTACCCCAAATATCCGTCCATAAAGGAAAACCTATGGCTTCTAGCCTTGTTATCCACCAGGATGTCTATATGGGGTAAAGGAAAATTGTCTTTGGGGCTCGCTTTGTTCAAATCTCTATAATCCACACACATTCTGACCTTACCATTTTTCTTCATTACAGGCACGATGTTTGCTATCCATTTAGGATAAAGGGGTATTTCCAAGAAGCCAGCTTCGAGTTGCTTGGTAACCTCTTCTTTAATTTTTAGAGACATTTTCGGGCTTATTCTTCGTAACTTTTGCTGTTTAGGCTCCATTCCCTCGATTAATGGAATCCTGTGCGCAACTATGTTTGGATCCAAGCCGCATGTCTTTATAAGACCAAGCAAAAACATCTATATATTCTTTGAATAGCGCAAGCATTTCTTCCTTTTCTGGATTGTCAACAATCTTTATTTCCTTTTTATTCTCCTCAGTTCCAGATTTATTATTTCAACAATCTCTTCATGTGGATTTATCCCATTTTCTCTTGAGTTTATCATCTTAGCAAACAATTTGCACAATTCAGGATCTCCATCTTGTTCATGTAAATTTGTTTCCGTTGTAACATAGGGATCAATTAATGGGTCAACGTAGGAAAAGACCCTGAGGGGATGGATCCACAAAATTATCTAAAGATTCAGATTCCCAATTGTCCAATTCCTCTGCTTCACGACAACGATAGATCACGACCATGCTTTTTCGACGCCTTCCAAGGCATTGACACTCTCAACTAGCTCTATCGTCATAACTTCTGATGGCGCTGCAAATGTTTCCTTAATGTGAGGAAACTTCTTCCTATCTATCCTCGACACCAATCCTTCACCCATAACTTCATACCCAAGGCCGAATCTCCGGGTTATCTGGTAGGGAAATTGGGTGTGCAATCCCTTGGAGTTGACTTCCTAGTCCCTTTCCTTCCTGATACCCATTCTTCTGCATCATTTGAACAACTGTTTGGTTCACACTGATAGTCTTTTCCTCCTGGCTCTGCTATTTTGAGATTTTGAAATGACACTTCAAGATAACCCTCAGACGACATAGGGTACTTCAACTGGCTTAGTCATGATCAGCTCTTCCTCTCCCTTGATAGTGATGATTTTGCCCTCGGCTATGAATTTCACCCTTTGATGCAAAGTAGAAGGAATGGCCGCCTTCATGAATCCACGGCCTACCCAGCAGCATAGTGTATCCCTCGATATCCATTACTTGGAATTCAGTTACAAAAGTTGTTGGCCCTATCTCTAGTTCCAAAGTAATATTCCCCATGATTTCTCTCTGTCCCATCAAATACTTTCACAATTATATTATTTGGCTTAATTGTAGAGGATCAATAGGGAGTTGCCTAAGGTAGAATAAGGGAGCACATTGAAAGTCGACCCTCCATCGATCAACACCTTTGCGATGATATGCCCTTGACACTTCAATGTAATGTGAAGGGCTTTCTGGCGACCTAATATGCTGGAAACTACTTCCTTTTCAGGAAAAGAAATAGTATTGCTTGCCCTTATTGCATTAACAATGTCTTCCACCTTTTCTAGAGTTATGTCCTTGTAAACATATGACTGGTCTAGCACCTTCTTAAGAGCATTACGATGAGCTTCAGAAGTCATGATTAAGGAGAACAAAGAGATTTTTGCCGTGTCTTCTCAACGTTCTACTACATCGTACTCACTATGCTTCATTATCTTCAAAAATTCTTCTTCCTCTTCACCTTCTTGGCATCTCCTTTTGGGCTCTTCAGTGGGTTTCATTATAGCCTTTGGAACTTCCTTTGGCGTATAATATCTCCAATTCGCGTGATCCCTCTAGTCTCGACGATATTTGTTATTGAATTTGACTTGGCAATGCTATCATCTACTCCATTGCTTGGACTCAATGGTAGTCTTTGTTTGACTATCATGGAAAGACACCTTGAAGACGAGAACTGGTCTTTGAGTAGGGGTCACTATAGAGCTAGAATTGCTTTGATCGCCAAATTCGACACAGTTTCGTACTTCCATGGGACTGCATGGTCGCTATGATAAGGGAATGGTCCTGTCACCTTAAATTTAAGTATCGGATTTGGAACTGACACCTTAAAAGTTGGGGCCAATTAGTGAACCATGTTGACTCTTTGTCCTCTTAGAGTCTTGGGCACTTCAAGTACTCCTTGATCATTTTGGTCACAAAGAGCTTAAATTCTGGGCAATTTTCAATATGATGCCTCTCTCCAGCCCAAGACAGTCACAAAACAAATCTTCTACTCCCATCAATACTCGCCTCCCTCCTTTTCCTTCCGGACCATCTCATATCCTGGATCTTAGCCTTTCAAGGACAGCTTTCATTGGGAATATAATATCCTCGACTTCTCCTCTTGTCTGGTCTTCACTGGAAATAGCATTTACTTGCCTTCCTCCATGATTCGGGAATGGATTATTTCGCACATTAGGTCTCTCACGACCCAACCGCACGTGAGGCACATGAGAAATTTGGTTCCCACGTAAGCGTCGTGACCTAGATTCCTCTATGTGCACCGTAAAATATTTAAAACTGGTTAAGTCGTAAAATCTTTTCTACATACAAATCATCTGTCTTTAAAACATATAGTTATCATTTTCCAAATTTCAGTTTATATCCCGTTTTCAAAGTCTAATTTCATATTCAAATCTTTATGAGTAACAAAATCTTATAATACAATTTAACACAACCTATACGTGCAAAACTTAAACCATGCAGTACGGTCCGGATCCTGCCAATATACCGGAGCACTCTAAACAACTTGGAATACATGCCTCACCCTGGGTGAAGCTTACCGTCGATTCTTTCCCGGCTAGAGGATTGGCAAGTGGTGCTATCTGAAAGACAAGAGAAATGAGAGGGTGAGTTTTGATACCAAAAAGGAGTAGCCCTCACCTGACCCTTTCACGGACTACCAAGGAGCAATGCATGAAAGGAGTCATAATAACATCAATCATATTCAAAGTCTTACATAATCACATGTACCTACATATATATTCAAATTATCATTTCATAACTTAATAAAAGGAATTTCTTCAATTTACTTTCCTATCTAATCACAAAAATCATAGTGTAGTAGCTCCTAGAGAAACAATGATATCTAGTCTGATCCTGTCTAGTCTAAGGGTGCCACACGGGCTCCACCCTCCTAGACTTGTCTAGGGGTGCCACGGGCTCCACCCTCTAGACTTCATTCCTTCCCCCCAGACACGGGCTAAGGGAAGAACATGTGTTTCTGTTATCTCTGGCCTAGGCATACTTGGTACCAAGGTTAACGGATATTACTGTTAACATGGGCCAGCTTCTCTCCAGCTACTATAAATCAATCTGAAAATCCTTAAAATCTTTTTAGTTCACTAAGCTTCTAATCTATCTGGTTTTAAAGTCTAACCTTAGCATAACTGTGCTGAGAAATCATGCCCAAGGGATCACCCTCTGGAGACATTATGATTTCATATCTCCACAGAATATGTAGCCTTCAACTATTTTGAACCTCATGAAGAATCAGGCTCTAAAACCATTTGGTTCAATATCTAAAACACCTTTCAATCCATCCAACTTGTCATAAACTCAAACTCTCTATCATGCTTCAAATAGCAAGTTTGCATCAAAATTCTATTTCCTTTTCCAAACTTCATATTTGATTATAAATCTAATACATATACATAGACTAGTTCCAGAATCCATTGAAATAAGCATGAAAACCTTTATCAATCACATGTATCATCAAATCAGCGTAATATCAATATAACAACTATAGTCCCTGAGTTTTATCAAATATATATTTCATGCTTTAAAACTAGTAGTTCTAAACATAGAATCTAGCAGAAAACTTCAAATCCTTAGACAATAGTTCTCTAAATCAAGCAGTAAATCATAGTTTTCATGAAAATAAGTATAATGAACAACATAGAGGCTACAGATGCGAACCCACTCACCTGGAGGGTTAACAGAGAAGGAGTTACACCAACAGAACTCTTGAGAACAGAAATGACAATATCTGTCATGGAAGCAAGAACTCTAAATCAACCTTTAAAAACCTCTAAATACTCAAATTCCATCTCTAACAAGGTAAAGAACCTCTCTTCCTTAGAAGACATGGAGGACCACTCTTGAGCTAGGAAAACTTGAAGGAAATGAAGCAAAACTAGCAAAATAACATACCTTTAGGCTTGGAGGATTGAAGATTCTAAGTTAAACTTGAAAGAGTTGGAAGAAAATGGAGTTTTTATGAGTGAAAATGGGTTGGGAAGGTGTTTGTTCGAAGTTGAGAGAAGTTTGGGGATGGGGAGTGTCTAGAATGGTCTGGACCCCGAAATGGGATTTTTATGTTCGCGTTCACCGCCTGGGCGGTCATATGAATGCCTGGGCGGTACCTAGCCACTTTGGCGCACCGCCTTACTCTCCGTTACCTCCTGGGCAGTCACATTACCCCTGGGCGTCTCCAGAGGCTCCAGATACCGACTTCACTCTCTCTTAACCGTCTGGGCGGTCATAGGACCGCCTAGGCGTCTCCTTCAAGCTCCAAATGCTCCAATACTAGTATGTATTGGACGTACTATCCCACTGCTCACTTATTTACTTTGTTTTTTTTCCATTAACTTTAAAACATAAACGTAAATAGGGAAATACCCCTTATTTGAATTCAAATAAAATATTAGAAAAATCAAATTCCTAACCAATCAAAATCTCATTTTTGGGTTTTGGTTCAAATTCAAAAATATTACGATTTTATAAACTTAGGCTAAAAATGAAGTACTTGCGGGTTTCATAAAATTCATTAAAATCCTCTTCAACTCATTTTTCTCTAAGGAATAATTACCGGGACTTTTTGTTCCAAGAAAATAGCTCTAATATATAGCCCTCCAAGGGCGTGTAGGGTCAAACTTAACGAAATTAAGACCCAAATGACAGAAAGGATAACCAACACCCTTCTTAGTTCGAAAAAAATTTTCTACCCTTTTATTTAAAAGGGTATTACAAGGTCCTCCATCCACTTTTAAATTTATGGCTTTCGAATCAATCAAACGTCATACAGCATTTCTAAAGCCATAACAATCTTCAATGGAATGCCCCTAGAGTCGGAATGGTATTCACAAGTCAAGTTTGGATTGTACCATCGAGGATATGGCGGATAAAAAGTTTTTCCTGCTCATGGAGCTAAAGATTTTCCCCATATAGACGCCTGAATAGCTTTGAGTTACTCATGTGGAAATTAGGCAAGGGACGATTATTCATGGGCGGTTTTGGGGTTGCATTGGTCTTGGAGGTAGTTCGATAGGTGTTATGGGAGGGTAGGTCATTTGGTGATTTGGGTTGGTTTGATAGGAAGTGGGTGTGGTAGATGTATATGGTCTAGGGTAAGAAACATTGTTGACTTGATATGCTTAAGGTTGGTATGGAGATACCTGGGTAAGATGGGTGTTGATATGGTGAAACGGTCTGGGTTGAAAGGTTGGTTGGCTAGGTTGGGGTGGTTGTTGCGGCTATGAAGCTGATAGCTGCATCTTTCTTCTTATAGGACTGTCCCTTCCTGAACTAAGACTCATTTGTTTCTTCTCTACGCCATCCTGAATATTAGCTTCAATCCTTTCCCCGATTTCTATTAGGTCCACAAACTCCTTCACGTGAGTCCCTAACATGTTTTTGAAAAAAGGACCCTCCAAGGTACGAATAAAGTATGAACATATTTCTTGTTCTAGGCGATGGGCGACTCGGGCGAGAGCTCTCCACCTTTGGGCATACTCCTTGAATGATTCATCACTCCTCTTTCTTATTCCTTTGAGTTGGTCTCTAGTGGGCGCGGCATCCAAATTGAACTTGTATTGATTGGTAAAAGCCAAAGCCAAGTCCTCCCAACATTTGATTCGAGCCATGTCTAACTGCATATACCATTCCCAAGCGGCCCCTCTAAGCTTTTAGAGAAAAAACTAGTGAGAAAGTTCTCGTCAGGGACCACATTCCCATCTTGGTACAATACATCTTCAGGTGCATGATAGGATTAGAACTGCCATTAAATTTGACAAGTTTCGGCATTTTAAAATCTTTGGGAATTGTGACATTAGGAGCAAGGCATAGCTCCTTAACATTCATAGGACCAAATGGGCTTGGCCCCTCAATGCCCGAACTTGTTCTTGCATCTTCTCCTCCAGTTCTTCTCTTAATTTTGCTCGTTCCAACTTTCTTGCAGTTTCATTAGCAGAGCCATTATCATTTTGCTTGTATGGAGCAGATTCATCTTCGTCCTCATATATGGGCTGATCCTCATACTCAGCATTTTCAATATTCTCCTTGGCCATATTCACAATGTCAATAATAAACTTTTTGAGCTCTGTCCGAACATCAATTTCATCATAGCCTTAAGGTCATCAATTTCTTGACTAGATTCCTTCCTTGGGTCTCGCTTTCAGCCATAGTCTCTTTTTTGTCTATTCTTCTCAACTTTCTCCGTCTGGATTCTGATCGTAGTTCGTATCCTCTAGCGGTGTTTTGAGATTAGACGAAACTTTCTTTGAAGGAGCAATGTTTGGCAACCTTGTATCACAAAAAGCAAAAAGGTAAGCAAATAACAAATGAGGGCATGTAAATCCTTTGACGGCGAGGGATAACATTTGTATTTGAAGCGATGAACATAATTCACATCCTATTCGGATGATATATTATCCGTAAGATAGTGTATGTGATGGAGAAAAGTATAAGGGACTATTATTCCACAATATACTTTGTTAGGAGCATACTAGCAATGCGAAGTTGGATCCTCTTTCTTACATTCTGACAGAAGGAAAAATTTCCTATAAGGCAGAAATGTAATTGACAATATATCCAAGGGAGCATTTGGCCCACGATAGATATAGTCTTGTACACTTTTTTTTTTTTAAGAGAAGTAGAGAAAATCGAAGGATGAATCTATTTCATTTATTCAAAAAGTGCAATCACATCATAGTTGAATCAAGAACAACTACTAGATTACATCAAAAGTCTAGTTCTCTTTCTCTTAAGACCTCTAACTAAGCCTCTACTCATGTCCATGAAGTCACTCACTTCACTAGGCAGATGAAGCTTGAGATTCTTCTGAACTTCTTTCTCTCTCTTTCAAAGTGATAGATGAACTTTGGAATATGATGGTCCAATTCCTCAGTCAATCTTGTGTACCTTTCCTTCCACCCTTCTGCCTTCATTGCCCAGTCACCAGCTTGTTTCTTCAGAACCTACCCGCATCTTCTGTATGGAGAAGTTGATTTCGACATCGCATGAAACGGGCCTATTCTTGGTCGCATTCCTCCTTAGCCTGCACCAAAAGTGCATTTAACTTTTCTATTTTCAGCTCCAACTCTTCTTTTTGTCTTTGTACTTTAACTTCAAACTCTTCTTTCATTTGTCTTTGTTGGCCGACCTTCATCTTCAATTCTTCATTTGCTTTATTCAGTTGGCTGATATGCTTCATAAATCTCTTTCTTTAGCCATCATTCAAAGCTCCTTTTCAAGGTTCTGAATCCTCCTCTTTTTCTTGCCCAGGGATATCAGCAAGCTCATCTTTCTGTTGCTCAATCAACTTCTCTTTCTTCTCACATTGATTTCGAGTTATGACAACTTCTAATTCTCCTGCCTTTTTTGTTGCTCAGGAGCTTTAACTGTGCTTTCATGACTTCTATTTGTTCAGCCAATGAGGATCATTCCTTTTTTCATGAGGAGAACTAAGGACATTTTGGGGTACTTTTCTTGCTTCCCTCCATGTGACATACTCATGGGTACTAATCACGAGTGGCTTTCCTAACTCATCTCTTCCTGCCATGTGAACCTCCCTCTATGCTTCTTTAACTTCTCGTGATAACATCTTAGTGTGCTCACCTTCCCTGTACCAGAAGTAAAGTCCTCCAAGTTGCTCTTCCCGTGGTTTCTTTTGTGTCCAGCAAAGTTGTTTGAGTGCTATTGCTGGGTATGATATGCAACCCCTTAGACCCATTAATGGTACATTATAAAATCTTCCACAACTAAGAATGATATCACCTATTTCATGTTCATACCATGGACAAACCCACTTGAATAACTGTTCCTTTATGCTATCAAATTCAGTCCTCCATTCATGGTATTCTCTCGGCTTGGTTGGGATACGATGAAAACTCTTTAGTGGGTCTAGATATTTCTGATGTGATTCCCTGCATACATGTGTGTGATGATCCACACGTATAAAAGATGCAAACAACATCGAAGCTTCCCTTTTGTTTCTGTTGATAGAAATTTAAAGTCAGAAATGTTTCAGCCAATATAGGAACTGGATTCCTTTGCTTATTTTCTAGCAAAGAAAACATCCATGGCAGCTTGGTCAACTATGTCTGAAGCAGAAGGAATAATACTAGCCCATAGATAGTGAATGCCAAGACCCTTGCAAAAGTAGTCCATTCCTTTCAATGCCCCAAGTCCTTCAAACGTTCTTCCATGAATGCTTTAGTCACCCCTTTTGAATCTGCATGTCCTGTTAGCCTTACTTGAGCCATTGGTACCCCTAGTAATTCTCCAAATTGCTCTATTATCTTTGCATCTGAAATATGTTGTTCTAGATGAAAATAAATAGAGGTGTTTTTCTTACTGGTAGCTTTAACATGCATGCATACTCTTCAATGGTAGGAGTGATATCAATATTTGGCAGTTCAAAACATCTCAAAGCCGGGTTCCAATACTGAGCCAAAACATTAAGTGCAGACGTCTCCACCATATAGGTACCCAAAATAGACCCATACTTATTTGAGAAAGCCCTTCTATTTTCATTAGGTAGCAAATGACTCAGCTGGCACAATTTCTCTAAAGAACTGTATTTCCCATTACATTGAAACACTTCTTCAAGTTGGATACATTGCTAGTATATCGTGCTCTTTCCATCATTTGCTGTCTAATATGATGTTATTCTTCGCCGCCAATGGATCTTTTAAAAGAAAAAATGAATAAGATGTATGTTACAAATAAAATAAATATGCATGCGGCATGAAGAGAATGCATGTAGTATGGCTAAATGCATGCAATTAAAATGTGGATTTTTTTTTATGCTTAAAAATAAACATACTAGATGAGAAAATGCAGGTGTTATGCATGACTAAAGTGTGCAAAAATTAATTATATATATTATAATGTCTATGATAAATGATACTAGGTATGCATGGTGTTTGTTAGAAGAGGAAGAAATATGCTCCCTTGTGTCCTAATGGGGTGAAACCTAATGCTTGATGGTTCTAAGGAAAACCCTATTTAAGGTAGTCAATTAAGGTCATTCTAGTAGTGCACGGCTTTTGGATAGGTCTAGACCCCTAAAGGTTATAGTTCCAGGTTGCCTTTACCAATAAGTTAAAGACCTAGTTCCATGAGTTAAATCAGAGGGACGTGAAAGTCACAATATGGCAACCCATGGTTCTAGTAACAACCTGAGCGAGCGAGTCAACAACGGGAAGCATAAGCTTCACAATAACAACGTCAAAACCCCTTCTTGCACTATGGTTTTCCAAGGCTCGGGTATAGAGCCCAAATAGTGTGTGAGGACAGTGATAGTGAAAGTGTGTGTAGGAAGCATACAAACCTTATAATCCTAAAACTACCCTTTCCTTAAAAAGAAAAACAACAATATATATACAAGAGCAGAGTCTACTATCCTAAGGTTCTAAGAAAGATAAAATAAAGTGTAAAAATCTTCTATCCTAAGGTTTGAACGACAAATATTTACAAATAAAATAAACAATCATTTACAAAAAGAAATACAATTATTTACATAAATAAAAAATAAATTAAAAAAAGGTGTTGTGAAGGGAAAAAATAAATATTATAAAGTTATAATTTTTTGCATAATTAACTCTAATGGACTTGACTCTCTAAAAATCTCCAGTGGAGTCGCCAGACTTTACAACGTACCCAAGGACATCATAACAAAATGACAACAAAATGAATTTATTCCTAAAAGAAATAAATTTTAAAATGGAGTCGCCACCAATTTTAATTCTGGCAAAAATTGGAAAACCATTTGATTTGTCAAAATTGGTCTTTTAAAAAAATTTGGATCCAGTCTAATTATGATTAGGGAAGGGTGAAAACTTAATTACACTACACCCCTAATACATCCATATAAATGCTATTACCCTAGAGTTCATTATGCAAATTAATTTATAACTTTAATAATATTTATTTTTTTCAAAAATTATAATTAAAATTATATACAAAAATAAAGAAAATAAAATATAATGAAATAAAATGAAATAAGAACAAGATTTAAAGGAAAATTAATTTTGGTTTGATAGTTGTTGGCTACGCCGACATATCCTCTGGTACAATGAGGAATTCAAAGCCACGTCGTTCTTATAGAAAATAAGTATGTGTTGGGTTGATTTTATTAAAAACAAAATAAAAATTCCACTTTTGCATAGGGTTCAGGATAGCATAAACTATACAATAAATCTTTACATTCTTGTGACACTTGAGGATGATAAGTCACACATCAATATCACAAGTTGTCGCATGGAATAAATATTTGACCCCAAAACTTCTAAAATAACTAGATTATTATTCTAGAAAAAAAATCTAAATAACCTATATTAAAAAAAATCAAGACACCCTATATATGAATAACAAAGCCTGAGTCCCTGAATTAAAACATTTAAATGAAGTGAAAAGTGAAAAGGGACGTAACCCACAACACAAAAAAATCGAAAACAAAAAGTAATGATAAAGAAAAGAAAATGAAACGTGAATTGACCAAAAGAAAAGAAATAAAAATATTAAAAGAAAACAAAAAAAGTGGAAACCCAACCTGGACGTGAATTAACCAAAAGAAAAAGAAATAAAAATATTAAAAGAAAACAAAAGTGGAAACCCAACCGTTTCACTGCAAATTGATATAAAATGGAAGCAAAAAAAGGACGTGCAGCACATGAGGCCGTATGCAAGGCTCAGCGCTGATGATGGATTGCCTAATGTTGTAATATTGGAGATGGTTGTAATTGATGGGTTATTGTGATGGTGGAGGATGATTGAGGTGGGTGAATGTGAGAAGGTTATTGGTTTATGTGATGGTGATGGGGGTTGAAGGATTATGTTTTGTGATTAATTATGAATATGATGTTAGGCGGTGATTTTTTCAAAGGGTGGCTGTAATTTGACTTTTTTTTTTCCAGTGATGATGACGAGAAAGTGATGATGTGTGATGGCTCTCTTTCTGTCGTGTTACTACTCCTTTTCTTGATAGGAATAATTATTATATAGAGAGAAGAGTAGAGAGATTTTGGGAGTCAGTTAGGGTTAAATCAGTTGAGATTTTGATATGATTTTGTTAGCCAGTTAAGATTTTGATCTGATTCTTATTTTTTTTTTTTTTTTGAGTCAGCTGAGATTAAATTTAAATTCAAACACACATTAAAAAATAAATAAATAAATAAATAAGTTGAAGATAAAAATATGGTATTCACAGTCAAAAATGGTAGAATAGGAAATGTGGTGGGGAGCAGAAAATGGACTTCAATGGCAGGTGTGGAAGGTTGAGTTGAGCATCCATGGCAATGGTGGTTTGTGTGTTCCTTCAATTGTTCTTGATGGTTGAGAGAGAGAATGATTGTTAGAAACATAGTACTGGTAGTGAATGGGTGAATGAATGTATGAAAAAGTGAATGGTTGAAAAGAAAAAATTAAATTTAAAAGAGGACTAGTGTAGTAATGCCATAGCAACTAAGAGAGGAGCATGTTATTATCCAAAAGATATGCAGGACCACCACATGACCCATTTTCAAGATCCACACCCAAAAAAAAAAAACCAAAAAACCAAAAACGAGAAAGTATTTTCCGAACATAAGACACCAAATGCCCAATACAATGCAATTCATATATCTGAACATATACAAAATATCTCTCAATATATATATAAGAAGAAAAATAATGAAATATTGAACTCTTCGAATCAAATGCAAATTAATAAACAGCCTCTAATTTTTAAAATATAAATCGTCACTATGAATAACTATATGTGGAATATACATCTGTGACAATCCTAAAAACCTGCTCTACTTCCCCTCGGCAAGGGGAAAGAAAGACAAAATATCCTAAATGAAGATGACCAATATTTAATATGGTACATACAAATCTCCTAGGGCTGGCTCTCAATATGAAAAACCAAAACTACGGTACATGTACAATCATCCTACTCCTCCACAATACTTCCTATATTTTGTCTGAACCAAATTACTTCTTCTGTCCAATCTTTGGCCGAGATTTCATGCTGGCACGTCTTGCAACATCCCATGCCTTTTGCGGGGCATATACACCAAGCTGTGCAGCAAAGAATGACTCGTAACCAGGTGAGTCAAAAGCAAACCCGGTATGCTTTGATATCTCACGTGGGAGTTGAGATATGGCATGGCTCCTTGCCTCGGCTGGCGTAAGCTGGTTCCCTATCTCTAACAGTTGTGCCCTGCTGGTCTCATCACTTTCATGTCTATGCATTTCTTGAACAATCTGATAATCATATGGGAAAAACCATCTCTGAACCCTGTAACCCGACGAACAAAAATGAGAAATGGCAAAAGCTCCAAAAATGGGTGTTAGAATAGAAAAATACCACTGGAAAATGGTTATCAATAAATTTCAACTTTTTTTTCACACCCTCCCAAGCAAGCTGTTGCTACCATACATGCAATTGACACAAGATCCCAATTGTCATACGTGAGTTACATGTCCACAAAAAACAGATTATGTTGCCAAAGTGCATAACGTTTCATGATTACCATGAAAGATCATGCAGCAACGGTTATCATCAGTTAAACATCCATAATTAAAAAAAACGAATAGTACTTTAAACTGAGGCCCATTTGCTTCTTTAAGAAGTTAGACTTCCAAAACTTGGCACAACATTGATATTTTAATAAAAGGCCTCCAGTGTGAATATGAATATATAATTTCCCATGCAAAAGTGATTCATCCTTGTGTATCTTGACTACTCATGCAAGCACAACAGCAGAATAAAATTCTCCATCAATAACATGCATAAACAGGATGAGCTGAGAGTTCCTCAAATCAGAACCTTACCCTTGGTAAACAAAGTCACAGAAAAGTGCAGCAACAGGGACAAGGAATAGTGTTAGGTAGAAATATAATGTACTCATCAAGACATATATGACAAAATACATATTCTCCTGCAGTGAATGAAATAGAACTCAAGTTAACTATGTTTATAATAGGTAATAGCAAAAGTATCAGAGTTTTTCAATACGGAGAAAGAATTCACCTGACGATCATAGGTAGTCCTGATCCCTGAATATAAAAAAATAAAAATAAACCATGCTAATATACTTCCACCAACACTAATATAGTGCCATCTTGTGATTGAATTACAAATCATGAGAAGTCGCAAGTTGACAGTAACTACAACACAAGTGAAAGCCATTGTACTGACATCCCAGAGTCCAAATATCTTGCCTGCTGAATTTTTACCACTTAAACTTGACGTACTCACGAAATAAAAGAATATTAGAGACTGGTAAACAGAAAAAAAGGCCCATATAGCCACAACTCTCCATTTGAAAAACACATTCCTTATCCCTCTCTGTACAGTTCAGGATACTTCTTAGATAGAGAAGCGCTGACATCCTGCAAAGACACAAGTAAATAATAAAAGCATGTAATTAGATCTACTGTAAGTAAATACAGAAGCACTCAAGTCAATGGGTACAAGCAAATGGTATGTGACTGTTTCTGCAAAAATCCAAAAATAATTGCAAGCCCAAATGATAGGAGAGAATTTGGCACCTTGTCAAAGAGCCCAACAATGATCACAGGCAGTGCTGTGAAGATAACATTATACAATGACTGAAACCAATCATCATAGAATCGCTGGCCAGAAAACCCAGCTTGAAAGGTAAACCAAAACTGGGTAAGCGTGAATGTGAGATTCTTATAAAAGAAGTATGTCACCACCTGAAATAACCGAATTTCAAGGGTGTTAAAAACAGAAGATACAGTAACACAATTATAGAATTCAGAAAAACATGACACCTTGCATATTCGAAGATATGACCACCGTCCATGAACAAGAAGCAAATCAGCAAGATAACGAAACTGTGCAATAGCAAAATCACTGGCCATCACTGCTTGCATCCCCTCCAGCCCACTAATGCCAACACCAACATGGGCAGCTTGAATCATGCTAACATCGTTGGCTCCATCACCAATACTAAGTGTTATTTTCCGTGCACCTTTCTTGACCAAACTTGTGACCTGTAGCACAAGCAATTGTAATAATGTAATCCAAACAACAAAAAATTCTAATTAGGCAAGTTACTCGAAGCACTCTGTACCAATTAGGCCCAAAAGAAATTATTCAAAATTGACTTTCCTGCTTAACATGAAGTCTCTAGACATCAACAAAACAGGAAGAGGTTAGCAAAAATAACAATTTTTCTGCCTTGGTGCATGAGTTTTACCTGTGCTTTCTGTAAAGGAGATACTCGGCAGCAAACAACAGCATGACAATTCAAACTCAAATTCAGCAGCATGACTCTCAAACTTGGATCCAATGCATACATTAAACATTTTCCATCAATTATAAGTGCTAATTTAGGACCAAATAGAGAGCTAAAGTAGCTCTGTCCTTCCTCAAGGCACCTCTTCAGCTCTTTTTTAACTTCTTCTCTAATAAATCGTGCAGTTTCGATTTGGTCCCCCTAAACAAATTACAAAACAATAGATAACGGTCAGAATTTCAAAATCAGAAATATTATTGCATCAGAAAAACATGGAAGCTAAAAAATGAAGCTTACCCTGTCTTCGACTTCTCTAATTGCATTAGTTTCAGAGCTGATAACAAATTGCTTCATCTCATTGTTTATTAAATTGCATGCTATAGCCGAAGGATGGAAACAAAATACAAAGTGAGATATTATTATACCTTATTAGGCCCAAAAATATCAGGATGCAGGAAAACTAGTTCTCGATCAAAGCAGACTCACCATACGCAATATTAATTGCTGTTTCAATCTTGTCCCCTGTAAGCACCCATATTTTAATGCCAGCTCTTTGAAGAGTCTCAATGCAGGCTGGTACTCCCTCTTGAAGCTTGTCTTCTATGGCAGTGCTACCAATCAAAATGAGATCATTTTCTATAAGTTTTGCCACCTGTATTATTACCACAGGCATCAGTAAGAATACAATAGCTAAAATTTACTAAACTATACACAAATCTGAAAATTTGAGCACCAATAATTTGTAATTTGTTGCATAGACGTTGACTAGATTAGTGACAAGTACCACAAGATCACGTCTTGTTGATCAAGATATGCAGCTCCATAAAGGACACAGTTCAAACAAAATATAGTTGCAAAGATAAGCATGCAGCTAAAACTGAAAAAGAATGACACAGTTGCTTATTTCTGATCTTTATATCACACTTCCACCCTCTGGCTGCAGCATAGTGACCAAATAGAGATCAATGAGTTATTATCAGTTAGGAAACTGGGGCAATTAGTCAAGGCGCAGTAAGCTGCATTTTTACTTTTAGCTTCCTAGTTTTACTGCTGTAATTTTTAATGTTTCTAATTGTGAGAGTTGAATCATTTTATAATTTTTTAGCCAAACCAAGTAGAAATTGCAAGATTAATTAAAAAATGAAGAAAGAGCTGAAGAAGTTCCTGACATAGCACATGGCTATTTTCATTCAATTAATAGACCAAAATGAGAATAAGTAATTGATAGAAAACGTCTAATGTATGCACTGGACCAAAGTATAGGAGCGATGCAGATGAACTTTAGTTTGAACATTCATGCTGTTCAATATGCCGAAATAGCTCAGTTATGCCTTTATAACCTTTAGACTCTGGTGATGTTTGGTTGCAAAGATAAATATAGAGAATTAGCAAAGCTGTTTCTTTTAAATCTTTACAATGCATTTGGATGGAGTATTTCCAAAATACAAGGAAATTTAAAATATTAGGAAATTAAAATGCTTCAATTAAATTCCCTTCAATTTTTAAATTTTTTGTTTGGAAAGATAATTACATTTCCTTCATTTGTAAAATACTTTATTTGGGTGAGGCAATTACATCACCTTGATTTTAACATATTTTATTTGAAAAATAATATATTTTTTTAAAAAATAACTTTTTTATTAATAATCAAAATTCAACTGATCTAAAATCAATTATAATAAGTACATGTTTCATAAATTATCTTAAATTTCATTCATAAAATATTTTAAATTTGAATTATAAAATTTAATTATTATTACTATATAAATAAAATGGAATGATACATAAATATAACATCATGTAATATAAACTGAATATTAAAAAATTTAAAATGCAACAAAATAAATTAAAAATAACATTAAACAAAAATCTCATAAATATAAAGAAATTGTAATGGAATATAATAAAAGTGAGACTTATCAAAATGAGAAAAATGTATTCTTGTGCGTGTATAGATTTCCAAAATTTCCTCTCTATCGGTGGAAATTAAAATCCTCTATTTTAAATAAATAAAACCCCCTCTTTAAAATCCCTTGAATTTTGCAGTGTCTTCTAAATGAATATCTAAACGAGATATTTTATCATGATGAATTTTAAATCATTTCAAAAAATATATTTTCCCCTATAATTGCTCCATCCAAACGCACACTTAAACTCCAAAGTCCAAACCATTCAGAACTGCTTGACCTCTTAGTTGTGGTTTATTTGAGTGGAAAATTTCCACAATCTGTCGCATAAAACCTAAAAATGCCCACACCAGCAGGTGCTGTGAGGAATTCGACTATTTGTTATCACATCCCTTATTCACCACGCACAAGTCGCTAGGTTCAAAATTTATTGACCCTCCATGTCCAGTTGAAACAATCCATAACACGCAATGCCAAAACAGTCATTCATCAAAAAGGCAGGTTATGTTATAAGAGCAGAATAGTTGGTGCCAGACTTCAATTTTTCATGTTCAATACAAATTCAGTATCAAGAAAGTATAACAAATTCAGTGCAAGTTATATTAGCAAATTTAACCAGCTGCTAACATTAGTTACTGACACACCAACAGTCCTAACACTGATACTTGGCAAAAAGCTTGGCTTATAAAAACAAACTAACCACATAGAAATTACAAATTGTTACTAAGAAATAAGCATTAAAACATAATGTTCTAAATCAGAGAAACATAATAGCTACACAAGATAAACATTACCTCGTCTAACTTCTTTTCACGATCACGTAGAGAAGATTTGGCCTGGATGAACTTCTCATTCCAGCTGTCATAATCATCAGGAAGTAATTCTTTGTAGGCCAGGCATAATGTTCGTAGTCCAGCTGATCCAAACTGTTCTAAATGCTCCCTAGTAACCTTTTTTATATCATTATTACCATCAGCTAATCTCTCATAGATTACAGTATCAGCACCCTGTGAAAAGCAAGTTCCTTGAAAGATGTTATCTTCTTAGCCAAACTCATGCAATTTCGATCTTGTGTAGACTGTAGCAGCCTCAAGAAATTATTACCTTACAGTACAATACAAGCCTTCCATCTGGATAACGACATACAACAGACTGGCGCTTCCTCGTACTATTAATTGAACAAAGATCACTACGTTTATCCAAAACCCCTAAAACTATTTACCATTAAGAGTGACAAATGGTTACCTGTTAAACTCAAGCACATTCAAAATCTCATATGAAACATCTTGAATTTTACCCATCTTCTCAACATGAGATTCACGAACATATATCATTGTAGGTGTGCGCCTGAGAAAGAATAATGCTGATTAGGATCAACTCGAGCTACAAATGCCCAAAATGCTACAGCTCTATGAAAAAACTAGCGCCACATCCAGGAATAAAAAGCCATATTTAGATTATAAAGGAGTCAATTGCCACTGAGCTTTTCAAATAAAGGCTCAAATAAGACTCAGCCTTCAGAGGATAAGACAGATTTAACCCTCACTTTTTTTTGAATGATAGAAAAAATTGTTATAAAAATGAAAATCTATAGAGGAGGAGGAAGATAATATATTCTTCATAACCAGGACAAAAACAAATATGATAAAAGCTGATAATGTATCCCGAAAAACTGTTCTCAACTTTCACCCAATATGAAGAAACCAAAAGATTGCCAGCCAGAATGAGTCCAAAGGCTCATGAGCAGCCTTAATTGAGTCTCTTCTACTGGCTCAATTCACAACAGAGCATAAACAATTTCAGTTCTCATTTGAAAAAAAATCAATCACCTAGCTGAGTATTATATCTCATTGCATTCAATGTATGATATGAACTAGAAGAATTTCAGGTATACCGCATGGTGTATCTGGATTGAATCAAATTAGATACCAATGTGACAGGATAATTGAGTACACATGAAAACCAAATATTGATTGGACAGGGGTTTGTGACAAAATTGGGACAGAGTGTCTCCCCATTCTGTTGAAAGGTGGAAAACAGCAGAAAAATCACTATGATGCAATAGTACAGAATCAGATTACCCATCAAAACTTGATATGAGTTGTGTCAAGCATACAAAGGTAAGGCAAGATGACACAACAGTTAAGCAGAAAACTGGAACATAGTGAAGAAGTTTGAACCTGTAAAAGAAGAAACCGAAATTTCGCAGCAATAACGAGAGCAGCCTCATCAGGTGAAGCAGCTTGATATCTGATCCTCTTGGGGACTCGTCACCCTCAGGAAGCACAGTATGGCAGATAGCAAGGCACCTGAAGAATTCCTACACAGCCATAAAAGAAAAAAGAATATAATTTCATTATATAACAAACCAAGCATAGTACAAGATTGGAACTACTACTGTATTCATGGTATAAGCATACAGAAAGAAAGCAGCTCAAGTGCTTAACTAAAACAGCAAACTTCAGCAAAAGAGAAACAAGTGGAAAAAGCAACAATCAAATTCTCTTTTAGAAACTAAGAATTTTAGATGGCCCTCTATCTAGGTTTTGCAAACTGTACCCGAATATTAGTAGCTAATAAACAGAAGACCTGATTATTACTAAACAAGCAGGCCTTTGATATTCCTCCATTTATTAATTAAACAAAATCAGAAAACAAAAGATTACTGATACCCATAACATTACAGCACAACTAGCATCCTACAATATATTGGCAAGTGAGTTTTTAACATGAAGAACAAGTGTCCAGATCTTTTACTCAGTGAAAACCACAAAATAAGTAATTTCCATGTAGACAAGTCACAGAGAAAATAGACAGTGCTTCATGGAAATATTGATACCGAACTTGTATACCAATAAAAAGAGATCCTAAAAAATGCAGGCATCAATAATACATTAAGCAGATATTAAATACATAGAGCATAGACACACAACAAACATACACGATGCCAATAAATTAAAGATTTCTAGTATTCACCCAGTCATACAATCTTGTGTAAAACTCATGACACTTGGCGACAGTTGAGAAATCTTGTTATTTTCTGAACTACATACATGAATGAACAAAGATTTTTCTCTGTTTCAAACTTGAGTAATGAGAGGCAATCAAAGATATGAATGACGGAATCACGACTAGTGTGAGTACAAAAGGTGGGATGACAAGTTTTTCCTATAACAATAAGATTGCATCAAGAGTCAACTCTAAGTCGCTATCTTTCTATGCTGGTCTTCAATGTGCTTATTGAATATATTCAGGATCTGGTACCATGGTGCATGCTTTTTGCAAATCATATAATCCTAGTAGGAGGATGGAAGCTGGAGTTGTAAAGACAAGCTTTGGAAGCACATGGTTTTCGTATAAGTAAAAATAAGAGCATACGGAATGTGAATTTAGCAAGAGATGTACAGATACTAGCTTAGAAGTGAAAATTGGGGAAAATACCTTACCACAAGTCACACAATTTAAATATCTTGAACCTATTATCCATATGACAGGGAAATAAAGGGAGATATAAACTATAGGATTCAACTTGGGTGGATGAAATGGAGAGCTACAAGTGTTATCTGTGATTGAAAAAAAAAAGGTATCACTCAAGCTTAAGAAAAAATTTTACTGCAAAGCTTTAGGACCAGCAATGTTATGTGAGACTGAATGTTCGATGACATAAAGCAACAAGAAGATAAGATTAATGTTGCAAAAATAAGGACATTGCTTTGGATGACTCAACACACAAAACAAGATAGAATTAAAAATGAATGAATTAGAGAACAAATTGAGGTAACACCTATTGTAGGAAAATTGGTAAAATTTCATCTCAAATGCTTTAAGCATGTGTGGAGAAGACATATAGAAACCCTATTAAGGACAATAGATTAGAAGGGTAATCCAATAGCTAGAGATAAAGGAGGACCCAGAAAAACCACAGGGAAAATTATTAAAAGAGATTCAGTTAAAGGATTAAATAAATGTGATCATTCATGATATGATGTGACACTTTGGCGTTGTTTGATCTATATAGTCAATCCCATTCCCACCTAGTGTGACAAAGCTTAGTTACTATTGTTGTTGTTGTTGAGTAGAAAGAGGCAACCAAGGATATAATCCAACTAATTTACCATAACAAACAAAATATGTCAAGACAATTACAAAGATTATAAAGATAAAGATCTTAGTCACTCAGCAACTATCAAAATTGCAAACCCAATGAAGATTGAAAGCATACATAGACTTCTGTCACTAATTCAACTCAAGCAAAATGATTTACCTTGCAGCTATCAGGATTAGGTTCATTCCTCCAAGCTCCTCTCATAAGCCTAGCATCATCAAAATTAAAACCCCTCTCTCGCACTGCATTGGCTGAGATATTTTCCTGTAGAGAAGGAATAATTCTTTTATAATCATGGCCTCTTGACTGCTTTCATTTAATAAACATGTGTATTACCTCAAGTTTTATGCCACTACGCTCCGCTATTCCCCTCTCAATTTCAGTCACACCATTTCCATAGACCTCTCCTCCAATTGAACACTTGAAGAACTCCATTAAGTTTCTTGTCAGAGTCCCAGTTTTGTCAGAGAATATGTATTCCACCTAATCAAATCAGCAGGCAAAACTGCATAATGCAACTCAGAAATGCAAAAAAAAAAAATACACAAGCACTTGTAAACTACAGATATTTCAATCTCAATAGGATCTACCAAAAATATATGCAACAAATTTGATACAACATTATTTAATATTAATCTTTTTTTATATTTAAAACAATGTAAAATTTGGTGAAATGAACACAGGAAGAGGAGAGAAGGCAAAAGAGAGAATCAAGCATTACAATCCCCTACAGCGAAGTTAGAAATGTGGCAGTAATTATAAGGACAGGACACAATTCTGGATAAGGCAAGATTAATAATTAAAACTCCACTTGCAAAATGTTTATCTTATGAAAGGGATTCTCTGACCTGTATATGCTAGAAGGAAGATACATTTGGAAAAGAGTGAGAAGATCCCAGAGGAAGAAGTCATATCTATTGTTCCATAACGTTAGGGACACATTAGATAGAATCCAGTATAGGAAGGAGAAATAAGGGGCCAGCAGCTAGGTCCAATGTATCTAGCCAGCAGGGAAGTTAGGGGCAGCTGGAGATCAGTTAGAAGTAATTAGAGGAAGTTGGGTTTCGAGGGAAATCAGATTAGGAGTAGTAGATGTATAAAAGGGGAGGGAGAATAATTGTAAAGGTGTGGAATTCATTCTAGTTACCTAGAAGAGATTGGAGACTCTATATTCTCCTTTAGGGTTCTTACTTGTAATCATTCATCTAGGGATTTCTGGCTTATTACCAGGATCTCCATCAATAATGAGTATCATTTAGTTTCAATCCTAACACATAAGACAACGAAAATTAGAAAAAGGGAGACTCATGAATTTGTTAAGATTGAAGTTGGTTAGTCCCTCAGGAAAAAATGTTTTGAGTGGAATTTGCTCCAAATAACTATAGTAGTAAGATTAAGTTGGAAGAGGAAATTCAAAGAAAACCACAGTGAATTTTGAATAATAGGGCATTTAGGCAATAGAGCAAGAAAAGTAATAATATTCTCACTATCCAGGTCCTGAGATGGCTTTAGTTAAGTAGGCCTTCAACGCACATATTTACGAAGAATTTCTTCATTGTTTTGGGAAGATGAATCTTCAAGCAAGTTTGCTAGTTGTGGGGACTTGTTCTCATCAGAGATGTGACAGTTCACTAGACCACAACTTATGCTCTTGCTTTCTTAGAGATATGACGTTACCTTTTATATGCTCTTTAATAGTATAACTTGTTCTCTCTCGCACTCTCTTCTCATCAATAATAACTACCTTTGTCTAGTTCAATGAAAAGTGGTAGAAAGTAGAAACTTACCTGCCCAAGTTCTTCGTTCAGATTTGAAGTTCTGGCCAATGCAGGGGTATTGGTTTCATAATGGTACATGTTCAAGTCCTTGTTGATAAATTGAGTGGACTGAATAAATTTGATCATCTGATACAAAAACCAAAAGTAAGATTTCCCCTATATCAAGAGAATGGCATTTGTAGGGTATATAAATATAAATGACTGAAACACAAACCTCTATTGACACATAGAGTGAAATTGGGATGATAGTTGAGTATAACGTGATGAGGGTAAACATAGTCAGAAGGAAAACCTGAAAACATGGGAGGAAGAGGAAACAGACACTAAGTCAAAAAGAAAAGAAATAGAAGAGACGGCTAATCATCTTAATGGAGAAATATATAGTACCAAAAATCTGTTTCTAGGGTCAAACTGCGCTGAGCCCTTCTCTGATGATTCAAGATGTAAGTAGAAATACTTCTTGTTTACAAATATAGCACTGCAATTTACACAAACCCAAGAAAATTATTCACAAAAAATAACAGTAATAACAAAAACAATATATTCATTACAGAGCGTAAATAAAGCTAACCCCATCCCCCTCCCAGCAGTTTGCTAAGACAAGCAATCACAAAGTTCTCAAAACATTAGCAGCAATCAGAAGTAGTCCAGAGCTAAAAAGATAACAGCTTTACTCACACACCTGCCTACTGCTCCAATAAAACACATCACGAAGAGGGTTGCAAATAGAGTGAGTATAAGCTTGTCAAGCTTCCTTTCCAATGTACTTCTTTTGGAAGGAACATTCATAGCATTCATCATTACCTACAATGTATTACAAATGTATGTAAAACAGAATCCATGAACAATCACAAAAGGATAATATGAAGCAACAAGAGGAAAAAATATTCCGAAAAGCAAATACAGCCCCAGTAATTTCAAGCAGCACAGTCCAAGAGCCCAAGCTAAACCACACTTCGGATAGGAAAACTCAGACAAACATGACAGAAATCAACACCGAGAAATGGGCATGCATTAAAGAGGAAATAAAACCTGCAAGTGGTGGTGACTATTTCAAGGTACCATTCCCATACCCAAGGACATCAAAACATCCATGAAGGAAGTGATTTTACAGTTGTTTTCTTCTTTCCCCATACCCCGTGTCCCCAACAGGATATCCAAAAGGTTAGCTACCATACCAGAATTAAAAACATGAAATGCTAATCATAATTACGATGAAATCAAACAGGTGAATAAAAATAGCTCTATGTCACCAGTAACACATTTCAGAACCCAATCCATTGCTACATTACATGTTCATAACTATCTTTGGACCACATGGAAGACCATGGACTAGAAAATTGAAAGAGGAATTGAAGGATCATCAGTATTCAGTAGACATCATCTCATAGAAGAAAACCTTTGTTTCATGTCCTGTAAAAATGACAACCCCAACAATATACTCTGTATTCCTGAGACTGCATCCCTGAAAAGGCAAGAAATTTCACAATGTCAACACCAGTTCAGTTTAATTAATGAGGAATCAGGACCGAACCATATATCACTATCTGTCCATAATAACGAGCAACATACAATTAGAACAAATCCAACAGAGAATGAACTTCACACACCCCATCAACTGCAAGAATGCAACAATTATGACTAATTCATTAATGAACATAGAGCTCACACCAAAAAAGTATGAGTTGAAAAAGCGTAACATACTCGCAACAAAAGTTGGCTTGGACTGACAGGCAGTGTTTGGTTTTGAATTATAAGATTTCCAGTGAAGGTATACAATGAATTGTTCGGCTGTTCACACTGAATTTCACCTGCAAGTAGTTAACATAGCACGTCATAAATATTATATAAGAAATTAAAAAAAGCCACAAATTAAATTTTGCAAATATCATAAGAATTGACACTCATCAATCTGATACTAATTGTCCCATACACGGACTCAAGAATAATCTCCCTAAAGAAATTAAAAGGAAGGTAATCAATCATATTTGAAAAGCTGTATGCAGTTCTATAGACAATTACAATTTAGAAGTTTCTAACAAAAATAGGGACAAGTAAATACATAAATGGTAGGACAAAACTAGGGTTTCAGTAGCAGAAGTCAGTGCTCAAACATTGGGAAGAAGAGAATCACAGGGGACAGACACTGTTGAGAAAAGTTCTAGATTTTGGGGAACTTGTCAGCAATGACGAGATTGGGTCACTAAAGATGGGAATACTCTGGTACCATGATGTAACAGTGGTAAGAGAAATTGTGTGTTTCTAGGCTGCACACTGATCTCTAAACTTTAGTGTGAAAGTAATCAATCAAGGAGCTAATTAGTTCATCAGTAGCTAACAATCAGCAATCATCATAATTACAGTTGATTGTATGTGCTACTTAAAGCATATATGATAATATTCTAACGTTACAAATAAATTATTATACCAACTCGATCCCACAAAAAAACAGAGAGGATGCCACTTGAAAGGATGCTGTACATTTCTGTAGTCATACATAATATCAAACTGGGAAGCAGAATTAATCAAAGCTCTGTGCATCACTGCTCAGATACATGAGCCAAACGATGTTGACACAATAATAGTTATATTTAGAAACCACAGATTCTTTGCAAAAAAACCTTCGAGATAACTGGGCCTAGAGGTTGTCATCATCAAGTATACTAAAAATCTAGAATTTCAATAGCAAACCAATTGCACAATGTAGGATCATAGCCTATTTAAAGAAGGTTGACAGCACTCAAGAAAAAAGGTCAATCGATAAAAATCTAAACCTTTAAATTCAGATGCCTTCTCCGGAGTCAAGTAATCCCATGTCTTTTCCAATGCTTTCCTAATCTTCAAATTGGTTTCCCCATCCAAATTAGCAGTCTGTCATCCAAAAACCTAAGATTAATGAACAGCAGCGACAACTAAAGAATGTCAACACCACTTATTTTCAGATTGAAATAAATGAATAAACCTCAATGTAGCAGACACCATCTGCATTAGTACTAGCCAGAAAAAGCAGATCTGCAGGAAAGAATCCATCCTGCTTAACCTGCAACGAAAATAAAAAAGGTTGCAATTACAGTAAGTATCTGCATTGTAAATAGAAACCCAAAATGAAACCATCGTTAACAGCTTCATAAAACAAATCCCAAGGGTCTCTAGATTACAAGTAAACATAAATCAAACTAACAACTACAATTAAAATCTCATATTAACAAAGGAATATTAAAAAGAAAATATTCATTCAGAATCATTCGCTTTCAAAATGCAAATAAAATACAGCATGTTACAAAGACATACAACCACATTGCTCTATGAACCCTACTGACACTACTGCAACCATCACGGGCAAGCACGGAAGGGGGATGAGGAGAGAAACAGGGGGAAGCACGGAAGGGATAGTTGTATGCTGAAACCAGCTTCAACTTGAATAAAGTAGGCATTACAAATCTTTCTAGAATAAGGGTATGAGCTCAATAGTCAATAGAAACCAACGACCTAATTTTATAGAGAGAGAAGCAAACCCCTTCAACAAGTTATGTACAAGAAACCAAAAGTAAATAATGTTTCTAGAATTAACATCCTGTAAGATAACTATCAGAATAGGTGAGCAAACTCAAAACACATTAAACGGAAAAAAAAATGGTCAAGCATAAATAAACCAAGGGCACAGTACTAAATTACTCACAGTCAAAATATCTTGGTTGATCATAAAAATATATATATATAGAAAATATCAGTCTTATGAATAACAAATAACAGGAACAGCCAGTTACCAAGCAATGGGTCAGTGATGATAAAAAGGGGTTTCTGGTAAAAGTTAATGAAAACTTCATCACATACGAACTAGGAAGCCAATATGATTATTTTTCATATGATAACAAAATACATGATAATCAACATAAGATTTTAAAGCAAACAATTATTAACATTACAGAAACCCATGCATGTACCAGTTTAAAATATAGATGTGTCAAAATTAAACCCAGGCATATACCCCACTCACCTTGACAATGTCACCAACTTGCAACTTCTTCCAGGGGATAGACAGCCACTTTTGATCTTGCAAAACGTCTATCATATTATTGTTTATGGCCATGTCATTTTGAAAACGCTTCTGTAGTACAAAATTTAAGAAAGGTGAGGACATAAATTAATACATATTGTTGGAAATAGAAATATTAATTACTTTTAATGTATCTAGAGCATACATGTACATAGGAACTAGCTCTCATAGGAAATATACATTCTTATTTATTGCAGACAATTACTGTTGTCATCATTGATTGTGTACATATAGAATGCTGCTGAGTCATTGAGAACTCAAGCAATTCACCAAAAGAAGTCTGAGTTTTTATCATAATACATATTTGTTCAACTACCGTTTCAGTTGATGAGTTGTTCCCGTGGTGAGCTTTATTTTGCAATAAGGCCTAGCTTAGGGTTATGTTAGACAAAAATGCTCCAGTAGATGTGCAGAGGATCCGAGCAATGCATTTATTTTGATATTATGTATTTAATTTCAGAGTTATGAACATCTATATATGTGTTTACAGATTTCAAGTGTGGATTGGAAATTGTAGATTTAGATTAGAGTTTATGTAACGAGTCAACATGAATTTATGATTCGGTTTTCAAGTGTTAAATAGATTTTCAAAATATGATTAAAATATTTTTAGAGCTATATATGTTAAATTATATGGCTTCATGAATTCGAATTTTATGTTTTTAAGAGATAATTTGATGATGCGTTAGAGTAAATTATGTCATTAGAATGAAAATTTTGTTATTTCATTCTTTTAGAAACAGTTACCCAAGACTACGTGAGAATGGGATTCTCACGTGCCGATCACATTTCCAAATCGGGTAGTGACACGATAATTGTTCCCTTTTCTCACCTACCTCTTCCCCTAAATCTCCTCACTTTATTAGTCTAGCCGATGGCTCAAAAGTTATTGCTAACGGAATTGGTAATGCTTCACCCAATCCTTCTGTCCTTAAAATCTGTTTTGTTCATTCCTAAATGTCCTTTCAATCTAATTTCTCTTAGCCAATTAACTTATTCTCTTAATTGTTTGGTTACCTTTGATGTTAATTCCTTTGTTATTCAGGAATGTGGTACAAGTTAAAGAATTGGCGTAGGGCATGAATCACATGGTTTATACTATCTTCAATCAGCTTCTTCTGCAATTTGTGCTACTGGAGTCTCCAAATCTCCTTCATGAGAGATTAGGTCATCCGAGTTTGTTAAAATTAAAGACAATGGGTCAGAGTCTTGAAAAAATAAAAAACTTGAATTGTGAGTCATGTCAAGAAGGGAAACATGTTAGATCTTCTTTTCAAAGTCAAAAAATAAGTTGAGTCAATTCCCTGTTTTCTATTTTTCACTTAGATATTTGAGCTCCAAGTCGAGTGTCTTCTTCTTTGGGCTTTAGATATTTTGTTACTTTCATAGATGAATTTTCGAGGTGCCCTTGGGTTTATTTAATGAAAGATCATTCTAAAATCCTTTCAATCTTTCCTTCCTTTTCACTGAAATTGAAACTTAATTGAGCAAGAAAATCAAAGTTCTTTGGAGTGATAATGCAAAAGAATACTTCTATCCTCACAAGGAATCTTACATCAATCCACTTGTCCACATACACCACAACAAAATGGAGTAGCAAAGAGAAAGAATCGACACCTGGTTGAAACTATTGTTACTACATGCAAATGTACCTGTCCGTCATTGGGGTGATGCTCGAATGGCATGTTTCTTAATAAACCAGATGCCGTCTCCATCTATTGCTAACAAGGCTCCACACTACATTTTGTTTCCTAATAAACCATTGTTTCATGTTACTCCTTGAGTTCTTGGATGTACCTTTTGTTCATGATCTGTCTCCAAGTTTGGATAAACTTGCTCCTCGTGCCATTAAATGTGTTTTCCTTGGGTACTCCAGGTTTCCAAAAGGGATATCGTTGTTATTCTCCAATCAATAATTGTTACTACATGTCAACAGATGTCACATTCTTTGAAGAAACTCCCTATTTTTCTTCTTCATCCAAAGAGTCTAACACTATCCTTAAAGTTTTGCCTGTTCCATGTGTCACTCCCCCATTGCAAGTCCTGTCCCTCCCATAATCACTAATGGAGATGTTGCCAGAGGATCTCATCTTGAGTCAACTCCTCCACCTCTCATTACTTACAGCATCGTCCTCAAGTTCCTTGTCCAACATTAAGGGAAGTTGTAGACCAAGAAGGCTCATGTCCTACTCCATGAATTGACTCTACTACGGACCCACCGTGCAACAATACCAGCTTGCCCATTGCTCTCAAAAAAGGTATTCGATCCACCCGAAATCCTTATCCTATTTATAATTTTTTGAGTTACCATTGTCTGTCACCTTATTCATCTTTTGTATAATCTTTATCCTATTACAATTCCCAAAGAAGTTTATGAGGCACTTGATCACCCAGGATGGCGAAAAGCCATGATTGATGAAATGCATGCCTTAGAACAAAGTGGTACGTGGGAGTTGGTCTCACTTACTCCTGGCAAAATAATAGTTGGATATCGATGGGTATATACTATTAAATTTGGCCAAGATGGAAAAATTAACCAACTTAAGGCTCATCTCGTGGCCAAAGGATATACACAAATCTACGGTCTTGACTATGGAGATACTTTTTCTCCAACGGTCAAAATTACCTCTGTCCGTCTTTTCTTGCCATGGCTGCTATTCGTCATTGGCCATTGTATCAATTGGATATTAAGAATGCATCCCATCATGGTGAACTTGAAGAAGAAGTTTACATGGAGCAACCGCTTAGCTTTATTGCCCAAGGGGAGTCTGCATTAGTATGGAAGCTAAGACGTTCTCTCTATGGACTAAAATCAGTCACCCAGAGCTTGGTTTGGTAAGTTTAGCTCCGTTGTACAAGGTTTTGGGATGAAACGGAATGAGGCAGATCATTTCGTCTTCTACCACCATACTTCGCCTGGTAAATGTGTTTACTTGATAGTTTATGTAGACGATAACAATCATGAAAAGATCTTTCAGTTAAAGAAACACTTGTTTATCCATTTTCAAACCAAAGACATGGGGAAGTTAAGATACTTCCTTGGTATTGAGGCTGCCCAATCACATAGTGGAATTTCTATCTCACAAAGGAAGTATGCATTAGATATATAGGAGACTGGCATGCTAGATTGTAGACCTACTAATAGTCCCATGGATCCAAATCTTAAACTACTTCCAAATCAAGGGGAGCCATGCTCAAATCCTAAGAGATATCAAAGATTGGTTGGGAAGCTTATATATCTGACTATTACTAGACCAAATATTTCCTTTGTTGTTGGAGTAGTGAGTCAATTTATGCAATCTCCTCACACAGATCACGATGCAGTAATGAGGATTTTGATATATTAAGAAATCTCCTGGACAAGGATTGATACACGAAGATAAAGGGTACTCCAATGTAATTGGATATTGTGATGCACATTGGGCAGGCTCCCTATTGATAGACGGTCTACCACTAGATATTGTGTATTTGTTGGTGGAAATATTGTTTCGTGGAAGAGTAAAAAGCAAAATGTCGTGGCACGCTCTAGCACAAAAGCCGAATATCGAGCCATGGTTACAGCCACTTGTGAACTAATTTGGATCAAACAACTTCTTGAAGAATTGAAATTTGAAGATCTTCAAGAAATGAAGCTGTGTTGTGAGAATCAAACAGCTCTTCACATAGCCTCTACTCCAGTATTTTACAAAAGAACCAAGAATATTGAAATAGATTGTCATTTTGTTTGAGAGAAAGTCATGTCAAAAGAAGTGGTCACTGAATCTGTTAGTTCTAATGAACAGGTAGCATATATCTTTACGAAATCTCTCAGGAGACCGTGAATTCAACATATTTGCAGCAAGCTTGGAGCATTTGATTTATATGCTCCAGCTTGAGGGGGTGTTGGAAATAGAAATATTAATTACTTGTAATGTATCTAGAGCATACATGTACATAGGAATTAGCTCTCGGAGTAAATATACATTCGCATTTATTGTAGATGATTATTGTAGTCATCATTGACTGTGTATACATAGAATGCTGCTGAATCATTGAGAACTCAAGCAACTCACAAAAAGAAGTCTGAGTTTTTATCACACTAATACACTATCACTATTCTTAAGTCATATAATGCACAAAAATCCTACTCCCATAATCATCAAATCTAAAAAGAGTTGACGATTTCCAATTAAGGATGCCAATGGGAAAAATTAAATAAGGTCATAACCACATTTCTTTTCTAATAAAATAAAAATCATGAGCAAAGTTGCCCAATCCCTCCAAATATCTGTTATGGAAACCCTCCCCCCCTCAATCTTTTACAAATTTACAAGTGAACTGCATAACAAAATGTTTATTTCCAAATATTTATCTATCTAACATCACCTAATAAGATCCTTAGTTGCAATTTCATTTTCAGTACTACCTGAAAACATATATAAAAAAGAAAGCAATGTACAGAGTAAACAGCAATCTCACCCAGTCCTCAAAAGCTTCCTTAATGAGCGAGAGGAGCAACACCAAAGATAGAGGAATCACATTAGTTATTGGAGACACAGGGCTACAATATCAGAAAATAAGAAACTTCTGATTAGACTTTTTCTGACTCCCATAAAATTATAAATTTGTCAGAAAAATATATGAACAGAAACATGCAGACCATGTAAATTTTACCAATAATCACCTTCACCAATGAAGTCATGACAGAAATGCACAATGCAAAGTTCAAGAAGAACAGAACAAAGTAACGAATCATATTAATAAGAAACACAATGCAATAAATTCAATGAGCAAAGTACAATCAAAATAAATTTAAAAAAAATCTAAAAGTTGCCAGAAATTCAACATGAAACCAAATAAAGCTTCATATAGATCATTTCAACGATAATAATTCTAGCTGAATTAGTAATCTGTCAACCAAAAAACTGAAGTGGACACACAAAAATGAAAACTGAAAACCAAATGCATAAAGTAAAGCTTAAAGAAAGTCCAAATCAAACATGAAGTGCACAAATGATTAAAAAAAATGATGCAGGCTGCACTAATATCAAGAAAGCCAAAGTTTAAAGATAAAATGCCTTAATATACGGGATTTTTATAACAAGAACTACCTAAGTGGAAATGCTACCACCTATGTCAAGCAGATAACAGGTAAACATAAAATCTTCCTATTCCTCTCCAGGTACTTTCTTTTCTCACGACTAAGCTGGCAAGTAGTAGCACTTGTAAAAAGATCTCCTAACTGTGAATTTAACTAAAGCTAACATACCTGATTGGTGTGGTAGACAAAATTGAGATTGTAAGAAAGTAGAGATTAGCAACCCTCCTGAACTGCACCATAGACAGGAATTAATATCTTCAGTTAAATAAAAACACTGATCGGGAGGCAACAGATTGACCTTGTCATAACGTTATTTACCTTCACTCAACAATAAAGTAATTTTAAGGGAAAAAAAGTAAAAATAAATCCTTTTGAGCACATGCTGCATTAAATTCACATATTTTAAAGCAAGAATCAAGAATAACGGTAGGTAAAGCTCATATTTTCTGAAAAAATGGAAATCTTCCACACACTCCCAATAATCAAAAGCTCAGATAGAGTATCTTACCTGTTCAAACAATCCTTTTGGCAAAAAGGTGAAAAAGTTGTACTTTGTAGTCGATATTGAGTTCCCCTGACATAATGTATATTAACTGATCAAAACCCTTAAATCAAGGTATGTGAAATATACAATATAATATCAGGCATGACACAGAATCCCAATTTCTAGAACTTTGCAATCAGCATATGCATGGACTGGTTTTAAGGAGTATGCATAACAATAGGAAAACAGAAAAAATATTAGATTTGGGTTCATATAATTCATTAACAGTAAACAAAACTACATGATCACTCATTTAAAAAGGGGGAAACATTTATAGCTAAACTTTTAAATGTAATACATTTCTGGCCATTAATAAGAAGGCATTATGAGAGTCAAACATCACAATCTTCTTATGAAGCTCTTTGATCCTAGGTAATACAAAAGATCCAAACAGGCAGAAAACTTATTACCTTCTTCTAGAAAACATAGTTGCCAAATGGCAGCCATGGCAGACTTTTTGGTCCATCATCATGAGCCGCCATCCGCCATTAACAACTATGCTGGAAAATGAAAATTCACTCACCAAATGCTTCCCAAGATTTCAAGTTTTCAACATCTCCCACACCAATTAGCCACTTTATTAATCTTAGTTTAAGATTTCCCAATTAAACCATTGAAAATGCGCCCCATAATATATATCTTGCCATAACTAGTCATATCTGTACACTAGTTCTAACCAGTAACCACCTTTTGAAACAAATTCATAAAATTTCTTTATATTTTTATTCCATTTACAGAATTTAAGACAAAATAATGGCACCACCCCCAACCTTATATCACCTCATTGCCAAACCTGTAAACACCACTTTTAAGGGAAAGAAAGTCAAAATCAAGTAAACCCTATTTCTGTCTTATTCTATTCTGCTTCAACAAATGTGAATTAGTCTGTATGCATTCCTCAAGCAATTCCGATGCACCAAAAACCAAATTAACATAAAAAAAGTTGATTTAGTAATGGAAGACATTTACACATAAAAGGTCTTTAACCATGTTTGAGAGAAGAAAGCACAAACACTTCACAAAGTAGTTACCAAACCCATGTCGGAAGCTTCAATAGATACATCCACAATCTACATACTTCTAACTGCACCCTTAGATAGAAATACCACCACAGTTGGATAAACAACAACATTTTATTAAATTTGCATTATCTCATGATAATGTTTAAAACATTGTTTTTCTCTCTTACTTTCATACTAAATTTATTAAATCAAAACCGTGTCAATGTCCTATAATTTTTTAAATTATGCCCGATAATCCATCCAAGTTCTATCCGTGTTATGAGGCTTCACAACTTTGAGATATCAACGAACTTGTTCAATTCATAGACAACAACTCATTCAATCCAAATGACCTTCCATTTTCCATTCTCTACTATATATTTCTATCTCAATGACAATCAGCATCAATCAGCTAAGTAGCTAACTAGTAACAACCACAGCTCCAGCTATAAAAAAAAAAAACCTCAAACTCAAAATCAACAAGATCGCTTCAAATTCAAACAAACAGTAAATTTTCCATCCCGAACTTCCTATTTCATCAGCATGTTACAAATTTCTACTAAACAGTTCTAGTATTGCTCGATTATTCCCACCGAAGCAAAATAAATAAATAAAGCACATACAACCAAAATAAAACGAAGTCACTCAAATTTCCTAACACTAAAAACACACATACAGAGGAAAATAACAGAATCGCAAAACACGAGAGCAAGGTGAATACAAAGTGGAGGAACTAAGAAGAAGAACCTTGAATCGAACGGGATGATTGGCGTCGCGATCGTTGCAGTATATGGTGCGGTGACTCGGAGCTTGGGGCTGGACTCTGCCGAGTCGAACCGCCCGAGACGACGGGACTCGGTCGCGCTGGCTCATACTCGATCTCGAAGACAACGAAGGCGTTGGTGACGATGACGGTGGTGGTGGTTGAGAAATGAGAACTATCTTAACTGTTCCGTTTGCTTTTCAGATTTCATGCGCCTTTTTTTTCTTTCTTGTATTTTTTCAGTGAAATATTACATGAAAGCGCTGAAACTGGAAACCGGGGATTTTATTTGATTCAATTTCAATTTCAATTTCAATTTCCCTAATTTGCTGGTTCCCACTTTTGCCCCTCAAGCTTCGGTTTCTTTCTTTCTCTCTCCTCATCCCGCGTTCGTGCTGCATTACTTATTCCCTTTACTTTTTCGCGCTCCCGCACGCGGTGCGTGCATTGCACCTTCTTAATTGGTATTTGAAAAAAAAAATTTTTTGGGGGTATAAGAAAAACTTATTATTTATTTTTTCTATTTGATTAGTTTGGATCGAGAAACTGAATTGACTTGGTATAGGCAAGTTATTTTTCTGAGATAATTTTTTTGAGTAAATATTCTTTATAATCTTTTGATATTTTAAAGTTAAAATCTATTTGGTTTGCTAACAAAATTTGCATCATTTTATTTCTAACACTTAAATTTGACGTCAAAATAGTCCTTTTATTAAAATTAACAGTAGTCCAAATTAGCAAGTTATTGCATTTTGTGTTGCTATATGTCTTTTTATTGATAAAAATAGATAATTTTTACCTTATCAACTTGAAATTATTAAGGGATTGTAACAAAAATTACCAATGATTTTAATAGAATAATAAATTAATATTAAAATTAAAAATATGATGACTAAATTAATGTTAAAAATTAATGATTACAAGTAAGTAGTGGTCTCAGATTTGAATTTTAAGTATAACATAATTGTTGTCAAGAGATTTATATTCCTATAGAATATTAAAAACTCAAACATGGTTGTATCCAATAGAAGGATGCTTGTGGAAAAAATTAATGTTAAAATCTTTTTGAGATTAAATTGATGTCAATTAAAATTCCAATACTAAAATAGATATTTACTCTAATTATTTCATGTGTTTAATTTTGATAAATTGATATTTTATATTATCTTTCAATAAAATTGTTCTATTTATATGATGTTATAAGTAGATGGTGTAAAAGTTAATTATATTTAATATAATAATACAATGCATAATGAAATTACATGATCATTGCATTAAAATTAAAAAAATTATTCACGAGATTTAAATTTAGACTTTTTTCAAAATGCAAGTATAAAATCACTTAAATTAATTGAGTATTAATAAAAAAATAGTTGATTGATTTATTTGGATTGACTTAAATACAATTAATAAAAAATAGACAATAACTGTTCTAATCAATAAAGAAGAATAAATCACAACCACTCCAGACAGTTATTCTCAATTAAACTATTTAATAAATTGATAGTAATTAATTTGTGAGGTATCATTGTCTCTCAGCATTAGCGTTTTGGATTCTTTTGGAATGAGTTGGTGTAGTGAATGAACAAAGGACGCGAGAGGAAAGAGCGTGGAAAGTGTTATGAAGCGAGGTGCCACGTAGGACTTCCATTACAGAAATGAAAATGGGCAAACGACAACGCAAACGAGTCTGTGGCGGACTGCGACGTCGTTTTAGGGCACTGGCTGCGGAGGAGAATGTCCGATTTGCTTGGGAAGAAACTAAGAAAGGCGTGGGGCCAGTGAGAACTGAGGAAGTTATAGAAGTTGAAAGTTTGAAGCCACAAAGTTTGGACTTTAGCTGCGGTTTTATTTAAAGGCGGTTGCCATTTCTAACGGCCTCTATCAACCCAATTAAAATATTGCCTTTCACACTTATTTTATTCTTTGATTTATTAGATAAAAAATGATAGTCATCTATACCATAAAATAAATAAATATAAATACACTAAATATACAATATATATCATTCTGGAGACATTAGAACACAACTACCATCGCAACTTGGTGGTAGAGAAGTTCACCCCTTCCTTTGGGACAAGTTCGACCTCATTGGTTGCCATATTTGAGTTGTGAAGATTTACAACTCAAAATCGACGGTTCAATGAGTTGATTCGACTCCAAACTCGGCCGGTTCTAACTAAGTTTGATTATAGTTAACCTCACACATGAAAACCAGACAAGTGGACGATTCATATGTTTCTGATCAGTTATTGAAACTATGCCGGGAAATGATGTACTAGAGTCAGGTTTTGATGGAGTTCAAACCTTTTTACAAAAAGATTTATAGTAAGAGACCAAGACTCAACTAAAGTGTGCTAGTTAAGTACTTTCAATTATTTTGAGTAAGTGTGTACTTGGTAAAACTATAAAATTCAAGTTATTTTAATCATTATTTATTTGTACAATTGTTTTTTATATTATTGATTACGTAACAATTAATTTATGTTTGAATATTTTAATTAAAATTTTATTTTTAAAAAAAAATTATTTTGTTTGGATTGTATGAAAGAGTTTTTTATAGGAAATTATTAAAAAATATGAAATAATTTATTTATATTATATCATATTTGATATTTAAGATTAATTTGCTAAAAACATTATGATTCTAAAATAATCAATTTCTACTTATAATAAAATGTTAATTATGATTATAGCATATTCTTTTGGCATCCATAATAATGTTAATAGTCTCGATACTCATTGTCAATGAGTACTTAGTATCTAATCATGAACACTACTTTCAATTTTTTTATATTTTTATTTTTTATAAAATTGTACAAGTGACTTAATCTCAATCATTAATTCCTATAAGGTAACGAAACCCTTTTAAAAAAAGTAGAGATACTAGAAAAATCCCATAATTATAACCTATTTTCCAACTTAAAATTATTAACTTTTAATAACAATCTATTTTTATGGCATAGGATGGTTACCAAATATGCATGCTTTTGTTCTGGTCAACAAGTATACTTCTTTTGGGTTAAAATTGGTGAGAAAGTTTGTAAAGCGAAAAGTGAAAGATCAATCATTTTTAAATGATTTAGTATAACTAATGTAAAATGAAAATATTATTTTAAGAATAATTAACCTTTCACTTACTCACTTTACAAATCCCTTTTTGTAGAGAGTTAAATCCTAACTATTGAGCTACAACATCAACCACAATGCACTAATCAAACTATTCTTTGTAGTTAAACCTAAGATATAGCAGCTTCATTTGAGGCGTATGGGTCACATACGTAGTTAACTATTTTCTTTTGGTCAAAAGCAATATCCATTAAACAGAACAAAAGCCTACAACCAACTATATAAAGGGAGATAAGAATAGTCTAAAATGCAAAGTCCCTAGTTGGGAAACTATCCACTGATAGCTAGATACAAACAATACCTAATACAACAGTCCTATCCATACATTAAACATAAACTAAGCTTCGTAGCACACAAATATCCTTGAAAACTCTTAATAGTTTTTTCCTTGTACAAGCTTGTTATAGATCAACAATTCAACACATGGGGAAAATGTATACACAGTCAAGTTGCTCTACAAGAGCTCTATGAGTTCTTCCTGAATTAATCTTTCTCTTTCTTGGATTGGAAAATATCTTGACCCAAGCTTGTTCTTCCACAAAAATAAAGCTCTAATAAACACCATATGCATGAGGTAAGTAGCAAAATATGATGCTATGAGTACACGATTTTTATAATAAAAGATTATCATCCTTAGATACCCAGGTGCAATTAATAAGTATGTCCTTAATGTACATGAAGACCATAGTAGTACGGTAGAAAAAATAACCAAAAAGATTTGTAATAAGAAAAATGTAAAGAAATATGAAAATAAATAGTAAAATATCATTGTCCAATCAATAGAAAAATAAAGAAAGAAAATACATTATATAATAATATATAAGAGGAATAGTAAAATTGTAGTTTTATCAAAAAGTAAGTGGGAAAATGAGATGTTGTGAATACAAAACTTTTATAATAAGAGATTTTCATCCTTAGGTGCCTAGGTGCAATTGATGCATTTGTCCTTGTTGTACCTGATGAACATGTTAGTACAAGTAGAAAAAAGAACAACTAATTTGTAGCAAGAAAAAACATAATGAAATGTGAAAACAAAATAGTAAAATGTCATTGTCTAATCAAAAGAAAAACAAATAAAGTTAGTAAAAATATAATAATAAATAAAAGGATAGTGAAATTACAATATTGTCAAAAAGTAAGTGAAAAAAGTAATGTTGCGAGTACGTGGCCTTTGTAATAAGAGATTATCATCCTTAGATATATAGGTGCGACTAATGGATATATCCTTATTGTACATGAAGAACAAGCTAAGTCAATAGAAAAAGAACCAAAAATTAAGATCTGAGCAAGAAAAAGTAAATAAATATGAAACAAAACAGTAAAATATCAATGTCCAATCAATAGAAAAACAACAAAAGTAAGTAAAAAAATATAATAATACATAAGAAGTATAGTAAAATTACAATTTTATCAAAAAGTAAGCGGAAAAATGTGATGTTGTGAGTATACAGCTTTATAATAAGAGATTATCATCCTTATATATTCAAGCGCAATTAATGGGTATATCCTTGTTATACATAAAGAGCACAGTAGTACAAATAGAAAAAAAACCAAAAAGATTTGGAGCAAGAAAAGGTAAAGAAATATGAAAATAAAATAGTAAAATGTCATTGTGCAATCAATAGAAAAATAAAGAAAATAAGTACAAAATATAAAAATATATAAGAAGGGTAGTAAAATTGCCATTTTGTCAAAAAGTAAGCGAGAAAATGTGATACTATGAGTACAGAACTTTTATAATAAGAGATTATCATCCTTAAATGCACATGTGCAGTTAATGGATACGTCCTTGTAGTGCATGAAGAAAATGGTAGTATGGGTAGAAAAAAGAATAGAAAATATTTGTAGCAAGAAAAATGTAAAGAAATGTGAAAATAAAACAGTAAAATGTCATTGCCCAATCAATTGAAAAACAAAGAAAGTAAGTACAAAATATAATAACATATAAGAGGGATAGTCAAATTACAGTTTTATCGAAAATGTAAACAACTTTTATAATAAGAGATTATCATCCTTAGATGTCCAAGGTGCGATTAATGTGCATGTCCTTGTTGTACATGAAAAACATGGTAGTATGAGTTGAAAAAGAACTGAAAATATTTGTATCAAGAAAAAGTAAAGAGATATGAAAAGAAAACAATAAAATGTCATTATCCAATCAATAGAAAAACAAAGAAAGTTGTATAAAAAAATAATAATATATCAGAGGTATAATAAAATTACAATTTTATCAAAAAGTAAGCAGAAAAATGTGATGCTATGAGTACACTCCTTATTGTACATGAAGAGCACAATAGTATAGGTAGAAAAAAGAACCAAAGAGCTTAGTAGCAAAAAATTAAAAATGTAAAGAAATATAAAACAAAATAGCAAAAACTCATTGCCCAATCAATGGAGAAACAAAGAAAATAAGTACAAAATATAATAATATGTTAGAGATATAGCAACATTACAGTTTTATCAAAAGGTAAGAGAAAAATGTGAGGCTATGAGTACATAGCTTTTATAATAAGAGATTATGATCCTTGGATGTCTAGGTGCATATCATGGGTATGTCCTTGTTGTATATGAAGAACACTATAACAAGTAGAAAAAAATAACCAAAAAGATTTGTAGCAAAAAAAAAAGTAAAGAAATGTGAAAACAAAACAGTAAAATGGGATTGTCCAATTAATAGAAAAGCAAAGAAAATAAGTACAAAATATAATAATATATAAGAAGGATAGTAGAATTATTGTTTTGTCAAAAAGTAAGCCAGGAAATGTGAATATGTGAGTACATTTCATTTATAATAAGAGATTATCATCCTTAAATGCTCAAGTGCAATTAATGGGTGTGTCCTTATTGTACATGAAGAAAATGGTAATATGAGTAGAAAAAAGAATGAAAATATTTCCAGCAAGAAAAACATATGGAAATGTAAAAATAAAACAGTGAAATGTCATTGTGAAACAATAGAAAAGCAAAGAAAATAAGTACAAAATATTTTATTATATAATAGGGATAGTAAAATTACAATTTTATCATAAAGTTTGTGAAAAAATGTAATATTATGAGTTCCCAACTTTTATAATAAGAGATAATCATCCTTAAATGTACAAGTACAATTAATGGGTATGTCCTTGTTGTATATGAAGAAAACAGGAGTATGGGCAGCAAAAAGAACCAAAAAGATTTGTAGTAAGAAAAAGTAAGGAAATATAAAAACAAAACAGTAAATCATCATTGTCCATTCATTTGAAACACAAAAGAAACTACGTACAAAATGTAATAATATATAAGTGGGATTGTAAAATTAGAGTTTTATCGAAAATGTAAACATCTTTTATAATAAGAGATTATCATTCTTAGATGTCCAAGGTGCAATTCATGCATATGTCCTTATTGTACATGAAGACCTAGGTAGTATAGGTAGAAAAAGGACTAAGAATATTTGTGCAAAAAAATAAAGAAATGTGAAAACAAAATAGTAAAATACCATTGTCCAATCAATAAAAAACAAAGAAAGTAGGAATAAAATATAATAATATATAAAATGTATAGTAAAATTATAGTTTTGTCAAAAAGTAAGAGGAAAAATATGATTATGTGAGTACATAACTTATATAATAAGTGATTATCATTCTTGGATATCCAGGTGCAATTAATGGGTCTGTCTTTGTTTTACATGAAGAACACAATAGTAGAGGTAGAAAAAAGAGCCAAAATGATTTGTTACAAGAAAAAAGTAAAGAAATGTGAAAACAAAACAATAAAATATCATAAATCGATAGAAAAACAAAGTAAGGACAAAATATAATAATATATAAAAGGTATAGTAAAATTATAGTTTTATCAAAAAGTAAGCAGGAAAATATGATGTTGTGAGTATATATAGCTTTTATAATAAGAGATTATTATCCTTATATGTCTACGTGCAACTAATAGGTATGTCCTTGCTATACATAAAGAACACCGTAGTACGAGTAGAAAAACTAACCAAAAAGATTTGTAGCAAGAAAAAACATAAAGAAATGTGAAAACAAAATAGTAAAAATGTAAAATGTCATTGTCCAATCAATAGAAAAACAAAGAAATTAAGTACAAAATATAATAATATATAAAAGGGAGTAGTAAAATTACCATTGTTTCAAAAGTAAGCGGGAAAATGTGATATTATGAGTACACAGCTTTTATAATAAGAGAATATCATTCTTGAATGCCCAGGTGCAACTAATGAGTATGCCCTTGTTGCACATGAAGAACACAGGTAGTACATTTAGAAAAAATAACCAAAAAGATATGTAGTTGTCATGACTGACTTGAAAACGTGACTGGTACATAGGAATCTCATTCCCACGTTAGCCTTCTAGATGACGCATCTATCTAAATGCATAATTTATTAAAATATTATACTTAAAACATAATTTTCTTATAAATCAAAATCTATTTCTCTATTTAAAACACCGTACTTGAGTTCATAAAGACTTAAGTATTTATCACATATATCTATATATATAAAAGGGTTAAATGCATTTTACCCCTAATTTTAGGTCATGTGTAATTTAAACCCGACTTTTCAAAACGTGTATTATGACATCCTAAACTTTTCAAATTGTATAAAAAAATCCCCTACTTTTCAAACAGTGCATTATGACAGAACTTTTCAAACTGTGTAAACCCCCCCAAAAGTTTAAGTCATAGTAAGGTATCGGGTTGCACATAATAAAAAATTCAAGGGTTAATTGAGATAATATTCATGGACAAGGTGTTGGGTTGCACAAATTAGAAACATCAGAGGGGTTAAGTGCATATAAATCTTACCAAAATTATACCAAGGGGTTTTTTGCATAGTTTGAAAAGTTTAGGGTGTCACGATGCATTTTGAGAAGTCAGGGTATAAATTGCATATGAGCTAAAATTTAGGGGGTAAAATGCATTTATTCCTATATAAAATTTTGAAAACAACTTAATCAATCTGAAAATTCGTTTAACACAAAAACTAAATCATGAGTTCATACTTGGCTCGTTACATAAACTATAATCATAATCTACAATCTCAAATCTATACTTGAAATCTATAAATATACATGGATGTTCACAACTCTGAATTTAAATACATAATCTCAAAATACATTTGTGGCTCAAATCCCTCTAAAACTATTGAAACACTCCAAAACTAATATAGCCTAATCTAACCCTTACAACAATGTAAAGCTCACCAAAGGATAAGGACCTGGACAGGAGGAACGATGTCTATACTGCAATTATGAGAGGAAGGAAAAAAGGTGAGTCAATGAATTCAGTGAGTGGATTCTCACCCATCACCCACATGGGACAACCAAGAGAAATACACAATGTAAATATACATGCAGCAAACATAAATCATTTGATATTTATATACATAGCTAGCTAGGAAAACACATTTCACTCCGTAGATTCATAAACAAGCATTTCTAAATTCACAATAAAGCATGAAATCATTTTAACTAAGGTGCGGTAGAGTATCAAGAAATAATATGCTAAACATAATAAATAAATACATAATAAAAATAAAAGTTATAAAATCATAAACTGTAAGGCAATACTCAGTCTGGCGAACAAAAGCTTCTATTTCTAATCGTAACAATCCCTGGCGACCGTGTCCTAGCGGATAAATCTGAAATAGGATAAAGTTGCCCAGACCATGGTATACCAAAGTTAACAAATAACTGCCGTTAACTCACAGCCCTCTTTATCTCTCCTGACTAAACTAGTTTAACAAAGTCCATAACTAAAGAGTGGTGCTCAGTCCCTGCGAACAAGAGCTGACATTTTAAAACTCTTAAATTCTTAGTACTTTGAGAGTTATGGATTCATACAACTCTAACAATCTGATTTATTATAACTATTGTAATACCGAGTTTTAAATAAAAGGGTTAGAAAATTTGTTTGAACTAGCAAGGTGCCAATTACCCTTATTCATTTTTCCAGGTCCTAAATTTCACTAAGTTTGGATTCTACTCTTGGAGGGCCATATGATAGGACTACATTCTTGGGATCAAAAGTCCAAGTAGTTGTTCCCAAGAGGAAAACAAGTTAAAAAAAGATTTTTAATGAATTTTATGAAACTTTTAAACATTTCATTTCTAACCCACAAGTTTAGAAAATCTTGAAGATTCGGATTTGAACTAAAATCTAAAATTTGGATTCTGATTTGTTGAGATTTTGATTTTTATGATATTTTATTTAAATCAAATAGGGTGTATTTCCTTATTTACATTTATGTTTAAAGTTAATGGAGATTAACTTAAAATTAAGAAATATAAATAAGGGAGTATTGGACAACCTAGCCCAATATATACCAACACTTGAATTATAGTGCAAAGTTAAGAGAAAAATCATTCTAAAAAGCACTAGCGGTCAAAATTTCATTAAAAAAAACCCCCATTTTGGGTTTCCAGACCTCAAAACATAACCACCTCCCAAAATGCGAAACTTCATCCCCCAACCTCTCTTCACCCTTCAAACTCCATTTTCTTCCAATTTCTTGTAGTTTAACTTAGAATATTCCATCCTTCAAGCTTAAAGGTATGTTGTCTTGTTAGTTTTGCTTAATTTCCTTCAAGTTTTCTTTGTTTAGGGGTGGTTCTCAATGCTTCTCAAGGAAGAGAAGTTTCCACCCTTGTTAGAAATAGATTTATTGAGTATTTGGAGGTTCTAGAAGTTAATTTAGAGTTCTACTATTTCTATGTTAGATAGGGGTGTTATTTCTACTTCCCAGGGTTCTGTTGGTATGCTCCTATGTATTCTACCACTCCAGGTGAGTGGGTTCACATCTGTGATCTCTATGTTATGCATTAGATTTATTTTCATAAAGATATTATTTCCTGGTTGATTTTAGAAATTTTTGCAAAGAAGTTTGAGGTTCCTGTTGGTTTGTATGTTTTAAAACTCCTGATTTTATAACATGAAACTTGTTTTTTATAAAACTCATGGGACCATATTTGTTATACTGATTTTATGTAGAATTGATAATATATGTAACTGTTAGAGACTTTTATGATTGTTTGAATGAATTGGCACTAGGTTATGTATATGATATAGTTTTATAACCAGATATGAAGTTTAGAGAAAAAGAATAGAAATATAGTTTTAAATCCTATAATTTCATAATATGGTATTGAGTTTTTCCTAATTTATGAAAAGCTTACAATTTGAAATGTTAATTAGGTAATCAACTAAAAAGGTTTTAGAGCTTGAATCTTCATGAGATTCAAACGGTGACGTATATACTCTGGGGGTATGAAATCACAAAAGTCTACAAAGAGTGATTCTTTGGACATGATTTCATAATCATAGTTATACTAAAGTCAGACTATTAGAATCGGATAGATTTGGAGCTCTAGAAGAACTAAAAGGTTCTAAATGTTTTCAGATTTACATAGACTTATTTAGTTAGTTTAGATGGTAGCTATAGAGAAACAAGCAAGTTAACGATTGAAATTGATTATTAACCTTGGTACCAAGGCCCACGAGAGGCAGCCTATCCACATAATAATTTAGTCCACGAGGACGTGGTTCATGAGGAATGGGCATCACGACTAGACATTACTATTTCTTTAGGAGCGTTACACTATAAGCTTGTATGATTTTAGGTATGAAAATAAATTGAGAAAATTGTTGTTTTTGTGTTTATGAAACAATGATTCGAAATATATATGATAATATATATATGTATATTTGATTACGTCCAACTTTTGAGTATTACTGATGTTATCATGATTTTATGTATTACTCTTTGATGTCCCATGAAAGGGGGTTTTAAGGTGAGGACTCACCTCTGAAATTCCTCACAACCTCTTTCTTCCCGCAGCAATAGAGTTTAGTTGGTAAACTTCACCTGAGTGAAACATTCTTTGTTTCTTTAGAGTGCTTCAGGACAATACAGGCAAGATCTCGACCATAGAGCATGTTTTGCATTTTGTTTCCTATGAATTATCTGTATTAGTTTTATGGTTGTTTTTGTAACAAAGCAAATTTATAGTATATATGTTGTATTGTGATACATGGACCTTGAATGTGATTTATGATAAACTAGTTATGATTACTTATGGATCTTTAAAGAACATGTGATTTGTATGTAGAAAAGAGAATTTCTATTTTAAATGGATTTTTATGAAAGAGCATGCATATAGAAACGGAACAGGTCACGAGGCTTACACGAGAATAGGATTTCTCATGTGTCAGTCACGTTTCCAGATTGGGTCGTGACAACTGTGGCTATGAAAATTGTGCCCAAGGGATCACGCTTGCGGTCACTTCGATTTCAAGCCCATAAAATCATTGAAGAGAGAACCAAAGGAATCCAAGGGTTAACCAGGAATTGATCGCTTGACCAGTCCAGTTGAGTGCCAATAATCAGAGGGATTAGACCGGCCAAAGGAATCGGTCCGTTTGTAATGATTTTGGTTTAGTCATTTACCCGAAAAAAAAAAGAAACTCCAATCCAAATATCCAATACACTGTCGTTTTGAACTTGGGACTTTAGGGTTATTTGCTTCAAGCTCCACTTAGAAAGTTAGAGCTAAGAGCCTGAAGAGAAGACCCTCAAGACAGCATGTCGCTCCGCCCTCCCTCTGTTGCTCCTACTCATGTGCGCTGACGCGCGCTCCTGCTCGCGTGCAGGCGTGATCCGCGCTACTCCATCCTCTGCTAGCTCTCTCCGACCTGCCACTCCATGCGCCGCTTCGCCATCCGCTTCCGCTCGTGTTGCGTCGCGGTGCTTCACCGCCCTTGCTCCTCGCGTCGCTCTGCCCCTCCTCCTCCGCGCACTACTTCGCCGTTTGCTAGCTTCTCCGCGCGAATCGCCTCCAGTCCACCCTGCTTCTTCGCGCAGCCCTCGCGTCTCCGCGCTGTGATCCGCGCTACTCCTAGCAACCTCACCGCTCCGTCTCGCCTCACCACCAGCTCAGGTGAGTGGTTCACTGTCGCTTCTTCTCTATTACATCTTCATTCCTGTTGTTATAATTTTTAGTGATTGGGCACCTTGCTTTGTATTGGCTTCAAAGGAGAAAGAAAATAAGTGTAATCTGATGCTTGTCCTTGGTTATGCATAGAGTAGCTTGAATGAAGTGGGCATTATTCTTCATTGCTTGCTTTCCAATTTTGAGATAAAATATCTTTCATGTAAATCATTTTTTAGACTAGTTCAAGCTTCAAAATTGAAGTTGTTTATAATTTATTAATTTTAATAGCCTATCCTGTCAAATTTTTTGCCTTTTAGTTTGTATTGTTGCTATCAGTGTTCCTAGAATGATAATGGTATTTAAATAAACTGTATGTCAATTGTCTAGGATTATTAAGATGTGTTTTTTCCTTTTAGGAATTTCCTAATATGAATTTTTAGTTTTGGCGTTGTTTTTATTTGACCGTTTTATACTTCTTTTTTTTTTTTCAGATATGGATATTAATGATCCATCACTAGATAATAGTAATAATGTCAATACTAATTCTATTGATGTTAATCCTACCAATACTGATACCTAATCCTCCTCTGCCTCTACTCGTAGGAAAACTAATCCGACATGGAAACATTTTTCTTTAACTATTGATGACAAGGGGAAGATGACATACACATGTTTATTTTGTTTGTCCAAGTATAAAGAAGGAGGGATTAATAGAATGAAGTAACATCTTGCTAGAAAACAAGGAAACATTGCTAAATGTAAAAAAGTTCCTCATTTTGTGAAAGAATAAATGTCAAGACTTTTGGAAGAAGGTAAAAAAAGTAAAGATAAGTCTTTAAACTTTGGTGATGATGAGATTGAAGAAGCAATGGCACAAGAGGAAGAAGAGATTACCCTAACCCTCGACCATTGAAGATGCAAATTGTTGGAGACAAGGGTAAAAGAAAGGTAAATGCTTCTCAAAATATTAGTGGTTATTTTGCACCAAGGACAACCCCAGGAGCCCAACCAAATTTGAAAAGTGTCTTTCAAAGCAAAGAGGCAATCCATAATGCTAAAGTGAGATTTGCTAGATGGCTTATGGATGCATGGATTCCTTTCATGCAGTTCGATCATCATACTTTCAAGATGCTGTGGATGCTATTGCTGGTATTGGACCTGGTTTTAAAGGTCCTTGTTATGATGAATTGAGAGTTCATTTATTGACTGATCTTAAGAAAGAGTGTCAATTGCTTGTGGAAAATTATCGAAGCTCATGGAAAGAAAATGGTTGCACACTTATGGGATGGTTGGACAGATCAAAGGCAAAGAACACTGATCAATTTTTTGGTCTACTATCCTGTTGGTATGTCTTTTGTTAAGTCCGTGGATGCTTCAAATGTAGTTAAAAATGCATCTACATTGTGTGGTATGTTTGTTGATGTTATTGAATGGGTTGGACCAAATAATGTTGTGCATGTGGTGACTGATAATGCCAATTATGTAGGCTTGAAGCTTATTAATGAAAAGTATGATCACATTTTTTGGTCTCCATGTGCTACACACTGCTTAAATCTTATTTTGAAAGATATAAGTAGCATGTCAAATATAAGTACTCTTGCTTCCCGTGCTTCCAAGATTACTATCTTTGTTTACAACCATATGGTTTTCTTGTCTTGGCTTAGAAATAGGCTCGTTGGAATCTTTCTTACCTTGAAAAATATTCATGAACATAAGACACATTTGCAAGCTTTGGTTGTAGACTCTCATTTTACTGGACACAAGTTAGCAAGAAGTGCTAGTGGGAGAAATGTTAGTGCCATAGTCTTAGACAACAAGTTTTAGGAGGAATGTTTTACTATATGTAAGCTTGTTGCCCCTTTGTTAGATTGTTGAGGATTGTTGATTCTGATGAGAAACCTTCATTGGGATATGTATATGAAGGAATGCAAAGGGCTAAAAATGCAATTAAAGAGATGTGCAAGCACAATAAGATTGCATATCAACCTTACACAGATATTATAAAGGCAAGATGGGATAGGCACTTAAAGCGAAGTCTCCATGACGCTTACTTTTTTAAACCCCTTTCTTTTATGATGAGAAATTTGTTGAGAAGTATAATGTTTTAGGGGGTTTACTTAATTTGTTTGATATAAAGAGTCTTTGTAGTGACTCAATTAAAGCATGAAGGAGTTGCAAATATACCGAGAACGCAAAGAAAGTTTTGATCGGCCAAATGCTAAGTGCAGCCCAGGAACTCCAACCTAGTAAGATATTAGATATTTAGTTTAATATTTTAATTTGCTTTTGGCATTTCAAAGCATATTATGAATTATTGATGGTTAATGAGGAAACACTTATATAGTTATATTTAATCTATGCAGGTGAATGGTGGAGATACTTTGGTGGTAGTGCCTAATTTTGCAAAAGATAGTTGTTCGCATTCTTGGCCAGACATCTTCCTCAGGATGTGAGCAGAATTGGAGTCTTTTTGAACAAATTCACAATAAAAGAAAGAATAGGCTGGAGCATCAGAGGCTAAATGATATTGTTTTTGTGACATATAACTTGCGTCTTAAAACCAGGTATTACTAGCATTAAATTATTTAATAGCTATTAATGACATTATGTTATTTACTTTTTTTGGAACTTTAGGTTAGCAAACTTAGAAATTGTTACAATATTTTGCTATTGTGTTTTTGGTTACATCAAAAGAAAAGGTCTTATGATCCAATTGATTATCAAAGTATTGATCTAGTTGATTTTTGGGTGACGAAGAGGTTGTAGAGCTAGAACTTCCCACTACTATTGAAGAATTGATCGATAAAGGCAACTCTATTCCTTCAATTCGTGTTGGTTAGTTTTATAGTTTCATTTTTTCATAAAGTATTTATTTATAAACTCTTCTACATATCTTTGACATATTTTTATTATGTTAGATGATGGGGAGACTAATCTTGTTGATATGCCTTGCGGTTCATTTGATGATGAAGGAGAAGGACATTAGAATGAAGATTTTGATCAAGATCTCCAACAAATTAATGCATATTTTGATGATCCTATTTGATCCATTTTCTATATGTTTAATGTTGATGCAATATTATTTCTGAATATTGTTTTGTGATGATGTGATCATGTGAGTTAATGTTTTGGACTTCATTAGAAGCTGAGTCAATGAGACTAGAGATAATTGATTTCTGTGTAGGTTATGTACTAATGTTTACTATAGTTCTATGAAGAATGTTATTTTGTGTTGGTTATGTTAATGTTGATAACTTAATATAGGTTTTTGCTTTTGAATTTATCATATATATATATATATATATATATATATATATTATATTTAACCCGTTAGACTAGTTGGACTTGTGAACCTTTGAACCAGTGCCTTACCTTCGATGCCGGTCCGGTTTCTCTTCCTTGCATAGAATATGTATCTAGTAGTTGCTGTGAATCATACTGAATTCTCTACTTCTTAATACCATAAAGCTGAAGTTCTAAATTCGTATTTTAAGCTAGCATATTCTCATATACTTGAAAACTCTAATATCATACTTCAAGTCAAAGGGGTTCATAATCTTAAAAACTCTAAGACCGTAATAACATCTCTAGCCTTAATATAAAGTCATACTCTTGTTCACATTTTCCAATATATAGTTTAATTGAATATTCTAAAACATAGTTTGAAATCTCAATCTTGAAAACACAATAATGTCATAAATTCATAAGAACATATTTTACAACTTAGCATCTTACTAAATATATGTTTCATCGTAAATCCTTTTCTTGAGCTTATCACTAAAACTGAAATTTCTAAAATCATATCTCAATGATATACTTTCATAGCATACAACATATCAAATATGGTCCCATGGTTTTCTAAAAACATATTTTTCATGCTATTATCACAAAATCATAGTTCTTGCTATTTCAACTTAATGTGTAAAATCATATTCTCATATCTACTTTCATATTTAACAACCATATGCATAAACATACTTGTAATTACTAAAAATAAGGTCATGAGTTTGAATCCACTCACTGTTCAAGGGAGTATGTGGGCACTACCAACTTGACATTGAGAGCTTGGAATGACACCAACAACTGTCATAGAGCAACATAGACTCATGATCAAACTCTAATTACACCTAAATAACTCTAAAACAACTGTAACAACTTTGGGGGAGCACCTCCACTTGACAACAATGAGAGGAATAACAATACCCATAACATGAAGAAGGAAGAAGATGGAAGAATCTAACATAAACTAACAATAATCTCTTATCTTTGAGCTTGGAGGAGTTGGGATCAATGAAGGGTGAGAGTGGAGGGGAGAAGAAGGAGAGGAGATAATGTTTTGGGGTAGGGTTTCGGGTTTTTTATGGAGGAACCCGATATGGGAAGGGTTTTTATAAAGAGGGGGTCTCACTTATGAAACCTGTTGTTTTGCATTGTGCTGACATCGCTCACTACAATGTGCTTGCTTAGACTCACACTCCTACAGTGGACATAGCTCGTTGCTTGCGATCTCATTCTGCATAATTTCGGAGAACCTGACCTGCAACATAGTTCCTGACCCGGGCCTTCCTGGCAACATGAATGGATCTCGAGAAACTGGAGTCGTACGAACTTCTACGAATATGTGTATTCGGGTAGAGGCAAAAAAAAAGTAAAGAAATGTGAAAATAAAATAGTAAAATATCATTGTCCAATCAATAGAAAAACAAAGTACATATGTACAAAATATAATAATGTAAAGGGGGGCATATTAAAATTACTGTTTTGTCAAAAAGTAAGCTTAAAAATGTGATGTTGTGAGTATATATCTTTTATAATAAGAGATCATTATCCATAGATGTCCAGGTGCAACTAATGGGTATGTCCTTATTATACATGAAGAACATAGTATGAGTAGAAAAAAAGGATTTTTGGCAAAAAAAAATGTAAAGATATGTGAAAACAAAACAATAAAATGTTATTGTCTAATCAATATAAAAACAAAGAAAGTAAGTATAAAATATAATAATATATAAGAGGGAATAGTAAAATTACTGATTTGTCAAAAAGTAAGCCGAAAAAATGTGATGCTATGAGTACACAACTTTTATAATAAGAGATTATCATCCTTAAATGTCCAAGTGCAATTAATGGGTTTGTCCTTGTTGTACATGAAGAACTCGGTAATACGAGTAGAAAAAATAACTAAAAAGATTTGTAACAAGAAAAACGTAAAGAAATATGAAAACATAACAATGAAATGTCATTCTCCTCAATAGAAAAACAAAGAAAGTAAGTTCAAAATATAATAATATATAAGAATGACAGTAAAATTACACGTTTTGTCAAAAAGTAAGTGGAAAAATATGATACTGGAGTACACCGCTTTTATAATAAGATATTATCATCCTTAAATGCACATGTGCAATTAATAGGTATGTCTTTATTGTACATGAAGAAAATGGTAGTACAAAGAAAAAAAATCGAAAAGATTTGCAACAAGAAGAACATAAAGAAATGCGAAAAGAAAATAGTGAAATGCCAATGGCCAATCAATAGAAAAACAAAAGAAAATAAGTACAAAATATAACAATTTATAAGAAGGATTGTAAAATTATCATTTTGTTAAAAAGTAAGTGGGAAAATATAATGTTGTGAGTACATAGCTTTTATAATAAGGATTTATCATCCTTAAATGCCTAGGTGTAATTAATGGGTATGTCCTTGTTGTACATGAAGAACACAATAGTACGAGTTCAGAAAAATAATCAAAAAGATTTTTAGCAAGAAAAACGTAAACAAATGTGAAAATCAAACAATGAAATATCATTGTCCAACCAATAAAAAAACAAAGAAAGTAAGTTCAAAATAAAATAGTATATAAGAGGGATAGTAAAATTACTGTTTTATCAAAAAGTAAGCAAGAAAATGTGATATTGTGAGTACATAGTTTTTTTTTGAAAAGTACATAGTTTTGATTTTTTTTTTTTTTGGTCAAAAGTGCATTGCTTTTATAATAAGAAATGATTAGCATTTTTCTTTTGGGCTTAAGGCCATTTTGAAAGGGCAAAACATGTAACAACCCCGAGGCTTTAGATATTTCGACCAAAATAAAGGGCTTTAGATATTTTCCGCCAAAAACTAAAAGTCCATTATTCCAAACAAATGAAAAAGGTATGGTTCCTTTATCCTCTCTCTCATGTCCTTCCCCAGTTCTCGTCCTGACGAATGATGACGATAACAATAATGAATTAATAAGTAATAAACAAAACCAACGGTTAATGTTCTGCCCCAAATGGCAGGAGTTACAGCAACTACAACACCATTGATCAACCCTCGTACACCCTCCAAGCTTCTCCACTTCTCTGCAAACAATGTTCCTCTTCCTTCTCTTCACCACCCTTTTCCTTCCAGATTCTTCCACAAGCACCGTTCACACCCCATAATCAGCAATTGCCATAGCAAGGTACACATAGACATATTATGTGTGTCTTTTTCTCTTCATATTACCATCAAATAGTGACAATATTGCTTTCAATTTTGGGCTCATCTTTATTATTATTATTATTATTATTATTTTCCTTTGTGCTTAAGTTGAATAGCTCAGGTGGGGGAGGAGAACAGTATGAGATGGATGAAGGGCTTTTTGATGGGTATGAAGGGGCTGATGACGAGACTGATGATGAGGATGACGCAGAGAGCAGCGTTGATTTGTTGATAAGGTTCCTTCAGAGCATGTTTAAGAAAGTTTCTAGGCGTGCCAAGAAGGCCTCTCGCTCTGTTTTGCCAGCAGTAATATCGCCCCAGCTTGTGAGTTTCCCTTCCTTTCTTTTTTTTTTTTAATTTTTCTTCACTATTTGTGAACCCTTTTCAAATTGGGTATCATCAATCACTATCTGTTGTTATTCATGGGTTTCCATTTTGTTTTACTTCTGAGTTACTTGTAGCTGTAGCTGCTTCCAAATTATGGTTCAGGTTAGGCCATTAGTGATCACTACCGTTAATTGGTTGATTGTTGAAAATTGCTTCAGGTTGTGGCTTCAAGTTTGCCTTTTTTCAATCTTTTAGGAATTTTGTAATAATCTTTTGCAGTGTACCTGCTACTATCAGTTGGTTTAAAGAGTAAAGGCTCATTTTGGTTCTTCAAATTGTATGTGTGCTTTATTTTAGTACTTGAAATTAAGAGATTATCAATTTATACTCTTAAATTGTGAAAAATGCTTCAAGTTAGTCCCTAGGACAATGTTTGCGGGATTAACTTAAATCACCAAGAGGACTAGTTTGAATCACTCTTTGCAATTTCAAGGGCTAAATTAATAATTCATTAATATCAGGGACCAAAGTGAAGCACAATTTTAAGGACCAAAATGAACCTTTACTCTTGGTTTAAATTATTCGACACGTGTTTTTCTTAAGTATCATGTTAAATTCGGTTTTTCTATTTCTTTTTTTTTGTTTTGAAGAAAAATTTGGGTGTTATAAATGGGACACTCTCATGTAAAACTAACTTGAACAGTTTAGTTGGGGTTCGATGGATTTCAGATAATAATTATTTAGACTTAACAAACCAAGCTTTTGTGATGGTTCTACATTTAGAATTGTCTTGTGCCTTTCAAATTTCAATGCTCAGTCTTATGCCCTGGTTTCCTATTCTAGAAATCAGGCGAGGTAGCCTCGAGTGTGCTGCCTGCTGCTTTCTGGAAGATCATGTAGTCCTAGTTAACTATTTGTCTTTGAATTTATCTTTGGCTGTTTTTTTGGTTCTCTTATTTGTTTCCATGTGATTGGGGAAATTCAGGTTTCTTTTGCAGTGGATGGGACTCTGCTACTTGCTTCACTTTCTATTGCCAAAGCACTTCTTGAGGTATTGCTTTCTATTATATGTATGCGTTAATTGAAGAGTCCATGGCTGCACTACTTGAATTGAATCGAGCCATTTCCTATGGAGTAGATTAGATATGTAAAGGGGAGTGTATGCAATAAAGTGTGTGCAAATGACCTTTCTCTTTAAGTTTCTAGAAGAAATAATTATGTATTTCCTTTTGTTACGCCACTCAGAATTCATTTTTGCATTTGCACAGTGCACACGTTCATTACTCCTCTTGCTCCGTTGATTTACTACTAACAAATGATGGGTGTAAGTTTGACCAAAAAATGATGGATGCAAGTGTCGTAATTGGAATAGACTTAATGTCAGATTATTATAATGTTTTAGGTCTTGACACATATATCTTTAGTTATGAAAGCACCAATTCTGAAGAGTTGATTGAAGCATCTAATCGCTAACTCAAATAAACTTGTGATCATAGAACCAACGAGCAATACATGAACTATGTTCTGGCGCATTATAGTACTGCCTTCGCAATTTCTTTGCTTTGTGATCGGAAAATGAATTATCAATTAGGATCTAACAACCATTGGTGAATATTGATTGTGAATCATAGGTCTTCTGCACACTTGGAGGCACAGTATTTGCAGCAATTCTGCTTCTGCGTGTGATTTGGGCTGCAGTCTCTTACTTCCAGTCAAGTGGGAATAGCCTCAATCAGGGTGGGAATTCCTTTGGTGCTGTAGCCTAGACGCCTCTTCATGTTTTAACAAAAGATTCTTCATGTTAGTTTAGTTTTTTGTCGGTATAGACATGAAGAGGATCTATCTTCAGCTGCATATTTTATTTGATTCTGCTGGGTATAATTGTTTTATACATTTATGCAGATGGATTTCGACAACCTTGGGAAAACATTTTGAAAAATTGCTAGATAGTCAGAACTTTTACCAGAATTTGTTTGATAGAATGATAAGACATGTTTATTAATCGTTAAATTAGTAAATGGGTCATATTACTTATTTCATCCATGACCTTCCTTACTTATTGCTAAAATTTTTAACAAATTTTTTATAGCTTTATTCAAAACTATATCGAGGTTGCTACATGGAGTTAATTAGTTGTAATTATTATTTTCCGTCTATAGATCTGGCACACCATTTACCATGTAAGGTTGCTAGTCAATGCAATATTGCATATCAGAGTCAGACTAAGCCACAGAGCTTCAATCCTGTGGCTAACCATTTGGAAATGACTAAGTTTCTCTTTTCCCATTTGAATCCCAAGGGGGAAACTAAACACCAAGGAGAGATGATTTCAGATGCATTTGATTTCAAAAAATAATTTTCATTTTTATTTCTCGTAACTATGTTCAATTGAAACAAAAATGTTGAGAATTTTATACAACAATGTTGAATTGAATCAATATTTTTCCCATAGAGTTGTGTCATTCATTAGTATGACATGGGTTGCAAATTGCAATACCCTATACATTGTTAACCTATAATTGTGTAATATGTACGGCACCATTTAGTGGCTAGAGGAAAGTTCCATAAAATAACCAACAGAGTGTCTAATGAATCCCAACTCATACTCAGCAGACAATAAATAACTGGCATCAATAGTCAACACTCTGCTATTAAGATCTTTTTACTCGCTCAAAGGGATCAAACAAGTTAACAAAATCACATGGCCATGATTTATTCAATGTAGCTTCACAAACAAACAACAATGTTGAGACTGTTACACAATATGCAAGCATTATGTATTCAGGACAAGCAACATTCTTTTACAAGGAACAATAATCACTTTAAGGGTTATGAAGAGTATCAATCATAGAGAGCCTGTAATCCGCTAAGCTACATATTGGGGGTGAATGAATGCATTTTCCAACACACTAACAGATGGAGTTGCTTAAGTACTGGCTCAAGCAGCACTGTTGAAACAAAGAACACCTCCATGCCTCGTGTAGAATCCATAAATGAGTTATACATTGGACTTAACAACACCTTGAGTATATGATTTTATGGGAGCTCTGAAGGAGAGACTAGTGCTCCTATACGCATTTATTACCAGGTGAAGGAATTCCATAGGCTATGTTGTTCTTTCAAGACCACCTCCTACCTGCATATGTAACCACTCTGGTGATGGTCCCCGGCTATACTCTCTAGTAGCTTGTGAAGCGAATGGCATGCCGGCTGTATCAAATGTTTGCTGATCAAACTGGAACAAAAGTTGATGTGTGGTAAGACTGAAGATTTTGCCATAAGGATGAAAAACTGAACTCGACCAATCATTCTAAACCGATTTGGCCCCAACTTTGAAATTTCATGGTGGGTTTCTACACGCTTCCTAGTTTATTTACCCAATTTTCAAAAGAACTAAAGAAGAAATTTTCCTACCGGCTGCTATCATCCACTATCAGATATAATTACATTCATGTGTTAGTTTTCTCTCAATAATCCAGTCCTGAAAAACATCCAGCAGCATCTCATTTATTTGAGAAAGGAAGTCACTGAAGATTCCACCCTAAACATCATCTCTCTTTTTCTTTACATGATGAATTTTAGGATAATAAAACCCAGATTATGCTTAAAAAGGCAGAGTTTGTGACAAATCTACAAAAGAAGCTTTAACCAAAACAAAGCAGGCATCCTTGCAAAAGCTATGGCTGCAGCTATACTCACAACTCAGCAAAAGACAGTTTAAAATAAAGTGGATAGCACAGGCTTTCGAGTTATTTGGAATTTTGGATTATGTAGAGGTTCAATATAAGCCGATCCCACCTAGGGGCAAGGCTTAGTTGTTGTTGTTTTATAGCAGTTCAATATAAAAATCTGAGGATGTTGTTCAATACTTACATCTTTAGGAGGAAACACTTCAATGCCAGGGGTCAATCTTGCATTTACTGCTTCAAGCTTCATTGACAAGAACTGTGACATAAAGTACAAGGCTCAACTTCGACTATAAAACAAATAAAATTGTACAGAGTATGCCATCAACCCAAATACCAACATCAGAAAAGAATGACTACCTCTACTTGGCGCTGCAGTGATTGGATGTAATTTATTATCTCATCAAGGACCAATGCTTTCCCAATAACCTAAATCAAATAAACCATTTTGATTTATAATTTATTAAAATCACAGCCCATAACACCATCGGTGAGGAATGATTGGCAGCCATGTGACCAACATGGTTATCTTAACAGAGATGTAATTATACAAATATCCAAAGATGACTTTCTTCTTTTCTTTTCATGCGACAAGTAAAACTTTCTTTCCCTTCCTTTATGTTAATTTTTGCTCTTTTAGTTGCACATATGAGTATGTACTGAGAGCAGAAACAAAACTCATGATCAGGCAGTAAAACCATACCTTATTACAACCAGGGACTAAATCCTGAAGAATTTTCATCCTTTCACTAATCTTCTCCCTTCTGGCCTGTCCAACAGTATCCATCAATATTCCATTAGAAAAAAAAAAAAAACTAAGCCAATAACTCTAATTTCAAAAGATCCAATAATTCAAGCATTCCCTTATAAATCCCCATAAAGACACTAGCAGTACAATAGCTAAATATTTCTTAAACCAACTTTTTAAGGGAATTTCCACATGTCATATCCTAAATTGATCTTCACAAATACATAAATAAAAAGCTATCCAAAATAACACCATATAACCGCATAAGACAAAAAAATAAACAAATAAAAAAATTACTCTTTCAGCAAGACTGTGGCTATCAGTAGCTTGACCCCTTCTTGCTCGCACATGAATGTAGTCTTGCTTAGGAGGCTCAGGAGGTGGTGGCTGTGCACTTTGTTGCTCCGCAGGCTTTCCTGAACTGAGTTCTCCGTCACCTTTACCAATCTCATTCCTGTTCCCTGATCCCTTCACCCGTTTCCCATCACCACCATCACTCTGCACAACCCAAAATTCACAACAATTCACCACCCCACACAAATAATAGAGTTTATTTGTACGCACGGACCGTGTAAAATATCCAATTATTTATTGTCATATCATCAAAAGTAGTTAAGTCATAAGTCCACTGTAGAAAAGTCATTCAAATCAATTAAATAACAGTGAGTCCATAAAAATTAAACTCATAACAATAACAATAATAATAATGACACCAAAACTTGAAAATCAACTTAAAAAAATACCAATTCAAACCCCGAAAAAAAAATGCAAGAAGCAGATCCAATGTCTATATTTTAAGAGCAAATTGCACTAAATTACCAACCCCACCAAAAAATTGACACTTAGAAGACTAAAATTTCAGCGACAGACACATACACACACACACACAAGGGGAAGGAAAAAAAAGAACATTTAAAAGAATCTTAAGAAGTAGATCCGTTATCTATATTATAATAGCAAATTGCACTAAACTCGTACCAAAAAAAAAAAATTGTCATTTTATTTTAAATATTATTATATTAGGATTTATTTTAATGATGCGAATTGTACCACGCAGTTGGCGTTGGCATTGGCACCGCCATTGTTACTGGTGGAGACGCCCTTAGCGGATTCCTCCTCCTCGGAATCGCGCCTCTTCCTGTGGCTGTTGCGGTTGTGGATCGGACCCGACCCGTGCTCCGAACCTACCGGAACGTCCCGGGTCGGACCCGAGGCTAAATCCCCGAACTGCGGACTCCTGAGGCCGAGGCCTCCGGCGGCGGTGACAGCGGCGGAGGAAGAGTCTCCGAGAGGAGGCGGAGGAAAGTGCCAGATCTCTGGCAAGTGAAACGGCGCCGTATTGGGGGCGGTTCCGGTGGCGAAGGAAGCTTCGTTGATGATGGCAGCTGGATCCATGGACTGTTTTTGAGAATGTTGAGGTCAATGAAGAGGGAAGAGTGCCATTGAATTCAACAATGAAAGTACTAACTGGGGTGAGTGTAGTGAGAGAAAGAAAGTGTGTGTGTGTCTCTGAGTTTGGTTTGGTGTGGAATTGGGAGGGTGGAGAGTGGAGAGTGCCCTGCGCACAGTGACTGTGTTTATATTTGTCTGTCCACCATTACATTACATGAGTACTACATTAACGGTACTCTCTCTCTCATTGTTTTGGAGACACCTCCTTGGGACTATCAAAACCCAAGCCAGTTCTTCCACTCGCATTTGTTTTCTCTTTTTTTTTTTTTTACTTTTTTATATACTAATTACTAAATCTGTAAATACTGAATACACGAGATCCTGAATTTGATTTCATAATTTATGTATAGAAAAATAGGTCCTCATTTAAATGTCTAATTATATTCCATGGGATTAGTCTCTCTCACCTATTGAGGGCATACTCTGGAAAATAAAATGACAATTTTAGCCAAAAACCAAAAATGAACTAATATGCTTCGAGCTGAGAGGGATCGGGTAGATAAAATTCTCCCACACGAAAATCTCTTATATCCTCCCGCACTAAATTTTGGGTCATTTTTTTCAATATGGTGGGGAGAGGGAAAATTTGCCATGAAATGGGTTAGATGGAATAATTATATAGTTATAGATTATGAAATCTTGCCAATGACAGGATTTTATAAAAAAATATTATAATTTTTTTAAAAATTAATATATCGTTATCAATCAATCATATTTAATAAAATATAATTTTTTCAAACAAAATTTCGTTAATAGCAAGATTTCATTAATAAAATATTAATTTTTTTAAAAATAAAAGAATCAAAATTTCTAAAAAAATAATTGTTTAATATAAAAGTTGACCAGTGAAAATTCATCATTGGTAAGTTTTTAATGTGCCCATTGCGTTAGTCGGAAGGAATCTACTTTGTGCAGATGAAACTTGCCAATGGCGGGACTTGGCTATAGACCACAATAGTGTAATTTTTTCCTTCATATAATATTTGAAGTATTGTTTACTTCATACACCATAAAAAAAAGTAATTTCCCCTAAATTTTTATATTTGTAAGATTTGAATTCAAGAAATTATTTAAGAAAATAAGAGTTGTTTATAAAAATACAGTGTAGTTTTTTCGGCTCATTTGAGAAGGTAGAAAAAATATTAAAATACATTATATTTAATTATTTATTACTGCACTAATCATTAAAATAGTTATGTTAATAAATTTTTTTTATTGAATAACACAGCGAAAAGTTGATGAGGTTAGCACTAGAGGTAGTGTATCAATTGTGGGTTAATGAGGCCCAAAGTTGCATTTAGGATTTGTTGGCCTCTGATACTTGCTTTTGAATGAATTAGTATCTTTCATAAAAATAACGAGGTACAAAGAATTTGAGTTTAAAGGTTTGCACTATCATATAACTAATTAATAAAGGTTTGCACTATCATATAATCAAATCACTTATTTTCTATAGCTTTTCAAGTAATGAGTTTGAAATTAATTATATTTGTCAATATGACATTACATGATTAAATAATTGTAGTTTTTTTTTTTTACACTATCAACATAGTAAAATTAAATCTAGAAAGTTTTCCTCAACTCCTTTTTTTTCCTTTTGCATCAACTTCTTTTATATATTAGGTATTTTAGAAAATGGGAAATTTGGACACCAAGAAGTGGTTAAAATGTAAAAAGTTGATATAGTTGTGTATCTATGGATCTAAAAAAGAGGTTTCTACCAATGGGATTAATTCAATAAAAATAGGTTGAATCCTAGGCAAGTTTTACCCACAAGGTTAGGAGTTCAAATTTTACAAAACCCCTTTAAGGGGATAATGTACTATTTACCACTCCAGGTTTCGGCTTAGGTTCCCCGCTAACCATTTTCAATAAAAAAAAGTTACTTATTGACTCCTTTTATTAAATGATCTATTATTATTATTTACAAATAGGTTTTAGAATAAAATAATGAAATTAGTTTTAACGTACAATCAATATAAAAGAGTTTTACACACATTATCATCCAATTGATATTTCTATTTATAATACTTTAAAAATAATAAATAATTGAATGAAATATTTTTCTAAATATTTATATGAAATTTGTTTATAATAACAAAAAATATTAAAATTAAATTCTAAAATAATTTATCATTATTCGTGATTAGTATCTATCCTCTTAAATAAGTATACCATATGTAAAAAAATTAGCCATTATATTCGGTGATAGATACTCTCAAAACCGAAAAAATAATTCATCATTGTTTGGATATGGATATTTGTTGATGATGAGTGTGACACTCAGAAGTCAATTCGAAGTACGTTTAAGTTTTCGAATAATGATGCTTAGGATTTGATTAGCTACGAGCCTATGATACTATGTGTAGTTTTCGATATTTATTGTTTGGATTTGGATGTGGTTTTTAGGCCCACTGGCTGGACCTTATTTGACATTTGCACTAAACTTGTCCAGTTTCACTGATCCGTTTTGTTTTAGGGGGTCATCTTATTTATTTTTTGAAGTGTGTTGCACCCTGGATGTTCCCCTTTTTATAATAATTGAAGGCCCCATTTCATAATTGACAATTGTAAGGCAAAATATGAGTGAAGAAAACCATATGAAAACAAAAAGTGACAGCTTATGATATCGAGTGACAGCTTATGATATCTTAAGTTTTGGATTTAGAAAGCAAGAGGTTGTGTAAAACTGTAAATGATATAATCACAGTTTGGTAATTGAAACAATTCCTTATTAATTAGGTTATCGCATAACCGGACAAAGATTTTAAAGTTTTATTTATTAACAATTACAATTATAAACTGATCAATAATTGATTATTGTAATGGACTATTTTTCTTCATTCAGGTCTCTCTATATTATTATTTCTAAAGTTTGCATTTTTCTTTTCTTTTGGGTGAAAAGTAACAACCACGTCATTATGTAAGCGTGTTGGTTTAGGACTTTATGGGTGTTATGCTGTACAGGTGGAAGTGGTGTGGCCCAATTAGACATGAGCACGTGAAAGGGTGCATCTAAACAAGATTTATGCAAATATTATTATTCAATTCCTAAAAAATATAGCTCTGCTCCAAAACCAGAACATTATGCTGGCTTGATTGCACTTGAAACTGGTAGAGGATACGAACCATAAAAGGGGGTTGTGTTGGCAGAGAACAAAAAGCGTTGTTTTATATACTTTTTAGTTATGATCAATTGGTGATGCATGCACATCTATTTAAGAAATTATTGCACGTTTATATAGTACTCAACTAGATAGATAGAATTATACTCCATGACATTTCAATTTTAGATAGTAGGAGGATCTACTATTAGTTTATACAATTATTTAAAATATTGCTTCATCAAGTAGAATATATACAATCCTGCCTTATTCTATAAGCATTGAATAATTTTCTCTAACGTTTAATATTAGACATTAGCCAATGACACTAATATATATATGAGCAGCAGCTTATGTAATAGTTAGATTTTAGAAGGTAAGTATGGATAGTATAATCATTGATAAAAAAATGTTTTTAATAAAATGTTTATGATGTGCCATCAAATTGAAATATTCATATTAATTTTGAAATTAGTGATTTTTTATAAATAATTATTCAAAATTTATCATATACGTTATTTAGAATATAGAACCCTGAACAACTATTAATTTTGTTTTCTAGAATAGAATTGGTTTTTTAATTTCTTGGCTTATTTATTTTCTTTAAAATCTTTACATATGTTCCTTAAAAATATTAATTCAATTAGCATTCTTTGTCAGCATATTTATTTTATCACTCACAGTTCAGTTTTATTTTTTCAAAAATGCTTTTAAAATAAAAATAGAAGTAGAAGTAGAAGTGGACGTGGAAATAGTATTTTTATTTACTTTTAAAGAAACACAGAAAGATTATTCTTTAATTTTTGAATAAATTTATTTAAATATGTTACACAAACTTTAAAAAAATATTCTTCTTACAAAAACACAAAAAAACACATCCTTGGTCACATTCGTTTATATATAAAGAGAGATATTATTAGGAAAATGCTTGCCGCCCCGAGCATAGAGATTATCGAATAAGTTATCATATATGAGGAGACATTTGTTTCAAGGTTTGAAATTATATTTTTAGGGATTGCATTTATGTAAGTGATATTTTTTGGAAATATTATTCTTGGTATCTTTGAAAAATTTTTATTTAGCATTAAACATTCCTGGATTATTTTATAATTTATATTCCTGAAAATATATGTCATAATTTCTAAAATGCCTTAAGGTCAAATAATTGTGAGGAAAAAGTTAAATAATTAAGGGATAATTTAGTAATTGTACTTAATAATTGTGATTCCCAAGTTATAGGGATTTTTTTCCCTACCCTTCAACTTGGGAATGAGATTTCATTATTTTTCCATGGAATAATTAATACTCAGGAAAAATTTGTAAAACTTGTAATAAACGTAGAAACATATTATTCCCAACTATTTATTCCTTAAAATAATTAAATATATCCTAAAACAACTTTTCTCTCTCTCACGATTTACCATTTTTATTGCCATGTGTATAGGGTAGTTCAATTATGGCCGCATAGCAACACCCATATTATCTACCACTATTATTATTATTATCATAACAAATTACACTAATCTCATTTTCTGAATTTTGATGAAATTCATTCTCGACTTATCTTTTCTATTTGTAAAATTTGTTTATAAGCTTTTTTGAGTTTGTGAAATTATTACATTGACTTCCTTTTATGCAAGAAAGGTCAATGTCATCACTTGGACAAATCAAGGAGAATAATGGTAAATCTCGCCAAATTTTATGAAAGTTCAATGTATATTATTATATACACATGAGCTAAAATTTAGAAATTTAGTTAGAGTTGTTGTGAGTAGTGCACTAAAATAAATTATAGAACATCAACTTTTTTCCTTTTTATAATAAAGGAATTGAAAATTGGGAATTCTTTCAGGAGATAGGGGATTGGGAGAAGGGAGTCGAACAAGAAAATATTCTCTTAAGAGTGCAGGCTCGACTGCTTATAGAACTTCAACTTGCTTTATACATATGTTATATTTGCATAATGTACCATTGTTTTAAGTTTAATTATTATTTTCGCGTGTTCAAAAGTGCATCGACTGGAAAAGGAGAAAAAAAAATTCTTTGCAGCTGGTACTGGCAGTAAAATAAATTGAAAAAAAAAAAAATCACTGCACAAGAGATCCCTCTACATACATACACTACACTACTAAAATAAGTTAAAAAAAAATTGACTTTGTCAAAAGAAAGAGAAGTACCTAGCATTACACCAACAATGAAAGAGACTGGAATGGACCAAATTAAAGTCAACATCTGGCTCACCCTCGCCTCATACAACACGTATGCTCACCCTAAAGACACGTTTCTAATCCATCTTCCTCTCGAATTCGCCTTTAATTTATATGTGTCACCCTTCCAATGATCCAATAATAGCATTGCATGCAGTTTTGGATGCTACACTGCTACCCTTTAATTTCTATCCTTTTCCTTTTCGTTTTGGTGTTTGTGTGTTAGTTTGCACTATGGGCCTGACCTAATTCGGTGCCTTTAGTTAATGCAAAGGTACCATTTATTAAAGTGACATTGATTCATGCACAGCTATTTGCCAAACACCTATTCCATATATGATCAAATTCGCTTAGGCATAGATAATAATCAGAAAGTTACCTTCCTTCCTGCTATAGATACCACTCCAGAATTCATACTCGTGCACTTAAAAATTAAACCACCAGTTTCAGCACATGTAAGTGATGGTGATTGCAATCTGCTGCACGAAATTTTTTTTTTCCCCAATCAAATGGCAGGCATTTTGAGCACGTTTTCATTGTTATTATTCCCTTTGCTTTTCTAGAACGGCGTGTGCAAAAAAACCAAATACCACTGGCTAATTGTATTGGGGAAATTCACGTTTAAGTATAACACAGTGGCGAAATTATCACATCCCATGCGCTAACTTTCGTGGCAATAGGCTCAGTAGCTCTCTGATATCAGTTTTGGGTCTAATATTCTGTGTCATGTTACGTCACCAAGTTTTTACCACACTCGAGCTTGGTGCAGCCTTGGCTATTGCAATTGAAGATTTAACAAGAGAAATGTTATGTGTACTTTTTTTTATCAAAGATATAGCACCAATTATCATTCTTCATCTACTATCGAAGTTAAAAGGTTTGTTTAAATTTTTTTTTCTTTTGGTTTTTGCTTTGATCCTCATCATAGTATTTTCGATACCCTTTGGGTAATCAACAATTATAATTTGATAAATTTTAAAAATTAGATTAGCAGATATACGGCTCATTCTTATCAACAAATAACTAAAAAGGTGCATTATCCTTAAATTTGTTTTTGTTATAAAATTGTGAGAGACATTGCTCTCATAATTCTAAATAGAACATTTAAGGTTACTCTCCCTCCCAATAAACTATACTTTTTGAAATTCAAACTTGTGTTTTCATCCTTATAAAAGACCAAATTAATTACCATTTATCCAACAATTTATAGCGATACTAGAGAAATACCTAATTTTTATTTTTAATGATGAATTGTGAATGTTTTTGCATGGTCTCTCGAGTGAAACGTGTCAAAGGTTTAATTCCTTGAAACACTCTATAGCCATAAGTACTATCTGTATTGAGCTCGATCCCAGTAGAAGTTTCTCCAAATTGTACAAATACAGCCGAATCCCTTTTTCCTTTGTATAAAAAGTAGTGTTGTTTGTATATATATAAAAAAAAAATATATTCATTGAGATATTCACTTTATTATTATTATTGGATAATGATAGATAGATAGGGTGAGTGTGAATCACTATTATATTTAATTGTGATAAAATTAAGTTTCCAATAAATATCTAATTTTTAAATGTTAAAATATATATAATTTTTTTTGTGTAAAAGAAGTTGTAAGTGGTAGGCTAAAGCAGAACGTGAAGACATACAAATATATAGTGGGTCTGAGCTCATCTAATCCTTTGCAAGCATTATTGGCTATGTATCCTAAGCTTAGGTCATTCTATAGAGGGGAAATTACAATAATCCCTATTAGGGCGTTTGGAAACTTTTAATGAGATAGAATTGAGTTGAATTCTATTAGGAATTGAATTCTATCAAGAATTGAATTGAATTCTTTATGTTTGGAATAAGGCAAATTAAAGAATTGAATTCTTAATTTGAAATGGGTCTAAAATAAATGAATCTAATTGGTTTTACTATTTTATCCTTCATTAATTGGTTAGGAACAAATCATTATAGTCAACTAAGGTTATTTTGATATTTTCATTTGTTGGAATTCAATTCCCACCAAATCACACCTCTTTTGGTCTGATTTTAATTCCTTAGTTTTGGTGGATTTCAATTTCTATGAGAATTCAATTTTTCACTTAAGTTGTTTTCAAAGTATGGAATTCAATTGAATTTCTTGATGGAATTGAATTTAGGGTTTCCAAACACCCTGTATATGTCCCTATTCTTGATATGTGATTGCGCTTGATGTTTTTCTAAGAGATTACACCCACCTATCTAGCTAGGTATAGTTTCTCAAACAAATGATGATGTCAACGCGTAAGAAGGAGAGTACAATTATAAGTACGTAACAGTAAAGGGCACTCATGGATCGGGTTAGTTTGTATTTCACAAGAAATAAAGCAGGACTAAAGAATAATTTTATAATATATATTTTTAAAGAATATAATATATCATTGTAAAAATGTTATTATCTTAACTCACAGTATAGTATAAAATTATTTATGTATTTTTATTTAATAATTTAAAATATTTTAGAGAGATCAATTATTAACATGGCATTAGAGTTAGTGTGTCGAAAGTCTAGTCCTTATTATTATCCCACTCTTATTATAAATTGTTTATGTTTCAAACTCAATAAGGTGATCTATCTATTAATTTAAATTTTTTTAAAGAGATAGTTCATAACATATTATACATAGGAGAAATTTATTTATAAGTAAAGAAATTTTATAATTTATTTTAATTTCAAAATATCATAAATTTTTAAACATTATACATATAAAATATAATATCATACTCTCAAGTCAATCCAAAACACAATTCCAATCTAACTCAATGCATACGCAAGTACTTCTAGAACTTAATCCAATCAACTTTGGCTCATGCCAATTTATTATTGACCTCCCTAAGGTTGCGTAATTTGACATAAAGGCAAAATGATAGAGAAAATTTTATGAATGGAATTTATATACGCTAGCCTCTTGATAGGCATTTCATACCTCTCAAGATGCATTTACAATTTAATAAAATATAACTTTCTTCTTGTGGAAGAATAAAAAAAGTGTTGAGAATATATCAGTTTATGAGAGTTACTTAATAGAATATCATAGTTATTTTTTATTTATTTTTTATTTTTATTTTCTTGTAAATGATATAAATCATATATTCATTGACTTGAAAAAATAGTTCAATCTAGTGAGAAGACAATAAAAATAGTTATCAAACCTAATCCCTTTTATAATATGACATGTATACAAAATTACATATAAAATTTATCTATGCAATTTTATTCTGACTTTTATTTCCACATAAAACACACCGCAACTGACAGAGATTATAATTCTCACATAAAATATCAATTTTCATTAGAGGTAGGGGTGGAAGTAGACAATATTGCTCATTAGGACCTTCAGCCTATAGTTGGTTGAGTTTAATCTAGTCTATTTAGTAAATAAATCAACCTAATACTTTTCAAAAGATCTTTTAGCTAAACATATACTAAGTTTCAAAGAATAAAAACAGTCTATTAGGTCCAACAAACTTACCTACTTATATTGTTATTTAAAAAATTTAATGATAATAAAAATAATTTAATCTGTTTAAAAATATACTTGTTAACTTATTTAAAAATATGTGTTTTTTTATGCATTTTATAATTAAGTATGATTCTACTTCGACTTTCAGGTTTGATCATAGTTTCAAAACCATAAAAATGACTCAGGTAAGATGTTAGGCATAAACTATTTTTTGAGAACACAAAGGAGGCCTATTTAAGTCAAAATTTATCTTAGTCTAGTCCATCTTCACTCTAGTTAGTTAGAGGTAAGTGCCGTCGTTACCCCTTCTGTAATCAGAAAAAATGTGCCCTACTATACCAGCCAATTAATTTTTGGTTTAAATAACACTCCACGCCCAGATATGTCTGGTGTATATTGCTGCAGTTTACTGTTTGATTACACAATTGATCATTTCATCTTATTTTCCCTGTACATACTCTTTAATTTATAATTGCCACCTCAAAATTGGGCCAATGTGTATCCAAGTGTTGTGCACAACAACAGCAAAAGTTTTTTTTTTCCTTTTTAACTTTTAATTTTCTATGTTACAGTAAACCATAGAGCACACAGAGATTGTTGCTCGATCCGAAGAGAAAGTGATAGACAACAAGGGTGAAATACTGTGTGTCCTTTCTAAGTACAGTTAAGCGGAAGTGACGTTGTCAATGACATTTAGGCACTTTGAAAGAGAGCTGTTGAGCTGCCAACCTGCCAGCCACTTCAATTCGCGTCATCAATGACAGTGAACAAAAGTGTCTGAGCGTTGAGGTAGCTGGCAACTGCCCTACAAGGCCAGTCTTGGGAGCACCTAGCTACGATAGGTCAATAGGGTGGTTTCTTGTGACTTGATCGCGAAGGTTCACTGGCCGTGGGTGGGCTATCGCTTTGGCTTGCCTTGAGAATAAATTTACGGAAAATCTGCTCTTCAATATTGTGGAAAAGTAGAAATATTACCGCCGGTTCCGGTTTTCAAGTTTTTAATTTTCAGAATTTTAAAAAAATTATATCAAAAATTAAAATTAAAAATTAAAATTTATAGTATAAAATTTAAAAAATTGAAAATTCAAATTAAACAAATTCTTAGGGATTGTTTAGTTTGAGTTTTTCAATTTTTATTTTTAGTTTTAGGTTTTTAGAATTTATAAAGGAAAAACTAAAATTCTAAACTGAAATTTGTAATTTTCAGAAATTTTAGTTTTTCCTTCACAAATTTTGAAAAACTAAAAATGAAATCTGAAAATTGAAAACTCAAACCAAACATACGTTTAATTTCTTTCATTTTTATCTATCTCCTTAAAAAATAGCAAAACTTTAATATATTAAAAAATTAATTTATCTAAATTATATCTAGATATATACATTAATTTTTTAAAATACAAAATTTTTACTATTTCCAAAGAGAGAGATAAAAGTAGACGAAATGAGTAGTAGACATAAACTAAGAAAAAAAAGGACAAAGGGTAGATGAGCTAAATATTAGTGTAGTAGTCTACCGTATTTTCTACATGTTTACGATGAGATCTATTTATACACTTGAGAAATAAACCTAATTACAAATCAAATCAATCTACAATAAACTACAATTAGCGTAATATATGCACAAATCATGCTCACAACCCCCCCCCAAAACAAAAAAAATCAAACTCAAGTGGGTGATAATGAGATCAACTACTTGGGTTTGGAAAGGAGAGCACGACAACGATCAAGATGATGTGCCATGGTGAACAAATCAACTAGTTGATCTGAGTCCTAATAGAAAAGAGTTGAAGAACACCATGAAGAATATGTTAACAAAAAAAGTGGTAGTCAATCTCAATATGTTTAGTGCGCTCATGGAAAACATCATTATGAACAATATGAATAGCACTCAAGTTATGTAAATGTCACTTGGAGAACATTGACTGATACCCAGGTTATCAAGCCAACATATCCAAAGAGTTCTTAGAAGTAATATCAACAAGGGCTCAATACTCAGCCTATGTACTAGAACAAGCGTCAATGTTTATTTTTTCCTGTACGAGATAAGAGAGTCGCCAAGAACGATATAGTATCTAGTGGTAGAGTGATGATTACTAGGATCTCCTCCAGGAAGCATCAAAGAGTAAGCTCGGAGGATCAAGGGGGAATACAATGGGGAGAGAATTAGAGCCCATGAAATAATATACCTCTAACATAACGAAGAATAGAAAGAACAACATCGTAATGTGTAGACTGTGAAGTATACATAAATTGACTGATTAAGTGCACATCATAGGAGATGTCAGATAATGTAATGGTTAGATAAACTAGGCTCCTAATCCCAACCAACTGTTTGTAGAAAGTAGGATTATCCAATACAATATCATCCGTGAGTGTGAAGTGAACATTAATCTTAACGGAGTGGATTATGTCTGACTATATGTAAGACCAGCTAAGATAAAATCAGAGACATACTTGGCTTGAGATAGTTAGAGACCATCGTGGAGGAAGTAACCTCAAATGCCAAAAAATAGCTAAGGGCCCAAGATCCTTCATCTGAAAGTGGCGATTAGGAGAAACTTTAAGCTCAACCATGCTAGAAACATCATCTCCAGTAATAATTGTGTCACCAACATAAAGTAATAGAAGTACAGTGCCACGACCAGTCTTACAAATGAATAGAGAGAATGATGTGGGTTGGATGTAAAACCAAGTTGACAAACAATAGAGCTGAATTTGCCAAATCATGCTCAGGGAGCCTACTTAAGACCATATAAGGCCTTTAAAAAGGAGACAAACCTTGTTTCAGGGGCAACTGGAACCCAGAGGTGATTGCATATAAACTTCCTCTCCCAAATCACCATTAAGGAAAGTATTTTTCCCATCAATCTGGCCAAGTGTCCACTTTCGAGTGGTGGCAATAACAAGGAGGGCACAAGCCTTACATTTTTCAATAGAACCATTAGAATGAATTTTGATCTTATATGCCCATTTACATCTTACAAGAGTCTTACTAGAAGGAGGATCAACCAAGTCCCAAGTATGAGTCTTCTCCAATGCTTGTAACTCATCTTATATAGCCGTTGCAAATGAGGATATGTGGAAGCTTCTTTATAGGACTAAGGTTCATGTAAGTGAAGTATGACAGAAAGCAAATATATTCACAAATATGTTGAGGTTGATTTTTTACCCTAGTTGGACGAGCAAGAGGAGGATTGGTAGTAGGTGTAGGATCTACGTTTTGGAACTAGGTCATCAGAAACTGTTAAATTATTAGAAGGATCTGTGAGCTCACACGAAGAACCTATATCAATGTCATTAGAACGAGATCAATAGAAAGATAATGAAGAAAGGACTCTGGGTGGTAGGAATAGATTTGAAGGAAGACATGCATGAGAACATGTGGTGTGTAACATCCTCCCAAGTACAACCCCATCCTTAAGTCATGGTATCATACTCAAGAGTTGTTACTTATATTCTGCGGACCTTTCTTAATTATCTATAATAAGGGTCGATCGAATTGCGTGTTAACTAACTCGTGGTTCTATCGAGATATATAGCCAGAAACAACTTATTTATTTAATACAAGTCAAGTACAAAAGGAAGCTCTTCTAAGAGCTTTATAGTACATCCGTTATCTCTTATGTTTTACAGACATATACATACACTAAAGTACAAAAAACACAAGTTCTGCTACTAACTACTGCAAAATCCACTTGATCTTCTCCTAGAGCCTCACCGTCTTCTAGATCAACCTGGGACGAACGGAAAAAAAAATACATAGGGGTGAGAATTCTAAAATTCTCAGGGCGTCCCCAAAACATATACTGAAGTTCATGTCATCGTTACCGCCCAGCCACTTCGATTTATTTAACAAAAGGTGATCATGCCTTACATAATGACTATTCATTTTTAAAGTTCAAAATCAATCTTTTCGAAGTGGGTTACTTTTAAGAAAAACCAATCACTTAACACACCTTTACCATCAGCTTATACTCATAGTAAGTTATGGCAACCAAGAAGAACCAATATAAACAAATATGTACATGCCCAATGTAATGAAATTCATCTTTGATTTCCCTTGATGAATCAATAGTATCACATCCTTCTCTATTTGCCTTCGACAAGCCAAAAGGATCTCAATCCACTCCATTTACCTTTGACAAGTCAAAAGGATCTCAACTCACTCTATTTGCCTTTGACAAGTCAAAAGGATCTCGTGTGTCATTATTTGCCCTTGACAAGTTAAAGAGGATCTCATGTTTCATTATTTGCCCTTAACAAGTCAAGAGGATCTCAAGTTTCTTGTGATCATAGAATTTAATTCAGGACATCATTCACTGCATGCATAAAACACATGCAGGCATCCATTCACAACGAAATTCTCATTTGTATCTTATAAATCAATCTTTTAAACTATCTAGTATGCATTCATATGTCACAAGACATACAGCCAAAAAGGTAACATTAAGTACTCATGTCATTCTAGAACCAAAAATTCCATTACTTCATCAATTCAAATCATTGTTGCATTTCCAGCATAATGGCAGATTTTACACCATTGTAACACGAATTATGTTGCCCCTCAAACAATTAATTCAGAGGCTATAAAAATTTCACATGACACTTCAATGTGTCTAAAACAACCTGTAAAAATTTCAGGGCAATCAGAATTATATAACCGCTTCAATAAAATAGGCAAATCTGGTGGTCAAAGCCACAAATTCATAGTCCAGACTTGTGTTCTCAAAATATTTAGCCCTAGAATTCGATGAAATCATGGTACAAGAAAATTCACAAAGTTATTTCAACATGTTATTAGTCTTATGTAAGAATTTCAGAAGCTATCAATCAATTGCTATGATTAAAAATTTGGCAATCTTGTTACTTCAGTCTCAACAATTCAGACGCAAAGTTACAATTCGGTTCCTAATTTTTTTGAGGCATCAAACCTTAGAATTAACCCCTAAGAAAATTCGTTTATTTATTTTAAGAGGTTAACTACAACATATAATTTTCATGGCTCATGAAACCACCCACAAAATTTTCAGAAAATTCGTGAAAGGTTCTAATTCAGAATAGGAATCAGTCCAACCTAGTTCCAATTCACTTTAGAGAAAACCCATTTTAAAACCATCCAAACACAACACAAAAATTCATACATCAATATCAATATGTTAACCATCAATATCATCAAAATTTTTGAAATTAGGACAAGCAAAAACAAAATTGAAAAATTTCACAAGGAAGACGCAGAAAACCTTACTCTTGAAGGCTAGTCTCTCTTTGTCTCTAGCTTGCTCTAAGATGGGATTTCTTCACAACCAAAACTCCCCACACAACTTCAAACCCTCCTCTGATCAATGATGGATGTGCAATAAGGATGAGGTTTTTGAAATTTCAATCGGTTATAATTGTAGAGGTGAAAGTGTAGATCAATTTTTGTGAAGGAAGATTTGGGTTTTGAGGATCCTAGGCTAGTGTTTATGTGAATTGTAACTAAGATGTAGCTCTTGAATATGGAAGAAGAACCAGCTGCTACCTTTTCTTGGAATGGCTGAGAATGCTCCTTGCCTTTGGGGAGAAGTTTTTGCTTAGGTGTTTTTATGAGTCATCATCATTAAAGCAAGTCTTATGATGATTCATGCTACTAGAAAGCCAAGTGGATGGTTAGGATTTGATCTTGGAATCCAAGATCAAATCTTGGCCCTCCACTTGTCTCAAATGAATAAATATCAATTATAAATCAATTATTAATAATGTTAGAAATGTTCTTCGTGTTAAAAATCGAACACCGAAATCTCACCGAATGGGTAAACATCGTACCCAATTTACCCAATATTACCCGTAAATTAATTCTAAATATAAAATTATTATTTCCACCTATTTCTAACATTATTCCCATGTTTTCCTAATTTCGGACACCTCCAGGGCCCGAATCTAGGGTTTCAGCTCCGGCGGCTGGCGCCCGCAAGATTACTATTCATCGGCCCAAAATTTTTTTTTGGGAGGTCGTTGGACCGCCCTCATCATTGCTAAACTATTAGATTTTTTAAATTAAGATTAATAAAACTCAAATTAATTTTTAATTAAAATTTAGGGTGTTACATGGTGTTCCCAAAAGATGGCATGATGCGAGATGCAAACACACAAAGATATCACATTCTAGCAACGATAGCCTTTGTGTTCTACTCCATAGCCAAGAAACCAAAAAAGATGAGCATGTGGTTCAAGTTTAATGTATTCATTCGATTAAAGGACAACAAACAGACATAGCCAAAGACTTTGTGAGAATTATAGTTTGGAAGAGTATGATAAAGACACTCAAAAGGAGAAATGTTGCCAAGGACAAAACATAGAAGACGGTTGATGACACATGGACACCAGTTAAGGCAGCTTCACCGAAGCTTGCTTAGGACAAGAGGAAGAGATAAACATAACACAAACAAAGTCAAGAACATGTCAATACTTTCTCTAGGGCGATCATTTTGTTGAGAGGTAACATGACAAGAGAATTCAAATAGAATTCAAGTTCAATAAGAAAATTTAAAAGCTCTGTGTCCTGATATTTCATTGCATTATCACAATGAAAAATTTTCATTATCTTTGAAAATTGTGTTTTGAATTTTGATCAGTGTGGCTAAGTTAATATAAATCTAAGGCAATTCATGACAATTGTTCATTTAAATGAATCCATGTAAAACATGAGTAATCATCAATAAATATCACAAAATAGCAAAACCCTCCAATAGAAGGAGTAGGGCTAGTCCCCAAACATCTAAATGTGTAAGATGCACTTTTGTTTTGATTGTTTTGCAGTTTTACATGAAATACAATTAAAAGACTCATTATTAGTAGATCCCAAGGTTCCAACAAATATGAGAGTACACATTTTTCATAGGAAGCTATGAGCAAGATGTTGATGCCATAGCTGAAGGGAGGATGACATAGAAGCAACACAAAGATTTAATGCTAAAAGAACGTGGAGATCAATAAGCTCAAAAAATCTTCCGACCTTGTATCCAATCCCAATGACTTGTTCTATTAATCGATCATGCACATGACAACCAGGAGAAAAGAAAATAATGTCATAACAAAGATCACACAATTGACCCACAAAGATAAAGATAAGATATGCATTGGGTTAAGTGATAATGGACATGGAGATGGAACTCTCATGACTTACATTCGTAAGGGACCCATTAGCAGCATGGATAAAGGGTGCAACATATATGGTAGATAAAAGAAAAAATGTGAGATGCAAATGTCATATGGTGAAAACAAGCATAATCAAAATACCATCTAACATTGGCCGAGGTAGTGGATAAAACAACAGAGGTATTACTAGGAAGAGAAATAATTTGCTTAAGGAGAGTCATTAAAAACTTGATTAGGTTCTTGCTTTAGACTATGGTGTTCCTTCAACAATTGGTATTGATGTGATAAAATAGCAATAGTATAACGATTTTTCAAATGAACCTATACCTCTTTGGTAGTTTCAAAATGACCAAACTGAAGATCAATCCTGGAGTGGAAGTATTACGGAACCAAGTGATAATGTAGCGATTCTTGCTATCCAGTCTTCTAACTTCTCCACAAATTTGTCAGCGACATCTTCATCAGATTTAACAGGACACACAATGTTGCTAATCACATATCGCAAGTTTATGACCTTTTAGGAAACCACGCATAACTTCAACCCAATGAGTGTAGTTGGAGCCATTGAGAAGAATTAGGATATGTTGAGAAACATTTGTCTTGTCCATTACAGTGGAAAAACATAAATCATAGAGAAAAGTATTTCATATTGAAATTGTAGAAAAAAAGAACCTCAAAAATGGATTTATCTCATGAAAAATCTAGGAAAGGAGTATTACATGCCATGTTAGAATAGAGAGACACGTGGATGACATGTCAACAACGCTAGCCATGTTAGTGGAGAGGTCAAACAGGAGTGAGACACGGTTCAACACTAGTCAAAGCGAGTCAAGGCATAGGTCACGGTAGAGCCGGACACGCCTGGATTCGGCGCTATGCAGATTTAGGCTAGGCGCTTGGTTTCACATGCCAACACTTGAAGCTGGTTGTGAGGGTGCGTGAGACATAAACGATGATGAGCTTTGGACGGCGAAGTCGACAGGAGGCAGTGAAGACGTTGGAGGGGTGGTGTCACGAATGGAGCCTAAGAGGGTCATGAAACTAGGACAATAATGCAGGAAACTTATGGGAGAGGGGAAAACTATGTTGTATGGCTAATGAAATAGGACCAAGAACCTAAGCTCTTGATACCATGTTATAAACTATGAATGAATGAGAAAAACACGTAATAGGGGTTGAGTATTTGTGTATGGTATCATATGTTCTATATGTTTACAATGATATCTGTTTATAGACTTGTAGAAATAAACCTATTTACAAATAAAATCAATTTACAATAAATTATAGTCAATCACAATCAATCTAAATTATTTTTAATCATCATAATATCTACACAAATCATGCTAACATTATTGAATATATCATTTTGTAAGCAATTTAATGGAAATTTAATGATTTAATTTGAAGTCTAATTGCCAATAACAAGTTTAGGGTGCAAAAAATCTAGTCAAATTGAGCTTTTGTAAAAGTTGTAATAGGACCAGGAACTTGTCACTATACCCGATCAAGTTTAGAACCCGCATAAAAGAGACTTGTCATTGGATTGCACCGTGTTCAGATGTATGATTTAACTTGCCTTTGCATGCCATTAAGTTCAGGTTCACAGCCTTGAACTTGCGTCTATTGTTTAGCGAATTCAATCTGGACCTTTGACTAGACAAGACCCTCGTTGCTTATTTAAATCATGTGACCCTCCTTGCATATATATATATATATATATATATAAGAAATGATTTATCCCCAATAAATCCTCTTAAACATCATCCTAATTACAAATTATAATCAAATATATTAACTTTTTAATATATCAATTTGACTTAGTTTCTTGAGGTGACTATTAATAAAAAATGTGAATGGAGTACTAAATGAAGAAAGAATTGATTACTTTTTAAAATTCCAAGATATTGATTGTATCTATCTTTTTGCCTCATTTAGTAATTAGGAGGATTTGTAGGAGGTTATATCATTCTCCAAAAATAATCAAAGGTCGCTCTAAGAAGTTACTCCAATCTTGACCATTCGTTTTAATAAAAATTGATGGCCATGATTATCTTACATATTTCCTTTCCATAATTAACTCATTAATTCCTTATATTTCTTTGAATATGTGGGCAACATAAGGATGAGAGAGGAGAGATAAGAGGGAAATAAATTAAATGACGAATCAAAGAAATATAGAAAATTAATAAGTTGATTATGGAAAAGGGATATATGAGCTGATTATGGCCATAAACATTTATTAAAATGAATGATCAAGATTGGGAGTAACTTTTAGAGTTACACATTGAGTCGATGGATCCTTACTCTTCATATAAATATATGAAAAATCTAGAAACCCCTTTCAACTTTAGCATATGTACATTTTGGCCATATTAATTTGAAAACGTGCAAAATAGTCCTTAAACTTTTTGATACGTACACATTACTATAATTTGATAATGAATTTATATTTTTTGATAGAAAATTGCATGTGTTGACTCTATAATTTCATTAGGAAACCTTACATATTAAAAAATAATATGATAAAAGTGTATATAGATTGAAAATTAAAGGATTTTTTTTTTATATTTTTCACGTAAAAAAAAAAACATCTATTAGCATATTATAATGTGCACATAGAAAAAGTTTAAGGACCATTTTGCACATTTTTTAAGTAATAGAACTAAAGTATACATGAGCTAAAGTTGAAGGGAGATTTCTAAACATTTCCTTATAAATATTTACACACACATACATATACATATTCATATAAATATGTATTTTAGAGTCAACACTCAATTTCATCTCCAAAAAAAAAAATATTTTTTGTGTCATTCAATTTAGTTCCTTAAGAAAAAAAATTGTCCTGTGGTTCATTGAGATTGCAAATGGTGGACACATTAGTCCTTTTATTAGTTCTCTACAAATAGAGTCACACATGTGACATATTACAACGATAATGTGTCATAATTTGTTGGCTATAATCAAAACCACTTCATTTTGCAACATCCAAGTGATAAAAGTGAAATTTTTTTCATTTCAAGTTTGATCTAAACCAAATTGAGGTACAATCCCCCTTCAGTCTCACTTGGGGCAAAAATAAATAATGTCATTTTACAAATATGTTAGATAATGTTTCATGTCATTGTGTTAATGGATCACACTTGTAATTTTGATAAAGTTTAATATATTAACTTTATAGAGAAACCAACTTCTCCTATAATTCATACCTTTAGGGAGGCAAGACAGGTTTTTGTTTTTGGGACTCTATTGTCATGTGCAATTTTTTTGAATGACCATGTTAGTTATTTATTCTATATTTTATTATATTATGGTTAAATTGATTAAATCAAGGTTAAACCATTAAGGTCTGTTTGTTTTCAATTTTCAGTTTTTATTTTCAATTTTTAGTATTTTATGAAAAAAAAACTAAAACCTAAAAATAAAATTAAAAACTTAAAACTAAATTTTATAATTTTTATTATTTTTAATATTTTCCTCATAAAAATTAAAAAGCTAAAAATAAAAACTGAATCCAATCAGTTGAATCATTTTCAAAATCTTGCTTCCAAAAACGAGATTAACATTTTTTCCTCTTAAAAGTGATACGCGGTTCCCCTGGCCCGCCGAAAAACGGCGTCGCTTCGCTTACTATATAAAGTTGGCGCATTTGAAACACGAGAGAGAGAGAACGGTGATGGAACTGCTGAAGCTTTCGAAGTTCAAGCTCCAACTTCAAGCCCTAATCACCGAAGTTCGAGATCTAAGGGTAACAATCTCTGTCCCCACCGAACCTAATCGCCATTGCCACTCCCTCCGTTTCCTTCGACTTACTTGAACTTTTTCAGGACAGGGAACGCTCCGCCACCGAGCAGCACCACCAGCAAATCCAGGTTTTCCATTTTCTTTTCTTTTCTTTTCTCTTTTTTTGGATCAATTTTCATTCAGTTATGTCCTTTTATTTCGGTGTAGCGATTTTTTTTTTTGGTTCTGATTTGGTTTGTGGTATTTGTGAGCGAGATCAGAGGCACAAGCGGAATGAGGAAGAGTGTAGCAGGAAGATACAGGAATTGCAGGAAGAGTTGGCTTCGATCAAAGACGAGCGCCAGAAACTGGAGAGAAAGGTTTGGGAATTCGATTTCGTGCGACCTTTGAAGTTTCTTTTTTTTTTTTTTTTCAAATTTGGAAAATGTAATTCGTTTATTATTGTTGAAGCAGGTGAATTACCTCCAGAACGATAATGCGATGCTTGAAAGTAAGCACAAAGAGTTGAAGGGAACCCTGAATAGTGTACTACAATCTAGGGAGGATTTCGTGCATGCTTATGAGGTTATTTTTTATGATTGGCTTTGGTCCTTTTATTGTTTGTTATAATTTTTGCTGTATAAACTGTGGAAGATTCTCAGTTAAGGGGAAAAGATAGTGCTAATTCGGCTGACAGCAATAGAGAATTTATGTTTTATACTCTCGCGTCAAGATTTTTGAATATGTTTCATCACTTTCATTGTTTGTTATAATTGTTGCTGTATAAACTGTGGAAGATTCTCAGTTAAGGGAAAAGATAGTGCTAATTCGGCTGACAGCAATAGAGAATTTATGTTTTCTACTCTCGCATCAAGATTTTTTATTATGTTTCATCACTTTCATTGTTCCTGAGCTTGAGTAGAATCTGATGAGTACGTGAAGTGTGCCCAAAATTGAGCATAACTGAAATTGGCTTCTATAACTAGGTAGTTGTAGCAAGCTGAAAATTTATTTGTTCTAATCCACAATTTTGAGCTTGTTTTGGTGGGGGAGGGAGGAAGGGAGGGGTTTGTAGGTTTGAAGTTTGAACTTTATGATTTGCAAATTAGGATTTTGGTTGTTTTGTGTATATTACCAACACGGTTAAGGCCTATAATTTTATAGAGGAATTAATAACTGTTGGAATCCTTGTAATTTTGGACTGCCATTGATTGTGCATTTGGGTTTGAAAAACTGGGTAATGCAGGAGTCTACTTCTCAAATGAGAGGTACAGTTGAAACCAAGGATAGGATGCTCAGTGTTCTTTCAGAGAAAATAAACTCTTATTTATTATTATTTGATTCGATAGAGAAGGAGGTGTTTTTTATCAAGCAAATTGTGGATAAAGTGCAGAATCTTGTCAGTGATAAAGAGGAAGTTGGTAAGTATTTTTTCAGCTAGTACCGATTCCAATCCAAAGTGAGTTCATTTGGGGATAGCTGCATATATTCATACAATTAAAACCATAGCAGGTTCATTGATCATTTTTATTTTTATTTCTTGCAATCAGTGAACAACTTGAAAAACAAAATGGATCACGTCTCTGCATTTGAAAAAGATCTTGTAGGTAACTTAAAACCCCCATTAACCCATCTTACATTTTTTTTAATTGTTGATATAAATAATAGACGTATAAATGTGATATTTCCCATCCTATCTAAGTTTCATCATTTGGCAATCCTTTTTTGCTTCAGAAAATATCTCTGACCTAAGAAATAAACTGGAAAACAATGAGGCTGAATTAAGAAGAAAGGATAGAGTCATCTCAGAGCTAGAAGCAAAGCTGGATGCAGCAAAACTTAGCAATGACACTCAAGCTCAAATAGAAGATATATCCATACCAGGATGGAAAAGTTGTCTTAATCAAATGCTAAAAAATTGTTTAATACTTATTTGCAATTTTACTTACAGACTCTTTTAAAGTTTTCTCTTAACCCAGCCTAACCTTAAGCGAACTTTATCAATAAAGGATGTGGAGATACAAAACTTGATTTCAGACAAGGAGGTTTGGCATTCAGTTTCCTCATTATGTCTATGACTTTTGATTGAAGTCCATGTGATTTTCTAACTTCTCTGAACATAATCCTAAGGCATTACATTTTGAAGTTGGAAGTTTAAAACACATCTTACAGAGGGTTCAGGACAATGTCACAAATATGAATGATGAGGTAAACTGATTTCATCATTCTTTAGGTAGAAGAGTTTGATTTTCCAACATACAATATTTGACTTTTGTTTGTTGTGTACTTGGTCATACTCTTTTTGAAGTCTTATCTTTTTACTGTAAATTTCAAAAGTACATGGAGAATACTGTTTTTCTGTCACTTTGCTCTAGTTGTTCGACACTTTGGTCAAATAGGCCAGTATGCATAGTAGTTGGATGTTTGGGTTTTCAGTTTCACAATACAACTCTTGCCCCACTGTTTTTAAACGCCATTCCTCCTTATTAGTTCTCCAGATCAAGAAGCATTTCTACTTTATATATGTACACATCAGTACAATGCTTATTTTTATTCCAGGACAAAAGGTTATTCTCCTGTGTTTTGCTACATAAAGAAGCAAGTGCCATGGATATGAAGATTGCAGAGAATAGGTGACAATAACATATCTATTGGTACATTTGTTAATGGGAAAAAAATGTTTTACTACCCTGAACTTTTGGTCCCGCGCAATTTAGACTTAAGTTTTTAAATATTGCAAAACGACCCCTGAACTTTCAAGATGGTGCAAGGAAAACCTTCTGTTAGGCTGACGTTAAAATCCACTATTAAGTGGACATGTGCCTCTCACGTGCGTTTTTTGTTTGACAAAATTACCCTTCTCTCATTCTCACCAACACACACACGGACACACACATGCGATGAGAGAGAAAGAGAACGAGATGGAGAGAGACGGATAAAGGATGGTCGCAAAGGGGAGGTTCTCGGCAGCTAGGCACGGCGTGGCGGATTTGAGGTGGGGGTGAGTACGGCGTGAAGGTGCGGTCATGTCATGCATGGGCGGAGGGGGAGCTGGCTCGCGGTGGCTGGGCGGATGTGCGTGGCGGAGATCCTTGGTGGTTCGTAGCGTATGTGATGGCGGAGGCAGCAGGCTGTTTCGCGACCTGAGGCACGACATAGCGCGTTGTCGGAAGACCGGCAAAGGGAGATCGGCCGCGAGAAGGGTGTGAGGCCGCGAGGAAGGGGCTTGGCATGCTGGGCAAGAAGAAAAGGAGGGCGGAGCTCGCGGCAGCCGTGAGGTAGATCCATGGCGGAGGGACTTCGCGGTGCTTGTAGGCTTGCTAGCGGGCTTTGGCTTGCGCCGCCACCGGAGGCGAGAGGTGGAGGTAGTGGCGGGCTTCATGGTTTCGCGGCGGAGTGGAGGGAGCTGAGGAGGGAGGGGCAGTGCGAATGGTGACGGGGGCGTGGCCTGGCTTGAGACTTTGAGGTGGTTGGCGCCGGGCTCCGCAGTTGACGTGCGGTAGTGGGTGATGGCCAAGATTGAGGTTACATGGTGCTGCACTGCTGCTCCTAAGCTTTAATTAGTGGTTTGTGGTTTTGATTTTTTTTTATGATACTGATAAAAATTATACCTGTTCCTGCCTGCCGTTGCTATTGTTTCTACCTTCTCCTTCTTATTTTTGTTGCTTGCTGCTGGATTGTTGCCTAGATTTGATATTGGTTTGTGTATCAAAGATAGAAATGTGTGTGTGTGTGTGCGCATTTTTTAGTTTCAGAGAGGAGCCATTGAGAGTTTTGGCAATTAGAGTTAGAGAAGGGGTAATTTTGTCCAACAAAAAACGCACGTGAGAGGCACATGTCCACTTAACAGTGGATTTTAATGTCAATCTAACAGAAGGTCTTCCTTACACCATCTTGAAAGTTCAGGGGGTCGTTTTGCAATATTTAAAAACTTAGGGTCTAAATTGCACGGAACCAAAAGTTCAGGGGGTAAAGCGCTTTTTTCCCTTTGTTAATTTCATTTAGAAATTACTGTTTGAATTTATAGACTTATTCAGTACAGAAGAAAAATGCTCTGTTGGAGACAGACATTTTTTCTAGGCAGGTGGTTGCTTATCGGTCATTCGGTAGAGATGCAAATGATACTAATAATTAATGAATTAAAGATGTTGGGCAGGCCTTCATTTATAGGCTTATAGTTGAATAATTCAATGATTTCTTACTTATTAAACAATGATGTTCTTTTCCTAGGTCAGAAGATATTGTTCAGAGCAATGAAGAGATGGCTTGTCATGAACCTACCTGATCGCTCACTTAAAAGGCACAGGTTTGTTCAATATTTCCTATATGTTCCTAAACATTTTAATCAGTCATTGCAGGCAGCTGACTATGTCAACAAAAATCCATGTTGCTTAAGATAGTTACATGTATGAGAAACATTAGCTTGCCAAGGGAGTCAAAGAGGACAGTGCATTTTCCTTGAAGACGAAATTTTTTATCATTTCTTCAAGGACATAATTGTTTGCAATTAGTTGGTCTAACCTACATGTAACCCAGAAGTACCAAACTTATGTTTCCACAGTTGATCTTTGTGGGAATAAATTCTTAGTTTAGCTGTTTCTGTAGGATTTGCAATGCATTCCCTAAAATTTCTCATCAAAAATTGAAATCAGACTGTTTTTTGTTACAAAGTGACTTGAGTTATCTAGAGTGGCTCAAAAACTGAAAAAAAAAAACGAAATGTTTGAAGAGTATCCATGTGCTGAATATATGCTGTCAATGCAGATTTATCAAAAATCTCTGAGAAGTCATTATAAATGAGTAATGGGTGAGGCTGCCAAATTAATTTCAAAGCTCCACTTCTTAGTTATGAGTATGCGACTGAGTAGTCAGTACTGTGACTACTATTGGCATATCTTGTGATGGAGGAAAGGTAAAGGAAAAAGAATAGTCCAGTAATGATGCAGTAATTAGAAGGCCATTGAGATTGAACCTTCACCTGATATAGATATAAAAACTGAAAGGTGATCTACTTAATTAATAACTGCCTGCTTTATGTAAGGATCCAAGTGCAACATGCATCAATGTAAGGATCCAAGTGCAACATCCATCATTAAGTAAAATCTATTGACACAGCAATTTAACTAAATAAAGACTTGCAGACATGAAGTGTTCTTCCATGCTCTGCATTCTATCCCCTCCTCTTTAAAATTTGACTCTGAGAATTTGATGTTTCAAAATGAAACTTTAGCCTATTTCAAGCTTTTTATTCACCTGTAATTTACTTCAGACAATGAGCTCAACTGCTCAACCTCTACTATGAAGACAATTGTGGTTTGCATTTGCTTTAATTGCATACATCAAATGCTTTGTGCTGACAATGCATGTTGAGAACAAATAAGTTAACATTATGATTTTCTGGCAGTGTTCCTTTTTGTTTTGTAGGCTTGCTCAAATCCTTTTTGGCAGCTTAGAGCTGATAACTGTAAAGGTATGGATTTTTCTCTTCTTGTTATAGTAACATGGGCTGCGTGAATTAATGAAAAATTGAAAGATTTGATTTAATACAGTATCAAATTTTCAGCGCTTCAAAGTTATTCACTATTCAGCCCTTTACCCTAATGCGTGTTCGTGTACTTTAGTGTATACTGTATAGTATAATTGTGCAATAAATTTAGGTATTCAATAGTGCAAATAGGTAATTTACCTAAGCCATATTTGGGTATCCAAATATCCTATTTTGCTTTGGCATGTTCAGCTCAAGGAGGCAGAATTATGAAGAAAAGGTTTAATTAATCCGCTAGTCCCTATAGTTTTATCAAATTTTCAATTGGGTCCCTGTATTTTAGAAGTTTTCAATTAGGTCCCTATACTGAAAATAAATGTTTAATTGAGTCCCTAGCCCTATCATCTGTTACAAAAACATGAGAGTTAATGGGTGACGTGGCACCTTCCTCTATATTAGAACTAGGGCTCATTGCAAGCCCCTAATTTATCCAAAATCAGCCATGGCCAAACACCATCTACATTTGAAGCTTATATTGACACTTTTTCCTTAATAACCCAAACATTTGCTTCCTCCTACCCCCAGTGCTGCACTTTGCTTCTCCAATGTTGCCAACTAGCTAGGTATTGAACAAGATTACCACTTTCCTGGGTTTTCATATCGCATTTCCATGTTCGCGTGTTTTGTTTGTGCATTCCATCTATTTGAAGCTGAACCGCTTTATCGTTCTTGTTATGATTATTATTGTTGTTGATTGTTAGATAGTATCATATATAATAGGAATAGAACAGAGCAGAGTGAGGCCGTGATGATGTGTTGTGCACTTTTAGTCAGATGAGACATTGAATGGAGTGGAGAGCGTGGGCGAGGTGTTGGTGTTTGACGCAGCCAATGCTGTCCCTCAAATCTCAATGTCTGAATCTAACTGTAAAGGGCCAACCCTGAGCCTCCCATGAATCATTAGTTTAAGTATGAGGCCCTGCTCTCACTCTTAGAGAGACGAGGTTGTCCTGAGAGCTGTTGCCCCTCTCTGACTCTGTGAGTTGCTTGCTGCCCGTGATTCTTTCCTCCTCTCAAATTACCAAACAGCTCTCCACGCATCCACAACAACAACAAAAACAACAACAATGAACAAATGCGACCTCTTTCTCTCCCTCTTTCAATATATGTATGCTTCTGTGTCTACTTCAAGTTCTGCGTCTGCTTTCAATTCATTCTTCTTCTTCTTCTTCTTCTTCTTATGGAATAATGAGGCAGTGATGATGTTTTCAACAATTGAACCAGGCATTTGAGTGGATGGTCAAGAGGTGTCATGGCGAGGTGGCTCAGTGCCTGTGGTACTTTTCCTCAGGTGCATGTTGACGCAGCCATGCTCACTTTCTTTCCCATCTTTGCTCTTGTCTGACAAAAGGCGAATCTGAGCCTCCTTCTTCAATCCCAAAACACAAGTTCATTATTGCTTGCTCCCCTGTTTCTTCATGTGTGAATTTTCTTTTTCCATTCTGGCCACGTGATTACTCACTTGATGAGTATGGGAGAATATTTTGTTAACTCACATTTTTATAACTGATGATGGGGCTAGGGATCTAATTAAATGTTTGTTTTCAGTATGAGGGCCTAATTGTAACTTTTAAAATGTAGAGATCCAATTGAAAATTTGATGAAACTATAGGGATTGATGGATTAATTAAACCTCATAAAAATGTATGGATAATGCCTCTTAGAAGCATTTTTTATTTTCTTGCCACATTTTTTTCCTTCACTATCATTGGCATTGTTCACAAATTCATTCTCTTTGCTGTCTTGGATAGTCATTTCATAATGCCTAACCTTACATTTATTTTGTTTTGGACAAACTCTTGGAAGAGGAAGAGAGGAGATAAGGGCCATTAGTGGTTTTATTAAAACTTGCCGTGAATAACTGAAGTATACAACATGAATAAAAATGAATGGAAGTATTTCCTGAAATAGATGACATTATAAATTTTATTGCACAATTAAAATTAGGGATAAATGCATTTTACCTCCTGACTTTAGGTCATGTGCAATTTATACCCTGACTTTTCAAAATATACATCGTGACACTTCTAACTTTTCAAACTGTGCAAAACACCCTTCAATATAATTTTGGCAACTAATGAAGGTAAAATTTATGTGCATTTAACCCCTTGAAGTTTCTAATTTATGTAACCTAACACCTTGTTCGTGAATACAATGTGCAATTAATTCCCCTATTTTTTTTATTGTGTACAACCTTACATCTTATGACTTAAAGTTTTGAGGGGGCTTTTTGCAAAGTCTAAAGTTAGATGTCATAATGCACTGTTGAAAAGGGGTATTTTGCACAATTTGAAAAGCTTAGGTGTCGTAATTCACGTTTTGTAAAGTTAGGGTTTGAATTATACATGACCTAAAATTTAAAGGGGTAAAATGCATTTAACCCTTAAAGTTATTCCGATTGATGTGTGTTGGTGCAGAATAAACATGTTAGCTTATGCTCCGAAAGGAAAAGCAAACTTCACATTTTCACTGTTATTCCATTGTAGTATAAGCTCTTCTTAAGAAAGCTCCAAGAAAAGGAAAACTTGCTCTTCGTTGTAGATTCTTGATGTAATGAAGAAAGTTGTCAACTTGGGATTCAGTGTAAAAATACAAGCAAATAATACGAAACTGGACATGTCATAGGCTGAAATCAACTTGGAAGCTTTACAGAAATACCATAAATGTAGGGAATGTGAGGAAAGATTGTAAATGGCTCAGCAAAGTTCAGAAAAACTACAAAAGACAAAATAAAAAAAGGTAAATAAAAAGATATTTTGGGTTGATGATCGAGATTCTTTCTTTCCTGCTTGAGGTGTCTATATATAAATTTAAGACGAGTAATTGCAGCTGCAGTGCCTTTTATTGCATGTTTCTTATACTTATAGCCACCCGAGCAAAAATGGTCAAAAGAAAAGTTTATGAAATTTGTAGCAACTCGAGATCCATGTTTTATTGGAAAGAAATGATTTATCTTCCTAACAAATTTTATTAAATATTTTAATTATTAAATAAAAGAAGAATTGATTAGTTTTTAAGATTTCATTACATTGAGTTTTTTTTTTAATTTAATATTTAGGAAGATGTCTAGAAGGCTATTGTCATTACTCTTTGCCAAATATAATGTTTGGTATTTTGCTCTTTGGGAGGGTTTTTCAAGTTTTCTTAGGGTTTTACTAATTAGTGTTCTAAGAATAATGCTTAAGAAAATTAGAAAAGGTAAGTATTAGAGTTTTGAAGTGGGTTCTATGGATAGAAAATAATAAAATTTATCTTGCCAATGCATAAACTATTTTTTATTCCTTAACTATTCTAGTTAGATGAATCCTTTTTCTTATTGGCCAAATTGTACTAGAGAGCAGCAACAATGGAACGTTTATCTCTACGATGCGTAGACTCTTCAAACGTGAACTCAAATATGTTAGTTAATTGTTGGGAAAATATCTCTGGTCATTATGCTGTTTCTACTTTCTTGTGTTTCTTCTGTGATAATAATGAAAATAATGATAAGGTGACTTTATTACATAATAGAATAGTAACAAGCCAATTTCATTGTTACACCCGCACTATCTCGAAGACAGTCATGATTCTGGCTATTAGAATGGGTAATCAACAAGGAAGATGTAGCACTCATGAAGAAAAGGAACAAATATTTGCGTATCTTCTCTCTTCAACTCCATCATTTTAGTGTTTTTTTAATTTTAATTATATATATATTTTTTCAAAGGCCTACTTATGCAGATGCTTTAATTTAAGCTTTTGGTTAGTTATGGTGATTTAGTTCTTGTTTTTTGGTAAAGTTTTGAGTTTTCGTTTTTCGAATGAAAAAGGTAACAACCCAATTCATTAAAACTAACTGAGGTTTTGATAAACTCCAAATATAAACCATTGAGATAGAAACTTCTTATTTAACAGATAGTTATGGGAGAGGCTATTACCACTCCCTATGGCTCTGACAAGAGATGTACTTGAGTGAAGATGAGTATCCTCAGCAGAGATAAGATGGAAAGCACAAGAAGAATCCATCTAAACAATAATTCTCGGTAATCAAAGACTGGATGAGAGCTTCAAACCAATATACACCCCTGACAACTCAGCCAAAGTGATTGAAATTGGCCCAAGATGGGAACTAAACGTAGCCAATCTCCAATGAGTCCAGTGCGCGCAGACAGAGATAGACTACTGAGGACCTATCGAAATTAATCTTGTACCAGTACCACCTAACAGGAGGAGGAACCCATTTGACTTGGGACATAGCAAAGCTTTGGATACAGCTTCTAGCTTCATTAGCTGCTACCAAGGTTTGATGAGCATCTCTATAAATATGAAAAATGTAGCAAGTAATCGCAACAGAAGTCCCTCTATTACCTTAGAAGACTAATTCATCTCTGGCCCGCCATAGGGTGTGACATGTAACGATAAAATGGGGGCTTTACAAGATGAAGTTTGAACCTTCAAATTTTCTTCCATCCATTGTCAAAACAAAAATTGGAAACGATGAGAGAGGTTATGCATAAAGCTCATCCACATTTCCTAAGATAAAGGACAATATCTTGTGATGTGGAGCATTGTTTCTTCATTCTGCCACATACACGGCACAAAGGACAGTTTGCCATATTTATACAACATCGATTAGTATTCGTGAGGAGAGCTTCATCGGCCTTGAACCGCAGAAAGACGTTAACTCTTTGGGGAGCCTCCAAGTTCCACTCATGATTGAAATTAAAGGGGTGAGTAACAAACTGACTTGCAACAATGTCGAGAAAATTTAATGGAAAAAACCCCAAAACTACTATCATTTCGTGGACCAGCAGAAGCAGGTTTAAAAGCTGTCAGCAAATTAACAAAATCATGACACAACATCTGACACAAAGCATTCTAATCCCAGTCGCTATTTTCAGCCACTAGATGCTCCACCTTCAAGCCATCTAACTCTTCCTCTTCAGTTTCATATAAGGATAAGTCCTCTAAACAATGAATTCGAGGGAGCCAGTGATCAACCCAAAATCTAGCAGATCTACCATTATCCAACCTCCAAGTCAAAGTATGAGGGAATGATTGCTAGCAACTATAATTACCTTTCCAAGCATTGGAACAATTTTGTTTTTTCTACACTAAGGGTGTGTTTGATTGGGGAGTAAAATTGGTAGTAAAATTTACTTAGATGAGTTGCATGTGTAATACTCATCTAAGCAATTTTTATCTTTATTTTTACTCCCTAACCAAACACACAATAAGGCAATTATTCATCAGAGCATCCATACTTACTACATATCACCTGGACCTACAAGGCATCTTTTTGATAATTCAAAGCCCAGGCCAACTTCATAATAAAAGAATCATTTACATATCGGGCTCTCCTCAGCCCAAGCCCTCCATCCTTTCCTCGACTTACAGACATTATTCCAAGAGACTAAGTGAACTTTGTTTTGTGATCATTATGATCTCCCAAAATAAAATCTCTACAAATTTTGTCTAATCTATCAGAAAGCAATAAGGGTAGCTTCGTGGTTTGCATGACATACAAGAGGATGGTAGCAAGGGCCGATTAGGCTAGAGTAACCCGACCAGTCAACCAGCCAACGAGATAGCACACACATTCCAACAAATCAACCTTTGGCCCATTCTGTCCTGTACATATTAAAAATGATTCAAGGAAGCCCGCTCATGCAAAATTGGAAATTCCATCTACCGGCCAAGATCACCTATTAAATTAAAACCCAGAGCATCACTAAGTTGTTGTTTCATATTGTGATTCGCATTGTTGGAGAACAAAACACAAGACTTAGTAGTTAGGACTGTTCACCTTCTGACCCGACCTCCTACAAAAGCGATCTAGGGTGCCTTTTACAACAACAACTTGATCAAGAGAAAGTTTAGCAAAAAAAAGTTCAAATCATCTGTGAAACATATGTGAGACAAATGAGGGCCTTCTTTATAAATTTGAATGGGCTCCCAAATATTATGCTCTGCCAGCAAATTAGTAAAATGGGATAATTTCTCTAAACAAAGAACGAAAATATAGGGAGATATAGGTCACCTTGCCTCACCCTTCTAGCCGGCCTGAAAAAATTAGTTGGGGATCCATTCCAAAGCATAATTAGCTTGTAAGGCCAATGATATATGTGTTGAAACATTAAATTACTTATCTTTGTATATAGAAAGAGTTTGCTAGCATAGTTGTAAAAGACCTCTAATTGATCGTTATACCACTTGAATAAATCTCTCTATTTCTTATTGGGAGCATTCTATTTTATATATTGTAGTACTTATTTGGATAAGATCAACAAATTGTCATTAATTTCCCCCCTAAAATTATTTTGACTTGCATCCAAATAGTTTTCATTTAAGAATTTTGGAGGTGCAATATTTATCTCAATTGTCCATCTTATCTCTCCAAATGGGGCTCCACAAAAAATTGAGGATATATGTTGGATGTAATTCTTCATTTATAGTCAAATATATTGAAATACAAATAGGAGATACTTTACAACTCAATTAATGTATTGTCAATTTGATGAAAAATAATGTTTCCAAGATTAGGGGGAGAAAATAAATAGATGAAAAATGAACTAAATTAGAATGCATAATTGATGATTCATTTAGATCCTCGATTAAGGCAATGTGAACTAGAAGTTCAAAAGATAATAGATTTGCAAAGAATAACAAATGAATTGACAGATACATTAATTTATGATAAAAGGATAACAAAACTTTATAAACCAGCTAAAAATGCCCTTATTCGAATTGATATCCCTATTTGGACAATCGGTCAATGCAAAATTGCTTGCTAGAAGTATGGTAGATTAGTCGATTCAAAAAATGAAAATCCTTGGAAAAGAAGAGGGGTAAAGAGGACAAATAATGTTATGGAGGCAAATGATACTCTTCCTCTTTAAGAGGAAGAGAAATAGTAAGGACATTTGTTGGAGTCCAAAATTTTGATATAACTGAAATGCCACAAGGCGTTCAAGTACATGAAAATAGTTAAATATATTGAAAATGATGAGATCTCAATAGATTATATCTTAACAGGAAAATGATGGAACCAACGAGTAATATTGTAATAATATATTTACAAATAATGTAGCGCCACACATTATTCCTGAAAATGAGGATCTTGAACCAATGATTGTACAACAAGTATCGACATATAAATTATTCGTCAAAATGGAAAGAAGCCTTTTAGGCAAATCATGATTCACTTATAAAATGTGAAGTCTTTGGACTTGTAGTCCAAACACTTGAAAGGTGTAAAACATGTGGGATACAAAATAGTATCTATATGGGAAAAATGAAATTATGGATTGATGGTATATCCATGACATATTCTAAATTTCTATATTATTGAATACTTATTCTACATGTTTTGGTTTTGATCTATCACATTATTGAGTATATCATGTTTTTTATTTGATCTATATATTATGCTATTTCATATTGTGTTTTTGACGAAGTTTGCAACTATGTTCATTATAGTTGATGTGTAAATTGATTAGTCAAACTTTTGAAGAAGTTCCCATAGCAGTTAAAAATCTAAAGAGTTTGGGATGAAAGATCTCAATAGGATAAAGTTTTGTCTTGGCTTGCAAATCGGTATTTAACAAACAGAATGGTTGTTTGTCAATCAATTTACACAAAGAATTTATAAAGTTTTATATGGATAAATCACATCTATTTTATATAAATGTATTAGTATATAGGATATAAATCAAATTTGCATAAATGAAGATATCAAATAGGCTTCTTTTTTCTTATGAAGACATGGTTTTATCTTAAAGATATACAAGTTAGACTATAGCCACTACTTCAAATCATGGAGAAATTAGTGCAATACACGAAACTCATGAATGTTTCTGGTTAAGGGCAATGGATCAAGATGTTTAAACTATCATGTGAATTATCTTAGAATAAATTTGTAGAACTTTACATGAGGACAACGTAGCATAGATAACTCAATTAAAGAGAGAAATTGATGTCCAATTTGTTCAAGTGAACAAGTCACTACCTATTTATTCTTTAAAGAAGTGATGCACAAAATCAGAATGCATTGATTATGAGATATAAAATGATACTTCAAAGAGTTGGAGAAATATTGTAATCTTTTTTCTTTGATTAATATTTTTATCCCATTAGATTTTTTGTTGATAAGATTTTTAATGAGGCAATTCCTACTATGAGAGTATTGTACTTTTTTTTCTCCACTCTTTTTTTTTCAATGAGTTTTTTTTTTCTTAGCAAGATTTCTTTTTTATTGTGGAGGGTCGCAAGGCCCAAACAAGAAAGACAAATACATTACAAAGAAACAAGGCCGGGTGTAGATGCCCCTGCAACATCAGCTAGAAAGATATAATGGATATCAGGGGTGATGGATCCAAACTTGGGCTTCAGCATTCTGATTCAAGGTCCAATCTGATTCAAGGTCCACACTATTGGCTTCTCGATGGATGGGCGACTGTGGGCATGAGAGAGTTCCTGCATGAGGTTGATGATCTTGCGAGTTATTCGTGTGAGGGTTGGGTGAATCATTGGAGACGAGGCATGTCTCTTATGCACATCCAAGAAAGATTGTTATGAAGTATTATTTCGATATGAATGCCCTTATCTTAGTTGATTTATTTATGATTTGATTTGATTATATATAATTTTTTATGATTTAATTTGATCTTGTATCTGTTACCCTTTGATTAAAAATAATTCTTTTGGATGTTCTATGTATTATACTTTTGAAATTATCAATAAGATTATTCTCTCTTCTTTTCTATTATTTTCTGTTATTATTGTTTTACAACGTGTTTTGTTTTTTTTTTTGGCTTTTGCATTTTGTGTCTATGATATCATCGATCAGCATATAAATTCATATGGTACTCTTTACTGTTTTAGAAAATTAGAATAAATATGAAAAGAGACAGTCGGATTATTACAAACCAACTTGATTGATACTTGTACTTACACATCAACATTGCTCTGTTGATCCCGTCAAAACAAAAAAAACATTGCTTTGTTGCTTAGAGTTGATGATTGAGATAGACGTTGAATAAATGTTACGAATATTTTTATGTAAGAAAAATAATTTGTCCGCCTACTTTATCTTCGTTTGGATTACTTTTTTAGATTTTAAGATATAAATTTAATATATATTTTTACTTTATTTAACATGTAAAAGAATTTTATCGGAGGATATATCATTACTCTATTTTTAAGTAGGGACCCATCATCAATAATATTTCGCATTCTTAGCTGTTAGAATCCATGAAATTCATGGCCCTATCAATTTAGCACATGCCCATCGGAGACCGTTTTCTCGTGAAAGCAGCTTCTACCAATGCATGTCCATAAATGTTGTGAACTCTTAAAGTTGTTTTGATTATGGTTCGGGTCCCTCCCGTATTTGGCTTTACATGCATAGCCGCGGTTGTGTCAACATATATGAGTGTAGCCGTAATTTTATTTATTATTATTATTTTTTTGTTATTATCCGACTCAGTACCTTTTATGTAATTAACAATAATAATTTGATAGATTTAAAAAAATTTAAGTTAGTGAGACATATAACTTATTTTTAACCACAAATAATTACGAGAATACCTATACTCTTAAATTTTATAGGAATAGAGAAACCCTTCATTATTATTATTATTATTTTATTAAAGTGTAGCCTTAATTTGATTACACATCAAACATGGTAGGCAAATAATTCAAACAATATACTATATAGTTATTGTGTCTACTTCAAACTTACAGGCTTAAACACCCAAAGATATGATAATATTGGACAAATCTCACCATTGAGGTTCAATCATTTGATCAATCTTTTACTTATGCATTGCCAAAATTTGAGTTTGTTGTCAAATTTTTCTTGTTGGTAAGTTATCTATAAGTATCTCTATAAATATTCAATGAGATTGGAAACATATGTTCTAACCCTAAATAGGGATGAACCTTCTCCTCAATTTAATTTTTTCCCCAAAAAAAAACATAGGACAAAACTCTCTACGGTCCTTATATTTTCTCCAAAAATACTCTTTTCAAAATTTTGATCTATAATCATCATAATTTTTAAATTTTGTAACTCAGAGAAGGATATAAACAGTTTTTGTTTGGTAATTACAAGCCAGTAAACATTTTTGACTAAATATTCAAATTGATCTCTCACATTTAAAAAATGAGAACAAATTGGCCCTGTTGTACATGTCTTTTTTGAAATGTAAGAGATTAATTTGGAACTTTCAAAATATGAGGGACTAATTAGTCCCAATACAATTTTGAGACACCAATTTGAGTATTTTATCAAATTATTTTGTCAACCTTGTCTAAAATTTCTTTCCATATGTTAATTTCCACGAACTTATTATTATTATTAATATTAATATTAGATTTAATACTTGTGCATTGCATGGGTTTGTTAATATTTTGTGATAACTACTTTTAATAAAAATATTTTTGTAAAGAATTTAACTTATTACAAAATTATTTACTAATAAAATGTCCTATAATTCATAACTTATAAAGAACCATTAACTCATTATTTACTAATAAAATGCATTATAATTTTAATTCATTAAAAATTTTAAAATTAAAAATAGGAAAAAATGCAAGTTATGCTCCTAGAAATATAGGTTATGTGCAATTTATTCTAAGAATTTAAAAAAGTGAAATGGACCCTTGAATTTTCTCAAATGAGCATTTCAATAATTTTGTTAAACTTTTGTTTATAGTTAGTGGAAAATAAGTATTATATTTCTAAAATTTTATTTCTTGAGTAAATAACTTTTTTGGTCCTAACATTTTCAATTTGATATTAAGTTGACCTTAATAAAAAAAAATTTACATCTATTTAGTCAATCTGTTGGATCTCAACTTTAATTGAATGATTAAATTGTTGAGGAGATAAAAAATGTTAGGATATTATGATCATTCCTTTCTTTAAACTTGACAACTAAATAATGTAAAAATAACAAATATTTCCCTATTCGAGGAAGAAAATTCACATGGGCAAGGGGAAATTTGAGAAGCCATCTTGATAGGATGTTGGTTAATCCATAGTGGGCTATGAAATTCCCAAACTTGAAACTATTGACTCTGCGTTGTGATGTTTCTAATCACACTCCTCTCGTTATTTTTCAGTCATTCCAAACTATACTAGCTAGAGCGAGCTGGGTAGACTGGTCCTCATCAAGTCAGTATTGAATAATCGTCCTCTTTACTATCTTAGCATTTTTAAGATGCCTAAGACAGTAGTAGCAAAAACTATTAGCTTACAGAGAAGGTTTTTTTGTGGTGCTGGCCCTTCAAGGAATGTTATTCCTCTCATCTCTCATTGGGAGATTATCCAAAGGCCTAAAGAAATGGGAGGTTTGGGTGTGAGAGATATATTGATAAAAAATGTTGCACTCCTTTTTAAATGGTGGTGGAGGTTCTCGGATAGTACGTGCCCGTTGTGCAAGAGAGATGTATGCTCTAACTATGGGCTTAACCAGGCGTCCCGTAAACAACCCAGTACATCAAGCAATGGAAGGAGTCCATGGGGTCAAATCACAAATCTTAATAGCTTTAGGAATGAAAGAATGAACATTGCCATACATGGTATGTGTAAGAAGGTAGGTGATGGCACCTCAACTCTCTTTTGTTCGGATATATGAATTGGTGTAGATTGTTCGGATATATGAATTGGTGTAGATTGTTTCCAATTCAGATTTCCTAGATTATTTTCTATTTCTAGCAACAACAAAAAATGCTAATATTGCTGATATGGGCCAGTGGTGGGTAGAGTCCGGAGCTGGAATTTGATATGGCAGAGGAATTTATTCACTTGGGAGGAGCCCTTGGTTTCTGATCTTCTCCTAGCTATAGAACAAAACTCTTTTGTGGAGGGTGTGAAAGATGAGTGGCTTTGGAATTTTTGTCCATCTGGTTCTTTTTATGTGTCTTCTTCTTCTTTGCAGGTATTCAAAATGGTTACAGGTTCTTCTTTGGAGTGGCTTGCTGGTAAGAAAGCATGGATTGGGCTTGTTCCCCCATGCGGAATTGATAATATGGCTTATTCTCCAAGGGCGTCTCAACATAAAGACCGCCTTTTTAGATTTAACTGCATCCTCGGGAGTGAAACCAGGTGCCCTTTTTGCTCATCACAGGAGGAAATTGAACATCTCTTCTTTGTATGTCTTGTTTCTTCATCAATTTGGTATGGCTGCTGTAAATGGTGGAGTCTATATCTATGCATACCTTCTGATCCCATCTGCTTCTATGATTCATGGACTTCTACTCCATTTAGAGTTGTTTTGATAAGAAGCTATGACTCTCTCTTCTATATGTGCATGGTATGTTGGACTATATGGTGGTTGAGGAATATGATGATCTTTGAAGGTTTTAAGCCAAACTGGTATAGTGAAATCCAAAATATTCTAGTAATGCTTAGTTTCTGGGCTAAAGCGTGGTGTGAAGATTTTCCTTTTGAACCTCAATTTTTAGTTAAGAATTTAAATTAGGTTCGTGCGTGGCATTTGTGAATCGCTGGATGTTGTGTGCTTAAACCAAGTCAATGTCATGTAAGCATGCAGATACGCTTGTGGGTGGCCTTGCTTTTATCAGTGGCACTAATTCAAGCCTTGATGGCAATGTTGACGGGATTAGTATCAGTGTCATACATATCCAGCTTTCCTTGGGGTTGAATTGCTGGTAGGCTGATGCCTGTCTTCTTGTCAGAGATGTTTGTTTTTCTGGCTTTTGATCTTTCTGCTGTTTTGGTAATTTTTTATGGATGTTCTGCTTGTGCCATTGATGTATTGCTGTGAGCTTAGAGGGTACAGTAGCAGTTTTAATTACTTGTTTGATTTGTGCTATTGTTATCCTGGTTTGTTGTAATTGTTTGTATATAAACTAGACGACCAGCTAAGCCTATTTGTCTTGATAGGTTCGAAGCATTGTTATCTCTATCAAAAAAAATATTTTTTATTTAAAAATAAAATAACATGACCTTCTAAAAAAATTCTTAAAATTAAAATTATAAAAATTATGGAGTGAATCATCAAGTTGGTTGTCCCATGAGTCATTTTAGTTCTTGAGATGTAAAAATTAACTTCTTAATCTTTAAAATTATAAAACCTAAGTCACATTACTCACTGACCCTATTTTGTTAAAGTTGCACAATATTTACTAATAAAATATATTATAATCATAGCTTAAACTGCACAAACATAAGCATAATTTATGATTATAAAATGAATTTTACATATAAGCAACATTGTTAATATATTTAGCATGTGTTAATAGTTTAGATCTATTGTTAAACCATATCACCTCTAAGACCTAGTAGAACGTCAATCTATGATTAGAATGTCACTAACATGGCACATTAGTGAAAACGTAAAAAAGAGTAGTAAAATTGGATGCAGGACCAATTTAATTCATATTTTATAATTTCAAGACTAAAAAATTAATTTGTAAATCTTAGAAATAAAAATGATTCATGCATATTATATAATTCATGGACTAACTTGAATATTCACTCAAAAATTATGATGTCGTGAGCTAAAATATTAATGTGGTTATTTGGATTTCAATCTAATAAACTTAAAACAATAAAAGATAAATATTCATATACAACTAAACTATAGAAAAATTAGAGTGGGTTTTAACTACAAATTATATTATTCTTAGAATCATATAATATTTGTAAATTAAAATGAATTTTTGTTAAGAAAATATAATAAGCCATGTAATAATAGTGATAGTATCAAACTTAAAGTGTAGTGAAATTTAATATATATATACCTTTTTTTTATCATACTCACATAATCCCCCTAAGACTTTGTAGCAAGGCTCCTACAACATTTTCGCATGGAAAAAATTAATTACAAGATGATTTAGAACCAGAAAAGATTGTTAGGTTATACTGTGTATTTAATACTACGAATGCGAACCATCATCATTTTTCACTTTACCAAAACTTTTAATGTAAATCATTAGAGATATTAAATATAATATAATTTAAACGATATCCATAAAAAAAATATTAAAGGATGGTTCCATGTAAACCCCCACAAACTGTTGGGGAGACAGTTTCCCAACACAACAGGATGCTTCAACACATTCAGCTCAATTATGTTCAAGCAGCTTCACCCAATAAAAAATTTTATATCTTCTTAGGTTCGGGTTTGAGAATGCTGGAGTCAGGATGGGCGTTGCATAATGCAGTTGCCTTTACTTACAGTTTAAAAAAGAACGTCAAAGATGAAAAATTGTTTGCAATTAGTAAATAGGATATATAATATATGGACCATATTTCAGATGAAGATGACTGCAAAACTCTTAGGGATAAAACATTAGCTATGCATCAAGAAGATGAAGATGTAGATGAAGATTGATGAAGTAGTCTGACTTTTAGTTGTTAGATAAGAGCTTATTGAAATTCTGTAGCAAAGAAGAGTTTATTGAAATTCTGTAGCAAAGAAGGCCAATAAGCTTGATTTTCTAATTGGCATTTTGTGTTTCCCAGACAGGACTATCCACTGGAGTCATGTTAGCTATTATATTGGGTGCCTCTTTTGGTTCTCTAGCAACCCTTTTTTGTGGCTATAAACTTAGATAGTTAAATATAATTATATAAGTGTTCTATTTTGCTGAACTTGTAATCTGACTCTGCTTGGTTTCTTAGACATCTATGATGGGTATGTTATTACAGGACCCTTTTTCTGAGATTAAAGCGTAGTAGTATATAATGAAGAATGACTGAATGTGCTTAGTAGTTAGTTCCGAGCTTGAAAGCATGATGAGGAAGATGGTTATAACTGGAGTATCTAAGAGAGAAAGTTGCTGCGTCATTTATATCTGGTTCTGAAATATATGGTTATAACTGGAGTATCTATGATGGGCATGGTCATTGATTGGTCATGCTTTAGCTTCTGTTTCTTATGACCATAAGGCTATCACCATTAATGGACAAAGGAGGATACTGCTTTCTGGGTCCATTCATTACCCCAGAAGCACCCCTAAGGTATTACACTGAAATAGTGAAATGTGCATTCTGGTGTGTTTTCCATTTGGCCTTTTTGTCAAAAGGGTGCCGTAAAGTTTCTTCCTTTTTTTCTTTAGGCCAAGTTGTTTGTTTTGCATTTGCTAACTTGTTTCATTTTGTTGTATCTTTTTTTCTTTTTTGGTTTTTTCAGATGTGGCCAGATCTTATACAGAAGGCAAAGGAAGGAGGCTTGGATGTGATTCAGACTTATGTTTTCTGGAATGGACATGAACCTTCACTTGGTTGTTGTTGTTGTATTCAGCATAGTGTTTTCTCGTTGACTCATTCTTTATTATGTATTTATTTCAGGTCTTAAACTTTATGTGGCTAAAATTTTTACTGATCTGGCGCTTTTTCCGTTTCTGGTCATTGGTATGCTAATTGCTTTCTAAGCCTCTAGCATAGATATCCAAGTACATAATTGAATCATGTCATTACTTTGGAAATATGTGTTGCAGATAAATGGAATTGAGGCTCCAGAGAATATGCCAAAATGTGTTAATAATTGCCACAACTTGGAAGGCTTCTGGAAAAATTGGCATGCTTCCTTTTGCACTTTGTTTTTCCCGGATAATAACTTGAAATTTTGATTGGGTAGAAATTCAGGTATATGTACATTCCTCTTGGGGAATCTCGGAAAAAGCTACTAAATGTATAGGTTATATTCACATTTGTTGCCGTCTGGCATGATTTGGAGTGGTATGCTCCCTTTGTTGGTCAGTTCAATGCATTCTGCATTCTTTCACCTGATACATTAATGTTAATAACTCTCATGGACCTTAGGAAGCTTCTTTCATGGGCATGGTTGACTTGTTTATTCTTTATCCCCGAGTTGCTTTTCAAATCAGCAACAAGGGCATTTCAGGTAATGCATATCCATGCATTTCTTCAAAATTTTCATTAGTCCAAAATCATTATTCTTGCTGTCTAACATGGAGGCAAATGTGATTATCAGGTTAAAAGTTCTTCTGGGGAATACTTATTTCGTGAACTCAGTGCTGTTGCTGGTGCAATCACAATTACTTGCCTCATGGTCTGTCCTTGAATGCACTTGGAAGCTTTAGCATATATGAATGTTTTTATTCTTAGTTATTCTACTTGCATATAATATCCTCGACAATAATATGGCATCTGGCTTTGCATACTTGCATCTGGTTATTTTATTTCATTTCTTAGAACAAATTGTATTCTTAAATATATCATTTTGATTGAATTGTTATCTTTTGATTATAAATGTTAATAGTAGCATCAATAGTATAATATAAAGGGTTTGGTGCTAGATAGGTAGGCCAATCATGAACTCATTTTAAGCATTGATAAATTTTAAAATTTTTATAGTGGAGTGGATTGGCCCTCACAAGGCCCATGTGGGCTTTTTGTAGTTATGGGATTTTTGGCCTTGACCCACGTGGCTAGGGCCAAATGGGTGACTGTCCCATTTGACACCTTTACATATGGTATTTCGAGTATAAATTATGAAACACAAGGTTGCGTGGGTGATCCTCCTCTCTCCTTGATTTGAAATGGTGGGGTGTATTTTTAAGGTATTTGACGGTCAAGTTGGAGAATACTTAGGAGATTTTGGAGGAAATAGGAAACATGCATACATTTTTTTTAATATGGGATCTGTTTACAGGTTTCAAATAGAGAGTTTTTCATTTGAAGTAGAGCAATTAGACCCTTACTTTAGTGGGATTCATCCTTATTTAGGATCTTAAGAGTCATTGTCCAACCCTTTTGATATGAGTCTATTGAATACTCCCTCCATCTTTTAATAATTATCCAATTTTAAATACTCACTGGAATTAAGAAAATAATTGAAAAAAAATCAATATTAGAAAAAGTTTAAAATAATTTACTAAATTGTTCTTATATCTTTTTAGTATTTCAACTTTCTTTCTCCTTCTCCACGAATAGTATTAATGATTTAATAAGGATATTATTGAAAAAAAATAATTAATACTACTTAAATTTTGTAAATTGACAATTATTTCTATACAAAGAAATTTTTTGAAATGAATAGTTAATCAAGAGTAGAGGAAGTAGTGTGTAACAAAAATATTAATATAAACATTTTTTAGGCAAATATGGCTTGATTCTTTGAAAAAAAAGAGCAATAAGTACATCATACTTATATAACTTAAAAAGAAACTCATAAAACTAAGAGTTATTTTCCAAAATGCACAAACTCATGACATACAAAACACTAGGAGCCCCACTGCACAAACACATAAATCAAAACATAAAAACTTGAAACTCGAGAAATGAAACGTACAACACAAAACACAAATTCTTGGATGCAATAGCACGGAATTCTTCACTCGAGACAACAATCAACTCATCAAATCACTTTGCTCCTTGCAACTATTTGGTTTCCACTAGCCACCGACTAAACATCCTTGGAATGATCTAATTACCTTTCATGGTTTCTCCCGGAAGATTATCATCCTCAGCCACAACTTCACTCAACAAAGACCAAAAAGTTGTTAGAAAAGGTAGAAGGTGGTCAATGATCCAACACAAGGAAGGGAAAAAAAGGCACACGACCAAAGAATCTAAACGTTAGCCAGAGGAAACCACCCCAAAAGAGGCAAGCAACAAAATTAGCAATTGAATAGGATGCATGCTTAACATCCCACAAGAGACTATTTGGCTTCAACATGAATTCAACTCTCTGGTTTCCCCATCAGACGGTTCTTCATTTCTTCTTCCTTTTCTTCCTAAAGAGTACACAATACACAATAAATAAGAAAATATAATTAAAACTTTGAAATTAATCATCTTACCCTGTGAATTGTATACACCCTCACATAATCTTCGATAACCCAAAGAAGCTAAACACAATGCTCGTAACACCAGAAAATGACCCCAACCTTAGAAAAGTCAATTAAAATAGTAATTAATGTGAGTAATATGAAATGACAAAATTTCCTAGAATTATAAATTGATTTAGAAATAAGAGAAGGGAGTTTATTGTATAAAATAAAATGGGGACCCTATTAATCTCAACACCTTTACATGGATATTAGCATCCTTCACATATTGTGTTGGACAAAAAACCCAATCCTTTTTGTTCTAAATCAAATTTATAATAGTAGTTATTTTGTAATTTTGTCTCATTCTGATTAATTGTTACACCAATTTTTTTTATAGCATTTTCCCTCTCTTCCATTCTCTCATGTGTTTTCACTCTTCTTTTACCTCATCTTTTTTCCTTTTTCCTGCTCCTATTCACTTTCAGACACTGCTCACATTCTGTCTCACATTTTCTTTTGCTCTGTTATCTATATATACACAAATCTTAGTTATTAAACCCAGCTAGACCCATTCAACCCAAACCTGTGAACTAGACCTGATACCGAGTCGCTGACCTAATGAATCGGCCATGCATCAGAATCAGATTGACCTAGTTCAACTCGGCTACTTTTGAATAAAATCGGTAACCTAGACAGTTTTAATGAACTAGACCAAGTCATGAAACTTTTTCATTTTATGTACAATTTTAACTTCTTACAGTCAATTAGACCATTTTTTTTGCGCCCAATTAATAAACTTTTTGAAGATCAATTGTCAAAATGACTAGGCTTCTGTCAGGTTCCAAGACACGGAGACCATCGTTTCTTTTTATAATAGAACCACACTTGCCTCCACTTTAATTTTCCATCGATGTGGGACTTCTCCCTACTCACCGATATGGTCTAGTAGACAGTAGCATTGTTTTAGTTGGTGTCCTCTTCACATCCTCAATATCATAGATGTAACAACACTAGCATCAGTCTTGGTTAGTTTCACATAATTCTATGTATGAATTATGAAAATCTAACAAAATGTTTATCCCCTAATATAAACCCGATTTATAAAGAAAAAAAATCATTTATTGGTGTTATGAAAATCGAAACATGAATATAGTCATAGGGCCAACAATATTCAGGTGCTCCATTTTCATGGGTTTCATTCCATTCACATTTCTAGCCTTAATAAATTTGTACTATTAAATAATACTATCTGTTTAAATGGATGTTTATATATTATAAGTATTTTATAATCATTTAATTATATCCGGTTTAATCACTGACTTACTGATTGAAAAGTAACCTATTAACCTGGTGCCTTGGCCGAATTGAACACGAGTTGAGTTTGATAACTTTGACACAAATGCCATAGGTAATAAACAATAGAAAAAAGAAGAAAAAGGCATATTCTTGCTCTTTGTCTTAAGAAAATCCTTGATGTTGTTAAACTTCCCTTCTGGGATCATGCACACAGTAATGGCCCTATTGGGGGTAGTGGAGACCATTGCAAAAAAGGAGACTATGTATAGGAGCAAAAAAATCGAAAATAAAAAAACTAAAAAACCAATGAAAAAGAAGAATGAAAGCACATGAGAGAATGGAAGAGAGAAAATCACATAAAAGTTAGTGTAACGATTAATTATAATGAGACAGAATTACAAAACTACCTATATTATAAATTTGGTTCAGAATAAACAGAGTTGATGTTTTTATCCTCTATATGAAGGTATGGAAATTAGCAATCTCTTATATATGAGTTTTTGTAATTAGTGCCTGATTAAGGATTACTAATTAGGTAAGTTTATATACTTTATAATAGAGCCCATATTTTGAAAACTTAACATTTATGTTGGAAGGGTGCCCTAAACACCCTATATATTGAAAGAGTGTTCATTGGATGCATATTCATCATTTGAAAATCTAAACCAAATCAATTATTATTAATTTCCTTTCAAATTTATGATTTTTTAATTTGATTACCAAACACTCAATCTTATCATCCAATCAACTATTCTTAATTTGTTTTGAGCTTTTAAAGCTTTTCATGTAAACTTAGAGAGTGGTTATTGCCACTTTCAAATGTCTATTGGAACTCTCACTTCCACTAGTTTTTAGTTTATTTCTTTATAATGCCCTTTCCTCCTATATTTTATGTGTTTTATATTATCCATTAATCATATATATATATATATATGTATGTATATATATAATGTAAGATGATCAGATTAACGTTACAAAATACATAAAGTGATACATAAAAATCCTTTACACTATTTTTATATCAAAATTTAATTTATGAATAAAATAGATCAATGGGGCACATTATATATATATATATATATATTTTTTGGGTGGGAAAATTTTAATATAATGATTTAACATTATTGTTGAACGTTAACTACATGAGTACTTCATGTAAATTTACTAGAAGTAAATAATTCTTAAGGTTCCGACTGATATATAATATAAGATCTAATAGTATTAGATAATACTATAAAATTAATTTTTATCATATGTTTAATATCACATATGATAGTATAATATTATACGGTCAAAATATTTTTATCTTATAACTATAGGATTAAGTTATCAGTTTCAAAAGACCTAATAACGCCTGATTGTATTATTTTGCTAGCCACTCCCACCAACTAGGAGTAGCCAGCCACCCACCTATCGATCACCCCGCTACCCACTCGTCGCCATCATATCAGCCCATCGTCGCATGCCTATTGCAGCTGGTCACCTGCACATGCCGATCGTCGTCTGTCGCCAGCCTATCGTCTTTCGTCACTTGTCGCGGTCACCGATCGTCACAGTTGGTCATGTGGCATATCAAGCAATGGATGGTATAAAAATTTATACAGGAAATTATTTATACTATACTATTAAATCTGGTATTATCATGTACTACAAGTAAGCACTTTTATTATTATATATTTGAATATAAATAACTTATTCATAACTTACATTTCAAAAGTTACATATGTATAAGAATTTAAATAAATTATTTACCCAAATAGAACCTTAATGTTTTAGGAAGTGCTTTTCAGAAACTGAATATTTTAATTTGACTTCTCAAAAAATATTAAGAATAATTTTTAGATAAGTAATAAGTTGTTTAGTCAAATAAAATAAAAAATAAAAATATAACTTTTGATATTCAAAAAATTAGAAAAAGTTGAAAATTATGGTATCTAAACGAACCCAAAATATTAAAAGATAATTAAAGGAGACCGAAATAAATAATAGGGATATCATTTCATGAAATACATAAATTTTTTAAAAAATTAAAAAATTTTCAATCATTTTCTGTTGAATAGATACATTTAAATACCTATTTAAGTTGGCACGCATTTGCAGGGCAGCTGATCGTAGAAAATAAAATTTCAACTCCCAAGCAGTATGCATTTAATATTCCTTAATACATTGAAGAACACGACGGTCAAACCTCCATGAATTCAGTGTTGCACCAACTTCCCTGTTTTTAACACTCTGGAATTAAAATCTTCTATTATTTTTGTACACTATAAACTACTCTTTTCATTTCATATTAATAGTTAATTTTAAAAAAAATTATATAATTTTAATATATTAAAAACTTAATATATATGATTATAAAATATATTAATTTTTTAATATATCAAAATTACATGATTTTCCAAGAATGGATAGAATATCTTGTAAAGAATTAACAAAAGTATAATACAATTAAAAATTAATATATTTAGACATAATTTATATCTAAATATACTGAGTTTCTAATAAGTCAAACTTTTATTCATTTCCTAGAAGATAATTAAAAATGGATGGAGGAAATATTCTCCTCCCCTGTAATATCTATGATATTGTTCTTTAATATTTTTTTCATCCTTGAATAATTATTTATTTTAAAAATTTATTTTGTTTAGAAACAATTATCCATTTCAAAAGCTTAGATAACATTAATTATTTTTACTAATAATATCCTTATTAAACATTATTGATTTATTAGCAAAGGAGGAGAGAGGAAATTGGAGTATTGAAAAGAAATAAACATAATTCAGTAAACTATTCTTAATTTTTACTAATGTTAATATTTTACCAATTATTTCTTTAATTTCAATAAATATTTATAAGTAAACAGTTATTCAACTACGGAGGAATACACTTTTATTCCAAAGCGTGTTGAAAGGGTAATAATATGCTTGTCGTGTAACCTGGTGCATTGTCTCACTGATGATGGTGCCTCTATATATTAAAATTATTGTGCCAAAGAGCCTTAATTTGGATCCACAATTAGTGAATCAACTTGTGTTTGTAAAGCTTAAATCACCTAACAAAGCATATTTCGGATAAGCATATTCAGTAAGTGTTCTGTTAGCATAATTCTGTGTGTTGCCCTCTCGCCGACTTCCAAGCATAGCATCATAACTTGATCCACAAAAGTTGTATTCACGAATCCCATCCAATGGATTTGTTTGCACGGTTTTGTTGAGTGATCTCTCGAAATTCTTCTTTAATTCATAAAAAAGAACAAAAGAAAAAAAAATCATGTGCCGCCTAGTAAAGAAAGAAAAATATTATTTTTACACTTTGGGACATTCAATTTGTTATTATTAGATATGATGGAGGGATGAAGTAAGTAAGACCAACAATATATCTAATAGTGATAAAGTATATATTTCAATAGATATCCACTTATGAAGGTGAGGGCGGACAATCATGGTCATATTCTTAAAGCCTTATAAATACTAGTGGATTAATAGGCACAATCAATCCACATTTTTTTTATTTTAATATGAATTTTTTAAAAATAATTTAATTGTCAAAAATAATTTAAATATATAAGTAATATTAAGAAAATATATTTAAAATGTTGACACAAAGTTCTCTTATTCCTTAACAAAGTGTTGATGACTCGATTTTTGTCTTAGAAATGGAGGTTTTAAAATTTGTAACCAGTGTCTATGACCTTAGGAATGTAATAGTTACTGCATTCAGCAATGGATATCCTAAAAAACTAAAAATATTAAAAAATGTTACATATATATAGTAATAGAAGTTATTAAATCTAACTGTAGCGTTTGAAATTATTTAAATATGTGAAGTTAAAAAAATACAAAAAAGAAGGCCAATACACATAAAAAATACTTACCAAGAAATAAGATATTAGATATATGACTTCAAGGTCAAATATAATATCCATGTTGATATTTTGAGTTTGACCCATTAGGATAAACAAAACTCATTAACTTTTTACGTATAAAATACAATAGATACACGCATAAAAATCTTACAATGCTGTGTATTATGATTCTTGTATAGAAAAGTTACTCTTCTACATACAAATATACAAACTTATTTTAAACGTAAATGATTCAGTACGTACAATCTTGTGAGAAAACTGTATAGAATAAGAAAAATCTTGTTTATTTGTCAAACTACTACTACTACTACTACTACTACTAATAATAATAAGGAATTTCCTCTAATACCCTTATAAAATTCAAGCGTACAGACCTTTTAGTTATTTATAACTAAGAATGAGTTGCGTATCTCACTAACTCAAGATTTTTTGAAACCTATCAAATCACAACTATTAATTACACTAAGGGTACTAGTACCCCATGGGTATCAAAACAAAACCCTAATAATAATAATAATAATAATAATAATAATAATACTTGCTATCTTTTGTAGCATACCATTTCGTGGGAGCTATTTTCCGATGAACGCAGGAGTTCTTCTACCTCGTGGTGGATCGAGTGTTAGGGGTGAGTACCTGCAAATGGACTTCAACGCCCAAGTCAGCAAATGTGTGAAAAGAGGGAGATAGACAATTGGAATGAATAGCTTACCCATCACTGACTTTTCCTTTTCCATTTATAGTAATCGAATGTGTCCACACTAATAGAAACTCGCGAACACAGACGGATTTTTTTTCTAATTTCAGACGGGAAAATGGAAAATTCGGATAATTTTTTTTTTGTAAAATGTGGTAGATCTGTTTGTAATTCTGCCTTTAACTATTGGCGCAAAAACCCATCACATGGCGCGTAAGATATAGACGGCACTTACAAATGGAAAATTTTGAATTTTTTGTTGTTGTTAACAATACAGATAGGTACATAGACGGATAATTAAAAGAATAAAAAAATTAAAAACTTACAGACGGGAAAATCCGTTTGTAATTTGAAATTACAAGCGCGTATTACACGCGTGAATTACAAACCGGAAAATCCATCTTTAATTTGAAAATTTTAACAAAACATTTCAGTTTCATTTCCAGACGGATTTTACCGTAATCCGATTAATAAAATGCATAGTTTAATTAATCATGTTACATATGGATTTTTCGTCTGTAATGCGAGTGATGAAACACATCGTTTCATTAATCGGATTAGACGGTAAAATTCATCTGTATTAATCGTGTTACAAACGGGAAAATCCATCTGTAACGCACAGAATAGAGAACAAAACGTGCGCCACCTTCTTCCTCTTCCCTATTCTCCATTTCCACTCTCTCTCATCTCCCCTCTCTCTCTAGTGTCGTCGTGGTGTTTTTGGCCGCCACTAATGGTTGGAGCCACTATTTTGCAAACGGTTTACGCCATTGTGTTCCTAGTATGGTACTCTACCTTTTAATCGGTTTATTTTTTTCTGTTTTTTTTCGTGCTTTCAATTGGTGATTGTTTGTTGTTTTTGGTATTACTAATTGGTAGAAACTTCATTTGTTTAGGATTTAAACCACATTTGGAGCATTGATGGAGTAATTTGGAGCACTTTTGGTTGCAACTTTTATAGTACATTGGTAAGTTTTTATATTTGTTAATGGTTTTCATTTTGGTGTTTAGGAGTAATAGTATTTAGGAAGTTGATTTTGTAAGTTTTTATGTTTGTTAATGTTTTTAAGTTGATTATGGTAAGCTAAAAAGACTGTATTTATAATGTACTTTGTTTGTTAATTTTTTATTTTAGGGATTGGTTGGGTGCATGCTTGTAGTCGTTGCTGTGTTTATTGGTGATGCTTTGGCATATAGGTCAGTAATGATTTATTATTGATATGTTATAATATATGTATGATAAAGACTTATGATTTTTAGGATAGAATTATAGGACTGAGGATTGCATGACTGGGGAAAGGCGTAGAGGTCCTTCCTGACTTGTTTACATTATTTGTGAAAATATTTGTGTTTGCGGAGATTGCAAAATATGTATGTTGTGGAGTTATAAGAGAATGCACTCTAGAACGGTTTTAGGATTGTAATGTGTAATGTATGTGTTGATTAAATGTTTTTTAGTCTAATGTAATTATTTGCATATAATATTTTGCTGTATAGTTAATTTTTTGTGTAATTGCAATAAAATTATGGCTTACTAATTGATTGTTGAAGACATATTCAGTTAACGGGATAGTTTTAAATTAGGGGAAACTCTATCAAAATTTTTTACAATTATTATTTGAATGTAACCATGATATACATAAAGGAATATTCGTACATTAGGGGAGACTGTCAAAGTTTACATTAAAAGAATTTGACTATTTTTATAACTACTTTAAAAGTTATATATCAATATTAGTATTAAATAATTTTCATATTAGTTTAAGCTAAAGATTTATATTTATTCTTTTTTTTCTTTAATTTGCTATTGTAACATCTTTCTTTTTTTTTCCACTCTTTCCTTAGATTAGACTCGACCTTTTAAAGACATATACTTTTGGGATATTACACTTATGATATTGTTTATAACTCAAACTAAGTCCTTTAGGCTCTAAACTTTATCATTAAGTCCTATGCTCATAAAACCTCACTTCCTTTCATGTGTCACTAAACTCTAAGAATTAAGATTTATAAGACTTACCCTTAACCTTTTCCTCTGCTTAAATCCACATTTTTGCAGGTAAAGATTAAAGACTTATCTTGTAATTCCTTCCCTCAACTCTAAAATTTCTAAAAGACATCGTCTAGGACACTCAAAAACATTGTAACGAACTTTTATTTAGAAATTACCGAATTACCCTAGGTAATTCTTATATAAATTTAAGACCGAACAATCCTCAATAGAGGAATACAACATTAGAAAAGAGGTTATGAGCGATTCCTGCAAGAGTCGCAAGTCCCAATTTTCTGTACGTGTAAAATGACCAAAATGCCCCTGAGGTTATTTTACTCAGAAAATGAGGATCGTGGGCCCCATCCTCAAGGGGATGTTCTGAGGATAATAGGGGATTGTTTGTGTTATGTGTGTTAATAGAGGAGAAGAATCCTAATTTTGAGCTCCGACGCGAAATGACCAAAACGCCCGCCTTTAACTCGATTTGCGTGCCGAGCCGAACCTCACTAAAATGTTTTAAAACATGTTTTTAAGCTATGATTGGCCATTGGTTAAGTTCGGATGGCCCGAATTTTTGAGTGAAGTTACGATTTTGCCCCTCTTTGTGCAATTTTACAAATTTTGAGATTTTTGATTCGTCTAACAAAACATAAGCAATATTAGGCTCAAATTAAAGCTTATTAAATTCTAATTCTTAATCTAGAGTCAAAATTATTTATTTAAATTGATTAGAACCTGAAATTGCTTAAAAACACCCAAGTTGCTTACTAATTCACCTAAGCCTTTAATTGTAAATTCTCTAATTTGCAAGAATACCTTACCTACACCTAAATAATACATGGAACACATAAATTTCCTCCTCCTTGGGCTGTAATGCACGAAATTATATGACCTCCATGCATTAGACTACTTGGCAAATTTGGCACAAAGCTTCATGTAAAGAAAAAAACAAAAAATTCCCTAAAACATGGCATAAAACATGCCTTAAACAAAAATATGAATTTCCTCCCTTTGTTCCTTCTCAAAATCAGCCACCCATGCCTCCTCCATTTGTCCATTCATGAGCTCCAAAATCTCTATAAATAGGCATGCTTAAGGAGTCTTAGAAGCCTTGCTCATAATTGCACAATTTCAAGTTTTTTCAAAGCTCAAAAACTTTCTTTCTTCCTTCCCTTGGCTGAAATTCTTTCTTCAACTTTTCAAGGAGATTTTGTTTCATTTCACTCAAAGAAACCAAGTTCTCTTCCTTTCCTTCAAACCAAATTAGGTAGGGAGTTGTCTTTAAGCTTATTTCCATGTTTTGCTAAGTGTTGTTCTTGGTTCAAAATGATGATTTCATGAATTTTCTCTAACTTTTCTAATTGGTTTTCTTCTTTCTTTTTCTTTAAATATTTTGGCCATAAGGCCTATATGGGGATATGATGATAGCTTGATGATGAGGACCTTGAGTGTTGGTTGTAAATCTATCACAAGTTAGGCCTCTAAAGCTTGAAAATTCCACTTGATGCAAAACTTTAAAGAATGATGTTTTTATGATGTAAAAATAAAGATCTTGAGTTTAGAACTTGAAAGATGCATTTTTCACTTTGTCTTGCTAAGATATATATATTGGGTTGATATTATATGTTCCTAAAAGTCTTGGAGGAGTAAAGAATAAAATGAACTTGCATCCATGTTTAAGATTATGCCTTGCATAACCATGTTTGCTTTCTATGTCATCACTAAATTCTTAAGAATAAATAAATGAACTTGCATATTCATGTTTAAATTTCCAAGCTTGTATTTCATGTTTATATTTCAAGTTGTCACTTAATCTATAAAGATAATAAAGTGGATGCATCTCATATTTATTTTATACTCTCACTTTATTTTATAATGACTAAAAGAATGAATGCATGACATGTTTATTATTATGTTATCACCTAAGAATTTTAGAGCTTAAAGACTTGCCCAAGTATCACAAGCAAAGTTGGAAAATGGTAGTATCCTAAGGATGCATATTTCCTTAAGATTATTGGAGTCAAAGAATTTATTCTTTAAAAAGTCTTGAGTTGGAGCTTAATACGATGTAATAAGAATTCTCTTCTCCCTTCATCGGTCAGTGCGGACTACCGCGCTCCGTTTCTTATTTTTCTTTTATTAAGATTCTCTTCTCCTTTCTTGGTCCAGTAACCGCTTCAGTTTTTATATCATGTTTATAATTCCAAGTTATTACCTTATAATGACAAGATTAAAATGAGGTTGCATAGCATGTTTATGATTCTAAGATATCACATAAATCTCTTAAGATCAAGACTTGCTCCTTTTATCTTAAGTGAGAATTTTAATCATGAAGATTCTTTCAAGTTTAGCAAAAAGAATTAGTTTCTAAAAGAAATTTGAGGCCTTGCAAAGACTTTACAAGAAACTAGTATTCCATGTACACTTAAAATGTGATTATGATAGGTTCATGATTCAGCCACTAATCTGAGTTTATTACCAATGTATGATGATGATTTAATATGTTTAAAGTTGTGATTATTATGTTTATTGATGAGGGAACAATTATATGCAAGTTAGAAGAGAAACTAGCTATATAAAACAACCGTAAAGCAAGATTTCTAGAACTCTAGATAATGAAATTTATGCAATCTGTCCAGAACCTTTAGTGGCCTTAAGAACCAGATTTTATTATGTTTAGATAAGGGAGAATGATTCATAATTTGGTTAGTAATTAATTTTGGCATTGTAGGGAAAGACGGTAACGAGAAAGGGTTAAAAACGCAACTTCTAGCACACCATAAAACCTTAAGAATGACTTACTGCCTATGCTGCCCCATATAGTCTAATAATGTTCCTAAGGCTTATAATTAATGGTAATGATGGTAATGAATCCCTTAGATGCATAATTAATTAGTTCAATAATTGAGGTTGCCCGATTCTAGAGTTTCGGTTATTGAGACAGCTTTCGGTAAGAATTGATGATGATGCCTCCTTGATGTTTTAAATGATAAGTCTATGTAGAGATTTGATGCTTATTAAGTATTTGATAATATTAAATGATTTCATGGCTTGCATGTTATAGTTGCTATTGCAAACAATGAGAATACTTACGCATGAAATAAAGAAATATTCTTTGTTATTTAAAAATTACCCTTGTTCCTGGAAGAAAGTGTACTCCTGTAAAAGTGTAATTTGGAAAGGTTCTGGCTAGGAAAGACTTGGTATTTAAGCGTGTCCATTTGTGACTCACCTCTCTTTCCTGGAATCTCCTAGATGCATGATTACAGTTGGTATATATTATTTTGGCATAAGACTATAAATGAGAAAATGTTATGATGATTATGAATGAAGAATTGTATTATGATATAACATACAAAGATTTAATGGTGACTTAAACTTATGAGAAAATGATCCTTTGAACCCATCAGACTATAGGTGGTGAAAAGGTGATTCTTGCCCCTAGCCTGTTCTCTCAAAAGGGTAGAGTCGGATTTTAACTTATCAAAAGGGATAAGTATATGCTAGTGACGACTAGTAAGGTATAAGCTCATAACCTAGATTACTTCCAAAAGGGTGGAGTATAGGGTGGCCCAGGAAAATGATGATGAAAGTAACTTTAAGTCACCTAAGGAACTAAGTAATGCATGATGTAAATATGATGTTCTTCTATGCATATTATTTATGATATGATGATGAGAAATATGATGTTCTTCTATGCATAGTATTTATGATTTGATGATGAGAAATATGATGTTCTTTTATGCATAGTATTTATGATATGATGATGAAGAATATGATGTGTTGATAAAAGGAAAAGTTCATTATAAATATGACATGTTAAGTTACATTGCATTATAAGACGCATGATTAAAATCGATGAACCTCGATAAAGTATATTTTCGAAGATTAATAAATGAGTCTTAACATGCTCACATTTTCATAAGAAACCGAGGTTCCTGGGGACGATGATGATGACACAATGCATCATGAGGTGAGTACCCTACTGAGATTCTTTTTATAAGTTTCTTACTCCCTCTATTTTTCTTTTCATCTCGTCTTCAAGAAACGAAGGAAGCGTTCGTGAATCACATTGAGGCTTTCACCTGGTAGTGAACTTGATCCTCTAGTTTCACTCGTATATTTCAGATATCTATCCCTATCCTTGGAGTGTTATTACTAGGTGCCATTAATGGATGTCCTTCCATCCATATATTATTTATGTTTTGTTAGATTGCCTACACCTAGTCTTATTCTGTTGGTAGGCAAACTATCTATGTGTTATGTAATTATGGATGTTATATGATGGAGCCAATATGATGTGTTTTTCATGCTATATCTGCACGTTATTCACTTTATTTCGATTATTGTTCACGTTATGTGAGCTCACGTTTTCAATTATGTTTTAAAAAAAAATGGCTCGTAATTTCACTAAGTATTTTCAAAGTATGATAAAAGAACTGAAGCAAAGAGTAAAGTCTAGTAATTAATCAGATACAACCTAGGTGTATTGGGTTAATTATTAGGGTGTTACAGACATCGTCTAGGACTTAAAGACACTCAAAGGTTAAATATTTATTAGCAAAGTTACCAACTTTATTGTGAAGTTTCCTCTTTTATCTTATTTTCTTATCAAATGTTACTCCTTTATTTTGCTATAAAACAATACCACTAAACACAAAATGCTCTTTTGAGCTTGTCTCAAGGAGCAAAAGCACAAAGAACAAAAGTTTTTCTATTTAAGCTGTGAAATGAGCTTAACAATGAATCATCAACACAAATGTTACTCCTCCTCCTTGGCCACAATTCAATCATCAACATATACATAAAACACAAAAATCCAAGTACATAAATCTTTGAGTACCATAAACACACCAAACACTTCACTTTTGCTCCTAATTCATTCATGCACTTTAAAACACATATTCCTAAACCTTAAACATATATTATGTTTCATTCAGATATGGCAGGTAGAGGTAAGAGGAAGAAAGGTCCTGCCAAGCATCCTGGTCATGGTGGTAGTCGCAGCACTCCCTCATCCACCACTCCCACTTCCACCTCCACACCAAGAGTGCAAACATCCCAGCCTGGGGGGTAGGAGCAGGACATTATGGTGCCCAACCCTGGGTATGTTCGTCCTCCCCTCCAATACAGCGAGTTTCACAACTCGCACCACCGACTACATCCACTACGCCGTCCCTGGACAGCACATAGGGGAGGGATCCGTTGCGCTGCACCTTCCTCTGGGCGGCAGTCACAGACTCAGGCACCCAGAGTGCCACCCATTCTGAGATGGGATGGATCCACTTGGTAAGATATCTACGAAATATGCCGCAAAAATTTATTTCATGTGAATGTTAGCATAATTTTCTTATTTTAAGTTGTCATTATCCACTATATAATATATTTTTATGTGTTTAGTTGGTATCCACCCTAGAAAGGTATCCACCAGGCCACGGATACCATTAAGAAAATGTATGATGTGCCTTACATCAATTTTGGTAAAATGCATAAAAAATGAAAGAGGAGTGGTACAAAGATTGGAGGGTAATAAAAGTCTATTGATTCATTTAAAATTTTCTTTGATCTCTAATGTTTTACATGTATTAACTAATTTCTATTTATGTAGAACCACTTCACTATTCCCCCCAGGATGAGAAGATGATATTCAAGGCCTGGAAGAGTCGCACTGCAAAGTGACTAAGGCAGATGTACATTGAGGCCGTAGGACCCATCATCTATAGATTGGATCACATCCCATTTCCTTCAAGCCTTGCAAGAGTACTGGAGTATGCCAGAGTTTCAAAATCTCTCCTCGAAGGCCAAGGCGAGTAGAGCATCCACTAAAGGTGGCTCATTACATACCGGTGGCTCCACGACTTTGGCGGCATTAAGGCCAACTTGGTTAGTGATTTCCATTATTTTTAAGTTTTGTGTTATTCAATTTATCAATTGAATTTAAGAGGTTTATTAATTGGAATTGCAGGAGAAGCTGAAGAGACCACCTACAGGGAGAGGTGTTTAAGGAAACACACACTTGCAAGAGAAACAAGACAGTGTGGGTTGATCCCAATCTAAGTCAGGATATGTAAGTATAATTACTCTTTCTATATTTTCTAATTTAGGATATAAAAAATATTTTTGAGCCTAATATATAATTGTCTGCACTAAATTGTAGGGTGATTATGTTCAGAGGATAGAAGCTCATCTCCTGAAGATCTAGAGTTCGTCAATGGGGACGCTTTGTGGTTAAAGACGGCAACGGCTACTATAAAGGCTGCATTTATGGCATGCGGGGCCACTTTGCGAATTCGATATCCCTATCTGTCACCAGGGATGTCCCTTCTCTTGCACCTGAGATGGTGGAGAACATGGTCCGCACCAAGTCCATGCCTTAAATGAAGAGCGCCAGAAGCAAAATGAGAAGATGTGGAAAAATAAGGAGGCTGCAAGGAAGAAGAAGCAAGAAAATGGAGAAAAAGGTCAAGAAAAAGTGGCATCGAGGATGCAGAAGGAGGTGCAAATGCAATAGTAGTATATGCAAATGCGGCAGATGCATGCATGCTTCGAGCTCATGAGAACGAGAGCTCCACGCCTCTTCCTCCTCCTCCACCAGCTCCAAGCACCACCGTTTTGGGGCAATGCATCATCCTCTCCTCTGATGCTGATGCTAATGATGACGAAGACGATGGTTCCTGATGAAGGCGAGGTAGATATTGATCCTGAGTACTCGTGATTATTTTTGTACTACTCTTGGGATTGTTATTTTATTTTTCATATTATTATTTTAGATGTTTACTTTTATTATTGTAGTGATATTTTAATTTATAATAAAAATTGTTTTCGAAATTTAAATTTGTATTCCATAAATTTCCTTCCGTTTACCGATTATTATGATAATTAGCAATGATTACTAGTTATTAGAAAAAATTATTACAGACGAATTTAGGACGTAAATTTTTTATTTTTTAAAAATTTTATTCATTACAATGGATTTTTTTCTCTAAAATTTAATGTAAAATTCATCTATAAAAATCAATTTTTTAAACAATTTTTTTCTTTTTAGGCAGATTTTATCGTCTATAATTTTAGAGACGGTAAAATTCATCTGTAATTAATAATTTTCATAACAATTTTTTTCTTTTTCAGATGGATTTTATCGTCTCTAAAATTACAATTCTATAAATGGTGGATTTTGAATGCATTTTTTCAATCATTTATAGATGGATAAATCTGCTGTATCGTATACAAACTGACTAATCCATCTGTGAGCGTCTATAAATTATAGATCAGAGAAAAATTCATCTATATTGCTTATAGATAAGGAAATAACAAACGAGTCTTACCCGTCTAAATCCATTTGTAATAGTAGAATCTGTTTGTAACGAGTTAAAATCCGTTTGTAAATCGTCTGTGTTCCGAAAATCTTGTAGTGCCAAAATAAAAGATTTAGAGCTAAGTCATAGCGTATGAATAATATAAAATACCATTACTAGGATCTTCTAAAATTTGTACTATGATCCACGCTATGATGCGCTCAACTTGTGCTCGTTCCTACTTCAAGGCTTGTCGATTCTACTAATTCCCTAAAGTAATGTTCCCAAAATTTCGTCAGAGTTGCTATCCTTGGGCCATCATCTCCGAATTGTCTTGGGGGGTCGATGGCTCGAGTACTGATCGCCTCGCACTTCTGCCAAGTTTCGGATTCGAGATCAAGGATCGTAACACTTTTGAATTTAAATTATTGTCCTCTTCCATTACTTGTAATATTTAGAGTGTTATCATATACATATGGTCAACACCTTTTAAAAATATGTTGTATTTGATATTAAAAAATGTTGTCTTTTCTAATAAAAATGTTGTTTTAGTAATTGGACACACTCTTAATCTATTAACGGTTGGAAAAGTGATATCCTAGCTTAAAAAGTGTAGCCTAAGACATCACTTATCATAAGGTTGCTTGATTAAACATGACCAATTATTTAAAGCAACACTTTTAAATAGAGAATACAATGTTTTTAAAATATCAAATACAACACATTTTGAAAAGTATTGACTATATGTATATGTATATAGACAACAATTTTCATACATTCAAAAAATAAATGTTGTTTTAAGCCAAAAATATTGTAGTGGATCATAGTTCACTTATTGCTGCTACTACACACAACTCTTATATATATATATAGTTGTTAGGTTTTGTCTATGATTTTAGATTTAGGGTTTGTTATTCGATCTTTCATGGATCATGAATAGTTTTGCTACCTTGACTTATCAAATAACTATTTTTGAATCGAGAATATACCTCACTATATAATATTATTTGTACACTAATCTATGTTCATGGAAGAAACGAAAATTGACATAAAAAATAACAAAGGAAATTGTATCCTTTCATCACAATTTATCATCTCATTGCAAATAATTTTTATTATTACTATAATATTTTTGTGATAACCAAGAAAAAAAATAAAGAAAGGAGGAACACACTTGCACGTAGTATTCACTTTCCCTTCTCCTTTTCTTTCTTTTCCTTTGTTTCCTTCCTTCTTCCCATAAGTTCTTCTTCTTCCTCCTCCTTCTTTCTTTCTCTTCTTCTATTTAATTCTTCCTCTCACTCTCTCTCTTGGTCCACCACACCACCACCACGTCCGACACCACCACCACCACCACCACCACGCCATCGTGTCTTGCACCACCACGATAAAAAAAAATTGATTCTTTCTCTCTCTCTTGGACGTTGTCTTTTTAATTTCTCTCTTTCTAAGAGAAGAGTTAGAGCTACAAATTTTTTGTTGTTCTCTACCTCTAATCTTCTTTTAAAGTAGTGGATAAATGTCAATCTTGCTCTATTTACCCTTCTAAGCTCTCTATAATTGTCAATGGTGGATTATTTGATGGTTTTAGGGAACCCTAGGCTTACAACTTGGGGCTTTTTATGTTTTGGGGCTAATTAATATTAATTAATGGCATTATTAACTCACCAATATTGTGTTTGTCATATTTCTAGAGTTTTAGAGCAATTTAGCATCAATCGTTGGATTGGTAGCATTCAAAGTTGGTCTTTGATTCTTTGGAACTAATTTGTGAGTAGGTATAGTGTATCTAAAGTTTATTTTTTGCATAAAATTTTTAATTATAAATATAAAATTATACTAAGAGTTGAAAGCATGTTGATCTATGAGAAAATAAATTATGTATAAAAAAATTTCTATTAATTAATGGTGTAAAATTCTATGCTGCATAAAAATAAAACTCAAAATAAATAAAAAATTTCTCCCACAAACACTGTAATTAGAAAAAAAAATTAACAATAATAATGATAAGATTTTCAAAGCACCGTCATAATATTTTGAAAGTGGATATCTGACTTTGATTGTTTGAGGTTGAGATGTACCTAAAGTTCTATTCCACCAACTAAAATGACCCCTATATAATGTTTAGACCAAGATCAAGCAGTCGAGCTTAAATTTTTCGTCATATGTTACTTAATTACCAACTTGTATATATGTATTTGAAAAATGCTAATTGGTATGAGAGATATGTGTCACAAAAACTGTCCACAAATTAGGCGATATGATTTTTGTTAAATGGCCTATTTTTAAATTTTTACTTAACATTTAATAACTGAAATATTATAAATTTCGTATCACATCATTTGGTACAATGTTGCGTGAAATTAAATTTGTAATTTTTTATAATGTTCTATGCATTTTGACATATTAACTCGAAAGAGTGTTTCGATATTAAAATTTACTACGTAATCTTCTGATTAACTACGGAGCAAAAGCCCAAAACAAACACTACACAGTCAACACTCCAGAAAAAGAAAATTTAAATTAAATTTACTAAGTAATTTATATAATATCAAATCATATAATGCACTTATGTAGGTTAATAATTTCAATTGATGATGATAATTACACAAATCAAAGTTTAACCTTGTGGAAAGAGTAAAGTTTTATTTTAGTCCTTAAAATTATAAATATGAGTTATTTTAGTTTCTAAAATTTGAAAAATTAATTCTTTAGTCTTTTAAATTATAAAATGTGAGTTAAATTAGTCCTAATTTTATTTCCATTATGATGTCATTATGTTTCTGTCAACATATCATGTGAAATGATATACTAATGATAAATTGACATTCTATTTAGTTTTAGAGGTGTGCATAATTGAATAATTGGTTCGAATTACTAACCTAAGCCAAATAAATTAACAATATTACTTGCACATAAAATTCATCTTATAATTTTCAATTATTTTTATTGTCATGCAATTTAATTAACAAATATAAATTAAAATGTAAGCATATTAATGGTATGTCAATTACCATAAATGTCAACAAAAATATCAGGATACAATAAAAGAGAGTTAGGAACTAATGTCATCATATTTTATAATTTTAGAAATTAAAAATTTAATTTCTATAAATTAGAAATCAAAATAACTCATGTGTATAATTTTAGGACCATGTTGAACATTTACTTGTGGAAATATAAATAGCTGTGCTGACAGTATTGTAAACTGCAAGTTAATTGTGAGACCTCTTTGAATAATGGTCAATTCGTCAGTTATCTACCTTGACGTTTTGTTATTGGCATGCAGCCTCTTCGTATAATGGTCAATTTATAGCGTCTTTGTCAAGGTTAGATAGGAAAGCCTAGAAATGACGCGACATTTACTCATTTTATTTATTTTAACTAATATACCGACGAATATATTAATCCTTGATCAACCAGGAAAAAAAAGGCATAATTGAATTGGGACAAAAAAAAAAAAAAGAAGAAGCTGAGAGTATATTTAATTTGAGTTTTCAATTTTTTAATTTTTTAAAATTTATAAAGAAAAAATTAAAAATTTTAAAAACTATAAATTTTAATTTTTAAAATTTTTAATTTTTTTTTATAAATTTTAAAAAACTAAAAATTTAAAACTGAAAATTCAAACTAATCATGTTTAAAATTATGATGAAGTTGGAATGAAGAAATTTCCATGTTTCTATTTTGACTATTAAAATGTTTTGATCTTTAAAATTGCTATTTTCTCTAGGGAAACTTGCGTTGTCAACTTGTGTATTATTAGATATAAAAATATTATTTAAATATTTAAAAAATAAATATTTATTAAAATATATATTTAATAATTATTAAATAAATATTTATTTTTTAAGCGATTAAATAATATCACTCTTATTGAGTGAGGACCACTCAAGATTAAGATAAACATTACCAAGTGAGTCACGTACAACACAGCACTGAACCAGATGTACTACTATTACCGGTTAGGTGAAAGTTGATGGACATTTTAAGGAGGTTCACCTGGCCCCACTACCATGCACATAGGGTAGAGAATGACACATTTGGCAGTTTTAAGTAGAGTTATATTATTTATATTTATTTTATATAAAATATTATATTAACTCATACTTTATTTATTTTTAAAAAAATATGATTTTTATTTAAATATAATTTACATTTTATTTAATAAAAAATAAAATATAAATTGACAAGACATCTTAGGCATTATAAATATAAATAATACTTTTCCCGTCAAAATTTAGGTTTGATCATTTCTCTCCCGTGTGCATGAGCTGTCCCCTCTCCCTTGCAGCTGCACCAGAAGTGCAGCCGGCCACCCTCTCAACGTAACTCACCCCAACAAGTACCTGCCATTCAAAAGTTTATTTTTCTTGGAGACTCTTGTCTTCAGACACACATTATATCTTAGATTTACTATATATTTCCATTAAAATCTTCATTTCTTCATAATTCAAAGATTTTACATGAGGATATAAGTCAAACGCTTTTATACAAATATACAGGTTATTAGGTAGAAGGTGTTAATTGTTATTTGACTCAATCAATGAACAACAATACTAAATAAATATTGAACACTACTTAATTCTGGGATCAACTGACTGTGTCTTCACTTTAGTTTACATGGCTTTTCCAATACTAGGTCACAGACCTCTTTTGGAACATTTTTTTTTATTCATAATAATCTTTTTTCCCTTGTTTTTTTAAATCTAACAATATTATTTTATATATTGTGTCATGAGGCTAAGTTTTACACAAAATATTGTAACTAACCTTTTCATTTAATAATATATTTAGAAAACTATAAATATGAATTGGTTTAATTTCACTAAAAAAAGGTTAGGTATACATGCAAAAATTCACTTAAATAAAGTATGACTTTAATAAACCACAAGGTCTAAATTTCTCATAATGTAAATTGAGAGGGTATCGTTACTAAAGACAATATATGTTTGAGAGCTCTATAACTTAAGGAAATTAATAATAAATACCATAGGTTGATCTAAAAAAAAATGACTTTGATGTTAAGTCAAATGAATTAAATTTTACCCTTTTAATAGTAATAATATAAACACGTCCGTCGTAAATCTCAATCCTGATTCATATCGGCATATCATTAAACTTTAAACAGTATAATACCCAAAAATCAAGTAACCTTTACAGAGAAAGAAGTTGAAAATTCTAACAGAAGGTAAATTTGATCAAGTCAGTAAGAAAAATAAATAAATGAAAAAAAACTAACCTCATTTGACTGATGTAGATCCAAATCTGATTCATTCATATCTAAAATGCAAGATGCATAATTAAAATCTCAGTTTTTTGGGACCCCATATTAATTGACGAGAAGGGTACTGAAATGAATGTATGAAGGTACCATGGCACAGCGCTTGGGTCCAATAACACACACAAATTTGGAATGACCACACACTATCTACGGATCTTGATCAAGATACTGAGCGCTTTACGTGAGAGTATGTAACGACGTCAGATAAACGCCAAAAGTACAGTAGCCAGCACCAGCAGCAACAACAACAACGTAGAACTCGGTCCACAATCTCTGCAACCCCTCTTCCACACGTTCGCCTAATCAATTTCCTCCACGTGGCACCTGTCCCTACTTCAACGTGGGACCCACTTGTGCCTTAAGCTCCTGCCAACTACAACGACTGGCGTCACTGTTCAACTTTTTTGTGCTTCTGGTTTTCCTCAAAATCTAAACACACCCAGATGAAAATTTTGACCCCTATTTTGTTTTTCTTTTTTAGTTTTTGATATTTATTTATTTATTGTATTTTTCTGGGGTAGCTTTATTTATTGATCTCACACTACCGTGATGATTGGGGCCAAAAAAGTTGAAGACTTTGTTGTAACTTAAACAAGCAACGGTAGCTTCAACCTTTGCTTTATCTATTTCTTTATTAGTATTTCCTTATTTTTTTGCTCTTTATTCATTTTTTTTTTGTCGGAGTTTTCTTTATTCAGTTTGAGTCTCGTGTTTTTATCATTGTGTCTATGTGACAGGGCTTTGTGGGATGGTTATGGTTGTGTGGTTGTGGTGGTGGTGGTGGTGGTGGAGGCGAGGGATCTGAGGAAGAGTGTTTTTCGGTGCAATCTATTACTATATGGGGGCGTGTGTGTCAGCTCCACAAGGGTGTGCGGGAGGGAGGTTGAGCTCTTCATCCAAGAGGAAGAACCGGAAGAGAAGGAGGACTGGACTCAGGAAAAGAGTTTCTTCTCGGTTGTCTAAGGGATCATTGGACAAGGTTGATGTTCCTGCTTTGCCTGATCGTTCCATTCCCAACCCCACTTTCCAAGGTTGGTTCTTTTGGTTTTTTGTCTTCCGAGTTGCATTTCTGTTAAGTGATTCTGGTGTGGAAGATGTTTAGTTTTGTATTCTGTTTAATATAAAACCATTCACGACCCTCTACTTGTCAATTTAAGCTTTTAGGAGAGAGAGAGTTGTTACATTTTCTTTTGGATTGAAATTTATGGTTCGTGTTTTGTTGTTGGTTGCTATGCTTTTGAAGGGTCTTTCTGTTTTTTTGTCCCCTTGTGTGTTGCAGTGAATTTGTGCTGATTGTTTTGGTGCTTTTGGGTGGTTGGAGTTTTAGGCTCTGGGAAATGTTGTACGTGGAGTTTATTCTTTGGTGGAAGTATGAAGTTACTGAAAAAGTAACGCTGAGGAGTTATTTTAGGAGGATAAAGTAGATGTTAATAATTGGTTACTTTCATTCACAACCAAAAGCAATGTCAACATGTGTGTTTACTCTGTTATCATACTTATCCAAAATCATACTTTTCCACAAGAGAGATAAAAAAAAAAAAAAAGAGCGGGTGTTGAAATTCAACTTTTGGACTTGAATGCACATAGCAAGAGTTCTGGTGGAAAAAAACTTCTCTTGTGAAATCCTAGTTGCTTTTTAATGACCTTAATTATTGCTCATGTGTTATTGAAACTTTAATTTGTGGCAGCTGGAAGTATTGAGGAAGCATGGTTTGATTCAGTTGCAATATTTGACTCTGACTGTGATGATGATTACCAGAGCGTTCCTGATGGTACGACTTTCTGATATCTCTAAATTAATTTAGATATGTGTTGCTGGTTCTATTGATGGAGCAGATATGATACCTTTGAAAAATATGATTAAAATCCTGCTGGTATATACAGATGTGTTATCTCTGAATGGAATAGAAGGCGGATCCGTGTCAAGTTTTCCGTCTTCAAGAGATGCCAACCATGGAGTTTCCTCTGATCAGGTGCAGAAACCAAGGGAGTTATCAGCAGGATATTCTGCAAATATCTCTGAGGCTGCCAGAACTTCAGATGTTCAATATTCTGGAGTAGATGCCGTTGATTCTCAATGTAAAGGCGATGGAAATATTGTTGAAGTGAATGAACCTGTGTTCGTTGATGAAATTTCCTCAGTGGATGCGAGCTCCAACAAGGATGAAGGACTTTTGGACAATTGTGGGATTCTTCCGAACAATTGTTTGCCATGTCTTGCATCTACCGTTCCTTCTATTGAAAAGAGACGGTCATCGAGCTCTAGTCCTCCTAGTGCTAGGAAAAAGGCTCCTATGAAACTTTCCTTTAAATGGAGGGAAGGACATGGGAATGCTACTATAAGTGAGTTGAAATTCTTGGAACAACATTCTTTTCATTCTTGGTCATTGCGATTTCATTGACGTTCAATGCACCTACATTTGATTTATCAATTGCGGTGCCAAAAGATTTAGTAAAATTGTTGTTTTTCCTGCAGAAAGCATCTTGTGGTGCTGTTGAGTAAACATAATTGTTCTAACTTTTGTTTCTATTCCTTGTTCTGATTTTCAGTTTCCTCAAAGACACTTCTACAAAGACCAATTGCAGGTTCTCAAGTACCCTTTTGTCCAATTGAGAAGAAAATGCTTGATTGTTGGTCACACATTGATCCAAGCACTTTTAAAGTTCGAGGAGTAAACTACTTTAAGTAAGATTAATATACTGTCCATAGTTTGTTTGAAAATGCATGGATATGAAATAAATGCATAAATAGTTTAAACTAAACATTTAAACCGTGATGTTTCATTTGCATAAGATAGAGAACACAATGTTTGACTTGCCTGTTATTCTTTATGGAAGGGACAAGAAGAAGGATTTTGCTCCAAACTATTCTGCATATTACCCATTTGGTGTAGATGTATTCTTATCTCCACGAAAAGTGGATCATATAGCTCGATTTGTGGAACTTCCTTTTATTAGTTCCTTTGGGAAATTGCCACCCATTCTTGTTGTAAATGTTCAGGTACTCCTACTTTGCTAAAATTCATTGATTCTGTTTAATCTTCTTCCTATCAATTGTTATAGTTCCAACATTGGACTCCTAGTTTCATTCTAATCCTTAGTTTTCTTTTTAAATTTAACTGATTGTGGGACATTGTCAACATAAAATTTTATTAACATCCTTAAACTCTCTGTTTTGTGGATTTCAGATTCCACTCTACCATGCCACACTTTTTCAAGGTGAAACAGATGGGGAAGGAATGAGTTTTGTGTTGTACTTTAAACTTTCTGAAAGTTATTCTAAGGAGCTTCCTCTGCATTTTCAAGAAAGCATCAGAGTAAGATGGAGCCTTTATGTGTCAGTTTGTTGATTATTAGTAATAATACATCCTGCTAAAATTTCCATCATATCTGTTTTAGCTGGTTACTAAATTATTCGAGATTAATTCTTTGATTGTGCATAAATAAATTGTCAAGAATTGGATATATATATATATATATATATATATATACAACCAAATCTTCCCTTTTGGTATTTCTATTATTTTTAGTCTCCTTTCGAATTCCATTATTGTTGTCTTTTTGTTTTGTCCATTAATTTGAGCAATTCTCTATCACTTCATCCTACTAACCTTCTGTTTGTTACTAATGAAAATAACACTTGCCTATGTCTTTCTACAGAGGTTGATGGATGACGAAGTTGAAAAGGTGAAGGGTTTTCCTGTAGATACAATTGTACCCTTCCGGGAACGGTTGAAAATATTAGGCCGTGTTGTAAACCTCGAAGATCTTCATTTGAGTGCAGCAGAACGAAAGCTAATGCAGGCTTACAATGAGAAACCTGTTCTTTCACGGCCCCAGCATGAGTTTTACTCAGTAAGTCTCATTGACTGATTGTAATTTTATTTTTTATTTCAATATATATTACAGGCTGTTACTATTCAGCTTGTGGATGCAAACACTTGAATGATGTTGGAGAATGGGAAAACCAAACTGTTTGTACATGCATTACTTTCAGTAACTGCTGCATGGTACTTATGTTTCCATTCACTCACCCCCATAATCTCATTTGATACCTCTTGAAGCTGGTTGTGACAATTTAGTGCTTTCAATTGAAGCTATAGAAAAAGATTCCCATTTTAGTCCCTCACCAACACATCGAGGGACAAATTAGTTCCTTGATATTTCAAAGTCTAGGTAAGGTCCCCTCACTGTTCAAAATGTGGGACAATTTGGTCTCTAAACAAACAAAATGCACAGCGGTGTGGGGCCAGCAGAGGGACAAAAGTGTCTCGCATTTCAAATGGCGAGGGACCTTGGGTCTTAAAGGACTAATTTATGTTCCGGTATTTTGGTTAGAGATCAAAATAGTGTGTGGTATTGGATGTCTTACTGATGTTGAATGTCTATTTTGTTACTCGAGTGAAAAATATGAACGTGAAGATCTACACATGCATACATGTCATACTTTTCCACCAAGGATAAAATGGCCCTGTCTGTGTGTCCATTCTCCATGTCATTTTGTGATATATGTGATGAGGGTTAGTGCCGCCATGATATTTCTTCAATGATGATGAAACTGAGAGAAACAAAATGTACATCATGAAATGAAGACTTAGGAAAAGTGAACGGTAAAATTCGAAGTTTTTCCTGTGGGCTCCTTCCCCTGGTTGATTTGTAGTACACCTTTGTTGTATCTTTATGGATTCTTTATGGTACTTTTTATTATCTCTGGCCCCGCAATTTATAGTGGTGTCATTTCGTTATAAATGAGTCGTGATGTCCACACGTGGTACTTCACTTTTTGATCTTCTTTTTCAATCAACTTTTTTGCAGGGAGAAAATTACTTTGAGATTGATTTGGATATGCATAGATTTAGTTATATCTCCAGGAAAGGATTTGAAGCTTTCCTTGACAGATTAAAGATATGCACTCTAGATGTTGGTCTCACAATTCAGGCAAGTAGTTTCTCTTATGCCAAATATAAGATCGAGTATAATTTCTATACACCTGACCCTATCAATTAATAGAATTTAAAAAAAATGTCACATTATGTTAGGTAACCACTCAGTAGAATAACTACCCACCATGTTTTCACACATATTAAAAAAATTTTATTTGCACTTAAAAGATATAAGACGTAAACCACATATTATCTCATTAGATGAGATGTACTTTACTTAAATGAGGTCAACTTCATCCAATGGTGGATGAGATGTAGTTAACACGTTCTCATATATTGTGAGTCCAAATAACATACCTTATTTTAAAACTTCTATTGGTTGAGTTTTAGTTCATAGAAATTATACTATAAAATAATGTATTTTCTATGGAAAAATGCTGAACATTCGGAATTTTTTTCATAAAACAAGTACCAAAATGACATTGAATAAGTTATAACTTTTCAATGAATAAGTCCTAACCATCACTATATATTCTATTCTGTATAAAATTATGGTTATTCCATTTTGGTTGTGTCGCCTTACTCATTTTATATGATGCTCATTGTGGTAGTTTATCTAATATTTGCATCATGTAACAGGGGAACAAGGCAGAGGAGTTGCCAGAGCAAGTGTTATGTTGTATTAGATTAAATGGCATTGACTACATGAATTACCATCAACTGGGGCTAACTCAGGATCCCCTCCTCTAACTATAATAAAATAGCAAAAGCATTTTTTGCAATCTTGGAATTTATGATTGATAATGGTTTATTTTAAGATGTGTTGCCTATGGCGTGTGCTGTTGTTATAGGGGTTAGGACATCTTGTCATGTGCAATAATATAGGCAACAAGCGTGTGATGGTGGGATGGCTACTATATGTCTTGTGATAGTGGCCAACGCCAGCCTCAGAGGAAGAGGGTCACTGGCACAAACAAAGACCTACCCCATGCCTACTTAAATTACGGACAGGGAGGGTCCATACTCACAATTACTCATTCTTTGAGCAAAGAATTTATTGTGACCAAGAAAGCACACAAATTAGTGGCAAATAAATGGAAGATAAAACAAACATAAATTTGACAGGGTGGTCTCTGTCTCATAAAAAATCAAAATGTCTATTTTATTTTTCTTCTTTATGGGAGGACAAGACGTGATCCATTGAGAAGTGTACAATTGTAAGAAGTGAATTATACCGATTTAGCAGTTGAAAACGCGTGCGTGGTGATTGAAAGCAACTCGTCGAACCCAACTTCACAAAGGGAAAAAAAAACGTGATTAGCAGAGAGAGGCAAATGAATATACTAATGAATTTGAGGGTTTCTTTGTAATAAGAAAAATGTATAATTAGATCATATTAGGTCATGTCTTAATCAAGATTGTGTGTTTTCTCCAGTAATCTTGATTGTACATGACATATCAACTGCTCAACTTACCGTGTCTAAGATAACTAATTGAGATCTATTTTGACAGTTGCTTACTATAGATGATACTGTAGACAATAATTGTGTCGGATTGACCCCACTTTCTCGGTTTGCACAGCAAACAAAAAAGGCAACTACGTCATAATGATATATTTCCAGAATAGTATTGCCTTCCGTAGAACTACAGTCCAATTGAATGAAAATCATAGGCATCCAATTATGCGAGGAAAGAGAAATGGTAAATCATGTGCTGAAAATCTTCCTAATTCAAAATCTCTCATGTATCAAATAGTTATTAAATATTGTATAAATTACAATTCATGTCATTTTTAATGTAAGGGGGAATTTGTATTTTAGCCCCCTGTAAAATGTCAGCTGCCTCCTCAACTCCACTTGAAAGGTTATTATCAAAAAGATCAATATATGGTAGAGATCCCCTAGTGCATACAACGTCTTCTCGCACTTCCAGTTGAGAGAAACCTTTAAGCATCGACTTCTTCATCTTTTTCAACTTGTGAAGCTTATGTATTCACGTGTGCATGTCGTAGATTCACATTAGTCTCATTATTTTGAGTCTATGTATATGGATTCTGTAGACATTATATAGATTGATTTTAAATGTCGTTCTCTCGCTTATTCATCTTGGCATACTACAGAGTATGTTACTTTTGGATTTTTCTATGCAAGGTTGTTTTCCCCTCACTGCATTGTGTTTCTAACAACAATTAAAGCTCACTAGGGTAAAACAGATATTTGGTTTAGGATTTCCTTATCCATGACAAAGAAGTTGGAAATTTTTAAATAAATGTAGAGATTAATTTTGTAACACTGACAATGTCATCCAATTATATCCTTCTCTTTGTAATTCTTCCAAAGCAGTGGGTGGTTGAATACAACTTCTTTTGCTCATGTAATAATACATGATTAGCTGTTTGTGTCAATTTTTTTACACTAACAATGCATATAAATTAAATCCATAAATGTAATGTATTGAGACATTCTAAATTTATCATTGGGCTATGGTTATATTAGAGATATTAATAAACAAGTAGCTGCAATGATTCAAAAACCTGAAGCCCTTGGCAGCAGTTTGAGTCACAAAAATTCTCATGATTTCAATTTTGCTAGACTGCAAGTATCAACTAAGGTGCAAAAGATAGTTTGTTCGAACTAACACTACATATTTAGATATTGATCTCCTGTACCATACCTGTAATGTATAACACGTGTGGCATGGAAATGTACATTGATATAATGTAATTCATCTACTCAAGATTGAAGAAGCACAATCCTTGAACCCCTTTATGAGAAATTATGTTAGTTTACTGATATGATAGATGACAACTACACAATTGTTTCCCTTCATTTTTCTTATTTCCCTTATGCACTCTGCAATATATATCGGGATTGATGGGTGCATGAAATGTTGATACTCCCATTGGAATGGACTGATGACATTTATTATGTCTAGCCAAAGGTAGTGGGGCTACCAACATCTTCCTCTACGTTGTCAAAGGCAGCTTTCCCAGTTAACATCTTTATAGCTATTTGAGAAACTTCAACAAACCATTCATCCTCTGGCAAGACACTGCCATAACCAAGGTTCTTAATTAGTATGAAGCAATATATACAAGGGTAGCCAATTTGATTAAAAAAAATGTACTTATCTATTATGCATTTCTAGACACACATTTATTTTTTTTCTCTCTGGTTTTCTGTTGATGTATAAAAATGAATATGTATCCATCATAAATGTTTTTTTTATGATAGATAGATGTACCTGTTGGGATCCAGTCCTGTAGCCGCAACAGCATCAATAGCCCTAGCAATAATGTTTTTAATAGCTTGATGCAGATGACGAGATAAGTAACGACCTTGGGATGAAAATATCATCACAAATTGCATATCCAAATAAAGCTGCAAAAATCATCGAATAATTAATCTAATGTTACTTTTGGTGAGTGATCCTATGCATTAACTTTTATGTATTTAATAAATTAATCATAGTCAAGCTTTTAAAAATAGTTGATGTGTGTTAAAAAAGTCCGCTTGAGAATACTTTTTTGAAGCTACAAATGCTTTTTAGTTTTCGAAATTCCAAAACACATCTAAAATTTTCACAAATTTCAATGAATACCTCATCATTTGTCATTAGTGTTTTATGCTATTTGCATGTTCATTTATCAAGCACTTAGCTCCTTTAAAACTCCAAATGAGTTCCATTACTTGGACATTGCATTACACCTTACTGTATAAACGCATAACATATTATCTTATCTTGATATTTCGATATTCACCCACATTCAAATAAGTATATTGTATCTTATACCATGTCCATACATATCATGTTCACTCATCACATCTAATGGTCATAAGGTGTGGTGTGCATTTATTATGTAATTTTATTATTTTCATAACATTACTCTTCATAAATGTTTTCCATTCCAAACATATCTAACTAGTTTCACAAAATTACAATGAATACCATCATTATTTGCCGTTATTATTTTATACTATTTGCACTCCATTTATCAAACACTCAATTACTCTCAAGCAACTTTCAAAATGTTGCCAGCAAATACTAGTTTTACAGTCTTCTAAAGTTATCCGCTTCTTCTAATACTCATGCATCTTTTTATAGAGCATCAACAAATCTCAAATTCATAGATTTTTGAATTGAAATCATTCACAGGAAAAAAAAAGCTCTAAGAACACGTCTTCTAGTGACTACCTGTTGAAGGCCAAGAGGACCCAAAGGCGTTGGACCTGCCTCCACCTCCTCCCAGAAGGCATGGTCATCAGAAAGCCACAAGATCACAGTTTCTGCAAGTCTCATCAACAAAATAGTGGCGAACCTGTCCCTTCCCACAAACATATCCGTTGCAATGCTTGCTACTCGGGTAAGCTTTGCAAAAAGCTCCTGAACAATAGTGCATGATAACATAAACCTTAAAATCAAGACATGCTACTTTTCTTGTCTCAATGCATTATTCATGTGTTTAACCACTAAAGCACATTGAGTTATGTTATGTGAACATAACTTGTATTAAACACCATCTTAGCTCATACCCCATCTATGTGAACCCCATACAAGTAAGATTCACACCGCATCCAAAGAGTTGGCAGAAGTCCAATGCAAATTATATACACATAACATTATTCGAAGACATTATACTTGTTCGAAGTCATAAGATACCACCAAAGGAAGCATCCTTTTATTACACAAATTACCTGAAAGATTGGAGAAGGAAACCATTCAGGTTGCTCTCCTTTTCCTTCCATACCCAAATATATAACTGCGTTCAGACGTGTATCACCTTCTTCTGTGAAGATGAGCTCAAGGGCATGCTGCCTACAAAAGCTGTCTCTTAGGCGATCAACTTCGCGTTGGAGCCTTTTCTTTAGTTCGCGTTGTTCAGGAGGCCTTTGTTGCTTGTCTGATCCTCTTCTCTGAGACTCATCACCTTTGGTGCTATGTGAAAGTTTCACAACAGCTCGCGGTAGTAGCTCGTCTGCTAGCAATATTGCATTAGCCAGCAATGCTATCTGTTGTGCTTCAGTCTCAGCAATCTTAACAATTTTGTGCCCTGAACCTTCCAAGTTCTCAGTTACCACAGAACCTGGCAATGCATTTATTAGCAGATTGATATAGAAGTTGAACACCTGTAGAAGGCCTTCAAATGCAAGACCATCCAACTGCAGGATTTCAAGAGGTCCTACATCTTCAAAAAGCTCCTATTCCGACAATGAAAAACTGCATTGAACATCTTGAAGAAGGTGACAAAAAAAGGCGGGGATTTGGGGGAAGGAGCTTGTAGACGATTTTTCCACCATTGTACTCTCAGTTGGTTGTGCCTCATCACTTTTTGTTTAACAAATGTATTTGTTTGTTAAGAAGAAATTTTTTGAATTAACACAAATCTAACACTTCACATTTATACACAATTCACAATAAAAGTGAGTTTCAGTACCTTTAATTAAGTTACAATGATTTGGTTATGAGACCTACCTTTATTGTGAATATCTATAAGAACGTGGTGTTGGATTTGTTAAGTAATACAGGCTACTTGGCAATGCTTTTCTTACAAAAGTTTTCAAATACAAACAATGGTGAAATGAATCGTACTAAAAGACCTTTAGCTTCAAGCCAGGAAAACACAATGAATAGATGTAAGAAGTAATCACCTGAACCATTGAGTTGAATTTGTGAGCACTGCTTGAAAGCTTTGGCTGGAGTGAAGAAACTGGAGGAACTGGAGGGTGACCTGAATTCCTGGTGACTGGTGCATGAGCAAGCAACCAATCATCTGCAGCAGCCAATGCAGCACTGCTTTGTTCAATTCTCTTCAAATTAGTGTTCAATGCTTGCTCAACAAAGGGCCTAAAATGTTTTAGCAAGACAGGGGAAACAGCCAGCCCATTAGCCTCTAACAGATAACAGTGACTCATGCAAACATGAACACATTCAGATGCAACCCTGAGACCTCCTGCAGCAGCAGTTGAGGCGAGAATACGCTTCTTAAGGAGAAGAGCGAAACGCTCGGCTTGTCTTACAGCCCAAGTCACTAGCTCAGAAGTATATGCAGGTTCCTCTTCACCAAAAACTGTCAAAGAATCTGATGCTGCTTGTGAAATGGTTGAAAAGACAAGCTGTGAAATGGTAGTAGTGTTAGCCCCAACTCCTCCATTAGAAGTTGAGCTAAGACTTTGCAGGTTGCGCTGCAATTTTTCTTGGTGAGCAATAAGCAACAATGTATGTGCACGAGGACCATCCCCAAGCTTCTTCAATGCCAACGCCGTCGACCGAATCTCAGAACTGCGAGTCGATGCCTGGCAGATAGTTTCTGCTAGCTGATCAGCCAATTTTTTCCTCTGTTCAGTTATAGCCTCTTGCAATGCCTGGAATAAACTTGAACTCAAAGTTCTCTCTTTGCTGATTTCTTCTGACATTTTTTCTCCTTCATCCAATGCAGCCATTGCTTCATCCACTCTTTTCTCTGCTAATAGAACTTCAAGAGTTTCTAGAAATCCTATTAGCCATTTCTCCGTCTTGGATAGATCTGTTTTTTCACCTAGTATATCATCCATGTCTGAATCTTCATTTCTAGTAATCAATGAACCAAGCTGACACCCATCTGCTAAACCATGAACTAAAGCAGCCTGTGTGGATAGAAGATTTCTCATTGAAAGAAGCTCCCCCTCAAGATCTGAAATCTCTTTGGATGTACTGCGTATAAAGATTGCAGATATAGTTTTCAACATAGCAAAAGTAATCATAATAATGTTTGCAGATAATGTATGCTTTTATTATTGGACATTCCACCACTTGACATAATAGATTTAGTATCTTTTGGTAGAGTTATATAATCCATTCCTGTCTTTTGTTCAAAAGTTTGAATTTCATAAATGTATCTTTGGCTTGAGTTAGTACATGCCTGACCAAGTTTAAGACTTGGTTTTTATATTAGGGAGAAAATCTTAGATGCTTTCATAGCAATAAGATTTAAATAGTACAAAGCACATCTTTTTTATTGTCACGGAAGCGTGTAAAGAGGCATGCTAGGAAACATATTGCTGGATTTGAACCCTTACCTAAAAGCTTAATTTGCTAAAGCTTATACCAAAGGATACACAACAGAAAAACAAAAATGCTAGATAGCCATTACTTTTGCTAGAAAATGAATGTCAAAATAACGTGACAGTTACTAATCTTTGATCGAATAAGTAGGTCCTACCATTCTCTTTAATCCAACCACCACTATATATATTTAGTAAAAATTCTGGTTATACTATTCTGGTCATAGAATGACTAGTGATGAATACTATTGAATACTTGCTATAAAATATCAACTGCGAACCAAACATGCTTTTGAAATTTACCCAGGAAATGGTATTCCTTGACTCTTTTTTGTTTGTAACTTTTTTCAAGGAAATCATATGCCTTGAAACTAAAATCTCCTACCGATTCAAAAATGTAGCAGCAAAGGCTCTTTGGCTAATGTATGTAATTAGCACATATAAACTCCCTAAAAAGACATTTTGGGTGTGTGCTTACCGTATGAAAGCTGAGTAATTAGCAAGAACACTTCTGCGCATTTCTTCTGCAGAAGCCTTCTTCAGGTCAACAAGATAAGCGCACAAGTGTCTTATCTCCTGTAAACAGCGTAAACTTTGATTGTATAGGAAAGCATAAAAAAGTGCTTACAATCAAATGGGTGGACAAAAAAATGGGTACTCTTCTTTCCATAAACATGTGAGTGAGGGACAGATCCATTTGTACAGAAGAGGGGGCTTATGCCCCACCAAAGTTTCAAAAATTTTATAGAAATATGTAGATATATATATATTTTGCCCCCACTATATTATTAAGTTTGACCCCACACTAAGATAAAAGTTATATGAAACATTATCTTATATGTATGTAATATCTTTGCCTCCATGGAAATTTCTGAATCCATCACATGATGTGACTTTATTTACTAAGAATGGTGTTAGCACTTAGCATACTGCCTAACACATTGCATAAGAACAACATGGGCCCGAAATTATAAACTAATAATTATGATTACACTTTAAAGCATGCTGAACTATTTTAATTCTAGGGATTGTTTAACCATCTGGATTAATATCTACCTTTTACTATGATAAATAGCTAGGATTTTTGCATTACAAATTCCTAAACTGTAGAAATCTTAATACCTGCATCAAATGTTTCTCTTTTTCTCCCTGTTGGATTATCTAATTGACGTCATAGACATATGAACCTATAAGCTAATTAAGGTTTTTTTGGCATGAGTTCATTGCTTATAAGCACTCCACTTACAAACTATACAAGCACAAGCATAAAATATGAATAGGTACAGGCACCCTATTCACAATCAAGTGTGGAACATGTGGATGTTATTGAAGTCCTATGCTACAATGATATTACTTTTCGATTCACTGCAGGCATGATCAATAAGATGTTAATTCAGAATTAACAAATAGACTCATACGTGCAATTTATGCAATGTAACGCAATTTCAAACCACAACATTTTTATACACAGACACTGTGATGATAGTTTTCCATCTAACATGATATGGGATTCAGACCAAGTGAGAGGGAGGGAGGGAGAGAAGGACCTTCTCATTCATGCTGCGAGATTTGGCGGCGACGTAGGAATTGGGATCGAATGAGGAACTTTTGAAAGCCTTGAGCCTATCACTGAGTGTGAGGTTGGCGTCCTCAAACTCAAAGGAGTCTCCTATGCTGGACGACGTAGATCCTCTTGGAGTCGTGAATCGTGACGGCTCCATTGTTGTCTACGTACGTATGCTTCAAAAACAAAACACGACACACAGATGTTAAATTTCCTCGATGTATACGAATGATGAGATGCACCTTCACAGAAGAAAGCTGAAAGAAACCCAACACAATTTACACAAGAGAGATGAATTGTAGATCAGCAAAACATGCAGCGCCAAAATCACGTGGAAGAATCTCTCTAGTTAGTTGTAATCCACGTATATATTTAGAAGGAACTCATTTTTCTCCCATAAAGTTAGAGTATAAAATAATTTTATAGTGTGAACTAATATAATTTGAAAAGTTTAATTTTGATATATTTATACTATTACCAATCATTTCTTTTTATTAGAATAACTTTTTAAATAGTGAGGTGAAAATTAATCATATTTATTAATATGTTATTATATATAACTAGATAATTATGTAAGCGCATCAAAATTAAATTCTAAGTTTAATTACTAAATGACAAATTATAGAAAATAATTATTCATTATCATAACTACCCATATTAAGATTTGTCTTTTTTTATATAATTTTATTGGTTAACAATGTAAAACTATTTTATATGTTAGTATAAAGAAATTAAATTCTTTAATAAAATGTAAAAGACGTTTTTATAAAAATGTTGAAAACCTATTTTATCCTAAATTCACCGTAGTAATACACTAGTACAATGTTTCAGCATGGTATTTGATTCATGAAAACTCACGTCGTATTTCAGATAGTAAAATATATAGTTAAAAGGGCATTTAAATTAAGAAACGTAGTAGTTATTGAATTCCAATTCTTTAATATGTTTCAGAGAGATATTTCAGTAATACTAAAATAATATAAAGTCAAGTGATATAATCAACGCATTTCTTTATCATTCAAATAATATTAAACTGCATGAATCTAATCTAATATAATTATATATAAAAGAAAAACCTTGGTTGAGTTTTGTCATGTAGACTTTTAATTAATTGTTTTGACATTTAGATAGAAAAAGATTTTACCATTTGACATCAACAATAATTACTTACATGGCATCACTGAAAAACCTTCTTTTAATACTACTATCTAAATTAGTCAAATATCCAATATCTCATCGGTTGGGACATATACTTTACTATTTGGCATGACTGGTTATGACATTAATTCCAAAGCTATAATGATGCAAAAGAATATTGAAAATTCAGGTAAATATTTATTAAAGAGCCATAAAATTCTTCAATTTAATGAGTTGTCATGTGCTATGTGTTCTCAAAGTAAAATAATTATAAGGCCATCATTAGGAAAAAATGAATTTGAATCTCTTAAATTCTCATAATGAATTCAAAATGATATATGGATCAATTCATCCATTATGTGTACCTTTCAGATATTTTTTAATATACACATATATGAGATGACCACATGCAATGTATGTTTATTATTATCCCCTCACAATCTAGCATTTGCGAGTTTACTTGCATAAGCTATTTGATTAAGGGCACAATATAATATTTATATAATCTAGTTAAGAAAATTTGTTCTAAGCATATTGGTAAATTTACTTCTCAAGCTTTTAATACTTGTAGACCAATGTTATAAATGTTAAACATCTAATTACTTATGTTCATATGTAGTGGGCTAACATAATTATCTTATAAGAGACCCCGTTGACACTATAAGAAATTCACTGAACACAGAAGGATATACAACAGATTTTTTAAGCTTTACAAATAGATTTTTTTATTATAGATAGGAACATGTCGTCTATTATTTTTACATCTATAAATATTACAGACAAATTTTTTGATTCATTTATATATTATAGACAATTTTATAGAGATTTATCCTATAGCTTTATAGATGAATTTTTTTAGTTGTAACCGGCTAAAAAATGGTGCAAAATTAGTGCATTACATATAAATTTTATCGTTTGTAAAATTATAAACAAAAAAATTTGTATGTAATTTGCTAAAGAATAAAAAATTAAAAAATACAAAATACAAATTCATCTGTAAATTTGTCTATAATAATTGGTAAAAATAAAACATCCTTTATTCTTCGTCTAAAAATCCACTATATTTTTTTTGTTTTTATGCGGACCTAAATTATTAATAATTAGAGCTAATTATTACTAATTATCATAACAATCGATAAATATTGAAAAATATATTAAATAAAAATACCAAATTCTAAATACCAGTTAATAAATACATAACAGTAAATAAAGTAAAATGTCATAATAATAATAATATCAAATATAAAATAACGAAGTTTGGAGTAGTAGATAAATTATCATGAGTACTTGGTGTCATGAATATTGGCTCCCCATTGTCACCATTGCGATCATCATTAGAGGAATCTTGTATCACCCCAAAAATAGGTGGTGTTGGAACTGGTAGGGAGGAGGAAGTGGTGTAGAGAGCTCCCTCTCATTGAGCTCAAAGTAGGCGTGCATATGTTGCATTTACATGTACTCCTGCTACACCTCCCTCTCTATATCCTGGATGCCACCTTGTTCTCCATCTTCTTTGCCCACTTCTTCTTCCATGTGGCCTCCTTGTTCTTCCACATCTCCTAAATTAAATATGTCCTCATGGTTCAATTAACAAGCCACGTTTTCATTACAATTAGACAAACAATTAGGTAGCGTTTGGTAGGAAATAAAAGAAATACAAGGACAATGGAGATAGTGGAGATAAAGATATAAATAATAAATATATATATGAGTATTATTAAAAGAAAAAATATTAAATTTTTGTGTTCATATCTTGTCCCCACTTTGGGAGGTATAAAAATTGTGTTTTTTTGTCTGGGGCCAGAAATTTTCTGTCCCTTATCCTCTTCGCTTCCAAACACGTTCCTGTCTCCACTATCCCTATATTTTATGTCATGTCTCACAAACCAATAACATTATCTTACACAACAAAACAATTAATCAACACATATCCTAAAATCGCTCTAGTGCACACCCTCTTATTTCTTCACAATATACATATCCTACAATATTATTAAATACAATCAAAATCTACAACAAATAATACAAATAAATTGGGAAAGGACTTCTATGCCCTTTTCCCATTCATGCAATCTCTAGTCCTACAACTTTCCTACATACATATTAAAGCAAACAAATAATAAAAATTTCATTACTAACCTATAAAGCAGTGCACAATGTAACACCCTAACTTTTAACCTAATACGCTCGAGTCACATTCCTGTTAGTTATTAGTTGTTACGCATTTGTTTCAGAACTTGACTTATCTTTTAAAATACGAATAAGGTAAATATGACTAAATTTTTCTTTTTGAACATAAGACTTAAAATACGAGCTGCATGCGCATAGATACCAATTAATACACATATGATATAGCAATCATATACACTTCATCATAGCATATATAGGTACAGCATAGTATAATCACAACACAAATCATATATCATAATCTTAACATAATAGCGGTATCCTAATAACATAAGGACACCTTAAGATTCTAAACATAACAATCAAGGTCGATCATACACTAGTCCAAAGCTAAACATAACTATAACAAAACTAGACTAGTCTTCACACTTCCACTACGACCTCTGATCCGGTAGTTATCGTGATTCCTACGCCCATGCCTCAAGGAAGATCACGAACAATCTGCATCATTCATGTCTGGAGACGACATGGAAGAAAGAAAGAGATGAGAAACTTTATTCAAGATTCTCAGTAGGGCTCCCGACTTTAACATAAGTGTCATCGTCCCTAGCCACTTCGGTTTTCATTATGAAGGAGGTGTGCATGCATAAGATTCAATTTTAAATTTCTCAAAAGTCATTTTATCCGAAGTGAGTGTCTTTTAGCATGGGTCTTAATGACATGAATGTAACAGATATCTCATGTATGCATGGCAATACTTCAAAAGTATAATTAACATATATAAATAGCACATATCACATGATTCAACGCACCAATAGAACAACAATGCAACATATATGTATATATGCCTCTTTTCTTTACTTCTTCATAATTGAACTTTCAAGTTCTTTTCCACCCTTGCACATGGTCACCAAAAGCCACCTGCTTCACATTTCCCGCGATTTTTCATGGTCACCAAAACTCCTCCTATTTATCGCCTAGGATGAGTTCAATCCTAACTAGCCGTCACTAGATTTAATATGGGGTAATATAGGGGGAAACACATCTCTTTCTTATCATGAGTATGCAACTTCATCATTCCTCATTTCATGCTCAAGATTTCATGATTTTTCTAAGTCAACAAATTTGACGAAAATCCAATAACATAAGGCAAAACGGATTTCCCCAAATTTGCTTCCTGTCGTATAATATCCAAACATGAATCTCAATCAATCATACATAATTGCAACATGCCATAAAACATCATGTCATAAAGCACATAGGCAAGCATCACATTCCTTTGTATAAATCCATAAGCATAATATTCATCAATATCTTAAAGCAGTAAACATGCTCCTACCTAGTATGACGAAAATTAAAGACCGGACTCAGCTAATGCATATGCTATGCTGAATAGAATATATGTATATAACATTCTAAGAATCATCATTCATACAACTCAATCACCTAAGGTCATCAATACACTTGATCTTGCTTAGAAAACAATTATTTAAACATTTGGGTGCTGGTAATCGATTACATATGCTGGTAATCAATTACCAGAAGCTTGTTCCGCACAAAGGGCACGCTGGTAATCAATTACATATGCTGGTAATCGTACCAGAACCAAAACTGATTCTGGGCATAAAGAACGTCATGGTAATCAATTACATGAATTGGTAATCGATTACCAGAACCAAAACTTGTTTTGGGTAAGAACACCATGGCAATCGATTACATGAACTGGTAATCAATTACCAAAGCCAAAAACTAATTCTGAGTATGAAAAACACCCTTGGTAATCGATTACATGAAATGGTAATCGATTACCAGGACCTAAAATCCTTCAAATAACGCCCCTAGTAATCGATTACATAGGCTAGTAATCGATTACCAAAACTCTAATTTCGAGAAATCAAGGTTTTAACACATTTAAGTTACTCTACACCTCAAGACCATTTTAAAATATCTTTCTAACGTTTCTTTGAAAACATTTTCACATTTTTATAAATCAAAACCAATATTGTATCATGACTAAGGCACATCCATTAGCCATGGTTAAAATTTCCATCTGGAGATAAAAGGGCAAGTCTTTTGAGCTATAGGAATTTAAGTGATGACATAAAGATAAACATGCTATGCAAGCCTCATTTTAGATCTTTACCATTATTAGGTGATGGCTTGAAACTTAAATATGCTAGACAAGAAATGTAAACATGAATGCAAGTTCAATTCTTTATTTTAGTACTCTAGGCCCCTTAGAGTATTTACTCTAAATCACAAATCATCTTTAAGATTGAAATAGGTGGGCTTCGAATTAATTACTTAGGTGATAACATAAATGTAAACATGATATGCAAAGCTTAAATATAAATATGAAATGTAAGGATTTGAAATATAAACGTGATGCAAGTTCATTTCTTTATCTTGCTAGAGCTCATCTCAAGACTTTAAAGAATCAACTTTCAACCCCAATCAATCTTAACCAAAATGAAAATGAGCTTTAGAGTCTCTTGATACCATGGTTCCAAGAACCTCTTTTGTCTAGACTCATCATCAAGCTCAAGGAAAAACCATTAACATTTCATTTTTATCGTTCTTTTAAAATCAAAGATGAACCAAACTTTAGGCTCTAGAGGTCAAGCACATGGTGATTTTTACAACCAACACCAAGATCTTTCATCATCAAGCCATGGTTTCCAACAACAATAAAACCGAAAAGGAAAGCAAACAAAAGGGAAGATAAAAATCGAAAATGGAAGGAAACAAAAGAGATTCAAAACCAAAATGAGACAAAGATCTAGGCTTTAGAGATCAAGCATATGGTGGCAACAAACTCACCATCAAGATCCATCATCATCAAGCCCATGATGTTTACAATATCCAACATTAAGATCCGAAAATAAAAGAAAGAAAAAGAGAAGATTCAACAATAACAACAACAACAACATCAGCCACAATAACAACAACTCCTTTTGTTTTATCTCTCATCAAAGCCGAAAAGAAAAGAGAAGAAGTGTAACATCCTTCCAAGTACTACCTCATCCTTAAGTCATGGCATCGTAGTCGAGAGTTGTTACTTATAGATTTGTGGACCTTTCTTAATTATCTATAGCAAGAATCGGTAAACGCGTATTAACTAACTCATGGTTTTTTTTTTCAAACTATATTGCAAGAAATAACGTATTTATTTAATACAAGTCAAGTACAACAAGAAGCTCTTCTATGAGCTTTAATCTACATAGGGTCTTTACTACATTTATAGACATACATATATGTATAACTATGTACAATAGATACGAGTTCCCATAACTAAACTATAGAAACTACAATTTAGTCTTTCTTGTAGCTGTTTCACTATCTTCTGGAATCCACCTGGAGACGACACGGAAACACAAACAAGCAGGGGTGAGAATTCTGAAAATTCCAGTAGGTATTCCAGAAAATACATAATCATAATGTCATCGTCATTATTCCAGCCACTTCGGTTTATCAGGAAAATGTGATCATACAATATATATTAAGTATTCATTTTAAAGTTCTAAAATCATCCTTCCGAAGTGGATAGCTTTTATTATTCAATCACATATCATACTACTCGACATCATATAAACCCTATACTGCTAAATCACAACTTAACATATTGGCCTTAATATTGCTACTAAAATCCTTCACTTAGCACTTAAGATAAAAGACTACTTTAGGGTAATAGACCACATTTCAGGACTAAGCTCATTCCTATACATGATCATTGGATTTACTTTCTCCAATTCTCCCAGACCTATTCCTAGTCAGGTTTACTTTCCTCGACTTAATTCAAGGGTAGTCAGGTTTACTTTCCAACAACCAATTTACTTTCTCCAACCCAAGAAGCATAATCTTATGTTTCCTTTCGCATATGAGCATTTGTAATAAGCAATCATATCTATGTGTGCCTACCCTCATCAATAAGTTGACATGCTCAATTATTTATATTCATATCCTTGTGCTCATGCCATACTAGTAGGTTACCATTATTTCATCAATTCACAACATCAATTCATTTTCAGCATAATGACAGATTTTACATATTCATAGAACAATTTAGTTGCACATCAAAAAGTCAAGTCAGGGGTTATAAAAATTACCCAAGACACTTAAATGTGTCCACAAGGTTCCCTAAAAATTTCAGAGCAAAAAAAGTTCTCTAACTATGTTAAAAAAATTACACAAATTCGGTGCTCAGGAACCCCTTAACCTCAGTTCAGAACCGAAATGCATAATTTTTAGCCCTAGCAAATGATTGAATTAACTCAAAAGAAAAATCACAGTTGAACTTCAACATGTTATCAACCCTTTGTAAAAATTTCAAAGGAAAAATTAATCATTTGCTATGTTAAAAAAATCAGCAAAATTCATAGCTCTAGTTCCAATAATCTAGACAGCATGGAAACCATTTCGGTTTTCAATTTTTTTAAGGCATTTAGAGTCAAATTCAGAGCTCAAGAAAATTTGTGGGACTAGCCCAAGATATGAGCTTGAACATATATTTTTTCCAGCTAATGAAAATGCCTACAACATGCCCAGAAAAATAGTGATTATACACTGCCTGTAAGAAACCCGAAAATCCAGCAAGCATCACTCAACATCTCTTTGACCAAACTAATTTTTCCCAACATCAAGCCACTCCACAAAAATTAACACATCAATATCAACATATTATCCATCAATACAATTAAAAATTTCAAACCTATCTTAATCAGAAATTATTAGAATAAATTTGAAGAGAAAAGGCAAAGAAAAGCCCTACTTGGTTCTTTGAAGTTCTTGTACTTGTTCTTGGTTCTTTTCAAGAACTCCTACATCCAATTATTGATCAAACCTTCTTAAATCCTCTTTTAACAAGGCAGGGATAGCAGCTATGATTGTTGTTTGATGAGGTGTGGGTTTGTTATAAGGAGTTGATTCAAGTTTTCAAGAGATAGTTTGTGTTTGTGATGAAACATGTGGATGCTTGATGTTGTATCTTAGAGTTTTCAAGCTAAACCTTGGTATGGAGATGAAGAAGAAAATGAAAGAAAGCTCAAAGGAGGTTTGGCCGAACTTGAAGCAAAGAAATGGAGAGTTTTTTATTTTCTTTTATTTCCTTTGAGATAATGTACACATTAATTGTTATGAAATTGTTTTCTTTGAAGATAAATATTGTAATTTTGTGCAATTTCTATTGGTTAGTCATAAAGGTGTAATTGTGTGGCACATCTCAAGCCACACAATTGTCCTCCTTAGGTGGCAAACTTGCATTGCAAGTTTCATTCGTGTAAAACTAACGAAATATCACTTAACGGAAACATCGTACTTATTAACTGATATTATTCGAAAATTAATTCTAAATATAAAATTATCATTCCCACCTATTTTTAACCTTATTCCCATGTTTTCCTAATTTCGGGCACTTCGGGCCCGAATCTAGGTTTAAACTTCTCGGCGGTCTTTAGGACCTACAAGGTTACTATTTATCCGGCCCAATTTTTTTTTAATACGTTCGTTGGGCCATCCTCATTGTTGCTACTCTGTCAAATTTTTGAAATTACGATTAACAAAGCTCAAATTAATTTTTAAATAATTTTTTCTTAGGGTGTTACAAGAAGATAGAAGAAGAAAACTCAAACAAATCCCTACCAAGGAAGCTTAGTCTTGAGATGAGATGAGAAAGCAGCTTCTTCTTAAAGCTTGAGAATGAATTCGACCAAGGGAAGGAAAAGAAGAAAGAAAGTAGTGTGTCTTGAGTTTAATCTTTAGGAAGGTAAGGCTAAGTGTTTAGGAAGTAGTGTATGGTTGAGAGGGGGTGGTTCTTTTGTGAGCAAGAAAAAATGAAAAAGATGAAGAGAACTATTGAACTTTAAGAGAAAAATGAGAGAAACTTAAGAATGCTCAAAATGTGCCCAAGTTCTTTCAAGCATGGTATTTATAGAAAAACAACATCAAAGGTGTATGAATGGAGGGGAGGCCATGACTTCATGTTCCATGAAGTGAGAATTTGTTTCATGGAGGCATGGTGAGGTATGGTGGAAAGTATGACTCTAAGCATGGGTAAGCATGGGTAAAAGTATGGGCAACCATGTTTTTTTAAACAATTTTTAATGGAATTTCAACATGTGATAGATGATTATGGGGGAGGTGTGGCTAATTGTATTAAGGCCCAATGGAGGGAGAAAACCTCATCTTAATGTTGGTTTAGGTGTGTGTTTAGGAGTTGATTTGGTTAGGACATTGATTAGGAATTGTAAGTAAGTGTTTAGGTGAGATAATGGGTAATTAAGGTGGTTCAAGATAAGATTTAAGGGTGATCTTGCTTGATTAATGTAAATCCACTTTTATTAGGTAGGAATCTCATCATGTGACAACTTCCATGATTTAAGGAAATTGATTGGAATTTTACTATTAATGAAAATATGATATAAAGTCTTAAATCAAAGAAAAGGATTTTGAGTTTCTCTAAGCAATCTTATGTTCTAATTAACCTTAATTAATTATTTTGACTCTAGATTAATATTTAGAATTTACTAATATTTAATTAGAGTCTAATATTGTTTAGGTTTTGCTAATCACCTCATTAGGCCCAAAATGCACTAAGCTCGGCAAAACGGTAATTTTTTATAAAACTGCCCAAGGTTACTCGGGCTTAACCTGTTGTTAAACATCACTTAAAAACATTATTTAAAACCTTTTGGTGAAGTCTGACTCTACCGGCACGTAAATCGTAACAAGAGGCCACATGGGCATTTTGGTAATTTCGGCATCGAAACTCAAAATGAGATTCTTCTGCTCTAATACCACACATAACACATATAATCCCCTATCAACATCAAAACATCCCCTTGAGGATGGCCAGGAGCAACGATCCTCATTTTCCGAGTAAAATGACCTCAGGGGCATTTGGTCATTTGTACATGAAAAAATCAGGGCGTTACACACAATAAACAATCACATTTAATTTTACACAGATATAAAAATGTGCTCCAAACTCCAATGCGCTAAATATACTCAAAAATCCTAAATCATTGAAATTTCCTTCAGTTTGTAATACTAAAAACTAATAACATTGAGCAATGGAATGCACAAAAAAAGGTAAAAAATAAAAAAAATACACCAATTAAAATGGAGAGAGCATTACCACAAACACAAGGACACAAACCATTTGAAAAAAGGAGGCTCTAGTTACCGATGGTGGCCAAAAGAAGGGGGCGGGTTTATCAGAGAGAGATGAGAGAGAAAGGCGGATGGGAAATGGGGAATAAGAAGGGGCCACCAGCTTATACCTAATTTTAACGTTCCTAAAGATTTTTCCATCTATAATTCTTTTAGTGCAATGTTGTGTTTCATTAAAGGAATTACAAATGGAAAAATTCATATGTAACTCCTTTAATGAGAAGGTGTGTTTTATTTAGGGAGTTACTAATGGAAAATTCCATCTGTAATTACTTTAACTAAATGACATGTTTAATTCCTTTAGTTACAGACTGATTTTTTCATCTGTAATATATTGGATTTATTTTAAATCAATAAATCGAATAAAAAAATGTTTGTAAATCCGTTTATATGTTTTGGAATTTTTTTTAAAACATCTGTCTATAATTTCCATCTATAACAACTACGTTCCATGTGCCACGAAGTTGCGCCAACATTTACAGACGAATTTATAGATAGATTATGTAACTTTAGCAAAAATAAAAAAATTTCCTAGTTTTCATTTTCCTTTTGTAAATCTGGTGTTTGTATTTTCTATCTGTGTTCCAAGAGTTTTTAGTAGTGTGATTTCTAGACCGTTTGCTCATGAGAACAAATATTCCAATTTCTAGTTAGGGACATGTCATTTTATATGTTGTAACACTTGTTTGTATAGGACCAAGAAGTTGTCATTAATGTTCTCCACTACAATTATCTTGGTCAGTAGCCAAGTAGCTCTCATTTAAGAACTTTAGATGTACAACATATGTCCTAATTGCTATCTTATCTCTCCAAATGAGACGCCAAAGAAAGTTTCGGATATATGTTGAATATATATGATTCTCCCTTTACCGTCAAATATATTTAAATATAAATGGTAGATATGTTTTAAAGCTCAATTTATATATTATTGATTTGATGAAATAATGTTTTCAATATTTGGGACAAAGCAGAAAGTTGGAAAAGAAAATAAATTAAAATGCATCACTCTTATTCTATTTAGATCTTTAGGCAGGACAATTTAAACTAGAAGTTCAACAAATTATATATCCATCAAGGGTAATAAATGAATTGCCAGATACTTTTTTTTATATATACAAAAAGAATTGAAGGCAAGCATGTGGATCCATGATAAGACGGACATTGCAAACAGGAACCCGTAAAAGCATCCGACAGATATATAAAGCAATTGTGCATCGTAGAGCATGGTTCAAGCCTTCAAAAAGCTTTTCCACTCATGCATGGTAGTTTTCGAGCGGTAGTGCTAAAGCCATTTAGATGATAGAGTTCTTTCGTGTTGATAATATGCTGTGAAAAATAACAATTGGGAGGATAGATAATGTAGGAGAAAAGAGAATAATATTAATAGTCTTAGAAGTTTCATACATAAAGCACATAAATTAAAAGGTTATTTATAGATTAACTTTGAAAGATATAAAATCAAATCGAATCATACTAAATTCTATTTATCAACATAAAATTTTAACTAAATTAGGTATAGATAAGGATATACACAATCAAATAATATTTCATAACAAACAGTATTTTAAAAACCAGTTTGAACCGGTGGTTGTAATGATGAATTGGCCAACTAAGTGGTCCGAGTGATCCAATGGATCGAATGTGCATTCAAACAGGTGAAAATCAGTCTGACTCAGATGCGCATAAATATATAAACTAAGAAATTTTTAACTTTTTTACCCACTTTATGGACTTTCTGAGGTCCACATTCCAAAGAAAGGAGCAACGTTTTAATAGCGAAAAGAGACTAGACTACTATTTCCTTTTACAATAGCAACAGTTGCCTTCTACCTCATTTTTTTTTAATCCATGTGGGACTTCAAATAGGCTACACAAGAGATGTCTTCACCACCTTGTTTCTCAATAACAAAGGCAAATCCAATACAAATCCTTCGGAATTTTTGCTATTTCAAAATCAAAACATTTGACTTTCATTTTTCCATATATCATACATACAGTACCATTATCTAGGAGTTTCAAATTATTATGACTAATCCTCATGAATCGATGAAGGGTGGTGGACAGAAATGAGATGGACTTTTAGCTGTGTGATGGGAATTTGATACCTCTTCATGTTGCCATTTAGAGACACTTCTTTAAGGACTTTTGAATTTTGATTCAATTTATGTGTTATGCATGAAAGCATTGTAGGAGTAACGATTTGGTGTTTCAATTTGTTAATTTGGTGTATTTTCTTGCAATGGTGTGGTGCTTTGTGAATGTATATAATTTTTTTTCGTTTATTTTATAGTAAATAATAAATCATAGGCATATATATTAATATGTTTTAAATTTTTATATATTTATTATTTAATTATATTTGAGTTGATTGATCTACCAGTTGAATAAGTGACCTAGTGATTCAATGCCTTAAGTCAAGTCCTGGGTTAGTTTGAAAACTATTATAACATGTGCTTGATTTTTGTTTTTCTGGGTCAATTATAAGGGCTTCTTTTTAAGTGAATTATTAGGTGCTCATTAATTACTAATTGAAATTATATTCTATATATATATATATATAAATTTTTTATTTTTCAATTATAGTATATAATAAATCATATGCATATATATTAATATATTTTGAATTTTTGTATATTTATTATTTAATTATATTAGAGTCAAACAGATAGATGACCTAGTAACCCGGTGTCTTGATCGACTCAAGCATTGGATCAAGTTTGAAAAGTATGATAAGACGTGCTTGTTTTTTGTTGTTTTGGGTGAATTATAATGTGCTTCTTTTTAAGTGAATTATTAGGTGCGTATGAATTACTAATTGGAATTATATTCTATAAATTTACAAAATGATATTTTAGTTTTAGGCTTTAATTTTGATTTACTAACGATCAATCAATCATGTTTTCCAATTAATTATAAGATTTTTTTGTATTAGTGAGTAGTTGAATCAAATACTTTTACCTATATTAGCAATGCATGATTAAATATCTATATAAAATTAGTTTACTTTAACATTGCATTCAAATTAAAGTTGGTTTTATGAGGTAAAAAAATAACCATTACTAATTCGCACCTTTATTAAAAAAGTCACTATAAATAGGCGGGGCATAATCTCAATTATTACTTCATAAGCATTCAATAGTTTCTCTAGCCAATGGATCTGATATTCGAAACATGGATGCAAAGTTGCAAACTCAAGCAAATTTAATAGACGTTATATAAATGGTGGAGAATAATTCTATTATTAGTGAGTTTATGATGACTACACACTCAATGGCTCTATTTATGTTTTGTACAACAATTTAAACCGGAACATGCTAGCAATGTTAATGAACGAAATAGATAGCCCACCAATTCAGAATGTGGGCTTATTTACTCTAGGTTAGAGCTCTTATGCTGATGAAGATAGCAACTGAGAATTAAATTCTTTCATCCATTCTACTAATTCTTGGTGAGAAATGTATAAAAACTGACGAAAAACAATCTCATGTGCCTGCATGTTATGCTAGCTGGTGCTACAAATACTGTGCACCAGATGTCTCTAGTCACGTTTACAAATGTTCCTCTAAAGATTGTAACATTCAATTTGTCAGGTTTACTCCCTGTATATGTCATTAATTTTGATTTTTTCCCTTTAAAAAAAAATCAATCCCTATACGTTTAATTGTTCATAAAGGAATCCTTATATGGACAATGAAAGTTATACTTTCATGGATCTTATATGGTTAACTGAGTATAATCTAACTATTTCTTTTATTTAATTGGATAATATATGATAAATGTTAGATAATAGAATATATATATATATTGAAATCAGAACATACTCTATTAACATTAACGTAGAATCAATGAAATTATATATACTCTAATACAAACTACCCCGGCCTCTCACAACAAAGTACACTCTTAGTGATTTATGGCAAGGACGTTTTACTTGTACAGATCAATAGATTTAAAATCTTTTTTTTTTTTAAGATAAAAGAGTAAATTACGCTCACATATATGAGGTTTGCTGAAATATAATAGATACCCTTCTATTTGTTCACATAATATTTACCTCCTTTAAACTAAATAAAAACAAACAAAAAAAATGTTATATGTATTTACAATTTAAGAACTGTACCAATACACTCCTATTTATTCATAAATAGAATGTAAATAAGAACTAATTTGGATTTCATATCTCATTGAAGGATTTATGAAAGTGTATCGGTATACTATTCTTTAAAGAATTCGGATTTCTGTTTGAAACAAGACACGTTGTTCCAGTATATATCAAACAAACTCTATGAAAATGAAGGAAAACAAAAATGAAATCTGAATGAAAAAGCATTACAATGACATGCATGCCCAATGGATTGAATACACCACCAACCCGCTGTACGAGTTGCGACCACGACCTCGGCACACAAATCATCATTTCCAACGGGGTCAACTCAATTCCGAACCCTCTCTTCCCAAACCAAATATATTTTTAATAGGAAATATTTTAAATTTAATTTTAATGTATTGTGAATATAAAAAAAAATTTCTCCAATATTTTGATTATATGTTACTACTTATGAAACTTTGAAATTAATTAATGTGTGAATTAATCATTTTTACTAATATGATAATGCATAATTGAGTGAAAGTATAATTTTTTTACAGAATAACTTCTATAGAATATACCATATTCTTTATATCAAAAGTAAATTTTATATACTTGGTCAATTAAATATTTATTTATAAAATTTTAATTTGATCAATTTAATGATTGATTTATGTGCTATTATTTTTATAAAATATAATAATTTTTTTAAAAATCGAATATTAATAGATATATAACATAATAATGAATATTTACTTTTTTTAAAAAAAATATTATACTTGAAAATAATATGTAATAATAAAGTTCCAAATTACTTTAAATTTACATGAAATTTACACAATATATAGATAGAAACTCTTAATTTTAACCACATGACCTAGTATAGTTAATACATAGTTGAACTTCTTAAAATCTAATCCTAGTGGTGTGTATAGAAAGGGTGGCTAGAGGAATTAGTCAGCTATTGAAACCCCCCAAAAAATTAAAACAAAAAGCTTTCAATTAATTGAAGGGATGAAATTTAATTTTTATACAAAATTTAAATGGACTAAATTTGTTAAGATGTACTTTACTTTAAAATAAGTTAATCCTCATTTTATATGGGATTATTTGTTCTATTTTTGCCAAACAAAAAATCTTCTGAAGATAATTTTATATTCTATGAAAAAAAGGTACTGCTTTTTGCACCTCAAACAATAGGATAAATGGGCACAATATCTTTCATGTTTCGGGATGAAAATTTGATTGAGGAAATATTTGCTAATTAAAGCAGATGACAAGGTTCGGGAAGCATTTATAAAATAAGCATTTTCGAATAACTCATTTGAAAGTCAAATTGAAGTTATAATCAAATGCAATAAAAATTAATTGGGCAAATTAATTCTCATTTATTTTATCTAATTTTTAATTATATATTTTTTCAGTGCGAAATAAATTTTGTATAATTTATTATGAATTTATATGTGTTGTTAATATAAAAAAATTATAAACATTGTCACATTTAAAAGGCAATATTTTAAATTATTAATACAACAAAAGGAATCAAAGATTTTATTTATAAAACAACGGAAGATTCTATATTCCTGAGCAAGAATTAAAAAAGTTGACCACCGACCCAGTTGGCAATGGGAGAATGAGGTGTGCAATTCATGACCACCTGTCGCTCTTTACGGCGATCCCATTAAGGGCAAATTTCAGGCCATAATTAATTAAATTCTTTCTCTTTTTTGCTTTTTCTCCAAAAAAAATTATAAAATTAATTCCACTTAAAACATATGAAACTAATTTTGATTCACTCTCAATTAAACACATGATTTTATCGGTGAGAATTTCAAAATAGTAGATAAATGAGGTTTATTTTTTCTAAATGGATTTTTAATTGTGACATCAATATAATACGGTGTTTTGTAAAATTTATGATAAATATAATTATTTTAAGATAAATTACTATAAAGCGATTTGCATGAAATATTAAATTTTCAATTAAAAAATTTGAATTACTTCAACACACAAATCTCTACAAAGCAATTTCATTTAAAAATTAGTTTTTATGTTAAAATCTTTTACATATAAATAGCCAAAGTGCGATTTTATTTCAAAAAAAAGTGTTTTAATAATATAGGGATCTCATTAAAAAATCTTACATACTATAAAATTTAATTATAAATTTTTAAACTATAAGAAACTAATTAAAAATTGAGTTAAATTATAAGAATTTATAAAATAATTAAATCTAAAATAAAATTATTATATTGAGAGCATTATTCATTTTCTCTCTTTTCTAGTACTATTTCTTTTTCAACATATTATCTTTCTTGCCACACTATTTTTTTTGACATTATTTTAATACACTGTCTCTTTAAACAGTACATTGTCAATCTTTACTAATCATGTCCGTGAAAAATGTATAGAACATGAGATTTATATAGGTATAAGAAATTTTTTTTAATAAATCGTCAATTGCTGATTTGCCAGAAAATTTATTTTTTAATCAAATTGCCTTACAGAAATTTTAATGCAAAAGACTCCATATTATTTTATATTATTAAAACACTTTTTTCAAAATAAAATCTCATTTTGGCAATTTGTATGCAAAAGACTTTGATATAAAAACTATTTTTTTTAATGAAATCGCTTTGTAGTGATTTGTGTGTTAAAATAATTCAAATTTTTAATTAGAAATTTAATGTTGCATGCAAATTGCTTTGTAGCAATTTATCTTAAAAAACACCATATTTATCATAGAGTTTACAACATTACATATTATGTTGATATCACATTTGAAAATCTATATTGGAAAAAAAGAGCCGATAAATGAGTCAAGGGCTTATTTTTATTATCATATAGCAATATATGATGAGACATTCATCTAAAAAATTTTACACTGATAATATATTTAAATTAAATCTTAAAACTATAATTAATTAAATCAAATCCGAGTTTAAAAAGATTCCGATCATGATCTCTGTGTGTGGCGCATGTAGTGTTTGTGCGGTAGGCCCCCACTGCCCCCATTCTGACGGTGTCGTTTTCAGCTTCCAAATTGTATAAAATGAACAGCACCAACCTACATACATGGCACTGCAAGTTATAAAAAATTTTAGTGGCCTTCTCTTTTTTCCCATTACTTTACATGGCATATATAATAAAAATTTTCAAAATGGGTAACTAAATCTCAAACTTTACTCAAAGACACACACTGGCACACAACAGGAAACTTTCATTCTCTTCCTCGTTCTCTGTTTCCTGCATTTATTCTCACGTGATGTGATCGCAAGAAGAAGAAGAAGAAGAAGAAGAAACTTTTTTATTTTTTTTTTCTTCTCTTGTTTTTGTTTTTCTCCCATTCCTTGCCTCGAATACATTCTTCTCTAGGGTTAACAAGCTTCCAAAATAGTTGAACAAATCCAGAAGAAAAAAAAATATATAAAAAAAAACCAAATAGAGAAAAGTTTCGACTTTTTTTTTGCCCTTTTAGTTTTTGCCTGTGACCATGAAGAGGGGGAAGCTAGACCCACCACCACCACCACCACCGTTCATGCTACCGAACAGGCTCACACTGCTTCAAGTTTTCATGGCGGTGATGGTCCTCTACCTCCTCTTCATGACCTTCGAAATCCCTCTGGCCTTCAGGGCAGGCTTCTCTCCGTCTCCACCGAAAAAGCCGCAACCTTTGGCCTCCTCACCGACGCATTGCCAGTCCCACTCATGGAACCCAATCACCCGACCCGACCCGAGAACAAGAACCCCTTCCGCGTTCCCAAACAAGTCTCCACCTTGAGCTTCAACGACAGCTTCAACGGCGAGTTCTCGGAGCTCCACAAGGTCGCGAAGCAAGCGTGGGTCGCGGAAGAAGCCTCTGGGAAGAACTCGAAAGCGGTAGGATTGGAAGCCTTGTTCGGAACCGGGTCGAAAACGGGTCGGACCCGTGTCCGAACTCGGTTTCGGTTTCGGTTTCTGGGTCGGATTTCGGTGATGGGGTGATGGTGTTGCCGTGTGGGCTGACGCTTTGGTCGCACGTGACCGTTGTAGGGACGCCGAGGTGGGCGCACGCGGAGAGGGACCCGAAGATCGCGATGGTGAAGGAAGGGGAGGATGCGGTTATGGTGTCGCAGTTTATGATGGAGCTGCAAGGGCTTAAGGCCGTGGAGAACGAGGAGCCGCCGAGGATTCTGCATTTCAATCCGAGGTTGAGAGGGGATTGGAGTGGGAAGCCTGTGATCGAGCAGAACACGTGTTACAGGATGCAGTGGGGGTCTGCGTTAAGGTGCGAGGGGTGGAAGTCACGTGCCGATGAGGAAACCGGTGAGTTCATTGGGAAGTTTTCCTTTTTTTTTTTTTGGTGGTTTGAAATGTGAGTGACTCTGTGGACTCTATTTTCAGTTATGTGGTGATTTTTGGTTCACTTTATGGTCTGTACTGAGTTTGAAAAGGTTTGAAATCATGCTATGTTAAATCATCATAGGAAGTCATGATGTAGCGGCTAAGTAAGTCTTTAACTTTTTTGATATTTGAGTGATTTGCCAACACATCATGGGATGCTCAAGGAAAAAAAGAGGAAAGCTTCATTCTGTTGGTTGTCATTATTGTTCTCTTTTTTGTGAACTTGTACTACATTTGTGTGCTTACGTTATTTAACTTCAGTGTGTTGTGTTCTGAGGTGCATTGTTTGTTTTTGTTGATTTTTTCTGGGTTTTGTGAAGTTGATGGGCAGGTGAAGTGTGAGAAGTGGATTCGTGATGATGACAGCCGGTCGGAAGAGTGGAAGGCGACATGGTGGTTGAACAGGCTGATTGGGCGTAAAAAGGAGGTGAATATAGACTGGCCATACCCTTTTGCTGAGGGGAAATTGTTTGTTCTTACATTGAGTGCTGGCTTGGAAGGCTACCATATTAGTGTGGATGGGAGGCATGTGACATCCTTTCCCTATCGAACGGTATGTACATCGATCTTATCTTCTAATGGTACGTGAGTGAAGGGGTGTCTTACGTTCATTATTATTCATATTTCACAGGGCTTTGCTCTTGAGGATGCTACTGGACTATCTATAAATGGGGACATTGATGTGCACTCGATATTTGCTGCGTCATTACCTACTTCACATCCTAGCTTTGCTCCACAGATGCATCTTGAGCTGCTTCCTCAATGGAAAGCTCCTCCTCTTCTCAATGTGAATGTGGAGCTTTTATTGGTATCCTTTCTGCTGGCAACCATTTCGCTGAACGGATGGCAGTGAGGAAGTCCTGGATGCAACATAAACTCATCAAATCTTCACATGTCGTGGCTCGGTTTTTTGTAGCATTGGTAAGAGGGAATGTGTCTTTCGTACCCCGAGTAATGATAAAAATCAATGAGTGTATAATTTTTTGATGTCAACAATTTTTTCCATTTCTTATATGGTAGCATGGAAGGAAGGATATAAATGTGGACATAAAGAAAGAAGCAGAGTATTTCGGCGATATTATTATAGTCCCATACATGGATCATTATGACCTTGTTGTGTTGAAGACCATAGCTATCTGTGAATATGGGGTGAGTGATGGGAGAGGAGCAAAATGTTGCTTTTATCTATAGATTTTATTTTATTTTTAACCCTGTTTCTTTGCTTGCATATTATTGGTTGTTAGTTAACATACTTCTTTGCAGATTCGCACACTAGCTGCCAAGTATATCATGAAGTGCGATGATGACACATTTGTCAGAGTGGATTCCATCATTAGTGAAGCAAGACAAGTTCCAAGTGATAGAAGTCTCTACATGGGAAATATGAATTATCACCATAGACCTCTTCGCCATGGCAAATGGGCTGTATCATATGAGGTATAACCTTTTTTTGTTGATAAATATGATTTTTTTTCTTGGTTTCTCTGCTTTTGGGAGTGTTTACCTGCTTTTGATTTTTCTGTATCTACCTATGTTGCTGGTCATATGTAATAGGTTTTTTTTTTTTTTAATACACTTATAATTTGGAAACTGGGTTTAAAACACTTGCTTTTAGTACTTGGTTGCAATTTGCAAACAATGTTAAACAGCGCAATTGTTGCCCAAATATAATGTGCCACTATTTTAGGATAGTAGAGTGGAAATACAGAAATCATGGGTGAAAGAAAAATGAGGTGCCCACCTACTACAGTGCCTCCTAATTCAGGCAGTTCATTCTAGCATATATGTCAGGCTGCATAGCCTTTTTCGGTTGCATAGTTTATTTTTTAGCATCTGAGCAATTAAAGAAACAAATCCACTTTTATCATGAACCTTCTGAGTGTTATGAATGGTATATAAATCCAGTCAACATGTGGTTAGCTTTATTTAAATGTTTGAATGAAGTCATTTGGCATCCGTTTTCTGACAAATTTTTTATCAGTTGATAACATTTGGATTTCTAGGTAATAAACTAAAGTGCTACATCCTGCATGTTATGTATCATTCTTGCTGTGAGAGTGAGATTCTAAGTGGATTACAGAACATTATGTAATTTACCCTTAAGGCATATGAGACTGGCAGAGTTTCACCAAAGATGACTGAATTTGGATAAGCTGAAGTTGAGGCTTTTAATTTCTTCTGCGACTCTGAATTTGTCATCTTATGTTATCTGCATTGAGAACACTACTGACTGTTTTATGTGTTATTTTGTTTTTCATGACTTACAGGAATGGCTAGAGGAAGAGTATCCTACCTATGCTAATGGTCCAGGTTACATAGTCTCATCTGACATTGCTCAGTTCATTGTTTCTGACTTTGAGAAGCGTAGACTAAAAGTATGTTTGCAGATTATCTTCCCCTGCATCTATTTCCCCTTTCTGTCTGCCGGTTTCCTCTACCCCACCATATTCTTTGTATATGTGCGTGACATGTTTGCATATGAATGTGGTAGTGTCTGTTAGTTTGCGCACATTTTTTTGTTTTGACACTCTTGCGGCGAAGGTGTTAGCTGTTGGTGACCCCCTCATTAACCAATTTCAATTTGGTGCAGTTATTTAAAATGGAGGATGTGAGCATGGGAATGTGGGTAGAGCAGTTCAACAGCACAAGACCGGTAGAGTATGTGCACAGCTTGAAGTTCTGCCAATTTGGATGCATAGAAGATTACTACACCGCACATTACCAATCGCCGCGACAAATGACCTGCATGTGGGATAAGTTGCTACAGCAGGGAAAACCACTCTGCTGCGACATGAGATGACAAATGAGTTAAGGTATAGGTGATCTACACAAGCACGAGAAACACAGGTAGAGAGGCATAGAGCATAGTGAGGCAAGTTCTAAGGCTGTAAATATGCACTTTTGGGGGGTCTTAAGTTGTTTCTATTCCCTTTTTGCTCCACCCCCTACCTTGAAAAATAGATGATGGCCTAGGTACATAACATAAAGTTGGATATCACAATAGTTGGAGGAAAAAACCGATGGTTTGTAAATTTGGGATTTAGAGCAAACTGGTACGGAAGCAGAATAAAATTAAATTTTCTAGTTTTATTTTGTTTTTCATCTGTTCTTTAATGTATATAAGTTGGTGGTTGTGACAGTTATCTAGTCTAGGTATTGTCAGCAGCCACATTTTGAATTTTAGTTAAGCGGTGGTTAGAGACCAAAGTTCCAAGTCCCACAAACAAGAGCAACCCCACTCCTTTTTTGGGTGTTCAATTTTTTGTTTTTGGGGAGCCAAGAATTTTGCTCAAGATGAGAAGAGAAAAATTGTGTGCGTAGTTATTTGTGAGTTGATATGTGAAAGTCAGATATTGACGGGAATGGAGAATTAGCAAATCATGGGGTTTTGTTGAATCAACAAAAAGGGAGGGAGAAAGGAATTGCTCATTGGTGAATTTTGACTAAATTTCGCTTATTTTCTCTTAATCCTGAGGGTCTCTTTGCCATGATATATATGACGGTCAAATAATCATGAGTGCTATTGTTGACAACATGGTAAGTAGTGAGAAAAGGTATTGTTAACATAATTCTTGCTATCACCATTATTAATTTATTTCTCTTTCTCATCCACCATGATAGTTCGCTATCTATTATGAACTCTGGCAATCACATGTGAGGCTATCGTTTTCTAGTTTGACAATGTTGTGTGCTGATTGGCATCAAATGGTCTTGGTCATGAAAGAATCATGTTTGGTTACAACGTGTTCAAGCATTGTCCCATCGTTTTTGTGGGCCAACAGCTTTGTCTCACCTCTATTGACCTAAGAAAAGAAAATGCCCTCTCAAACTTGCACCCATTCGCGGCCAAAACCATAAAATAAAAACACTTGCATCCAGTCCCACCTTTATTGATTTTGGGGTACGTCCAGTCCCACCTATCTTTTGGTCTGAAACCAGTCTATTGGACTTCCACATTAAGCCCATTTGTGGCTTTTTATTGATAAGTTTCTATCAATTTCGTGAACTATCTACTCCATGACCAAACCCTATCTACATTTTGGCAACTGTAAATCCTTCCAATTGATATGACCAAAAAATAAATCCATCCAATTGACGACAAAAAGTTAAATTGACCAAAAAGCAAATCCTTCCATTTTGTCGAAAAGAAAAAAAAAAACAAAATACGCAAAGTTCAGATATTTGCACACAATTAAAGTTTGTATCCTCATCCGACCAAAGAAAAAGAAGAAGTTTGTATCCTCATGCTTTATTACACTTCTTAAGAATAAAGTTTATTGAAAAAGAAGAATGGAATTTTGAATTATGCTAAAAAATAATGAAATTAGAATTAGTATTTTTTTGGTAGACCAACGAGTTTGGACTTTTTAGACTATACATATAGTTCTTAATTCTCTTATAAAAGTAAAAGAGTTTCACTTTCACTTTTTGATGCGTTGAAAAATGCATGATGAAGGAGCACATAAAATAGCTTCCTAAATTCCACCGTGCATATTTTCATGCTAATTGATTTTGTATTTAATTCTTGATATCAGTAAGACCATGATAATATACCGAACAAATATAACCACCTATGAGAAAACTCTGAACTAATGAAGGAAAAAAATATAGGAATGGATTATCTCATATTGAATTTTCACATGACATTATCATATTGGATATTTTTTACCAATCCTCTTAACTAATTGTCTTGTCAAGGCCTACCTTCAAAATTAATGATCACATATGACAAGTTCATGTGAAAAATTGATATAAGAAGATCCATTCATATAGAATACATATCATTAATGATACAACTTTATTTAAACACAACGTCTCAAACATCCAAACACCTTAATCACAAAATACATGGGTTCTCTCACACATCCACATGGGTGTGAGTGTTGAAATAATATTACCCTTAATAATATAATGCACCATTGCTTCATGCCAAATGTGCAGTTTCTAACTCCAATGGATTGACCAAGTGAAATAAATATAAATTCATCAGTTAATGTTCTATGAGTTTGAAGACTTCCCTCGTCTTGGACCAGGGTGTCACCCTGAAATTTTGGATATCGTAGAGTCTATAATTATCATCTCCAAACAATAATAACAAAATAATCTTGGTTATACTGCATGCGTCTGACAAGCATATTATCAGGAGTATAAATTCTCTGTATCAATGAATAAATACTTTCATGTCAACGGAAAAAGGCTTTTACAATGACTCAAAAAGTGTAAGAACTCAATTAGACAATGTTGGTGCATCATGATTGTATTTACATGACGATTGCAAGAAACATAAGTTGTTAGAGAAAGAAACTTCTCAATTTTATTGTATTAATTAATTTCTTTGAATTAATAGAGATTGAGGTTGGTATTAACACGTGTATACTATACTTTGATCGGTTCAGTGTTTTCTAGAAAAAGGTTCAAGCAGTGATGCCAGTGCCCTATTGCTGAGAGAATAAATCTGCAGGCATAAAGCATGCCGCAGCTTCCTAGGTTAGCAGAGAATAGATATAGTCAGATAAAGTAGGAAAAAGCCCTCTTCAAAGGAAGAGATTCTTTGTTAGTGGATAGAGGCCAAAGGCTTGGAACCTCATTCCATATCCCTTAATTGTTAATATACTATCCATCCATCTAGTATTCTTCCACAGGTTTTCACATTTTTTTTGGTCGGTGTAGGTTTACACTTTACACTTTAAAGATTCACTGTTCTAGCTGTCTCACAGACTCCATTATGCTGATGGCGGCCCAGAAGCTTTCACCATTATAACCCAATCGGTACCTTTATGAAAGAAGGTATGATGAATTAATAGTTATATCTAATATGGCTAAAGTGGAGCTAGCTGAATATAATGTTTCTTGGGTGCACATCTTGTAGGTAATCAATTATAAATTACATAGAAGTTTCTTTCTTAATTTTTTTTTAGCATTCATTGACTGCAAATCATAAATGAACTTACAGGGGATTCAGATTACAGTTTGACACCGGAAATGAATGGTCTAATTCTTTTAACCAAGAAAGTCACACACAATTCCACCCCCTAACAAATCAAAGCATCGAAACACCCCAGAAGTATTTTGATTGGTTACATGAATCAATAACTTGATTGCTGATGGACCATCCATAATAAGCTACAAGAAGAACAAAGCCAATGACCATGCCATAGGGTAGATCAACCAAGCAACCCCTGAAAAACATAAGGGCCAAAAAAAATTTAGTATTGATCATTAGTTATTTCAACAATTTTAGTATTGGTCATTAGTCATTGCAACTGCAAGGCTTGGGATTTCTTTTTATAAGGTAGTGTATAACTATATACCCCTAAATCACTTTCAAATAAGTATGGATTCAATTATGCAAGTGAAAATGTGACGTTAACTATGAGCGGATTTACAATGTCAATGAAGACAATATGTCGATTTGACACTGACATAATTGAAATCTATATCTATTTAAATTGTGATCACCACATGTCTATTTTAAGTGTTCAAAACAGTATCTTCATATAATGAAAGTGATTTTGCTTACCATTTCTAAAACCATTATTGTAAGATGATGTAAAGAAACAATCTGTTGTTGTGTTGATCCCATTAGGACAGTTGCATATAAATGAATTATAAGCTCCACCGTAGCCACATACTCCATAGCTCTTTTCACATGCAGCACATGAGCTTGGATAGTCATCTGTCACACTGAACTTGTACTTGAGTGCTATTCCATAGTTCCACTTTTCAGGATCCGATTGTTGGTCATTGAAGTTGTAGAATCCAGTATATGAAGGACACTGCAGCTTCTGCAGATCCATTTCAAATGATGGACCAAGATTGACTGGTGTGTAAACACAGCATGTGGATATTGGGAGGTTGATGGTGCTAATAGGCCTGCATGAATATAGAAGACTGCAAATGGGTGTGCTCTGATCGCAAAGAAGAGAGTTGCTCCCATCATCATAGCCCTTTGATGTGCATATGGATGATGAATTCATTGAGCAATCTACTAATGCAAAGATGGTGCTATCATCAAAAGTAAATGGGGCATCCCAATCTAAGCCAAAGCCTTTGCTAGGCACAGTACAAGAACATGTTGACATGGTGGGATCTGAAATGTACATGACTTGGTTGGTATAGTCAATTGAGGTAACAAGGTAGGACCCTGTGTGAGTGGTGAAGGTGAGCTTTTGCTGGCTACAAGTCACATGTGGTTGGAAGCGTGGATCACCACATCCAGGGCCACTGCCAAAAGGGTACTTAAGGATTTCTTTGCCACAGTTTCTTTGGCAGATTTGAGCACTGATCAAAGAAGGAAGCAGGGAAAGGAAAATGGAGAGAATAGGAACAAAATGAGGAAGCTCCATTAGTTCTCAAAGGGAATGACGGAGGACAAGTAAAGAGATAAAGCAAGAAGAGCAGCTAGATAGCAAGATTGGTGCTGGTATTTATTGAACTGTTGGAACTTGGAAACATCTAGCTAGCAAGCAGACTAGTATTTCCTTTTGAAGGAGTGGAATATAAAATGGAAGCAGTGAGGAATTTGCGTTTTTGATTATATGAGGATTTGTTTGATGCTTTTGGTGTTATGCTGGCTGGCCTTTTTGTTATATGCATATATTTTCCTTTCACTATTTAGTAGGCTCATTGGATGCCTTGGTTCCACAAATAATTCATCATGTTATTTATCAGCAGTGCCATACTAGAATTATGATTTTATATACGAGGGTGAGCTTTGTTTCTCTTCTCCTACCTTCATATATTGTATGTTCAATTTGAGCTTGAAAATAAAACAAACCGAATGAGATGCTGGAGCACATTAATTATTTCAAATATCATACAAAGAGAAATCGCATGGCCACATGCTTGAGCTGCTCATTAGAACCAGTAGCACAAGTCGTAGGCAATATTGCCTCGAGTCTAAAACCTTTGACTTCTATTGTATCATGTTATGAACATTCAGGTATAATATAAAGCAGAATTTTCTGCATCGCTGCATGCTGTATGAAAGAACAATACTTAACTTTTATCAGATGTAAAAGTCAAACTTGTTCTTGTATTATTAAGTTTATCTTTCAATTTGTACAAAATTAAATCAATTTTTTAAGTATATCTAATTGAATAACTCCATTAAGTGTTTTTTTCCCATAACATTTTAAAGTATCAAAAGCTGCAGAATAATACTCTTCCTTCTAATTTGTTATATTCCCAATTATATTTTAGCATTTGATCAACCCTTATTTGTTTTTTAAGAAAAAAATAAAGAAAAATTTTAAAGAAGAAGCAACACATACCTACCTACTCCAGGCCCCCCGAAACAAGGGTTGCCAAACGTTTCTATGCTTTTGAAGGCAAATGGTGTGCCCGTGCCCCTGCTCACAAGAAGCAATATGGGAATAAAATTCTAAAAGATATGAGTAGAATAATGCAGTAATGATTACATTTCTACTTTTTTCTCCAATCCCTATAATTCTTCTTATTATTATCATCCAGTTATCATCCTTAAATCAATTACATAGTGCGTGCTTTTAGCCTTTTGGACTAAAGCTGGAGGAAGGAAGAATCTTAAAAACGCAAATAACTTTTAAAGAGAATATATTCTTCTATAATTGTACCCTTTAAATTTAGATAAATATTATTTCAACATTTAAAAGTGAGTGTTAATTGAAACACCCACTCTATACCAGTAGATATGATAAATTGATGGAAAAAATGGAGGCTACCTTCACATCCAATGATGATAGACATCCAATGGTAATAGAGTGGGTGTTTCAATTACACTCATTTTAGGTGTTGAAATAATAATACTCTTAAATTTATTTGTTTACTGTACATTTTTTTTAATCTCACTTCTATCAGATGCAATTTTATTTGATGAACATCTCTCATACATAGTCATGGTACATGATACAATCCGAGAATTCGGATCTCAGGTAGATGGGTGAAGGGTCAGAGGCCTGAGCTCAAGTGCCTGGCATAAAGACTCTAGATAGACAACCACCACCAAAGTCAGCAAGTGACACCCCTGGGGACCACCTGTCTGAACGAAATCCGAGAACTCTTCGACATCCTGGGGAAGATGAAAAGGCATGACCTTAGGACGGAAGGAGTGCATGGAGAGCGCATAACAAGCATGATCAGTAGTACAAACCTAGGAGAGGGTACAGCACCAACAAATCCTGATATCATCCAATAATGGTACTCCGTACTAAGGGTACACGCCAACTTAGTCCTAGTATCCCCATTCTTGGACATATTCAAATGGTACAAATAGGCAGGAGAAAATACTCCCAAGGTATGCCATTCACTTCATTTATCTTCCCCTCATTCACATATATATGCTTACTTGGGCGTTAGAGTCCTTTGAAGATACCCACCTCTGATGCTCAGCCACCACGGAAGTCAGGGAGGGCGTCCAAGGAGAACCACAATTTGTACGTCAAAAAGCTACCCCAATGTAACTTTACGTTATAGTAGTTTCTCTAGTATCGTTAATCGTGTGAATTTTCTTGACTTCACATGCTTATTTTCTTTTTGGCACTAATTTTTGCTTAAAATCTTAACTAAGCAAGAATTAGTACAGGAAAGAATATATATATACATATATTTGTTTTAATAATTCAAGTGATACATGTTTCAACTACTCAGATCTAAAATATCAACATAATAAAAAAATGGCAAAAATTTTATTTTCAACCCTAACCTTTTAGTGATGTTTCAATTTTGTCTCAAATATTATCATCAAATAGAATAACATTAAGATATTATCAAAACGTTAAGGACGAAATTGAAATGAAAAAACTTTTGGAAGGAAATTGAAATATCACTAAAAGATGAGGAACGAAAATAGAGCTTTTGCCTAAAAAATTTAGACCATAAGTTGTGCCTACAATGGAAACAAAATAAAATGAAGAATCTTGTGTCTATAACTACAATGGAAACAAAATAAAATGAAGAATCTTGTGTCTATTTTAATGTGAATGAATGCAAAAGTGTTTGAGAATAGGAACTTCCTAATTTTGAGTTGTGGGTGAATAGGTTGAACCAAGCGATATTATCATACGTAGGAACCTGGTTTGTAGGCTAGAAAATGTTAGTGAACTATACCTGCACATATAAGAAAAGAAACAAAACAATAAAACCTGGGTCTGAATGTACCTGGGCTAAAGGAATATTCAGTGTAGTCGAAATTCCTTAGGATACAACAAGTTTTTCCAAGCATATTAGGATCTTTAGAACAAGCAAGATTTGTCTTCAGTTAATCCAAATTCTAAAGCAATTTTTAATAAAATAAATGAGATGAGAAGATGAAAAGATAAATTGTGAGAACTTAATTTTTTCTATTTTTCAGGTTTTAGCTGATCTAAAAAATACTCTGAAAGGCCTTTTAAAAAATACCACTCTCCTGAAATGCTCCCTTCAACCTTGGAACAAAAATTCCTTATCCCTTGATTTTAGGAATCACAGGTACTCAACGTTTAGAAACAAAATTGAATACATGAGTATGAAAGAGTGTGGCGGATATTGCGTACATGATCAAAACCATTCACAAATGTGTATTCCCAAACCAACACGTAAACTAGCTTGACACCACCTTATCTTCCAAGATTTTTCAAACTGCTACTTTGACCAAAACCATCTTTAAGGCAAAAATATCATGTTGCAAATGTCAATATATATATATATATATAGAGTAAATAGTAAACATATAATGAAGGTAACGTAAACGCCTTACATATAACTTCACTAAATTAATGTATTTGATTTTTGAAACAAAAGAACAATAACTATAATATTAATAAAATAATATAACAATCCCCCACTTATTGCAAAATCAAATTTGTTAACAAAAACATTTGGGTTAAACATGAATGTAAATGCTTCAAATCTGGTGTCTTTTGGACTATGAACCAGATCTAGATAGATAAGATTTTAATTTACAATGTAATTGGTGAAGTGAAACTTCTATGAACCACTACGTTTATGTGTAAACTAGAATCCCATCTGATCACATTTACGCCCCAATTTTCTTGTGTTCTCGCTGTGTTGCGCGTTTCGGCCATGTGTGTGCCTGGTAATTCATGAGTGCTCTAGAAACTTGCCAAAGTCTCATAGGAGCGACCCCACTCCTACATTCATATAGGTGAATTTCATCAAGTATATCCTGCACTTTATACACTATCCATAATTAAGGGGTATGAAATTCATTAAAAGTATTAAGCTTGCCCTCACAATAATGAGTCTAGCACAACTCTTTTCTCACCCATACGAAGGGACATAAAATGTGCTAGCAAGAACTAACAAATGACTTGTTATTACCCATATGAACATTTTTCATGGGATCTCCACTCACAAAGGTTGGGTTCCTATCCTGTTAATCTTCAAATTGGATGAAGTCCCATTTCCCTCGATGTGGCACTTACAAAATTCCTCGCAAGAGGCTTAGTCAAAGGATCAACTAGATTCAACTCTGACTTCACATAATCAATGGATATTATTCCATCTCCCAAGGTAAACACATATCCACTAGTGGATTTAATCTCATCAAATCTAGATCTAATTAGCATCATTGTATCCTTCTAATACAGCTGGGAATCCACTATACTCTATACCATAATTCGTAGTACCTCTTAAATATTTCATCAATCTAGCTGATAAGCCCAATAATCATTGTTTGGACTATGTGTATACCTACTTAATCTGACACAGCATATGCTATGTCAGGTCATGTGAAATTTATCAAGTGCAACAAACTCCCAATAATTTGTGCGTACTAGATTGGCCACAGGGTCACCCCTATTCTTCTTTAATTGAGCTTTAGCGTCATAAGTGGTATTCAGGTTTAATATCAAAATGTCCAACCTTTTTTAGAAGTTTCTCCATATATTGTTCTTTTGACAATATAATATTGTCACACTTCCTTATGACTTTAATACCCAAAATCAAACTAGCTTTGCCCATATCCTTCATATCAAAATTTGAAGCTAGAAACTTCTTAGTTTCAATCACAACATTAAGATTAGTGCCAAAAATAAGCATATCATCAACATACAGGCAAATAATTATGCAATCATCTACAATCTATGTAGTATAAACACATTTATCTACTTTTCCAGAAGAGAAACCATCAGAAATTATAACTTGATCAAATTTTTTATGCCACTGTTTGGGTGCCTGTTTTAAATCATAAAGGGATTTAATCAATTTGCATACTTTGTTTTCTTGTCTAGGTTCCACACATCCTTCAAGTTGTGTCATATATATTTCTTCTTCCAAATCATCATTTAAGAAAGTTATTTTGACATCCATTTGGAGAATTATTAATTTATAAATTGAAGTTAACACAATTAGAACTTGTATAGATGCAATCCTTGTTCCTGGTACAAAAGTATCAAAATAATCAACATTTTGTTTTAGACTAAAACCTTTAGCAATTAGTCTTGCTTTATATTTTCCTATTATTCCATCAAGAATTAAATTTTCTTTTAAATATCCATTTACATTCGATAGGTTTTGCTCCAAGTGGTAAATCAACTAAAACCCATGTATTAGATTTGTTAATTAAGTTTTCGGATTTTATTGCATTCTCAGAAATGTTCATCAGGTGAGTTAATAGTTTTAGAATGTTATTGGATTATTTTGTACAATATATGTATAAAAATCATTTCCAAATGATTTCTCCACTCTTTGTCTTTCATCTCTTCTCAAATCTTCATATGTGTTATCTTGATTAGTTTGAGAAGACATGCTTGGTATTTTCTTTAATTTTAATGGATATATATGTTCAAAGAATTCTGCATTCTTTGTCTCAATTATTGTATTTTGTTCAAGGACTTCACTTTTTAATACTAAAAATTTATAAGTAGTATAATGTTTAGCATATCAATAAACATGCAATCTGAGGTCTTGAAACTTAATTTCTTTCTCTTAGATTCAGGTGACATAATTTTTGCCAAGCACCCTCACACTTTTAGGTAATTTAGTTTTGGTTTGCATCATTTCTACATTTCATATGGTGATTTATTTGTTTTCCTATAAGGTATTTTATTTTGTAGATGACATGCTGTTAAAATTACTTCCACCATAGATTATCAGGTGCCTTAGAACTAATATGCATTCATCATCTCTTTTAATGTTCTATTTTTTTCTTCTGCTATACCATTAGATTCAGGTGAATAAAGTGGAGTTATTTCATGTATTATTCATTCTTTTTCACAAAACTCATTAAATAAAATATACTCACCTCCTATATCAGATCTAACTCTTTTTATTTTTCTATTTAATTGATTTTCAACTTCAGCTTTGTAAGATAAAAACATATCAAACGTTTCATCTTTTATTTCTTATTAAATAAACTTTATTATATCAGAAAAAATCATCAATATATGTCACATAATATTTTTTACCACCTCTAGTCATAGTTTGTTTTAAATCACCAAGATCAAAATGAATTAATTCTAATAATTCAGTTCTCTATGTATAGAAGGACATGATTTCTTAGTTAATTTTGATTCTACAGATTTCACATTTATCTAAATTTGAACTAGTTATGCTAGAAATCATACCCACATATTGCATTTTCTTAATATATGGTATACTAACATGTCCTAATCTAGCATGCTAAATATCCATAGAGTCAAGCATAAGCAAAATTAGAAACATTCATTATTTTGAAAACATTGAGAACAAAAAGTCCATGATTATAATAATCCTTTCCAACTAAAACATTATATTTAGTCATCACAATCTTGTTAGACTTAAAGGAAACCTGGCCTTTACCCAGCTTTCCCCAACAATTCTCCAGAAATCAAATTTTCCCTAATACTAGGCACATGTAAAACATCTTTGAGTGCCAAAGTCTTCTCATAAGTTAGCTTTAACATAATTTTTCCTTTTCCTTGTCCTGGTGAAGTTCTGAGTCATCAAGATAAACATGCCCTTCTTCTTCATCCCCTATTGTAGTATAAGAGGTAAATGCATTCCGATTGGCACATATGTGTCTAGTAACTCCAAAATCAACCACCCAACAGTTGACATTAGCGACAAGCATTGCTTGAGAGATGATAGCAACTATATCATCTCCTTTAACTAAATTTGCTGTTGGCTTTGGCTTAGGAGAATTTCCATTCATGGTCACTCTTCTTCGACATTGTGATGCTCTGTGACCTAGTTTACCACATACATAACACCCTTCACTTCTTTTGAAAGTGGGATTATTTTCTCTTTGATAGTTGGCAAAAGAATTGTATCTAGAATTAGATTTAGACATCTTGTTATTGTCATACCTCTTTTTATGACCTTGCAACATGTAAGCCTTGGATGCCAAGTGCTTTAGCCCTTGCTTCTACAATCTCCTTGCGGCTAGTGTCTTAAATGATAATATGTTTGATTAATTCAGCCAGTGAAAATTGCTTGTTCTTATGCTTTAGTTGGTTTTAGTAGTCCTTCTATGATTCAGGCAGCTTCTCTATCAATATTTCGGCCACAAATTCGTCCCAATAAGAAGTTTTCTACTTTCAGATTCTTTAGCAGCTTGTGGTACTCATTGATTTCAGTATGATGTCCTGTCGTAAGTCATCTCCTATTGGTAATAATGTCTGATGACAAACTTCTACGAGCACCATCTTCAGGTATATTTCAACAACATTGACTCCTATATCTTGTGGGCCTCTTTGTAAGTGTAGTAGACATCAAACAACTTGTTTGATAGAGTTGAGATAAGTGTGTTGTGGCAAACCTTGTTAGCAGAGATCCAATTTTCTAAAGCTTTAGGGGATGCTGCGTTGGACGAGCGATGAAAGCCTCAGCCACCCCATGCATGTCGAGGTTGGAATAGATCTCTCTTGCCAACGGCGATAATTGCTACCATTTCCATCAAACGCTTCAATCTTGGACATGTCTCAGAGGTTTGGCATAGATAACATTGGGAACAATAACAGGAGTAGTATTGTTGATTGGCGTGGTTTGGGAGTCAATGATTGGAGTGCACTGTTGTCTCCATTACTAGTATTGTTGGAATTGTTATCAATCATATTCCTTGAGATTGTTAACGAACTATACCTACAGATAAGAAAAGAAACAAAGCAATAAGCCTGGGCGTGCAGATGCACTAGGCTCAAGGAATATTCTAGTGTAGTTGGAATTCCTCCAGGATATAGCAAACTCTTCCAGAATATTGGGATCTCTAGAACAAGTAAGGTTTGTCTCTCAGTTAAATCCAAATTCTAAAGCAATTTTTAATAAAATAAATGAGATGAGAAGATGAAAGGATGAATTGTGAGAACTTAATTTTTTTCTATTTTTTAGATTTTCAGTTGTATCTAAAAAACACTCTGTGAGAGACCTTTTAAAAAATACCACTCTGTTAAAACACTCCCTTCAACCTTGGAAGAAAAATTCCTTATCCCTTGATTTTAGGAATCACACGGTACTTAACATTTAGAAACAAAATTGAATACATGAGTATGAGAGAGTGTGGCGGATATTGCATACATGATCAAAACCATTAACAAACGTGTATTCCCAAACCAACACATAAACTAGCCTGACACCGCCTAATCTTCCGAGATTTTTCAAGCCTACTTTGGCCAAAACCATCTTGAAGTCAAAAAATATCACATTGCAAATGTCAATATATATATATAGTAAATAGTAAACATGCAATGAAGGTAACATAAACAGCCTTACGTATAACTTCACTAAATTAATATATTTGATTTTTGAAATAAAAGAACAATAACTATAATATTAATAAATAATATAACAAAAAATACTTGAAAATACATCTAACTCTGTGGGAGAAGAAAGGGTACTTTCTCTCTATCAGCAGGAAGTATGTTATCAAAGAAAACATGCACGAAATGATTAAGTGCATCGCAGAGTGGAAATGGAGAGAGGATGGGAGGATTGCTACGATGTGGTCATTGTTGTGGCCCTTGATCTTAGCACCAGACCAAAGTCGAAAGTCAAATCCACTTGAGATTTGAAATTGCTTAAGGGTGCGTTTGAATTGGAGCTTGATGGCTTCGAATTACTTTTTTTCATATGAAAAATTAATTTTTCGTATATTTAGATAAATTTTTAAAAATAATTAAAAGCTCAAAAAAATTAATTTTAAATTTTTTTATTTATATATAAAATTTAAATTGTATAATATATATATATATATATATATATATTTAAAATCTGAAATAAACACACCCTAAATCTATTTGAAATATGAAAATGTTTTTTTGGTAAGAAATGAAAATGTACGGATCCCGTCCAATGCAATAATAATAATAATAATAATAATAATAATAATAATAATGTATCGGTACATAATATTTTATGTGAAATAAATTTTAATATAAAATTAAAAATACATTGATAAAAATGATGTAAATCTATCAAAACAATGAGTGATAAATAATAATAATAAATTTATCATCCTCTCCCTTCTCAATCCTTTTTCTTTCCCATTTACTCTATCTCATTTTTAATCAAGTACGGATTAAAATAACACTAAACTTAATACATGTCATTTAGTACATATTTTGTGCAACTCAAGTCCGGTTTTGCTATTTGGATGTCAAAACAAAGTTGTTGCCATCAAATGGTGATCATGACAAATAGAAGGTGGTAAGAGTACGAGTATGACAAGATAAGGTTGAACTCTATATGACAAATAATCAATATTTTAAATTTAACAAATTTTGTAGAATGTTGACAATAGGAGTGCCAAAATAGATTGCATCTTTAATTGGCCCAACCCACCATATTTTGATAGGAGTGGATTGATATTTCCAATCGAATAATTAAAACGGTCAACTCATTCTATCCAGTTTAATGGCCAACCCAATGTGGGATAAGACGAGTTAACATAATTAAAAATATAACCAAACTAGTTTAACTATTAAGGTAACCTATCAATTTTTTTTTTTTAGGGATGGGTTGATATTTTCAACCCAAATAAACAAAATAAGTTAATCCGCCACGTTCCATTTATCATCCTCGATGGATGACCAGTCAGTCAATAACCCAATATTATCAACAAGTTTAACAAATCCTAGAAGAGAAGCCCGCTTAAATCATTAGTTAATTGTAGAAGGAAAAATGCTTTTTAACATGAAAATGATTTGTACGAAATTGTTGCAAATGATGAGGGTTACGGACGAAGGATGTAGATATAGGTATTACCATACTTAATTTTTACTTTGATGATCACCATATTAAAAAGTGAGATCTATCATTATGCATCTCACATTTGGTACTTGAGAGCATGTTTGGAAAACTATGAAAACAGTTTTTTTTTTCAATATTTTGAAGCTTTTGATAATAAATAAAATCTGATTATTTTATAATTATGATATTTTATCAAATTAATCCTAAGCATAAAATATTATACAATCTAAACAAATATGTTCTATTCCTTTTATAAATTTACCATATTAAAAAACTTCATATAATTCAAACAAAATGGATTATCTTAAAACAACTTTTAGTTGAAGCATTCAAATATAAAATGATTCGCACATAATAGATTATACAAAAAAAAAATTATACACATAAATAATTATTAAAATAATTTTAATCTTACAACTTTCTTAAACACACACTTAAATTCATTTGATTCTCTTCGTGCCAAATAACATTCCAGTTGTAGAAATAATACTATATTTTCTTACGAGTAAAATTTCTACGCAGTATAAAAAATGGTTTACAACCAGAGTTTCAACCTCTTGAAATTAGGGGGAGCATAGTTGCACCACGCATTTTGACCATCGATATATTAATTCAAAAATAAGATTAGATAAAATAAGGATGGCTTAATATCATCCCTCCTACTATAAGTTTTTTGGTGTACATTGTAGAATCATCACAATCAGCCATTCAAGAGATAGGATGTGAATATTAATGAAAAAGGAGAAAAGATACATGGGCATGCAAAATGCAAATCACTTACTTTATTTTAAGCTGTTTGGTACATTGTTTAGTAAAAACTAGTCAGAATGATTAAGCACCCCAAAAAAAAAAAAAAAAGAAAGAAATAGCAGGCTGGTTATGTCGTTTAGTTTGCCAGATGTTTATATATTTTAACACTTTAAGTAGCCCCTCAAACAACAAGCACCAGTGGTCTAGTGGTAGAATAGTACCCTGCCACGGTACAGACCCGGGTTCGATTCCCGGCTGGTGCAGAAGACTTTTTTTCTCTCACAGGGTACCTTGTCCATTGTCTATTGTGTTTTTTGTGCATAAAATGGCTGCTTTTCCTAAAAGAGACAAACAATTAGCTCCAGTAATTAATCATTGGCACACATTTTTTTTCCACCATAGCCATTGCATGCTTATTCACAGAGAGTTTACAGCTGGATTTTGAGTGCAAGATATATAGTTGTGAAGTGATAATGCCGAGAGGACGAGAACACTGCTGAGGGCATGGCCAAGTCCATCGTGTTAGGCTAGGTTCGATCTCTACAATGATGACCTTGTTCTTGTTCATTTAATGCCTCTGTGTCAATATTCTCCAGGTGACCAATGAGCAAATCCCTTCATGCAATGGGCAATAACGCAAATCTAGAATCTCTTTATTAAAATGATAATATATATCATGACATCCCTTTAATTATTATTATTATTATTATTATTATAGTTTTGTTTCCATAAATCTAAGATCACTTTACTGATATAATTTTTTAATTAACTTAAAAGAATTATTTTATCCAACCATATTTCTTGAGAACTGAATTTTTATGTCTTTAAGTGTAATTTTATAAGAAATGTACTTCAATATTTATCATATTCAATTAACAGATATAGTGAATAGTTACATATTATATATGATTTGATGCTTTTTAAATTTATATTGATTGACAATAATTTTATGTTGTCAATGCATAGAAAATATATCCTATCAATTTTATATATAGGCGTGGGATATCCTTCTTACAATCATACTAGATATAGCATCTCGTGCGTTGCTCATGTTCGTTAATATATTTTGATAATTATTTTTAATAAAATTTTCTTAAAAAAATATGTAATAATAATTGAAAATTAAATGTAGAAATAATAGATATTTTTTAATTGTTTTAGATAATGTTTTTAGTGTTTTATGTATATTCTTACATCTTTTTTAATTATAATAATTTGTGAATTTTTTTAATTATTATTAGGTCACTTTGGACAATACTATATATAATTCTTTATAATATAATAAAATTTTTTAAAATATAAATTTATATGGTTTGATGGCTCACTTTGACCTTTGTTTATTACATTGGGTAACATTTTTTTATTGGGAATTCTTCTAGACAAAAGACCACTTAAACCATAGTTATCAAAATCAACCGATTACTTGGTTAAGGACTGGGTCATTGGGTCACTAGTTCAAGGTGGGTCATTGGTTAAATTGAACGGATTTATACAAAAAAATATAAAAATATATAAAAGTTTGAATAAAATTAAATAAAATGACAACTAATTAACAACTTGACACTCTTTAAGAGCTCTAAATACAAAAATATAAATAAATAACATAAATTCCTAAATATTCTTTACATTTCATAATCACGAATCACAATTGACAGATTCAAAACATAATTACATAAGTAAACTCAGAGTTTTATATCACAAGCTCACAAATCATGATAATACAAACAAAGTTACTCATTTTTCTATAAGTCAGATTAAAATTTTTTTTTTAAGGTTTTAAGATATGACATCATTTAGCAAAAAAAGCAAAAAAAAAAAAAGACCCAAAGAAAAAAAAAGAAATTGACTTGGCAATCTTTGAGGCAGATTAAATGGTTACACCTGGTGAAGACCTATCCAAACAACGATTCCGGTTTCATGACTAGTCTATCGATTTTAGGAATCCAAGCTTAAAAGCCGATTTTTATAACATTGATTTGAACTATTTGCTATCAAAATTATTAAGGGAATAAGTATTTTTGTATCGATAAGGCAATATTATTTTTTCTATGATATATTAAATATATATACATATACATATTGGTTGATCTTAATAGAAAAAATAGACAATTTTTCAACAATTATACGGTTATTGAAATTAAAAATGTGTTGTTTAGCTAAATTAGTATTAAAATATAAATTAAGAATATTATAAGTTCAAAAAAAAATTAAATAATATAATATATATTGGGTAATTTATTACATACTTATTCAACTTGTCCTTTAAATTTACTATGAGTCTATCAATTGAAAGAGAGTTGATTCAATAATTTTGATTATCATACAAATCCATAGGAAAAATAGAAAATGTTTATTATAAGTTTTGTCTATATAGTGAGACAAAATAAATGTAATAAAAAATGAAGGTAAAATATTTGAGTAGCTAATACAACATATATGTTATGTTTCATATTAATTTGAAAATTTAAAATTTTAAACAAATTATTCTTCAAAATTATATATAGAAATACTGAATTTTTGTGTAAAGTTTAAAGATGAAATATTAATATATATTATATATAATAATATTAAATATATTGTATTTTTAACTAGAGAACAAGTGAAATTTAATTGGAAGTTATATTCTAACTGTTTGCTTTTTTTTTTTTTGATAAAAAAGGTTAGCTAGGGAAGCCTATACCCTCAGGACCTGGAGTAGTGAGCAATATGGTCCTTCCTCAGAGAGCTTCTTAAGAGCGAACCCCTGACCTTGTAGATAAAGCTTGTCCAGAACTTAACCAACTTCCATTGAGCTAACCCCTATTAGGTTTAACTATTTGAGTTGTATTATAACTTATAAGTGCAAATCAAAATAATTTTTTAATTTCAAAATGTGATTCGTTATTAATTGTAAGATGATGTTGAGTTGAATCATTATTGCTAGATATAGTAAATTTTACTTATATACTAGAGATAATACTCCTGCTATAGCCAGGTTCAATTATAAATTTTTCAGTTATTTTTCATCATAATATTTTTACAAGAAAATTGTGATAATAATTAAAAATTAAATATAATATAACAATAGAGTCTTTAAATTATTCTATGTAATATCACTTATGGAGTTCATAAAAAACTTCATTATTGACAATATTTTTAGCATAATTATGTGGTGTTTCTAGTATAATGGTAGAAATTAAAACAAAAATTATACATTTAATCATCAATATATAGTAATATTCTCCATTCTCAAGTGTAATTTAATAGTCAATATATCATGTTGTGTATATTTTATGTGACACAACTAAACACATAATTAATCACCATAAAAAACACACATAATTTTTTGCACCTTTGGTTAATAATTTTTAACTCAATTTTATAATTTGACAATTATTCTTTTGATAGTTTCACTAAACCCGACTAAAATTATATATACACATAACTCATATGTAAGTCATTTAATCTCAATACATTCAAATTTTGATAATTATAACTAAATAATACATCTTAATATAAAATTTCACGCATTTTATTTACATAAGAAAGGCAATTTAACAATCAATATAAAATGATAAAATATTAAATTAATTTAATTTTTTAAATTTTGCATTATTTTATTTATATAAAAGAAGCAATATAACTTTTTACCTTTGATTACTAAGTTTTCTAAATAATATATCCTAATTTTTTCCTGTATTTGATTAATATATTTTTGGTCAATTAATACACGTAAAATGTTGAAGTAATGTATTCAATAATTACAATTTGACTTCTAGTGATTTTCTAGTAGATTTGAACACCTGTATGAGATCACTTATTTATTGATAGACAATATATAAAATAATACATTAAGAGTTTCATATATGGCTTATGCTCAACAAAGGAGGTAGGATAAATAATATTTTTTCAAACAATAATTTACTTCCAATATTATTGAAGTAATTTTCAGTACTATAGAATTTAACTTCATAACATTTCTCTTTTGAATCATCTAAAATAATAATGATATTGAGAATGTGACCATTATTAAGTAAAGTCAAAGTTTTTAAGTTTGAAAAATAAATTTCATCTAACCTTATGAAAATCAATTTGAGAAAGTTTCTTTTATTTGAAAAAAGATCCTTTTGAAACACCATAATAATATGAAAATTAAAGAAATAGTGGAGCATGATGTCCAAGATAGTGAAAAGAAACATATTGAGAAAGTATATAGTTAAAGGTGTGAAACATGAAGCTTTAGAAATTATCTAGTCAAGCCTGCAAAAACTTTTGAATGAAGAAATTATTGTTGTTGACATTAGTTTAATGAAATATATTCTATTGTAAAGTATCAAACACTTTAAGCATGCATAAATTAAAAAAAATCCTTTTATGCTTAAAAATACAGGAAGAAAACATTACCTGATTCCAAAGTTATTAATTATGCTATATGTCCCAGCTCAAGACTTATATTGAAGAATATGAAAGAGAGAGGAATTTGAGATGGTTGACAATTGTGAATCGCAAAATAGATTAAAATTAAGAAATGTCTAGCTAGTACATAAAGTCTAACTAAAATTTAATTGAAAAGATAAAAACTCTAAAAGAGAAAAGAGAGAACATCTTTAAAATAATCATGAACTCAAAACTTAACAATTGGGTAGAAAGCAATTTTCTCAATTCTTAAAACATCATTGGTTACTACTTTTCGCACAAATGCCCTTTAGATTCCAAGCATCAAAACAAACGAATGATCAATGGGTTAATATTACATTGATCCTACTCTAATGTCTATTTGTGTGCCTAGTTTGAGCAAGTATTTTTTTATGTCATTAGAACAATCATTTAAAGCAAATAAAATTTCACTTTAAATTTGATCATTATGGAGTTAATCTATTGCTTTCAATTTTAAAATTAATAAATTATTATAAGTCATAAATTATAGATATCCAAATACATTATAATAATTAAAGTTATGTGAATTCTTTAAATTTTCAAAAGACTAAAAACTAGCATTTAATTTCAACATATAAAATTTTTTGAATGAAAAGTTAGTAAAATATTTTGGAGTACATGATTGCTATTTATTTGTGGTTAATTCAAAAATTATAATGACTAATAATTTTTTGGTTTGAAGAAAAATAATATAAATTAATATAAGTTAAGTTTTAGGGTTTGGGATTTAATAATTGTAAAATTATTTAATAATTTCATAAAATAAAAGGTTTAGTGCAAAAATTCACTTACTAGCTTTTGTGTACTAATTGCATAATAGAGTCTATTTTATCCACACATATATTATTTAATATAAGTAAAAAAAATGAAAGTATTATTAATTAAACAAAAAAAGGTTAAATTAAATAACATAATTCATATAATAATATAAATAATTTAAACATAATATTTATTATCTATGTTAAAAATATTATATATATTGTGTAAATTAAATTATTTTTGTTTTTTAAAAAATAATTATTGACCATTGAATTGCCACTATATATGCAATAAATAACATTACAAATTATGTAATATAAATATAATACATGTTTTTATAAATACACTTTAATACATCTTTAGTTTAAAGTTTAAGGTTTATACAATATCTATAAAAAAAAGTTTGATAACATTGTAAACTTTTTTTAATAAATTTTAATATAGGTCATGGTTAATTTTACACACACACATACACACACACACATATATATATATATATATATATATATATATATATATATATTTTACACACACACACATACACACACACACACACACACATATATATATATATATATATATATATCAATTTTTTAATTTTAAATAGATTAAATCTAAAAATTAGAATTAAAAAATTATATTATCATGAGTTAATATATCAATGTAATCATTTAAAGTTTCATCTATTTAAATTTAAAAATAAAAATATTCACAAAATTAAACTCATTAAGAATAGAGTGTTTTAACTATGCATTATATTATTTGAATCACCTAATACTTGCAAATCAAAAATATATTTTAATTACAAAATATAATTAAGCATGCACTAATTTTTTTTTTTTTGACTGGAAAGGAACTGATTCATTAACTAGTAAGAGGACATGTCAGCAATTACAATATTCATGATTTCAAAAGGGCCCTCCTAACCATACATAAGATTCGGCCTGGGCAATGAATTTGGCTAAATGATGAGCCACTTTATTACCACCCCTCTTAGTGTGCAAGAAGTTGCAATAACCAAGACCAGCACCTAGCACTTTGAGTCAGAGCTACTTCTGCCACATAAGTTAAGTCTTCCTTAATCCCATTTACTACCTCTACCAACTCCAGGGTCCAAACTCCACATCTACATTTCTGAAGGAAGTTCTCCAATAGTTAGTCCCCACCTCATGGCAATTGCTTCAGCTCAGTCGCGCTTTAGATGCTATGCAGATCTTCTCTAGGCTGGTAACATCAGATTACCCCATTCATCTCTAATCACTGCACCTAATCCTCATTCATTCACTCCCAACTCGCTGCATTGAGTATTTAATTTAAATCTTCCTCCTGGTGGTGTCTAGGTGCTTTGGGTTTCTTCCTGTGCTTCATTGCATTAACCCTCACCCCTTCATGTTTGCTTTTGAGCTGAAAAGGATTTGATGGTGAGAGCGCATTGGCAATCACCACTTCAGCCTGTGTGTCACGGGACTCAAAACAAAGTTTGTTCCGAGAAAGCCATATCCCATAAAGTAGGGCTACAAACATCTCACCTGTATATTTAATCTGTTAAGTGACTTCTCAAACCAAACATCCACTGGATGTTATTCGTATCCTCTCGGATCTGAAGCAACAAGGACATGAGCCATAGCTTCTTGACCCACACACAATCTCTAAAGGCATGTGCTAATGACTCTTCCTCCAAACCACATCTTGGGCGGTATGGGTTCGGGTCCATCCCTTTATTCCTTAGCCTCTCCGGACGGTAGAATATTTAAGACAAAACGCCAAAGGAAATGGTTCACTTTGGGAGGGACAGATAGGGCCCATACCCTTCTCCATCTTAGGGCATTTTGGTTCGGGTTTGAAGGTCCTTCCATATTTGCTTGATTCATGATCATCTTATTGCCTAGCTAGAAAAACCCATTTTGCTCTCTTCCCAAATAAATGTATCGGTTGTGATCCTTGATGAGGGGGATGCTAAGAATCTGGTTTGCTTCAAACCGCATGAAGATGTCTGTTAAGCTGGGCATTCCACTCTTAGTGTGCAAGAAGTTGCAATAACCAAGACCAGCACCTAGCACTTTGGGTCACGAGCTACTTCTGCCACATAAGTTAAGTCTTCCTTAATCCCATTTACTACCTCTACCAACTGTGACTCCACATCTACATTTCTGAAGGAAGTTTCCTATAGTTAGTCCCCACCTCATGGCAATTGCTTCTAGTCGCGCTTTAGATGCTATGCAGATCTTCTCAGGCTCGTAACATCAGATTACCCATTCATCTCTAATCATGCACCTAATCCTCATTCATTCACTCCCAACTCTCCTGCAAGTATTTAATTTAAATCTTCCCTCCTGGTGGTGTCTAGGTGCTTTGGGTTTCTTCCTGTGCTTCATTGCATTAACCCTCACCCCTTCATGTTTGCTTTTGAGCTCTGAAAAGGATTTGATGGCTGAGAGCGCATTGGCAATCACCACTTCAGCCTGTGTGTCACGGGACTCAAAACAAAGTTTGTTAGAAAGCCATATCCCATAAAGTAGGGCTACAAACATCTCACCTGCATATATTTAATCTGTTAAGTGACTTCTCAAACCAAACATCCACTGGATGTTATTCGTCTCCTCTCGGATCTGAAGCAACAAGGACATGAGCCATAGCTTCTTGACCCACACACAATCTCTAAAGGCATGTGCTAATGACTCTTCCTCCAAACCACATCTTGGGCAGTATGGGTTCGGGTCCATCCCTTTATTCCTTAGCCTCTCGGACGGTAGAATATTTAAGACAAAACGCCAAAGGAAATGGTTCACTAGGGGCAGATAGGGCCCATACCCTTCTCCATCTTAGGGCATTTTGGTTCGGGTTTGAAGGTCCTTCCATATTTGCTTGATTCATGATCATCTTATAGGCTGGAAAAACCCATTTTTGCTCTCTTCCCAAATAAATGTATGATCCTTGATGGGGGATGCTAAGAATCTGGTTTGCTTCAAACCGCATGAAGATACACTCTTAGTGTGCAAGAAGTTGCAATAACCAAGACCAGCACCTAGCACTTTTCACGACCCACATAGTTAAGTCTTCCTTAATCCCATACCTCTACCAACTGGCTACATTTCTGAAGGAAGTTCTCTGATAGTTAGTCCCCACCTCATGGCAATTGCTTCAGCTAGTCGCGCTTTAGATGCTATGATTAACATCAGATTACCCCATTCATCTCTAATCACTGCACCTAATCCTCATTCATTCACTCCCAACTCTCCTGCATCAGTTTAATTTAAATCTTCTCCAGTCTAGGTGCTTTGGGTTTCTTCCTGTGCTTCATTGCATTAACCCTCACCCCTTCATGTTTGCTTTTGAGCTCTGAAAAGGATTTGATGGCTGAGAGCGCATTGGCAATCACCACTTCAGCCTGTGTGTCACGGGACTCAAAACAAAGTTTGTTCGAAAAGCCATATCCCATAAAGTAGGGCTACAAACATCTCACCTGCCTATATTTAATCTGTTAAGTGACTTCTCAAACCAAACATCCACTGGATGTTATTCGTATTCTCGATCTGAAGCAACAAGGACATGAGCCATAGCTTCTTGACCCACACACAATCTCTAAAGGCATGTGCTAATGACTCTTCCTCCAAACCACATCTTGGGCAGTATGGGTTCGGGTCCATCCCTTTATTCCTTAGCCTCTCCGGTAGAATATTTAAGACAAAACGCCAAAGGAAATGGTTCACTTTGGGAGGGACAGATAGGCCCATACCCTTCTCCATCTTAGGGCATTTTGGTTCGGGTTTGAAGGTCCTTCCATATTTGCTTGATTCATGATCATCTTATAGGCTGTCCTAGCTAGAAAAACCCATTTTTGCTCTCTTCCCAAATAAATGTATGGTTGTGATCCTTGATGAGGGGGATGCTAAGAATCTGGTTTGCTTCAAACCGCATGAAGATGTCTGTTATAAGCTGGGCATTCCAACGCTTTTCACCTGGTATCATCAATTCCTGCACGTTGTTTGTTTTACCCACGTTTCTGTGATTGCTCCAAAATGCCCATTCTCATAGGTAGCCATCCATCCTCCCAAATGTTGATACTCGCCCGTTGCCTACTTTCAGGTAGCCACGTTGTTTGATCACTTTGATAGCTGAATGTATGCTTCTCCATGTGTAACTCGGTCTAAACCCCATTTCCATGTCAACAGCCTCTTTCATGGAAAATATCTTGGCCGCAGACATCTTGATGCCAGTGCCTCCTCATTCTAGATCAGCCTCCACACCTGTTTAGCTAGCAACGCCTGTTAAAAGCATTAAAACCTCTAAACCCCATGTCTCCCATACCCTTTGGTTGACATAGTTTCTTCCAGCTAAGCCAGTGTATCTTCTTTTCACCTTGTTTGCTTCCCCACCAGAATTTACTTATCATGCCTTCAATCTTGTGAGTGAGTTCATTGGGTAGTCAAAAGCATCCCATTATGTACGTGGGTATTGCCTGTGCCACTGATTTAATTAGGACTTCCCTCCAGCCTTAGCAGAACACTCTCCTTCCAACCTTTCAATTTCTTTCGCACTCTTTCCTGGATGAAGTCAAAGACCTGGGTTTTGGATTGCCAACAAAGATAGGGAGACCAAGATACTTGGAGTGAGTTTCCACGCCTTAATACTCAACCATCCTTGGATACTAATTCTTCTGTCTGTTGGCACGTTTCGGCTAAAGGAAATCTCGACTTGTCCAAGTTAATGAGCTGCCCTGATGCCTTTTGGTATGAGAACGAATCCTCCTTAGGTTTTCTACTTCCCTCCTGGTCACTCTAATGAAGAAGATCCTGTCATCTACAAAAAATAAATGGGCAATTTCCGGCAGTTCTAGCAATTTTAATCCCATGGACGGCCTTGTCTGCTTGAGCTTTTAGAATTTGAGCGAGAGGGCTTAGCACATAAAATGAATAAGTAAGGGGATAGAAGGTCACCTTGGCGGATTCCCCTTTCTGAGAAACTGCTCACAGGGATACCCATTCAGCATGACAGAAACATGTAGAAACACATTTAGATACCAGGGAGACCTAAGATTGGGGAAACCCCATGCTTTCCATGACTCTAGTAATGAAGCTCCATTCAACTCTATCATAAGCCTTAGTCATGTCAAGTTTAAGGCCCGCATACCCTACATTCCCTTTTGTTTTTTTCCTCATGTAGTGAAAATTGTCAAAAACAATCAGTGCATTGTTTGTAATCATCCTACCTGGAACAAAGGCACTCTAAAAATCACCAATAAAGCTTGGGAGATCATATTTCAGTCTATTTGCAATTGTCTTGGTCACAGCTTCATAACAACGTTACAAAGGGAAATTGGCCTGAACTCCTTAGCATGCACTGGTTTCCTCACCTTGGGGATCAAACAAATAAGGGTTTCATTGAGGGGGTTAGGTCAGCCCCATTGTTTAGTATGTTCAGCACAATTTCGGACACATCTCCCCACCACTCCCCAGTTTCTAATAAAAAATTGCCTGGCACCCATCTAGGCCCGGAGCTTTGGTTGGGTGCATTTGGAAAAGAGCTTTGTGAACTTCTTCACATGTGAACGGTGCAGCTAGATGGAAAAATATTTCTGAGAAACACGGCCACTCCCTCCAGCACTCCATCCTCATCTCCTGTTTGTTCATGTTGGAACAAATTCTTGTAAAACAAAGTTAGGACCTTGGCTATCTCGTCCTCCTCATAGAAGACTTTCCCTTCATCATCTTTAATTCTATGCACCCAGTTACGTTCTCTCCGTTGTGATGCTTTTTGGTGGAAGAAACGGGTATTGTGATCCCTAAATTTCAGCCAATCGGCTCGAGACCTTTGGGCCCACATCACCTCTTCTTTTCAGCAAACCATCTAATTCCTCCTCAATTTTCTTATATTCCTCCAATACTTCTTCCTCGTGCATTCTTCCTTCTAGGATGTTTGCTCTCCTTTGCGCTCTTTTCTCCTCCCCAATTTCCTTTGGGGAGCATTTTCCCCATCTATCTAGACTCTCCGGGCGGTCCTGTTTTCCCCGGAGGTTTGCTCCCCCTTCCTCCCAAACTTTTCTCACCTTTTGCATGAAACCATCTTCCGCCGCCAGACCTCTTCAAACCTTTTGATCCTTCGCTTATGGTGGTATCGCTTAGCTCTCCTGCTTTGGAAGAAGCAAAATTAGGCAATAATCTGATCTATATTTTGGTAAGTGGGTCACTTCGCTTCGAGGTAGAGGCCCTCCATTGGGAATTAGCTAAGCACCAATCCAGCTTGGCCTGGATCATGTCAGGCCCTTTCTTGTTGTTGCACCATGTGTATCTACTCCCTGAGCTATTTAGAGCTTGCAATTGGCAGCCTTGAATGGCTTCCCTAAAACAGGATAGCAAACTTAGTGTGGAGGAACACCCCCCCTTTTATCATCATCCCACATGATATTATTAAAGTCACCCAGACACACCCACGGTCCCTCCTTCCAGACCCAGGCGTTGGAGAAGATTCCAGGTGAGGTGCTTGCGTTGCGATTGGCCTCTGGGAAACCATAAATTCAGGAAGCCTCCACTTTAGTTCTACTCTCTCGTCCACCACCATCATATCAATGTGATTTTCAGACATAGACAAAACTTCCACTTGCCACTCGTTTTGCAGAAACACGCCAATCCCCCTCAACTTTCGCGCTGACCCTCTACAATCAACAGCAACCACATTGCGTATCTGGCTAGGTTCCTCATGTTCTGAATCTCGAAAGCCTTCTTCCTTGTCTCCATTAGGAAGACGAGTTTGGGATCTTTTTGAAGCAGGAGCTTCTTCAATGCTCGAACTCACGTTGGTTCCCAAGCCCCCGAGGTCAGCTGACAACTCATTGGGCCTGGCAAGGCTGCTGGCAACCGATAATACACACAGGTTGGTGATTCTCCGTTTTGTGCCATGCAAAGGGTCGTCAACCTCCATAGCCGATATTTCTGATCCCGCTTCCTAATCCCTATTTGGTTTCCTTCCTCGTTCTCCTTGCTTTTCCCCCTTGCATTCCACTTCTATCCTTTTCCATTTTCATTGATACTGCCCGGTGCCATTTCTTCCTGGCCATTGGTAATGTCACGTAGTAGCATTGCCCCATCCTCTTTTCCTCTTTATCATTTTTTTCTCCTTTTCGCTTTCTCCGTTCTCTCTATTCCCTTTGGGAGAGCTTAGAGCCCCATCGTTCCTTCCATCGGGTTCGCCCTCTGGATGAGACGTCATTATGTTCTCCAGGTTAGATTGCTCCTCCACCCTTTGCTTGGATGTGATTGCGTCTCCAACCCCCATTATTAATTTTTCTAGTAGAGCATGGAGTACCTCTGGATTTGCTGGTTTGGAGTTTCTTTGGCATGGTACGAGGGTGTTGTTTGTCTCAACTTTCGATTCCTTGTTTGGCCGCTTCTGGGATTCTCCACCCTCCCATCGATGCTTTGAGCCATGGCCCTAGTTCCCTTTCGTCATTTTCTTCCTTTTCCTCCCCATTCTTTTTGCTACAATCTTCTTCATCATGCCCTACCACCCCACATGCATAACAAAATTGGGGTAACCTTTCATACCGAAAATCTACCCAGTAAATCCCATCCTTTAGGCTACCTGCATTCACTCCTCTCATTAATGGCTTCAGGATTTCCATCTCCACGTGGGCCTTTACTATGGTTCCCTTGGAGTCTAGCATCTCAAAGACTCCACATTCCTTGATCGTTCCCATCATTGCCCCTAGTTTTTCTCCCATTTTCTTCGTTCGACGGTGGGGGTAGACCCAGAATTGAACCCAAATAAGTCTTCGAAAAGTCCAATAATGTTGGTGCTCGTTCTCTCGACCAGTGTTGTAGCAATAGCCAGGAGTTTCGAAAAATCCAGGGTGACCCATTTAACGCCCTCCCTAGATGTTTTTGGTCTTGGAAGAAAAGTTGGAAGAGGCCCCCTTGTATTTCCTCCACTTTGAATCTAGGGGGTTCCCCACATGTTCATCAGTGCCTATAGGAGGCTCCTCTTACTTATTGGTTTGGATGTAATCAGCTTCCCTATGAGACTCGTTCCACACTCCTCAATCCCCTCCTCTACATCCTCGTCATTAAAAACGACCAACACTGGTTCCTCGCTTTCAGTTTGATTGTTGAGTTCATTCTCCTCGTTGAAGCTGGCTACATCGGACGATGCCATTACTGTAGGCAGGTTACACTAATGGGAAACTATCAACACTAGGCTGCAATTGGGGGAGTAAGCGATCGTACTAGTACGACGGAGAAAACACACTACACACCGCTCTAGAAAGCCCTAGCAGAGCTTCGGGTTTCCAAAGTCAATGTGAGGACGATTCTGGTCATTCCCACATCCGAAAGTTAACTTGCAGGTTTGCTTTGTTTACTCTTACGTTGATAGCATGCACTAATTTTAATGCAAGCATTAAATGTGAAATACAGTGAATTGTACCTCTACTACTAGGAATAATAATATAGACAGGTTGATATAGCTATTTAAGGGTACGTATAAGCTAACAATAAAATTGAAAAAATAAAGACGATGGTTTTAAAGTCAAAATTAAACTCATTCAAAGAAACATTCATAAGATATTATAAAAATAATACATTTACTGCAGTTTGAAAATTTTGAAAAACTATGACAGTCCGTTTGGATATTGTAATTGGAATTATAAACTAGAATTTTAACTTCAATTATAATTCGAAAGAATTGAAATTATGTAGAATCTTAAATTTTATATTTGGATTTACTTAAAAATTATAATATGATTATTAAAAAATAGACAAAAGAAAGAAAAAAAATTATATAAACATTATACGATTTACGAGTTGCGAGTTGCGAGCAAGACAGCATACCCTAGTCGGAATCTTAATTACAACCTCCACAAGAGAGATACAGGGGAATCGGTCCAAACATCATTGATAAATTCATCAAATTTTACATAAATAATTACTCCGATCCGGTACTATTTCTGGTGGAACTTCCAAACTGAAGCCATGATCCCAGTTGAGGTTGAAGATTTGGACTTGCCAGTTCTTTGAACCTGTAATAATGGCATTATCCAAACAAAACCATGTAAAGTAATTCACCTTGCACGGCTGGTAAACTCAACCCCCGCACGAAGGCATTTATAATAAGCAAATAATTTAGTTTTGAATTCAGTTCAAAATCTTATTAAGATCAAAGAGGGTTGACATTCGCATGGGTCATTCTTAAAGGAAATTGCTTTTCTTTTTCAAAATATTTAAGAACCTAATGCTATGTGGCATCCAATTTCAATTTCGTTTCCATTACAAGGTATGAATTGTCAAATGAAACTAAAGATAAGTGCCACGTAATAAAATATTATTGAAGAAGTGGCAATTCATTCAGAACAGCAAAAACTATCATTTTGTGAAATATATCAACTACCCTCTATTTCCATTAATGGAAATTATTCTCTTAAGGACTATTTTGTGAAATATATGATATTTTGGGGTTAAAATGGTAGGTCTACAGTGTCAATTTAATACAAAATTTAAGATGTAATCCCTTCTATTAAGGGCTGTTAACTTTGACAAACAAAATAAAATTTTAAGAATCACAAATAAATATAATTTCTTACTTAAACTATTTTGTCAACAATATGAATTTTCAAGAGCTACAGAAGTGTTTCTCTCTTAAAAAAAAATAAAAAAAATAAAAAAGGAAAAAAACTCAATAAGTTAAAAGCCAAATTAGAGGTTACAAATTCACACATTGTCAATAAAAACTTTATGCTAGCTCTATAATCTACTTCTATGGTTGAGAGGACGAGCCCTTTCCGGTAGCATAATTGGCTAGTTTAATAATGCTCTTTAAGAAGGTGTTACTATTTATGAAAAATATAAATTAATTTTTTTCCCTATTTGGTAAATAGAAAAGTTGAAGTGTTTTGCTTTTTTGACTTTTGAAAATTAAGGGTGTTTTTAAGGCTGTATCATAAAGTGTTTCTCAGAGCTAATTTATGTTCTTCAAAGCCTAAAAAATTAGTACAAACTCACTCTAATTAATGATAATAAAGTAGAAATCATGCTCTTTAATATTTATGTCTATTATAGTCATTTTAGATTGTAAGAGAAATTTTATGATATATTTACCAAATACTATTATAATGGCTTCTTCTTATTAAGAGTAATTTTTATATTATTTTACTAAATAATATTACAATAGGTTTTTTAGAGTAACTTTTGGAGAATCCAAAAGAGCTCAACAATCCTAAAAAAATCACAACAACATCAAACAAAACCAACATTTTCTGTTGTAAATGTTTCGTTTCCTCATTCTTTCTCCATTTTTTCAAATTAAAGAAAATCAAACTGAACCTTAAACAAGGTTTTGGAATTTTATAAATGATGGAAATGAATAACTAATAATGAAATAGAAAGGAGTGATAAAAAGATAAGTGAAATCAAATATGTCACCCTCTTATATGATCAATAAATTTAATAAGAAAGGGAAAAAGAAATATATTCTTATTTTCTCTTTAACCCCAATTTGGAGGGATAAAAAATAGGAAGTTTAGTGATGATGGAAGTACACTTTGCCCCTCTTTCCTTCCTCAAAATCACTCCCAAACATAATTTTAACAAGATAATTCAATCCCTTCCTAGCCACCTCTCCCATGACCCTCCATCCAAACATAACCTCACACATACCTTATTCATCATCTTTTGACCCTTTATCATCTTTGAATCAGAAGGACAATTTTCTAGATATCCCTTTAGCTGCTGGTCGTTCATGGTCTCTATCATATCAACCTGTGGCACAATAAGCTAACTTTGAATTAAAGAAATTCTTTGATACATGCCAAAGGAAGATGCCACTATTTTGAGAATTAAAAACTAGAGGAATATCAGTTTATTGCTCAAAACAGCCTACAAAATGAAATGCAATGTTATGGGGGAGGAGCAGAAAGTATGACACATACCCATGTGCTCAGGTCTTCTATATCCTTTCTCAATAACTCTTCTTCCTTCAGTGCAAGCTCTTTTTCATTTTGCCATTTCATTGATACCACCTCTGCTTTCTTCTTGTTCTTTCTTCCTTCCACCGGATCCATTCTTTTGTTTCATGGGCCTCGAATTAATTGTACCAATAACTTTAAATAAGAAAGTATAGATTAACCAAATTGGATTAATTGACTTGGGAAAATGCCAGCGCACAGATAGTATTAAAAGTAATGTTACCCATTTCAAAAAATATCGACAGCATTTTTCATACAAATTATTATAATTATTGAAAAAAAATGATATCACCTGTTTATTTATCTAATCATCTAACGTTATTGTACAAATAAAATTATGATAAAGTTTAGATTATCTTTTCCATGTGAGAATACAACAGATTGCTAGACTATCTGCCAACTATGCATAATTATTGATTAATACTGACAAATGCAGAAGCTATTAATGGCTCAACACTAACAATCAAGTTAGTCTAACCCCATTCGATTGTGGGGGCTGTTATTATTATTATTATTATTATTTAGTGAAAAGATAAAACTCATAGAAAGTGTATGGTGCATGCAGGAAGCAAATCAAAGAATCAAGATGAAAGAGAGAGACTTTATTGGACCCTCACAAGTTTTATGAATTATACTTTACACAGGAAAATATCGTTCACCATTATTTGAAGTCAAATTAGATCAAGATAAGTTTAATTTGATTTGTAGAGTGAACAAGCATACCATTGATGAAAGCTTAGTGCATGATTGACAAGTTATATTAAGAATGATAATTTAATTTTAAAAAATTTATGTCTTTCTTATTTATTTGATGCAAACAATACAGCGTATGAGCTTCACGTAAAAAAAAATAATAATAAACTTATTATTCTTAAATTTTGTATAGGATAAATTGATCCTTAAAAAATTTTTGACAAATTACTCTCTCAACAAAAATTATCAAAAAGATTCTTGTGAATTAAAAGTATCAAACAAGTTGGTCTACTTGTCTAGAGATCAATAATTTGAACTCTTTATAATTTCTGAACGATTAATTTATCCTGTTTTGGGAGGACTAATTTGTGCGATATATTTGAGTGCACGGAATTCTTTGGGTATTCCTTTTAGATGAACTAATTTATCCAATCAAATTTAAGAGAGACCAGTTATAGGATTTTCTCAAACAAAACCAAAAGTATGAACTTAATTGTTGAAATTTTCTTATAAGCATAGCTTATATAGCGCTAATACGAAACACGCAAAATATACAACAACACAAGTTGAGCCGTTGATCATCTGTTTCCCAATAAATATAATTAAATAAAACAGAAAGGAAATATAATCAATGGTTATAACTTTTACGTCGTTGAATTTTGTTCACTTTGCTTTCAAGCGATATATTATTTCCGTTTTCTTATACATAAAAATGATGGACGGTTTAATTGAGCCCAGAGAGATAAAATTAATCATGACTGACTTCTAACATATAAGATTTTATTTTTTTTAATACTTTATTAAGTTGAAATAATTATTAAAAAAAAAAAGTTTATTAATACATAAAATGTTTTATTAATAACAAGTATTTGTTGTTAATACAAAAATAGTTATCAAAATAATATAAAATATATAAACCAATAAAAAAGATATTTAGTAACAGATAGTGTTTAATACGAATTATGATCATGTTATATAATAAAAATCATAAAGTAGAGATAAATTAGACTAAAAAAAATAGATATTTTAGTTATAATAAGAGTTTAATTTTGATACACTAATAGTATAACTGTCATTTAATCAAAATCTTTCACTTGTATTACTTTTCAATTAATGGATGAGAATCAACTCTCATAAACTGATATGGTGATAACACACAATTTGATGATTATGTAAAAAAAAAATTTATATTATCAATACATAGAAATTAAATTCTTATAATATTTATATTAAACTTAAATAATGAAGCCTTAACCACGGTAGTTGAGATGAGATGATAAAAGTGCTCTCAAGTCATTAACTAAGCATCAAGGTTTGATTTTTGCTTTGAGATTAATTGTTGTGTTCTACGATGAATATTCTAAGAATCCAAAAATAAAATTTGATGATATATATATATATTAAAGAAAGAGTGAAAATGGAGAGAGCTTGGAGTAATTAGAGTGCATTCGTTTTAGCGTTTAGAACTATAGGCTTTGTTTGGCAAATGAAATAAATAGAGAGGAAAGAAATAAAGTGGAAGGAAATAAAGAGGAAAGAAGTTGAGTAGATTTTCATTTTCTATAAGTATGTTTGAATGAAAAGAAATTGAAAAGGAAAGAAATAGAAGAAATATTAATTTCTTTTGTTTGTTTGGATGAAAAATGAAAAAAAGAAAGAAATAATGATATCAAGTGACATGTTTACCCTTATACTATAAAAAAATTATTTTATATAAAGTTAACTATTTTTTAATATAACAAGTTTAAAATAATATCAACCTAATGAATAAGATAATATTAATAAAAATAAATTATTTAAAATAAAATATTATTTTTAATTAATCTAATGTTTAAAAAATATTTTTAAAAATATATTTTACTAACTAAACAATACTAGCATCAAAGATTGTAACCTTCCATTGAAATTTAACATCTCCAGACTATAAAATAATCTCTTTTATATATTGTAATATTTTTAAAATTTTAAATTTATAATTATAATTTTTATTTTAATTACTAATCCTCATTTTTACATATTATTACTTATTTATAATTTAGCTTACTAGTTAATAATTTATAATTGACTTTAATTTTATACTATATATTATTTATTTGAAACATCTAATTATTATTAAAAACTTATTATTTTATTTATCACTTTATTTAGATATTTATTTTTTATTATTAATTATTATTTATTTATTTAGTTTTGAAACAAGGCAGAACTATTAAAAAAAATGAAGAAAGAAATGACACAAACGCATTCCCAATACTTCATCATTTTAATAAGTCAGAACCAAAACAAAATTTTAGGACCAAAGATAATGAGAGTGGCGATTCATAGAAAAGGAAAGAGTGTGGTGGAGCTGGGATGTCCACGGCAACATAGCTTCTTGGAGATGTTAAAGGCAAAATTTTGTTCATGACTGCTTGCAAGAGGTGGCCAATGCAAAGTGGCAGAAGACAGCTATGGGGATGAGTGACGATGACATGAGGCACACAGTGTAGTGGCATTATGGGAAAGCTTCAGGTTACAAAGGTTGAAGATAATCGAGATGTGTAGGGGTATTATTGAGATCATAAAAAAATTGCACATTCTCCTTTCAATTTCTGCCCAGATGTGGGAGGAAAAGAAATTGGGTGGCTCCCACGTCTGTGTTTTCACTGTTTAATCCTTCCCTGCACTTTTTCTTCGCAACCAAATGACAGAAAATGATCTTCATCCATCCAATTTCCTTCTTTTCCTTCCCCTTCCTCTCTATTTCCATCCAACCAAACAGGTTGTAAATGCTCGTTGCTTTACATGGAACGCCTCACACATCATGTCTGGGTGCTTTTATTTTCATTGTGAGGTAATGGGTTTTTAACTCTCAACCGTTTCATTGAAGCAATGCAATTTTTATCACTTTCACGTTAAACTTTGTCCGTTCAAATACCGAAGGTGTTAGCTAATTTTTTCAATACCATTTTTAACCTTCAAGTAAACAACATTAAAATTGAAAGTAAATATTAGATGAATTCAATTATTATAATAACCCCTTTAGAAATTTTACAAGTAAAAGTAACTCTAATTCATATTATCCAAACAACATTCATTTTATCAAACTCATTTTATAGAGCACAACAAGCTTTTATGCAACTAATTTGAGGAAACCATGCCATCAAGTGAACGGCGATGTGAGAAACTAATGCTGCTGACTGGTTGAGTTTTGAGAAGCAAGGATGGGTGTGAAATCTGATGATGCGGAACGTAGGAAATAGGAGGAACAGATACTAGTCATGGGTTCTGTTTAGTCTTCGTTTGTTTAGTTTTCTTAGAGTTCATTGCTGTAGAGTTTTCCTTATTTGTTGAACTTGTGCTCCTCTGGTTTGAGTTGAGTCTTGCATTTTTATAAAAAAAAAAAAACTAGTTTTTGATACAAAAATTACCAGCAATAGATCACATTGATGCCAACTCACTTATGATCAAAATAAATTTTGCAAAATCAAGTTAATGTAAACCTCCATTTGCCATATGCAATCCAAACACACACTTAGTATGTGAATGAGGGGATTTGGTGGGTGATCGTTTGATTTATGCCAGAAGCCATTCAGGCTCTATCAAACATATTAGCTACACGATTTTGAAGGAGAAAACTCATTAATATTGGAGGTTTCGAGGAGGTTAGAGGATAGCGACAAGGTGTGATCGAAGGACGACATTGAGTGCGTAATGACCATTATCTTTTAGTATAACTATGATAGCTACTCCTGGTTGTCTATTACGACTCTCACCTTCATTTATTTTCATTTAGTTTTACCAATATATCCCTTTTCTATGTTATTTATAAACTTAGGCATAATGAATGTCTTTCAAGATATTACTGGCCTATTCTTCGAATAGCAAAACATGGCTACTTGTAGTACGTTTCGGTTTCCGTAGCAGAACATGGAAAAAAGGGTTGCGATTATTGGGGCTGAGTGAATGACCTTGTTGTCTACAAATACATTCTAGAGAAGGGTTTTCGTCGAATTGTCTTTGAAGCTGACTGTTGAGACGTACTATATCGTCTACCAAGCTCCAAAGCAACAGACAATCCTACCAATTCTTAGATTTTCCATGGCATTCTTTAGTAAAGGAAAAAAAAAAAGAAAGAAAGAGAATCCAAGTGGCCAGCATCTTCTATGTTATCTCAACTCATATGCTAAACATTTTCCCATCATTCCTTGCATCATATTTAACTCTAAAGTAATCGATATAGAGCCTCTTGGAGAGTGGAGTGAACAATTGGAGTCATGGGAATTATGGGGCGGTAATGGCAAGCCATTTTTCTTCTAAGGGAATATTACTCATATTATTAAAAAATTATAATAAAAACTAATGGCCAATATATAGTAATAAACCACGTATTATTTTTTTTCCTTTACTAGTTTTTTTTTTATCTATATTAATGCTAGATGTTATAAAGTAAGCATGTAATTGTTTACTGCAATTTATTATCATGTCCTTGTGTATAATCTAGACCTTTACGATGCAAATATTATCTTTGCGGTCTGTGCCCCTCACTGGTTTCTCTTCGTGAGCAATATCTACATCGTTGAGATCCTGGTGTTACACCTTATTATTATTCATTTTTTCTTATTATTTTCTTTAAAATATTCAACATTGTATTATTTAGATAATTAAATAAATTAATATTAATAGTTACAATATCTAGTAACAATGTGAAAAATAAAAATAAGATAAATAATAATTTTTTTATGTAGCTATACTAATGTCTAGTTAAATTTATAGTAATAAATTTTGACAACATTATAAATTATCATTGTTAGGTATATTCTTTTGGTTAAAATAGAGGAATGATATTTTAGTAAAACTAAATGAAAATTAGTGTAAGTGAAAGTGACAATAGATAAATAGGAGTGACAATAGCCACTTTCTATAACTATATGTTGGATTTCAGGCAAAGTGAAGTAGCCTTTGGATGATCTATGGCATCGATTAGGTTACAAAACTCATTACTCTTCCTTTTGGTATAACTTCAAAAATTAAATAATATATATTAACAAAAGTAATTTTTTTAATAGATATGAAAAATTATATGAGTTAATACAACTATTATTCTATAGTTATTATTATTCATCTTGGTAAATATATCGATTACTTAACTAGGAGTAATATAATTATATTAATGATATAAATAAAAAAATAATACTACTTAAATATTATAAATGAATAAATATTTTAAAATATAAAAAAAATAAAAAATTGACAATTTTATTCTGAAACCAAAGGAGTATATAACATAAGGAGAGGACAATAATTAAGACTATTAATTGCATCCAGTGTTAGCGAGTCGATCAAAGTTGATCTCACAGCCAAGACAGTTGACTGAGGAAGATTTTCTCGAGTTTGTGTGGAACTTGATTTTACATAAAAGATCTTATAAGAAAAAGTAATTTTATATTTGTCAAATCCAAATAACTTAATAATTTCTTATCAGAAAAGTTTAATTAATTTGTAGATATCTATAGTAAATGAAAAATTGTATTAGGTCTATGAACCAAACTATTATTATAAAAAAAATGAGATCAAATTGAGTTTCTTGATATCTTCTTATGTGAGTGCACATATAAGAAAATAGCTCATAATTTTAAAGACTTAATTGAACTTATTTTTTGTCTAGTACCAAAAGAGTTAAAGTTATTTGAATTCAATAACTTTTAAGTTGGGTAATTAGCATTTAGATCCCTGATGAGGTTTCATAATGTTGATTAAGGATTAAATGAGAATATTTCAGTTAATCCCAACAAAATATCCTTGCTTAGGAAAAGCTAAATAATAGTTATCCTCAAAAAAAGAAACAACAAGAAAACAAAAACAAGAAAGGGATATGAATCCTCCATCACAAGCTTGTACAAAAACCCATCGTGGCATGCAACTCAAGTAATTGAAAGCACTTCTAGGCAAGTTCTTATGTGGGGAAAGTTGAATTTGTGACCATATCGTCACTGAATCTCAACTATCAAAATTGTCATCCAATAGCTATCTTTTAAGTGTAAAAAATAATTCTATAATAATATATATTTATATTTTAATATTCATTAAAATATATAGTACCTATTCTGCCCTTTAATTTGTCCCTTCTTCATTGTCTCCTCTCCCTCAACCTGACAACCCTCTTCCCTCGTTCACCCGTACCACCTCCTCATCCTCCAAAACTATCCATCCATCAAAACTGGTAGTATGGAGGTTGCTCGCCACTTACCAAGAAGGGTTTGTAGAGAACACCAACACCAACATCTTTCAACAAGGAAATCAATTTTGTCATTTTCAGTTTATGGTGTTCTTGTATCTCCAACAAAGATCATTACTTTATTTTTTTGGAAGCAATTGCTCTTACACGATTAGATTTCATGAGCACTTTAAGTTTGTTCGATCTACTCAAAACTTGTTGAAGATTATTGGAGACCTTTTATGCACAAATTAAAGATTTATTGATCTTCTAAATGCTTGGATTATGAATGACTATGAATGGTGGTAAGGGATTTTGGTTTGTGTGTGATTGGTAGGCGAGATTGGTGTTTAAAAGGATAAAAAGTGTGCAGGGATGGAAAAAGTCACAAATTTGTGTTTGCTAATATAAAGGAGTGCCCGAAGGTGCCTGAACGAAGAGAGAAAAAAGGTCATTGGAAGTGTTAGCAAAAAAGAGAGAAAAATTAATGAGATAGAAGACAAGGGTTATAATGTAATTTTAATATTTATTTTTTATTTAATAGTGTCAGTGACCACATGGTCACTAACTTAACCTTCCCCACCTAAGAACTTGCCGGCACTTCTAGCCCCAAAGAGAGCATTATGCCCCATCATTCTAAATACTTCCATATAAACCACAAACCCAACACCAAAGTTATTGTATATCATTCCGAGCAAACCCATTTATTTGAGAATCTCGGCCTTGGGTGTTGTTGGGTGTTATCCGCTAATAAAGTTGGTTTACAACTTGAACTAAAACTTCAAATTTCATAGTTCTCATTAATGACTGCCATGATCAAGTGAATCCTTTATTTACTACCAAGTCTCCACCTGAAGTTTGAAAGGAACGACCTATGTGTTGGATTATCAACAGAAATGCGGAAGCGCATCGTCCGACGCGACGTAGGAAAAATAGAACCTTCATTGTTTTGATTACCTGGAAGGACGCAGTGTAGAAAGCTTCACGATCGGTAGTAATCCGCTCTTTGACAGATCTTCCAGACTATCTCTCGAGGGGATGGAGTGGCTGTGTGGGCAACCATTCAGATGATGAACGTTCTCTAGGTGTCTGTTTCTGATGAAAAACACTTAGTGAGGCACAAGGGTGAAAAGATTAGTTTATATATGCTGTGAAGTCCAAGACCTAACCCTAAGCCACATGGACCATATTGTTCTTGGGCTTTAATCTCACTAAAGTCTTATTGGACTTAAGTGACTAAAGAGCATATAACCCAACACTATGACCATGAAATCCATCTCGTTATTACAAATCCATGTAGTTCTAGTCTAATTCGCAAGCAAATAAAGTAACAAATGGAGGCTAGCAATGATAGTTACACTAGCATATGTTTATTAATGGGTTGCAGTTTTCTTGGTTGCATGATGTTATTCTTGTGTTGCTTGCAATCAGACTCTCTAAACTACTCGGTGGAGTTTTACCCATCAATTTACCAAAAAAAGTACAAATCCACAATACACTTTGCAAGTTTTGCTACATGGAGGGATAGAGTAACAATTGATGTTGGTCTTTGTAAGGCTAGGGTAGAGTGCAATATTTGGAAAAGTTTGGGGTTATTTGCTGGTTTCTATCATGTTTCATGGATCTGCAAAATGCAAGTAAACTGAGCTCTAATCAATACATTGGTTGAAAGATGGATATCTGAGACTCACACATTCCATTTTCAATGCGGGAATGCATAGTGATGGGCATGGATGGAAAGCCTAAGCTATAAGGTGACATCTTCTATCGTTACTTGCATTTCCTGCAATGAAAATAGAATATATGGGCTTTAGGTCTTCACTATTCGACTAAAACATTTATTAGAGCTTGGTTTACTTCCACTCTACAGATATGCCAAACATAATATAAACTAGAGATAATACCTGTGTTGCACGGGGTTTTAGTTATTTTGTTATAATTGTTGTTTTTGATTAAAAAAAACTTAAAAACTATGATAATAATTAAAAATTAAATATATTAAGAATTTATTGAATTTTTTATTTAGTTATATTACAAAATGAACCCACTTGAATATGTTTATCGTGAGAGAAAATATTCATTTTAATAATTAAGCACTTTTCAATGTTATTGTTTATGAGAAGTTGTCTTTTATATCTCAATTGTAATTTTATTAAAAAAAAATACTTCTCTATATGTTGCACATGATTAAAAAAAAACGTTTATAGTTATATTGAAATATTCTATTATAAATCAAATATATAAAAGTATTGTCGTAATATGTCAAATTACAATATTGATTTCATAAACTTTAGAGAAATTCCCTTTTATTTTCTCTTTAAAGAGCACAAATATTCATCTCATATTGTCACCTTAAATTTCACTTTCAGTCCCTACCAAAACTTAAATATTTTAAAAAAAGTAATATTTCTAAGTACTCGATTGTTGTAGTTAATGCTTTTTTAAAATAAATTTGCATTGTAATAAGAAGTTGATTTGTACTTTAGATATTTGCATTTACACAATATATTTCTATTTACATACTTTATTTGTTGTTTTCTCTATTCTATTACACTTACTCCAAATGATAATTCTAACCGTGTCTATGGATCTAAAATAAAAAAATAAATATTTAAATATATTTTTAGTACATATAAATATAAGTAATTTTAATTTTGATTTTTTTAAATTTTTATTTTAGTTTTGGTCTCTATTTTTTTATTGTTATGTTTTTGGTCCCTTTTATGTAAATTTGATGTTAAACGATAATATTAATTAGGATCAAAGGAAGAAAGGAAATTTTTTAAATGTTTAAAGAGCAAAGATAAAATTTTTAATATTTATAAAAATTAAGTGCATATTGAAAAATATTTGTTATGACCAAAATTTAGAATAATATGGACCAAAATAAATTATAAAAAAAAAAGAAAAAAGATGAACTAAAATGAAGGTAAAAATTTTAAAGGGGTTAATACCAAAATGACTTGTATTTATAAGCTAAGGACTGAAAATATATTTAAGTCAAAAACCAAAGTTTATACTTATTGAGATCAAATAAAGCTACTTGGTATTACTTATAGTCACTTTAATCTAATTTTTATCCTTTGAACTTTATCGTTAAATAATTTGAAACTAATTTTTTATTTTAAAAATTAAGTCATCTTTATAATTGTTGTATCCATTGTCGCAACTGGAAGTTCAATTTCTTCAATCTAAAATGACAGTATCATAATCATCATGAGTGACCTTCTGCAATTAATGACCCATCAAAAGGAAATGGTATGCTTAAGATAAATTAGATGCAATACATAAATGGTATTACCATTAGAGTACCCATTAACTTCAACTATCTACTTTATCATGTCAGCCAACCTGAATTTCGAAAATACAAAATAATTCAATTAAAATTATTGGAATGTATAATAAATTCATAAATCACATACATTTTCAGATTAAAATGTACTAAAAGAAATATCAATGAAGACAGACACTTCCTACATATACATGTTCTACCCTGTTATGACACAAATTAGGGACAAAATCTCCTCAAGTCCCCTTATCAAGAACTACTTTATTATTGAATAATAACTTATTCTAATATATAACATTTTTATATGTGTTAATTTTCTAAATGCAATAAAGTTATTCAAAATTTGTTAATTGTAAAAATGTGGTTAGTCACTCATAGTTGATTAACGTGGACCTTGAAACCATATGTGTTTGGTCTATGATTCAATGAACTCAATTTTGATTCTATCAAATTTATGTTAGAATAAGAAACAAAGGAGAGAACAAAAGCAAAAGAAGTAAGAACTAAAAGTATAAAAGCAAATAAGAAAAAAGAGAACAATTGTTTACACTTAGGTTGTTTTCTTCAATGATATCCAGAAAATGATTTAGCTGAATCATTGATCCTCAATAAATATAAATATAAATATATATATATAACAATAAAAAATTTTATTTATTAGGCCTTAAATTGATAATTGTTGAATAATAAATTACGCTATTATTCAATTACATAAATTGTAGGCAGTTTCAGTTACGATATTGTAGACAATTTAGAATCTCTCACTATTACGTAGATAAAGAAATAGGCTGGTATATTTCATAAATATCGATCCATTAATGCAAATTAATGGTGAAAATTGCATATTTCATATTTGAAAGATGAATCTCTTCATTTACATTGATTGAAAAAGATTAACAGTCAAATTATCTAACCGGATCAAAACCAATTCTGACTTAATAACAAATACTCTCTCCTAATCTCTTTGGTTACAATGGATGTCAATAATTTTGTACTAATAGTTCAAAAAAATTCTATTGAGCATTGAATTTTCTATGTATAATAGATTATATTTAAAATATGTATAACATTAAAAGCTTTAAATCATAAAATAATATTTGCGAAAACAGAATTTAAATTAAGAATCTTAACATTATATCAAAATACGACATTAATAAATTTAAAATCCTGTAATAATAAAAATGCATTACAAAATTCATAATTTCATGAATATAAAATAAAATTTATTTTCTTGTTAATTTAGAATATTAGTATAAGTGTTTAAAACCGTACTTTTTTTGTTTTCATTTTTCATATATACAAAAGATTTAATTTGTTGGCCAAAACCAAATTTTTTTTTGTAAGGGGAAGAATTTCTAATAATATTAATCTTTTATCTTTGAATGGCATCATTTTGTGATTTGAATTTCAATAATTAATATGCTTAGTTTTTTTTAATAAAAAAATGTTTTGACATTTAAATTATTCAATAGCCAAATCTAAAGGAACAAAAGATTCTAACATTCTCAAGAAAATTTAATTTTACGTAACACTTTATTCAGAAAACATAATAATATTAATTTATATCTTTGAATTTTATTAGGTTGGATTCAAAAAACAAAATTAATATTTTTTATCATTATGACTTTTTTTTGTCATTTGAATATTGAAATTAATCAAAATTTTGTCATTTTATATCTTCCATGTAGTCAGTCAATTATATAATTAAAATAATATGTTGTGCTGGTTGAAAAGAAAATTTATACATACTTGTTTGAGTTAATCTTCAAAGTGATCATGATTAAACTTAATTGGATCTATAATAAACCATGAGTGCTACTAAAATTAGAGCATAAATATGTAATTGAAATAGAGCATAAATATAATTTTTATATTAAATAAATAAAAGTAGTCGGGTAATGGTCAATTCAAATAAACTACCACAACAAAAGAAAGCAAAGGACACAAAATTTTTAGATATTGTAAAATGATTAAGTTTCTAGAAGATATAATAAAAAAAAATATATCTCTATATGGAATTGACATTTGAAAATCCAGGTATGCTAAAGCTGGTGATGTAAAGCCTCCTTTCTAACAACATCTGTTAAGTATATGATCAAAGTAAATTGTAAATTATCTTTCATATTGTGCTAGAAAGCAATCTATATAAAGTTAATTACATAATCAGATTGAACAGCAAGTCAAGTTCAATAAAATATGAGTAACGAAATATTAAGTACCGTTCTCAACGCTTTCCAAGTATTTATTGCACTACAAAAGCGGAATTACATTCACTTCCTTTGAATTGATCATCGCATGCAAAATCTGTCCACAAACATAAAAAGGTGAAATTTTGTAAGCATGTCAAAAATTTCAAAGCAAAAAAGATAGAACAACTATGTACCTTATGTTTACACCCTCTTTCTTTTCAATGACTTTCAGAGAGGTTTTAATTGAATCATTGAGACTCAATATATATATAGAAGAATAGAAAGGGGAGTTACAAAATTTTAGAAGACAATTTGGTAGAATTTAACTCAAATAAGTTAAAATTTTAATAGGTTATCAACATCATGGCATTATACCATTAGTGACCATTGAGTTGCGGTGAAATCCTACCGGATGCCATTTAATTTTAATTGTTTTGCCTATTTAGATTTTATATATATATTTAGAGTAGATGGTGATGGTTTTTGAGTTACGGTTTTTATCCTAATACCATCTAGACCATTTAGTTTTTATATTTAGAATAGATGGTGGCCTTTTGAGTTACGGTTTTAATGTGGATACCATCTAGTTTTTAATGTAGGATACATGATATTCACATTATGTAATTTAAGTATTAATACAATAAATGCTTTGTGCAGTGAAGTTTACATATATACATATATTGACTAGCATCACGTAGGTGCCCAACAATCTCGTCCTTTGGTGGATCCATGATGTGATGATGAGTCCACGACATTCTTTTCCTCTTTTTCTAATGGAATGTAATAAATAAATAAAATAATACTTAATGCATTATACAACTCGCAACTATTACTTTGTTAAAAAAAATTATACTAATAAACAAATTGCCAAAAAATTAAAAAGCTAGTTGGTTAAAAATTTATTTAATTAAAATGTTAATCTATTCCTACCTTCAATCTACTAAAAATAAATACAGCATTTACAAATAAATTAATACAATACATTACAGTATATTTTGCTTAAAAAAATTTGCATCACATTAAACTGAAATAATTCAGAACATCATATCAAAGTAATAGAAATAAATCGTAACAAACAAATTAAAAAATAAATCCACTTCTTTTGTTTTTTTGGTGAGGAAAAAAACTCTTCTACATAAATAAACTGCATCACATTATAATAAAATATATTACTTAAAAAAATGAATTAAACTGATATAATAAAATATTAATAAAATGAATAAAACAATCTTACATTCTCACTAATTATTTGCTCTGCAATATAAAGAGGAGCATTCTCATTAAATCACGCCCTCAACATATTTTTCCATCTTCTTCTACCATGTCTCCTTTTTCCGTGACCCTCAAACTTGCCCTGTGTTCTCCCATCAATCCCTTTAAATATAGAACGCAGATGAAGTAGTGAGTGCAGAGGAAGAGCTATTGCCTGAAAGGATAGGACATGCTGCTCCCTGCTCGCAACAGAGATTCTTCCGATTCACCGAGCACCAGTCAAATCAGTGACTTTTTCAGATTTTGCATGTGAATTTTGAAGAGACCAGTATTATTTAGACTTCTAATATAAGAAGATAAATTCTCCTCAACTAATAAATGAGTCGTGAGCTTTAAATTAAATAAAATTTACATTCCTTTGCCAAAAATAAAAATATTATATTTTAATAAAAAATGGATAGATGTATTAATAAAAAGTGGGGTGGCATTTAGTCCTTAAAATTATAAATATATTTCATGTTAATTATTAAAATTTTAAAATTAATCTTTTAATTTTTAAAATTTTATTTTGTAAATCACTTTAACTCTTAGTTAAATAAATATTAATTAGTGATATTTTTTTACTGACGTAACATATTAAGTGATACATGATATATCACATGTCAATGACGTGTTATGTTAATCTACATGAATATACTATGTGCTACCAAATTAAAATAAGTTTAAATTGATCCTTAAAATTTTTAAATTTATTAAAATAGTCTCTAAAATTTTTTAAAATATATAAACAAAGTCCTGAATTCTAAATTTATTATTTTTTAGTTCATAAAATCTACATCATTAATAATTTTTGAATTCACTTATTCTTTTTTATTTTCATAAAATCTAAAGAATTTATCATACACTAATAGCTATAAAGATTTGCCTTTGATTATTATAAAATGAATTTACGGATATCCTTCACAACAATTTTTCTGAATTCATTCTTTTAACATGCTTTTTAAATATAAATTAATTATTTTAAAATTAATTCATCATCAATTATTTCATATAACAGTTCTAACGAAATCCAAATTAAATTGAATAATAACAAAACAACTTAACGCGTCACCGCAGCAGCAAGATTCCCCATGCCAAGACATGACCTCTCAATGCACAGTCAGCGAGAAGACCGTCCCTTCTGACATATGCTACTGTACGCGCCAGTCTTTCTAATGTCTGCAGGTGAAACCTGCACCCCTCTGCAGTGCACAGATGATTGTGTGGCGCCATATGCAGTTTTCCCGTCACTAAAGTAAAACGTATTATTGAATATTGACATAGAATATTATTATTTACATTTATAAAGCGTATATTATCATATCAATTTATATTTTATTTATTATTAAATAGAATATAAATTTTATTTAAATAGAGTTTAGATCTTATTTAATAATAAATAATATATAACTCAAATATTTATCTCACACTTTATAAATATAATTATCATTTTAATAAACATATGATCGGTTTCACCAAATAATAAAAATAAGAATAATAAGACCGGTTTCACTTCATTTAATTTCACCGGAAGAGAAAGAGTAGCGTGTTTTAAGCGCAGGAAAAAAAAAATTTTGAATAAAAGAACAGGCAGTCATCGGAAGAGGAAGAATAGAAGAAGTTGAGTTCTGTGTTTGCTACTTCTTGCTGATTTGCACTTGGGGAGTTTATCTCTCAATAACCACTGCATTGCTTATGTGCTGCAACAGCGGATAGTGTGTTATATGGGCTGGTGCTGTAAAAGATCAGTGCTTTGGTGGTGCCAATACATTGGAGGTTGATTGTTGAGCGGCATTTTACGAGCCTTTTGGTGTAGCATATTGCTTGTTTTCGTTAAGGTACTGGTGGTGATCTTTTATTATATTAGTTTGGGTGTTGTTTACACTTTGGAACTGCTTTGCTCTCTTTAGTGGTGGTTGCTGGTTTTTTCGATTTCAGCTGTGGTCAACCTCAGATGTTACATGCTTGGTTTGATCTGATATCATTTCAAGTTCTCGTAGGCTGGTGTACAGTTTGGTTGCAACATCCCCCACACAAGACCAGATGGATTTTGGTTTGCTGCTGACTGGTTTTCGTTGATATGATGTATGAAATGCAATAAGTGGAGGTCATGCGAAATTGACTGCAGAAGTTTTTTTCTTTTGTTTTTAACTCGTATGATGGTTGAAATGCAAAAGATGGAGATCATGGTATATTGATGCTACTCATATGATGCTACTCTCTTGTTTGTATTGCTGATATACTGCATCGGTGGTGTATTGGGATTTATGAGGTGTAAGTTTTCTTGTTAATAGGTGCTGAATGATTTTACATCAGGTGCTGAATGATTGAGTACATGGTATAAGGTGTTCAATGTTTTTGGCCAAGACTATTTGGTTGGGTTGAGCCTCTCAGAAGGATAAAAAAAAAATCTGTCAAAGAAAAACAAGCATAGAAAGGAGAGAGAAAATGGATAATAGTGCAAATGCAATACTATATTTTAAGGGTGATATTATTAGAAATACAATTGAAGGTGTAACATTCACATGTGACGAGCCAGCATACTTTTCTATTCAATATACCATGTCATTTGCAAAGTTGGAGAGTGAACTTTGTTGATGCATAAATGTTGACACTCCAAAGAAAATGGAGAAAATAATGTACAGATGCCTGATCTTTGTTGTTGAAGGGTTCATACAATATCAAGCAGCTCCAATTAACAGCGACAACAGCATTCAACACATGTTTATGGTACATCAAAGGCATCAACCAAATATTCCTATCATCGAGTTGTATGTCGACTTCAAAGAAAATGCTTTTACTCTTTATCATCAAGCTGACAATGAGGGTGATCACAATTCATTGATCACTGGGCAGAATTATGAAGAATCTAGGCCAATCACATTTCAAGACTAAGAAGTAGAATGTGAAACGAACAACAATGAAGGTGGTGGAGAGTACTTTGAAGGTGAATATAAAAGCAACAATGATGATGTGGATGATGATGGAGATGATGAGGACGTATCAAACAGAATGACCAGTCAGAATTCGAATGACGGGCAACCTTTTATGCATGCTTTAAATCTTGAAGTTATGCAGACACCTGACTTTCAGAGTATGCAAACATAGGTAACATTGATACTTTGTCTTAATCATTATCCAGATAGATGATTTATTATTTGAGATTGAAAAAAGGAAAGTTATTTATCTATTTTATTGCTTGACCTTCTTACTCACTTGTTTATGTAAAATATGTTGATCGACTTAAGTCTAATTATCGTTTTGCCTATTCATAATTTAATGTTGATTTTAGTTATTTTTTCTCTATGATATGCTAATTATTTGCATTTTAATTTTTATTGTTTTTATCATTTTGTCTTGGTGCTTTGTAGAGGTTCCTTCTTTGAATGGTGAATTGTATTTGGAATGCACTTCAACAATAGGGAGGCTGTCATACAAGCAATTAACAGTTACAACATCTCCAAAGCAGTGAATTACAAAGTATATGAGTTAGAACTAACAATGTTCTCTTGTAAATGCGTACGCTATGGCATAGACTGTGGATGGCTTCTTCGGGCCAGTTTCATAAAGAATAAGCATTTTTGGGAAATCACGACTTACAACGGCCCGCACACTTGTACTAGGACAAGGATTTCACTTGACCATGCAAAGTTGGATTCAAAGATGATTGCACAATATATAGAGCCCATGGTACGATTTGACCCATCTTTTAGAGTAAAATCTGTTATTGCAGAAATTCAGTCTCGGTATAGATACACAACAACGTATTGGGAAGCATGGACAGCAAAGCAAAAGACAATTGAAAAAGTTTTTCGGTAGTTGGGAAGGCTCATATGAAGCTTTGCCACAATGGTGTCTAGCAATGTGTGCTATTGATCGAGGAGCAGTTGCTTTTTGGATAGTGTAAAGGCCTATCGTGGCAATGACTTGGTGCCGAACGTTTGTTTATTACGTTGAGTGTTTTGGAGTTTTGGTCCCTGCATTAGAGCATTCAAACATTGCAAACCACTTATCCAGGTTGATGGGACACATTTGTACGGGAAATACAAATGGGCTCTATTGGTTGCAGTTGCACAAGATGGCAATAAGAATATATTGCCGATTGCTTTTGTTATTGTTGAGGGTGATACTGAGATGCCTGGTATTTTTTCTTAGACAATCTATGTAGACATGTAGTGACCCAGGATGAAGTATGCATTGTTTCTGATTACAACCAGTCAATTAAAGCGCAATGACCCGAAGCAATGGCCAGTGGGAACCTTCAAAAGCATTCCATATGTATTGCGTCAGACACATTGCCTCCAATTTCTTGCAAAGATTCAAGGCGCACGACTTGCATAAACTTGTTGCGAGCATAGGTAATTTACGCCTTGTTTGTACTTGTGAAAAAGATAAAAGTTATGAATGCAATTACTAGTCAATAATATATCAACCATATTGTATTTTGTAGGGTACTCAAGGACCAAGTGCGAATTTAATTACCACTATGAGCAATTACGCAAATGTGGCAAGGTTTACACAGACTGGATTGACCAAATTCCACGAGAAAAGTGGGTTCTTGCATTTGAGAGTGGACATCGATGGGGGCATATGACCATAAATCTAGTCGAGGGCATAAACTCTGTGTTAAAAGGGTTCGTAATCTTCCCATCACGTCACTAGTTAGAGCAACGTACTTCCGTTTGGCTGAATTGTTTGCTCAAAAAGGTAAGAAGGTACATGCACAAAAAAATGCAGGGCATGTTTCTCGAAGCCGTGACAACACAATTGCGAGCAAATGAACAGGAATCTAGAAACATACGTGTCAATCAATTTGATAGAAGAAATGAATCTTTCCGTGTTCAAGAACTACCCAATAGGAAAGAATACAAAGTTGATTTGAGGCGGAGATATTGTGATTGTGGCAAGTTTTTTTATAGATCGATATCCATGTCCTCATGTGATTGCATGTTGCTCTAGCCAAAACTATGACTGGCATCCTCATGTCGACAATATTTATAGGATCACTGAAATTTGCAAAGTGTATAAGGAGTTGGGGTTATAGGGCCCAAAAGTACATGGCCCCAATATGTAGGCCCAAAGCTTTGTCCTAACCCTGCCTTGGAGCGCACAATGAAAGGTAAACCCAAATCAAATTGTTTCCTTAATGGAATGGATATGTGTGAGATCCACGACATTGCAGTTTTTGTCGAGGTAAGGGAAACAACTGCAATCGAATGTCTATATGCCCGGGACCAAGCTCATAACTAAATTGTTGTTACCCTTTGTGATTATAGTTGTGTTTTCAATAGCTTCTTAGGCTTTCTTTTGTGTTATTTTGTTGATAAACTTCTGTGCTATTTTTAATTATGTGTTTATCATAGTTTATTTTTGATAAATCTATTATTTTTTCTACTGTGATATGTTGTTTTTATTTTTGTGAATTTTTTTTCTCATTTATTTACTTTTAAAGAGATAGGATTTGCCGGGGGTTTTCTCACAATCTTGGTCTGTGGCTATTCCTTATTGGGTGGAGAAAGTGATTATAATCTTGAGCTAATATTACTTTAAAGTCTAGTATCATTCATCAGTTTTTTAGGTGTTTCTTTAGCTGATGCGTGGTTGAATTCAAGTTCATAAGAAAACAGGTGGTGGGGATTCTAGTGGCCTCAGGGTTCACTGCATGTTTTTGCATTCGGAAGGTTATATCTTGTTATTGATGGCAAGCTATTGGCTGAATGATTGTTTTCTGTACTGCAGTGGATGTTTTGTTTTGAATTAATTATACTGGTGGTGTGTTGATCTGTTTGATTTGTGATGTTCTCAGGTGTTTTCCATCCTTGATGCCCATTTCGAAGGGGATGGTGATAGTATTTGTGGGTAGTTATAGGTCATATTTTTGTGGATTAGGTAGCCAATTTTGCTGTTGGTTTCAGGTGTTAGGTGTTGTACATTTCAGATTTGCTTTTTGTATTAATGGCTACTCTTTCGCTCCGCCTTGTTAGGCCTTGAGATTTTGATAATTACCAAAAGAAAAATGATATTTGCACATCACTTGTTTAGCCACATAAGTAAGCAACAGGACAAAATAAGTGCATAATTTGTATGGATACTAGAGTGGCAAAATTGAGGGCTTGTTTGGAATGTATTTTGTAACACAGTTTTTGATTTTTAAAAATAAAAAACTCAAAGAAGTTGTTTGACAACTTAGATTTCTTTATCAGTAGTTTTAAAAATTAAAAAATGCTTTGAGTATTAAAAATTGAAAATAGAAAAACTTTTAGGTGTTTTACAAAATAAAAAGCAAAACCTTGTCTCATCTCTCAAGCAGTGGCACCACTGCGATCGGCACACCATCGTGAACAGGATGAATCTGACCATCACCTCCTTTTGTCCCTCCAGTTCTATCGCTTTGCACAGGATGAGTTGTGGCTTCACATAGGACCGGTTTGGTGATCCACCTAGCTCCTCTACCGGTGAGCAGTCCCTTGATAGGAGAACACGACCTCTTTGTGTCCCTTCCAGCTCAATTTGCTTCGCCCAGGCAGCCATGGCATCGGGAGTAATCCACCCATTAGTGGCGCCGCAAGTAACCCGTTGGCAGGATCATTGTTGCCGCCTCCATAGTTTTAGCCCTCTGTTATTTTTCTTTGGGCAATTACACTGGTTTTGGGAAAATGGGGGATTTAAGTTAAGTTTTCAGTTTTATTTTCGGTTTTAGATTTTAGATTTTGTAAAGGAAATAGAAAATTCTGAAAATTACAAATTTCAGTTTTAATTTTTATTTTCAGGATTTCCATAACAAAATCCTAAAGTGAAAAACTAAAAATAAAACTGAAAATTGAAACTTAATCCAAACGGACCATTAGGGTTCCATAAAAAATTTATCCAAATATACTCTCAAACTTTGGTCTTTAAGAAATTGTTTATAAACTTGATTTTTAAAATAGTTTTAAAAAACAATAACACATAAATTGTTCCAAAGAGCCCTGAGATTTTCATCATTTCAAAGCACAACATTGAAAAATGAAAAAGAAAACAATTTGCTCTCTCACTTGCGTTTCACATTCTTGCATCCTCCAATCCACACTCTGAGCCATTCAAGTATTCAACTGCCGAGCCACAACCGCCGGCCATCAACTGCACCACCGCGTGCTGCCCTGCTACTCGCGTTGTTGCCGTCCTGCCTTCTGCGTCCCGCCCAACCTCCTCGTTGTGGTGACCAGTGACCCCTATTCGCGTGTTTCTTCCTCGGTTGTGAAGCTGCCGATTACCCAAACTCTGCTCTAGCTTAGATTGGTGGTTTGCGACATCGTTTGCCATCTCTTCCACCGAGTTATTGCCCTAAACCATCACATTTTCTTTTCAATCTTAATTTTTTTTTTCCCAATTTTTAATGTGTCTGTTCTCTAATTCCCGATAGTAGTGGTTTGCTAGAAGAGAATGACAATTTTATTGGTAGATATGAATGTAAGCTGCTGAGGAATCAGAGTAATTAGAGAAAGATAATAACTTGCAACAATTTTGTTGAGCCTTTAGAATATTGTTGTGATTTTACAAAGGTTTTCTTTTTTCTATTTTTTGGCCTGTAATGTTTTATGGGTTTTTGTTTTCATTTATGTGTTTGTTGTGGCCTTTTGTTTTCTGTACAGCCTTGTGTTCAAAGGGGATAAAAAAAAATAGGCAAGGAATGTTCTTGGCTTAGGAGTTGATGACTGTGAGTGAATGTAATTAGTTGTTGTTTATCTGTTTGTGAAAATGCCACAAAAGACGGAGCATCTCTAGGTGAAGAGAAGGGTTAGGAAATTGTGTTGCTAAAGGACTATAAAGGGATAACATGCTTTTAGATTTTGATTTGAAAGTAATCTTCATGAAAAGGGGATTCAATTAAAGAAGTAGGAACAAAGAGGTAATTTAATCTCCATCCCCCATTTCTTGGCTCTGGTGCGTTCTGAAATGAGAAGATCATTCCTTAATTAGAGCCGAGTTCATAGTAGCATGTTCTCGATACTAGTTATACTCAGTTTTATGTATATCCTTTTATGCACCCATAACAGTGATTTGATGAAATTTTAGTCATTGGATAATATGGTCCTAATAATTTGTTGTGCAGCTAGTGCCAATTGCTGTTGAAGACTAGTATTTTGATTGGAAAATTGTCAAAGATATTAAGTGTCTAGAGATTCACCATTGTGTTTGCTACTTGTGCATTTAATATTCTTTGATTGTTATGGAAACATTGTTCTTGGCTGAGGATGCAATTCATTAGATCTATATCATCATTTCAACTAATAAACATGACTCACAGCTTAGATTATCTTCATCATGAAGTAAATAGTTAGAATCTGGTGCTAAATAGTTGGCAACTAGAAAAATGCTAATTGTTAAAAACTAAGCTTTGTTTATCTTGTCAATTCTATCAATCATGTGTTTGTTGAGTAGTCAAAGAAGTATAGGAAGTCAGTTATATAGAAACAAGTGTTTTCATATATTTTAGCATTTATCATCTGTGTTGTAGGGTTGGTAGAGGTTGTATACTATGCATCTATTAGAAACTAGTGAACATCGAGGGATGAAGAGGTTTTCATTTGTGATTTTGATGGTTACATTTAATTGATTTTTGAAATGAACCTAAAAGTTGATTTTCACAACCATTTGGAAAGCTGGAGTGCTTTTCAATTTCTGTTTCATAATAATGGAATCAGTGAAGTTCCAAATGTGACAAAGTGATATAATTCCTTTTCTTTATGGATTGGATTAGCTTAATTGAATGTGGCCTTGGAGTTTTCTTTTGCAGATATATATAGGATATAATGAAATTATATTATGATCTTTTGATGTTAACTTATAAGTTATAAATTAGACTTAGGCAATCAAATTCACTCTAGCAGAGGAGTTAGTCAAGTTGTTTGATGAATTTGCATATCAATCAGTGGTTTATTTGCTGGAAAGGGACAGTATATTCTGACGGTTCAGTTTGAGCCATCAAGGTGGCATAGAAATCAAGTTCTTGATGTGCCATTTTCTTAGCATAGCTGGATCTGACCATTTGATCTGATCATAGATCATGACTCATGAGAATTGCATCTGCTGAATTCTCACTACCAGTCAAGATAAACAGTTTGATAAAAGAAAAATTGATTGAAGAGATTAAAAAAAATTGATATTTGATTGATTTGTTTTGTTTGTTTGTTTCTTTCTGGTGTGGTCACTGGTCAGAAGAGAGATTATGAGTTTCATGAGCACAAAGGGATGATTATCTATAAATATTTTTGCTGGGAAAAAGGATAGTTTGTGTAGTCTTTAGTGGTAGAAAAGCATCTTGTAAATGCTTTGCATATTCTTGTGCATAGTGTATATTTGGATCTAGAATTCCATTGTTTGTATATGTTGTGCATATAGGACTCTGATACACAAGAAAATACTTGGATACTGGTGGTAAATAGATAGAAATTATAAGTAAATTGTTGGAAACTGGTGCTTACAAGTTGTAAACTTATGCTAAACACTTCAAAATCAGTGTTTAATACTTGGAAATCAGTTTTGAATACTTGGAAACTAGTGCTAAAAAGTTATAAATTGATGCTTAAAAAGTTGTAAATCTGCTTGTGTATCATGGGTGTTCTTATTTTATAATGAAATATCTTTTTTCCCTTTCTCTAAACTTTCTATTTTTCCAGGAAGAAAATCCATGTCACAAAATGAGAGCCAAAATCCTCTCTATCAACATCAAAAGGAAACACAGGTAGATACTAAAGTAATTCTTTTTAAGAAATTGTGTGCTCAGATCCAATGTCATATAATTTGACTATATTAATTTTTCTATATTCTTTTAGGACAGATGTTATCTTTGCATACTTATGTTATATGGAAGACAAGATCAAAATGCACATGTTATTTTTTATCAAAGATGTGTTGTGAGAACATGGAAGTCTTAAGCATAGGTTTATAAGGTTCTTTTTACTTGGTTTATAAGTTTTAAGTATAGGTTTATAATTTTTTTTACATGATTTACAAGTTTTTTGTATTTCATTTATAAGTTTTTAACACTTAGTTTACAAGTTTTTTATATTTGGTTTATAAGTTTTCATTATGGGTTTACCAATTTTTTACACTTGATTTACAATTTTTTTGCATTGGTTACGTGTATTGAGTATAGGTTTACAAGTATTTTGCGTATTATTTACAAGTTTTAAACATGGGTTTACATGTTTTAAGCACAAGTTTACTAATTCTTTTCACTTGGTTTATAAGTTTTTGACATTTGGTTTACAAGGTTTTTGCAGTTGGTTTACAATTTTTTTTTTAAAGGTTTAGAACTTTTTACTATAAATTTTACAATCTTTTTTATTCATGAACGTCAATTTTTCTGTATATTAATAAATGTTTACAGATCATATATACCAATATAAGTGCTACATGAAATCCACATTTACGGTGCATAGAACAATATAAAAAGAATTTATGTCATTAAAGACTACACAAATTGTCTTTTTTTCCACAACAAAAAGTGTGTATGGATAATCATTTCTTTATGTTCATGAAGTCCATAATTGCTACTCTCAGAAGCGATCAAACATGGAAGAGAGAAACAAACAAAACAAAATTATGGTCAATGAATTTCTTTTTAATCTCATTAAGTGCACAAATGAGTGAAAAACCTTTTTTATAAGATACTAGGTAATCTGTTCATCCAAATTCAGCTTTAAAAGTTGACAAATTGGACGTGACACCAAAATTCTAATAAAATTCTCTAACAAAGTTGAAAACTACCCTTTCTCGTAATCGATTTCACAATCATATATCAATCAATACTTTCACAATAAAGCAAGCATATCCAATGAAGTATAAAAAAACTTGTAAACCTGTATTTGAAACTGTAATTAAGTGCACAAAATTAGTAAATTAAGTGCATAAAACTTGTAAATCAATGCATAAAACTTGTAAATCAATGCAAAAAATTTGTAAAGCAAAGTTATATTTAAAACTTGTAAATCAAGGGTAAAAATCTTGAAAACTTGTGTTAAAAACTTATAAATCAAGTGTAAAAATCTTGAAAACCCAGAACAGGTGCCAAAAACTTGTAAATTTGCTGGAAACTTATATACCTATGTTGAGAACTTGTAAACCGCAGCAATAACAATGCCACCAATAACAATATTAAACCCCATCAAAAAAAATAAAAATAAATAACAATATTAAACATGAAATAATTCCTATGGTCATTGAAGTGAGTAAAGTCAGTTAATTGTTCATCTCAAAGATAAATTTATTTTCCTCAATGAAGATAGGAGTCTCCGAATTCCTTAGAACATAAATCTTGTGTTTGAGGTTAACAACACCTTCTCATTATCTCTCTAGTTTTACTTCAATTTATTGGTGAATTCTACTGCACACTCTACTAAATATGGTGTACCACACTCTTGGTGATATAAATGGCTGAGTATCAAGGTTGCATCTGTACATTATTTAACTATAGTACACCATAAACTCTATCTCTCTTCCTTTCAGCCTGCCCCAACCATTGTTGGTGGCTCTCCTCCACCACCACCCTCTCCTTACTGCAAATCCTTTAGACGACCTCCACCCTTGCACGATAACATTTTTTCTTTTAATTCTCTGATGTCCTCCTTGTTAGTTTCCTTGAAGAACTGGAGCTTACCTAGAAGCTTTCTCTTGCACGACACGAACTCGACCTTCATCTTCCTTGGAGCCGGTTGACACGTTAGCACTGTCGGAATCTTGCTCTCCTTCAATGTGTGCGTCTGGTAGCTCCTCTTCGTTGTCTGAAAAGGCGCTGTCGTTTACTTTGTCGTTCTCGGCAGTGAAATGACGAAGAGCGTGTTGTCGTTTTTGTAGTTAACGTTGGTTTTGGTGTTGTCAAACGAGGGATTGTGTCATTGTCGTTTTCTCTTTAATAACACTTTTCCGGTGAGGTGGTGGGTGGTGGGTTGCCACTGCGTGTGTGGTGGGATGCCACAACCGTCAAGGTATGTTGCTGTGTGGGGAAGAATAAGCAATTTTGCTGTGGTAAATCTTTTTATCATGGTACATCAATACAACCTCGATACTCAGCTATTTAGATTAGCAAGAGTGTGGTGCACCATATTTGGTTGGGTGTGTAATAGAATTCACCCAATTTATTCTATCATATTGAGTATTTGACGGCTATCCCCACCAGCCTCATCCATTTCAAGTTTAGGCACCAGCTCACGTCCTTTCCCAGAGATATTTGATGCCTTACGAATTCCAATAGAATTTGAAGAAGCTTTCTCTACTTGCACTGCATGCACCATCGTGTAGCAATATGACACCATCAGCCAAAATAATTAAAGAATGCAAAAAGACGAAAGAAACAAAACAAGTGGATAACAAAACGTGGAGCTGCTAAACGTTAACTTTTGTCATGATTATTGCCAGTATTTCTCTAGTTATAATAATAACACTACTAATAATAACAATGGTCATACAAAACTTGACAATAACTTCTCTGTTATGCCCGTCTGAAAAAAGTGGCCGAAATAAGTGGCCACTAATCTTCGTTCGAATTGCTGTGCTGGTAACAAAGGAAAGGAACTCTACTTGAAAGCTCTTTGATCCTGGATTAAGAAGAATTCCAGCAAAAACAAAAGGGTTTTGTCTATCCGTGTAAATTGCCAAACAGATTTCTAAACCCAAATTAAGAGCAAATACAAAAAAGTTTCGTTCTTTGTTCGCTTTCTTGGGTGCCAAACAGAAGGGGAAAAAAATGGAAGTCACCTGAGATAGGGTCATCCAATGTGGAAGGCGTCAAGAGAGTTGTAGCCAGAGGAATATCACTAGAGCTCCTCACCTTCCTCCAACTTGTCCACGCTTGGTTGCTAGACAGGGCCATCCAAGTTAATGAATGGGTACCGTTGCTTTTCTGTTTCGACTTCTAGGTAGTCTTTGAGAACAACCACGCTAAACCTAAACACGTACTAATTTTTTTTAATAATAAAAGCAATATTAATCATGCGAGGAAGAATATATCTTGCTTGGAGGCGACGATTAAAGCGGCAGAGGAAGAGAGTTTTGAGACAGAGACAAAGGTGACAGTGCGATCAACATTGCATTCACCGAGGTCGTCCTTGAGGGAGTTTGGAGACGGTGACGGGTCGCGTTCACAATTGAGGGATGATCGCAGTAGTTGTCAAGGGAAGAGCGTACGCGGAGGTCGTCCTAAATGGAATTTGGAGACGGCAATGGGTCTTAGAGGAATGGAGTGGGGAGAGAGACAGAAAGGGAAGAGAAGAAATGCGAGTGAGAGGACAAACTATTTCTTTTTCTTTGATTTCTTCAACTGTCTTGAAATTATCCTGGGGACTAACTCTAAAACACGTTTTACAATTTCAGAAACTAAATTGATACTTCTTAGTTTCAGGATTAAAATGAAATTGACATGCAATTTCAATGACCAAAATGAACATTTACTCACACAAAAACAGCTCATGCAACAATTGTACAAGGAGATGGAGATTCATTCCAAATCAAGACCAAAGTCTTAAGTCAAGACAAAAACGCGTGCCGCTCGCTGGAAAGCAAGAGGTTGCCGTTGACAAAGACGAGCATGCCACCGCTAACAGCGGGTGATAGCAACGGTAATCCGAAGGTAAGCTTGACAGCAATGACGAGAGTGGTGCGTTGGCACTTTGGATACATTTAAAAAAATTCTTCACTTTTCTTAATAGTTCAAGAATAACGGCTTGTTTAGATGAACATTCAAAAATATTTTAAATGAGTTTTTTGAAAAAATTATTTTATGTTGATATGTAAAATTAATTTATATTTAAATATAATATTAAAAAAAATTATTTGTAAATATCTTTTTTATATTATAAGAATATTTCTTTTAGAATATAAAAATTAAAACTTCTAAAAAAGTATTTTTTTTAATAATTATAATTTTATTAAAAAGATTTATTATCAAAATATATTAAAAATGATTTTTCAGATTTTTTTTTTGTCAAAATAATATCATCTAACCGAGTTCTAAATGGATTTTTCTTTTTGTGCTGAGTTTGGTTTATAAAATGGATTAATTGGTTGATATAAGTTTGGCCCTAAAAAACTTTTGACAATAATTTCATATTTCCATTACAATTTTTCAGTAATTTTAAAATTATAAGGTGGAAATTGTCTCTCCTTATAGATCAACAATACAAATAAACAATATATCAATGCAGTAATGTATCAAATAAGATGAACCATAACAAAAGTTAGGAATGATTTGAACAAAAGAATTGTTTTTTTAAGCCTGAAGCGACCAATTAGGTAGGATCGAGTAATCAGGTTATTGTTTGTTTTTTGCACTACATAGCACCTATATGCATAAATCTTCAGATGATCAAGTATAAAACCAGCTAATACAGCCATAACCATCGACCCAAACCCCCCCCCCCAATCTCATACACAAAAGTTTAAACCCCATTTGAACACTATTTTTATTACATGTATATACTATGAAAATATTTATTATACAACAAAATTTCATAATAAATTTACATCACTATTATTTTTTTTTTCATTTCAATATATTAATATTGTAAGATTTATTTTTCTTATTTTATCTTCTTTTCCATCTATATTAATAGTATAAGTTTATTGTCTCTAGGTATTGCACATTTACCATCAACTATACACCATACATTTCAATAGTTCCCACTTCCACCGCTCACCACACTGTTCATCTACATAGCAGAGTCATTCTTTCGTCCTCCTGGAGGAAGAGTGGATTTACTCCACATTGCATGTGAGCCCTGTGATCATTGGGTGAATGAGAGAAAGGAAAAAGGGTAAAGATCAAGTGTAGAGATGAGATTGTGGAGGAAATGTTGACTCCGGAGTATAGAAGAATTTTTCGTCCAGAAAACCGGTTTTCACGTGAAAGTGGAGAGGATGTCATTAGCAAAGTTGCCTAAATATATATTATACCACAACTTTTCATGCATTGACATATTAGACTGCAGGCTAAGGTGCAGACAAAAGTGTACTTGATGATTTTGGGGGCCAAAGCCTTTGATGTCGACAACCCCTATACATACAAACCCACGCTCAAGGCCTTTTACTCTTGACTATTTATTCTTTACCAAAAAATTAACTATTAATGCTAACTGTACTTAGATTATTAATTGTCTATCTATACACTATGCAAATCAGGACTTTTCATTTTCACTGCAGATGTACTATTCACATAGAGGGTATATTGATTTCCCCATATTTAACTCATTAAAGCATTAAAAAATTGTCATGTACTAAAATAAAGTATGTGTACTATAAGAATAGGTGTTTATTATGCCTATTATAGTTATGGGTAGGAGAATATATCCTTTATCCAACATAGTAAATATTGATTGCAACGTTAAGCTATTAATTTTAATTTATATTAATTGCTGGAGTTTAGATGCACCCATTATAAAAAATATATTATTTTTATTTAACCATTTTTTTGAATAAATAACAATATTGGTTTTCCATAATAATCAATATGTCATATTTATGTACATTTATTATAGTCATGAGTTTCAATTTCTTATGGTGTCATATTTTTTGTGTAGTAGGTTTTTATTCTAATTTACATTTAAATGATTTATTTTTATATAATTGTATTTGAAATAATTCTAAGGTCTATGAGCAACAAAATGTTTAATAGTAAAATGAAAATTAACATTAACATTTCAATTTGTTTTGTGACTTGGTTTTTTTTACCTAACTTATTGCAAATATGCATGGTGATAAGATATTTAAGTAATCGAATAAAAATTTGAAAAATTGTTCTTATTTATTACTTAATATTTTTATCAGATTGAAATAATAATGAGTAATAATCTATTTAAACTTTTGTTTTGGTGCAAACATTAATTCGTCTTTGTAAAATATATTATCTATCATTTTTTGTTTTTCATTGTTTTCTTTGACATTTGTTTCTTTTAATGAAAAAGCTAATGAATTTAAATATATTGAATCTATATTATATATTATTTATATGTCCAGCTTATGTTAGGTATTTATCTAATTTTAGGCATGTATTGAATCATATTTTAAACAAGGTTTTTTCTTTTAAAACTTTTTTTCCTAAATTTTTATCCAATTTAATGATTTATTTATTGTTATAAAATATATCGTCATGATGTATTTTGGTGTGTTTCTTATGCTAATGCATCATAGTTTGTTTTTTTGGGTTAAAGAATATAAACTTAGCTATCATTATTTAGTTTTTTCTATATCTACTTTATTCTCATATATTTCAAGATGCAAGAGTCATTTCACTTTTATTTATTTAACAAATGACAATTTTGAATCTAATGTCATTGTTGAATTAGTTTTACTTAAACTTTTTTTTTCTAAAATTATGAACATATTTATCATATTAGTTTGTAATTACTTTCATTTCATAAATTTGAAGCACTCTATTACCAATAAATAATAAGGAAAAATGAACTTTACCCCCAAGTCTAGCTCGTATGAATTTAGACCCTTAAATTTTAAAGTATGCAACTCAACACCCTGGAATTACCAGCGTGTAAAATGACCCTTATGTTAGTGTGCCATCCAATTCTCACTGTTCAGTGTCATGTGCCCCTCACATGATCACTTTTATGGACAAATATACCCTTACTAAAATTTAATTTTCCAACCCAACTTCACTCCACCCAAGCAACATTTGACCTTGGCCGACGTGGCAATGGCATAGGATAGTAGGCGGAAGATTGGCCAGGAGGTAGCAGAGGTCGACGGCAATTGTCAATGGTCGGAGACGGTAGATAAAAGGAGCTCGACCAGAGTAAGTGGAGATCGGCCAAGATTAAATAGAGCTCATCCTAAAAGGGAGGTTGACTAACATGTGTCAAGGCTTGGTCCTGAGATGAAAAAGGAGCTCCCACTATCGCCTCCTTATGGCCGAGCTCCTTTTCATCTTTACCGCCCAGCTGACCATTGACACATGCCAGTCAACTTTTACCTCCTCCAAAACGAGCTCCATTTCCTCTTGGCCGATCTCCACCTCTGAGCCAAGCTCCTTGTCATCTCTACCATTCCAGCCGACCATTGACACGTGCAATGTAATACCTTACTAAGCTCTAATTCTTCCACCTTAATTTTTAGTATTATTATTATTTTTAACAATAGTTAGCTAACATAATATTATTAACCTGTAATCTGAAATTTTACGAGAATTTTTTTTTAAACTGTTATGATTATTTCTCATTCATAGTCCTATACTGGAATAATGTATACCAACTGTAAATTATGCATCTGATAGATTCCTTGGAAAGAGAGGTGGGTCACAATGGATATGCTTAAATGCCAAGTCTTTCCTAGCTAGAACCTTTCCAAATTATACTTTCAGGAATACACTTTCTTCTAGCAACCCAAGGATAATTTTTAAATGACAAAGAATATTTCTTTTCTAACATATTACTACTATTTGTTAATTAGTAATTTCCAAGTTTAGGCGCCATCATCTATAGAAACATACTTTACTACTAACATCAATTCATAGGGTATAATACATATTACACATTCAAGATACATTAAGGAAAACTTTAATATAATAATATAACATAATCAAAGTCTGGTAACAAATAGTAAAGATTCTATCCACACATAATAGAATCTGATTATTTAGAAATTAAGTCTAAGACTACATCCATTTCACTACTGATGATGATTCATGCTATCTGGAAATATCAAAGAAAAGAGGTGAGAGAAGTCTCCTAGTAGGGTGATGTTTCCAGGAAGTTCCACTTCATCCCAAAAATACTAAGAATAAGGCGGAGTGTAGGAAAATGCAATTATTTTATATTAATTCAAATTATATTTTATTAATGTCAAGCAAGATAGAAATGCAAAATATAAATCATAATAAAAGTTCATTAAAGAAGTGTAATAAATAATTATGAGTATACTGTAACTCCCTTTTATAATATCTTGTTTCTTTCTAATGGTTATAGTCTGAAGGTTTGTTTCATATTGGATCTATGAGAGCTTTCATCTAGGGTCCCTAGTTGATCATTGAATGTCAATTCCTTGTTCGCTAGCATGGCGAGACCCAAGGCATCACTATAATATTCACCAAGTCCTTTTCCACTACAAGGCGGGCTGAGGTGTTGTTTAGGAACTGCAAAACTGAATGTTCACCTAGTCCTTCTCCTATAAGGCGGGCTTGAGGTGTCACTTAGTTATGTATCCATTTCACATAGTGCATACAGTATACATAAAGAATGAAAATAACATAAAGTTTTCATGATTTTTTTCATATTTACATATAAACCACAACATTTTTCATTTTTGCACATAAAGCCCAAATAATATAGGATTACTAAAATACTCATAAAATCAATATTTCTTGTAATTATTATTGAAGCACTAAATCACACTATTATAATAAATTCATTTCCTTTATAATAAAATATTCTTAACTTAGTTTTTAATCATATAATAATTTAATTTCAAGTAATAATATGTTAATAATTCCATAAGCCTAAATACACCCAAAATTATTTCAAATCTATCTTTAGAAAATATGTAGGTAAATTACCTTTACATATTCAACATAAGTGAAAAAATATTTTTATCTCTATAAGGATATAATCATAGGGTAAATAAAAGAGCAATGAAATCTTTCAAGTAACATTTAAAAAAAAAACTAATCAAAATCATACCCAAGCTTTAGGAAATCACTTCAAGCAAGAAACTAGTTAGTTTATATGTCATGTTCCTAATGGGACCTTAACTTAAATCTTTGTAAATAATATTTCTATATATTAATAAATTTATATTCAAGTCAAATATTTATAGTCCAAGGTCCATAGTCCAAGATCCATAATTTAAGGTCCATGGTTCAGTCCAAATGGTATGATCATAAATTGTCTCAATCAAGTCCAAGTGAGTCTTAAATACTCATAATAATCCAGATAACATCTATAAATTCATAAGTTCATTACAAAGGTCATGATTAATATATTTTAGTATCTTTTTATATCTTATTAAGTCTTAATGGTCCAAGAGAAACATAACACATAAACCAAACTAAATATTACATGCTCAAATGTTTAAAATCCATTCATTATAATGAATTAAATAAAAAACTTTTTATGAACCAAAAATATTTTATGATCAAATACATAAGGAGGTCAAAACCATGCTATGTCACTTTAAAATTTCACAATTTGTGCACAAAGTTTTATTAAATGAAAATACATAGTTCAACAAATTTATACAATATTGAAATATTTGAAGAAAACATAATCAAAATTTAAAATGATCTTTAATCATACTTTTCAACTATATAAGTAGATAAATAAACATGTACATATACATATAGATTAAGTATTTTATGTCACAATCTTTAAATCATTCAAAGATATTAAAAATCATAAACACAAACTTTGAGTATCATAACAATATCATATATGAAAATTATACATGAAGCTTATTAGTGAAAGAAAAATCCCTACTTGTTCTTGGAGCTTTAGAAACTTATCTACACTAAGGCTAGACCAGCAACTTCTTCAACTTTTCTAAACCTTCTCAAAGGGCTAAAATTCATGTATAAAGGCTTGGAAGTGTTGATATTAGATGGTGATAAGAAGAGGTGATAATTTGGAGGTGTTTTGTTAAAAATTTGTAAGTGTTTTTGTGTTAAAATGAAGAAAATTAAGAGAGAAATGGTGGCTATAATTTTTGATAGATTTTGGTCAGAAGAATGAAGTGTGGAGTTGTGATTAGAGGGGTGATATTTATAGAAAAAGACTAGGATTAAAATATTACTAGTTTCATAATTTATTTCTCATATTTAATTAGGTTAATTAGTTAAATATTAAAACTAACACTAAATAATTTAATAAATTCTCAATTATCATTTAAAGACATACTAAAATGTTAATGACATTATTTAAATACATTTAGTAAATTTTAATATATTTAAATATAATTTAATAATTAATTATTCAAAATAAGGTAAATTTACTTAAACTAGTCAATTTTAATTAAGTTAATTAATTAGTAAATGACTTAATTTTTTACTCAAACATCATAATAATATTATTAGAGATATAATACAAGTATTCATGAATTTTATATAATTTTCTATAATTATTTATATTTTATTTGGTATTTTACACTATTGCTAGTTTTATTAGTAATTAATTAACTAATAATTTATTTAAATATTTTTAAATTATTTTTTCTTATCCTTTGACAGCCTAGAGGTCTGAACCTCATGTCCACTAGTGACAAGTTTTCTTGAATGATTAATATATGAAAATGATAAATTTTACATATTTATCTTAAAGTTATATATACTAAATAATTCATAAAATAAGCATAAAAATTAATTTTCCTTAATCTATTGTCAAGAACATGTTTTTACCTTATTTATAAGTTATCTATAATTTTCATGAATTTTTCTACAATTTTTAGTATTTTTAATATATTTTTACCTTAATTAGGTCTATTTTGAGTTAATTAAAATAATTAATTATCTATAAATAAAATATATAAATTTTTTACAGCCTCCCATGTGAATTTGAGTTGTCTTAACAAGATAAGGAGACAAGCTCATCTTTGTTGAATTTTTAAGTAAAAAATGGTTGGCTTTGGATAATATGTTATGTAAAATATATTTTATTTTTTTAATATATATATTTTATGAGACTGAATTCTAAACTATTATAAATGTCATTTAATTGATTTAAGAGTAATAGTGAAATTAATCAAAATTTAGAAAAATTATCTTAAAGCTTAAGTAGTTAATTAGGTATTTTAAGATTTATTTAAGTTAAAATTAATTAATTAAAGATCAATGTGATTTTTAACACTATCTATAGTCTAATGGAGAGGCCCATTTCGTTGTCCTCTTTGTCTAATATCACAACTTGGTAAAAAATTTTTTTACAAGATTTAGAGTTATTTTCTAGGATTTTTAGAGTTTATTTACGCTTATTAATAGGTTATTTTTGTGCAATTATGCTAATGTTATATAAATTTACTAAGTATTAATATTTATTATTAAAATTATATTTTAAGTGTATTTATAATTTTTTCCTCACTTTTTTAATAATTTTTTGACATTGTTCAAGCTTTTCTAAGATTTTTATTGTCTTTTTTGTCACTAATTATGATATAAACTTATTTTCTAACATTTAGTGGCATATTTGTAATTTTAATAAAACCTAAGGAAATGTGCTAAGTTTAGATTGTACACTATTAAGTCTCATAATATTTTAATTAGACATTTTTTTTATTATCTCTAATATTTTTTGTCCAAACAAAATCCTCATACTTTCTAAATAAAAAGCTATAATAAAGCAACACTATATAAGAAAAATTGGGGATGTTACATGCAGGACCTCTATTACCTCCTGGCCAATTTTGGAGTTGGGTTGGAAAATTAAATTTCAGTAAGGGTATTTTTATCCATAAAAGTAATGATGTAAGGGCACATGACACTTAACGATAAAATTGGATGACACAATAAAGGTCATTTTATACGGTTTGGTAACTCTAGGTGGTCGGGTTGCACACTTTGAAATTTCAGTCTAAATTGCACACAAGTTAAACTTATGAGGGTAAAGTGCATTTTACCCCAAAAAATAATATATTATAATTTAATAAAAATGGAATCTGGAATTCTTTTTTCAACTGTGTAGTTCTTTTTTGTAGCATCTTAAACAACATGAGTAATAGCTCATTTAATGAAATAAAGAAAAATCAAGTTTTTTTTTTATCAATTTTCTCTTTGAACAAGACATGTCAAATAAATATTTATTGAATACAAAGAGGGTTATGAGTCCTAAAAAGTTAAGACCTTAGCAGAAAAACTAATTTCTCTAATATATTTATCAAGAATAGCACCACATTCATTGGGAGGACCTAGAAACAAATGAATATTAAACTCCATTGAGTGCCCCAAATTAACAAAGTAATTAGCAACATAGTTGCTTTTTCTAAACGTATGAACATCACAAACTGAAGAAGACTAAGCAATGCTATGATTAATTGATATTTATCTCTGTGAGTCCGTGTAGGATTATGTTTGCATTTGACATTCATTTCTTCTGCTCAAACATTAACTTTCATTTACTTCGTTAGCAAAATGTAATCTTAAATTGTGCAAACAATATTAACGAGGTGTAGACCGCAAATGTAACCGTCACTACCTACTCTATTTATTGTGACGGCTGATGCAGAGCACAAAGTCACAAACGTGTTATCTCGTGATCTTGACTTTGATTCTTTAGGCATTCAATACTTCGATATTTCTTGCCTGGCAACCGAACAAGTACCACTTCACCTTGTGTGTGTCAACTTTAGGCATTCGTAGTGATGGCTAAGAGTGAGTTGAAGCTTTTGAGTAGCTGGTTCAGTCCATTTCCCCTGAGGGCTCAGATTGCCCTTAACATCAAAGGTTTGGAATATGAGATTATTGAAGAGAACTTGGATCCCAAAAGTAACCTACTTCTTCAGTCCAACCCTGTGCACAAGAAAGTACCAGTTCTCATCCATGACGGCAAACCTGTCTGTGAGTCTGCAATCATAGTTCAGTATATTGATGAGGTTTGGTCCAATGGTCCTTCTATCCTTCCTGAAAATGCTTATGACCGAGCCAATGCTCGATTCTGGGATTCCAACATTGAAGATAAGGTATTTTTGTGTCTTTTGATTACATTATTTTATCGTCAAACAATTTATGATAAAAAGCTTTTTGAGATAAATTTTGAAAAAAAAAAATTCTGATCTAAAATAATTCAATCACAGATCTTGTTCTGGGTTGGCTCCTCTTTCAGCCCAAGGGACCATGGCGTCCCTAGAAATTTTTATTTTTCCTAAAACATGTGTATATATTTTCATATGACCTTCTCTGGATTTTTTATTCCAGTAGTTATTACAAATTTTTTTATTGAATTAAGTGTTTAAATACTGTAAATAGGCAATATGTTGCATATATGTGTCTCTTAATTTTGGTTGTAAAATGTTTTTTCTTTCTTTTTAGATATATTATAATTTGCGTTTAAATTTTTAGATAAGTGTAAAAATTAAAGTATAAGTATTATTTTTAGCATTGATGTCTAATGAATTATAGCTGATCCACCCCTACTTAAATTCGTTCTGTTTCTTTACCTATTCCTCCTTTTGAATTTGGTTGTTGTTGCATTGTTTCTCAATATTTTCGGTGATTAATTTCAACTGGGTGTAGTTGGTTATGTCCCTGAGAAACGTTCTAGTTGCTGGGGAAGATGAGGAGGCAAAGAAGCCACACTTTGAGCAAGTGGAAGAAGTGCTTGTGAGGTTGGAAGAGGAGTTCAACAAGTGCAGTGAAGGGAAAGGCTATTTTGGAGGAGACAATATTGGACTAGTTGACATTGCTTTTGGAAGCCTTTTGAGTTGGTTGAGGGTCATAGAGGAGATGAATGGGAGGAAGGTGCTTGTTGAAGCCAAGGCTCCTGGTTTGGTGAATTGGGCTGATAGGTTTGCTGCTAATCCTGCTGTGAAAGGGCTTCTACCTGAGACTGACAAGCTTATGGCGTATGCCAAAGCTCTTCAGCAGAAATGGGCTGCTGCTAGTACTCCCAAGTGAAAATGGAATTGAAAGATTAGGGCATGTTTGGTTTGCATTTTCATTTCTTGTTTTTATTTTCTGCAGCCACAATAATGAAGCAAGACCACGATCAAGTCTATAAAAGGATTTAAGATTGAAGTTGTGAGGCATCGAGAGTTTTATCAAAAGTTTTAAGTGTTCACATCTTTGTAAAATTTTTAAATACTTTCAAAACTCGTATATTTCTATATCATTTCAATATATATTGAAAAACTTTCTCAATATCTAAGTGCCTTATTTCTTTCGCTATTCTTGATCTTGTTCTATATATTTATGATTCCTCTTTATATACTCAGAATAGCATTAGACTAAGAAAAGATCAGAATTGGGTACTAGATTTAATTGATGAATTTGAAAATGATCCCCATCCAAGAGATCAAGTGTTATTAGATCAATTGTATGATATTTTTGTTGGTCTAGAATACCACATAAATGAATTTGAAGAAAGAATTGACAACTTAGGTCGTTGTTAATGTTTCAATACATATTAGTTAAAATTTTGAATTGTTTCATCTATGTTATTACCATTGCTTTTCTGATCCTACGGGTTCTGGTATTAAAACCAGGATTCAGGTCAGGAATTGTTGCTAATCTTGAAAACATTTACCCTGGCACTTCATTGTATTTAGAACATTAATCATTAATTATTTTCAATTTAAGACATTTTATAATAATTTAAGTGGAAAATTCTAAGTTTCATTGTGTTGGTAAGCCTCTAGTAGTCTGTTGGTAAGCCTAAGAGTGATGTTTCCAATAGGTGTTCCCTCAGCGTTAAGAGAAGTCCTAGGAAGGAGATTCTATTAAGTTATTAGGAAAACTCTTTAGTCAAACCTAATTAATGGCTAGTTTTCTAAGAACGATGAGTGATTTAACTAAAGGAAAAACAATAGTAAGGAGATGATCCTCCATTTACCTCAATCTCTGCTCCAATATAGATCAAGACGAGTATCAAAACAATGAATTAGTAATAGTAGATATAGAAAATAAGCTTCAAAACTTGTCCATACCCAATATGAAACATAGAGAAATCTATAAAACTAGTATAATAAACTTTTGGTCAAAACAAGATATGTTCTGTATAGAAAAAACTTAGTCAATAGAAGATACACATACTATCATAAAACTTTTAGATGAGAATTTGATCAACAAACATGTTGATAATGGATATCATTATATTCACTTAGGTCTAATACAAGTTGTAATAAAACCTTTCATAAGATTAGTAATCAATACCCCCATAATTGCAATATTAAGAGATACAAGGCTTAAACAATTTAAAGATCAAATCCTAGCTATATTAAAATCAAATGTTTATGATGGTTCCTTTTTCAACCATCATCCCAACTACTCAATGGATCTTTGGAATCCTCCTACCAAAACTACATTAGAATTAAATATTAAGACTAATATAGTTGATGTTGGTGTAACCCACCTAGATATAATATATATAATTTACTACAAAATTTAAAAAGTAAATTATAATTTTAAAGCATTAAAATCCTCCCCAAAAAATGAAACCTTAATTTTAGAAACAAATTTTTCAAAATCTACAACTCATACTCCAAAAAGATTGAAACATGCTGAGGTAATGGCAAGGATGCCTACTGACTAGAATCTAAAGTTGGTAATGCCTCACAAAAGAATAAAAAATACAAAAATAGAAACTATAATTCAATATAATGATCAAACCATAAATATTAGGATGAGAAGGTCTAATTCAATAGTAGAAACTTCAACCCTTCATGAAAAAATTCAAATGTTTGATCAATTATCAAGAAATTCTATAGATAGTAGATTTTCCAACCTTGATTTAAGAGGAGTTAATTTTTCTCAAAATATTTCACACAACCAATTTATCAAGAATCTCAAAAAAGTGAATCTCCAAAATATTCACATATTATATCTCAAGTCACAAATATATATTCAAAAGAGAAATCTTTAGAGATTAATAAGTCATGGATAAGGAAAGATTTTGAAGCAAAACATAACAAGGAAAAAACAAAGTGGCATTTCAAAACTTTTAGTAAACAACAAACCTTTGATTATTTACAAAAATTTTATAAATGGCAATAAACCTATAAAATGAATCTTCCTTTTTTCAATGGTTTGAAGAATGATTCTATAAAGAACCAAAAAATACAAAATCCTTTCATAACAAGCAAACAAATACAAACAAATGCTAAGGTATGTAGAGAATGGAAAACTGATAAAGCAAGCACTTCTTTTGTTTATCCACCCTACAACAAATCAAAATCAAGATTAGTGATTTAGAAGTAGCAGCCACTCCTTTTAAATAAACAAAGAAAATAAAGAATTTCAAAAGGTTTATGAGCAACTAAATTATACAAATCAAACCCTATATACTATGGCTCAACAATTAGATAGAATAAAGATAAAAGAAGACCAAAAAACTCAAACATTAATAAAATCTCATAAAGAATTCCCTTTAGATCCACAAAGACCAATATATAAGTTATTAGCGATTCCAAATAAGAATTAAAAACAGCAAAACTAAGCTCTTAGGAGAACTAGTAGTTGAAGAATTAAAGAAAAGTAGAAGAGTTAACTATAACTTATAAAAACCCCTTTATCAATAAATACCCTAGAACAAAATAATGATCAAGATATAACGATTAATAAGATAAAATATGCAAGAATCGAACATATTATCCTCGACATACTTTGGTTGATGTTCAATATGAAGAAAAGAAGCAATTTACAGAAAACCAATATTTAGGAGATTCCATTGTTGAATGGAATATCGATGGAGTGAGTGAATAACTCATCCTTCATACCATGCAATAAATGACAATGGCTATCTTTGCCTTTTCAATAAAAGGAAATTCAAATAAGAAAATTGTTATGATGATAGCAACAGGTTTCATCAGGCAATTAAAAGGATGGTAGGACAATATTTTAACAGAAGTAGAAAAACAAAAAATCATAAATTCAACTAAAACTGAACGTGGTATAGAGACACCAATAGAAGATGCAACAACAATTTTAATTTATGCAATAATAAAACTTTTCGTAAGAGACAGTTAAATTATATCAAAGAGCGAACAGTTAATGAACTTGTACTGTCCAACAATGTTTGATTACCCATGGTATAAAGACATGTCATTTTCCAAAGTATGCATGAGACTGGATGGTGTTGCAGCCTACTGGAAAGAACAATTCATTGTTGGACTTCCTAGACTGCTAGGAGAAAAGGTAAAAAACAATATAGCTGAACAAAATAATGGTGACATCCCTTTCAATAGGCTTACGTTTAGACAAATACATTGTCTTATAGTAGAAACATGAATACAAGTTTGTAATAATCTTAAACTTCAAAATGAATTAAGACATGAAGCTCAAATTAGTCGCAATGAGTTGGGAATATTTTGCGATCAATTTAGGATTTTAGGAGTAAAAACTCCAAGTAAGCGAATAAATCATAAAAATAAAAATATTACTAAAAACCCATTTGGAAGATACAAAAAATCAAAAACTACAATAGAAAATACTCCCAAGCCTATAACTACAAAAAAAAGGACAAATAAAACTAAAAAAAATTAAAGGAAAATGTTATAAATATGAAAGAATTGGTTATTACTCAAAAAATTGCCAAGTTAAGGGAAAGTTCAACAATCTAAACATTCCAGAAGAATTCAAAGAAGGGCTTATTAATATACTAATAGACGATCAATATGAATCTGAAGACAAATTACTAATTAGTTCAGAAATTTATGAAGATTACTCTTCTGAAAGTGAATCTATTCAAGAAACTAACAATGAAGTTTGTTTAGGACCAGAACTTTGCACATGTTCAAATTATACAAAATACAATAAATATATTATCAAGACATCAAACAAACACTTTACTAAGCATTGTAGATAAAATGGAAGATTTAGAACTAAAAACTAAATTTTTACAACAATTAAAAAATTTACTAAATGAACAAGATAAAATAAAAGATTATGTTCCAAGAGTTGAATTAAAAGATGTAATAGAATGGTTCAAAAATTGTTCTGAGCAAATAACTATTAAAGAGTTACAAAGTGAAATTAAAATTTTAAAACAAGAAAAAAATCAATTAAAACAAAAAGATTTTGATATAGAATTAAAATATTTAGAAATAAAATGAGAATTAATAATAAAATCCCAAAGTAATAGAAATTCTTAAGATACAAATTCCACTGCAAGAAATATGCAATTAGTAGAAAATATTGAAGAAGAAGAAGAAGAACCTTCAAAAAATTATATTAATATGATTACAGGAATGTTAACTCATAAATGACATTGTAAAGTAAACTTAATAGTTCATTACCAAACTTATGAAATTAAAGCTTTGATAGATTCACGAGATGATTCCAACTATATTTAAGAAGGATCAATACCAACAAAATACTATGAGAAGACATATAAAACATATATTGGAGTTGATAATAGTAGACTAAACATAAAATATAAATTAGCAAAAACAAAAATTTACAAAAACAACATGTGCTATATAACTTTTATACTAGTCAAAGACATGCATGAATCATTAATATTAGGCACACCATTTCTAATATAGGAATTGCTAACTTACATACTTTTATGTAGAGGTTCTAAAATTAGAAAATAAAAATTTCTAGTAATTATTTATATTACGACTAAAAAATTATTTAGGGACCAACAATTAGGGAGCAGGAAGAGAGAAAATAGAAAGAGAGAGAATGTAGTACACAAAGTTAGTTGAACAATTAATTAAAATAGAGCAGAATTACCAAATTGTCTACAGTAGAAATCTTATTCATATAACAGAAAATTATGTTTTGTACCTAAAGGAAAATGTGGAGATTAACATCCTCCACATAAAAATGTGGAGGTTAGGAATATTAGGAATCTCCTATATATATATATAAATCTCATATTTAATAACACAATAAAAAATATTATTTGTAATTATTGTGTGAGATATTATCCTGATTTATATTTCATCTATCATTACATGTAGTGTGAATCTCATTTAAATAGAATTATACTCTATCTAATAATAAATAAGATATTAGTTTATATAATTTTTTATACATAAAAAACATAACTATAAGACAATGGATACCGGCATCCTTTTAGCTTCACTACCAACTGTATTTATTATTAAGGCTGATGCGGACCACAAACGTGTTATGTTAGCTCATGATCGTGACGTTGATTCTTTAGGCATTCAATTCTTAGATATTTCTTGCCTGGCAACCAAACAAGAACCAGTTCATCTTGTGTTTGACAACTTTAGGCATTCGTAGTGATGGCTAAAAGTGAGTTGAAGCTTTGGGTGCCTGGTTCAGTCCATTTGCCCTGAGGGCTCAGATTGCCCTTAACATCAAAGGTTTGGAATATGAGATTATTGAAGAGAACTTGGATCCCAAAAGTAACCTGCTTCTTCAATCCAACCCTGTGCACAAGAAAATCCCAGTTCTCCTCCATGACGGCAAACCTGTCTGTGAATCTGCAATCATAGTTCAGTATATTGATGAGGTTTGGTCCAATGGTCCTTCTATCCTTCCTGAAAATGCTTATGACCGAGCCAATGCTCGATTCTGGGCTTCCTACATTGAAGATAAGGTATTTATGTGTCTTTTGATTACATTATTTTATTGTCAAACAATTTATGATAAAAAGCATTTTGAGATAAATTTTGACAAAAAAATATTTCTGGTCTAAAATAATTCAATTACAGATCTTGTTCTGGGTTGGCTCCTCTTGCGGCCCAAGGGACCATGGAGTCCCTAGAAATTTTTATTTTTCCTAAAATATGTGTATATATTTTCATATGACCTTCTCTGGATTTTTTATTGAATAAAATGTTTAAATACTCTAAATAGGCAATATGTTGCATATATGTATCTCTTAATTTTGGTTGTAAAAGGTTTTTTTTTTCTTTTTAGATATATTATAATTTGCATTTAATTTTTTAGCTAAGTGTGAAAATTAAAATATAAGTATTATTTTTAGTATTGATGTCTCTCAAGAAATATAGCTGATCCAGCCCTACTTAAATTCGTTATGTTTCTTTACCTGTTCCTCCTTTTGAATTTGGTGGTTGTTGCATTGTTTCTCAATCTTTTCGGTGCATTAATTTCAACTGGGTGTAGTGGTTTATGTCCTTGAGAAACATTCTAGTTGCTGGGGAAGATGAGGAGGCAAAGAAGCCACACTTTGAGCAAGTGGAAGAAGTGCTTGTGAGGTTGGAAGAGGAGCTCAACAAGTGCAGTGAAGGGAAAGGCTATTTTGGAGGAGACAATATTGGACTAGTTGACATTGCTTTTGGAAGCCTTTTGAGTTGGTTGAGGGTCATAGAGGAGATGAATGGGAGGAAGGTGCTTGTTGAAGCCAGGGCTCCTGGTTTGGTGAATTGGGCTGATAGGTTTGCTGCTAATCCTGCTGTGAAAGGGCTTCTACCTGAGACTGACAAGCTTATGGTGTTTGCCAAAGCTCTTCAGCAGAAATGGGCTGCTGCTAGTACTCCCAAGTGAAAATGGAATTGCAAGATTAGGACATGTTTGATTTGTATTTTTTATTTTCTGTATTTTTTATTTTTAGAATTTTGTAAAAGAAGCAGTGAGAATGATAAATGAAGCAAAATTCTATCGTTTTCACTTTTTTAATGGTTTCCTTCTCAGATCCTGAAAATAGAAAATGCAATGAATTAAAACAGAACATGAAAATAAAAACCAAATGCACTCTTTAAGTTCCTTGGTTCAAACTTTATGCTGAATGATGGCTTCTTTCGATTTATTTGTTGTGATATGCTGTATAATAGGACTAGTTGACTAGCGTTTGGGACTTATTTATCTTAGATTTTTTTTTATTTTTACCTTTCGTCATTTCTTCTGCTTTTGGGCGCCGATGTTAATTAAAAAGCAATTAAGCATATTTGCGTTGGGATTACATGGACCCTATTCAAAGTCGCTATTGACAAGGCAAGTATTCATCTAGGCATGAAAGGGCCCAGGAACATAAAGCAGGTTACTTTGGGCATCCAAGTTCTCTTCAATAATCTCATGTTCCAAACTTTTGATGTTAAGGGCAATCCGAGCCCTCAGGGCAAATGGACTGAACCAGCCACTCAAAAGCTTCAACTCAATTTTAGCCATCACTACGAATGCCTAAAGTTTTCAAACACAAGGTGAAATATCGAAGTGATACTTGTTTGGTTACCAGGCAAGAAATCGAAGTATTGATGAGAAGAAACAAAGTCAAGATCACGAGGTAACACATTTGTGGTCTGCATCAGCCTTAATGATAAATACAGTAGGTAGTGATGGTGAAAGGATGCCGGTATCCATTATGTTATTAAATATTGGTGATTTATTGAATTAACTATTGCAATCAGTCAATTTCCTATGAGGATGTTTCTTGGCCATTGATAATGGTAAATAAATAGAAAAAATCTCATCCCATTATTATCTTATTACATGTATATTAGGTCATATGCACAATTTGAAAAGGTAAAGGTGTTATAATGTACATTTTGAAAAGTTAAGGTTTAAATTTACATGATCTAAAATTCAAGGGGTAAAATATATTTAACTTATTTATTATTATATTTTTATTAGTATATATATATAATGATTGACTAATTTATAAGTATCATTTATGGGCTTTTTTACCAAAATAAAATGAAAAAAAAATTATATACAGAAGAGCCACATTTTAAACTTCATAAATGCATGTACACTCTTTTTTTATATTAGGAAATCGGTAACTGTTAGCTTGATTTCAAAAACCCGAAACTCAAAGGAAGCGAGTAGTAATTGACCGATTTCTGTTAATTATTTTCCCAGAAATGGTCAATATTAAGTGATTTATGCATCTTAAACGTGTTAGAAATCGGTCAACTATTAACCGATTTCTGACACGTGTAAAATAAACATAAATCACCCAATACTTGACTAATTTCCTTGTACTCTCCTACTCTCTAATCAGTGTTCTCAGATCTCCTCTCACGACGGCTTTTGCCTTCTCCATGTCTATATAAACTTCCACATTTTAGCCTCTCTTTGTGTGAAGGCAGTGAAATGAGAAATGTTGTAAAATTAATAGATCAACTTTTGTGAGATTTTGAGAGAAATGACGTAAGAGGTTATATTATTGTGCACTATAATTGTAAAATAGTACAAAATACACAAGATGGGGTAAAGTTCCATTATCCAAATCCAATACTTGTGCATGTTTGTTCATCCATGACTATTTTTGAGCTTCTTGAGAAAATCATTCACAAGTTAAGCAAAGAACAAGCAAATAATTCAGATGTTGTACTTCCATTGTTGGTAGGGCAAGGTACGTTTTGCTTCACAAGTTGCTTGATTCAACTGACGATGCCATCAGGATGATGTTTGATTGTCATGCTCGATTACTCGATCTTAGTGTTATGGAGGTATTCGTAGCCTCGAAGACTTGAACTTAAGCTCTTAGGGATCTACTATTGATCCAGCATTTATTGAAAGGTCATTAGCCCAGCGTTCTCCAACATTAGTGATTTCAAACAAATCCAGGATGAAAATCTTATGCTTGAAAATGGGAATGACTTGATAGGTGGCCAAAGCTTTGAAATGAATATTGGCAGTGATTTGGACCAAATGGACCAAATCTGAGTTATGATATTTCTAATGTGGAGAATTTCGAAGAGGGCCCAAATAAAGGTAATAACTCAAACTCCTTTTATTACACTTTAATAGTTGTAATATTTTATATTTTAGTACATGATTTGAATTGTAGATTTGGTACAATAAATTTCAATATGCTGCCATATCTTATTTTTCATATTATTTAATTTTTATTGCTTTGAATTATAGGGTGTTGAGTATTGCAAAACTTTGTATAAACTATTATTTATAATTTAAATTTTATAGAGTTGTTCGAAGATGAGATAGAGAGGAGGTAGTGCCTCTTACCCAAGGCCAACCGTCAACAACCCAAACTCAAACACAATCTGAAAGTCAATGAGTTGGTCACTATTCAAGTTTAAATTTTGAAGCAATGCTAGTGAATTAGTTGGGTGATAGCGACACAATGGGATTACATGGTGTGAATCGAGTTGCATGAAGGGCAACAATTCCAAACAAAGAATCCGTACTCTGCGGTAAAAAACTATACCATTCGAAAGGGAGTTAAGTACAAGGTATGTCGTAGATCACGTGAAATATCAAGGACAATGCTAGCACTTTGGGAGAGGTTGTAATTGGAGCATTCATGTTACATATCGCAGAAGAAAAGACTGTGGGAGATTGAGAAGTACAACAGGGAACATATTTGTTTGTCCATCGAAATTTCACAAAAACACTCTAAGCTGGATATTCATGTCATTAGCCTCAGCATCCATTCTATAGTTGAAGTCCAACGGTTCTTATCAAGACATTGCAGGCCTCAGTTTATTTAAAGTATGAATTCCAAATTTCATATAGGAAAGCATGGCTTGCCAAGCAAAAGGCCATTGCCCGATTTATGGTGATTGGGAGGAGTTGTACAATGAGCTTCCAAAATGACTCCTGACTTTGTAGTCATTTATGCCAGGTACATTCATTGAAATTTCAACTCTGCCTTATTATTTTGGTGATTAGGTTGACCGCAATTGTGTTATGTTTCATCGTCTATTTTGGACATTCCCGCCATGTATAGAGTTGTTTAAACATTGCAAGCGTTTTGTGACTGCGATGGAATGCATTTGTATGGCAAGTATGATGGGAAACTACTAATGGAAATTTCATAGGATGGTAACTCAAACATTTTCCCTATTGCATTTGCTATGGTCGAAAGGAAGACGACAAAGGCTTGGTTTTTTCTCCTAACAAATCTTTGGCGCCACGTGACACAACAGGAGGTATACCGATCATTTCTGCAGGCATGTTGCTATTAAAGTAGCTTTAGATATAGAAGGTAGTGGATGACATCCTCCAAATGCTTATCATGCTTATTGCATTTGCCACATTGCGTCCAACTTTCCACTAAGATTCAAGAGCAAAGATGCAAAGCGAGCTCTAATCAACGCAACATATTCAAAGACTCGAAGTGAGTTTCTCTATTATTTTGGGCTGGTGAGAGGTGAAGATCCAGATATGGGTGCATGGGTGGACAGGATTCCTTTAGGAAACTGGATGCGACACCAAGATGAAGGGCGCAGATATGGTCATATGACCACTAATATGGCTAAGTGTATAAATGTTGTCTTGAAATGTATCTGTAATCTTCCAATAACTCATTAGTGAAAACCACTTACTCCGTCTTCCTGCATTATTTGTGAAATGGGAAGCGGCAAAGGCCTAACTGCAGGAGGTTGGGAGTTCTCTGAAGCCTTGATGCGAGCATATCACAAAAAGGCAATCATTGGGGACCATGGTTGTTACTAATTTTTCACAATCTGATGAGTCCTTTGTTATAGAGGAAACACAACCTATGGGGAATTGGAGCCAAAGAACTTATAGAGTCAGACTTGGGCTCGATATTGTAATTGCGGAGAATTTCAAGCATTACATTATCCTTGTTGCCATGTACTTGCTGCATGTGCACATAATGAAGCACAAGTTGAATAGGGTACTTATGTTGATAATGTCTACCCATAGTTTTTAAAACCGGACTAGTGATTGACCCGGTCAAGGTACCGGGTCACTTGGGTCACTTGGTTCAACCCTGGGTCATTGTCGAACCAGTTGCAGAATTTAATTAAGTAAATATATAAAAATATATAAGAGTGTAATATATATATTTTGTGACACTATATATATCAAAGGAGCAAGTGGCCTGGTGGTTGAGGCGCTGCCCATGTTGCTTGCCATGCTGGGTTCGACTCCTACCCACTGCATTGGTTTTGGAATTATTCCAAATTTCCAAAGCACAGGACGCAAGCGCATAGGACCGGTTCAACTCCTCTGCCTCCATTTGCCCGCAACTCTGTTTGACCGAGATTTGACCGATTCGATACTTGTCCAGTCTGATTAAAGAACCAAAGTCGCCAGTGTCCAGTTCACGGTTTCCGTCCAACTAGCCGGTCCAGTCTAGTTTTAATCTGTGTCTCCTGCATGAATACCTGTTCTAGAAGTCTATAGAATGGAGTTTGCACCAGTTGCGAATGAAGCATATTGGCCACCATGGTATAGACCTCAAATATGACCAAATCCTTGAGCTTAGACGAGCCAAAGATGGCTAATGTCAACTAGAATTCGAAATGAAATGGATGAAGTGGTTCAGGACATTGTAAGAGATGCGAACTATGCAGGAGGAAGGTCACACAGGGCGACGATGCCCCACCTTAATAGCTACCTCCTCAAATCAGGTAGGCCCAGGCTATTAGAGAACAGATCAAGTCATATGGTGTATTGTGTGCTTTTTATTTGTAAGTTGTAAACGATCATGTAGAAGATCATTTGGTGTATTGCTTAGTTTTTTATATTGTAAGGTGTTTGAAGGGTTTTAATAAAGTATCTACTTAAATTAAGTTGCAAGCACTACATAATTACCTAAAATTTGTTAAATGGTTAGAATAATTAGGACTTAGATTAGTTTGTTAAAAAAATTTATTTAATAAGATTATTTGACCTTTGGTTAAGTTAATTAAAGTTTCTTTTAACTAAGATCCTTTTGGAAAAATATAGAATGAATTTGATTATAAGGAAAATTTGATTTGAAAGGATTTAATTGTGTAATTTGTGAAAATATGAGTTGATTTGAAAGGAAATATTTCAAAGATGTTTAAAAATGTTTTTAGAATGAAAGAGTTACTTAAAGTGTGTTAAAACTTTAATTTGAAAATTTCTAGAATTGTTATAATCGATTACCATATCATGTAATTGATTACCATGCTGTTTATGTGCCCAGAATTTGAAATTTGATTCTTGTAATCGATTACTAGACACATTAATGTGCAAATGAGTGTGTTTTGAAGAGACATATCTTTTAGGATTAATCTCCAACAGTCTACACGATTTTTTTCTATAAATACCCTTTCTTTAACACCTTTAAGCCATGAAAAACATATTGCAAAGATCAATTTAACAATCATTCTCATCTATCAATCATTACGTTTATTGCAAGTTTACGTTTTATTATCTTGTGCATCTATATAGTTAGAACTCTTAATTACTTGCATTTTTCATCTATTCAATCAAGTTAGTACGTTATCTTAAGTATTATTGGAGAAGGGATTGGAGTGTGATAATAAAGAAAAAGTTTGAGAACTCAATTCACCATCTCTTGAGTTTATTGGGCCACTTGAATAACACTAATTACATCATACCCTACTAAGTCAATAGTGTAACATCCTTCCAAGTACAACATCATCCTTAAGTCACGAGATTATACTTAGGAGTTGTTATTTATAAAGTAGCGGACCTTCCTTAAGTATCTATAGCAAAATTTATTTGGTTTGTGTAATAACTGCATTGTAATTCTACTAAAATATATAGGAAGATAACATAATATTTATTAAGTACAAATTTAAATACAAGAAAAACTCTTCTATAAGATTTCATATACGTCGGTCTATTTATATAATTACAAACATATATACATAACAAAATAAAATTGAAAAGAAACTTCGACTATCGAGCTACTACATATCAGGTTCTTCTATGGCGGCGGCTTCATATCTCTCTTGAGCAATCTGGACGACACGGAAGCACAAAACATAGGGGGTGAGAATTCTAAAATTCTTAGTAAGGTATCCCCAAAATGTCTATTTAAAATATATGTCATCGTTATCATCCCAACCACTTTAGTTTGTTAAGAAAAAGTGATCGTACAACATATATCAAGGTTCATTTTAAAGTTCTAAAATCATCATTCCAAGTGGGTTCCTTTTAGTATTCAATCACTTAATACAAATACATCATCATATAAAATATATACTATCAAGTTTCAACTTAAATATATTGGTCTCAATATATATGCTAGAATCATTCTCATCTTTATGTGCCCTCAGGACATCGAAGGGGATCTCATATACATCATTCTTATCTTTAGTGCCCTCGGTACATCGAAGGACATCTAATATTTTTCTTAACAATCCGTGCCCTTGACATACCGAAAGGGATCCTTCCATGCCCTTGATATACTGAAGGAGATCTTTCCTTGCTCTTGACATATTCAAGGTTATCTCATCTTTACTTAGCACATACATCATCATCAAGCTCATATATACAAACATCACAATCATATGTGCATTGGTATCAAATTATGAGTTTCTTAATGCATCAAGCACACATATTACTCATGATCTCAATCTTCTTTTCCTATAGGAGCATTTATCATGAGCACTCACATTTATATATGTGTAACATCATCATTAAATTCACATAGCATAAATGAGAACAAGTCATTAATATTTCATCATAGATTCAACAATTTAGCATGCTATCCAAAATTTCGCTTCTAAAGAAAATTATAGATCAGCTACTAACTTTCACCAAAATAAAGCAAACAAAATTTCCAGAGTTAGTTCAACAAGTCTATAAGACCCTGTAAAAATCTCAAAGCATAATAAGATTTATAACTATGTTAGTAAAATTTCACAAATTCGGTGATCAGAAATTACTCAATTCAGCTAATATCCAAAAGCCCGATTTTATTACCCTATCAAATGAACCCAGAACTTCATACAAAAATTTAGGGATGGACTTTAAAATGTTTTCAACACCCTGTAAAAATTTCAAAGCATAATTCTATCATTTGATATAGTAACAAAATTAGACAAATTCAGTACTACAAACTGGACTGGCTGGATAGCACCCTTGACCTGTTCGATTTTCTATTTTTTTTAAATCGCAAAATTGATTAAGAAGACCCAAGAAAATTATTGGAAACTCTTACATATGTTAGCTTCATCATATAAAAATTTCAGCTCATGATCATGTCTCTAAATCAATGAGAAAAATCAAAACATTTCACTTACTTGCTAAATTCGTTATTTCCAGCATGATTGATAACAAGTTTTAGCAAAGAGGGTTTCCTAACTTCATCAAAACTCTCTACGAAAATTAACACATCAATACTATGGGATATCAATCAATATAACTAAATATTTCCAACCAAATCAATCAGAAATTCTCAGAATAAATTTTGAAAGAAAAGATGTCACAGAAACCCTTACTTGTTGCTATAAGTTCTTTACACTTGTCTTGGCCTTTGCTTGTGCCTCTACCCCCTATTTTTCACTTTCAATTAGCCAAATCTTCCTCTATGGTAATAAAATAGCTGCCTCTTGATGGTGTGGTGGAAAAAGAAACCTTGGAAGAAGATTGATTCAAAGATTTTCAAGTTCTAATCTTGTATTTGAGGAAAAAGATGAAGATGGAGATGGAGATGGAGATGAAGATGGTGATAGAGATGGAGATGAAGATGAAGATCAGATGGAGATGGCTGTATGACGGGGTGTGCTGCCTGAACCTTTTAGAAGACAAGGTATAAAAATTGTTATTTTTATTTTTATTGATATATGAAGACACGTCATAATTCTTTACTACAAATAAATATAACATGTAATAGAAATTAGAAATTTTATGTGGTTATAATGAAGCCTTGATAAAGAAAATGATGTGGTCATTCCCTAGTCATACACTTATCCAAAGTAGTACAAAATTTACACAGCAAGTCTCATATGGTGTAAGAACCGTACATCAAAATTTAACTAAATGTATGAAATTTTAGCCCCTGGGTGATTAAAACTTACTTAACAAATTTTAATCTATGTCATCCATTTAGCTCAACATGATCGACTCACTTAAATTTAGTGAGCAAGTTGTCATTTCAGTGTTAAAATTGCACACTGATATTTCACCAAACTCATAGAATACCACACTTAGGAAAACAAAATATTATTTGAAATTAATCTGAGGTCTAATACTCTATCATGACCTTTATCATATATTCTCTTGGCCCCAGGAATCTCCTAATCCCAATTCTAGGGTTTCAGCTTGTCATGGTCTGGACTATGGGGACAGGTAAAGTTACTATTTACTTTTTTTGGGCTCATCAAGCCGTTTTTACCATGACTAACTCTATCAGAATCGTAAAATTCTTATTAATAAAGTATAAATAAAATTTTTGAAATAAATTTTGGGGTGTTACAAATAGCAAATACATCAACAGGTATTATGAGTACCAAATACAACCGAATACATCAGAATATTCATAATCCATTGCCCTGCTAAAGATATTGTCATATTGCACAAGTCAGACTTAGCATTATCAAATATGCATAAAACAAAATAGGACATATTTTTTAACATGTAACTAAAATTTACAAACATATATAAACATTAACCTGGATGTCAAACTAGTGATCTCGCTGGTTGCACAAAGGTCCTACCAGATGGCCAGGATGGCAGAGGTGGGTATTCCACGGCGAAGCTCCTCACCCCCATGCTCATCCCTCCCATGATCGTCGCCCCATGCTCCTCACCTCCAAGTTCATGCGATATGTGTGTTACGGCAAATGCCGATGGAGGAGTCCCACCCAAGAGATCAAAGGATAGCTAGTCATAGCTTGTGATCATGGGACTCATAGTAGTCAAGGACTGATGGTGTAAGCCAGACGAGTCATCTGGATATGTTTGTGCAGATATGGAATATGTACCTGGTAACGGGTGGTTCAAAAACCTCTCACATGTAGCCATCTCCATTTGATCAAGCATCCGGCTTAAACCCGTGGAGAATTGATATAATGGGCTAAAGGCCGAACTCAGACTGGGCAAGTATTCATGAGAACTAAACATGTTCATAAATTTAATTAAAATATATTATTTATTAAACATGTTTATAGTATAATCAAACTATAATTTTTACTAATCTAATTAAATTATACAACTAACAAAGTTTAATGTGCACTAATCTCCCTAAAACAACTAACTAATCTAATTAAAAATAAACATGTTTTCTAACTTCCAATAAATAGGTTTTACTTTCCAGTATCACTAAACAAATTAAACATACTTTTTCCTAAACTTATTCATAAATCTAATTAAAATATATTATTTACTAAACATATTTATAGTGTAATCTAACTACAATAACTGCTAATTTAATTAAATTATACAGCTAAAATAAGTTTAAAGTGCACTAAACTAGATTTAGAATGCACTAAACTAAATTAAACAACTATTATATGTAATAAAAAAAATAATGATAGAATAAAATATACTAATCTAATAAATTAATAAAAATTTACCTGCATATGAAGATTTGTTGCGATATATCCAAAATTATCATAACACCTTAAATCATTTTGTGCCATCTCTTTTGCTTTTCCTTTTTTATACCACTTCCCACTTACACTACTACTCTACTCCTTTTTTTCACTCTCGATACTTCTTTTTTTTTTTTTTCCACTCTCAGTATCCAAAATTTTACTCTTAGAGAATGATACTTCTCACAAGTTGGGAACTCTTCATTACAACTATATATATATATATATATATATATATATATATATAGAGAGAGAGAGAGAGAGAGAGAGAGAGAGAGAGAGAGAGAGATATGTAAGTGATAATTAGACGGCTAGGGTTTGGTGGTAAGTGCATTGTGCGATTGGGAAGTTTGGTTTCGCATTTACATGCGTGACACGTGGCGAAATCATTGACAGCCAACCGATTGAGGTGCAATCGAATCACCCAACTATTGACCGATTTCTGTGGGAAAAACAATGAACAGAAATTGGTCAATTAGTAACGCTTCCTTTAAATTTCGGATTTCTAAAATTATCTAAAGTCAGATTTTCTAATATAAAAAAAAAGTGTAGATACGTACATAAACTTCAAAATGTTGCACTTCTGTATATAATTTTTTTTCATTTTATTTTGGTAAAAAAAATCTCATTTATGATTAAAAATTCTATCCATTTATCATTGTAAATAAATAGAAAAAATCTCATGTCATTATTCTTTTATTATATATTATTATTATTATATTTTTATATATAAATTATATATAAATAGAAGATTATATATTATATATTATAATAGATAACAAATATGTTGTAAAATCAGTAAACAAACATGATTAAATTCCATATTTACTATTTGAAAAAATAAAAAATTTGATACGGATGATATGTACAAATTTAACTCATTTATTTTCCGATAGAAAACATCATGTTATAAATTGGAGTCGCGGGGTAAGATCGCCATTCTTGTCGTTTTCGCAGGTTGCTCTTCTGTTCTATATTTAAAGCCCAAAATCCACGTTACTGATGGTTCAGACTTCAGACCGTAGACTCTAGATTGCGAAACATGGAAGGACTCGTCAAATTGGATAGATGGGGATACGAGGTTAGAACTTCATCTCAAGCCTGCATTTCTGCCATCAACTCCTACTACCATCAGGTAAATCAATTAGTTTTCACACTTGATATGATCTTTCTCTCTGTTTCAGATTTTCAATGTTTTTTTTTTTTATTGTCTTGTCTTTGTTCAAAACTCAAAAATTCTTGGGGAATTCTCAAATGCTTGTGTTTCCTTCTCAAATTGAAAAAGGTTCTCGGCTATGGCAGAGAGACGTCTGTGATCCTGGAAGCAGTGGCTCACGACAAAGACTGTGTCTTGGCCAACATCTTAGCTGCCCTCTTCCTTCTTTTCTCTGACCCTTCTCGTGCTCCCTCTTGTCTTGATGCCGCTAAGTCACACCTTGTAATCTCTCTTTTTTGATCATTTCCTTCCCACACTTTTTTTTTTTGCTTGGCATAATTGGAATTATGTTGTGACAGGAACATGCTACCTTGTATGAGAAACTAGTTTTTGAGGCCATCAGTTATTTGATATCTGAAGGCAGAGACGATGATGTAGCTGTTGAATTGCATTCTAAGGTCAGTGGGGTCCTTTTAAATAGTATATTTTCCACTGTGTGTGTGTTGCTGCTTTTTTATATATTAATTACAATGAGTCTCAGGTGATTGTCTTCCCCTGCGTGCAAAATTCATTCTCTGATGCATTTAGCGGACAGCTTCAGATTAATATGTGAATTGCTAAAAGTACAATTTTGTGGAACAAGTTATTTTGATATACATTAGTTACTATTGGCCAGGGTGGCTAGTGGTTCCTTTACACAATTACATTAAAGGCTCCAAAAATTTCATTGAAGCTCCAGTGGATTTATTTTTATGCAATTTTATGAGAAAATCTACATAAAAGGTTCATAGTGAATATATCTTGTTCCTACAACATAAAGTGATTGATTTTTCACACAATGATGTAATTGGTTCATGCCATAGATGCATTTAAAAATAATTCTTAGAGTCCTTACGAATTTGGAGTGGATAACTGCTGATAATTTGGTATCAACTGCATGACTAGTATACTGGAGAATAGGAAAGAATGCAAATCAGAAAGTATATCCCGAAAGGATTAAGTGAAGAGAAAATAAATTTAAGGTTGGTGTTTCGGGGAAAACCCCCAAGTGCTTGGGACTCCCACAACCACAGCGCCAAGAAGGAAAGGCCACCACGGCCCTTGATGGAGAAGGAGAGGTCAACTGCCTAATGTAGGGTAGCTGCACTCAGTTGAGCATGCGCTTATCAAGAAGGAATATTCAAGGCGCCTTCACCCTGCCAGAAGATTCAAGGCACAATCAGTTGCTCACTCCTAGCGACCAGCGGATAAGCGCCCTTGGCCAATAATCTAACACATATATTTGCTCAGCCTGACACCAGCAAAATGGGCAACCTGGTAGCGTGCCTGTAATGAAGGTGGTTTGATGAGGGCTAAAGAGGTTGAAATGTCTCCTCCAAGCTCCCTCCCCTACACCTATTAATACTACTCCTTGTAAACAAAGAAGGATGATGAAAAAACAGAGAGAGCTAGAGAGGCAGAAGAAAAATGGAGTTCTCAATAGGAATTTCTGATTTTTGATCTGTAATCAATCATGAAGCTAAGGCAGTAATAAAATCTCCATTTCTGTTGCTCATATTTTCAGTGTTCCCTTCTGTTGGTCTATTGTTTCCTCTGACATAAGACTGTTGTGGTGTTCATCACCATTGTCATTGCTATGCTCTTGAACGGCTCATAGTGGATATGAACCGCCACTTTGAAACAGTTGGCTCTTACAAGTTTGATATTTTAACAGCATGCTTTCATCCTTTGAAATCTGGTTGTTAACTGTGTGGCAAACTGAATCATTAACAAGGTTCCATGATATTCTGTATGTTCTTACTTTAGAAAGCTCACTCTAAAGTGGGGGGTGGGGAGTAGGGAGATTAATGCATTCTGCATACTTTAGATGTTTTTGCCACTCTAGTTGCCTGCACCATGCTTTGAAATTCATCTATATCATTACTCAAATATTTAATGCAACTTTCTTTTTTTTCTTTGAAGCTTCTAAAAGAGTTCCCAAGGGATCTGGTTTCTCTAAAGAGAGCGCAAGTCCTGTGCTTCTACATGGGTCGGCCTGATATTTCTTTATCTATTGTTAATCAGGTTCCTTTCAAATTAGAGAACATTTCTGTTTTATTTCCGGAATGATTTGTTTGAACAAATAAATGTTTTCTTTGCCTAAATAAATTTACATCTTTATTGGTAATGAATTTCTGTGTCTTCTAGATGTAACTTACTTTATATTGTCAATTATTGAAGGACGGATATAGTACTTTAACTTTTTAAGTTTTACAGGTTCTACCTCAAAACGAAGGAGAAAATTACATATATGGCATGCTTGCTTTTCCTTTGTTGGAGCTTGGACAAATGAAAGATGCTGAGGAAGCTGCCAAAAGGGGATTTGAAATCAATAAGCAAGACAGCTGGTCACAGCATGCTGTAGGTCAATGTGTTTGTTATATATTCTTCACTCTTCCTAGTAGCACTTACATAATACTATCTTTGAAGCTTAGTTAATAATTAGGATTTTGGATAAGCCGCCACCTACTCTTCTTGCCAACATTGCAGTATCAACTTAGTGTCTTAGAAGTTCCCAGTATTTTGTATGAGTCAAATAAAGGAAAGAAATAGGAGAAAGATCAATCAATTAACCATTGACTGGAGGATTAATATCAAGTTTTAGACTCAATGGACTAACAATTCATAAACATATACTACAGTCAGAAATATGTTGTAGCAAGAACTTTTCATAAATTATGGCATAAAAAATTAGTAAAATATTTCAATTCTGTTATGCAGTTATGCCATGTTCTTCAGTACGAGTGCCATTTTAAAGAAGCCGTAGAATTCATGGAAGGATGTTCATCATCATGGAGTTCTTGTTCGCCTTTTATGTATGAATTTGTTTTGATTCATTTTGACCAAGGCTTTGTCTAACTTATTATTAGTCAGCTAAAGAATTTTCGTTCCTCCAGGTTGACCCACAATTGGTGGCATGTAGCACTTTGTTACTTAGAAGGTAATGCTCCAAGGCAAAGAGTGCTTGATGTATATGACAATCATATATGGAAGGAGTTAGACAAAACTGATGTTGAGGGTGGAGAGGTGTATGATTGCAAAACCTTTATAGCTGCTAATAGTTTCTCATTTTCTTCCTTTTGACATGAATTCTAACTTCATCTGAACATAGGTGTACTTAAATGCTGTGGCTCTGCTTTTGCGGTTGTATGTACGTGGTGAATTACATATCTTTGGTGATCGTCTCAAGGTGCTTGCACAATGCCTAACCGATCAGGTAAGTACATGTTATATGAATGAAGGAAATGGTAATCAAAGTTAAACATGCTGATTTTGATATTGATTCTGTATACAGTTTCAGTATCATATTAGAAAATTCTTTGTGCAATTTTAGGGGTATTCAAGCTGAATGTTTCTTGTGCAATTTATGGATGTATGCTAAATGTTCAGGCAAACTGGTATATAGAGTGGCACTTTGATGTATTGATAGTGTGGGCTTTGGCAATGACTGGAGAAATTTCTAAAGCAGAAGATATTCTAAAGGGCTTAAGAGAAAGGTGAAAGTGTTATATTTTGAATAAAGTATTTGAGAAACAATATGACATGAATTATAACAGGCATGTTATCTTACTGTAGAGTTTCGAGGATGACTACAAAGAAGCAACAAGTAATGCAGAGAGCAATGAGGGTATGGTCTAGTTGCTGCTTCTATGAATATATGAAAATCTATTAATATAATGTGCCTAGTTCGCAGCCCAAAATCTATTAATGCTATTATTGCTTATGACAACTCTTCCCTCCATTTCTCGGTTTTAACTTAGCTTGCAGAAGCACTTTATGCCTATGGAAGAGGTAACGACAGGCATGGGCTGGAATTACTTGGTCCAGATTTTGATGCCACTGATTATAAGGTTGTACAAATCAAACCTCTTTTCTGTATAGTTGCTTTCACTTTTTGCTTATTTTTGAAATTAATAATATCAATTACACTTACCCCTATGAAGATAATTGGGGCATCTGATGAACAAGTTGATGTATTCAACGAAGTTTGGTATAGCATGTTGCTGAATGCTGGCGAAGCAACCAAGGGTAAAATCTAAAACTCTCTCTCTAGTGTTCAAACCTATCAGCCGTTTTAACTCTTATCAAATTTTTACACAGCAATTGATGTGATTGAGAAGCGAATCAAGAAGAGAGAAGGCATCCCTTTCTTGTGGCGAATGCTGGTACCTCTAGCCTTGTTCTTGATCTTTTAAGAAATTCTTAGCCGTTCCTGAAGCAAGAAAATGTCCTCTATTCTCATCCATTCCTTATTTTCCTTATTTAACACATAAGTAAATGTGGGACACCCTTGTCTCTTAAATTATCAAGATTTACTTATGCATAGTAAGCTATTTCTTGCCCACGAGCAACTAAGAATTTCTCTTGATCCTTTCTGTTTATGGTTCGTGACAATAATGGCTACAATCTTCTCTAGCGGATCCGATTTCTTACTATTTTTGCATTTTGTTTCAATTTTCAAGGAGAGGGCATACAAGCTAGCCAACAGGCCAGAAGCTGCACTTGCAAACGAGAAGGCCAAGGCTTTGGAGGGTGCTTATTTCAACTAAGGGAGCAACGCAGAATCAAATCATTTCCGCTTCTACTTCCTGGCCGTGCACGTAATTACTGATGCTAAAGTTCTTTGTCGGTGAAAACAAGCAATGTATCTCATGACCAGGAAAACATGTTTGTTGGGGCGCAAAAGGGCCATAGTACATTAAATAAACAAATACACAAATCAATAATGTTAATTCATGAATGATTTATGTTAGGACGCTTTCACGGAAATTTCACATTGACTTTGCTTGACTTAAGTTGGAGACAAAAAAAAAAAAAAAAAGAAATAGCTGTAGTGAGAACGAAAGCGGGACATGTGGTGTTCAGGTTCAGCTGCCTAACTTCAAACCGCTAATCACGGGAAAGATGCGGAGAGGAGGTCAATTCTGGTTAACTTGAAGCTTTTTAGTAAGAAGACTTTTAAGCTTAACACCGACCAATGTAGAAACTCCATCTCAATGTCCTCCAAGTATTCCAACAGCAACAAGTAACAACCCTTTTAATAAAACCTGACTTTGCCAAACTAATCTCTATGACAATACCCTTCCAGTCCAACTCCTCAACAGGGAAACAAAATTTTCCTTAAGAGTAGAGTCAGTTCACACGATGGACTCCATAATCCCATTTATCATACACACAGGTGAGGTCCAAAATTGAACAAAACTTGTACATAAGATCATTGTGTCATTCATAATAGATAACAGAAAAGGAAACTTCTCACTCTATGATTCAAAGAAACGAGATTAATCTACATTGCGAAAGAGTTACATTATAAGATAGTATATTTACCGTAAATATCTGATGTAAGCCTAAAAGGAAGTGAACGGGTCACTCACCCTCCAGCTCCAAGTACCACCAACTAGAACCTACCCGTACCGGTACGGAGTCACTGACATTTTTCCCCATACGTTAACACAAACAACAGATCTCCACTAGAACACAACAAAGTGACAAACAAGACCCTCGTGCGTGTGACTTGTGAGTCCAAGTCCAACGTGGCCACAATAAAAAATAATAATAATGTTTGGTGTATAATAAATTACACAATAAATATATATCATATACCTTATCACTATTAAATGTGATATGTAATCTCTATTTATTTCAGTTACTTATCACATTTAATAATAATAAAGCATATGATGTATATTTATTGTGTAATTTTATTATATACAGAATATTATTAAAAAAAAATTCACAACCACGGTTCTTAATTGTGCCTTTGGTTCCGGTGTGGGACCAACGTCACCTTCCAACAAAATTAAACTCCCACAGTCAAACCTCCACATGTGCACACAAGTCCCACCGCACACAAAAACCGCACTCACTCCTTTGCCACGTCAGCACGGTTCCTCACCCTCCTGAGCTCCTGCACAACCTCCTTCGAATCCGGGCGGTCGTCCTTCTCCGCCGCGACGCACCGGAACGCCAGCTCCGCCATGGCAGAGACGGCGTCCTCCACCGCCCCCTCCTCCGCCGCCAAAACGGGATCCACCACCTGGCTCAACTGCCCCATCTGGATCCTCGAAACGACCATGTCCGCCAGCGCCATCTCCCTCTTGTCCCTCCTATGGTCCACCGCCCTAAGCCCTGAAATCAGTTCTAGAAGCACCACACCGAAGCTGTACACGTCGCTCTTCTCGGTTAACCGGAACGACCGGTGGTAGTCCGGGTCTAAATACCCTGGCGTCCCCTGCGGCCCCGTCCACACGCACCCGTTCCCGGTTGAACTCGACGACGCCGTTTTGTCCTGCAACACCAGAAGCCTCGACAGCCCGAAATCCCCAACCCTAACCCTCATATCCTTCTCCACGAAGATATTCGAAGTAGTTATGTCCCTGTGCACCACTGGCGGCACCACCGAAAAGTGAAGGTACTCCATCGCCATCGCAATTTGCAGCGCGATTTCCAGTCTCACCTGTAAGATAAGAAAAAATCTCTCGCCATAACACAAACTAATTATGATTTACAAAGCTAATTAGTAGTAATGTTATTACCACACGAAATCTTATGGTATATTACCTGCCACTTCAGTGGTGCTTTTCTGTTCTTGCGGTTATGAAGGTGGTCGGCGAGGGTGCCGTTGGGGACATAGTCGTACACTAAGAGCAAACCTTTCGGGTCGCTGCAGTAACCGTGGAGCTTCACGAGGTTCGGGTGGTTTATCGAAGAGAGGATGAGGATCTCGTTGCAGAAGGATTTCGTGGAGAACGCTTTCCCGGCGGCGGCGGAATGGTGGTGGTGGAGGTGCTTCACCGCCACGAGCCTTCCGTCGCCGAGCTGGCCGAGGTACACGGAGCCGAACCCGCCGTCGCCGATCTTGCGCTTCTGGTCGAAGCCGTTGGTTGAGGACTCAAGCTCCTCGTAGGTGAACACCGGAGGGAGGACACTCCGGTTGTTGCGGAGGAACAAGGCCGTCGGATCTTCCTCCGACGACGGTGGTCTCTTCAGAGCACCGCTTCTCTTTCGGACAACGACAGTGGCAATAAAAACAAGGACTAACAGCGAGGTCAACGCCGCCGCAACGGTCAACGCCGTTGTTTTGTTAGCGTTCAGTTTCACCTTGCGAATCCATGGCGGTGAGATTGTTGACTCAGAGTGGAAACAGATGAAGCTCTTGTTAGAGTCCGATGAGTTGAATCCGCAGAATCCCCTGTCGTTGTTGCGGCATTGTTTGCAGCTCGAGAAGTAAGGGTCCTGTGCTTCGTCCCATTCAACTTCGATCCCTCGGGAAGAAAGCATGTAGTCGAGGTATCCCAAGATGTCGTTTTGGCACCTGGGTTCGGAGTCCGAGGCAGCGTGGTGCGTGGATCCGCAGTCGTTGAGGAGGAGGTGGGTTGGTTTCTTGATGAGTTTGCATTCCCAGGGGCACTGGCTGCAGTTCGGAAGCGTTGGAGGGGGACACGGTGTGAGGAAGTTGAAGCGGGAGCAGGTGGCGTCGGAGACCTTGAATGGGGAGCCTGAGAGGTTGATGGATTGGTTTGGAATGGAAAGGAAGTGGCTTGATGGGCAGGTTTTCTGATTTTGTTGTGTGGTGGTGATGGGGTTGTGAGGGGAGAGGAGAATGGACGGGGTGTTGGGCTTGTAACTGAGGATGGAGAAGGAGATGTTGTTGATAGAGATGAGGGAGTGGGGAGTGGAGCACTTTAATTGGAAGGAAGGGTGGCCACAACCTGGCGAAGAGGAGAATGGGAAAGGTGGATTGGAAGGGAATGGTGGACAAGGGTATGTTGTAGTGGTGTTTAAGATAGATGAGCATGTGTGTGCATATGTGGATGTGAAGAAGAAGAAGAAGAAGAAGAAGAAGAGTGGTGGGACTATAAACAAGTAGGAGAATGTGAAGGGGAGGGTGGTTTTGGTCCAGGCTGTGGCTAAGGTAGAGGAGTTGGGTGGTGGGGGAGACATGGGTAGGGGTGAGAGGAAGTGGTTGGGGGAGTCATCAATGGTGAGACCTGAGATGAGAAGAAGGGGTTTAGGGAAAGAAGAGTTTGGTGAGATTGAGATCTGGTTTTGGTGCTCTAACTAGGGGAGGAAAGAGAGGAGCATACTGCGGGAGAGTGTTGGTTCTTGGGGTTAGAGATTTAGGGAAGAGGGAAAAGATGAGACGAGAGGGTCACGTGTAGCTGTGGAGGTAAAGACAAACATAGTCTTGGAAGGTTTGTGCAAAGGAGCTGGTAACATAAGTATATTTAGAGTTGGGGCCACTTAAATTAGCTATTTTATATTAGAACACCAAAGGGCAAGTTTCCCAATTGTGTTCACCGAAATGCCCTTGCTAATAAAACGGTGTTTTTGGTTGTGATTTTTGAACCCCTCAGGCCCATTTTACACAGACTAGGTGCATTCCTCAGTTCTCACTCCTCATATTTTGGTCTCCTGCTAATTTAAAGCGAGTAGGAGTGTGGATGTTTTAAGGAATAAAATAGAGTTTGATTCTTTATATTTTTGTGATTTTATACTTACTCTAGAAAATATGATACCACAGAATCTTGGAAATTCTTCATCCCTTAATCTAGTGTGGATGTGTTAAGGAATAAAATAGAGTTTTATTGTGCAATCAACATTGTACATTGGCAGGCAGTTTCTAAGCAAGATGGTTATGATTTTGGTGCCACACTGCCACAGTTATGTAATATAAGGTCTGGTCGGTGTACTGCCTTTGATTTTGTTGTGCTGATTATGCTGTTTGGACATTACTAGCTTCATTGCCAATCACTCTTCAGTGGATTCTTCACTCTTTCCCTTTTCATGTATCTAGGCCTCATGAACTTGAAGAGTATCTAACAGATTCGACGTAGAGAAATCTGTCCAATGATGACTGTCATTTCCCTTGCTAGTATTCTATTGAGGGTATTTCGGTCAATACGATTGTATAAGTTGCATAAGTCTCAAAATTTGTGTTTTGGCACCAAATCTAACAAAATTCTCAAGAGAGGCAGGGGCAGGGGCAGACGAAGCTTGGGCGCGCCACTTGTGGGGCCTTCCTGTTGACTGCCGGAATTCATGTCTTTTTGTTGTTTTTCTAATTTTTCTTTTTACCTTTTTATTTTCATCTTCAAAACACTTTGTATTTTGTTGTTTTTTAATAACAAAAATAAGTTGGCTATGTCAAAATGTTACTATGTTAGGGTCAAAAGCAAATTTCTTTTTTAAAAAGGAAATGTTATATAATGTGTTTGGTTATGTTATTGTAGAATTGATTATCTTAAAATTAATTTTAAATTAAAATTATATATATTTGATAATTACTCTAAAAGTGATTGTTAGAAAGTAATAAATTTTTACTTCTCTCAAAATTAATTATAGAGATAATTATTGATTCTGATATCTCAAAACCAAATATCACTAAAATTTTGTAGAACCGGCTTTGATGTTCACATACGAGTATTCACTTTATAGTATCTAATTATCCATTTATTGCGATACAATGTCTAAGAGATAGTATACTAATTATCGATTAATAAATTTATCTTTACAATCTAAGAATCAAACATTTAAGAACTACACAGATATATTAGTTAGGATTTAATTGGGATATACCTGTCAATGTAAAAAAAATTTATAAAGTCATCAAATTATGTAATAACATATTTATAAGTATGATTATTTTCCACCCCACTATTTAAAAAATCATGTAAAATGAGAGGTTTGGTTGGATATTGTGTGAAACTCTTTTACACTATAAATGTATTAAAATTAAACTATATTAGTTAATAAAAAATCTCCCATTCAATATAAGTATGCACAATATATATATATATATATATATATATATATATATATATATATATTATGAGAGAAATGGTTTATTGTAAGAGTGAGAGGAGTATATAAGTGTTATCTATGTATAGTTATATGATCCATATTTGCTCTTCACATTCTCATAATAAATCACTCATCTATGTGATTTACCCCGTGTGTGTTTGTGATTTACTGATTTAGAAATAGATATTTTATACATTACATAACACGGATTTTGTTCTTAAAATAGATTGTGTGACACTATATGGTTTAAAATAGTTACTTCAATAAGAAGAGTAACTCTATAAAAATAACATTGTACGTTTAATACTCAGAATTGTTTCTTGTATTATTAGATTATACTTCGGGCAGTGTTTTACTAAAACTTCTCTGTGTTAAAAGCGCACAGTGATGGCCTGTTTATGTCTTCTTTTCTTTTTTGCGTTCTTGAATTTTTGTACTCCATAACTAGAATTTTCCAATCTTTTTTTTTTTATTTCGGAAATGTTATATGAATAACTGCTATGGAGAAAAGAGATATGAACTTATATAAAAAAAGGTTGATGCTTGCAAATCTAAAAGTGGCGGATTTAATAAACTAATGTTAGTGTAATAACACCATCCAAATATTTTTTATAATAATTAAAAAAATTGTTTTGTGGGTTTGGGTCTGATTTTCCTGGGACGACATCATTTGGGAGGCGACCTGTCAGGTTGGGGGCCTTCCACTCTAATGATGGTCCAACCGTGGAATTATGGCGTGGATAATTGGAAGCATTTTGTTCAGTTTCAAATCTCATAATGATACTGCTAGATTTCAAAGCTCAAACAGCAACATGATTCTACGATTACAAACTTAGTTTTAAACCCCCCAAGTTAATTGTGCACTTTGTATGAATCTCAATCGTATGAAACTAGTATCATTGTATGAAATGAAATGTCGAATACAAAAGGTTATTTTATGTGCATATATTCGTTTCCTTCAACTACTTATGTGAATGAAGACTGGTATTCATAAACTCTAGAGTTTATTCTGTATTCTATGAAAAATAAAACAGACGAAAATTATAAAAAAAAAACCCTCATTTTTGGTTTCGGCGATGACCTTGCAAATTTTCAGTGCTTGAATTTAAAATACATTTTATCACTTACATCTCGTTTGGCATATGTTTGATCCAAGTTAAATCAGTTAAGATTGATTTGATCCGATTAACTCAAACACATGAGAAATCTGCAAAATAAGACAATTTGTGCTAAAGTTAAAGATCAGAACTTTAGCTCATAGGTTTTCCAAATCACTATAGCAAAGCTTTGAACAAAATCAGATTAAGAGAAGTGAAAATGAAAATAAAAGTAACTTGCATTAATGCGAAAGACTAGTAAAATAAAAGATTGAAAGAAAATGCAAACAAATAGCTAATTGCTTAGAGACTTATAGCATGTCTCATTTACACAGAAAATCTCTTATTTATAGTTCCTTAGCTAAGTTCTATGCATGATCATATATGTTCATATTTTTTAGCACTACCCATGTCTTCACACACGTTCACTTAGTTGTAGCATCACTTTGTCTTGTTGGACCAATATTTCTTTGAACCGCACAAACCCATTCTTCAATTATTGTTTTCCTTTACTTGGGCTTGTGTTTTTTCCATCAATCAAGCTCAATCCTTTGTTCAGCTGGTAGCCTCTAGCTTTCCTATTTGGGCTTACACTAGTTGGCCTAATAATTTTGGGTGTCTAACATATACCCCTTGCACCTCTTAGCTCAGGAGCCATTATGAGTTGTGAGGTGTTAATAAATGCTTGAGTTAAAGGCTTTCCTAACCATTACACCTTTCTTCTTTTTTAACTTCTTCACGTGATTCTTTGGAAGAATCTTTCTTCTTTAAATTTCTATTTTGATTTCCCTTGTTCTTTAAACTCCTTCTCTTTCTTGCTCATTTTCCTCATCTATCTTCACCATGTCTTCCTCTCAAGGTTCCGATTCCCAAAACCCTAATTCTTCTCCACCTAGATATGATTCTTCATCATCTTTCAGCTCATCACACCAGAATGAAGATTCTAACATAGTTATTTCCGCCCTTGAGCATTTGCAAAGATTAACAACGACAACTGAGGGTTCTTCGTCTATTGAGAAAGACTAGATGGGCCATTTTGATCCCCTATGGCAACGAAGGTACCAATTATATGCTCCACCCTATCGTATCTGAACCTTCTTTTTTTAAAACCCTAGTAGAGACCTGCATCATACCTATTACCTTTGAACTCCCCATTTACTCTTTTTGGTTTTCTATTCCCAAATGTCCCCTTGAGATTCAAGGCTAGCCTCTCTCTAATGAGGCCTACACTAACTAGCTTGATTGAGTTGAAGATCAAAAATGTCATCTTTGGAAAATATGGGGTATCTATAATATGATCATGTTTTCCAAACAAGAGTTTTCCCAAACCGGATCGCTTGATAACCTTTTTGGGCTTTTAGAACATCTCCATCAACACCTTCATCTTCCCTTTTGGCATCTTCATCCCCACCTTGTATGATGTGGCTGCCATTTTGGTCTTCTTCCTGATAGGGGATGAGCTTCCAACCCTGTACAATGTATCATTTTCAAGTCAAGGGTGTCCAATCAATAGGAATAATACTCCTTACCATTTTTTCTTTCCCAGGATAACCATATGACTGGCCTAGTTTCTGATACTAAGCACTATGCCTTTCTCCTTTTCTGGATGTGCAATTTTTTTTTTTTGTACTAGCTCCATTCAGCTAGTTGACTCATATAACTACTATGTCGTGGCTATTATTTCTGGTAGACCAATAAACTTAGCCTCATTCCTTTTTTTTTGTTTTGTAAATGTGTGAACCTTTGGATCAATCAACTTAAGACATCCTCCTTAAACAAGGCTATCATTGCTTGTTTCCTTTATCTATGGGTGAATGAATATTTCCCCACTTTCTTTCGTGATAGTGGAGCAGCCGCCATCCTATCCTAGATGCCTCTCTGCGCTAACCAATTTAGGGACATACCTATTCCCACGCAAATAGCCTACCCAATCGTGGAATGGCTACTCAGAATAGAGCAACGAACCTTCATAGATGCCTCCCATTTATGTACCGCGATATTGGGCCAACCTGCTATGCACATATTTGCTCCAAGCTTCTATTGAAGGACTAATTGCTATAGCTCCTCATTGGGCTAGCGTGACCACTGCTAAAGATCTCCTGAATGGTGTGGATCCTACTTCGAGGTACAATAAGATTTCTATAAAGCCTTATTCTGCCAACCTCTTCGTTACTCAACTAGGTTTTGTTCAAGGGGTTTCCGTGTTATTTCATTCTAAGGCGTATTAGGATGAACCTTAGCCAGCTTCTTCATACATCTATTGAGGAAATCAGGGATATCAATCACTGTTGGCTAGATCAATTCGAGTTCAAGTTGTTTGCAATTTGCCCTCGGTTTACTCGAGTTTGTATTGTGGTGGAATATGATTATGCTAGTCACATACCTCAGATCTTCTTCCTCTTTTGTACAAACTCTCTACTAAGTTGGTTGCCTTATCTTCTAAATCAAGGACTGCCAGATCATGAGCTCCTTGTGTTTCTTCAAGTACATTATGCATTTATTGGTTTCATTTGATGGCTGTTGTTTTCCTTATTATTTATCACTTGGATCTTTTATCACTTTTCTATTAGGCCCAACTACAATAGATGTAGAAGCTCATGTTCATCTCACGCCAAGGCCTACTTGTAATATCCTCCCAAGTACAACCTTATCCTTAAGTTATGACATCGTACTTGAGAGTTGTTACTTATTAACTAACGGACCTTTCTTAAATATCTATAGCAAGCTTCGATTACCATGTACAATAACTAAGCGAAATTCTATTAAAATATATAACAAAGAAACATAATATTTATTGAATACATAGTTAAGTACAAAAGGAAGCTCTTCTATGAGCTTTAATACATATATGTTCCCCATTATGTATACATACATATAACTCCAACTAAGTATAGCAAAATAAAAACATCAACTACTAAGTTACTAAAATCCCTAGCTCTTCAAATAGCCCCATTGTTCTCTAGATCAACCTGGAGGTGACACAGAAGTACAAAAACACATAGGGGTGAGAATTATACAATTCTCAGTAGGGCAACTCCCAAGTTATACAATCATAATGTCATTATCATCATCCCAGCCACTTCGGTTTATGAAGAAAATGTGATCATGCAATACATATTAAAGATTCATAAATCATCCCTCCGAAGTGGGTAGCTTTTAACAATCAATCACTTAGTAGACATATATTATGAAGCTCAAACACATAATAAGTAATTCTAATCAAAAGATTACATATGATATGATTATACATATGCTAAATGCAGTGAAATTATCCCAAAGTGACCTGGTTTCACTTATAGCCATAGAAAACAAATCAATACATTTTTCTTCTTTCATCGACATAGGAAAGACTTAGTCTATACCCAATGGGTATCTGCCTGACAACTCTACAATAGATAGTTTATACCAAATGGTATTTATAGTGGATCACACCACACAAGAGAAATAGACGCTTAGGACTAAGCTTATTCCTATACGTGATCATCAGACTTCATTTTTTCCTTTTCCAAATCACACAGATCTATTCCTAACCATACGTCTCCTGACTCAAAATATCTTTGGGAAAGTTTCTCTTTTTGTCTTCCCTTATAATATATCTAGGGAAGTTCCTTTTTGCCTTCCCCTCATTCAACATAAGTCTTGTTTATATTTTGTCCATATGTCAGAACATGCATGATTGAAGTCTTATACATTCTCTTTTCTTTCCAAATGCATGCATGAAACACATATAGGCATTCATTCACAACACAATTTCAATCATGCCTCATAAACCACTCTTTATTTCCTCTAGTATGCATTTATATGTCACAAGTCACATAACCAAATAGTTAACATTAAGTATTCATGTCATACTAGAACCAAAATGCCATTACATTATCAATTCAAGGTTTAGGTTCATTTTTAGCAATTAGACAGATTTCACACCATTGTAGCACAGATTTATTTGTCCATCAAACAATCAATTCAGAGGCTATAAAAATTACCCAAGACACTTCAAAGTGTCCACAAGGTTCCATAAAAATTTCAGGGCAAAAATAGTTCTCTAACTATGTTGGCAAAATTAGACAAGTTTGGCGCTCAGAAACCACTTAACCTCAGCTTAGAACCTGAAATTCATAATTTTTAACCCTAGCAAATTATTGAATCAATTCAAAGAAAAATTATAGTTACACTCCAAGAGGTTGTCAACATGCTGTAAAAATTTCAAAGGAAAATTGAATCATTTGCTGTAGTAAAAAAATTATAGAAATTCGTAACTTCAATTCCAATAATCCAAGTACCATGGATACCATTTCGGTTCTTGATTTTTTTAAAGCATTAGGAGTTAAAAATAGAATTCAAGAAAATTTTTGGAACTAGCCTAGAATGTTAGCTTCAACATATATTTTTTCTAGCTAATGAAAGTTCTCACAATTCCCTCAGAAAATTCTTAATCAGTGGTTGCCTATTCAAAAATCAAAAATCCAACAACATGACTCAAAATCTCTTTTCACAAAAATGAATTTTTCACAACAACAAACCACTCCAACCATGAAAATACATCAATATTTATATATCATCAGCCAATCAACCAAAAATATCAATTTAAATTAGTGATTAAAAATAGAAAAATGATTTGAAGGAGATATTCAAAAACCTACTTTGGTGACTTTAGGGATCTTGGCTCCAAGGGTGATCCAAGAAGGATTTTGCTCACTTCAAGGCCTCCAAACTAACATCAAAACCTCTCTTAGGAGTAGGATATGAGATATCAAAGTGAGAAGTGTTGAGAATTTCAAATTCCAATCGGTTGGATTAATAGATCTTGATGAGTAGAACAAGTTTTATGGGGGATCTTGATGTTTTAGTGATTTTGAGCTAGTGTTTTAGGGATTTGAAAGCAAGAATGAGGATTTGAGAGCAAGAACAATGGAGGAGGTGCTCTTGGAGGGTGCTGGCCGAAATTGATGACGATGGAGTGATAAGGTTGGTAGTTTGTAGTTATCTTCGGTTAGATATAGTAATTAAGTAGTCAAAATCGGTATTTCTTTCTTATTCAAAAAGAAATAATGAAATGGATGGCTAGAATTTGGCTTGATAGCCAAAGAATGTCATCCACTTGGCTCAAGATAATTGGCTCACTTTAACTTGGGGAGCAAGTAGCTTTTTCGTGCTAAAATTGAACATTGAAATTCCACCTAATAGATGAGATATTAGCTCTTGAGTAAAATATAATAAATGAGAGGCCATAATTAAAACTTACTTTTCAAGTTTCAATTTTTGTCATCCACTTGGCATAAAGTGGTTGGTAAAGATTACTTGACCACCAAATAACTTGTATGGTGTTAAAAATCGCATATAAAAACTCTACCGAACGGATAAAACACCATACCGAGTAATCAAACATTACCCGAAAATTAATTCTAGGTATAAATTTTTATTCCTTATCATTTCTAACCTTAACTCTCTCTTTTAGCTTGGGCATTTCCTGTTTCTCTAGGATTTCGTTGTTCCACAGGCAGATGAGGCCCACATGTCACTATTCACCTTCGTCCGGAATTTTTTGAACATGTCCATTGGACCATCCTCATCGTTGCTTAAACTATCAGATTTTTGAAATTATGACTAATAAAACTCAAATTAATTTTTAAATAATTTTTAAGGTGTTACATACTCTAATTAGGAAGAGTATTCAGCAAGCTTCTAGCGTCGTTCCTATCAATGTGGCTGCCCCAGCTCCGTTATTCCATTCCAAGATCCATCTCCTTAAGTAATTTTGAATTCATCATCTCTGTTTTCCTTTGTTTGATTTTGTTAGTTCATATTTTCTATCTTATAGTAGGTTGAACATCATAGTAAGAAGAGGTTTGATATGGCTTCCTTTTCCTCAGCTAAAAAGGAGGTCAACATAGAAGACTCTCTTCCTTAGCCGCTCCTCAGAAATAAGGAGTGCTAGAGATACATGAAAGTTCAGAATGAGGATGCAACTCTTGATTGTAGGAGGTCTCAAGTGGTCTCCAGCTTGATCCTAATGATGTACCAGCCCTGAAGTCCTTGGAGACCTTTATAGAGACAATAACAACTAAGTTTACGCATAACTTTCCTTTCCTTGTTAGGACTGTCTAGGTCCTTTGGCTACTGAAGCTGGAGCTATTGTCTTGGGTTCCCTAAGTGATGTCCCTTCCCCATAAGGAGGAATTATTAGCCTACTTCAGCATTCTCGTGCCTTCATCTACTGAGAAGGCTTCAGTTCTAGCTCTTCAATATTTTCCAGTTGTAGCAACTGCTCTTTAGAACCCTTTCCCTGAGACTCCAGACTTAGGACCTATCAAGGATCTCTCTTCAAGATGCAGCTTTGCCGAGCCATCTTGCGCGATATCTATCCTGAGTTGGCTCTAGACCTGGATGACATCTTTCGACTTTTCGCACTTATGAAGAGCAAAAAGTGGCTAGTGAATAGCAACTTGAAGAGCTTCATTTATTGAAGGCTAAGAAGGTTGGATTTCTGAATGAGTTTGGTACGACACAGGCTCCAGATCAAGGTTTAGCCGAAGAGAAACAATAAGTTAACAATCACATTGCTCAAATTCGTAAGAAAATAGCTCGGCTCAGACTGAATTGGATCACTTGGAGCCCCAATCAACTCATCTAGGAGCTGCTTTGTAAGTTGAATGGACTAAGAAGATTGGTTTGTATAAGCAAGCTAAGGCCTTGGATAGCAAAATTTTGTCTCTAGCTAGGCAATCCACCATGCTAGAATGTATTGGGGAAACTAGTAAGATAAGTATGGTGGCAGCCAAGGAGACTTGGGATGGTTTTTACGCTATTTTCAATTGGCTAAGGCCAATTGTGGAGGTATGTTAGTGATGTTACAATTTATTCTTCTGTAATATACGCTTTTTGATCTAATGTTTCCTTTTCCTTTTTCTTCTTTCATCTTTTGAGTTCGAGCTAAGTTGGGTTAGTCATCATTCCATATGAAGGTTCAACCATGTCTCCTACTGTACCAACTACTCAGACCCTTGATCAAGGTGAAGAGATTCCAAGGGTTCTCAAGAAGAGGCTCTACGTTTGAACGGTGTTGGTCAAAGTGTAGCCGTGGTAAGAGAGCAACCCGAGCACTATTGCTGTACATTAACTAATCTTAACTTATTTCCAAGTGTGAAGTTCAATTCTATTATTCCTTGACCATATGTTTTGGCAGAATTGTTATTTCTCATTAAAATATCTTGATTATTCACTTCTTCATATGTCCTGAATTGATTATGATCATTGCAACCATGAATAATAGCACCAAAATCTAACCACCACTTAAGGGATCTTCCTTGTGTTGTCATGTTGAGTTCTATGATCATACCAATGTGCATGCGTTGAACTCTGTCAATTATCATAGCAACCAAGTCCTTTTTTTTCCCCACTAGGTTGGCCTTGAAACTTGATGCTTCTTTTGGGTTATTACCCTTTTTTAGAAGACAATCCTAGATATAAGCCCTTTTTCTTATGGCAACAGGAGCATTCTTTTTGTCTCTTTTTATCTTGCTTGGCATTCACAAAGGGTTTCTTTCTTTTTCCTTTATTTACATCCACTTCTCCACATGGTTCACCTTAAAACTTTGAGAAAGATACACAACATCACATTTTTTAGTTTCTTCTTCTATACGTAAATGCCTTAGTAATATTTCAACGAGAAGTCTTTACTAAGATGTAGGAGTTTTTTCCTATAATCATTCCAAGTTGAAGGCAATTTTGAAATAATTCTTCGACATGTAATGATTCAAGAAGTACCACTTATAAATCACAAAGTCTACTTACTAGGATTTGTATCATGAACTTGATCCATGACAGGCATATTCTCAACCATATTAAACTCAAAATATTTTAACATGATAAATTTATCCTTACCTTGTTCTTATTGTTGTACTTTTTTTTTAAAGACTTCCAAATCTCCAACAGTGATTGAATTATCATGTAGAGATCATAAAGTCTATCAATAGAGTGTTGAGAATGTGTCCTTCACACTCAAAAGTGTTCTCATCATGTTTTTTCTTCAAGTGGGCTATCCTTTCACTTTCTTCATTGATAACATCTACATCAATGGTATTGGGAATTGGTGGGGTGTTTGGATCAAGCACATAAACAAGATTGACCATCATAAAGAGAAACATCATTTTGTCTTTCCTATGGTTGAAATTAGTACCATCAAACCGATCCAATTTGATGAACTATTGTTTTATGACCTTGAAAGTGTTATTTTGATCTTGAGCCAACCATCTTCAAAATATCTCTCTAAATTTGTTAGGAAAATAGTAGAAGATGATCAAGAACTTGAATATTGTTGTAGTTTGACGACATGAATGAATTGGCTTTCTTTAGAGAGATATTTGTCCCTACACGTATTTATTGTGGGTTAGTGATGATACTCCTCAGGATATAATAAAACTAAGGATGACAAAAAAAACCCATCGAAGTGAGTATCAGTGAGATTACCCGCAATGGGGATGGGAACGGGGATAAGTTTAGGCCCTATGGGGATCGGATAGAGTCCTCATTTATTGAATGGGATAGGGATGGGGAATGAAATCCCCACTTCATAGACCCATCAATTCCCCATCTATACAAAATATTTAAATATTCACTTATATATATATAAATATATATACTAAGAAAACCTTAGCACACATTCATTGTTAAGTTATATTTATCCTGAATTTATATTATGTATGTATTTTCGTTTATAATTTAGATTATGTTGTATTAGTAGTATTTGTTATTACGCACGTATATGTTTTGAATTTCAAAGTGTTTTTAAAATTTTTCTTCTTTTTGGATTTTTGTAAATTTTTTTATTAAATACATGAATATTCATGGCGATTCAAATCCCCAAGAGAATGCGAACATGTAATAGGGATGGGGAAGACGAGGGGCAAAATTCTAAATGGATGGGCAGTGGAGAGTATGTCCCCATGGATATCTATTGTTATCCTTAAATGATGTTCAACAATAAGAAGAAATTTTCTCTATTGATGTTAAAATTTAAGAACACTCAAACTCACATTATATGGAGTAAAACTGTGTTAATTGTTTGGAACAAGGGATATTTATAATTGCTGTAAAAACACGGCACTAGGTACAACCAATGCACAAAGCATCTTAGCCTTTTGAAAAAACACCGATATAAACCACATCACAATTACTACATGGCCTTTGGTTCCTAACGGTCATGAATATTCCTTCAAGGACATATCTGTTCAAGACCACCAAGTTGCGGTTCACAGGACTTGCACAAAGCCAAATAAAATTGGAACATTGTCCAATCACAAACGGTTGGAAACCGTTTCGTTTAACTTGAATAGATAATTGTGATCTATTTATTTAATACTTATAAAATATATACTTCAATATGTTTTTGAATATATGGTCTGTTTTGAAATGGGGATAAATGTTAAATTTGTTGGTAAATTATAGTTATGCAATGAGAATTTAATAACTAAATTTGTATTCAAGCGTGTATTTGAATACATGTATTGTTTTTAGCAAAAATTATCTTATCTTAAACTAAAAATTCCTCAAATTTTATACATGAATCCCCACCCAACCAATTATATGATACAAAAGGTAGAAGGAGAATGATTATAAGTTAGAGAGAATATTTTGTAGTACTCGATGTAGAATTCAAAATCCCCACCAAATTGATAATTACTCCCCATATACTCAGAAGCGGAACTTAGTTGAGGTAGGCCCCAACAAAAAACAAAAGGAAACCATTTTTTAAAATAATATGTATTTATGTGAACTAAGATCAAAATACGCTAATGTAACTTTCATTGAAGTTACACCATGAATAAATTTCAATAGAATAATTCTATTTTATCGGTTTGACTATTGAATTACAATGATCTTTTATAAAGATTATCTGTGACAAATTTCATAAAATTGATACGAATATAATTATATATCTCTTATTTTATTCATTTTATAGAGAAATATTGATTTGATTTTGATGTACATAGAAAATATGCCAACGATTTTAAATTAATTAAAAATATTATAGATATGATTTATATGATATGAACTACTAATCCAATGATGGGTTTTGTAAAAAATTTCATTAATAAAAAATTATTCAATGGTGTAACAATTGCTTAAAGTTACTAACTTGATTTTAACCTATATATATATATATATATATATATATATATATATATATATTAGAGAATCAATATGTCATGTTATATAAAAGAAAAAAATGTACTAATATGATATAAAGTTTAATTTGTATACACTCACTTGTCATTCAATCAAATTACCCAATTTGTATTACTTTTTAAGTAGATGTAAGACTTAACCACTTTTATTGATGTGACAATATATAATTAGATGATACTGTTAATGTATAAAAATTAAACTCTATGTAATAAGTTAAAGAATGTTTTGTTCTCTAATCTACGAGGAAAAGAAACTCACTAAATTTTCTTTTTATGTAGTCATCAAGACATTTAATTTGTATATTAGCATTTCTAAATTGATTTTATTAATTTATTTTTTGAGAAATGATAAATTTTTCTTATTAGTGTGTATACAAATTATCTTAATTTAATTTTTTTACTTGTATTTAATAATCTTTAAATATTGTGTAAATTACAACTCATATTATTGTTAGTGTAATTTTCAATCAAAAGAATTGATGACTAGAAAGTTATACCATCACTTTATATATTTGTCTCCTCTAATTTTTTATTCATCTTCCGCCACTCGATATTCTGTTCATCTATCAAAGAATTGTACGGGTTTAATCCTCCAAAATTAATGACCACGGAAGAAAACCCAACCTTTTGTTCAAATCGAGCACTAACCATTTGTTTGCTTTCGTACAAAAGTGTTGCAATTCCTACTAATCGTCTATTTATCTTTTACTTGTGCTAGGCGTATATGCCACACATTTGATTGCTTTTACACGTGAAATTGGTTGTCCGGAGATTACACCAATGCAGCAACCTATACCAAAATATAAGAAAAAAAATCGCCTTTTGTATGGGACAAGATTTGGAGACCTTAGTACACTATTAAATTTGTTCCAGGAGTGGCATCAAAATGTTTTCCTTGCCAATAACCATACTTCATTCTTTTGAAGATGCCAAGTGCACATAGGCAAAAGAGAAAAAGAAGGGTCCAACTTTTAATAATCTTCGCATTCACATGGACAGTTTCATGTCGTTTCATGCGTTGGAACTTTGCCTTTGTTCAATTTTCTTGCAACGTAGAAGACAATGCAAGTTGAACAGCTAGCGACCGTGGTCCCTGGTCTTACAAAAAAATCCTTTGAATATTGAGGGCCCACTTGCTTTAAATTCTAGAAATTATTTGATGTTGATTTTTCAATGAATAGTCCACGTTTTCATATGCAGTTGGGAAGGGCACTAGCTTTCCCGCCTTAAAACAAAGCTATGTTAGACTGAACCTATGAAAACCAGGGTTATATTCATAGAATTTTACGAGAGGCCAGGTCAAATTTATTAAATTATTGTTTGGACTTCAATCTAATTACATTTGCATAAATAGCGTCAACTTTTACCTACATTTAGGGTGGTCTGCTGCTGCCTTGATATTGCAATAGAACGTCTGTCAACGTGCAACTTGTTTAAGGGTTTCAATAATGCCGTGCACTCAATTGTGAAATCATTCTTAGGTGCCTTCTGAACACAACAAAATATGTAGGGTCTTTTTTTCTAATATGGCTTTCAATGTGGTGTTTAACACATATATGGTCTGTTTTGGGAAGAATTTACATATGGTGCGTCAGAGTGAATCCGCACAGGTGGAAGAAAAAATATTTTTTAAAAAACTAAAAAAGTGAATCCGCCAAAGGTGAATTGTTAAAAATATTAAAATAATATAGAACTGGGTGGGATTCACTAAAAGACAAAAAAAGAAAAAGTTAATACTAATTACCGGTAAACTAAATATAAATTTCGGGTATGAATCCGCCAAAGGTGAATTGTTAAAAATATTAAAATAGTACAAAACTAGCCATTGCGGATTCACTAAAAGACAAAAAAAAAGTTAATAATTACCGAATTAAATATAATTTTAGTATGAATCCACCTTTGCGGATTCATATTAAAAAATAATATTTCATTCTCTATATAAACTTGTAACTTCAAACACAGCAAATCGATTTAGGCTTAGTGTGTGGAGTATGTGGAGAGAGTGCAGAGGTCAGTGTTATTTTTTTTCCAAAAAAAAAAGTGTTCAAACAAAGTGTGTTTAAAAAAGAGTGAGAATGAATAGTGCAGCAAATGTAATAGTTTATTTTGATGGTGAAGTTGTTACAAATACTAATGAGGGTGTCACATTTATATGTGAGAGGCCATTAAGTTTCTTTATTCCTACACTTTCTCATATGCAGAAGCTAGAGAATGGACTCTCAGTCGATAAATAATAACACTCAAAGAAAGTGGCGTCAATAAGCTACAGGTGCCCTATTGATCTCGGCGGACAATACCAAGCAAGTTGCAATACGGAACGACAATGATATTCAACAAATGTTTAGGATACACAAGGCATCAGGAAAACTTTCCAAGTCATTGAATTGTATGTTGATTTTGAAATTATTGCTCAGAACATAATGTGGGTCAACTAAATTTATAGATGAAGATACAGAATTGAAATCAATGGAGGAAGAGGAAGATGAAGATGACTATCGAAGTGGTGATGAATATGCTGATAATGATGCAGATGATGATCTTGATAATGATGGCATATCAAATATAGTAGGTGGGCAACATCTCAATCAAGAGCCACTTTCATGCGTACTTTAGATTTGGAAGCTATGCAGCATTAGAATTTCAGAGTATGCAAACATAGGTATGTAACCTTAATTCTAAAAGTTTTATACTTTTTAATATTTTTTATTTTGTTATGATTTAAGAACTTTTTAAATTGATTATTTAGTTTATTATATAATTCCATTGATTTAGTTTTTTTTAGTGGTGGTAATTAAAATCATAATTTTATTTGATGTAATATTTTTGAATTAATTTTTAAGTTGATTAATTGTAGTGGAGTTTTTAGTTAATTAATTTTAGTTGAAACTTTTAGTTAAGTAGTTTAAGTTGATTTAGGTAATTCCTTTGATTTTGATTTAGTTACTTTTTAAGTTGTAGTGATTGGTTAAATGTACAATTTTAGTTGATTTAAGAATTTTTTAAGTTGATTGTATAGTTTATTATTTAATTTCTTTGATTTAGTTTTTTTTAGTGGTGGCAATTGGAATCACAATTTTACTTGATGTAATATTTTTTATTTAATTTTTAAGTTGATTAATTGTAGTGGAGTTTTTAGTTAATTAATTTTAGTTGAAACTTTTAGTTAAGTTGTTTAAGTTGATTTAGGTAATTTCCTTAATTTAGTTACTTTTTTTTAGTTGTAGTGATTGGCTAAATGTACAATTATAGTTGATTTAAGAACTTTTTAAGTTGATTATTTAGTTTATTATATAATTCCATTGATTTAGTTTTTTTTAGTGGTGGTAATTGGAATCACAATTTTGCTTGATGCAATATTTTTGAATTAATTTTAAGTTGATTAATTGTAGTGGAGTTTTTAGTTAATTAATTTTAGTTGAAACTTTTAGTTAAGTTGTTTAAGTTGATTTAGGTAATTTCCTTAATTTAGTTACTTTTTTTAGTTGTAGTGATTGGCTAAATGTACAATTATAGTTGATTTAAGAACTTTTTAAGTTGATTATTTAGTTTATTATATAATTCCATTGATTTAGTTTTTTTTAGTGGTGGTAATTGGAATCACAATTTTGCTTGATGTAATATTTTGAATTAATTTTAAGTTAATTAATTGTAGTGGAGTTTTTAATTAATTAGTTTTAGTTGAAACTTCTAGTTAAGTAGCTTAAGTTGATTTAGGTAATTTCCTTGATTTAGTTACTTTTTTAGATGTAGTGATTGGTTAAATGTACAATTTTAGCTGATTTAAGAATTTTTTAAGTTGATTGTATAGTTTATTATTTAATTTCTTTGATTTAGTTTTTTTTAGTGGTGGCAATTGGAATCACAATTTTACTTGATGTAATATTTTTTATTTAATTTTTAAGTTGATTAATTGTAGTGGAGTTTTTAGTTAATTAATTTTAGTTGAAACTTTTAGTTAAGTTGTTTAAGTTGATTTAGGTAATTTCCTTAATTTAGTTACTTTTTTTTAGTTGTAGTGATTGGCTAAATGTACAATTATAGTTGATTTAAGAACTTTTTAAGTTGATTATTTAGTTTATTATATAATTCCATTGATTTAGTTTTTTTTAGTGGTGGTAATTGGAATCACAATTTTGCTTGATGTAATATTTTTGAATTAATTTTAAGTTGATTAATTGTAGTGGAGTTTTTAGTTAGTTAGTTTAGGGTGATTTAGACAATTTCTTTGATTTAGGTAATTTTTGTTGACTATTTCCAGTTTTTTACTTTTTTTTATAGGTGATTCTGTTGTGAATGGTGAACTCTTTGTTGGGATGATATTTAACAATAGGGAGGCAACTATAGAAGCAATTAAGGCGTACAGCATTGAGAGGAGTGGATTATAAAGTGTTGGAGTCAGAATCAAAGACATTTTATTGTAAATGCACACAACATGATAGAGGTTGTGGATGGCTTCTTAGAGCGAGTGAGAAAAAATAAAGGTTTTTGGGAAATTAGGAAATACAATGGGCCACACACCTGCGCAAGATCGCGACCGGACGGCGAAAAATTATTTTGTTAAAAATTGGAGTCGCCACCAAGTTTATTTAAATTGGGAAAATATGGAAAAACCCATTTTGTTAAAAATTGGTCTTAGAAACCAGACTTTAGCTCGGAGTCGGTTATGCATAGGGAAGGGTAGATTTAATATACCCTAGTACACCCGTCCTTAAACGGTACCTTAATTGATTTGTGCAAATTATTAATAACATTTCAAAATACTCATTTTTATATTTTATTTACAACAAAATTTAAAAAAGAGGAACACAAGTGTCACAACTGTGTTCGAAATACTATGTTAACAAACCGTCATGGTTAAATTAACATTTTTATTCAAAATACAATATTTCACAAATAAGTAACAAATTTAAACTAAATGTATGAAAATGAAAATCTATTGTGAATTATAAATATTTACAAATAAGATAAAAATTTATTTTGACATTTTTTACGAAAGTAAAATAAAATATAAAAGGGGACATACTCTTAAAGAAAATTTGGAACATAAGCTGTCACAACTCAAATGTCCAGAATATTGAGTTAACAAAGGTCCGACTAAATTAACCCTTTTTATTTGAAATGAAATATTTCCTAAAGAAATGATTGTTTAAATTAAATAAAATATCTCATAAAGAAGAATTTACAAATAAGACAAAATTACGAAAAATTTAAATTTGACTTGACAGGGATCAATCGCCTCCTACGTATCCTAGGTGCAATGGGGAATTCAAAGTCACGTAGTTTGTTAAAGATAGTTTTAGGTTGATTGATTTTATTATCGAAAAGGGATTTAAGAATATTAGTTTACACTAAAATATTCAGGATATAGAATTAACAAGTTGTCATGATTCAGTTAATCATATTTTAGAATATCATCTAATGATCATTTCATTTATTTTTGTTAAAAATAAAAAAGACAAAATTCTCAAGAATCCAATTTAAACCCCAATTAAAATTTTTTGTAAGCCTATTTTCTTTGACCCAAACTAAATGATAACCACCTTTTTTCTTTTTTTAAAACAAAAGGACGACACCAAAAGAAAAGGGAAACATAAACTAGCAGAACATTTATTTTTATTTTATTTTTATTTTTAAAAGTGAACAACACTTAATCTGAAAAATAACAATAAGACTTAACTAAAAATATAAAATATCTAATCGAACCCAACACCCATCTAACTAATGAGAATAAAAATCCAAATGACAATTAAAGAATACCTGCAACCAAAAAAATCCTAATTAAACTTAATCCTATGAAAATAAAAGCACAACCCAAAATGTGATCCAACAAACATAAAATGATACTAACTAAAAACTATTCATAATGACAATAATATAACAAAAATAAATTTTTGATCTAATTTTAACTCCCTATCTAACATGCTCTCTCTCACTATCACTAACATTAAAACACCTACACACACATAAACTAAACTCACCCAACCCACACTCACACACTCAAACACACGCGCACTTACACAATAACACTCTCTCACTCTCACTAACCCACGCATACACATAACCCACTGTCATCAACACACACATTCAGTGAGAAAATGCAAAGGGAGAGCGAGAAGAGAGAGGAAATAAGGCGAGAGAAAGATCGAGAGAGAGATCGGGAGAAGCGCGCGAGAGGAGGCTGAGCCATGGCCGCACGCGACGAAGAGGCGAGCATCGCGCCAACGCGCGCGAGACGGGGAAGTAGAGGGAGGTAGCGCGGCGAGGCTGGCGAGGAAGCACGCGAGATGGAGATCGTGGAGATCGGAAGGGAAAAGGAAGGCCGCCCCGGCGGGAGGATTGGAGAGGTGGCAGGCGCGTGGCGGTGCGGTGTGTGGGTGGATCGCGGCCGCATGTGGCCGGAGGCTCGGAGACGAGGAGGTAGATCCATGGCGGAGGTTGCACCGACGTCGAAAGGGAGCAAGATGGCGCAACGGTAGTGAAGGCCGAACGGCGGAGCTTAACCGGGGAGTTGAAACGCGATGCTGGGTGGTTGCGGTTTGAGATCGCGGTGGCTCAGCGGGGTGGTCGCGATGCTTGGTTCGGATGGAGCTTCACAATGGTTCCGGGACGAGGAGGAAGTCCAGGCGATGATGAACTATAGAGGAGGTCCGCCGCGGTTCCTTACCCCTCCTTTTGTTATTTTTTTTTTTGTGTTTTTTTAGATGATTTTGGATTTCTTCAATGGTTTGGGTTTGATTTCTGGGTTTTGATTTGTGTGGTACGATGATGTGTAGATTGTGGTTCTGGATTATGGTTACTGAGGTCGAGGATGAGGCTTGGTTATGATTTGGACGAGGGTGATGAAAATTGGTGGAGGGTGAGGCCGTGAGTGGTGGCATGGTGGCTTATGAAGATGACGGAGTCATGAGGGAGGAAGAGGAAGTGATGATGGAGGTTGGAAAAATTAGAGGAGGCCGCGGTGGTGGTAAGAGAGGAGTATCGCCCGGCCTCCCTTCTTGTCCTATCTTTTTATTTTGATATGATGATGATACCAGCCTTGTAATTTACCTTGTTTTTTTTTCGTTGCTGGATCTCCTTAGTTCTTTGCAAGCTTCCTTTCCAATTGACTATATGCTTTTATTTCTAGTGTTGAATTTTTTTGATTTCCCCTTCTGATAGTTCCTGATGACTATATATATATTTCCGGTTGATCCAAAAAATTTACAGGTTGGCTGTGGGTGTATTGTGATCCTTCGCTCATCACAAAAAAAACTAACGTCTTGCGAGTGGGGGAGGAACACTATCATTGTGTCCGGCCATTTTCAAAACTCCCCATCATTACAACTTCACTATTGATTCACGAGTCTGGGCAAGGGACTAGCCCGTGACTCCTGTCTCCCTCCTTTTCTCTCTTTTTTGTTTTATTTTATTATTTCATTTTTGTTTAACAATGGAAGGACAAAACTAAAAACGGTGGTTTTTTGCTTTTTTATTTTTTTTCTATTAGAACTCACATACGAGCAACTTGTGGGCTTTTAACAAAAAAGGAAATGAAGTAAAATGGGCTGGAGATTTTTTAATTTATTTTATGTAGGAACAGGCTTAACAATAAAAAAATTTTTGTTTAAAATAAATAGATGAAAAGACTATAAAGGAAATTCATTTAAATTAAGAAATATGCAAATTTTTGGATTTTTGTTTTAATGGGTTAGACAAAAATGTGTTCACACCTGCACTACGTCGAGGATTTCAAGGATCACTGGAAGTTGGATTCTGATACTATTGCACAATTTATAGAGCCTATGGTAAGTCTAACCCATCTCTTAAAGTTAAAACTGTGATTCAGAGGTTTTCTCTGGTATGGTTACACAACAACCTATCGAAAAGCATGGGCGGCAAAGCAAAAGGCTATCGAAAAAATTTTTGGCAATTGGGAACGCTCGTATGAGGAGTTACCGCATTGGTGTGGAGCCATGTGTGCTGAGTTCAGGTTCAATTGTTCAATTTGACGCTGAGAAGCATATCGTGGTGATGAGCTGATGCCAACTTTTCGACTATTTCGTCGGGTGTTTTGGAGTTTTGGTCCATGCATTAAGGCATTTAGGCATTGCAAGCCATTGATCCAGATAGATGAGACACATTTGTATGGGAAATATAAAGGGACTTTACTTATTGCAGTTGCACAAGATGGAAATAAGAACATTTTGCCAATTGGTTTTGCTATTGTGGAGGGAGACTAGATGCATGGCAGTTTTTCCTAGACCATCTCCGTAGATTTGTAGTAACGCAAGACGGGGTTGGTGTTATTTCTGATCGCCATGAGTCAATTAAAGGCAATAGCTCGGAGCAATGGTTGGGAACCTCCAAGAGCATTTCATAGGTATTGCATTAGGCACATTGCTGCTAATTTCTTAAGGAGATTCAAGGCACCTAACTTGCACAGAATTATCGTGAGCATGGGTAATTTATAATTTCGTTGCACTTATGTTTATTAATTTAATTACCTGTGGATGTGATTTTCATAAATTAAAAATTTAAAAACATTGTTCTTTGCAGGGTATTCAAGGAGAGAGAGAATTCAATAATCACTATGAGCGGTTGCGTGAACGTAGCTCCCAATATACAGATTGGCTTGACGAAATTCCACGGGAAAAGTGGGTGAGGCATTTGACGGTGGATATCGATGGGGCACATGACCACAAACCTTGTGGAGTGTATGAATTCTGTGTTAAAAGGGCTCGCAATCTTCCAATCAGCGCTAATAAGAGTAACATATTTCCGATTGGCTGAGTTGTTTGCTAAGAAAGGTGGGGAGGCATATGCACGGAAAAATGCAAGTCATGAATTCTCAGAAGCCGTCACGACACGACTTGCAACAAATAGAGCTCTCAGCAAGAAACATGATAGTGACCAACTTTGATAGGCAACATGAGTCTTTCCATGTTAAAGAACAAATCAGGAAGAATACAAGGTTGATTTGAAGCACAAATATTGTGATTGTGGCGATTTTCAATTGATCGAATTCCTTGTCGTCACGTGATTGCCGCTGTGATAGTGGGAACTTTGAATGGCGAAGGTATGTTGATGATGTTTCAGAATAACAAAGATTTGCAAGGTGTATAAGAGACAGTTTGGGGTTGTGGGGCACCAAAGTACATGGCCCCAATATAGAGGTCCAGTGATTTGTCCTAATCCCACTTCAAAGCGCAAAGCCAAGGGTCGCCCCAAGAGCACTCGCTTCCTTAATGAGATGGATATGCGTGATATGAGAGGACCTCGACGTTGTGGTCTTTGTCGAGGTGAAGGTCATAGTCGCGAGCCGTTGTCCACACACTCCTGGCCCAAGTTCATAGTTGTGTCACTTAATCGTGTTTCAGGGAGGCTATTATGTCACTTGATTCTATTTCATGGATGTTGTTAGTGTGTGATTTTATTTTGTTTCTTGGATGTTATTTTGTCATTTTATTTTATTTCATGGATGTTATTGTGTCATTTATTGTGTTTCATGGATGTTACTTATTGTGTTAATTTAATGTTTGTATCGAGGTTATTGTGTTTTTTAATTGTGTTATATGTTACTATCATATATGTAGTCATTTCTATTAGGAAGTCCATACATAAACATATAAAAAGAAACATCATAACAATTCCATTAAAAAGAAAATAGAAATACAAACTAGAAAGTCCATACATAAATACATAACACGTTACATGAAAAAAGTACTACACACTCAACTTCCCTTATGACCTTTCCCCTTCCCATTTGGTGGTGGTGGTTGAAATGGCGAATAACTTAGTCTTTTAGCTGGTTTCACCTTCTCCCGTGGCCGTAATGCATCACGAATAGTTACAGTTTGCTTGGCAACCTTTCCTAACACATTGATAATGCCACGCGATCGCCTTCTACCTTGGCCACCTTGATCTCCTATGCCCTCATCTCTCCCACCCTGATCTCCTGTATCCTCATCTCTACCCTGATCACTCATGCCCTCATCTCTATCTACATGTTCCCCACCTCCTATGGCTGCGTGTTGGGCAGATGCAGCAAATTCTTGCAAACTTTGTATCATCTGGGCGTTTGCCCAATGTGTACCGGGGATAACATCTGTGGAACTGACATCTCAAATGTGCCCATTTGTGGCCGATAGACATCATTTAGCTGACTAGGTGGAGTTGTATTAAGGTCAAGGTTAACTTGTGTAGAAGACTGACTCCCAAGATGAGCAAAATCGAAGTTTCCTCCAATGCCTGATAGTTGTGGACCACCAGGGTGAAATGACGACCTTCTCGCTAGACGAGGACCCACTAGACATTGTAGGAACACCACTATGCCGGAGAACACCAACAGAATGTCGTGGTGGATCTTGGATCTATGTAGGCATGCATCCACCAAGGAAATTGGCCATGAGGAAATTGTAATGTGTTTACATCTGTATACAAAAAGTTATTTTGTTGCAGAAATAAAGGTTGATGGTCATGAGGAACTTCTGTTGGATGGGTGGTGCTCCAACTTCTCCTTGAGAGGGTACTTGATCTTCTTCATCTATAGGTGGATCATTTTCTTCGTGGGAGGTGGATGATCCGCTTCCTAAGGGACAATCGTATAGCTCGAGTATGAGATAAATACCAAGACCGATACAAATCAGAGGCTGATAATTAACAGTGGGAGTTCCAGTTAATACACGATTTGCACGTTGGTACCACATTGTCACCCATTGTTGATGGAAGACTTCCCAATTGGTGGGTGGTAATCCCCTTAAGTCTCTATTATGGAATCCCTGAATTAGGTTGGTCCAAAGGAACTTCTTGGTTCAACCCAAATTGTCGCATAACTCGGTCGGTGGGTGCAACTCCATTACCTCAAAACATAAAAGTGAAGTAACGCTTAGAATAACCTCTAAACCGTACATCATTCGGAATAAGACCATCAATTATAGGATCCAGATATGGTTGCCATATAAACTGCATTAATAAAATTACATCAGATATGCAAATAATGATAACTATGGTGATCACAAAAAAAGTGTAGAATATTTCAAATTTTACCTGATATCCCAAGTTATCTATCAGCAACCTTATAGTGTGATGGTCCTTTAAATTAACGTTACGTGGGTAACGGTCGCTTCCACCTATGAGACATTATATTAATTATTATTTTAGCGACAACAATATAGAAATTCAAGTTAAAAAAGTTGTTACCTTCGAGTAAGAGGAAAAACAATTGGTGAAGATGGTATGGGAGCCAAAAAGGGCATCCGCCAGGCCCATGCTTGAAGTAAAACAACACATCCGTTGATTTCTCTAGTTTCCCTTCGAGTAGCACGACACAATCCCCGAAAAAGTATAGCAAGACATGCTGATCCCCAACTATACGATCCAACTTGCTCTAAATCTTCAAGCAATTGCAAGTATTTCACATGTACTTCGCCTGTGCTCTTGTCGGGCAGAATGCATTGGCCCAACAAGGCAAGTATGAAACCACGAGCAATTTGTTGTATTGCTAAGTCAGAGTTTGCTTCCAAATTTCCAATTCTATTATTCAACCAAAGTAAATTTACTGCACCTCCACTAAAATCTAGTGGCTAGGACGAATGCCCATTAGATATTGGCAATAATCAGGGAGTGCTTCATAACTATTAACAGTACATCCAATGACAGGTCGACCATTTATCGGAAGCCCTATCAAAATAGCAACATCTTCTAGCGTGATAGTGCACTCCCCACATGGAAAATGGAAAGTATGAGTCTCGGGCCTCCACCTTTCAACTAGTGCTGAGATTAGTTTTTGATTGACTGCTACGTCACGATTTCCACAAAGCGAAGTAGACGGCACGCTGCACATAGCCCCGTATTTCATTTCTCATTGATGGCAATTTTAGATGCCGAGCCCGCATATGTCTTGTTATCTGTTAAATAAAAAATTAAATAACATTAAATAAAATTAAATTAATTAACTTCAGCTAAATGGATTTCACAAAAAATAAAATTCATACATCCTCTAACAAAATATATTAACTCAAAAAATTTAAATTAAAATATCCAATAATAAATCTTTTAGCTTATTCGATTTTCTAAAAAAGAAATCAATTAACATATAAAAATATTTTTTGCTTAAAGTTAATCACATAAATTTCCTAAATAGTTATGTCCTAACCAAACATATAGCAAATATATAAAAAATAAAATTCAATAAAAAAATAAAAATACATTACATTATGCTGTAGAACTTCAATAGCAATATGACCATTAGAATCCATTGTATTATCATTTTTCACCATCTTTTTTGAAGTAAATGTCTCTCAATTTTTTTTCTAACAATATCCGTTTTTTTTTTTTTCACTTCACTTCTCCTCACTTCAAGTCTCGTAACTGATCACTGCTTGTCTACTCCTTTTATAATAGCTCCTCGCCCTTTACTTCCTCCTCAACAGACCCTCAATTATTTTTTCATTCTCTCATAGTATCATTTCTGCATGACACTCCTCCACTCACAATTCATTTAGGCCCCATGCAGATGAATAGGAGAAGCTCGTGACTCTCTGCGTGCACCAGCTTTGAAAGAGCAAGTCTGCTAAGTCATTTCATTTCAAAGAGTAATACAAAGGCTGTTGCATCATTTCTTGAAAGAGCTCGTGCTACATATTTCATTTCATGGAGTAATACAAGGCTGCATCATTTCTTAGCAAGGAACAAGTGTGCGCCAGCTGAAGCCAGGCCCCCACGCCGCGTGTCGCCTCCTGCGCCTGACGTGCACCGTGCAAGGGATCCGCAGGCGACCTCGCGCAGAAGACCGTCCAGGTGTCGTCGCCCGCGTCGCGTCCCATGAGCTGAATCCGCACAGCGAGTTCTCCAGGATGCGTCAGAGATTCTTGCTCATTGAATCCGCCAAGGGTGACTTCCGCGCCTCCAGGATTCCTGACGCGAAACTAGTGACGCGACGGGCGGGAGTGATCTTCCTGAGTGTCTCCGTCCTTGGCCTTTGAATCCGCCATAGGCGGGGCAATTTTTACCATATTAAGGTCAATCACCCTCTAATCCCATATATAAGTATTTCACCAGTCAAAACCCAATACATAAATTATTTTTCCAAATATGTACTGTATGTCATTTATTAATTGAAAATTTTCATTTATTGTATTAAAAATTATAGAAAAGTGGAAGAAAATGATGATCTACAAATTAAAATTAATATGTCAATTAATAAATAAAATAGAATAAATATTTTATTTTGCTCTTATAGCATCTAAGAATTTTTTAGAATGAAGTTAGATTTTTTTCTTGTTTAGAAGGGTAAGGAATCACCGGTATTTGTGTTGCTTTTAACGAAAACAATTTTTGTTTAATTGTAGTTAGAAGTTAGTATATGACACTTAAAGGTAGTCATTTCATTTATAGTCTATGGATACTAGATAATAGATAGTGAGAGCTCTTCCTGGAAATCAATTTTTCACTTAGAGTGATTTGGTATGGAGGTAAAAATGAAGGGTGAACACTTTATATGAGTTTCATGAATAATTTTACAATTAAACTTATTCATGAAATTTTCTCCCATATTTTTACCCTCACACCAAACTTGTAATTAGGGATAATCCATTTACTTAGTTATACCTAATAAATATAGATGAGAGCTTTCACCATAATTTTTTTTTCCAATTATAATTAGGAGTTGCCATGCAGAATTGTTGAGAGATAATCCATTCAATTATAGGTAGACTGAGACATGATAGCTTGTGGAAATAATTTTGTTTATTGTAATTAAAAGTTGATATGTGACATGTTTTATTTGGGGTTTCCCATCTGGTATCCAATCCAGAAGACCGACTAATCTGGATTTGAGTATTGTGGGGCCCAAGCAGAGGCAACTTTGACTATAGGTGACTCTCTATTCTCATCCCTCTAAGGATTGATCCTGAAGGAGATGGTTAAACAACCCCTTACCAGTGTCACACCATGTGGTTAGTTGACATGTGACTTTATTAGTGTGTTTGGATGGCATGTGATAGAGTAGAGGGAAGAGCAATGATGGTGAAATAAATTTCTTCTTTTGTTTGAGTATATATTTTATGATAGGTAAAAAGAGAAGGAGCTCAAGGAGAATAATTCCTCCTCTAAGCCAATTATAATTTGTCCTCAAAATTGGGATATAATAAGGAGAATGAAGGTTTAAGAAGTTAATAAATATAAATATTGTAACTCATTCTTTTATAATATAACTCTCGATTATAATTTATAAAGTTTCATTCTATTCTGTTTTTAATCTTCTACATAAATAGAAAGTTAACTTCTTGTTTTTAATCTTCTTTACCGGTTCTGATATGTTCCGTTAATAAAACAATATCCAAAATACAAATTAAAAGTTTCTATCCTGATGGACTAGGTACATATACTAATTAGTTAATGAAAGGCATCCCATCTAAGTTAGACTGACCAGAACGAAACTGGTCAAGCTCAAGTCCCCTTGTAAGGAACGGCGTAACAAAGGATGTAAAACCCCACTTGTTAAAATCACACAAGATGCACGAGTCAATTTAGTAGAAGTTCTTTTACCTCATCAAGGACTAGTTTTAAATTTAACTTGTACTGCTTATTTTGAAAGATCCACAAGAATTAAGTTCATGCAATCATAATCGAAATTTAATACCAGATGGGTTAATGTAAATGTGTTGAAATTTGATAATAGTATACTTTTTATACAACTCTTAAATTTTATTCTCCATCTTTATATAATGTGTAGTATTTATATGCCTAATTTTTCTTGTACGTTGAAGAGATCCATATGGAAGTCTTGTTTGTGTGATAGGACTGTTTTATTAATTTAGTCGTTGCTAATGAACTTGAACTGCTCCCTCTCTTATGGAGGGTCTCGAGCCCTCATTGTTTGAAATTTATCGGGGAAAAAAAAATTCGTGTATCTTATCCCATATAATATAGTAGTCCCATAAATGTGGAAAGTAAGAGAGATTTTCCCAATGAATTATGTTATTTGACTCACTTAACATATGATATTATACCGACTCACTTCTTATCCATCGTTAGATGGGTGTAGATATTATTTAAGTAAGTTATGTCCACATCATATTCAATAGTGGATGACAGTTAGTTGACTGCTCATATCAAATAAGTGCACATAACATTTTTCTTTGAATATCCCGTTAGAGTTTTAATAAACAAAGAAAAATGTTATTTGTATTCATAGTATGTAGGACACGTGCCGACTTAGACCTTACCCACCATTAGATGGGATGTGAATCTTACTTGAATATCCACACCTCATCTAATAGTAAATGAGGTGTAGTCAACAATGCCTATGATCAATGAATATAAATAACACACCTCCTAATTCCTAAACAAAAATATTATTGACATCTAAAAGTAGGTGTTCCAATAGATACTCATTTTTTATGTATCAAAATAACACTACTCTTCAATAAAATCATACCCATCATCTTTTTTTTTAAATCTTTTTTTGAGGTGAAAATCACACATATATCAGTTGTTCAAATGCAAATTATGAATTCAGATTTTAAAAGATTGCTATATATGGAATAATTATTGACTTTATATACGACCATAACAAAACTGTAAATTACATATTTAAAAAACCTTCAAAGTATAAACATCTATTAAATACTTTATATAAATTATATTAGTCAGTTCAGATAGTTTAAAATTTATTTTTTAAATAAAATTTCGAATGTTATGAATAAAAAAGTTATTGTTATTCAAATTTTATTTTCAGAATAAATTAACCAGACTCAAATTATATTTATAAAAAATGAATATTAATTTAGGCAAAAAATAATTTAATTTGTATACACTGTCAATATAAAATAATTTTACATAAATATTTAGCCATGTATTGTCAGCTCAAATTCTTTAACTCAACCACTATTTTAAAAGTTTTATAAATAAAAGCATATAATTGAATAATTTATATTATTATTATATCAAAATTAATCAAATTAAAAAATCTCTCTTTCACTTTATATTTAGTTAGGAAATAAAAATAGAAGTAAAAGATCTATAAATAATATATAAAGAGAATTCACCTCCATAATAACATTTCGTGTCTTCTCAATATATTAAATTAATTTTTTAAGTCCATTAATATATTTTATAAATAAAAATAATGAATGAAATTATAAAAAAAAAACTTTTTTAATAACCTTCACTCCACTTCCAGATTACCAACAACTGCTCTATTCATTACTGCATTTTTGTCCAGTAACATTTTTGTCTGCTTTCTCGTAATTTTAGTTTATTTTTTTCTGAAAAATTAATATTATGATAAAGTTTATATTAAAAATAAGAAATATGATAGGCTATCAATGCACTAGTAAAGTAAATGCATAAAATTTTTACTCTACCTATGTTTACCTTACCTCAACCTAAATATCCTTTGAGTGTAACCAACTAATAAGACCATTTAGACAAAAAGCCACTGCCCTGAATAAAAGCTGCCTCACTCCGTCATTCGTGGGGCAGATTGGATGGCTTAGCACCATTCCAATTTCTATAATGCTACTCCCTTAAGTTTAAAGCAATCTAATTTTTACAATTATTTTTAACTATATTTTTCAAATGTGATTAAATACAGATAAAAATATGGCCAAACACAGTACTCATCAGACATTGTATTACTATAGTTTGAACTAAATTTAGACTTTTTTGAATCTAGTTTAAAAAAGGAGCCTTATAACCACATTTACAAAATGTGGCTAAGTGCAATGAAACAAGGTAAAAAATGTGACTAAATGAAAAAATTAATGTGGCTAAACACTTACTATTTACTTTCCACTTTTGACCCCAAACACCCTCTGAACCATCCTCCTCCTCTCATTCTCCCTCCCTCACTCCCCATCACCTCTGCTTCCCTGGCATTGCACGGTGTTATTGGTCAAGCTGAACAAGAAAACAAGAAGGAATGCCAACAACACCTTTCTAAAAGGTGTCTTTTACTAATTATAGCAGCACAACAACAAACAAAGGCATAATCAAAAATAAATCTTTGAAGTTCAAGAATGAGTATATTAGCATAAATTTTTCTCAGATTCTCAAAAATCTCATCTACAAATTACATCACCACATCAGCACAACACTTGGAGACAAACTTACAGAAGCCCCAAAATCAAAATTTTACACTTGATGCTAACATGGATGGCAAAGAACACAAGCACAAGCATATTACTCAACTTTTTCAACCCAAAATATTCACAAGAAAGCTACCATAAAAAACAAAGCAAGACTGTAACAATTGAGTACCATCGGTGGAGGCACCACCGCCATCGTTGACACCGCTTTTGTCTACCTCGAAGACTAAATCTATGCCCAAACCTTCGATCCTCATGCTCAAATTCAATTTCTTGACACCATTGCTGGCAGACATTAGCACTGTACACTTCATAGAATTCGGACAACAAATTCTTAAAAAATAAAATGGAAAAGGAAAAAAATTCACAACAAAAAATTTGGACAAACCAAATTCTTAATAAAAAATAATTAAAATAACTATTAAAAATAATTAAAATAAAAAAATATGAAAAGAAAAAATAAAATAAAAAAGCATTGAAGTAGATAGAATTCGAAGAAATTGAATTCTTAAAAAATTACAAAATAAAAATATTAAATATTAAAAATAACTAAATTTAAAAAATCAGAATAAAATGATATAAAATGAAAAAATAAAAAACAACACTGTTCACTAAAAAATGAAAACTAAATTCTTAAAAAACAACAACTACAACTAAGACATTGACGATATTGACTTTTAACTAGAGGTGGGAATCCCCTTTCCATATTCCAAATCCAAACCACCTGTCGCCTTCTCTACAAGTTTTCTTTTCAAACTTTCACTTTCCAGACCCAAAAATTTAAAAAAAAAATGAGAAACTTTCACTTTCAACACGCAAAAATATAATTTTTCGATTTTCTCAAACAATTGTGTTGCCTGGAAACTTCTCCGTCAACATAAATTTTCGATTCTAGTACTCTTCTTAATCAACCGCAAGATGGGGGCTTCGTTCCCATCTTCTCTGCGGTCATTATTCAAATCTGGCCCACTAATTAAGAAACTCAGATTAACAAGTTAAGGCCGAACATGATTAACCTTTTTCATTAGCCTTTTCATTGCGAAGAGAAAAGTACGTATCATATCATTGCTTTAACTTTTTTCTTTTTAATTTTTTAGTATTATGATATTATTATTATGCATTGATGAGTTCGGAAAGAGATACATGTATACAGTTTTTTTTTTTTTTAATAATTTGATCCCAAAGAATTCATATGATCAATTAGATACATGTATACAGGCATTTTTCATATATATATATATATATATACAAATCATGTATTTTTAACTATTAATTTCAAGTAATAAATCTCATAATTAAGACTTCAATACAACTTTAAAGATGATTTTAAAGCAATATCTTAAAAGTTAAATTGAAGAATAAATCGATAAAATTTATGAGTCATAACTTTCTTAGCTTAACCAATTAATTATCATTTGGTCTTTCGAAAAGTTGAATTATATTTATATATTATCAATTTGATTTCTGAAAGATAAGTAATAGTATTAATTTAGTTTTTTTTTTACGTGATTAATTTAGTACTTAGAATACCAAGAGTGGTATCAATTTGATCTTTGGAAAAATTGACATATTTGTTAGTTCGTCAGTAATAGGAAAACCATATAATTCTCGTAAACATGGTAAGTCAACAGCGAAGATAATACCAATTTAGTCCCTTAATAACAGTTTACATAAAAAGATTGTTCAGATACTGATTGAAAGATTACATTAATGCCAATTATTTTTTGAAAGTTTTATCGATATCAATCTCACGTAGTCACGTCTTTATAGTTTATATATTTTAACTCACACTTTAAAGGATATTATACTAATATATTTATATTTATCATTAGATAGAGTAAAAAATCTAAACTAAGTGAGATCCATACCTAAGTCAATGATAAATAAAAGTGTATCAACATAATATTCTATAAAAATGAGTCAAAATAACACTACTTTCATATATTATGTATTTTTTTTACTTTTTAAATTCAATTGATAATTGTCATAATTAATATTTGGATGGACGATTTCTAGTCCCTTCTTTTTCTTTTTAGGTGTCTTATCATAAACAGATGAAATGGTTAGTATTTAAATCAATATTTTAAAAGTAAAACTAATGATTAAATTAAAGCAAAATTGTAAGAGTTATGAAGAATATAAACTAAACCACTAAATTTTATATAAATGGTCAAATTAAAAATAAAAACTCGTGATTTTTTAAAATGTTTCAAATAACTATGTGATCATTGATTTTTTTATGTGACTCATAATTACTTTTTTATTCAATTATTATGATTAATCTCTGGTTTCACATCTCTCTTTAGGCGTTTTTATTTATTATTATTCTTTTTAATAGTAAAAACCATGCATCTCCTTCCACATCGCATTTGTCCTTATCGTTCATCAAAGTTCAACCATAATAATCCACTTATATCAATATTCAGAATAATATTATAAAAATAATAAAATTACATAATAAATATATATCACATCTTATTATTATTAAATATAATATGAGTAAAATGAGTTAAGAATCCTCATCATATTTAATGTTAATAAAATATATAATATATATTTATTATACAGTACTACATGTGATCCCTTGTCTGAATTGAAAATCCAGAAACTACCCCACAGCTTCCACGTAGCTTCAACCCAGCCCCTTGTATTTCACACCCTGTTCACTCCCCTGCACATCTCCCCATAGCACTCTTAATTATCTCCAATATTATAAATAAATAAATCAAACACACACTCCAATTAGAGCATCATCAAGCAAGTGCAGTGTCCACACCATATAAATACAGACACAGACACCGCATAGCCATAGTTTCCAGTTTCACCGCCAACCGTTAATGGAGTTCTTCGCGAGGGCCAAGGCCGTCAAGCTCCGAAGCCACCTAGACAAGTACCTCGTGGCCGACGGCGACCGCGAGAAAGTCCACCAGAGCCGAAACGGCAACACCAGAAGGGCCAAATGGGTCGTTGAGCCCGTCGTCAATGTAAACGACGCCCACTCCCACCGCGTTCGGCTGAAGAGCTGCCACGGTAGGTACCTCACGGCGACGGACACCCCTTTTCTTCTGGGCATGACCGGAAACCGGGTGGTCCAGGCTGACTTCGACGACAGCCTCAGCTGGAAGTTCGAGTGGGAACCGGTTCGCGACGGTTTCCAGGTTAGGCTCCGGAGCTGGTGCGGGAAGTACCTCAGAGGAAACGGAGGGACCCCACCGTGGAGGAACACGGTGACCCACGATGACCCTTTGGTCGGGATTTCAAGCGTAAGTAGCCATATTTTCTAATATCACGCAAATTTACCGCTCCCATTTTCACAGTAAATCACTTATCTCATTTGAGTCGTAAACACCAAAATGCTGGCAGACCAGTTCTATTAAGATTTTGAGCTGAGATATGCTGTGCAGCTTATTATCATGATTTTTTTTTATTTAATCAATATTTTAAAATGCTAATAACCATGGATTTTTGTCACATATTAGTTCTTCAATTTAATTTTGATTTCATATGATATCAGTGTGCTTGCTGAAAATTTCGATATTAGTCGTCAATTTTGGGATTCCTTGCCTCTCTTAATACTTTTTTTTAGCTTTGCTTCGCAGGATTGGGTTTTGTGGGATATTGAGGCTGTGGAGTTGCCTGAGGACGAAGATGATGAGGTGGAAGAGTCATCGGTGGGTACAGCTGTGTCGTCTTTGGCTCTTTCCGATGAGCTTTCCGGCGGTTCGGACCCGCCGTCGCCGATGTCGGTTTTCTTGCTCAAGTCGCCGCCGTCGAGGCAGAGCTCGAAGCTGGGGCAGGTGCGTGTAATTGTGTTTAATGCGCTTTTGATTGTTCTTCATTTACTATTGTTGACTGTTGATTTTTTCAATGCGCGGAGGTTTTCCAATTTGTTGCAAGATTGATCGGAAATTATATGGCTCTAAAGAATGCTTGACTAATTTGGAGAATATTATTACTATCTACGCTATTTGATTTGAAAATTATAAGCGGATGATCTCATTGGGTATGAGTACATTATTTTCGTACGACAATTATTAATTAACCACCTATTTATTGATTTGAAGAAAGTTTTTTTATACATAAAAAATAAAGCTATAGCCATTTAAAGATTTGAAAACTATATAGAAAAGTTAATGAATACATTTTATTAAAAAATTTATAAATATTTTTTTATTGTAATTAATTTTAAACCCTTTTGTCATTATTATTTAAATTTCATCTTAATCTTAATATAAAATATATAAAAATTAACAGACACGTGCCCTCAATATGTGATTCCTGCATATACTTTAGAGAGAATTGCAATTTGCTGTCACTAAAGTCAAGTGAGATGATTGGGAATGGCAATACTTGTAGTGCCAGGATAGTGAAAACTTTGTTCATCTAAATATGATAAAATATTTCAAATGGGTGAGATTGTATTACAAGTATTTAAAAGTTTTACCAAAAAAAAAAAACTTTGGGTTTGTAAGAGTCCACTAAGCAATTGATTGCGACTTAGTTGGATTTGAGAGACACAGACAATTTCTGTTGCTTCATGCCTTCACCAACCCCTCAGCACTAAGAAAAATGTTATCCCGCGTTCACACACAAACGCGAATGTTTTCACACTCATAATAATCAACAGATGCACCACTTAAGATTGGCAATACGAAAGTTGTCCATATATGTTTAATGAGAAATGCTATAGCTCTTACCAATCCTTCTAAACATTCTTCTAAGTGTAAAAAAAAAATTACTAAATGAGATAATTAGATATAGCCAATGTGTTGAAATCTTATAAAATAATCAATTTTTTCTTCATTTAATAATTAAAAAAATATTTATAAGGATTTATTAGGAGAATATATATCATTTCTCATGTCTAATTATACTAGTACATGAGTTTGGAAGAGTAAACGAGTAGTAATACTCTCCGAGAGTTCGCACATCCAATTACGTATTTTCAGTGGCACTAACTTTGATATTTGATATTATAAGAACTAAGTGTATTAAATATTATAGGCCCTTTCTTCAATCTGTTTTATGACATTCGAATATTATCTAACAAAAGAAAAGTACGACTTGAAATACGGTCAATTTGTTGCATAGTTCCAATTAGTATCTACTATCTAGTCTTGAACGTAACTGAGCAATCTAGTCACTTAATTAGATAGAAATATATCTATGCGCTACGTATTCTTGTTAGGAGTTATACGTCAACCTCAACTGGTCAAGTAGGCAGATGAAAACATAATGAGTAACGCTGTACACAGTTATGGCAGAAAAAGAAACATCATAGAGACATTTTCATGCGAGTTCATTTATTTATCAGACTCGAAGCCAAATATAGATGTGTATCTCTTATTAATTTATGCATAATGTTTGGTTATTTGAAGAAGCCGAGTGGATGAAAAAGAAACAAAGATGGGATAAAATTAGCGCTTTCATTTATATGGATGATTTTGGGAATTAAAAATGGAGTATTTATAAGAGTAGAATGTTTTATTTCTTGGAAACAAAATCAATTATTGACAATATTGTCAATTAGTGTAAGACATCTCATGTAAACGTTGGTTTCATGCTTTTCCAATGGCATTTGTCTGTATGCAAATGTCCATATACTTCATCTCAAGTACCTCACTTATTGTTTCTTTTCCTTCTTGTGTAGGTATCTCGTAGTCTCTTTCTTTATGCTTTCCTTATTTTCTTTTTGCGGCTAGAAGTCACCATAAGGTGTCTTAATAAACTGCCTTCTTATTCCAGATGACATTTTGATTCTCTCTCTCTTAATTTATTTGGTGTTGTTAAACACGCCAAGGCAGCGACAAACCGCAGAGTTTTATGCTATGACTTTATGAGTCATTAGATCCACCAAAGTATATCCAATATTCATACGTGATTGACTGTTTTCTAATCTTCATTGAACTAGGCTGACTCAGCTTTTCAATCCTGCTTTTTGCTTTCTGGTGATGGCTATCCAATGTAAAAGTGTGAGTTGGATTGGGCAATTGGTTTCGGTGAAAAAGTTTAACCCATAATCCTATTGGGCTGAGTTGGGTTGCATTACATAAATTTTTACTTTTAGTCTCACCGGCAAACTTAATTCAATCTAAGACCAAACTCAATTGAATCCAAAAATACTTTTAGTTTTGCCAGTAACACAATAGTAATTCAACGTCAAATAAATTTTATACGAATGATTTTTATTCATAATTTTTTTTATGGTCACAAAACATATCTTCATTTGTTAGTTTATCATAAAATTATGTATGTTCGAGTATCTAGCTTATCAAGCTATACCTAGTGGTTCTTTTAACCAAAATTTCAACCTTGTAAAGTTGACTCAAAGCAACTCAATACTAGCCAGGCCATATTATAGCTTAGGTTGAGAACTTTATCTTTACCAACTCCACTTGATTTGAACAATAATATTTAGAATAGTTTATTCAATATATAATTTAATAACTGATACACACAATTTCGAAGAAAAATGAAGTCAATTTTCTTTCTAGAAAATAACACACGTACCTAGTCTCTCGATTTGGCGTCGCACCACACGGAACTTGAATTGAATCAAAGAGGAGATGAGGTTAACCGCTTTGGCCAGGTAATGCCCGCGTGCGCACACAGACCGTGTTGTCCAGCTGCCACCTTTGACCTCTTCTCCTCAAGAATTTCACCATGTGTGTGCACAAAACATCCTCAAGAACAGTAACTTTTACCCAAGACCAAAAAAATAACACGTGCTTACTACTAGTACAAATAATAAATACTATACAAGTAATTTACCAAACCGAGAAGAAAGTGGTCCCTTTTGATCTTCATATAAATAAACACCCATATCCCCCAACACCAGTTCAAGCTACACACTTCCACAACTCATCCATTTTGCACATCTCAAACTCTTCTCGTCTTAACCTGTTTAAATTTGCTCACTTTTCATGCAGACACCGAGCTCCAACAAGTTCAGGACCGGAATGGACTTCTTCCGCCACGCGAAGGCGGTGCGGCTCCGGAGCCACCACAACAAGTACCTCCTCGCCGACGACGACGAGGAAACCGTCACGCAGGACCGTAGCGGCTCATCCAAGAGCGCGCGGTGGCTCGTCGAGCACGTCCCTGAATACGACAACCTGATTCGCCTCAAGAGCTGTTACGGCAAGTACCTAACGGCTTCGAGCCGCCCTTTCTTGTTGGGCATGACGGGACACAAGGTGCTCCAGACACTGCCTTCGAGGCTGGACTCCTCCGTGGAGTGGGAACCAGTCAAGGACGGTGGGCGCGTGAAGCTGAAGACGCGTTACGGGAACTTCCTCAGAGGGAATGGTAGGGTGCCGCCGTGGAGGAACACCGTGACGCATGATATCCCGCAGAGGACTGCGACGCAGGATTGGGTGCTGTGGGATGTTGATGTTGTGGAGATTCATGTTCAGCACGCTCCTCCTCCTCGTCCTCCTCCTCCTCCTCCTCCTCTTGTTCAGGATTTGAAGCCTTCTGCTCCGCCATTGCCTCGTGAGGGTGATGATTACGAGAGGTTTGAAGTGACCGCGCCGGCTTCGCATGCACCTGCAACTGCACCCGTCAAAACTCGGAGCTTCTTGAGGCAGCAGGTATGTAGTTATTGGAAAAAAAAAAAAAAAAGTTTACCAATTTTTTCGTAGATTAATGCTAAATTTGGTCTTTAGATTGTATATGCAAATCACTTTTTCCCAAGGTTTAAAATCTGACTAATTAGTTTATAAGTTTGTAATGGTGAATTGTATTAGTATATGTTTTCAAGGACTAATATGATTCAAAATCATAAACTCATGGACTAATTAGTCAGATTTTGATTTCAAGAACTGAAATGACTCATGTACTTAATTCAAAATCATAAACTCATGGACTATTTGGTTATTAAATTATGTTTTCAGTTTTCATTTTCTGTTTTCACTATTTTCTTCGCAACATTTCCTGTTTGCGTTTTTGGTTTTTGTTGTTTTGGTGATGATTGTGTTTTGTTTGGTTTGGTTTTGATTTGTTTGCAGTCGAATGATTCAAGTGCTGTTTTGTCTCCGAAGGTGGAGGGGAGAACCATATACTACCATGTTGCTGAAGACAATGGAGAGGTGCTTGATGAAGGCATTCAGGGATATTCTTTGAATTTCAAGGGAAATGGAGTTGAAGAACTGACTCGTAAGTTTGAGGAACAGACGGGGCTAGAGGGAATCATTGTGTGTAATAAGAGTCCTTTGAATGGAAAGCTTTATCCTCTTCGCTTGCAGCTTCCTCCAAACAGTGTCACAATGCAGGTTGTCTTGGTTCTTCCTGACTCAAAAGGTGAGTTTTTTCCCTTATTTTAACCCGTTTGAATTTGTGTTTCTTCATAGATGCTTAGTCTTTCACTGTACATGCATCATCATTCATACAAAAATCAATGGACTTGGCCTTTACTGTTCTGTCTTGGACTTTTGGTGGTACGATGGTATAGCTGTTAAGCTAGAAGAAATTAGAAGAAAGAGTTAATGCCATGGTGGACCAACCTATTAGGCTATGGTCTTGTCATATGTCATAAATGTTTGACAACCAACAATAATTAGTAATTGAGAGATGTTAGCATTTTAATCACACTCTGTATAGACATAACATATGAAAGTGAGTGTGACTTGGTATCGAGGTACACAAGTATTGAAGTAAGTGGTAGGATTGTGTATATTTGTGTGAGAAACGTTATATTTGGTGTTGAAATGATATGTTAATAACCTAACTCTCCATAATTTTCTTATCTTGATTCACTTTTCATGATGGATAAGTGAAAACAAAGGATTTTGCAACTGCATCCGTAGCTTTGCCAAACATATAAGGATTTTGCATCTCAATCTTTCACCTAAACATTAGTCAAACTTCGAGAAGAATGCTTCATAATTTAGTGATACTTATTGGTTTGATTGCTTGCATTGCATATAAGAACTTGTATTCTTTTGTTCCATTTATAATTCCTTCTCATAGTGAATTTAATCATTTATCAATTGTGCTATCCTGGAACTTAACATTTGCTCTGTTTTCTGGTGTGTTTCAGTGGCAAGAGACTTTGAGGCACAAGGTTTACTGTGAGAAGCCTAGATTATTGCAGCACACTAAGGCCTATGTATATACTGATCCAAGCCTGTTCGAGTTCTATATGTGAGAGCATTTAGGAATATGTTATAGAGTTCCGCCTTGTATCCATTGCATTTATAAAGCAGAATTCACCAAGGTCCTATGTGGAGGCTGATTAAAGCTTTGGCATAGAATGGATCATAACAGCAATCTCGGTTCATCAATGACATCCAATTGGTCATAGGCGATTCTGGTGGTGGGTTTTGTGCGGACTTCTGTTTCATTTAGCCCAGCTTTAATTATAAACCTATCCTTCAGGTGGATTCAGTAATTTTGTTGTTTGATGATTTCGTTATGTTCTGTGCTTCATGATTTTTCTCTAGGTTTTTTTGGTTACTGATTTTTCTCTAGGTGATTGGTAATGTACATATTAAGTTTTGTCAGAAATTTAGAGGCATATTTTTTAATCAGATATAAATTTCTAACATTCATCGCAAGTTTGGAAGTTTTTTTTTAACATTAGTATTTGGTTCTTGTCTGAATTGGAATGCAATTTGTTAATCCAAGTGAATTTTGTACCAATACATGGAACTCAATGTATTCAGTCTATGTTTGGGACAATAAAAACTGAAGGAAGTGGGATGGAATGGGAGGAACACTTGCACAAAATGTGTGTTTGGGATTTATTTACTGAAGATATGATGGAATGACTGACAAGGGACAAGCACACCCCACTCTTAGCTATTGCAAACATTAATCTTGGTGACCTTAAAATATGGGGTTTAGGGATTTTGGTGAAGGAGACGTGGATTTTGCCTCTGGTCATAGGATCATTTCCATAGTCAAAAATTGAACCTTTGATTAGATGTTTAAAGATTGATGATATCAAAGCACTTAAAAGGGAGGAGGGGGGAATTGAATCAAGTGCCCTTAAAAAGTTTTTGCACACTTAATAAACTACCATAATGTTCTCTGAAACTCTACTATTATGAGATATTTGGGTAAATGGTCTATCAAAAGTAACACATGAGGCAACTTGATGGAATAGTCTCTTTTAATTTTCAGTATTCACAGACATCAGGATAATGAATTTGCTTGGTCCCGTAAATGATTACCCTTTGGATCAGAAAAAATAAAATGGAATAAACTTCTCTCAAACTTCTTCATGATCAAAATATTTGCCCGGTGTGATAAACATGAAGAGGATGTTAACCATCTTTTTCTCTTGTGTGATTTTGCTTGGTCCCTATGGAGTGTTTGGTTGAAATGTTGGAATTTAACTTGGGTACTGCCAAATGACATGCGAATTAATCATGGTGGGAGCGGAAAGTAAAAGGCCTAGGATAGGAGGGCTTGGATTCAAGCCTTCTTTGTGAATAATTGGATTGTTTGGAAGTGTAGAAATAAGGCTATTTTTGACAATAAAAGAACCACCATTGAGGAGGCTACTAACATGGTAGAATTTTGGTTGAATGAATGGTCCAAAGGAGAATAAGAAATAGTGATTAGTAGAAGGGGAGAGGAAATTTCTTGACAATTGAAATACTTTGATTTGCTTCTAATACATTTGTAACCTGTTTCTGAGTATTTTTATTGGTTGTTTGATAAGCGTCCTCCAGGTTTTGGTTGACTTGGCTGCCTAGACGCCAATGAAGTAAGAATGCAGGTTCTCGAGAGTGGAGGATGAGGCAACAATGAAATTCATCTGAGTTTGAGTGATTTAGACCAAACACGGAGAGATACACTTGAGAGTGAGTGAGGCTACAAGGGTGTTGGGATACACATATTGTAAACTAAAGGGTGTTGAGATACACATATTATAACTGACTTGAATTTTAATGAATTAATGCAGGTTCATGATGAATCCTGAGTTACTCTGGCGTTTGTAATGTTGTTTGGGAGGGTGAGTTGTGAGTGAAACACTTGGTGTGGGGAGATGTAAGTGGAGTAATGTCATGTGAGTAAAGGAGAGAGTCAAAATGTGAAAAGATAAGTGATACGCTTTGAGCAGAGTGATATATTTGTGAGGTATTGAGCTTAAATGATGAGAATTGTGAGATAGATCCCAAAATATGAGTTGTAATTTGAGAGTTGTAGATGATGTGTATGCTTGGGTGTGTTGCGTATTTAGTGGGTGCATGCGTGCATGTCTTTGGTGTGGGTGTGTATGTGTTTTTATTGGGTGTGTGTAAACATGGTGTGTGTGGGGTGGGGGTGTGTGTGTATGTCATATGTCCAAATTGTGATAGTCTCCTTAATAACTTGGTGGATCAAATTAGTGATCTATACGAGGATGGAATTGTGCTATAATGACTTCCTTTTGGAATTGATAGATGCTATGGAAATATGAAGGAACAATATTTGGTACGTGAGTAATTCTTTGGGCACCTTGATGGTTATGCCAAATGAGTTCCTAAAGAAGTGTTCCTGGTTACAAGGTGTATGGGTTGGTGTTGAGTTAGTCTTGATGTACCAATCCTGATGATTCAAAAGGTGGCGGTCTTCTCGTTGCCATGTGGTTTTCTGATTGGGTGTGCAACTGTGGTATTTGTCTTATGGATACAATTTATTTCAAGGTGGATATTTTCTTTAGGAAGATACAGAAGAACTACTCGATGTGATAAGTGGTTGGTGTGGAGTGTTAGGATAGCTTACTTGGATGTATTGGTTTGCGATCTGATGAATGTTGTGTGCTTGTCATACATTGCCAATCTAGACCTTTGCCACTTGAATTTTGTTATTTGTACTCATGATGTATGAAGCACCATGTCGACTTATATCTCATTCACTATTGGGTGAGGCGTAGGCTCTACCTTAATGAGATTCACACCACATCTAATGGTGGATGAGATGTGAGTCAGTATGGTGTCCACACATCTTGAGTACAAATAACATTTTTCTTGCCACTTTTAGTGGTATCCTCATAATTATTAATTAAAAAAAAAAAACTTCTTCATGAAATAGACATGCATTGGTTAGTTCTCTAAATAAATTACAGAAGTATTTAATAAAAGTACTAGGAATCGAAGAAAACACTCAGAAATTAGATTAAGAAGAAATGTAGGTTGGTATACCTCATTAAATTCAAGATGGATGAAAAACTCTACAATGCTTTGCATTGTAATTGTCATGGTGGGTGATGGTCTTCAACTTGACATAATATTACAAAGACTAATAATTATGAGAAGTAAATAATTCATATATATATATATATATATATATATATATATATATATATAAAGAAGTAAATAATTATATAATGGTTTGAGTACTTCTCTGAATTAGAGTAACTACAATCTACAGTACTTCATACTGACACTATATCTGGATTGAAATATAATTACAGTGTTATAAAGAAAGGTAGGGGGATTAACAAAACTATTAAATATGGAAAGTTAGAATACTGCAACCAATAATTAATTATATTAAGAACATGTAATGTACTTAGATTTCAGAAGTAAGATAAGACCGACGATTCTTAAAATTGTTTAGCAAGTAAACGTTGGCCTAAAAAAATGGTATTAATTTATAGTTACAAAATTAATTGAAGTAGAAAGATTGAGGATGCACTTGTTTAATTTTTTTTAAAATGATTTTTTAGCTGAAACAAAAGTTAGTTACATTAACTTCTACTAAAAGATTAAAAAATATATTGTTATTTTTAAATAGAAAAAGAGATTAATGGCTTAAATGAAAAATGATATTTTTATATATAAAAAAATTTCTTATAAAAAATGTTAAAATAAACGCACCCTAAGTTATTCTTCCTTGTTTAGCAAATATGGAGATGGCATTTTAGCCGTGCTTGATACATTGATTTAAATCTAAAAAATATTGCAAGATATAGATATAGATGTGAACAAACCATATATATATTCGATGAAATTGACATTCATGATCACATTGAGAATTTTTCAAAACACTCGAAAAATGCCAGTGACAGTGAACAACTGGCCGTCTTGTGGTGGTGGCAGTGGTCCAACAATGATGGTGGTTTGGTAGCCACAATGGTAGTTCAGTGACAATGGTGGTAGCCATTGTTTAGCGCAACATCGGTTCGAAATGGTGGCATATATGGTGGCAACACAGCAATGGTTATGATGGTTTAGGACACTTTGGTATTATTATTTCGAAACATTTCTTTCTACATGAATCCTATATCTTCATAAGAGTGAATAGAATGGAGGTGAACCATTTTTGAAAATATTTTTTAAGAATGCTCATTAAATGTGAAAATCTTTACCTTTCGTAAGATTGTTTTTTTAGTCAGTATCCTTAAAACACTAGTTAAGAATTAAAAAAGATAAATGTTATATAGAAAAGAGAGATTTTAACCATTACGTTAATACACTGGTTAGAAAAATCCTTCTTATAATATATAAACATTCCAATACACCAAACACCATCTCAATAGTCTTAATTACAGTTTAAATAAATGATAAATCAACCCATAAAAATAAAGAGTTTAATTTTGATGCATGAATACTTCCTAAGTGATTAAGTCAATTACTTCTACTAATATAACAATACATAATTAAATAAATAGAGATTTCTTTGCTATTCTTGTAAATTTTTAGGATATCAATATGTAACATCCTAATAATTAACCCAATACACCTAGGCTGTATCTGATTAATTACTAGACTTTATTTTTTGCTTCCTTTCTTTGATCTAAACTCTTAAAAATATTTTGATGAAAATACGGATAAAATTTTTTTTTAAAACTTTGAAAATAAAACATGAGCCACGCATACTAAGTAAACCCATCGTCCTTCTTGCATGAAATAAAAACTAATCATCTGTTTGCACAACAATAACATGAATAATCCCATCATCACATATAATTATAACATAAACAGTATTCGTTCCACATTAGATATCAAAATACACAACAAATAGATATTATGCCCACCAATAGAGTTGGGCTAGGTCTAGTTAATCGAACAATACATAAATAGTATATGGATGGAAAAACATCCATCAATGACACCTACTAATAACACTCCAAGGGGAAATAGATATCTGAATATATGCGCAAAGTTAGCAGGATCAAGTTCAGCTACCAGGTAAAAGCCTCAACGTGATTCACGAACACTTCCTTCGTTTTGAAGACGAGATGGAAAGAAAAATAGAAAGAGTGAGAAACTTATAAAAAGAATCTCAGGAGAGTACTCACCTCATGATGCATTGTGTCATCATCATTGTTATTTTCCTTGGAGTCACCCTATACTTTACCCTTTTAGGAGTAATCTAGGTAATGAGTTCATATCTTACTAGTCGTCACTAGCATATACTTATCCCTTTTGATAAGTTAAAATCCCAACTCTACCCTTTTGAGAGAACGGGTTAGGGGACAAGAATCACATTTTCACCACCTATAGTCTGATGGGTCCAAAGGATCATTTTCTCATGATCACCTTTTCATCACCTATAGTTTGATAGGTCCAAAGGATCATTTTCTCATAAGTTTAAGTCACTATTAAGCCTTTGCATATTATATCATAATCATCAAGATGCATGAACATTCTCATTGTTTGCAACAGCAACTATAACATGCAAGCTATGAAATCATTCAATAATATCAAATTCTCAATAGGCATTACATCATCATATAACTACATTCAAAGCATCAAAAGATGTCATCTAAAATTCTCAGGAAGCTCCCTTAAATAACCAAACTCTAAAATTGGGTAATCTTAATTATCAAACTAATTTCTTATGCATCTAAGGGATTTATTACCATCAATTATAAGCCTTAAGAACATTATTAGACTATATGGGGTAGCATAGACAGTAAGTTGTTCTTAAGGTTTTATATGCTATAAGTTACGTTTTTAACTCTTTCTCGTTATCGGTTTTTCCTATGATGTTAAAATTAATTACTAAACCAATTCTGAATCATTGTCCCTTATCTAAACATAATAAAATCTGGTTCTTAAGGCCACTAAAGGTTCTGACAGAATGCATAAATTTCATTCTCTAAAATTTTAGAAATCTTGCTTTTATGGTTTTCTAGTTGCTAGTTTCATTTTTAGTGTTTGGGGTCAATCCTATACTAATTGTTACCAGATTTTTCATGACTAACCAATCTTAGGCAGAATTATAACATACTAAAACATATTTGGTAGTGGATCAACTTAAAGAGATCAAAGACTAGTATTAACCTAGCTTTACGGTTTATTTATGTAGCTAGTTTTTCTTCTAACATGAATAGAATTGTTCCCTCATCATTAAACATAATAATCACAACTTCAAACATATTAAATCATCATCATATAGTAGTAGTAAACTCAGATCAGTTACCAAATCATGAACCTCACATAATTGCATCAAATCACATTTTAAGTGTACGTAAGATACTTTTTCCGTAAAATCCTTGCAAAACCTCAAAACTCTTTTAGAAACTAATGTTTTTTGTTAATCTTGAAAGGAATTATAGAACTAAATCAGTAGCTATTTAAAATCACTTTAGGCCTACCTTAATCATGAGGCCGATTTATATATTGAAAAAATATTCATGATTAGAATTTTCACTTAAGATAAAAGGAGCAAGTCTTGAGCTTAAGAGATTTATGTGGTATCTAGAATCATAAACATGCTATGTAACCTCATTTTAATCTTGTCATTATAAGGTGATAACTTGGAATTATAAACATGATATGCAAATTCATTTCTTTGTCTTTAAGATTCAAGGTGATGACTTGAAAATTAAACATGATGCAAGAGATTGAAATATAAACATGATGCAAGAAAAAAGGCGGTAGTCCGCAGAACCAATGGAGGAGAAGAGAATCTTAAGAAATTTGATGGCGTAGTCCGCATTGGATGGTGAAGGGAGAAGAGAACTCTTATTACATCATATTAAGCTCTAAACTCAAGACTTCTTAAAAAATGAATTCTTTGACTCCAATAATCTCAAGAAAACTTTAGAGTTTTTATTACCATGGTTCCAACTTTGCTTGTGATACTTGGGCAAGTCTTTGAGCTCTAAGATCTTTAAATGATGACATAAACATAAACATGTCATGCATTGATTCTTTTAGTCATTATAAAATAAAATGAAAGCATAAAATAAATATAAGATGCAGCCTTTTTATTATCTTTAGAGATTAAGTGACAACTTGAAACATAAACATGAAATGCAAGCTTGGAAATTTAAACATGAGGTATGCAAGTTCATTTATTTATTCTTGAGAATTTAGTGATGACATTAAAAGTAAACATGATGTGCAAGGCATAAACTTAAACATGGATGCAAGTTCATTTTTATTTCTTTACTAGAGCTCCTTCAAGACTTTAAAAGAATTATAATTTCAACCCAATATATATCTTAGCAAGACAAAGTGAACTTTAGAGATTTCATTATTGAGCTATCCTAGAAAACTTTCTTAGGCCTTGAGGCCGAAATCAAATGGCAAGAAAAGGAGAAGTTCAAGAGTCATCTAGAAGTGAAAAATTGTTAAACATCATTTTAAACTAAAAACAAAGCTTAACAAGAAATGAAAGATAAGTGTCAATATATTTTTCAAGTTCTAAACTCAAGACCTTCATCATAAGAACATAGTTGCTTGAAAACTTTGAAAACTAATGAAACCTTCAAGTTTTAGAGGTCTAACTTGTGAAGACTTTGCAACCAACACTCAGGAACCTCATCATCAAACCATGGCCTCATCACTACAAAGGCCGCAAGGCCGAAATATATAAGAAGAAAAGGAGAAGGAAAACCAAAATATGAAGCAAGGAGAAAGTACATAAAATCATCATTTTTAACCAAGAACAACACTTATCAATACTTGGAATTAAGCTTTAAAACAACTTCCTACCTAATTTGTTTTGAAGGAAAGGAAGAGAACTTGGTTTCTTTGAATGAAATGAAATAAAATCTCCTTGAAAACTGATGCTAAGGTTTCGGTCAAGGGAGGAAAGAATGAGAGCTTTTGAGCTTTGGAAAAACTAGAAATGTGTAACTATGATTCAAGGCTTCTAACACTCCTCAAGGATGTCTATTTATAGAAGATTTTGAAGCTCATAAATGGACAAGAAAAGGAGGAAAGTCTGACCAAATTTGAGGAGAAAACAAGGAAGAAAAATCATCTTGTTTGGTGGCTTAAAACATGGAATCATGTTTTCATGGTTCCTTGTTTTCATACCTTGGTTTTTGTGCAATTTTTCTGATGCATTATGGACCAATAATTTCATCCATTACAGCCCATGGAAGAGGAAATTTCTGTGTTCCATGTATTATTTAGGTGTAGGTAAGATATTCTTGCAAATTAGAGAATTTACGATTAAGGGCTTAGGTGAATTAGTAAGCAATTTGAGTGTTTTTAAGCAATTTTGGGTTCTAATCAATCTAAATAAATAATTTTGACTCTAGATTAATAATTAGAATTTAATAAGCTTTAATTTGAGCCTAATATTGCTTAGGTTTCATTAGACGAATCGAAAATCTCAAAATTCGCAAAACTGCAAAAAGAGGGCAAAATGGTTATTTCGCTCAAAACTCAGGCCACCCAAGCTTAACCAATGGACAATCATAACTTAAAAACATGTTTTAAAACATTTTAGTGAGGTTCGGCAAGTCAACATGCAAATAAAGTTAAAACAACCACAGGTGTTTTGGTCATTTGACGTTGAGCTTAAAATTGGGTCTTCTTCCTCTATTAACACACATAACACAAAAAATCCCTTATTATCATCAAAACATCCCCTTGAGGACGGGTGAGGCCACAATCCTCATTTTCTAGTAAAATAACCTAGGGCATTTTAGTCATTTTACACGTAGAAATTGGTTTTCAACTTCGCACAAATTGCTCCTAACCTTTCTTCTAATATTATATTCCTTTATTGAGGATTGTTCGATCTCGAATTATATAAAAAATTACCTAAGGTAATTCGGTAATTTCTAAACGCAGTAAAAATTTACAGTAAAAATTGAACGTTACATTACCTTGTAATTATTAGTTATTAAGATTATGTTATGTGTTTCACTAAACTAATTATTAAAATATAAAAACATAAAGATTCGATCACAATTATCGAAAATAAGAAGGATATTAATACTCTAAGGCTATTGAAACAAAAGCTAAATATATAATAAAAAATATTCTTTTTATATTGACAATTCATTAAAATTAAATTCAAAAATAAATTGTAATCTTGAAAAAAAAAAATGAAATTCAGAAACAAGGAATGATACACATCTATCATTATACTAATTACACCAAATACTTACTCCAAGCTAGATGACAAAATAAATGTATGGGGATTGTATAACTGGAAGGGGACGTGGGAAGAGGAAAAGAAGAAAGAAAAAGCAACGCCTTTCATTCTTTCACAACCTATTCTCTCTCACTCAAAAGCTTTCATTTTCCGTTTTCTCTCTCTTTTATGTTTCTCTCTTCGTCTTCATCGTTCAGGAAGAAAAAGAAGAAGAAGAATCAAGATTTGTTGGTAACCCACAAAACTAATTCTACGGATAAAGTTTTGCTCATTCCATTTAGTTTCTCATGTGTTTGTGGTTTATATGTCTCAAGACATAGATAATTTCTTTTTCAATATTTTTCAGCAAAACGAATTGGGAATGACTATGTGAAGCTAAGATTTGCTATTATTGTTAAAAACTAAAGTTGAAGAATTGTAAATGCGTGTTTATAAACCAGTGGCAAATATTGTAAACCATTGCATAAAAAGTTGCAAACCATAATAAAATATTGTACACTAATTAAGGACACATACTAAATAGGTTCATAATTAAATGTAAAATTATATTATGAAAATGTGTAAACCAGGATGTAAAAAATTATAAACCATGCAAAAAAAGTTATAAACTAGTAGTAAAATGTTGTAAACCAATACACACATACTAAATAAATTCAGAATTAAATATAAAATTATATTACAAAAATGTATAAACCAATATGTAAAAAGTTGTAAACTAGTACATAAAAGTTATAAACCAATATGCAAAAAGTTGTAAGCGATTTATAATTAATCGGAAACTTATTTAGTATTTGTTCTCAATTGGTTTTCAATTAATTGTAAACTAATTTACAATTTTTTACGTGATTTATAATTTTTTACATACTAATTTATACCTTTTTGTAATATGATTTTATATTTAATCCTTAACCTATTTAGTATGTATCATCAATTAATTTATAATATTTTGCTATTTATAATTTTTTGTGCACTAATTTATAACTTTTTGCATATTGGTTTACACATTTTTATAATATAATTTTACATTTAATTCCAAACCTGTTTAGTATGTGTAAATGGTTTACAATATTTTACTATGGTTTACAATTTTTCATAACATGCATTTATAATTTTTTAACTCTATTTTTTAACAATAACAAAATCTAGCTTCTAATAAAGCTATTCTCAATTCATTTTTTATTGAAAAATCTAAAAAAATAATCATCTATGTCTTGCAACATAAATCACAAACACATGAGAAATTAATGAATGAGTAAGTTTTATCTGAGGATTAGTTTTATGCGTCCCATACTTTATTCTCCTTCTTTTTCTTCCTTTAGTGAATGATGAAGAACGAAAGAGAAACATGAGAAATAGAGAGAAATGAAAGTTTTTCCTTAAAAGAGAAATAAAGAGAGAGAACAAGTTATGAAAGAAGGAATGACATTAATTTTTCCTTTTTCTTTTCCCTTTCCACTTTGTCCTTTTGTAATTATATAATTTTTATACATTTATTTTATTATCTAATCTGATATAAGTATTTGGTGTAAATATAACGTTGGACGATTATCATTTCTCTTCAGGAACCCCTCGTTAACTCCTTCATTTGTTTGCATCATCTTGTATCCTAATCCTCCTTGAGGACTACGGTCTGGGCCAATGTAAGATGTAACCTCGTTAACTCCTCTCCTTTATCGATTTTTCCTAGAAACTGTTTCTGTAGTGAAAATTGAGATTGGCCCCTGGCAATACCATCGGTGAAATCAGAAAGCCTGTGTTAATCGTATCATCATTCATCCATTCATTCCCCTTTAAGCCCCCGTCCCTCTCAAGCCCGTGGTCAACTAGTGTACACGCCAAATCTGAAAACTTTTTGCAGTTCTGCAAGCTGAGTAGCTGGTATTAGCCACTAGGCCTGAGCCCCCACTAACTGCAAATGAAGCTTCAATTCTAATTCTAACCTCATTTCAATGAAATTCTTCATGTTTTGCTCCCACTTTTTGGTCTGATGGCTGCTTCAGCTTTGGCACTAAAATCCCCATTCTGTTTCAGGAAACCCCAACAAAGGATTTCACTTTTCAATGGCCATTCCCTTGTTTCAAATGCCAATCAATCTCCTCCTAAATTGAGGACCCTTCAAGGTTCCCTTCATTTTAGAACCCCTCTTGCAGTTCCTCCTTCTTCATTGGCCCAAAGGGGTGCTTCCTCTGACGGGTTTTTGGGCACTGCTTCTGATGAATCCGAAAGGTTGCTGCTTTTTGATGAAAAGCCAGTGAAGTTTGCTCTTTGGGTACTCTTCTGGGCCTCTGTGTCACTGGCTTGGTTTTCTTTCTCCAAGGATGCTAATGCTGCAGTTGACTCCATCAAAGCCTCTGGCTTTGGCTTAAAGGTTGCCAATTCGTTGAGAAGATTGGGCTTGCCTGATGGGGTTGTGGTGTTCACCATTGCCACTCTTCCTGTTCTTGAGCTTCGTGGGGCTATACCCGTTGGTTACTGGCTGCAGCTTAACCCTGCTACTTTAACGGTCTTGTCCATTCTCGGGTTAGTCCTTTTTCTTATTTATGGTTAATCTTGAGTTTGTCCTTTTATTCTATATATATACTTCCTTTTCAAAATAAATATCTCTTTCATTTTTTTGTTACATTCATAACTCAATGTATCTGAACAGAGGGAATATATAGCCAGCTAGACACATACTCTTTGTCCATGGTTTTATGGGGAAAACTGCAAAAAATGCTCCTGACACCACAGCAATTGTTGCTGTGATGTGGTTGCCAAAGGCATCACAACTGCAATACTACGGCAACAATTGTGGTGGCAAACCGCAATTGGCATCAGATATTCTGGAAATTCACTCCAATTATGCAACCCATTTGGCTTTCTAGTTTCTAGAGTTGCTAGTTGTCTTGTTTTGAGGGAATGTGATATGAATATGATTGTTTTATTGCGATACTGATGATACCACAGGCATCTGCAATTCTGCACCCTCGTTTTGAACAGTTATATTTGAGTATATTGTCCTTAGTCATTTTGGTTCTACACTCAACACTTTTAGAGAATGTTTTAACAGTTGAAAGTTGAAACATGTATTTGGCTGTTTAGAGTGTGTTTCCTCAATACCTGTTGACTTAGTTTGATTTTTGGTAATTTTGTTCAATGAACAAGCTTTGAGCAATTGTTGTAGGAACATGGTCCCCGTGCCTTTCATCATACTCTACCTAAAAAGGTTTGCATCTTTCATTGCTGCAAGCAGCGCTACTGCATCACGATTCCTGGACATGCTGTTTAAGAATGCCAAAGAGAAGGCGGGTCCAGTGGAGGAGTTTCAGTGGCTTGGTCTAATGCTGTTTGTGGCAGTTCCTTTTCCCGGAACAGGAGCATGGTCTGGAGCCATTATAGCATCCATTCTTGATATGCCATTTTGGTCTGGGGTATCAGCAAATTTTGTCGGTGTTGTCTTTGCTGGGCTGCTGGTAAATCTGCTAGTGAACCTTGGTCTGAAGTATGCGATCGTTACTGGTATCATTCTTTTCTTTGTTTCGACATTCATGTGGGGTATCCTTAGAAATCTCAAAAAAGGTTTGAGCTCATCAAATTGACCTGAAATGTTCTTTTTTAATTCATCAACACAAAGTCAGTTGTGGAAGTTTTGTTATGCTTTCTCTTCCTTGGATTCTTTACAATGTACGTTTGCATAGCATAGATTACTAGTTCAATAATGTGCAAAATTGAAATGGTTGACATGTCTGCATCTGCCTTTTTCTAGTGTCTTTAAAATCATGACTGTTTATCCTTGTTGCCGAACATCCTGCATATGATGATTTTTTCACGCATCTAGATTATGTCTTCGCTTGGGAAACTTCAAATATAATCAAATTATAACTTTTGTGGCACATCTATTCTTTCTTTATTTCATTTTCTTCTTTAAAAGAAAAATAGAAATTTGAGATGATTCCCACCACCTCTGGTACTAAAACCAAATTTGAGTGGTCCTCAATCTAACAGAAGCTTTAATTGCATGTCATATTGTCATTCCCATCCCATCCCAATGCCTACTAGGCTACATTGTTCCAGTTGTTTCTGTCCTCTGCTTTGAGCATAAGATTACTGATTGAATTCATCCTCATTTGCTGAGGGGAAAATTGGTTGAGCTTAAATTTGATCCTGTATCTGTTTAAATTTTTTTTACACTATCATGAGTATCATCAATGATGTGTTACCACATTATTGAAAGAGTTTGACCTCTTAGGTAGTTGTTGTGATAAACAAACTCACTGATTGGTTTATTGTATCTAAGTTAACTCTCTTTTGTTTGTCGATCTATCCGCCACTGGGAATTTGATAAATAACCTCTAATCTATTTTTCATGTGTCAATGGTTGTCCGTGAACTTATATTTCCGATTGCCAATTGTCAACTTCCTATATGATATGTAGTATTATGAACAAGAACCTCCATTTGAAGTTGTATGTTCCAAGTTTTTGTTCTCTTATCTCGTGAGAAAATGAGCCCAAGATCTCAAGAAATGATTGTGTCAACTTTCATTTTTTATGAAAATTTTTGTCTAGCTAGTCTTCATGGTTGCCAATTTCAGTAGCTGCTAATATACCTGTCATGCATAGTTGATTTATTGTGACAAGTATGGTTAGGCTATATCTTAAGCAATGCTAGGTTGTGTTTAGTTTGAGAAAATAATTTTCAATTTTCATTTTCAGTTATTCTGTTTTCTAAATTTTGTGAAGGAAATATTGTAAACTATGAAAACTATAAATCCAATTTTCAGTTTTCATTTCAATTTAAAGTATTTCTTTTACAAAATCCTAAAACTGAAAATAAAAATTGAAAATTGTTTTCTCAAACCAACTGCACCCCTAATTTCTTAGATGAACTTCATTTCCTTTTTTAATCATTCCAAACACATTCCATTGCATTTTAAACATAAGAATTGATTATCAAATCAAATCAATTCCATTTCCTATTAAATTTTTAAAAACATTAGATTCAATTTACAAATCAAATCAAATTATTTTTCAATTTTAATCTTTTCAAACACCATGTACACTCTTTCCTAATTGTATTCTTATGACAGGGTGATTATGTTTGTGAAGAATCAAAATACTAGTAACTCAAAAGGGTCAATGCATAGCAAAAGCCATAAAGTCAAGAGTAATTTATACTCACCTCCTTGTGTAATTATATTTGACATCTCTTTATTTAGTAAAATTATGGTAACTTCCCTATTAATATTAATTTATTAATTTAAGTAGCAAAAAGATAATATGTGATATATATAATTATTAATGATAAAATTATAATATTTTAATAATGTTTGACTTATATTAATTAAAATATCTCTTTTTATTATAAGTTATAATTATTAGTTTCATTTTTATATGATAAAAAAGATATTTTATTCAATAAATGTGTTAAATATTATCAAAATATTATAATTTTATTGTTAATAATTATGTATATATCTCATGTTATCTTTTTTGTCACTTAAAAAATTAATATTTACATGGGAGATTAGTATAATTTTATTGAATTTCAAGATAGGTTAATGATAGTTATATAAAATATAAGGGTGTCACTTATAATTACATTAAATCTTAAGAAAGATTAGTGTAATTTTCCCCTAAGGAGGTGTATCTTAGTTGGTGAGAACCAGGAATTGAGTGATTAGTGAGTTTAGAGGGAAGTCGTTAAAGAATATCAAGTTTAGTAAAAATCTCGCTTTTGATGAGGATTAAATGTAGACTCGGTAAAAGATCGAACTAGTAAAAATGCCCTCGAACAAACTCCTCTATATATCCCTTATCTTTTATTTTGTTAATTATCTGTTCAAACTTTTTTTTTTCAATTTTTCTATTCATCTCAGTCATATCTTTTTGTTAGATTATTTAAGATTTTGATACGAGTTAAAATCATATTGCCAACTTATCTCGCCACTTGTTGTAAGATTTAAGTGAACTATGTTGTCAGTGTCAAAAATTTTATTAAACCATATAGTTTGATTCAAATCCACGTTCCCAAGTTCTCCCGTACTATCATTAAGAAATAAGAACTAATGAGAAGAGGAAATTAGAACCTTCCTAGCTAGAAGTCAACTTCTCCTAATTAAGGTACTTGGCCCAGTGCTTTGAATTTCGTGGACACTTCGTTTGTGCCCTACCGGGAAGTGAATTGGGGAACATTTTGGTGAAGAACAGAAGAAAGTCGTGACTTCATGTGTGAAAGAGAACGATTATGCTCGTCGGTTTCTATTATTTTAACTCAAGTTGTTACAAATCCAGAAGGCGACTTCCATTCTATATACTTGAGCAATCAGATAAGTACATGGACTCAGGAATTAAATTTATTTAGCCATCAAGTTTGACGTAAGGAGAGAGAAGGAGCCATATTTTCATGCCGGTAAGATAGAGAAAAGGAATCGTAATTTATATCTGAGCAAATCACGGTGCTCAATAGAGAAAATAAACTTGTAAATTGTAATAAAAAAAATATAAAGAAAAGGCTAGAAAACAAGAAATTTTCAAATATTTTATATTTAGAATAATATTTCATTGATTATCAACCTCTAGTGCTGCACAAACATTGATAAGTGTATTCGGCATAACATAAATACAATAAAAAGATATGATATAAATTAAATAAAAATATATTAAATATAATTAAAAATATTTAAAAGTATATCCACAAAAATATCTATTATAATATGTATCTAATACAGGCACGTCTACTATTTTGAAATATTTGTGTAGCATAGATTAGGATACGCATCAATTGGTGGTTATACCATTTTCCTCATTGTTATAAAGTTTACTTCTCGGTACAGTACAAACGAAAGTCATATAGTTGGCCAAGTTGACTTCAGGGAAGGTTCTGAGTTCTTTTATTCTTTTTTTTTATTATTTTCATTTTTTTCTAGTAATCGGATCTTGGAGAGCTAGTTTCACAATGCTATAAAAGGAATATCACGAGATGTTATAAATTGGCCGGAAGAGTTGAATATCTCATATTCTAATTCCAACCAATAGCATCATACTCAAAACTAAGCTAACTAGCCACCCAAAAAATTTCACATGGCATGGTCAAGCACCTCCTCTAACACCCCACAAGAGAATCACGAGGTGTTCCTCAGCTTCAGAGGTGAGGACACACGGTACACCTTCACAGGGCACCTTCATGCAGCCTTAACAAGGCTCCAAGTCAACACATACATAGACTACAACCTCCAGAGAGGGGATGAGATATCATCCTCGCTCCTTAGGGCCATTGAGGCGGCAAAGCTCTCCGTTGTTGTTTTCTCAAAGAACTACGGAAACTCGAAGTGGTGTTTGGATGAGCTTGTGAAGATACTGGAGTGCAAGAGGAGCAAGGGCCAGATTCTCTTGCCCATTTTCTATGACATTGATCCCTCCGAGGTGCGGAACCAAACAGGGTCTTATGCTGAGGCTTTCTTGAAGCATGAGATGCGTTTTCAGGGTAGTGGTTCGGACAAGATTCAGAGGTGGAGAGAGGCTTTGAAAGAAGCAGCCAATTACTCCGGTTGGGATTGCTCCGTCAACAGGTAATTAATTATCTCTACGCATTTTCAAGCTTTTTATTCCATTCATAATTACTTTCTGAAGTCTCCAAGGAATAATTATTCTCTAGATATTTTTGTTTGTTTGTTTGGTTCAAGGATAAAGTTAGGGATAAATTACTCCAACCAGATTTATCGTTCAGGGATTGAAATTACCTACCTCAGAATCATGTCCACTTTCTATTACATCGATCACTTCTTCTAATATAAAAGATGAAAAATCTATTAAGTAAGACTTTTTAGGTGTAATGTCTACGTGACGGATATGTATTCATATTGGATCTTATATGACACGTAAACAATACTAATTTATATATATATTTAATTTAAAATATACTTTTTTCTTAACCTAACATAGAAAAATACTATATAAATAGAGTTATAAAAAGGAAATAATGCATAATTTTTTGAGTTTATAAGAAAATAAAATATAAATGAAGCTATATAAATGATATTTTAAATAATGTATCATTTTTATTAAATTTTTACTTATATATATGTTATGTCTGTATAATATAATTTTTTAACTTTGATGTATTCCTTGTATTGGTACCATATCGTATGCTTCATAGTGAGAAATATATATCTAGTAACTATTTTAACATTCTAAATGGTATTAAACGTCTTTATTTCACATTGGAAGAAGTAACCGGTAGGACAAAGAAAATATATATATATATATATATATATTTGGTAGATACAAAGAAAAATATATGATTTGGGGAAAGGTATTTTTGTCCGTGGTTAAGTATCTAAATATCACGTTTTAAACTTTTCTTCGTTAATTAACCGAACCAGAGTTCAGGTTAAGGATTTAAAGGAGACAAGTTTTGAATGTTTTAATAATTTATACAATTACTTTTTAATAAAATATTGTCACTTACCAATAACGTCTTAACCTTATTGTACTAGTTTTAAAAAAATCTTTCTTATTTTTGCCCATTTCAAACACTGCTTACAAGATTTTTTTTAATTTGTTTTTTCTTTATCTTTTTCTTTTTTCAAATGAAACTCAATTGAAGACAACTCACGAGGTAGTTCGGTCAACCATATTATAGTGGTCATCATCTACATATATAATATCATAGACATCACGAAATGGATGCTAAAAAATTACTACTAAAAGAAAAAATTATCAGATATATTGATAATCTTATTGATTGATCAGTTATGAAAAATAATAGCCCATTTTAAGTGTACAATGTAGTTGATATATTTTTTATGTGAAAACAAAAGGAACAATATACTAAAGGACTAAAGGTGAAATTTGTAATTAAATACCAAAAACTTCAATTTGACCGTAACCATGACAAGCATTAAAAACTAGTGGATAATTTTTTTTTTGGTTACAAAACTAGTGGATAATTTTAATTCACGAAATGAAGTGATTGTGGACCTATTTTAAGCTCACACACCCAATAGATTCTAATGGATATAGAAACAGAGATTTATTGTTACACCCCAAAGTAGTTAGTTAGTTTGTTAGAAGTATTATTAGCAATTAGTTAGATTGTTAGAGATATTAGTGAGATTATAAGTTAGTTATTTATGCTATAAATGATAGTATTGACCCATTGTAAATGATATTGAGAATGTTCAAATTAGTGGATTCTATAGAATTTTTGGAGTTTGGAACTGGACTTTAAATATAATTATGTCATTTATGCTCATTTTTTGTTTTATGCTTTTTAGGCCTTTTTATCTTAGGATTATAGAGAATATAATTGATAGGAACTTGTAGTAATAATTTCTTTGTTTGTATACCTTTTCTTTAACCATGATGGTTACGTACCAAAGGATGGAATCGGAACTTATCGACAAAATTGCTAAGGATGTGTTAGAAAAACTGAACCGAGTATATGTTGGCGACCTAGATCAGCAGATTGCAAAGTTTGAGCAACTTGCGCAGATTCAAGATCAGTTTTTTCAAAGCATACCTACTCTAGAAAACTGTAGAAATCATCAAGCTACTCTTAAACGTATCACAGAGCTTAAAATGGAGAGAAGTGTTCGCATGCTTCGCTTGTCACCCGACATGCTTTCACATTTGGAGAATTCAAACAATAGTAGTTTTCTTTGATTTCAATGTACAAGTTTGATTATGAATTACAATTGCTGTCATTAAGAAGTTTCGGCGAAAAAACACTCCAAAAATTTTTAAAGTTAATGCATGAATGCATAAGTCGTTGGAGCATAAATCGTGGGAAAAATACTGGGTTTTGTTGATTTTTATATCTACCTTCATCAAATCTCATGAAATGATTGTTGGAGCTTTCAGATATAAATAATAGTATCTGATTTTTTAGATTGTACATACATAATTTAAATTTCAGTTTTGTTAGTAAGCATTCATTTATTGGTATGTCACAGTTATTATAAGTCGTTGTAAAGGATGAAAACTTTGCGTACAACGCTACAAGTTAGTATTCGAGTGTAGTTATTCTGAATGGTTTAGTTATATGGTATACGGAAGCTGTTGGTTTAATTTCGCATGCGTTTTGATCGGTTTAACATCTGGATCCATGATATTTGCAATAGACACAACTTCTTAAACTTAATTAATGTGGTTCTAAGAAACTTTAAAAAATGAAATAAAGTCAACGGTTATAACTTTTAGAGAGATTTGGATATGCTTATCAGAAAAGACTTTTTTTTTAATTGATCTTTTTAATCAAGATCTTTTGAAAAAATAAAAATTAATTTATGTTTAGATATAATATCAATTTATATTTGGATGTAATATTAAAATATCTTTATTTATTATCAAACATTTTTTTATGTTATATAAAATATCATTTTTCAAAAGATGAAAATTATAGCTTCTTAAAAAGATTGTTTTTTGCTTTTTCTGGTGATTATGCTTTTATTTAAAAAAAATTACCTAAATATACCAAAAAAAAATAAAAAAGATCCTTTTTAATTAAAAAAAAAACACATCCAAACATGCTCTTAATCTAGTAGTAAGCACTTAATCCAAAAGAAACATATATACGAAACTAGAATTATATGGTATTTTCCAAAGACAACATATAATCAATGATCATATATTCATTCGAAATTACTAATCTAGTTTTAGTATCAACCAAAAAGTTTCATGGCATAGAATTATCTGTTGACCACGCAATCCCATACAGAGGTATTGCCTACTTCTGCCAATGCACCCCCTACTCTTTTTTGGTTATTCCGTAAAACAAAATTTTAATAGAAATAAAGTTTGAATATATGATTTCATATAAATTACAGAAGTTTCTCACCATTAAATCTATCTGGTGGCTTAAGCGCTCCCCAACTTTGCACCCTACTCATGTTTTTTTTTTCGGTCAAAACACCTTACTCGCTAAACATTGGTGCTCATGCTTATTGTATGCAACTGCATGTGTTCCGGTTCGATTCCGTACAGTACAAGGATCTGCATCGTAGAAAGTTAACTTTGTGTGGTTAACTATGTAATTTTGTATATGAAGTTAATCAATAATTTTTAGGTGGTTATTATGTTTTGTTGAGAAGTCGTTGTTACTCGTAAATGATTAAGAGTACTATGAATTTTATATTATATATACAGTTATGCAACAATTTTTTAATGGTTTCTTTTATTGAGTGCATTTGTTAGAAACGAGTGGGTAACAAATGAACATAAAAAATCCATAACACAGATTAAGGGAACCACCATTTTTTATGGGTCAATTTCATTCATCCATAATTTATACAATTATCCAATTATATAATACCTCAACAAATTTAACTTAACTTTCACTTCAACCATGTGGAAAGTCATATAAAAAGAAAAAAAAAAGATTTAATTGATAGCAAAATAAAACTCTTATACGATCAAAATGAAACTCATAAAAAAGTACATAGATAAATAAAACACACATTCAACTATTGGAAGAGCTTCAGGCCGGGGCAAAGAGCGCCACAGTATTAGCATTTTCCATCCATTCTTATGATATATTGTTTACAACATGAAATGCGTCACTATAGCAAACTGGACCATTATTGCTTGTTGTTAAGGTGACAATGGAAAGAAACAAGTGCTCGGTGAGATGCTTGCTCCAAGTCTTGAACTCAATCAGAATAAGATACAACTTCAATAATAGGTGTCGGCAGTAGGGAAAAAAAAATAACAATGCAAAAACACAAAATTGACAATCCAAACGTTTTCTTCTCCACCTCAAAAAAATGGTTCCTAACAATTGTCTCCCTTCCCACATTATCTAAATTTCTCTCAAGTTTTTATAACAGGTGTTTCTAGTAGTCTGTCTATTATGTCTTCAACTGAGAATGGGAGCAGAAGGGACATCAAGAGTGATTCCTGCTTGGATTTGACCCCACCCAATAAGACGCCAATGCTTCTCAACACGTCTACTGAGTGCAATCTTCTCACCCTTGCTAGTGCACAGGGGAGGTAAGTTGCAACTTCGCCAAATCATTCTTCACAGCAACAACCCTGGCCCCCGTTGACATTGATCCTATGTTCAACATTAGCATCTCTCCTTTAGCCAGCTTAGATACCTTGCCCTGTCTCTCAGAACCCTTAGTCCGGACACCCAGAAGCCGGCAAAGCAAGAAGAAATTTACCTGCAAAACCGTGAAGTGCAAAATTCAGTCCTAAACAATGACTTTCCAGCACAACAGGGGAACTGATTCTCATCTTCCAGTAGTCATGACATCAACTTTTCATGCAAGAAAGGTAGGCACACAAGACATCTGATTAGTACTGAATGTCTAAAGTCCAGACTTATGAGTCGACATTTCAACCACCCACCTAATGCAAGTAAAAGCGAGAAATGAAGATATAATACTCGAGAAATAAACGAGGCTTGTTATCCGGTTATCCCTACAACTCATGAATTGCAAAATCACCAAGTTGATTTGGCAACCGAGATTTCATGGCAAGCATGCATGAACCATTAGACATAGCCACCTACCTCAAGTTCAACGAAGACCTCAGGCAGTGATCCAACCTCTCCGAGAACTTGCCCAACCAACCTGTCAGCACGTGTCAAAGTGGGATCCATTGTTGTTCCAACACCAATTAGACCTCCAGGCACAGCAAATTGAAGCTCATTTTGTTCAGCATACAACGAAACTATCCTAGAGTATATGGGTGTGCATCTAATATTTCCACTCTCATCTTTAACAACTATCCCAGGTCGAACTTCAATGAATTGGTTGACCTTCAAAACACCCTGCAACAAACAGATTGTCAGATCAGTTCAACAAGAACAGGTCAATAAACTTGATCCCAAACAGAGCAAGGATCAATGGGGCCAAAACCTTTAAGGCACCTCAAAATTTCATCACAAAAACTTCAGTGGGTTTAGAGATGAAAAAACAACACAAAGCTGATTCCGTGATTCAGGTTTGGAAAAGAATAGCAGACATTCTTCAAGGTATTTTGTAAAACTGCATTAACAAAATGTTATGCTAAATATTGAGACTCAATAAAGTAGCACGCCACTTGTTTCTGATATCTGGATACATATAGTGCATGCCCTTTGCATTATTTGCATAATGCTTTGAAACTCAAGCATAGTTTTAACAGTGTGAAAAGTATGCATTACACAGTAAAGGCAGAAATCACCAAAAACATCACTAGGAATACTAAAATCTGCATGTAATGCATACAAAGTCAGATCAGCGCACATGCATTCAAGCATAATATTAGAATATTGACCAAGACTTACCCTCAAAATACTTCCACCAGCCACACCTCCTTTTATTTCATCAACCTCAAATCCAGGTTTATTAACATCAAATGACCGAATAACGATCATATTGGGTGGAGAAACAAAGTTCCTTTCGGGAATTGGGATCTTTTTCACTATATACTCACAAACAACATCGATGTTATACTTCAGTTGTGCTGAAATAGGTACAACTGGAGCACCATCAGCCACGGTTCCCTGGTAAGCCACCAAAAAACGGGAGAGTACTACATAAGTTATTGAAAAGAGATTAACTTGTACAGCAGAAACCTCTTCACAGAAAACTTACCTGTATAAACTTCTGAATTGCTTCATGCTGATTGATTGCCACATTTTCTTGAATAAGATCTACCTTATTCTGAAGGATTATTATGTGCTGTAGACGCATAATTTCCACAGCAGCTAGATGCTCAGAGGTTTGTGGTTGTGGACAACTCTCATTAGCAGCTATGAGTAGTAAAGCTCCATCCATGATTGCAGCTCCATTAAGCATTGTAGCCATAAGAATATCATGTCCCTAAAGGGATTGTACTAGTTAAGACAACTACCATATAGGTGTAAAAGCAAGTAAACTATAAATGATGATTTAGCATTGGTGGCAACCTTTAACTAATGCCCACAGAAATGTGAAAATCCCATGCCCCATGGGAAAGTAATTTGCTAAATTGAAAAAAAAATATCTAAGAAAATTATGGCATAAAACAGCACTAAATAACAAATTAAAGTTTAGAACTTTACTGGGCAATCGACAAAAGAAACATGTCTCAGTAATTTCATCCTGAAGTTTTCGAACCCTGGCACATCACACATAGGACTATCTTCCTTTCCACTCCCATAAGCTCTGTAGAAGAAAAACTGATCACGTCACTCAGAGAAAATAACATGATAACATAATAGCACCAGCAAAATAAATACCTACTTGTAGCACATAGGCCTCGGACACCTTTCATCTTCACACTTATATACCTTTGCATTTGCATAGCCAAGCTTGATTGTAATGTTTCGCTCCAACTCATTTTTAAAGCGCACAGTCTGTACATTCATGGGAAATACAGTGGTCAAGTGAGCGACAATTTAACTATGACAAATTAAAATCCACTGATTGAAACAAACCAACTTCAGCCATGCCAACTCAAATTTCACAAGCTTAATGTACTCACCTGCCTACTTAGATTGGGCAAAATAATAATTCTTAGCAATAATCTTTACGAGTTATGACAATGAGAAGATACTTTCTTTCTATTTGGCACAAATAACTTCTGTTTAGATAATTCCTTTATGAAAATTTTCTCTGGAACACAATGTGCCAAATATTAGATATATATACAATATAAAATAAACACCATTATCCTCGTCCCAACTCCCAATACCACAAATAAAACAGAGAGACATTAAAGACAAAGGAATACCTGAACACCTGATATTGCTTTCACAACTGTTGATTTGCCATGTGCCACATGACCTATGGTGCCTGTTAGAATACAATTTATTAGTATTAACAGCATCAATTGAAAAGAAGCGCGCGCACACGCTTATAGTTTTATGATGAAGTAATTGAAGTTCAAATATGGTGGTGAGAATTTCACATAAATGAACCCAGAAATATGACAGAAAATGTTACCAATATTGATGGTAGCCTGCCGAGATATGACTTCAGGAGAAAGTGGATGCAATTTTGTCACATCCAATTTACTCAGGTCTTGTTCCATCAAACCCTTCTTTGACATTTTGGCTGCTTCCAATGGAAACTTTAATTAAGTGAAGAAATTAACTTATGACTTGATAATGTTTGATGCTTAACTATCTGTTCAACATCACAGGACAGAAATCCACATCAGAATGTACAGTTTTTGTTTTTGTATAATTCTGTATATGACTATATGACACAACCTAAGGACTTTTTCAATTTTAATTACAAAAATGTCACCTTGTTTTCAATTTGTTTCCTATTTTCAAGATTTTACATATCTTGTACTGTTTCCTTTATTAAATCCTGCAAACAGACTGAAAACAATGTGGCATTTTTGTAACTAAAATTGAAAACAAGAGGCGAACACAATATTTTTTGAAGCCAAACAAGCCCTAATTCTCTCTTACCCTACCATGAGCCATCATCAAGAAAAAGATTTATGCTTCATGCAGATTTATTATTTTCTCTAAAACAAAAAAGGGTGACCCAGTGCACAAGACTCCAACCAGGTGGGGTTTGGGAGGGTAGATGTACGTAGCATTACCCTCACTTTGTGGAGAGACTGTTTCCAGAATTTGAACCTATGACCTTCAGGTCACAAGATAACAACCTTACTGTTGCGTAAAGGCTCACCCTCTCAAAAATTTTCTCTATAAATTTTTGAAAAATCCCATGATATCCACAAGTAGACATTGATTGATTGTTCTGCATCTTCTATCCAAGACACTAATTTTCTATACATCAGGAAATAGTGTACAGAGAGTCGGAGACCTCTGAGATTTAAGGCCTTTGTAAGTATACTATAAATTTTAAGTGTGTGTGACGGCTATGTATATGTACTTGGATTTCTTTATTTACATTATTATACAAGGTTTTGCAAAGGACGGGTGGATAAACAATTGAAAAACTTAAGCTTGAGAATGATAGTAATGATGAATTGACTAACAAAAATCCATACAAAGCAGCTAAGAAAATCTTTTCAAAGTGGATGGGAAACAATGTACTTTTCTCTAAACATAATTAAAATATCCAACAAGAATTAGCATAATCAGACAGACAGCACCATGTCAATTAGCAATATTATCTTACTTAACTCTTCCGACAGATAGCACCAATCAGGGCAGTATAAAATGCAGCTTGAAATAAACCCCCAAAAGAAATACAGGACAAAATAGAAGGAAGTCTGCTGAGAAGAGCAAAAAAAAAAGTGCCCAAACAAAATCAATAAAAAAAAAGGAATGAAAATTGCTAAATGTTACAAGGAAAATGCTATGAACCATACTCATTTCCAGAAAAAAAAAGAAGAAAAAAAAAGAAATTAGATAAAATGGAGGATTTAACAATTCAAGCTTTTCAAACTTCTTGTTAATTGGTGCATCCTACCCCACAACAAATCAAGGCTTTATTACAGCTCCTTCTAAAAGATTGACAAATTTCAAACACAAGCTATAAGTTCAAGTTAATCAAATAAAAAACGTTCCCAATAAACCCTAATTAACAACTGACAACCATCATGAGAGCATAAAAATCCCCAAAAAAATCAAATCTTTGGCATGCCCAAGCAAAAATAAATCACCAAAGACTGATAAAGACGGAGCTGAATTAATAATTCAAACAACAAAAGCGAAGTGCGGCCACAACGATAATCCTCAACACGGGAGAGAGAAAGATAAAGAAAATAATGAAATATAGACAAAACCTTGAACAAGCTGAAGCGCAAGATGATAGAGGTCACAAGATGGCTTCGCTAGTTGCGGCGGCGGCGGAGGAGGACGGTAGCCGGAGAATAGAGTATACGGCGGCGATGAAGAGGAGGCGCAGTAGTTGGTGGGAGTGAAGATTGAAGCTGAAGTGAGAGAGTGTGTAGCAGCGAGAGTGCGTGCGGCCTATGCTCTGCTGGGTGCTAAGGAGAAAGACAAACCCTAATTCAAAGGGGACAAAATTATAAAAATAAATAAATATTAAAATTTTGTGCCAAAAAAATGATTATGAATTTTTTAAAAAAATCTTTCCGAAAGATAAAAAAAAAAAAAAAATCATTGGGTAGAACTGTAGAAGATCATGGCCAGCCAATTGACGGATTCGATCTTCTCTACTAGTTTCAATTTTCAAAATTTTTATGAAGAAAATATTGAAAATTAAAATTTATAATTTTAGAATTTTCAATATTTTTTATAAAATCTAAATACTGAAAACTTAGACTAAAAACGCCAAAACTTTTGACATGAGAGTATCATGTTACAATCTTTACCCTTGAAAATAAAATTTGAAATCTAAAAAGGTGACTTGAAGGATGGTAAGGATTTCATATAATATCTTCATGTCAAGCAATATAAATTGAGAGGATTTACTCCCCCAAATGAGAAGCAAGGAAACAGGCAAAACTATCTCATTCTAATTTTGTTTTTTTCTTCCAATACAATGTTTTAATATGATAAGATGCGTATTGTTAAAGTTTCGAATGGTTAAAATTAACTCATTTTGCCCTTTAAAGTGAATTGCTCACTATAGGAGATCAGCATCCCAAATCCTTTACTATTTGATCAATTCTAGCAGCTTATTATAGATAGTACTCTAATAAAAGAAATTAAATATGGAATATATTGCCTCCTAATTGTTCCTGGGGTAACTCTCATGGAAACAACATGAGTAAAAGGGATTAGGTTAGAGTTAAGGTGATGATAAAAAACCCAATCCCTTTGCATCTCAAAATGAAAATTTTTGGGTCTAATAGCTTGAAAGGCTTTGTGTTTTGTTTTTCAGTTTCAGTTTCAGTTTCTGATTTGTGAAGAAAACTGAAAACTCAAAATTTCAGTTTTAATTTTTTCAATTTTTCCTTCACAAATCAGAAAACTAAAACTGAAATCAAAGGCAAGGCACCCTTAGAAGCGATAGATTTTCCCCTTAAACTGGGACTAAGAGCATGAGAGGAACTTAATGAGATAAGGAACATTAGTAAAGAAACATTAAAAAGAGACCTTGATGAACTCAATATTCTATAACATAAAAAGGGGCCTTGATAGTGACTAAACAATGACTTTGACACCTTTTACATGCCTAGAAAATCATAGTTTATATGTTGGTGTCCAAGTAATGGGTTTGTCCTCACATATAAAAAAAAAATTTATGTATTTCATCCTCATAATTAATCCAATTTTAAATATTTATTAGAATTAAGGAAATAATTAAGAGAATATTAATATTAGATAAAGTTAAGATTAATTGATTATATTACCTTTATTTCTTTTTAGTACTCTAATTTCCTCTCCTCTTTTCCATTATGTCTTTCTCATGATCTAATAGTATTTAATATAAATATTATTAGAAAAAATAATTAATACTATATAACTTTTATAAATGGATAATTATTTTTAGAAATTTTTTTAAAATGAATAATTATTCAAAAACGGATAGAGAAAGAGAAATAAGGGAAAACAGCGGCACAAGAACAACTCGCACGTAAACAGTTCGTAAAACATGAGCTTCAAGCACATAATACATGGTTCTTTATCTCATCATCCTACGAAGGTCTCACTTCTTCAGTCTCTCAAACCACCAGATCCATGTTAATCTACACCTTTCGAGTTTGCGAACCATCTCTGTATAATCCCCGTAAATTTGAAACCTTGTTCTTTCTATTATTATTATTATTATTATTATTATTATTTCTTTATTTCTTACAAATCCAAACCTTGATCCGAAACACTAATTAACCTTCTCATACTATATAAACATGATTAAATCATTGACATACGTATCTAATCCGTAGATCTGTAGCCTGTAGGTGCATTCAATACGTAAACTCTTGGTTGAAAAGCAAAAAATAATTTATATGTAAGGAATGCGAATGACATTAGTGGCTTAAGTCATAAGGAATAGATAGAGGGAATTAAGAATAAGAAAGTGGCTAGGCGGTGCCAAAAATAAGTTATAAACAAAAAGAGGACGGTGCTCTAGTGGAAGTAGTGTCTTCAATTTGGTACTTGGCGGCGCAAGAAATCCAGTAGCTTAGTTAAATATTATTATTGTATTATTCAGTATGTTGGATGTTATATTTTCACTATTTATTGCATGTATCTTGATTTTTTTTGTATCTTAAGTTTTCTATCAATCATGAAGACTGAGTTTTACTTGATTTTAATCATGTTTTAAATTCATAATTTGTCCATCCGAAAAGAGACGTTTGTTTTAAGATTTAAAATTACATGCTTAAGAATTAGATTCCTATGAATATTATGTCTAGGAATAATATTCTCATAATTTTTAAAAAACTTGTTTGTTTAACATGAAAAATATCCTTGAATGTTTTTCTTTTTTTATTTAGATTTTTGAGAATAAATTAAAATTTATTTGTTTTATGACACATACTAGTGTAATGATCTGTGCAATGTACGAGATTAATTTTTTTAAGTAAAGCAATGAAAAATTGTTTTATTAAGTAATTCAAAAGACATATGGCAGTTATATTATATTGCAAGAGATATATTCAAAATATCTATAATTCAAAGGGTGTATAAATCTAAAACAAGGACAACGAGATAAAATAGTTTAAGATAAATTTCTAAATCTTTCCCTAGAGACTACATTTGATGTCTCAATATTTATATTTCTATCCTTAGATCAAATGTATTAAAACTTTTAGTGATTCTCTATTTGTCACCCTTGAAAATACAATATATAATTGACCATGAGTGAACACTAATTTCTTAAAAAAAACAACCCAATATGTGATAATAATTGTCCTCAACTTTTGTGAATGCTCATAACAAATGAAACACACAATGTTTTCTTTGTCATCATCTAACAACCAGGAGCATAGCAGACATCTCTAAAAGTAGGATAAACAGCATTGTTTATTATTTTAATGACTTCATAACATGTTGCACCTTTTACAAAGTTAAGTAGAATTCTGAAATAGTATTTTCACCAAATCCAGGTGGAACAAAAAATACTCTACCAATTGAGAATCCCCTGTTTCTTCACTTCCATTATCTCACAGATTGTTTCCAAACAAATTTTGTGGGCAACTCTGAATATGTCAAATGTTTTGCATCTTTTATTGCTCGTGTATAAGACAAAAAAATCAATGAGTAATACATTAATTAATCCAATTATTATTCTATGATTCGTAAAGCAGTGAAAACTACATTTTTATCTTGGAGCACTATCTCAACTTTATAAGTCTCAACTGGATGCTCAAGATGTGGGACTCTCCATAGACAAACAATCAACACCTTCAAATTCTACTTTACTTTGTTGGAATTCATATCAGATACTAAATCTATCTTTGATACCATCACTAAAAATTGAAAAAGAGTGATCTTGAATGATGAAAAAGAGAATACTATTATTTTTTAAAATCTATTTCTAAAGTCATCATTGCAATATCACGAAATCATATAGAGCTATTAATATATTTTATGACATACATGTCTAGAATCATGAGATATTATTATTTTTAAATAAATCAGAAATTTATTTAAAATTATAATACAATTGATTCTATTTATGCTAAAGCGAAATATCAATTAATTATATAGAGAGATTAATTACCAAATTACCAATAAATTGATTCTTATTATGCTAAATATCAACAAAGATCAACTCATATGATTTTATTTTCTTAATTAGTGAATCAAAAAAAGATTAAAAAATTAGAAAGTACAACTGATTCTCATTTTTTTTAAATATTAGCTAATTATGTAGAGCTATTAATTACCAAATTACCAATAATTCTATGCATTTATAATTGTAAATAGGTAAGAAATAATTTTAGAGCCACTATACTCTTATTTAAAATTAGATTACAATTTATTCTAGTTATGCTAAATATCTGCGAAATATAAATTAATTATATAGAGATATTAATTACCAAATTACCAATAAATAATATATAATTTTGATGAATCAAAATTGATTCTTATTTTGCTAAATATCAACTAAGATCAACTCATATGATTTTATTTTCTTAATTAGTGAATCAAAAAAGATTAAAAAATTAGAAAATACAACTGATTCTCATTTTTTTTAAATATTAGCTAATTATGTAGAGCTATTAATTACCAAATTACCAATAATTCTATGCATTTATAATTATAAATAGGTAAGAAATACTTTTAGAGCCACTATTCTCTTATTTAAAATTAGATTACAATTTATTCTAGTTATGCTAAATACCAGCGAAATATAAATTAATTATATAGAGATATTAATTACCAAATTACCAATAAATAATATATAATTTTGATGAATCAAAATTGATTCTTATTTCGCTAAATATCAACTAAGATCAAATCATATGATTTTTATTTTCTTAATTGGTGAATTGAAAAAAAAATTAAAATTAGAAAATACAATTGATTCTCATTTTCTAAATACCAGTTAATTATGTAGAGCTATTAATTATAAAATTACCAATAATTTTATGTATTTATCATTGCAAATAAGTCAAAAATAATTTCAGAGCTACTATTCTCTTATTATGTACTATATAATAGATAGATAGATACAATATATTATTGGAAATATATATGAAATAATTGCCAAAATACTCCAAACATATTTATAGATATTGAGATAAGTGAAATAATTAAGGGATATTATAATATTTTTATTTAACAATTATCATTCTCATGATTTGCGAATCTCTTATTCTCACCCTTTATCTTGGAAACAAAATCTTATCAAAGCACGAAAATATATTTTTCTTGAAAACAATTGATATATATATCCAAAAATAATTTTATAAAACTTGTAAGATGACATTTGTTTCAAGGATTGAAATTATGATATTATGAACCTTATTTATGGGAATGTAATACCTAGAAACGTTCCTGGTATTTCTAAAAAATTTATCTCTTTGAAATTAAACAATCTTGAGATTATTTATTATTGAGATTCCTAGGAATAAATTTAAAACTTGTTTGTTTTATCATACATATATTCTTATGAATATATATCATAATTTTTAAAATACACCTAACATATTTATTATTATTATTATTGAAGAATATTTTAGGATTTGTATTTAACAATTATCATTCTCAAGTCATGTGAATAGTTTATTCCTATCCTTCAACATGGAAATGAAATCTCACTAAAACATGAGAATATCTTTCCTATGAATAATTAATATCCAAAAATAAATTTATAAAATTTATAAAAAGCATGGAAACAAATTATTCTCAGGAATATATTATTATACTTTGAAACAAACATCCCTGATAAACGTAAAAATATATTATTCCTATGTGTTTATTTTTTGGATTTAAGAAACCTTGATACAAAATGATGCTTAAGTAAATTCCTTGCGAAAGGGGCAGTAGCGGATTGCGGATATCACATTTCACATCCCCTCACGTTTACAATTTTTATCATATTTTTCGGGCACACAATTTTTATCATATATACTCATTTACATATTCACTAGGATTCATATAAAAATGTAAAAGAAAAAAGACTTAAAAGAAGGGAATATTTCTGTTATGTATACTAAATTTTTTAATCCTTCCATGGTTCCTTGAAATTCATTCTCAAAATGCATGTAAGATGCGTCTCTAATTATTTTTTTATTGATTTTCAAATGTATTTATTGTATACATTTTTTCATAGTAAAAAATCTTATATATGTGTGTGAGAGAAGGAGAAAAACCTCTACTAAATATTTATTTTATAAAACACAAAGTACGATTCATTATTTTTGTGGCTAAGACTATGGTGCATCTTTATGTTAAAAAAGGTAAATTGATAAACTTTGGTCAGAAGAACCTTGCCTTCAAATAATGGAAATGAGATTTACTTTATATCTCCTAGAACTATAGGTCACTTACATTCAACTTTTTGGATTTGGATCCTCTGAAGTGATGATCCTTATTTTAGAGAGTAAAGAGAAGTTTCATCTTTAGATCAATAGAGTATAAAGAGACCCACATCTAATTTTAATAATCCAAGGGTGAAACTCCTCACTTTACTTTCAAAAGTAAGAATCCTCACTTTAAATGATCCAAATCCCAAATTTTTAAAATGTACAAATTGACTCTTGAATTTTTTGAACTAATCTTCACTTTAGTTCTTCTATTTTATTTTTGTACATTGTTAACAGAAAATATGTATACTATCTTCTTTGAACTTCAAGTTATGTGTCTACCGGTACCTAAACCTAACAAGTAGCATGCAATTCGATATCTTAAACTTTCTTAAATTTGTGCTATTTTCATTAACAATAGATAAAAAAGTTGGAGGAATGGTTGATTTGCAGGTTAGGAGACGTTAAGAGTCAATCTACATGTTTTCAAAATTTTGGAGATAAAATGTATGGACAAGAATATTCTAAAGTGAGGGTGTAAAATGAGATAATTTTATCTTTGGATTAATAAAGTTAGAAATGGTGGCCTTTTTTCTCAATTGATCTAAGGGTGAAATTCTTCATTTTATCCTCTAAAGTGAAATGATCACTTTAGATAATCCAAATCCAAAATGCATATGACTTATAGTTTATGGGAGGTTTAAAATGCTATTTTTCCTTCAAATAATGCTAGTAGTGTTGTTGTATGTACTCTCAAGAAAAAGGGCGCTTAGTAGTACGGTTTAGGATGATGGAAGCCATCCTTGTCCTTTCTATTTAGGAGAAATGTTTAATGATTAATTAATAGTATATTCATTAGATGCTAATGAGAAACCAAACATGGTATCATATACTTTTTTTGTTGCTAACGGAAATGTGGTATGATATGCTATATAAGATTTTATGTTTTAATCTTGACTATTCATGTAAGACCCAATTATCCAAAATTGTTCCTACGACTATGACAATCAACAACCCATGTCGTTCCCTATATGGGTGTGTGTGTGTGTGATAACTCAAGTGAGAGTAGTGGTTTATTATGAGAGTGAGAAACGTAAATTTAGGACGTATAATCATACATAGGTGTTTATGATTGAAAGTTAATTAATAGCAATTAATGATCACGTGATCATTTAAAAATTTCACATAATTTTATGTTTAATCTTGATTATTTATGTAAGATCCAATGATCAAAATTTGCTCCTCTCATTGTTACAATAAATCACTTATCTCATTTGAATCACTTCCATATGTGTGTGTCTATGAATGAACCTTAAAATCAGTCCCTAACAATATTATAATTTCCTAAAAAAAAGAAAAAGATCCTAAGGTCCCTATCAATTGCAGAACAATGGAGCGAATGGACATTTATGTCCATGATTACCTGCAACCTGTTAATTACCTACCAAACTATCACTCTTACCACATCTCCTTCATCTTCATCTTCAGTCTTCATCCCACCCCCACTTCTATCTTCATCTCCATCGTCACCCCATCCCCACATTCACAACAATAATTAGGCATACCATAAAATTTCTTTAGATTTGCGTATTTAGTTAACCATTAAATTTATTGAGTAATAGAGATTTTGAAGAAATTTGTTAATATTTGCTATACTATGAATGCTTGAGTTTTATAAATTACATGAGTTTATTATTTCTCATTCTCTGTTGTATGAATGCTTAATGAGTTTTATGAATTACATGAGTTTATTGAGCTATATCACAAATGATTGAAATTTGTCAATGTTTGCTATATTAAAAATGTTTGTATTCATAAAAAATAGTCATGGGCAATGAAAATATCAATGAGGTAATGTATCTTCATGTTTGTTTACATACGTAATCAAAACCCTCACCACACGAGAAAAATGATAGTGGAGGAGGAGGTGGAGAGTGAGGACGGGAGTGGAGGTGAGAGTAATGGTTTACTTGTCAATTTACAATCTTCACAAGGACTTGAAGTATCCATGGTTTCCAATTGTTAGGGACCTCAGGGACCAATTTAATATTGTTAGGGACTAATGTGTTGCCCTGACATTGCAATTGATTGCATAATGATTAACTACAATTAATTAACTTTTAATTTTTACCATCCTTGTGTGATTATGTATACCGTCCAGATTTATTGCCGTTACTCTTAAATAAACAATCTCCCTCACTTGAGTTGGTAATTTATTTTTGTGAGGAACTAATATATATATATATATATTTGGGAGTCGAGGTAACCTCTAGAGAGGCCTTCAAGGATTAGGAGGTCGAAAAGGCATCCTTGGAAGGGCTCTCGGGACTGGGAGCTTGGAAGAATGATTTTGGGTTGGAACTTGCTCGGATCCAGGGCGGTCTAAAAGCCCTTCTATCTCAACCACAAAGAGCGAATGGGTGCCATGAAGAGGAGACTGATTTGCTTGGTCCCTAATTAGCCCGAGTATCAAATTTGATACAAGCATCATTTTTTTTAAAATAAAAAATTGATATATATTATTTGTTATGAAGAAAGATACAGTGATATAAGTATATGCATAGATATGAAACACAAAATTATACTAAATTTAATTTTTTGTGATGGGTATAATAAATTTAATTTTATTACAGTATTGTCAATGCAAAAAGATTTTTATAGAATCATTTGATAGTGTATTTCTATATAATTTAAAGTCAACTCTTACAATAGCTATATATATCTATATATTTGGCTGATGAAGAATCGAAATTAATCTAAATTATAATTGATGTAAAAATTGTAAGAGACGGATTTTATTAAATCATAATTTGAGAATTTCTTAAAATTAAGTCAAATATCGTAGAAACTCAAAAGTAAGATGTTTCTTTCTTTCCACTCACTTAACCCTTTCTTGTCACTCTACTTATTATTTCCATTGCCTTTTGCCTACCCCCAACTCCACTCCACGTTCCATTTTTAATATTAGGAAATACTTCATCTATTTGATAACATAGAAAGTCGGTCACCAAATATCTCGGGTCTAAATATATTAGATCTCACACTACTATAAACTCAATCACCACGCATTTAAATGCTAGATAGATTTCAGAGAAACTTCCTGAAATGAAACAAAGCCTAGAATACTAAAATGGGATAATAAATCTTACATGCACTCTTTTCCTTAATTATGGAAAATTTGAAATGCTGAACAGCGCAGCGATTCCTCAATAGAAATAAAAGCACCAGCACAATATCTCTCAATTATTTTATTGAGTTTAATCTTTTTGGTGATGATTGAGTTTAATTTTAATTAATATATTACTAATGTAAAACAGTGCCATAAAATATTAATAATGCAAAATACATTTAATTAAATTTGTTTATTTGTATGATATTACAAAAAAGTGTAAGAAAGTCAACTATATTAGTATCGATGTATCAAAATGAAATCTTACTCTCTCCTTTTAGAATATTTGAACTTCATATATCAAAATATTTGTCAATTTCATACTTTGATAAAATATTAATTATGTTTTTTTCAATACTATCCCTAATTAATTTCACATTTTCAAAACATTTCATATAATATTAGCCTTGAATTATGCTTATTAATTAATAAATAGGATACATTAGTCCATTCATTATATTTTACTACATTATTAATATCATTTATTATTTTCTTTAATATTTATATTTGGTCAAAATTGACAGATATTTTGAAAAGGAGAAAATATATTCTTTCAACTATTGGGATATTTGGATGAGATTATTTGAAGTCAAAATCACCTTTTTCACCTTAAAAAAATTATTTTTTTCATATATTTTAATAATTTTTTAAAATTAATTAAAATTTAAAAAATAGTTTTTGATTTTTGTTATAGAAACTCAAAGAATAACTTGTGGAATTTTTTTTAAAATTTTTTCAGTTATATATAAAATTTAAATTTTATAATATATTTTTTAAAAAATGGACACAAACACACCTTAAATCAATAAAGCCCTCTCGTTACTCACCAAAAATACAAAAATAAAAAAAATAAAGTCCTCTCATTGATTAATTTAGAATCCTATCATTATTTTCCATTTTGATCTCATGCATAAATTGTTCCCCTTCTTCTTTTTTTTTTTTCAATTGATTCAAGATTTCAATTTTTGACTTGTTATACAAGTGAACACGTGCCCAATTTCTATTGGTGAACCCTTTTATTTTTGATTATTCTATTGGTGAACCCTTTTGCTCCAAAAACTGTTACAGCTGCAACTCTCTCCCTCTTATATATGCGTTTCGAAAATGAAGCCACGAAGAAAAGACACATAACATGCTGATGTTAATGTATGCGTTACGCGTAGTCAACACTTGGTTCCTCTTATCACTTTGTGTTACAGTGTTTTCCTCTCCTCCTAAGTCTCTTCTGAAGCGTGATTTTTGGCTTCCTTTGCGCGTTTGCATTGTCCCTTTCTCTTCTCTTCTCTCTCTTTATCTCTCTCTCTCTTTCACATCTTGCCAAACCTCGCTATTGCAAATAGCACTACCTACCCTTTTGCATCCACTTGCTTTGAGTCACAGTTAAAAGCAGATAAAGTTTCTTCACCCCCCATAAAGCATTGATCAATTTTTCCCTCAGAATTAAGCTTTATTTATTTATTTTGTTTTGGGTTTTGTTGAGATGGGTGCTAGTGACTATTACAAGATACTAAAGGTGAACCGTGATGCCACAGATGAGGAGCTGAAGAAGGCTTACAAGAGGTTGGCCATGAAATGGCACCCTGACAAGAATCATCACCAAAACCCTCTTAAGAAAGAGGAGTCTGAGGCCAGGTTCAAGCAGATTTCTGAGGCCTATGATGTGTTGAGTGACCCCAAGAAGCGCCAGATCTATGACTTGTATGGCCATTATCCACTCAATTCTCATGGGTTCGGCAAGGAAGATGGTGCTGATGGGGGTGTTGGGAATATGAAGGTGGAGAAAGCTGGGGTGGTTGAGAGCAGGTTGGAATGTACCCTTGAGGATCTTTACAATGGTTGCCGAAGGAAGCTCAAAATCTCAAGGACTGTTCCCGATGGATTTGGGTAATCAATTGTCTCCATTCTCCCTTTATCAATCATGCTATTGTTCATGCATTATTGGTATAAATTTGTGTTAGATATAAAATATTTATCTGCCTCAACCCTTCAAGTTAAACTTTTGGAAGAGATGGATCATGTCAGAGCTTCCATGACCAAGTGATTCGGGCTTCAAGCCCCATTCTAATAAATTGGACAGGCATTTGTGTGACGGGGGTGTGTGGCTCTACCTAGAAGCGTAAGCTTGTGGGAGAGATGGTTCTTAACAATTTGTGGTTTTTCTTTGGAGTTTAGGTAGAATTATGTTAGTGGATTTGCTTTCACTTTTGAATTGATCAATGAATTGAAAGGTTTGTTAGTAATTCGATTATGCAACTCTTACTATTAAGATTTAAGATTGCATGTTTATAGCAGCTACCCGAAAGGGTTTTACTTGGAATGTTATTAATACTGCAACTAGTACCACTTGTTTTGTTGAATTTAACTGCAATTGAATGGAATTTTGCTGCTGGTATTTAATTACAAAGAAATTATGCTGATGGCCTTGCCTTGGCTGTCATTTTATTTCGTTTTCATTGTTATTGTAATCGTTGTTGTTATTATCATTATTATATTTGGCTACTACACTCTGCTATTTTGGCCGCCTTCTTCTCTTTTGGCCTTACCCTTATCTGGCTTGATCATGCACAGTTGTGCAGGCTTGCATGCATATACATTTATCTGTACTATTTGCCCCACTTGTGTCAAAAGGAAGGTGTAATTTAATTGTTTTTGGAATTTAATTAGATACTGGCCAAAGAAATTATGTATAAAATATTATTGAACTTGGCTATTTGAATCAAATTTGTACCAACATAAAAGTAGGAGTACAATAAGTCCAAAATTTTCCCCCTCATTTCAATTTGCTTAGAAATATATGCTTTTGGTTTCACATGGTAGCCCTCATTTTTTTTTGGCAGTAAGTCAAAGTATGTAGATGAAATCTTGAAGATAGATATCAAACCTGGTTGGAAGAAGGGCACAAAAATCACTTTTCCTGGGAAAGGTAACCAAGAAGCAGGAATGGCTCCTGCTGATCTAATTTTTGTGGTGGATGAAAGGCCTCATGCTTTTTTCAAGAGGGATGGGAATGATTTGGTACTCACCAAGAAGATATTGCTTCTAGAAGCTCTCACAGGAAAGACTCTAAACTTAACAACCTTGGATGGGAGAAACCTCACAATACAAGTGACTGATATTGTGAAACCAGGCTATGAGCTGGTGGTCCCAAATGAAGGTATGCCAGTTTCAAAGGAACCTGGCAAGAAAGGAAATCTTAGAATCAAGTTTGATGTTATGTTCCCATCAAGGCTGACCACAAAACAGAAGAATGAGCTGAAAAGGATTCTCAGTGATGCTGATAACTAAGCCAATATTTTCGGTCTAATGGCTGTAACTCTCCATTAACAGTATTTGACATGAGAGATTAGTTTAAACTGTAAATAACTAAATATGTAATTCCACTTTTATTTATGGAATTTGTGCATAATACAAATAAGCCTAGCATAGTTGCCATATCAATATTTTACATTTTGCCCTTCTTTTTTGAGAAAATAAAAAGAAAAGGAACTGTGATTATCTGTACATTGACTAGTTTCTGTTAAAGAAAGGTAACTTATTTATTTATGAAGTGCTTGATATGAATTTGACTTTTCTGGCGATATAATTTCCTTGTTATAATCTGCCATGTATTGATGTCCATTCAGTTTGCCCCGTGATTTCTCTTTCAATTTTTGCCTTTTAGCTTGTAAACCCTTTTCTTGTGCTGATACCTTGTGCACTACGTTTCTCTTTTCTTCCAAGAGAGAACAATATTGGTTTGCCAATAATATTACTGAGTTGTAGAAGATTTTAATAAGCAGAATCAAATAACAGTAAAGAATCCAATAGTATTGAAAAATATAACATTGAAAACTTGTAATGGTAAAGAATGACAACAATTCTTCCATTTCTTTGGGTGAAAGTGATCAAAGCCAACTTATTCCAATCTCAGTTGTTCGTCTTTGCTTGTTCCATTGCCACCCAAGATAGAATCTGCTGCAGGGCCTTGCTGATTTTACCACAGTGGATCATCACACACTTACTTTCTTTGCTTCTCAATCATCCTTTGTAGTTCCTCCTTCCTTACCCCCACCACTCTATCAGTCACTTTTCCTTTCTTAACGAGTATGAAAGTTGGCAGTGCCTGCACCTGCAATGCTCGAGACAACTCCTGTTGAAATTTATAAAGTGAAACACAGATTAGTTCTCGACTGGTGAAAATCATTTGTCCCTATTGCCTTAACCATAAAGGATAAACTAGTTAAGTGAAGGGGAATAATTCACATACCATCAACTCATCCACATCAATCTTGATGAACTCAACATCTGTGTATTTTGCAGCAAACTCTTGGATAACTGGGTCCATGAGTTTGCAAGGTGCACACCATGTAGCTGTGAAATCAATCACCATCTATATAGCAAAGAAAGACTGCATTAGGAAAACGAACTTTACCAATTGATTTAAGATACTAGTTAAAGCATCATAGCCATCCAAACATACCAGCTTATTAGTTTCTTTTAAGGCACCAAAATGAGCATTCCATTTAGCAGTGGAGCGGATGTTAAGGATGTTGGATGAAACTGATGATTCATCAACATACACAAAATTGAATAAATTGGCTGCCATGTTGGTTCCTTCTTCTAGCCTTGAATTGGTAAACCAGAAATGATTTATGAGTCACAGTTTTCTTTGCAGGTTCTGATGATGAGAAACTGGATAGAGAGGCCTATATATAGGACTAACAAAGTATTAAAAAACAACTGTGTGATTTCTTTGAAAGATAACGTATCAGATTCTTTTAAGTGGCAACCTGTAAAATGGACCTTCGAAGCCAATGAAGGCACATTTGAGAGCATAAGTACTTGTTATCACTATTCACTAGCTGGTCCCAACCCATATGCGCTAATTAGTTAAATGGTCATTCTTATCCCATGATGTTAATGTGAAAGAATGTACAATAACCTTATTTTAGTATTATTGTATTGTATGTGGGAAGAAAAATATTATTTGTACTATGTTATCCGTATAAACTCAGAATATATCCATTGATCATTAGGAAATGCATATTTTAATGGTAGAAAATTCACGTCGATGAACGGGGAATTGGAAGATTAACATGGTGACATTGCTGTCATTTGAGATTCATGTGCAAATGATTGAGCATTTTTTTTGTATATGATTGGGGAATCGAGTGATAACAGTATAATTTATTGTTGCAATCTTCCTAATTCTTTATTAATCAATATGAATTCTCCAATATTAACGTATGCATTGTTATAGTATGTTGAAATAACATATCTCTTAAAGAAATTATAACATGGATTTCCAATAAGATTTTTAGAAGAAATTAGTGCTGTCCTAATATTTTGGATGATTGGCTAAAGTGAGAAAAAAAAGGGAAAGGACTGAAGTGAAAATCCAATGAAAACATTGGAGGGAGAATGACTAAAGTAAGAGTATATTTGGTTGGGGAATAAAAATAGGGGTTCATTTTTTTTTATTGAGCTTTATGTATAATTATATATATAAAACTCATCAAGGAAGACTTACCCCCATTTTTACTCTTTAACCAAACATACTCTAAAAAGGTATTCCAATTATGTTTTATAGACTTAGTTCTATGTTAAAGAAACATGTTTAGTATGTAGAATCAGAATATCAAATGAGGCACCAATGGAATAAGATTTTTTTTTTTTTCAAATATAGAATATAGTTAATAGAGCAAACCACCTTTAAAGTTTGCCTAAATTGCACTTCACCCATTAAATTTAAATAACTAATAAGAATGATTATTTTAATATGATTTTCTTTTTCTTACATGGTGTATGATGAAAAAAACTAATAAAAAAATAAATAAAGAAATAATGTTATATATTTTTATTTTTTATTTTATTAAATTAATATATAATTATTAAAAAATAAAGTAAATAATAAATTAAATTGTATACAAATTTTTAAATTTAAATAATAAAAATTAATAAGGCATAAATATGTTTTGTGTCTTAAATATTATTTATGTCCTTTAAAATTATGTGAATTTGGTTTTGGTTCCTTTTTTTTTTGTCTCAATTTAAACATCTGAAAATTTGTTTGGTTTCAATCCTTCTATCATTAAATTATTTTTGTTAAATACTGAATTGACTAATAGAAGGTCAGGTTTTTCAATCCTACAAAATAGCCAATAATAATATACGACAAGGACTAAATTACTAAAAGCAAATAGTTTTAGAAATGTTTAAATTGAAATCAAATAATTGTTTTTTTAAGAAAATAAAATCAAAATTCATTTATTTTTTAGGATCAGAAATATGTTTAACTCAGTTAATAAATATTTATAAGTAAATATATAATACTCTATTTCTTTTAAGTATTTAAATTTTTATTTATCAGTATTTTTCATCTTATACTATATTAAAAGAAATAAAATTATGTTAAAATAATAATTTTCTTTAGTTATAACAAGTTCTCATACTATTATATCTCACACTCACAGCTGCTTAAACTATAACGAAGGAAAAATAATTTAATATTAATATACTATTAGTATAAAAAAAATTCTGCACATATATTTAATTATTATGTCCTGTCACATATAAATCTCGTGTAATGAAATATGATTGTTGGAAATATAATATTTTTTTATCTTTACAGTAAATTAAAATTAATCTGAAAAGGTAATAAATACTATAATTAACTGCATATTCATATTTATAATTGTATTATCTTAAAGAGTTTTTAATTGATATAAAACTCTTCCAATCAAATGATTTTATAGAACAAACGTACTTATGGAAATAGTTGTACATAGTTGAATGATATATCAAAATTAAATCCACATCTTAAGATCTCCAAAAAAATATTAATTTTCTTTGATTGTACTCTTTTTTGTCTCGTGCAACTATTCTTTGAATATTTGGCTCAACGCTTGATTGGAGATGCAACATGACTTTCCAGAATCACGCGCTTAAACTAGGACCTCAAAAATTTATGGAAAGAGAAAATCAAAATGATCATAAAGAACGGTGTTCATTCCCCCTTGGCACTGCTATCAGGGATTGGAACTTTGGATTGAACTCCTGCAGCATCTCAAGATTCTGATGGAGCTGTCTCTCCAAATGACCTTGTCATCTTTTCATGATGCGAAACGATACCTATATGACCGGTAAAAATGAAGAAAAAAGAAAAATACTAAGCGATCATAATTTTATTAGAAACATTTATAAATGTTATCTTAGCAATGAAATAAGAGTTTAATTTCTATGTGCTTTGATAATGTAAAATTATTTTAATAAATCAATAATAATTGAAAAAAATCAAATCATGCTAGATAATTATTCATCATAATAATTATCCATCATAATTTGATATTTTTCTAAATTTTTTATTGACTAACAATATAAAATAATTTTATATTAAAAGTATATAGAAATTAAACTCAAGAAAAAAATTATATTTTATTTTATTTGCGGTTTAACACTTCAATTAATATATTAAAATATAATAAACGTAAAAGTAACTATGACTCAGAAAACTAAAACTATTAAACTATGAATAGAATATAGACCACAACTTTAAAAGCACATAAAACTTTTCTCACTTTATTGTCAAAATTTTTATTAGAACGCTGTGACATTATTTTAATTTTTAAATAGATGGGTAGTCTTTAACTCTACTTTTTTAACTTATCTCGATACTTTTCTCGATGTTTAACAAATTATGATAAAAAGTTTTATGCAACATTAGTTATGGAAAAAACATTAGATAGGAAGCATCTACTTTTTTTGACAACGCACGGTCTCTATAAACCTGCACAGATAAAAAGAGAAACACATAAACGAGCTAAAGAAGTAAGATAGGGGAAAATGGTCCCGAATCTATTTATCTCCGCTACTTTGCCAAACAAAAGATTCACGCATACATTCCTTCTGGGACCCCAACTTGTGTCACAATTGATGGAACAAAACGTCATTGCTGATTTCTATTTATATTCATGTATAAGGTGAACGAAAAAGTTTCTTATGGAAAATGCTACTATTTGAACTAATATTGTTTGGATTTTTTTTAATTAAGACAACTAATCATAATTAATAGGAAATGATTGGAAAGAAAATAAGGAAAGGGAACATGGTCCTTCCTTACTTGTCTTGATAATTATTAAAGGAGTGACAGAATGGAAATCCACTAATAACTGTATTTGAAAGTTACATAATAAAGGAGAACGAAATGGAACAACTATAATTATTAATTTCACCCTGATTCCACCCTAATAAAGGAAAAAAATATGAATTGTACCGAAAAAAAAAAGAAACAAAATGATAAAAAAAATGGAACAATGTTTACTGCCCTCATTCCACCCAAATTTTGAAGAGTAAAGAAAACCAGCTTGTAAGGAAGAAAAAGGAGAAACTATTCCTCATGAGTTTCATTCACTTCCTAGTTCCTACCTATTAAACTCTCAAATCAGGAAATGAGTTCCCTTATATCATTCCTTTTTCTTCCAAGAGCAAAGCTTTTCATATGGTTCATACTTCAAGGGAGGTTAAATACATACAAAAGAGAGGTTAGCAACTTTGAATTGCATGAATGGGAATGATAAAAAATGCTTGTTCTTCATAGAGGGGATAGAATCTCTTGAACATGTATTCTTTACATGTAAAATATCGTGGATGCTGTGGTATGACTGCCTAAATTGGTGGGAGTTGATATGCTGTTTCCCCAAGGATCCTAATATGTTCTTTGATGTGCGGCTTAAAGGCTTTGAAATAAAGCTATGAATTTGTTTGATGTATGTTATCACTTGGTCTGTAAGGTGTATCCAGAATCGTATGTTGTTTGAAGGTTTTAGATAGGATTGGAATCAAGAAGTACATAATAATAAAAATAGAGTGGGTTTTTAGGCTAATGGCTGGTGTGGCAACCTGCCTTATTATGCACTTGAAGCCTTCATGTTACACTAACATATTAGAAAATGGGATAAATGGAGCTCGATGCTGGGGGATGAGTTGGAGAAGTGGAAGTAGAAGTAGCTAGTAGAAGAGAGAATTTTATTACTTGAATTTAGGAATTGCTACAGGACGTTACGATTTTATCCTTAAAACATTTTTTTTTTAATTCACTTCATTTTTTCTTTAGTTTTCACACACACTCTCTCCCTCTCTCTCTCTCTCCATGTCTTCAACTGTAGTTTTGTTAAAAAGAAATATTTATATATGGATTTAACTTCTACGAAATATCAACGTAATTTTATTTTTCCACACAACCATTCAATTATATATTGTTATATCAATTATGAAAGTTGACTTTTTCATCCATTATTTAAAAGGTCATATAAATAAAAAATTTGGATTGAATAATAGTACAGACATGTTTTTACAATGTCAGTATATTAAAATCAAGCTCTTTCTATATTTATCACTTTCAAACAATTTAATATCTTTTTTATCCAAAACAATTTGATAACTAGTATCGCTCTCTTCGTGCACACCGTCGTTCTTCTTCTTCCACCAGCTAATGGGCAGTTGACCCTGTGGAGGTGGTTCATCCCATCCATGGTGGTTCAATTGCCCCCTCACCCCTAATTTTTTTATTTTTTACTCTTTTCTTGTAATGTAGGTTTTTTCTTTTTGACCCCTTCCCCATTGCAGATGATTTATTTGTTCTCTCTTCTAGTGTGCATATTTTGATTGCAATAGTGTATGAATCGCAATACAAATGGAGAGATTTTTGCGGTTGCCCACCCTTTGTTAATGTCAAAATACTGCACATATGGTAGGCGATGAATCAACAGTATCTATTGATGTTGGTCAGATGGGTTTTCTTTGGTTTATTTGTGCCAATTTCTCTGGTCTTATGTGGGTCATTGTGTATGGTGTTTGAACAACAAGCTTGGGATTCTACTTGTTTCGTCCAAGAGAAGAGAAGAAAACAAATCATGGAAGAATTCGGAGTTCTTACAAAGCAGCTAATCTGTGGTGAACTTTTATCTTTTGATTGGAGTCTTAAAAAAAAGCTTGTTGATAAGAAAACTTGCATTTGAAATTTGATCCTAATGTTTTTGTCAAGTATGTTTGTTAGAGAGCAAGATTTCCTTTTGCTAAGGATATATGTACGGGTTAAGTATTTTATATCTCTAGTGGTTCTAGCTGATTCAACGTGCTAGCAATAAGTTCTGGGTCGTATTTGTTCTTCCTGTTGTAAAGTTGACCTTAGCTTGTTTTCCGCTTTTATAACTATATTTTTTTCAGTGAAAGAGAAATTTGTTAGACAAAGCAAAAAGACCACAACCAACTATATCACGAGAGTTAAAAACATTCTAAAACGCGAAGCCCCTAATTGGCAAACCACTCTAGATGGTTAAGCAAACAAAGCCTAATACAATATCTTTATCCGCACATTTAATAACTCATCAGCGTGCAGTACCATTTATTTTCTTTCGGTAGTGGCGTACAGTAGTATTTAGGATTCGATTCTTCCCTTTCTGGGCTTATTAGTAGTTGGGCCTACATTGGGTTGTGCAACGCATGGGAATCACTTTATTTATTTTTTGAAGGAAACGATAATCTGACAAAAATAGATGGATGTGGAAAATCTAAATATGTTTTCTGTTGGACCAAAAATTAGTTTTCAGTCGGACCAAAAAGTTCGTTTTCGGTCCCAGACCAAAACCAAAAAAGTGTCGCCCCCTTAAATATAGCACTTTTAATCCCTCATTTGTTAAAAAAAAAAAAAAAAAAAAACTTGACCACCAAAAAGATTTCCTAAATAGTCTAATTTGTAATGATGTCTCAGCATAGAATTAGAGATAAGAAAATAATTTTGATATATTATTAATATAAATTATTTTATATTATCAATTAATAATATTTTTGTACTATTTTTGAGGTAGTTATATAAAGTCAGAATCAAACACTTTTAATAATGTAATTATATATAATTGAAGGAAGCTATAACAAATTTTAGATTAATAGGGTGTCAAAATTAAATTCTAAAAGAATTATAAGAGTGAATTAAATTTATGCTCTTTTACCAAAGCTTGGTTGGTTTACGTACGTGATTTGATATTTATTTCTCTTAAATAATAAAGTCTGATATTCGAATCTTGTAAATTAATGAAAAAAATAATGCTAACATACGAAGAAAATTAGCTAGTACCTAAAAAAATTAGCTAGTTAAGAGTTCAATTAATAGGGATACTAGTGTTATGGGCCGAAAAATCTTTAACTCTTTGAAAATGAAAACAAGAGGGTATCTCACATTAAGGACTTGCAAATGACACACTATATATTCTTCATTTGGTTGCATTACAAATGCTTTGCACCCTGACCTTACATTTGTCGAAGCCAAAAAAGGAACAAAAAAAAAGTATTAAGGGATAAGCATGTCACTTCAACATGCAAAAAATGCAAATGTGGAATGACAGGAGATTCATTATTTTGTGTTCCCTTTCGGGTATGTTTGGTTGTGGGATAAAAATATGGTGTAAATTTTCATGAATGAGCTTCAATGTGTAAAATTACACATGAACCTATTTTTACTCACAAGTCAAAGATACTCTTCGAATTGGTCAATACCCTTTACCAAATGCAAGATCAGCAGTGATAACACACTCAGCATCGATGCTTCTCAATCAGCTTTTGCAGCTCCTCCTTTCTTGCTCCCACCACCTTATCAACAACTTTGCCTTTCTTCAACAAAATGAATGTTGGCATTGCCTGCACCTGGAATTCTGAGAGACCCCCTGTTTACATTTATGCATAGTTTCTATGTGATCCAAAAGCTTTTGGGTATCTAATGGAACGGAGTAGCAAAAGAGAAATTAATACATGTACACAGTAGAAAATTTGTTAGATTTCTTGAAATAAGAAAAAATATTTGCACTATGCTATTTATTGTGAGTTTAATTTCTATGCAGCGATAATATAAAACTATTTTATATAGTTATTCAATTATATATTGTAATCAGTAAAAGTGGTTAAGTCTCTTATCCATTATTTAAAAAATCATGCAAATAAGATAATTTGATTGGATGATAATGTAAAAATATTTTATACTATCAGTACATCAAAATTAAACTCATTTATTATTTAACACATTAATTATTGTATTAAAGATTAAAACAAAGTAGTCTTTTTACTTTTACTTGCGAAGCTTCTAAGAATTTCTAATATATTAAATAATAAATTTAATACTTTTGCTTACTCTCGGATCTTCTAAAAATTTCTTGGTATAAATGTGTCTCTCTTAACAATAAATGGCAAATTAGTAATTGTGGAAGGAAAGAAATGAGTAATACCATCAACTCATCTACATCAATCTTGATGAACTCAACCTCTGTGTATTTATAAGCAAACTCTTGGATAACTGGGTCCATGTTTTTGCAAGGTCCACACCAGGTAGCAGTGAAATCGATCACCATCTTTAGAAACAAAAAGTTATGGTCATCTCATGAAATCAAAGAGGGAAAATAGACCAATTACTATAGTTGCAATTAACATACCAGCTTGTTAGTTTCTTTGGAGGCATCAAAGTGAGCCTTCCATTTAGCAGTGGAATGGAAGGTGAGAATGTGAGATGAGTGTGTTGATGTATGACCATAGTCCTCCATGTTGGACATGTTGGCTCCCATCTTGCTTCTTTCTTTTGTGCACTGAGAGCTTAATCTGCACAGACTATATGCAAGTAGAAGAGGCTTTGCTTAATTTTTGTTTGGATGATTACATTTTGAGTATGAAAGCCTCATTTATAGTAGAGGGGAGAAACTATTAAATCACTTATTTTTATTTTGAGGCATCAGATTCTATGTAACTAACATGTTAGTAAGTTCTTGAATGGGTCCTCAGTGAATTAGGCGGAGATAACAACACAAATACCTGCTTTATACATTACAAGGCATCTTTCACAATACTGAACATGGTTGTTCTCTTCCTATATATGATGATGCTATATGAAAATAAGAGCAGCATTCCCCGGAGATTTTTGCGGCGGAAAATGCAAATTAATCCTCCTTAAACCGGATAAGATCACTCAGGCGGCAAATTTTTTCTCTAAAGTTTTAACGCACATCTTTTAAAATAGAAATGACTAAGATAATAGAGTGGAGAATATCAATGTTATGCTAATTACTTAAATATGGATGAAGTTTGATATATAATTACAGATTAGAGATTGCAATCAATATCAATTGTTTTTTCATCAAAGAATAATTTGTCCAACGAAAAAAATTGATATGGTACATCTTGAGGATTTACTTTAAAAATAAGAGTTTAATTTTAATGTACTGTTTAAACATAGCATTTGATTAAATTTCTCTTTTAGTGTGATTTTTCAAATATTGAGACTAGAAGTTAACTATACTGGTTAACGTAGGATTACATAATCAAATAATGATATAAAGTTTTTTTACAATATCAATATATTAGACTTAAATCCTAAAAATAAACCCTTACTCTAATTAATATGCTTCTGAAACACAGCTATTGCTTTATCACTTTATCATCAACTGTGTTATGATTTAAAATAAGGTAGTTAGGTTACCTTACTGCTACAAATATTCTAGGAATCTCAACTATAAATTAGAAAACATAGCTCCGCATCTTACTATGAACAGGTGGGTATATTATTTATAAATTAATTACATACTTTCATACACTTACACACACACACAGATATATATATATATATATATATATATATATATAATATTAAAGTTGTTCCACTATACTTGTCACATGATTTTTTTATTATTTTTTTAATTTTATTACTTATAATTATATTTTATTTGTTGACTTTACATTGCTTTATTTTTCATTCGTTTCTTCACTTTTTATCTGTATGGTATACTCTTGACTCTTCATATTTTATAATATTTTAAATTTTTACTTTCTAATTTTTCTACAAATTATCTTGAGTATCAAGATTAAGGATACTAATAACTACTAAAAATAAATATAAATATTTTAATAATATTTTAAGATTATAATTATTATAATATAATTAACACTCAAGACTTAAATCTATTTTGTAAAATAAAAATTTATAGAATAAAAAGCATATAATTCATCTTTAATATATTGATATTTTCTTTTAATCAAGTTGTTTATATAAAGTTAAAAAGAGTATAAGAATCTATATTTTTAAAAATAAGTAAATCAAAATTATGTACAATTATTAATTTTGAAATGAGTTTTCTTCTTCCAAAAAATTGTGCTTTGCAACGATTATTTTAAAAAATAGCTAGAACTATATGAAAACGATCAAATAAAAATGTGAAAATAGCTTTTTTGACCTCATTGATTCATCACTAAAGAAATATATATGTTATGAATCATGTCATTATCAACTAATCTAATATTAACTTGGAGACGAAAAGAAGATTACTTCATTTAAAAAATTATTTATTTTAATGGTCTTTTAGTTTTTAAAATAATTGATCGATTATCAATTTTAAAAAAAGTATGGAAAAAGAGATAACATTTTACAATTAAGGGTGTCTGCCAGTTATCTCTATGTATACAAATAACATTATTCATGTCCATACAATATCCATATATACATTGGAGCGAATAAAGTTTTTGTGTAAAATGAGGTTTCAGCTTTATGTGATGTTAGAGTTGTGCACAATCATAAATCACATCACAGGTACGACAATATTCAATATCCAAAAAGAAAAGTTAGACAATGCAATCTGGACCCAAAAAAAGAAACAAAAAACAAAACAAATAAAGAAATAGAAAGTGGAAGACCAGATGACCATAAAGAACAGTGTTTATTCTTTATTGGCACGGCGAAGATAAAGGGAGAGCTTTTATATTGGAGGAGAAAGTCTCGAATAATAAACTCTCTTCCCCAGCCAAAATAATTTGAAGTATTGAACTCGTAGCCTTCTGTGTTGGAATTTTTTTTTGGAGTTGAGCTTTTATTTATCGGTGGAATTTTAATTTTGTAAAACGAATTGAACCGATAAGTTTGACATATTCCTGCAAACTCAAGTAATATGTGATTCATTATAAGTTTGGAAGTCACCATGTCCTGCTAGACTCGAGTCTAATACTAAGTGTGCTAAATTATGGTACAGAGGTTTGGTGTGACTTAAGCCTTTTGATGGACAAACCAAATTACTATATATTCATATTATGGGCAGATCTCCAATCTGGTATTGGCAAATCTTAATGGCTCACTATTTCATTGATGTGGGTTTTGAAGGAGAAAAAATTGAAGTGAATTCTCTTGTATCTGGCATATCCAAGTGTGTACATTTTATTGATCCTTAATTCTGTTTGGTTGGTTTTAAAAATTCCGAATATAATCCAGTGAAATCTTACATTGTGTTCTGTTGTCAAACACCCATGGCTGTTACACGAGTTGCGGCTAGCCAATGATAGTCACCGGGCATCTTCTTTATGTTAGTGGCCTCTAAGTTGGACTTTAAAGAGAAAGGGGGAAAAAGAGTCATATAAGAACTAAAGAAATACAGAAAAGTAGTTAAAGAAAAGCAGCCATAGACTTTGGACATAATTCCTTGTGGTTATGATGTTATCATAATAACATCTTGCATTCAATGTTTATCAGACTAAAGGTTTACATTTATTTTAGGGTTAAATACATTTTAGTCCTTATATTTTGGTCATATGGGATTTATAACTTGATTTTTCAAAATGTGCAATTTGACACTTATCCTTTTAAAACTTGTAAAAAGTCCTTCCATTAACTTAATATCCAATTCCATAGTTAAGTGATCATGTGCAAGTCACGTGACACATTTTATTGACAAAAATACCCTTCACCTTTCAATGAAATTCCCTTACCCTAATCCTAAACCATCTCCTTTACCATCCCCTTCCCTGAAACAAAAAGTCAGAAACCATCGAACCATGAACTCCAGCACAAAATGAAGCCTAATAGAGGACGCACGATACAATAAAATCAATAACTCAAATCAAATGCTCTTCTTTTTCTAATTATGAATGACATACTGAAGATTAAGATTGATTTTAGCTATTAATCGTGTTAAAGAAAGAAGAGACAAAGAGTAGGGTAGGCTACCCAAGAGACGGAGTTTGAGAGAGTGGTGAAAGCGAAATAATGTTCAGGGTTGATGGTGATCGGGTTTGGCATTAACAAAGAGGACGATGGCTTGCTTGATGGAGTTTAATGGGTGAGGGGTTTGTCGTTGGCTTAGTAAACTTCATCTCCACCAAACATTGGGGATTCATGTCTACGCAGAACAGGAAGTCCTCGTTGTTGATTCACTACAGCTTAGACTACCTAGGCCATTGCCATTGTTGCCACTATTCCTGTCGCCATTGCTGCTATCTCCTTCAACCCTTTCCATCATATTCATTCTTGATCATTGATTAATTATTACTACCTGATTTCTTCTCACCTCACTCTACCACCTACCTTTCTCACCTATGAGGAATGCATTTCCAGAGCAAATTGTAAGTTTTTTTCTTTTATCATAAGTAGACATTTTTGGATTGGGTAACGTACTCCATTCATCGAGCAAGGATGCTGGACAAGAACAATGGTTTCTGTTCCAAGTCATGGGAAGGGGATGGTGAGGGGGAGTGTTTAGGGTCAGGGTAAGGAAATTTCATTAAAAGGGAAAGGGTATTTTTTGTCAATAAAATGTGTCACGTGACTTGTACATGACCATTTAATTATGGAATTGGATGTCAAACGGAAGGGCTTTGACAGTTTAGAAAGTACAAGATGTTGAATTGTACGTTTTGAAAAGTCGGATCTAAATTGCACATTACCTAAAGTATAGGAAGCTAAAATGCATTTAACCCCTTGGTCAAAGACAAAAATGTCAAGATAATGTGCATTTTATATTTGACATATGAGTTTAATTTTGATACACTCAGTATAAAAAAGTTTACTTTTATATTATCATTCAATCAAATTCTCTCATTTCCATAATCTTTTAAGTAATGGATATAAGACTCAGTCATCTTTACTAATATGACAATACGTGATTGAATGATGGTGTATAAGAATTTTACATTATTAGTACATAGAAACCTACGAAGCATATGCACTTCATTTTTGCACAAAAATACCTGTCCTGGGTACTTTTTGGGTATGGGTACGCATCGAGTATGCCTGGGCATGTATCCGATAACTCTATTTTTGAAAAAAAAAGTGGATACGATGGGGTATGGCTGGGTACGCCCAAGATATGCATACCCAAGTCTGGGTACGTCATTAATGAATTTTTGTATTTTTTTTCGTTTCTTTCTTTCTTTTTCTAATTCCATTGAGCCATAACCTTTCCCATACCCAATTTCATTTTTTTTAAAAAAATAGAATATAATATTGAATAATTTTGACCTATTTTATGTTAAAATTTTAGTTTTTATCATATGAAATATATATATATATATATATATATATACACATACCCGTACTCTACTTTTTCTAAAAATTTTGTATCTCGTACCTATATTCGCACCTAATATCGGTACCAATACCCATATTCATGCAACATAGATATATAGAAACTAAACTCTTGAATTTTTATTGTATTATTAATCATAGTATATATAATAATAAATTTTAAAGGTATACTATATGCATCATTAATTACTTATATAATAATAATAATTAAATTATCATGTTAATTGCAAACCATGCACTGTTAATTAACAAATTATATGTTGTTAACCAATGTAATAAACTCATGTTAGAAAATAATGATGTTAACACCAAAAAAAATTTGCTGATAATTGAGGGGACAGTAGCCAAGGTATTGAATCTCATGTTAGGTCTTGGGCCTCAAGGTAAATCACTACATCAACCCACAAACTACTTCTGCACATTGGTCGGAGGAAGATTGAATAAAAGCTGAAAAAGAAGAGTTTGACCAAATTTACTACTACTTCCTAGAGAACAAGGGGCATTTGAGGGAAGGTAATTCCTATTTGAAGAAGATGATTTCCTTTGTATAGAAAGGAGGGAAATTGTTATGGAGCACTAAAAGCAAGTTCCAAAAGAGGTGCTTCCTGTGAAATAGAATTCATAATAGAGCCATCGGTGGGTAGCTACGTTGAATATTATGGGCTAAATTAACTGAGACAATGCTATATTTAGTGTTGAATGTCATTGTCCATTAAGCTAAATATGTGTATATGTGTCGGAATGTGGATAAGTGGTTGGTTTTTATTTATTTTTTTATTTTTTGGTACAGAGGGAAATAAACAAAGAAAGGACAAGGTAAGGACTATCTCCCTTCAGCAATAACAAGAGGTGGCTGTCAGGAGCGTTCCACTGGGTAAGGCAATCAGATGAGGCAGCACCACACTTGGACAAATAGTCCGCACAAATAATTGTTGTTTTCTAATTATAAATAGTTCAGCACATTCATTGCAACACATATCAATAATGATAAAAAAAAAAAAGGTCCATTTTACATTAGTCTTTACTTTTCTTTGAGGTTTGTTTGTGAGGTTAGTTTTTGAGATGAAGGGAAGATCCTTGTGTTGTTGTCTTCGCTCAGGGTTCTTGGGTCAGGCTAGTGTGTCTGAAGGTTAGGTCTTCAAAGTTCTTGTCCTTTCTGGAGTATCTTTGCCTAATCTTGAAAGAATTAATTCCTGGTCATTAATGTGTTGGCCATTTTCTCATTATGAGGCTAGCTGGGCTTGAGAGTATTCGGCATTCCAGCTGGAAAGACGGTTGAGGTGATTCTCTATTTATTGGGCTGGATGGAAGACCAACGAGGGCCCAACAAGCTTTGTGCAATTGATTCAACTGGATGCATGCAGGCCCAAAGAATGACGTGGATCGGAGTCGGTTGGGCACGAATCGGTCCATAAGGCTTCCAATCTCGAAGTTGGAGGGGCTAAAGAGCTGATTCAGCATGGGTTGATTCAAAGTATCGCGTGGTCGGTTGGGCATTGATTGATCCATCTTACATATAGTGCAGATTACTCTAAATTCTTTCTCCTCCCTCATTTTCTTTCCAAAATCAAACTCATAAACACATTCTAAGCCTTTTATTTTTTCTTTCTTTATATTTTGACATTTATTTTCAACAATTTATATTCGCCACTTTTACATTTTCAATCCTTTACTGTGTTTACAATCTTTCATTTTTTAGTCATTATAACTTTCGTTCACTTCAATTCATCCTATTAGCTTTCAATTGCTCGCCAATATCCTTTAGTAATCTAATGAATTGATTACTATCAGCTAATTGAACCTCTTGTGATCTACTCCCTGTTAAGTGCTTTGATCAGTAGTTCAAAGCCGACGCAAAAATATTTCCTTCTTTTCTGTAATCTCCTAATACTTTGGCAGGATGTTCCTGAAATTGAATTCACTTAAAAATTGGAATTCAATTTCTTAATTTGAAGTTAAATTTAACCAAAGAATTGAAATCTCAAGAGAATTCAATTCTATCAAAACCCATAAAAGTAAATCACATCCAAATAGATCTGATTTGGTGTGGAAATTGAACTCCAATAAATAAAAATACCACAATAACTTTATTTAAATATAGTGTTTTGTTCATGACTTATTAATTAAAGATAAAATAGTAAAAATAATGAAATCAATTTATTTTTAAGAGTTAATGTTCATTTTAGTCCCCCACTTTATACTCATAAGTCATTTTAGTCCTTAAATTTTAAAATAAGTCAAATTAGTCTCTAACATTGTAAAATATGAGCCATGTTAGTGCCTCAATCCACTCTTATTTAATATTCTATCAATTAAATAATAATAGGTAATCTTAAATGATACCTTGACATACTATATATTCTAAAGTAGAATAAAGTTTGAATGACTCATTTTGATATATATAATTATACAAAATGAGTCATTTAAACATTCATTCTAAGTCATAAAATGACTCATGTTATGTAATTTTGGATATCAAAATAAGTTATTTTAAACTTCATTTTATTTCAGATAACACATATGATAATATATTACTTAACGTTACATATCATCATTTAATTAATAAAATGTTGAATAAAAGTGGAATAAGGGACTAACTTGACTCACATTTTATAATATGAGGTATAATTTGACTTATTTTAAAAGTTGAAGGACTAAAATGATTAATGAATAAAAAGTTAAAAAGGGATTAAAAAATAATTAACTCTATTTTTAAACTCATTCCAAATCAAAGAATTAAATAATTCAATTTTTCAATTTACTATTTATTCTAAATATAAATTTAAATTTAATTTTATTATGTATTCAATTCTAGAATAAAGTTTAATTCAATTTCATCTCATTAAAACATGCTTCAATCAGTTTGTAACATTATTTATGTTTTGTAAAATGTTCAAAACTATTTAACTGATACCAATTTAACTAATTATTAAAATAATTTTCTTTGACACACCACATTAAACTAAAGTCCCAAAGCAAAAAGCAAAGCAAACAAGTGTGAAACAAATATTTTCCCATTAAGCATGCAAAACTTTATTAACTGTAACAACCTTACATTCACTTTATTCTCCCTTGCACTAAAAGCATTTATGGTACAAAATGCCCCTTTATAGGTGTGTTTCTGGTATGCTTATTTTATTAATTGTAGGTTGTTATTCATATATCAGAAAGATAAAACAGGAAAGAATGTATTCTATATATTTGAAAATGAAAGACTTGGTGCATATAACAAAGGCTTTAATTTAAATATTTGCTTAAAGTAAAAGGTCGATTTTGTGTGGAGAATATATGCTGGAAATTACCATCTAGCAACATTTTCCACATGATCCAAAAGAAGCCTCCACTATAATCAATATATTTTTTTTTGGAAGCGTTTGCAATGGTCCAGGCTCAAAATGGCACACTGGTGGTCCAGTGATTTAAAACCATTGATATATGATTAAAAATAATGGAATGGTTTAGATGAGGTGGTGTTGCTCTTTGGTAGTCACAGATGCAAGAAGAGCACAGTTAGACCTGCCGGATAGCAGGTTCACCTTTCTAAAAATAAAAATTATGTAATTATGAAATGACATAAATGGAAGTAAATTATAGTTTTCTGTTTTCCTCTACGTGGTCTTAAAGTCAATGGCACGTAACTACAGTTGCTTTTTATTGGCAAAACTGAAAAGGGCTCAAATTGCATTGTGGTAATGACTTCATAAGATTTTAGTTAATTTATTTATTTTTTCTTGCTTTTACTTTAGCAACCGTTTTCGTTGGCCAATGGCTAGAAATATGGTTCGTTCGAGAAGGTCTCACTGATAGGTGTAATATTTCAACTCCAGTTAACATCACAGTATTTTAATCAACACTCCATATACGTATTCGGGCTATGGAGTGTTGGTATATTCTTGATGTGTCTCAAAACCACCTACTTTAGCTCAAAGTTAAGTCACTGTTTGGTGATGACTTCATATGTTTGGTATGGTATCTGTATTCTGTGGTGACTTTAAATACTCTTTTAAATTGAGCTTCTTTATAATTTAAAAGGAAATAAAAGTGGGCTAAAATCATAAATACGAAACCTCACAAAAACACATACCCAACAAATTGATGGACACAAAAAGAGATTCATTAAAATTGAGCAATGCTGAGTGACGCAAGCGTGGAGGTCTGCGGCTGAGTGACAGAGCTTGCACTGCCTGGTGGTTCGTGAGGCGAAGGGTGCGGCAGAGGACGCGGTGGTAGTTTAGAGCCGGTGTCTTCCTCACCTGAACCACCGGTTTACACAATCTGCCACCACCTCTAAAAGAAGAATGCGCTCACTACTTCTCTCTCCCCTACCATGATCATCGTTGTTGTTGCTGCTTTCCTTTTAATAACCCTTTTCAACCAAAGTGCAAATCGTGGCGGGTTCTTCTCATTTTATAATTGTGCCTCTTTGCCTCACCCTATCCTAACAAAAAAAATTTCTCTTAAACATAAAAATATTCAAACCAAACATACATCAACTATTCAACTTCAATTCCTATAGGCAGTGTTTGGGATGATCAAAATTAGAAAATGATTTAATTTGATTTGAAATGATTTGAATTGATTAATTTATTAGTTAAATCTTATCTTTAAAATGACTTAATAAAATAGAATTAACTTATGTTTAAATTATCTTTTTTAGTATGGAAATTAAATTCTTATGTTTAAAATACAATTAATTGTGTTTTGAATTATTAAAATAGAAATTGATTTTATTTGATTTAATTTATGTTTAAGTTTTAAAATCAAATAATTTCCACTCAAATCCTAACAAATTTCATAAATTTTAAAAAATAAAGAAAACAATTTTCATAGATTTTGAAAATGAAAATCATGACATCAAACCTTATTACAGGTGGGTTTGATAATGTTTTTTGACTGTGTGTTTTGACTTATGAAAAGTATAAACTCATTTTTTCATGTTTGATAAACCAAAAAAGAGCTAGGTTGTTTTTGTTTTTGATTTTTAAAAGTCAGCGATATTTTTAAGAGGTAGTTTTGAATCTTTGAAATTAAAAAAAATCAAAATACTAATATAACAATTAAATTTTAATAAAAAACCAAATTTATCTTTCCATTAATTAATACTTTTAATTTTTTATTCTTTTCTTAAATATTTATATTCATTATAATTATTTTATAATATATTTACCAAGTGCAATAATATCTCTTGCTAATTAAGAGCATATTTTATATTATTTTGAGAATAATTTTTTGAGAGTCAAAGTGCTCCGCTTGAAATAGGTTTACCGACCATTCCCAATCCCTTTTAGGCATGAGCTTATGTATGTTTGGATCGTTTGTACGTGTGAGGAATAAAATTCTCAAGAATGGAATTTCCTTCCATTTTCTGGACTGAAATTTTTGAAGGAGTGGTATATAATGAAATGAATTCTATCCTATTCCACTAAAGCCTCCCATTTTTATTTCCTTCCAATTGGAGTTTACAATCACTTATTTACTGATGCCAAAAATTATGTCATCCCTTTTAACCTTTGATACATGCATATTATAGGAATATTATAGGAATAAATAACTTAAAACCATCATATTTTCATTCCATTCTATTGGAATATTCAAACAATGAAATAACAATACTACATTCTGTTGCTAAAACAATCAAATCACTCAACTCCACTTTATTTCATTCCTCTCTTTCTTTTTCTTTTGCAATCCACCCTAATTCGTACAAGCAATTGCTTTGGCTCTAGCGTCTGTGCATTAAATGAATCCACAGCATGTGGAAGAAGCAATACGCCAACTACACTATGGTTACTCGTGATACTGCATAAGACCACAAATCCATAGTGATTTTAACATCTCAAAAATAGACATTTATTAGAACACTAACTTTATCATTATTGCATGTGATTCATCCATTACATCCAATTATATCAATTTTTTAGGTGTTAAAATAACATTTTTAAAAAAATTCTAATGAGACACTGCTTTTCACAATTTGTGCATTATGATAGGTCCCACTGCATACTCACATTACGATGGCAATGCCTCAGTGCCTATCCAACGACTGAGACAGTGATGCAAAGCGTTTCGAGAGCTAACGCAGAAAGCCTAAGAGCAACATTCCAGAACATTAGGTGTAGTTAAATAGTTTCTTCCTGTAAAATTACGGACGAAAGTCCACTAGCTACTGGACTACAAAATGGTGGAGTCCGGGTGTTGGAAGTGTCAAACAAAATTGTTCAAAACATGTCTTTCATACCAGGCAGACAATAAGGTTCACCATCAACTAATGACAATAACAAACACTATGAACACCTCATAATTACTCATGATTGCACCCCAACATCACCTGCAACATGATTGAATTGACCACCGGAACCATGGTTGTTGTAAGAGTAGCCACCACCTCTGCCGCCTCTTCCTCTATTGTTATAGTAGTTCCTTGGATAATAGTTCCCAGGCTGGTCATAGTATTGATTGCGGCCATTTTGGTAGCCTCCTCTGCCACCACCACGACCGCGTCCATTTGAATAACCCCTCCGACCGCCTCCTCCACCACGACCACCTCTTTGGTTCTGATAAACCCTCCTCGGATAATACTGCTGCTCCTTTGCCTCAGCATCTCGTTGATTGTACTCTACATCCACCTGTGGGTTGGTCTGTTCATGTTGAACTGACACTTCAACTACATTGTCTGCTTCTAATTCATCCTGCAAAAAGAGAAAAAGGTTAAGAATGAGATCAAGTCACAAGTTCTAAGTCAGCAATATATCTAGCTAAAACTATAATCACCTTCTGAAGCTCTCCTTCAGGATCAGACTGATCACCTCCTGATCCATGTCCTTGATAATTTATAGTTCCTTCATCCTATAAAATGAATATGGAACTTTTAAGCTAAAAGTGTAAAGCATCAGAAATTATTTTGGCTTGAATCTAAGAAGATGCAGAAACTTGGTTAACATTCTTTACCAAAAGCATAAAAGCAAAGAGAACTAGAGGAGTAAACAGTTATCCTATAGAACTGATGTCATAGAATGAATAAAACTATTTTCAAATCTGTTATAATATAAACGAAAACTTCTTAATTTCCATATTTACACAGCAGAACATGTACATAACATCTTAAAGGAGATAAAGGTACATGTACAAACAAAAATAACTAGTTGAAAAACAGAGAAATGCAACTACAATACTAAGCCAACTAACCAGACTTGATTCCTTGAAAAGTAGCATAGAGAGAGAAGCTTATTTACTGATTAAGTATTTATTATCTGTGATCAATCCCAAGTTATACAAACAAGTATTTTCAAAAAGAGGCAAAAGGGTAGAGCAGCTACTTTTTGTTTGTGTGTGGTGGTTGAATCAAATTGGGTGCTTGTACTTGCAAGAAATTTGAAAACAAAGTAAAGCTGGGCTGCCTCCTGCTGCTGATTCACTATAATCAAGATAGCAGTTACTGCACAAAGCTTGCAGCAAGCAGCAATGGTAACTTTATTTTTGGTACTATCTAATTTTCTTCCCAACTATTGATTCACTATACTTCATCAAGATAGTCATGTGTTAATTATATTGTACAATCAGATTCTCATGTACATTGTACAATCAAGGCTTGCCTTTTCAAGATAGTCATATCATATGGAATGCAAGACCTTTGCTTGAAACCCGTTTTCTAGAAAAGGAAAAGGAGAGAAGAAGTTGGGGGTGTTTGGTGGTGGTGGGGTGTGGGTGTTTTGGGGCTGGGGGGCTGCTCGCCTGCTTTTTGTGGAGCAAAATTAATCAAATGGACTGAAGATCACACGGCTGAAAATTATATATGTAATAGTACGTATGAAGATTGTGTCACATACTTCTTGGTATCTGAAACACCCTTTAAAGTTCTAATCTCCACCTCTCAACTTCAAACCATACAAAACTTCAATACAAATAAAAAGATGAGGTTTTCAGAGCCTTAAATTCAGAAACTCAACAAGTAACAACAAATATATAGATTAACAAACCAGAAAAGACGAAAAGCTAAGCCAATAATGTCATTCTTAATTTCCCTTGAATTCTTATGACATTGAAGACCATACTTCTGGAATTCATCCCAAATCATAGCATGGTCTACAAGTTGACAACCTCCTTTAAAACATAGAATCTCGGGTTAACCAATATTATCATGCTGACAATTGTACATTTTGGTAGGTACAAGGTACTAATACAAGCACAGACTGACAGGTGAATTACCAAAATAGTAATACATATAATTTTTAAATGATGAATGATATGTAAAGATCAGCCAATGTAGAGTAAATTAGATATCATTTCTTGTTATTAATCTTCTTGAAGCACACCAATAAAAACTTAGTTTGTTGTTGAACTGTGTTTGTAGAATTGTAATAAACACAACAATCAATCATTAAACACACATCCAAGAAAAAGACCTGTTAATACTAGACAAAAAAATTCTATCAATTAGAATGTCACACACATCCACACGCGTATATCTGTGAGTGAGCAAAAAGAGGAAGAAATGTAAGCAAGAACATCAGTTTTCCCAGCAACCATAATTGCACTGAAAACTTTGTAATATAAAAAGTTAAGAAGGAAAAGCACAAGAATGTACAATAACAACAACAACAAGAACTAAGTTTGATCCCACTGGATGGCGTCAACTACATAGATAGCCAACTGGGCCAGTGGGCTGTAAGTAAAACCAAATTTTTCAACAAACACTATTGAACTCAGGCCTTTTACATAGATTCTGCTCATGAAGTTTTCATTGACCTTCATTTACTGGTTTCAATTGAACAATTTACCATTTGATTCACCATTCTCACTGAAGCTTCCATTAGTCTTACTCTCACATAACAAGACCACCTTAAGCTGGTTTATTTTATGTTCTCTTCAATAGGTGTTTATCCTCAATCATCCAAAAAGCAATAAAGAAAAAACTACCCACTAAACGTCAGTCACTCTCAGCAACCTATGTGGGCAGGGGGATGGTACACAACCAACAATGGGAATCACAATTAAGCCCTACGTTAAACTTCCCCACCATCTTTTTGGAGACCCATGAGTAACACACCATCTGCCATTTGAGGCAATCAGACTTACAATGACATATAAATACCATTGGTTTTACCTCAGTTAAACTCCCCAGAAGCAGGAAATTCAAACATACCATAGCAACACTTATTCACCACTTAGAATCAGGATATGCAACATTGGCTAACAGCTGGAACAAAGAATGCTAGATCAATAAAACATAAATTCAGCTTGAATTTTACCAAAAAATGTTAGGGACCCAAGAGTCTACGATGTTAAACTACAACAGAACACAGGAGTTACTGAGATACTACCAATCCCTCTTTGAATTGTACGAAATTCCTTCCTATGGAGAGATTAAGTACAAGGTCTATGCTATAAGCACTTGCATACACTTCTTATAGTCAAAGGGCTCAGGTTAAAAAAGTGTAAGACCCACCTCCTCAAAATGTCTTAAAGCAAGGTCTCTGCCATTAAACCTCATGGGAAAAATTAAATAAGATCTTGGAAGTTGGAAAGGCTTTTCTCCGATATGATCATTCTATGCATATTGGATAAAATTTACAAGTATTCAAAATATGTAACCAAGCCCACATGAAAGAGGAACAAGAGATAAGAACCTCCGTGTATGGATTCTCCAATAACAGGAATGGTTATAGTTAAATTTTGACATGGTTTTGCACACATTGCAAATTTTCTATTCAAAACAAAATTCAAATTGTTCTACTTGAACAATAATCTTCTTGAAGTCATGCAGATGTGAAGATTACTTAGCTACTGAAAAGTGTCACCTGACAGTCCAAGTAACAGTTTGTGAACTTCTATTACATCACAAGCTCATATAGAACTCAAAAACCATTATGCTTGTAAAAACAAATAATCAAAACTACATTGTTCCAGGTCACATACAAAGAATGTTTACCAGAGTTACCTCTGCTCATTTATACATGAATGACTACAACTCAAATATGACGCATAATGCCATAAACTTAAGAAAATGAACTTGATGGCATTCAACGAAACTCATATCCACAAATTCATCCTTACTGATTTCACCTTTATCTTACTATGCAGCAGAAGAATTTAAAACCAAAAAAAAACAAAACAAGACAGAAAATATACTCTTTTTCTCCTCCCCGTCTTCATACTTGTAAAATTGCAGACAAGAATTATCAGTTAACAAAACCTTAACACTCAAACCACAATTCATCCATCCAATCAATGCAAAGTAGATTGTAGATAGCTAGTGCAGCTCATTCGCAAAGCCGTTCAAGGAACAACTTACAATGACCAAAACACAAGACACTACCATTGTACCCATATCCCATACGACGCATTTAACTCAGCAAAACAAAAAAAAAAAAAACCCACAGCCAAGCAATATCTAAACAATTAAACAGTAACCACACATCCGAACACCAAAATTTAAAAAAAAAAAAAACCATTCTACCAAGTATTATACCTTCTCCTGAGACTGAGAAACCGAACCTTCCACCTCCACCGGAACCGAGCCGTGAACCGGCACCTGGAAAGACGAGTAGCTTCCACTAGCAGCAGCAGCAAATTCAACCGCAGGCTTAATCTCAGGAGTGGTGATGAAATACTCCGAAGACATAATCTTGCTCAACTTCTCCCTCAATCCAGCATCTACACACAAAAACAAACAAAACCAAAACCCCACATCAATGAATCAATCAACAACAAAAATAATAATAATAACAACAAAAAACCACACACAACGAAAAAAAGCAACTAAAATCCTCATACAGGTGACATCGGCATTGGGCTCGATGGGCTGGTGGGCCCTAGCAAGCCAGAGCCTGGCGTGGTCGACGCAGCGCCGCAGCGCGTCCCGGTGCGACAGGCTCGAGTCGGCGGGGCGCGAGATCAGGAGCCCACGCATGGCGGCAATCAGGTCCAGATCCCTCTCTCGAAGCAGATCGGTGGCGTCGTCGGTGACGTAATCATAGGTGAGGCAGCACCCACGCTCGTGCGTGCGCGTGAGCATCGTCGAGGTGAAGTCGTTCTGCGACTTCACGTCGAAGAGCGAGCCGAAATAGATAAGATTGATGAGGTCCTCCACGACGGCGTCGTTCTTGGGCTCGGAGCTCCGTTCCTGTGGAGGTTCAGGTTCGGGTTCGGGTTCGAGCTCAGGTTCGGGCTGGTGGTGTTGGTTTTTGAGGGCGACGTTGAGCTCTTCGGTGAGTGCGGAGGAGATAGGGTTTCGGAGCTTCTCGAGCTCGTCGATGAGGGCGAGGACAAAGGGCTTGGAGCGGAGGACCTCTTCTTGCTCCTTGTTGATGGGCTTTCCTTGGGCCGCGGACTCTTCCGTGTGGACGATTTTGTTCAGCTTCTTCTTTAGGCGCGGAGGCGCTTGTTCAACACGCTCAGAACGGGACCCTCGGCGACGTCGTTTCCTGCAGTTGTGGTTGTGCTGCTGCTGTTGTTGTTGGTCGTGGTCGCCATTTCCGAACCAAGCACCTCCCAGTAAATACTAACCTTTTCTTTCTTTTTTTTAGTTTTAGTTTGGATGAGTGGTGGTTGTGGTGGCGGCGGCGGCGGTGAGGGAGCGCCGCTGGATGCGGCGGAGGCGAGGGAAGAGGAAGGGGAACCAGCGCGGAAGAGAGAGTGCGTTGAGGTGTGTGAGTGGAGTGGGGGGATTGCGTGAAACGGTGCGGTGGTGGTGCTGAATTTGAGAGGTTGCTTATAAAGGGAGGGTTTCGGGTTTTTGGAGAGGGGGGTTTGGGAGATTTTGTGTTGTGGTTTTTTTGGGGGGAATTGGGCCGAGTTTGTCGGTTGTGTGGAGCGGCGTCGTTGGGCTTGTGGGGCCTGTTTTCTGTCAGACCCTTAATCTGACATGGAGACTGGAGACGGCGTCGGGCATGCCAGCTGTCAACTGGATAAGTTGATTTTCTTTCTTGTTTTTTTTTTTCCAGTCAAAATGGATAAGTTGAATTATCTAGAAATTCTCTACCTTTACTTTTATAGCAAAGGTGTTAAAAGCGAAAATTTTATATATGCCTTTTTTTTTGTTTTCTAATATATTCACCAGTAATAGTGATTAATTTCTTCAAGGTGGGCGTTCGAGTAAAGCTTTATTATAAGCTCTTCATATCATTAGGTGTCAAATTCTTGACTAAATGCTTAACAGCACTCCTACCAATTGTGTGACTTAATAATTTTCTATATATATGCATTTGTCTCTTACTACGTTGAAAACCATTCCTCTTATGAAAGCTTTATTAAAATAGTATAAGAAAATCAATTGTTTTTAAAGTTATTTTTATCATTAATTAAACAATGACAAGTATATATTCTTGTGTAAAAAAATATTATTTATGATTTTATTAAAAATGTTAAGATTTTATTAAAATGTATTTATCCGCGTATGATAATCTTATATAATTGTTTATTACATACATAATATTCAAGTAAAAGAACAAGTTTAAAACAAAGTATAATTATATAGAGATAATTAAGCCGGACTGACAGCACTATTAGTCTTAATATGCTTTTGTTACCTGGAGTTTCACTTGTTTACTAAATTGACAAAGCCAAACTAGGTTGAATATTAGGTCCAAGGGTCCCAACTAGCCACCAGACCTACTTCCGTCCATACAAATAATGACCAACCTCTAGACGTGTAGATGCTATCACTTTACTCCTTCAAGAACTTGATACATGAAATATGTGCTCTCGTCTTCTAACTATTATTGGGGATCACTTTATTTTCTATTAAAAAGGTTTATTTTGACACAAAAGTGGATGTCCTAATATGTGATGGTGGTCTTTCCTTCTATTCATTCATCACATCTAATCACAGTTATCAAAATTGAATTGGACTAGCAATTGCTTCAAGGGAAATAGGCAAGTTCAATGTTTAGTTTGTTGAGTAGATCAATTCTACTTAAACTGGTCAAAGCTAGTCAAACTTAAAGTGAATTGGCCCCACTATCAAACTCGCCACCAAGGTGGGATTGAACCCCCATCTCTAAGAGTGATTTAACCTCTGTCTTTAAAGTGATTCAACCCAGTTAACATTGCTCTTTTCTATTAGGACATGACTAACTTGATGTTATTTAAAATCCTTGTAAGATTTTTGTGATGTCATAAGTCATTGAAGGATTAAATGGATACCATTTAAAAATTTTAGAGGAATTATTTGATATTACATGTATTTAGATAAATAAATTGATCTCATTTGTATCCATTTTTTTAATAAATACTTTATTTGGTCCTTAAGATTTTTATGTTGGATTATTTCGTCCTCTAAGAAAAAAAATTAATCTCATAGTTCCTCAACATTGAAAATGATGGACATATTAATCTCTTTGTTAGTTCTTCATTAATGGACTTATGCTCGTGACACACTACAACGATAATGTGCTATTAAAACGATAAATGTAAGTTACATGGTGCTATTGTGGAATATATTACACTTCATTTAGTGTAAAATTGCACAAAATAAATATCTTATTAACTTATTATAGAAATTTAAATAATTCATTTTGTGAATTTTAACCACTAAAATGAGTCATTTTAAACTATATTTTACTTCAAATGACATATGCATCACTTAATATTATGTTAACAAATCAATGTACAATTTCATTAGTGTTTAAAGAATCAAATACATAGAGGGACTAATATGTCCTATTATTAAAATCTTAAGGAATCACGAATTTAATTTCAATTTTTGAATGATTAAATAGTTTTATAAAATCTTTTTTATGGGCTAGATGAGTTATTTATTTATTTATTTTTTTGATAGATCTCATTTGGATCTTTGAATGACCTAATTGATATTTTCAGTCTACAAGTCAAATGATATTATATTATAACTCCTGCCATGTCAAAATATGACTGCAAACACCGGTCTTTGGGAACATTTAATTCCAAGCTGTTGTTCTACTTTTTCCATTTTTTGATTTGTTTTGGGCAATTTGAAGCAATCTGGCAATTATGTTAGAACAGTCTTTGTTGCTTATCTAAGGGGATTCAATAATTTTTGACTGCTGAAGCTGCAGCTAATCTAAAGAAACTTAAATCGATGCTGTGAGACAGTGACAATAGCTTCACAAATCACGGGGAATTTCATTTAGCTTGCTTCATGGGTCTACATCTTCAGGGATGGTGGCTTCACCAGCGTAAATGTATTGCATTTCGTCCTTCCAAGTCTGAACATAAACCGAGAATCATTATCAATAAAGAATTACTTTTCAAAACAAACTGCTTTATATATATGATTTATTACCTCAAATCGGAAAGAGATCCTAAAATTCGGAACATTGGTCTTATGAATATCATTTCCTTCAGAACCTCTAAAGAAGTATTTATCCCCAAGCCAGTGCAACTGTGAAAGGACAGTAAGGTTATGAAAAGTAACAATAATGAATATAGAAAATCAAGACATTGATAAATCTGTAAGCAAGTAAACAAGATGTCCGACAAGGCTTAGGGAAAATATGGGAATGGTAACATTACTGGAATATAAAAAGCGGCCCACCACCCAAACAAATGTAAGCTTTCCACCGCTGTTTTACACATGCTCACACCAACAAACTTAAGCGCTCAGCCTCAGTAGATGTTTACAATTACAAAGTTGAGATAATTGCATACACTTTACCAGTTCGAGTCTTGAGTAGTGGATCATATACCATGATTGAAAAGATATAAACAACGGAAAAGTTTTAGAGCTCTCAAATTCCAAACTTTCAACCCCCAGTATGGCAGAAAGGCCAAACACATGAATATTTTGCTCACACATGAATATTTTGCTTCAGATTAAGTACATCAATTCATCACTACTAATTTGCATTTATATTTAGCATAAACACAGACCTTGGCTTGGTGTGAAAATCCAGATTGATAGACTGAATTTCTAGCTATCTCACACAGGTCACAAGCAGAGAGCTTCCATACCTGAAGTGCATGCATTTATGTGAGAAATATGATCCCTTTTCCTTAGAAATGACAAATAGAAAGTTTGACCAATTTATATGATTCAACCAAAGAAAAGGGGATGACGGAATGCTTCATTTGGCAGGCATATCAAACCTTAGCTGCAACACTATATTCTTCTAGCAGTGGCTCTTTCGTCAAATGAATTTGCAAAGGATCATCCGCGAGAGAGATACATTCAGACCTCGCTGGAAAAACATAGGCATCGGATTGCGATGATAGTCCAAGAATAGGAAATTATTGCTAAGCGGTGACATACATAATCCAATCTGAAGAGATAACAGGATGGCCTTAGTATACTACTACAAGTTAGCAGGATCTGCAAAAAGGCTTGAAATTATTGGGACAAAATAAGTTTCCTGCTTTACTTTTCCCTGTAATGAACCCAAACTCAAAATAGTTGCGAGATCTCTGACGTGCAAAACTATATTAAAAATGAGTATTTATGAGGCGCTAACCTGTGCAAGGTAATATAAATACTGCAAAACAGGAGTTTTGCGTAGTTTGATCCCATGGGAAATGTTATGACACAGGAGAAAAGCAGCAGCCAAATGATCATTATCCCCTGCCTGCATAGTAAATTAATTATTTAAGACCATCGCAATGAACATAAAGGATCAAGCCATACTACTCCAGAAAATAACCTCTCCACAATGGGGCCGCAACTTTATTGTGGTCATTCCTTTTGATTCACGCAGCTGAAACAGACAGAAAGTAAGATGTTAATATTGTTGTTGATACTCGGATACTCCTTCTGTGAATATATTCATGCCATCTTTTCCTTTTTCTCTTTTTGCTGCTGTACTCTAAGGTAAACCCATCCCAAACCCAACAAAACAAAAAAAACAGAGGCATAATTGGCTATAAAATGAAATAAAAGGTAATGGTTAGCAGTTGAAGGTTCAGAGCAAAGGGGGAAATAACAAAAACCTTGTTGAGCGTGTACAAGTTTGCATAACAGTAATAAAGGTAGTACGAGTACGCTGGATTGAATTCATTAGTCCACTCAGCTGGAGTGGGCATGTGCTTAGTTGGACGCCTTTCTGGTTTACTTTCATCATCTACAAGATCAAATCCTACCACCTGCATTTGAAAGCAGCTCAATATATTGAGCCAAATACATCAAAAGAAAGAAAACAACATCCAGATTCCAGAATAAACAACATAACTGCACCTTTTTTACAAGCATTAACAAAAACAACATGGAGAAATAAAGAAGTAATCCTTCATCTGTGTTTTGATTACCGAATATAGTCAAAGTCTGCACACTCAGCATACTAGAAATAACACTGTCTAAAAACTAAACAATTTTCAGTGTAAATGGATGTCAAGTCTCAATTATGGATGGAAATCTTCTGTCTCCAAATGGTATCCCCTTTCTTGTCTCCCAATCATTTATTGATACATGGAAGGGGTGTATTATATATTTAATAACTTATTAATTTTTAAATCTGTTTTTTATTTTTAACTTTACACATGACAATAAATAATTGGAGGGGACAGAAAATTTACATCTCTCAGGTATCAGCACCATTAAGGAAAATCCAACAATAGTGAATTGGGATAAAAAAGTATGTACATTGCATGCACCCCTTTATTAATATAAAGCATCACCACATATATCATAGTTGTTCCAAAAGTAAATGCAACAAAGCAGAAAATGAACTTGATTTGAGATATATAGGGTAAGTAAGTTCCATGATGATTTAAATTAAATAACTGGAATTCGAGCATGAATTAAATAGTTGTCTCCAAAATGCACACAATTAACTGAAGCTCAAGAGAAAAATTATCCTTTAGGAATTCTTAAGTTGAGCAATTTTTTTGTCACAAAAAAGAGAGCATATCTTTCAACTAGCTGAAATTAGATAAAATTAAGGCAGACTTTCTTTAATAGTAAAACAATAGTGATGAGCTAGTATATATATTTAGAATCGAAAATAGCTGTAATTAGGATACTCATATATTTGTAAATATCATTATTTATTAGATAGTATCTATATATTTCATTCCCTATTATGTAGTTGAGACTCATGGATTCCCATGTCTTTCTTCTCCGTTTCTCAACATGGTATCAGGGCTAAGAGAGAACAACAACCCTAATCCATGCCGTCAAGGGGATCTATAGTCCTCTGGTGAAATTTTTTTTGGCCGTGTCCTCCTTCCGGTTGCTCGCTTTTCCTCCACTGTGTCATCAACTCTGGCATGCAGAAAACCACCTTCCGCCACCTTTAACCACCGTCAGAGGGTTTTTCCGACAATGGTTCCAGTTGCTGACCACATTGTTGCACTCACCATCCTCTGTGCATTCAAACCCAGGTGATCTCGTCCTGTTTTGGCCTCCGATGAGCCTCCATGCATCTCCACAGCTTTAGACAACATTGTTCATCTGCCGCTGGTTTCACCATGCGTACAGCAACATTTCCAGCCACCTCGATCACTATCAAACTTGCGTTGCTCCCTGCTTTCCAGATTTTTCTTAGGTTTCACAATTCGTGTGCTGTGTAAGCACCGGATATATGTTATTTCAATTCCGCCCTGTTTGTGTCAGCCATGGCTGCGCCAATGTGCTTCTTTCTCCTGACAAGCTTGATGTAAGCAACTATGATACTTGGGCATCAAACATCAAACTCTAGTTGAAAGGGCAAGACAATGTAGACCACCTCACCAAGAAGGCCAAAGACATCCTTGCGCCTGAGCGCCGCTAGGTCAAGATTGATGCCCATCCTCAAGTTCCCTATCGATCCCTCCATCAAATAGGTCTTCCGGGCCCATGTCACTTGCGAATCAATTTGGGACTAGGTGATGACACTTTCACCAATGACACTCAACATCTACATGGGGTCTCTCAAAATCTCATGAGTGTAATTGGTGAGAAGTGTCTTAGCGGCCCAAACTAATTCACAAGTGACATGAGCTTAGAAGAACTATTTGATGGAGGGATTGATAGTGGACTTAAGGATGATACACAACTAGGCATCAATCTTGCCCCAACATCCACGCTTAGGTGCAAGGATGCCTTCAACCTTCTTGGTGAGGTGGTCTGTAGTCTTGGAAGAGTAAGAAACAAAATGTAGTTGTGAGGTAGTGCTGAAGCGGAGTACCATGTCATGGCCTCGACAACATACGAGCTTATCTGACTTAAGTAACTCCTTAAAGAGCTTCGATTTGGGGAGATCAAACACATGGTACTTGTTTGTGATCAAACAACTTTACATATTGTCTCAAATCTAGCTTTTCATGAGAGGACTAAACATATTGAAGTTGATTCTCATTTCATCAGAGAGAAAATTCTATCCAGAGATATCACAGAAGTTTTGTCAATTCAAATGATTAACTGGAAGATGTGCTCACCAAATCATTGGGAGGTCCTAGAATAAGCTACCTATATAATGAGCTAGGCATATAATTTATATGCCCCAACTTGAGGGGAAGTGTTAGAATCTATAAATATCTGTAATTAGGATAATCATGTATTTGTAAATATTCTGTATTTATTACATCGTGTCTGTATATTTCATTCTTCATTGTGCATTTGAGACACATGGATTCCCATATATCTTTATCTCTATCTGCTTCTCAACATATATATACTAGCATGGACAAAGAATCACCCAACAGTTTTTTCATGCACAGTTCAGACAACAAAATATAATTATGCCAGGAAATAGTCACCGTTGCAAAAATGTTACATACTGAAAATAGTGTAACCTTATGAGTGAACATGCAAGCACAAAAAGGGGCATTGGCACACACAAGGATACAGATTGACTAACCTGCATCAAGAACAAATGCAACTGAGGATGAGAATTTGGATCTACTGTGACTTCAAAAAGGGGAATAAACACATTATCCAAAATATTCTGAAAGGATGTAACAGTCCCCATATTCTTGTACACATTGTATAGCCGTGGCAACTGTGTCAATGATTCAGAAATAATAACACAGTAAATGAACAGACAAATAATTCTAATGCTTAAAGAAGACGAAAGGGATGCCGTCATGAAAAATTCTGAATAAAATCTACATTAAAAGACCAATACATTGAAGGGGCATACATGAACATTGCTATGATTGGTGATTGTCATAGCCCATTCAAGTCATGAAGCAAGACTATAATAAATAGGCTCATCATACTTGCTAAATGAACTTACAGCCCCAACCAAAGCTAAAATCCTGATGCTAAGGAGTTCACAAAAAATAAAGGTATACATTAATATCTTCCTCCCCACTTTCTATCACTCTCCTCTAATATACAGTGCAAATTTTGATAACATTAATTGACAGCTAAATGAAATGGTATCAAGAAATTTAAGCAATCTTATTTCAAAATAACAAATCAGCACAAAAATCCAAAGCTTCATAAGTATTATTCAATTTGAAAAAAATGCATCATGAATGTATAACTGCAAAAGGTGAATTTCTTTTATAATAAGAAAATAAAGAGTCTTATTCCTATAAGCTCCTATCCCAAACAGCCACGGAGAGGCAAGTTGGTAAGAAAATGTTGAGATATATTATAAATATGTGTATATACTTATTGCCATAATTTAGGGAATTAGTATCAGGAAATTATTACAATTTATTAGATATCTATATATTGTAAGCTTCTTTGTACAATGTTTACAATCAGAAAATCATATTCAGTTTACCCACTTTCTCATACTGTAAGCTTCTTCCACTGCCATTGTTGCATCTCCTTCCAACCTTTATTATTGGACTTTTCCGAAATATTACAACCTTAATTGCTGTTTGTTTGGAGTCTCTTATCTCCCTCTTGCTACATAAGTCAATTCCAGATTATTTTGTGTGTTTCTGTCACTATCACAGCCTTAATTGTTGTTCCAAAAACCCTTATTTACTTGTTCCAGAGCCTCCATCACTTTCCCCCAAATTTTCCAACCAGCCCTACCTCTGCCACTATATCCACCGCCAGCCAACTTTTTGGCCACCGTTCCGACCTCCCAACCACAGAACCAGAATCGTTGCCCTAGATTGGCCAGACCACCAAAAGCCATTGGAAGTTGTTGCCGTATGCGCTCCCTCATGCCGGTTCTTCTCCCTGGGCATAGCTCCACGCGCCGTCACCATTGAAGCGCGTGAAGGCGCGTGAGTCTTCTTCTCTCGACCACCAAGAGCCAAGTCCGACCTTTCTGGCCACCTTTGCCTCATAACAAAGCTCGAAAATAAGCCTCAGTGGAGGCTCTCCTCTCATCTTTCTAACATGGCTGATGCAGCAACATCAAGCCATCTTTTAGGGTCGACAACTTTCATTAAATCTCTCGATAACACTTTTGACTTTTGCTCTCTGCTCTTGTCTGGTAAGGGTTTATTTTCTCATTCTTTTAATGCATTTGGTACTATTTTTGAGGATTTATGGATAATGGACTCTAGTGCAATTGCCCATATGACCTCTTGTTCCACCAAATTTTTATCTTACCTACCTTATCGGGCAAACACCATATCACTAGCCGATGGATCTTGTGCCACAAGGAATTGGTAGCATTGCTCTAAATCCTTCCTTGCAGCTAAAAAATGTTCTTCATGTTTCCCAACTCACCTATAACCTTATTCTCTTCACAAACTTATCAAGGACTCAAAATGTGCTGTAACCTTTTTTGAACTCATTTTGTCATTCAAGACCTAGCCAGGGAAGACGATTGGAGTTGCTGAGGAACATGGAGGGTTGTACTTTCTCCTCAATGTGTAGGCTGTAGGTGGTCCTGGTAAGAAGTTGCTTACTTCTTGTCTCCAATCAAGCTTTGAGTCTGCTTCTTCCAAATCTGGTTATATCACAAACGTCTTGCTCACCCTCCTTTCTCCTGACTTAAATCTATGTTTCCATCTCTATTTTCAAAAGAGTTAGTTGAGTCATTTCATTATGATGTCTGTCAATTTGCAAAACATCACTGTGTCACATTTCCATCTCACCCTAATAGGAGCCATGAACCTTTTGCATTAATTCATTCAGATGTTTGGGGTCCTACATCTATTTCTAACATCATTGGCAAAAAATGGTTTATTTCATTCATTGATAATTGCACTATAGTTGCTTGGATTTTCCTAATGAAAGACAAATAAGAGGTTTTTCACTTGTTTGTTCAATCTTATCGATTGATTCAAGCACAATTTGGAAAATCTGCAAGCGCTTACGTTCTGATAATAGTAAGGAATATGTGAATCGTCATTTTTCAAATTTTGTTAGTGAACATGGCATTATTCATGAACTTACATGTGTTGATACTCCACAACAAAATGGTGTTGCAAGAAGGAAAAATCATCATTTGCTTGAAGTCACTAGGTCTTTACTTTTTCAAATGTTTGTTCCTATGTCATATTGGGGTGAAGCTTTTAACTACTCCTTATTTAATTAATAAAGTACCCTCATGACTTCTTGGTAATGTAAGCCTTATGCAACTTCTGTTGTCTCACTTTCCTCCTGCCCCTATTATGTAGAGTTTAGAGCCTCGGGTCTTTAGTTGTGTGACTTTTGTTCATGTGCATCGTCAACATCGTTCCAAACTTGATCCTTGAGCTGTCAAATGTGTTTTCTTAGGCTATGCTCCACAAGAAAGGATACAAGTGTTTTCACCCATCTAGTCACCGTTTTTTTATTTGTTTCCATGGATGTTACATTTAATGAAAATGACTCATTCTTTAGTTGTCCTCAGCTTCAAGGGAGAGTCTTATGGAAGTTGAGTCGATTATCCCAAAGTCCTTCTTTCCCCTTTCAACCAACAGACACTGCCTCCTCAAGAATTGATGCCTACCTCTGTGCCAAGGACTCTTCCCAAGAGTTAGAACATTCTCTAGCACCACCTCAACCAACTACAAACAAATGGAAATCACCAATTCAGGTGTACCAAAAGAAAAGGCAACCTAAAGTGGTCAAGCAGCAGCTCCAAGAGTTTGAACCTATGGTAAGTCCTGAAAGTACAAGTTTTGTTCTTGATAATGAGCCTTTGAATGAGTGAGAACCTAACCCAATGATTTACCTATTGCATTGAGAAAAGGAAAAAGGACTAGTGCCAAATATCCTATTTCTCAAAATGAATCTTTGAATGAGTTTGAACCTAACCCAAATGATTTAACTATTGCATTGAGAAAAGGAAAAAAGACTAGTGCCAAGTATCCTATTTCTCAATTTGTCTCCACTAAACATCTTTCCCAGCACAGAGTTTCATTGCAGCTATTGATTCCATACAAATCCAAAACTCAGTCCAAGAAGCATTAAAAGATGAGAATTAGATTCAAGCCATGAATGAGGAAATGAGTGCATTAGAAAAGAATGGAACTTGGGAGATCGTTGAAGACTGAGAGATAAAAGACCAATGGGATGTAAGTGGATATACACTAAAATATTAGTCTGATGGCATATTAGACCAATATAAAGCAAGATTGGTTGGAAAGGGATACGCATAGACCTATGGAATTGATTATGAGGAGATGTTTGCCTCGGTAGCAAAATGAACCTAGTGAGAATCTTGCTCTCTCTTGCTACCCATTTTGGATGGGAGCTACATCAATTTGATGTGAAGAATGCTTTCCTACATGGAGACCTAGAAGAAGAGGTTTACATGGAAATTTCACTTGGCTATGGTGTCACCGGTGAAAAGAACAAAGTATGCAAGTTGAAGAAGGCACAGTCCCCCGTGCTTGGTTTGGAAGGTTCACAACGACAACGGTATCATTGGGATACAAAGAGATTCAAGGAGACCACACTCTATTCTTTGAACATATATCGGGTGAAAAACTTACTATTTTACTTGCATATGTTGATGACATTATTATATCAGGGAATGCTGTGGTTGAAAAGCAACTATTAAGAGAAAAACCAGCTATTGAGTTTGGATGAAAGATCTTGGAAAACTAAAGTACTTCCTTGGAATTGAAGTTGTCTACTCCAAACAAGGTATCTTCATTTCACAACGAAAATATGTCTTGGATCTTCTCAAGGAAGCTGGAAAACTCAGTTGCAAGACTATAGGTGTTTCTATTGAGCAAAATCAATGGATAGGTAGTGATGAAGAGAGTCCTATGGTTGATAAAGGACTATATCAAAGGTTGGTAAGGAAACAAATATACCTGGCACATACTAGACCAGATTTGACATATGCTATTAATGTTGTCAGCAATTCATGCATGATCCAAGGGTGAGATATATGGGCAGTTGATGATATATTGCAGGACCTCAAAGCCACACCTAGAAGAGGATTGTTATTTAAGAAGGGTGGAAGTTTGTCTATGGAAATATACTAATGCTGACTATGCAAGTTCCCTTGTTGATAGAAGATCAACGTCAAGCTATTGCATATTTCTGGAGGAAATTTGGTGACTTGGAGAAGTAAGAAATAAAATGTGGCTTCTAGATCAAGTGCTAAGGCAAAGTCTTGGGCTATGGCACAGGGAGTGTGTGAACTATTATGGATGAAGATCATACTAAATGATTTGAGAATAAAATGTGAAGCTCCTATGAAGATGTTTTTGTGATACTGATAACAAGTCAACAATTAGCATTGCTCATAATCCAATCCAACATGGCAGAACGAAAAACATTGAGATTGACCACACTTCATCAAAGAAAAGTTAGACAATGGATTCATAGCTACAATACATGTTCCTTCAGGGCTCCAGCTAGCAGACATGTTGACTAAAAGGCTTCCCACATAATGGTTTTGAGAATTAACACGCAATTGGAATGATAGATATCCATTCACCAGCTTGAGGGGAGTATTGAGATATTGTATAAATATGTGTATATAATTAGTACCATAATTTACGAAATTAGTTTCAGGAAATTATTACAATTTATTAGGAGATGTCTATATATTGTAAGCCTCTTTGTACAATGTTTATAATCATTAAATGATATTCAGTTTACCCATTTTCTCATATTTCCTTTCAAGTGAAAATGATGTGGACAATTAGGTGAGAATATTGATGACAACAAGCAAAAACAATCACTGTATTAACAAAATAGGACTTGAAATGGAAGATCCATCCAAACAGGACAAAAAATAAATATGCTAGGAAAGAGTAAATGAGAAGGCATCAAGACAAGAAAGGTAATAGTGATAACATCTGCATTAATGCTATGGTGTTTATGATGCTATTCAGAGAAAAAAAAAAAAAAACCATCCCAACAACTTTGGCTTTAGGCTTACGGTACATTTATTGGGGGTATCAATGCGCATAAGTTAATTATCTTATAGTTAGCAGACAAAACAGAAAAATGTTAACCTTTTGAACTATAACAATATAGCACAGGTTAGAGACCTCATATGGTGATCAATTTACCAAGGACACTTCCCATGATTTGTGATTACTACTGCCATTGCACATGTTGATTTAAGTTCGAAAAATAAAATGTTTATAAAACTTGGATCAAATTATGAACACGAACTCCAACGGAAAACTAAATCAAGAATTGAATATGCAGAGGGAGTTTAGTGTGACAAATGAAACTACTTTTACCATAAATGCATAGGTAGTCTATACTGTAAACCAATGATCTTAGAGAAAGGATCAAACCACTAGATAATCGGATCAAAGACTTGGAAGATACATAAATAAAAGTGTATACACTTATTCTTGAGGCCATGATAAAGCCGATCTAGGGCCCAATGGTTGACCATCGGACCAAGCATACAAAAAAAAAAAATGATGCTAGAATAGAAGTTGGAATAGCAAGCTACCTGGATTAGCCAGACGGCATTCTCACTATAAAGAGCATTGTTAACAAACCAACTTGCCAGCTGATCCCATTCACTCTGTTTTCTTCCATAAATTGAGATCCTGTACTCAGCCATCTGAAAATTTTACGAATATAAAGAAATGCATTAAGATATGGAAAATCAAAAGGGAAAAATCTTATACCCAATGGGCAAGAAACCTGATATTTGCTTGCTTCAAGATCTGACAAGACTTGCTTCGTTATCTCTGCTAGATACCTTCCTGTATATTCGCGTGGCATTAAACTATTATGAATTCAAATGGAACTGAATAACACCCTTAACATTTATTTGAAGTTCTTAAACTTCATAACACTAACTAATAGGACCATTCTCATTTTCAAACAAACCTTGAATAAGATTATCCTGCTTTAAGAATATCTCTCTGAGTCTGCTCTGTCCACAAGGATTGTACTTTAGGTTGAATTTGTCGAATCTATGGAATGTGCTCTTATCTGCATGAACATCCAACAAATCAACATTCAGATCATACCTGCATGACAACGGCCACTAATTAGACAACATGCTCACGTTAAAGTAAACAAAAATATATGCAGGCATAATTCCTCCTACTTTCCTAATAATTGCATTGAAAAAGAAAAAATTAATAGCACATCAATGCATACCCTGTCAAATCCAAGCTCTCAAACACCTCTTTAAGTGTCATATATTTGCCATCTCTAAATATAACAACCTGCCAACATAGGTTAATACTAATGGTGTAATTATGAAGCATTGGCAATTAGAAAAAATAGAAAAGCAAAACGGAAAGGGAAAATAGAAAACTCCTTCTGTTTGATAAAGAAATTAACTACAATCCTGAAGTAATAGAAAATAAAAATGAAAAGGTTTTCACCTCATTAGGTTCTTCTATTAACTTTGACCTAATAAATCGGACAAGATGCTTCTGATTCATGCAAGCAGAATGATGAATATGAGTATCAACTTTTCGAATATTGTAAAAATCTCGGTGTGGTGCACTCTTCTGGGCCAGAAACTCCCTATCTGCATTTAGTAACAGATGAAGGCGGAATTTCTGTATAATGATCAAATGCATGTTATAACCAAATACCACATGCTAAAACAGAGAAATCATATATATACGTAAGTTTGTGAGAACTTACTTCCTCCAGGAATCTTAGCCTATGGAGGCACGCAGAGCGAACATTCCCACCAGACATAACTTTAAGAATGTAATGCATATCAGTAAAAAAGGTTGTTGAGCTTGCAATGTGAAAGAGCTCTTCAGTGTCTGTGAACAGTTTCTTAAACAGCTTAGTTTTTTCATAGTAAACAAACTAAATATTCAAAAAGAAGTACAAGAAAGCTGAAAAAATTATCAGGCAACATTTAGTTTTCTAGAGTTATTTTGGTGGGAATCAATCATCATTCATCTTACGCCATTGGGTATGGTCAGCGTGAAAGACCAGTTCTCCAAAAATAAGTGGAAGCTCTAGACCGATTTTGTATCTCTTACTAGCCCCTTTCACGCAAGAAGCCTTTTTGGCTTAAAGTGTGGACAATATACAAGCCAACTTTACTTGCTTTATAAATTTAATTTAATTATGAAGACCAGGGGTGCTAAGGTTCAATAAACCCCTGCTCACTTGTTCATGGAGACTTTCATACCTTGTTAATTGTCAAATACAAATTCTTGGAAAAACTTGCATAAATTCTCATATCAAGGATGCAATGCCTTATTCCATTCCAGAATTTGATGAGCTAAGACATGAATGAAAGGGAAAACTACCTTAATATCAATGATACACTGACAAGGTAGCAATAGTTGTAGTGATGTGGTGCTAGTAAGGTGGTGGTGGTGATAGCATTGACTATGGTGGCAACAGCATCAACAATGGTAAGATGGTGGTGATGGCATGTGGTAGCAGTGGCAGTGTGTGTGGTGGTGATGGGAGTGGAGGAACAGTGGTGGTGGATGGATGGCAGTGGCATTCTACTAGAAGATGTGGAAGTGGTAACAACAAAGGATTTTTTGTTACTTCTAGAATATAGATAAGATGTAATGGTAACTGAACTTGTGATTTTAGGAATGGAATGACCGTTCCTTCCAATTTGGAAGAAATGCCATTTACTCAAAATGAGGGAATAGCACTCCATGGGAAATCATTTTTTAATAGTTGCCAGAAAACATATTTTTACCTATTAACATTCCTAGTCCCATTCACTCCAGTCTTATTTCAGCGAACCAAATATCATCGTATTCACCATACTATGTGCCACTTCCAGTCCTTACCATTTTTACTTGCATAAACGTGAACGACTCCATCTTCCATCCTAAAGTGGTGCTGTGTGAAACACCATAAGTCAGATATAAAAATATAAGATAAACATTTCAAACAAAATTGACAGTTAATTAACTCATACAGATTTCAAATTCTGCTTAAAGCAACAGAACTTACTGCCGTCGCTTCAATGGGTTCAAAGTGAAATGGATCAGAGCTCTTTGCCACAGGTTCTGCTTTCCATGGAGCAACCATTTCCTTATAAACATATTTCTTCCGCAAATCTAAACATTCACGAATCATCTTGCATACTTCCTCTTCTTCTACGCTTGTTGATTCTGAAAGCATTTTGTAAAGAAGAAAATGATGCATCCGGTCACTAGCTCTTTCAATCCTTCTTCATAATATATAAGTAAACAAAAGTATAGCATAATGCATGATCTCATTGAAGAAAATAGCTATAAAATATTATTCATGGGGATTGATAGAAAACAAAGTCAAAAGATGATAGAAACTTGTGCACTAACATTCATGGATAATTAGAATTGAGAATGAAATAAAAGAATATAGAAGCAATACGAAGACAGAGATGATGACAGAAGTGTGAAAGTACCATGCTCTGTGTTTCTTGGAGGCAAGAGAGTATTGACAAATGCAAGGTCATTTTCAATTTTTGAAATCTCAGCATGCATAGGAGTTTTGGCACAGTTTGCATCTTGGCCTCGGAATGGAACAGTGGACAAATGGCATATGTTCGAATTTGGTCCCTGCCCCCAACATCATGGATCATTTAGAAAGACCGATATCACAATATGGAAATCGTGAACCAGCATTATGCATTGTGTACAGCGGAACTTTAAAGTCTAAATTAACAAATTACAAAGCAAACTCTCATTTTATAGCCTATGAATAGCCAACTTTTATATAAGATAGGACACCATGCTGAATCATCCATCATCCACCATTGAAAATGATCATAAAATATTTAAAACAAAAAACTTATCATTTTAATGGTGGATGATGGATGAGTCAACATGGTGTCCTAGGTCAAATGAGTACAACTAATATATCTCATTATATAATTTTCTAACACATAATGACCAGTAAGTCTAGTAGAACTCGAGTTCAACAAAACTTCCCTACTTGAATCCTGATGTAAGGGTAAGTAGGTAACCAATAATGATCATTTATTAAAACATGAATGCATCTTTTTAAGCATCTCCCCCGATAGTCAGAGTTCAGTTGACAAAGTTCAAAACAAAATTAATTAATCAATACGCACAAAAAAAAAAGGAAATATAAATTCTCACGTAAGGAACAAGATTGTCATCTGCAAGGTGCGATGCTTCTTCATCAGAGCCTTCCGCACTTTCAAAGGCATTACGAACTGGAGACATCCTCTTATAGGAAGACGAAATCTGAGCATTCCCTCCTACTACACAAAGCCAAAAAACAGAAACACACAGAAATGAATCACCCCGTACCAATATTTTCTTCACAAAACAAAACAGAAAATACAAAATATGAAAACAGTAACTAGACATGCGCTAAAGCAAATAGAATTTCAAAGCATCTCCTCCTACTTCACAAAGAATCACATCATATCCACAGCATAGCACAGAGAAAACTTTCCATTGCAAAAATTCAAAATTAACCGAAACTCAACAGCATTAAAAGAATTTCCTTCCCATTCATATACCATCAGTTCGAAGAGGTGGATTCTCCTCCGCTTCGAACCAACCGGTCCGAGAAGAATCCGCATTCG